>OX451735.1:166046340-167350029 GCA_948472305.1 Vicia faba
ATTATTTATTATTATTATTATTATTATTATTATTATTATTATTATTATTATTATTATTATTATTATTATTATTATTATTATTATTATTATTATTATTATTATTATTATTATTATTATTATTATTATTATTATTATTATTATTATTATTATTATTATTATTATTATTATTATTATTATTATTATTATTATTATTATTATTATTATTATTATTATTATTATTATTATTATTATTATTATTATTATTATTATTATTATTATTATTATTATTATTATTATTATTATTATTATTATTATTATTATTATTATTATTATTATTATTATTATTATTATTATTATTATTATTATTATTATTATTATTATTATTATTATTATTATTATTATTATTATTATTGTTATTATTGTTATTATTATTATTATTGTTATTATTATTGTTATTATTGTTATTATTATTATTATTGTTATTATTATTATTATTATTATTATTATTATTATTATTATTATTATTATTATTGTTATTATTATTATTATTGTTATTATTATTGTTATTATTATTATTATTATTATTATTGTTATTATTATTATTATTATTATTATTATTATTATTATTATTGTTATTATTATTATTATTATTATTATTATTATTATTATTATTATTGTTATTATTATTATTATTATTATTATTATTATTATTATTATTATTATTATTATTATTATTATTATTGTTATTATTATTATTATTATTATTATTATTATTATTGTTATTATTATTATTATTATTATTATTATTATTATTATTATTATTGTTATTATTATTATTATTATTATTATTATTATTATTGTTATTATTATTATTATTATTATTATTATTATTATTGTTATTATTATTGTTATTATTATTATTATTATTATTATTATTATTATTGTTATTATTATTATTATTATTATTATTATTATTATTATTATTATTATTATTATTATTATTATTATTATTATTATTATTATTATTATTATTATTATTATTATTATTATTATTATTATTATTATTATTATTATTATTATTGTTTTGTTTGTCAAATTTAATTACCATATTGTTTTTAATTGCAATTGTTATGTTTAATTTGTTCTCAATCAATAGTATGTCCGACTAAATTACTTAGAGTCTGGTATGTGAGAACTGTCATTTCTGACGGAACTCGGTAATAAGTTGGCTTAATATTTGTATGAAAATTCAGTTTCGGTCTTTGTTTTTAAACTTAATTTAAATAGCTTTGTCACGAGAGTGAGAGGTTACTTAATATGATTTTTCCACGAAAGTGGGAAATTAACTAAGGTTCGAGCCGACACTGCGAGAGCGCGGGGATCGAATCAGATAGTAGAAACTAGGCATTAATTCTAAATACAACGAGAGTGCTTTAGGATTAATTAGAACTTGTTCAGTTTTTAAAACACATTCCTTATAAAAATGGGCGAGCAAGAGCAAAATCTCATGGTTAAGGAATGGAACTTTATTTTAAACCATGAGAGTGTAAGGTCCAGTCTTTAAATTGATAGTTTATACTAAACACATTTTTAACATAAGTATAAGTCAATGAGTTACAGAATCCCAGAGGTACGCGGAATACACATTCCGGTCTCTCTTTTCATATATATATATATATATTATATATATATATATATATATATATATATATATATATATATATATATATATATATATATATATATATATATATATATATATATATATATATATATATTTCCTTAATCTTATTTTATTTCAGTTTTAGTTCTTAGTTTCCCCTAAATTAATCATTCATTAGCCATAGCTTTACAAAGCGAAAATAGATTACAGTTGGTTGACGTTGGAGGAAACGTCAGAGATATTCAGAAGAGCATTGAATAATCTTTGGAAGAACACCAGGCACATTCAGAACAACATTGAATGTGCGAGAAACAAATCATCAGAGATATTCAGAAGAGCATTGAATGAAACTCTGGAACACAACAAAGGAATTCATCAAAGACATTAAGAAAAACATTGAATGGACTTTGAAAAAAGAATCAGGCACATCCAGAAGAGCGTTGAATAAGCGAGAGATAATCATCATGGAAATTCAGAAGAACATTGAATGAAATTCTGGACCACACCATCAAAGACATTCAGAAGAACATTGAATGAACTTTAGAAATCACATCAGAACAACATTGAATGTACGAGAAACAACCATCAGAGACACTCAGAAGAGCGTTGAATGAAACTATGGAACACATTATCAAAGACACTCAGAAGAGAATTGAATGAACTTTGGAAATCACATCCATAAAAATATTAGATGGAAAGGAATCCAAACTCTGGGAACATCAGAGACATCTAGAAAACATTAGACGAAAAGGAGACCTATAGACACATTCAGGAAATCACTGAATGAAAAACGAGACCCAAACCCTGGAAATATGACATATACATCCAGAAAAACATTGGATGAAGTGGAAACCAAAATTGGAAAATATAAGTAGCCATCCAGAAAAATGTTGGACGGAAAGGAAACCCAGGGTAAAATTTGGGGCGCAACAACTGCCCCTATTTAACTATCTTCAACCAGATGATATGAAGATGATCGTGCTTCATATAATTGCAGTAGGAGATAGTTAAATACCAAAGAACCCATAATTTTAGTCTGAGATGAAATTGGTATGTCGTGAATGAAATGTGACGAGAATGCGAGACTCTTTTTTGACATATTTTTTGAATGATGTATGATACAAGACAAATTCTGTGGGAATTATCGGAAAGAAGTCGAAACTAGAATTTTATGGGAGATTGAAAAAAAAAAGTGACGTGGAAAGACACAATGGGGAATACAAGAAATTCTGGATATCCGTCAGGGTTACCAAGAGTAACTAGAAATACTTACGAAGAGGGAGATGAAACCCTAAAAAACAGGCTACATCCAGAAAAGCATCAGACACAAAAGGTAACCATACTCTGGAAAATACATTAGAAACATCTAGAAAAGAATTAGACGTGGAATGAGACCAAATATGAAGATACGTCAAAGACAAACAGAAAAATATTGAACTTTTACTGGGGATAAAACAAGGAAAGATATCGAAGACATTCAATAAAGCATTGAATGAACTCTGTTGGAGGAAACGTCGTAGATATTCAGAAGAGCATTAAATAATATTTGGAAGAACATCAGGCACATTCAGAACAACGTTGAATGTGCGAGAAACAAATCATCAGAGATATTCAGAAGAGTGTTGAGTGAAACTCTAGAATACAACAAAGGCAGTCATCAAAGTAATTCAGAAAAACATTGAATGGACTTCGGAAAAAGAATCAGGAACATCCATAAGAGCGTTGAATAAGCGAGAGATAATCACCAGGAACATTCAGAAGAACATTAAATGAAACTCTGGAGCACATCATCAAAGACATTCAGAAGAGCATTGAATGAACTTTGGAAATCACATCAGAACAACATTGAACGTACGAGAAAAAACCATTAGAGACACTCATAAAAACATTGGATGGGAAGGAATCCAAACTCTGGGAACATCATATACATCTAGAAAAACATTAGACGAAAAGGAGACCTGTAGATACATTAAGGAAAACATTGAATGCAAAACGAGACCCAAACCCCAGAAATACGACATATACATCCATAAAAACATTGGATGAAGTGGAAACCAAATTTGGAAAATTTGAGTAGCCATCCAGAAAAAGATTGGATGGAAAGGAAACTCAGCGTAAAATTTGGGGTGCAACAGCTACGTACCAGCGGATGATGAACAATGTCTTCCAAGATGAGATTGGAGACATGCTCAAGGTATACATGGATGATATAATCGTGAAATCTCAAGAAGAAACCGACCATACACTCCACCTGAAGAGAGTATTCAAATAGGTGAGGAAATGCAAGATGAGATTCAATCCGGAGAAGTGCACCTTCGGCGTCCGAGCAGGCAAGTTCCTCTGCTTCTACCTAACAAAATGAGGAATCAAAGAGAACCCCGACAAATGCAGGGCCTTCTCCGAATTCCCAACACCTAAATCGAAGAAATCAATTCAATCCCTAAATAGGATGCTCGCCTCATTATCCCCCTTTGTAGAAAAGTTTGTCCAACACCCACTTCCCTTCTTCAAACTTCTTTGCAAGGAAGCAGCATTCGAATGGATTGAGGAGTTCGAACAAGCCCTCCTCCACCTCAAACAAGTTCTTACACAACCATCAGTCTTCTCACGATCAGACAACAGGGAGACGTTCTACCTTTACCTCATCGTCGCAAATGAGGCCATTAGTGCATCTCTCATTCGTGAGACTCCCGAGGGGCAGAAATCGATATACTTTACGAGTAAGGCCCTGAACTCAGATGCTAGAAAATCAAAAAAGCAGCTATGTCCCTCATCAACGCGGCGAGAAGATTGAGACACTACTTCCTATCTCACACGATCGTGGTGCAAACTGACCAACCAGTAAAGCAGTTTCTCGATCGTCTTGACATGGCAGGAAGAATACTCAAATAGTCACTAGAACTCGCGGAATTCGACATCTGGTACGAGAGCAGAAAATCCCTTAAAGCCAAAGTACTAGTCGACTTCGTGGCAGAAATGGCCGCTCCGACCTCCTCGATAATTGGAGCCCATAAGTGGAGCATCCAGCTCGACAGGAAGCAGAGTAGACATTATCTTTGAAAATAAGGAAGAAATCCTGATTGAGAAGTTTCCCTTGCCCTATCCTTACCAACCTCGAACAACCAAGCGAAGTACGAAGCTTTCCATGTGGGGCTTTGTCTCGCATGAAGACCTAGATGCAAAAGAGGTAAAAATATTCACTGATTCCAAACTCGTCGCCTCCTAAGTGTTGGGAGAATAACAAGCCAAGGACGATAATCTCTCAGAGTACTTAGCTCTGGTTCGAGAAAGAATAAAAAATTTCGAGTCTGCTGAAAGCAAAACAAGATCCTCGCGAGCACAATACCCGAGCAGACATCCTGTCAAAACTCACAAGCACAAATAAGAAAGGTGAAAATAAGTCTACCATCCAAGAGATACTTTCTTTCCCGAGCATAGAAAAATCCTTCGTAACTCTCAACATGAACGCCATCGGCAACAACGACTACTTGATGACCCCAGTATACAACTACCTCGCAATAGGGGAACTACCCCCGCAAGAAATAGGCTAACGTGATCAGGCACCGAGCTTGCACCTACATGTTGATCGAGGACAAGTTGCACAGACGGGGATTCACCATCCATTTCCTCAAGTGTATCGAGGAATCCAAGGTTTCCCACATCTTCCATGAAATCCATGAAGGAATCAATGCCCAACATATCAATGAAAGATCCCTTTCCTGGAAGGCCCTACAAGCGAGGTACATTGGCCCACCATGCAACACGATGCAAAAGAGCATGTTAAGAAATGTGATAAATGCCAACACCATGAAGACATGCACCAGGAATCACCTAACGAGCTTAAAAATCTCTCCTCCCCGCGGCCCTTTGCCTGGTGAGAAATGGACATCCTCAGACCGTTTACCACAAGGCTAAACCTGAACAAGTACCTGATAGTTGGAATTGATTACTTCACAAAGTTGGTAGAAGTAAAGGTCCTCGCAAAATTTATGACACACAATATACTCTGTTTCTACAAGAGGAACATACTTTCCCGATTCGGAATACCACAAGCACTCGCCACAGATAACAGGACACCGTTTACTGACAAAACTTTTCAGCAGTTCGTCACCAAACTGGACACCAAACAACATTTCACGCTTGTCGAGACCCCATAAACAAATAGGCAGGCTGAAGCTGCAAACAGAGTAATCCTACGCTATCTAAAACGTAGATTTGACGAGGCCAAAAGGAGATGGGTCGATGAGCTACACAACATGCTCTGAGCCTACAGAATGACACCAAACTCGACCACTGAGGAAAATATATGCTTACTAACTTATGAGATTGGAGCAGTTGTCCCAGTAGAGATTCAAGAGCCCTCTAGGCGAACAAAATTCCCCCTCGACGAGGAAATGAATGATGAGGCACTAAGAGAAAAGCTCAACCTTGTCGAAGAAGTTCGATCAGGGGCAACCGTCTACGAAGCCTCATTAAAATAAAATATAGCCATACAACATGATGCCAAAGTCATAAACGAGAATTCAAAATGGACAACCTAGGTTTGAGAAGAAACCACAAATATTCTCGTGAAGGAAAACTCGCCGCAAACTGGGAAGGCCCCTACCGCGTCTGAGCAAAAATAGAAAATGAGACCTACTACCTTGAAAACATACATGGGGAAGAACTATATCGACCATGGAATACCGAGAACTTGAAACAATATTACAGTTAGGCCCGATAGTTGATGTGTCCTATTCAACGACAACGAGGTACGTCCTGACCACGGAGGCGAGCTCGGGTACAAGCACACCCTCCCAAACTTAAACAAAAAGGAAAGTTTCCACTCTTTGATGAGAAGATTCTTGGCTCGATGGGGAGACCTCAATTGAGCTCCTCTGTCTTTGTGCCAGTTTGGCAGAACTCCCATCTCGTGATGGGAAGTTCACATCGCAGAGCTAAGATATCGACCAAGATCTTTTATACCGCCCTTAATCCATAATCCAACTCCAGAAACTCGATGAGTTCCCCACACTATCGAGAAACAACACTGTCAATGCAAGGCCCCTAAACACTTAGCAAAAATAATTATTAAATGAACACTTACTTGCGAGCTGCTAAAATCAACAAGCACTCAGAGCGCTTATTTGAGGAAATCTAGTACTTGGGAAATACGGCATACAACAAAATAAAAACTTAAACACGAGCATGTCAAATGAAATAAAGTGCATGAAATTATCATGAAGGTAAAAAATATCATCATATTACATCAAACTGAGTAAATCCCATTATCCAAATGTTACAAAAATTAAGGCACGTGGGCCCATATAAATACAAACAAACAAAAGTCAACCCTCGTGATTGGGCTCCACATCATTCTGCTCCCCCTCGAGGTGGGAATCTTCATCTTCTCCATCAGAAGTTAAGCCAAGATGAGGCACTATCCGACCATCGACCACCCTATGCAGGAAACCAATCCCCTCGATGACAAGCTCGACCCCAAGATTCACGATCTGCAGCTGGGCCAACGTATTATCAAAAGTTATCTCAGCAACATCCACACAGTTATGCTTGAGGCCCTAAATTCGAGAAACCAGCTCAACACGGGTCTTTAAGGCTCTTAACTCATCAACTTCACCCTTGGAAAGCCCCGCGTCATCCTCCAAGGTAGTAATCCTATCCTCGAGTTCTTTCTTCTCGAGTATCGAAGTGTCCTTATCCGCAGTTAACTGGGCCACTTCATCCTCCTTTCTCCCCAACTCACTGACAAGCCCAATCTAGATCTGATAGTTTTCTTTATAGTTATCAAAATCAGATTCTAACTTGTTCACCTTTTATTGGAGCTTCCTAGAGTTTCTCCAGCTCGCCAATAGAGCATGTTTCCTCACCAGAAAGGATCATTTCCATTTCTAGGACCCTCATCACATCGGCTGTATCTTGGGCTAACATTTTCTTCCCGCTCGATGAGTCGAGGCCCTAGATAACCAGAGACTCGACCCGAGGAACTACTAGAGAGTGCCCCTCAAAGAAACCCTTGTTGAGAAAGCAAGGAGGCAACATAAATTTATCTTCTCCAATATCCTCCGTAAGATCGATATCCACATTTTTCCCTCGCGAGGCCTTTTCTTGCTCAGGTTTTCCTACACTGAGAAAGGTTGGTCGATGATCGGAGAAGATGAAGAAGTATCAGAGCCATCCTTGGGCTGGTTCGGGGCTGGGCCAAAACGACTCTTAGTAACTTTCTTTTGACCCTTCGAGGCTTTCCCTCTATTTTGCGCCATCTTGAGAATGCAGTCCTGGAGGGTTGACATCTTATCTGCAATAAATGACAGACACAAGTTAGTATACCGAGGAAAAAGGAACATACAAACATGTTAAAGAAAACAAAACGTAGCTACCTAAGAGAAATATAACATCCTCGATAGTTTCACACTCAATGAGATCTTTGGTATTGATATACCAAGCTTCATGAATGGTTTGGTCCTCCTTGTCAAGAACTAACACCTCAGTCCTAGTCTCTTACCGAGTAGGAGCGAAGCTGTCAACGAACTTCACGAGTTTCTTATAGGAATATTTGTCCTCGGGATCCAAATCATCGGGCCTAGTGATATAGTAATTCATACCCTTCGCGAAATGATCATCTCTCCAGTAAAGACGAAACTTTGAGACTAGCCTCGTCACCTCCTTCCCATCCCCATCATAATGCACACTGCCGTCTTTCTCGGTTACCACCTCCCTCCCAAACACGGTATCAAAGGCAACTCGCGACCAAGGCTTAATAAGGTAATACATGTCCTTAAAACAGCAGACGTAGTCCGTAAATGTCTTAAACAACCTCTTCGACTGATTGATGGACACCCAACTATGTTTCCTATTTACACTCTATTGCTGAAGATGTAAACAACAAAATAATAAGATATGGCGCCGATCTCGAGATACATGCATACTATCTCAAATGCATAGATGAACATGATCGAATTAGGATGTAGCTGGGAGAGTGCTAACTCCAGATGGTTGAAAATGTCAACCTGAAGATCTCTAAACGGAAGTCGAAGCACTAACTCTTTAAAAAAAAAGTCGTACATGGGAAAACGATTCATCAAGAAAAACAAACGGATTCGATCATCCGGGTCAGGTTTGTAAATCGACCAATTCTCTTCCCCTATACATACCGCACCTTCCTCAACGACCTCAAACGCTTCCTGCGAGAAGTCAGTGAAGCACGAGGCTATCCCTCGAGGTTCTAACCCGACCCGCTCCAATTCGGGATTAGTAATCGTGTCAACCAGGCTAAGGCCTTCAGTGCTACGAGCTATCAAACTTGAAAAGCAAAGGAAAACGGTGAATTTGACGATCAAATCAAATCCACCCTTCCACTGTAAATCAAGTGAAAGGGTGTGGGAAGGCGCAAGGATAACATCCACAATCAAAGCCCTTATAAAATAATGAGAAAGTGAGTCACGAGGACATCTCCTCGATTGGGGCTCAACTCACCCACCAACAAAACCACGAGGATAACTCCCCAGCAAACTCAAGAGTTTCGCGGGGCCAAGCCTCCCCGATGCATGAACTTCATTGGATACTCATGAGTTTCGTGGGTGTTGTACCCCAAAATTTGCCCTCCCATTTCTCATTGATCTCTCCTCACAAAGCTCTTGAAGCTCAAGACTCAGTTAGGGTTTCATCTGCTCAAGACCTCCCCTTGCACTGTGGACTCAAAATTAGGGTTTGTGTTTGCACAAAGTTGTTTTGACCCAAAGTGCCCAATATGACTTTCATGCTTCATATTGGACTCCCAAGATTATCCATACCAAGTTTCAAGTCTTGATTCCAAGTTTTGCCCAGTCAATTGGACAGTTGACCTAGAAATCAACTGTATTGGGGAAAAGGTCAACTGTGGCCAATTGACAGTCAAATCTCATGAAATTTGATCCACATCAACATTATGAACTCATATGAACCATTTGATCAAGCTTGGGTCACAATTCCACAAGAAATTTGATCAGATCACCAAAAGGGCAAAATGGTCATTTTTAGGGTTTTGACTGTACAAAGGCAATTTTTGACTGTTTGACCTAGCCAATGGCAAACTAAGCTCATATATGGACTCAAGGACCCCATGGAATTATCTTGACATGTTCATCAAACTCAAAAGATCCCAAGTACACAAGATTGACAGTTGAATTTCCCAGTCAATTGATCAATTTTGACTGTATACTGAAAAGTCAAACTTTGACTTTTTGGTCAAAATCAAGAGTCAAGATTCATTTTTCATCAAAATATGCCAAATCATGAAACTTGTTCACCAAGAAATCACAAATTGCAAATTAAGGTTTGAAAATGGAATTTTTCATAACTTAGAATTTTTCTAAGTTATGAAAAACCCTAATTTTTTCCCAAATTTGCCCCATCTTTTCACCATGATCCATTTTGATTCAAACAAAAGTCCAAACATGAAAGTTGTAGATTGTTGCATAATATACAACTTTGATTCACAAAGTTTTCTCATTTGAATCTTGTATCTCAAGTTATAATTTTTTGAATAAGGGCACTAAACCATTTTTAACTTAGTAGAATTTTAACCTATTTTGACAAGGTTTTCTACCCCACTTCAAGGCCATTTTTCATACCCTTCCACTTGTAATTTCAATTTTCATTTCAAAGGTGGATTGTAGTACACATTCCAAGCTTTCCAAAATGTCCAAGAACTTCTCAAACAACTTCATGGTTAGGGAGAATCGAATTTCACAATATAGCAAAAACTCACTTGTGAATTGGCCATTTTTCATGTTCATAAGATTATGCAACTTCTCAAAACCAGCATGCCCTTGATTACAGGTCCCTAAACCAAGTTACACTCATAAATTTAATGCATATTCTTTGTACCAAGACCAAGTTCTTTGAGTTCAAGCTTTGTCTAGAGGATTAATCCCAATTTGGAAAAAGTAAACTATCCATTTTTGCAAAAGTTCACTTTATGTCAAATTAGAAATCCAACAAGTACAAGCTAAATCTGAATGGCACAAGATTATGGACAAATTGCTCTGATCAAGAGAAGATTATGCAGCCCATTAGGAGGCCCCCTACATGCCTAGAACATCAAGTGGCATTTTGTTGCTTAGAAAAGAAGAAAGGTCCATAACTTGTGACAACTTGAACCTCAGCTTACAAACACAACACAAAAGATATCAAACAGACTCAGTACATCCCAACCAAGCTTTTGCACGAATCCTTGACCTTTCAAACACTCCCATTGCCATAATCATCCTCAAACTGCAAAAACAGGGTTGCCTCTGCAGTTTGAGTGCAAACTCCCATTTCCCTCGAGCATTCTCACCAAAATCAATTCATACACCTTCCATACAACATATGCAAACTAACCATGGCCTAAAACCTGACCTGTAATCACTCTAACAGTTTCCACCATTTTTAATTTTTCCTTTTGTAGTTGAAGTTCCACAGCTCGATACAAGGAGTTTCAAGACAAAGTAAGCATTGAAAAAGCATCCCTAGACCTCAAGGAAGCTTTTCCAATCATCACCTTGCACTGAAAGTTCCTCATTCTCCAGATAGAAGTCCAACTGAATAGGTAAAAGTTTGAATTCGTATCTCTCTTATCATGCATATTTAGTCTTAAGTTTGTGAAGAAACAAGGTCCTACTCATAGCCCTGAACATGTACATAGCTTTACTTTTCATTTCTTTTGTCTGAGTAGAGAGAATTTGAGTTCTGAAAATGGTAGAAAAGTTAGGTCAGAAAAGAGGGGGAGAGAAATTCTCCCTCATCTTAGAGAGATAGTTCATGTTCTTTATATGTATGAAATCGTGAGATTATGCTTTACATGTTTTGTGTTGGAAGTTTGTTCAAAGGATCAAAGAATCAGGACATTCAAAGGAAGCTTGTTGGCGCGCGTTTTTTGAACAAAATCTGTTCAGAGGTTGAAGAAGAAGTGGATTGGGCTGGGCCTGTGTTATTTTTGCTATCCACACCATTTTTTCTGTTTCACACCCCTCAGCCCATTTGCTTCATTTTTTAACATTTTTGACTTTTTTCTTTTTTTGTTTGACTTGTTTATTTTTTCTCAACATATTAAAATTTTGAAAATATTTTTCTCATCATTTTTTGATTTTATTTGGTTTTTATTTGATTTTCTTTTTGATTTGTATATAAATAGATATATATTGTTATTTAAGATAAATAGAAAATATGTAAAAAATACTTCTATTTGCATTTTTATTTTTATTTACCTTCTGAAAATATTTCACATAAAAAATACTTTATTTATTTATTTATTTATTTATTTTATTAAAATATTAAGTAAATACTTATTTTGTATATAATACATATTTATAATATAAATATACATATATATATATATATATTATTGTACTTAGAATAAAAACGCCAAAAAATGTATATATTTTATTTTTAATATTTAATACTAAAAAATGACCTTTTTTTTAAATATACCATATTTTATTTTATTCTTGTATGTAAATAATAAATATTATGTGGATTAATTAATTAATATACATTTTGATTAAAACTAGGGTTTTGCCCTAAATATGAGAATACTCAAAAATAATATCTTTTTATTTTCTTATTTTTATTTTTACATAAATAATATTTTTTCATACATATAAAAACTTTCTTTTTGCATTTTGCATATTTATTTAATTTCTATTTAATTGTGCAATTTACTTACCTTGCAAATATTCAAAAATGATGTAATTTAGATTTAAATTCTTGTCTAATATCCCCCATTTGTAAATTTGTACCCCCCTCCCTATATTATTATGTTGTAATAGCGTAGGAATTTAAATTTCGCACTTTATACGCTTTCTAATTATGCTATGTTAGAATTAGGGTTTGCATGCGAAAAAACGATAAAAAATAGTTTGACCTAATACAAGATAAATGAGCATGAAAATAAACAACACTTCTCACACTTACACCCCTAGGGTATTCCATTTTGTTGCCTTCAAATAATTGGGCCATGTTGTATGTTGAATTTCTTTGGGCAAAGCAAATAATTTGAATGATCATAGTCCCTCGATAAAACTTTTCAAAACAAACAAAAACAAATGATCAAAGTCCCTTAAAGAAAATTGCCCAAAGATATTTAACGCCGTTGCAATTATGGTCCAAACGATGACCCGCGCCTGTCCCTTTTCATCTCCTAAGACAAGATTGTCCACCAAATGCAATGGTGGAACAAAATTGTCAAAAGGTTTAAAACATAATAAAAATCTTTGAGGAAATTTTTAGGGTAGATAAACTCTTAAGTACTTGCTAAACTTTCCAAGAAAACACTTGCCTAATTTCAAAACCCACTTCACAAACACTTTCAAAAACCAACTTTTCAAAACCCTTGAAACATCTTTTTTAAAAAAGATAAAATACCTTTTGTAAAACATTCGAGTAAAGAATTGTTACAAGGTTAGCCTAATACAAGGCATCTTTTCAAAACATTTTCAAAACCATACACACAAAGCACCATTTCAAACAATTGAAAACCAAGGCAAGTTGATCTAAGCAAGTACCTAAGAGCCCATGGATAACCATGGATAGAAGGGGTGCTAATACCTTCCCCTTCTATAATCTACTCCCCGAACCCAAGAAAAATCTCAAAGGTTTTTGCTGTGCTTTTTAAACCTTTCCTTAGGATAAAATAAAAAGTCGGTGGCGACTCTTGCTCAACCGAAACATTTGCGAAAACAAACGCAAAACACAAGTCAGTTCTCCCACCGTATCACAGAACTGGCGACTCTGCTGGGGAATTCACCTTTAAAGTGGAGTAACCTTAGGGCTTAGATCACCCTCTTGCATGACTAATTGTATGATTTGTTTGCTTTATTCTTTGGCTCCATTGTTTGGGTTTACAATCCTCCACCCGGATTTTGGGAAACATTCATAGATAGCAATACGTTGTGGAAACTGTGCGGGGTATACCGACACGGTCTAAGCAATAGCTATATTAGTGCGACATATTTGTGAGTACCGGTAACCCTTGAGTTCAATCAAGGAGAGTACGGGGCCGCTGAGTGATGTCACTAAGCACCAATGACCTAGAACCTTACTTGACCATCTTGGCCTTTTATTAGGAGTAGTGAGATGACCGGCTTTGGTGCAGTCCGAAGTTGGTAGATACTCGATACTACACTCATTGAGGGTTGTTTTCTTGGAATATTTTGGTCGCTAGTTAAGTGGCTAAACCAAAACAATGAACAATGAAAACGATCCAGTGATATTGAGCTCCTTAGAACCCGGTTACTATTTATAGGACAGGTTTTTAAGCCAACTACACTCAAGA
The DNA here is from genome assembly GCA_948472305.1 of Vicia faba. NCBI lineage: Eukaryota > Viridiplantae > Streptophyta > Magnoliopsida > Fabales > Fabaceae > Vicia > Vicia faba. The sequence goes on from OX451735.1 coordinate 166,060,275, forward strand.
GGGTACTTACCTATGGAACCCCATGCAAGCCCGAAACTAGGGTTTGGTGTGATTTGCCTGTACATATGTTTTGTGCATACATCATAAACATCATGAAACATTATATGCATTTACTAACCATTTCAGGGGTTTGGATCTTCATCATTGTTCCTGTTTTGTAGGTCATGGAAATATCTCGCAGAAATACCATTCAAGTCAACCTTGTGAGAATCTCTCCTCAACTCAAGGAGATCACTTCAAGAATTCCGGAAAATTCATCCTTCAGTGAAAGACATGGTAGACTGCTCAGCTTAGTCAACACCAACATTGAAGAAGACATGATGAAAGTGCTATTCCAGTTCTTTGACCCTCTTCACCATTGCTTCACTTTCCCTGATTATCAATTGGTCCCCACTTTGGAGGAGTTTTCTCAACTCCTAAGAATCCCTATCCTTAATCAACTACCCTTCAACGGTACGGAGACGGAACCAAAGCCTGAAGATGTTGCTCGAGCACTACATCTACAACCATCTGAAATCAAGGGGCATTGGGAAACCAGAAGCGGCGTCAAAGGATTCTTAGCAAAATTCTTGTTTGAAAAGGCACAAGAATGTTGGAACTCATTGGATCTTCAAGCCTTTGAAGAAATTGTGGCACTCCTGATCTATGGGTTGGTTCTGTTTCCAAACTCTGACCAATTGATAGATGTCAACGCCGTCAAAATCTTCTTGTCCAGAAACCCGATACCAACATTGCTTGGGGACATTCTTCACTCATTTTACACACGAACAATGAGAAAGAGGGGTGTTCTCATGTGCTGTACTCCTATCCTCGCAAGGTGGTTTATTTCGCACCTTCCACAATCTGTCTTGAAGAATGATCAAGGTATAAGGTGGTCCCAACGATTGATGACTCTCACTCATTCTGATGTGCATTGGTGTTCTCGGTCCAGAGAAAATGTCATCATCGTCGATCGCTGCGGAGAATTTCCTAATGTTCCTTTACTTGGAATTAGAGGAGGTATCACCTACAACCCTTGCCTAGCTTTGAGACAATTTGGATACGCACGGAGGGATGGCCCTCATGACATGTTGATTCCTAGCTTAGTTTTTGACTTCGACAACGATGCGCAAGGACTTCGTCAAAGATTCATCAGAGCTTGGGGAAAACTCAACAAGGTTGATAGTAAGACTCTGGGACACAAGAACTCCATCCCTCTTGAGCCCTATCTCAAGTGGGTACGAGTCCGAGCCCAAAGTCTTATGATGCCTTATACTCATGTTCTCCCGGTGATTAAAGAGCCTGTTAAGGAAGGAGAGGTTCCCTACACCATCCTACATCCCGACATGCCTACATCGTGGGAGGAAATGCAGAAAAGTTGGATTCAGCTCAAGGAGGAACGAAACACTTTTGAAACTAGCTATTACGCCAGTGAAAAGAAGGTTCTAGAGCTTACCCGCCGACTCCATGAGCAAGAGGCCCTCAATACCTACATCGCACCAAAGAGGATGCGCAATGTCTTTCTGCCTTAGGAAGTTTATTTTGTAATATTTGGCCCATGGGGCATTTATGTACTAACAAGTTTCTTCTTATTAATATGACGTGCGTTCTTCTTTGTCTGAAACAATTTTGAATGTTCTAAACCCTTGAATGCATTGCATACATAAGCATACCATTCATCATGTGCATAAGCAGGTCTCACTCCAGGGTTCCTTATCTATCTGCTGTTTATTTCAGTAGGATGGATCTCGAGCAAACAGTCAAAGACCTACAGGCTCAGAACGCACAGTTCCAGCAACTCTTGATGACCTTGGTCAAGAGTCAAGAGGATATCAAGACTCAACTGGAGAATAAGGACCCAGTGAAGAAGAAGAAGAAGAGGGTCGGAGTGGCCACTTTGGGGAGAAGATTCAACGGAGAAGCTCGGAGAGTGCTCGATTTTCCTCCCACTTCTGATGAAGGGACTAGTAAAAGAGATCAAGTTGTGGTGCCTTCCGAGTCTGATGCGGAAGAGGAAGAAATTGAAGAGGAGGAAGATTATTCCGACCAGCAGTATCCTCCAGTTGACGACAAATACAAAAGTTTAGAAGACAGATTGGCTGCCATGGAATTGCAAAGGGTACCGGGTTTGGATTTTGAAGACATGGGCTTGGTCGCCGGAATTGTGATTCCACCAAAATTCAAAGTACCAGTGTTTGTGAGGTACGACGGGCTATCCTGTCCCAAGATGCATCTCAGGTCCTATGTAAGAAAAATTCAACCCTATACGGCAGATAAAAACTTATGGATTCACTTCTTTCAGGACAGTCTGTCGGGAGCTCAGTTGGAATGGTTTTATCAGTTAGAAGGAACCAGTGTTAGAAGTTGGGAAGATTTGGCCACCGCTTTCTACAAACAATACCAGTATAATTCCGATCTTGCTCCTACTCGTACCCAACTTCAGGGTATGTCACTAGGAACAAGTGAGGGATTCAAAGAATATGCACAGAAGTGGAGGGATTTGGCTGGCAGGGTGCAGCCTCCTTTAACCGATCGTGAACTCGTTGATATGTTTCTTGGGACCCTATCTGGGCCATTTTTCAATCATTTGATTGGTAACTCTTCCGCGGGGTTTACTGATTTAATCTTAACGGGCGAAAGAATTGAGGCTGGCATCAAGTCAGGAAAGATTCAAAAGGGTGTTGCTGCAGGTGTTGAGAAGAAGCCGTTTAAGAAGGAGACAGCTATGGTATATTCTCAAAAAAGAGCAGGGAAGGTGGAGCGTCGGCCGACTGTGGGGGCCGTAATGATTCAAAACACTCCAAGTGAGCAGCCTCGCTATAACCAGACCAGACCAAATCAGCAACGGGTAGAAAGGCCACACCGGCAATTCACCCGTATTAATATGACTCCAGCACAGGTGCTTCCCCATCTGTTGAAATTAAATCTTGCCACTATCAAGGAAGCGCCAAAGAATGTGAATACGTCTTCCCCGCATTATCATGCCAATGCTAAGTGCGCCTATCATTCAGACAGTGTCGGACACGACACCAATGATTGTTGGGCACTCAAGCATAAGATTCAGGACCTGATAGAGGCTAAGGAAGTAGAGTTTGACGCTCTAGAAAAACCCAATGTGATATCTGCACCTATGCCGAAGCACGGTCGGAATGTTAATGCCATTGAAGAGGATCTGTATGTTGCTGACGTTAGTGATCTGACTACTCCACTGTTAACCGTTAAGTTGAATTTGTTGAGGGCCGGGATCTTCCCGGGATGTAAGGAAGACTGTTACTGTTGCCACTCTCTGCTGTTTGATTGTCCGCTATTGAAGAAAGGCATCCAAGGCCTCATGGATAGCCGACAAATTTTGTTCGAGAAAGTTCCTGCCGTTCCAGTTCATGTTGAAAATGTCTCAATCATAACCATTCACGCCAATCTTTCCGAGGCCGTCAAAAAGCCAGTTAAGATTACACCAGCTGCAAAGTCTATACCTTTGAAGATAACAATGCCAGGGCCCGTTCCCTATGTCTCCGAGAAGTCGATACCTTGGAACTATGGTGGTGACATCTACTACCATGGTATCAAGCAAGTTGAAACAGTTGAAGAAGATTCAGATGATGAAGAAGCCAGCATTAGTAACATTGCGGGCACCAGCAAAATCACCAGGAGTGGGAGGATATTTTCTCCAGAGATTGCTCCTCCAAAAGCAGTCTTTGGACCCTCATTAGCTAAAGAAGTCATCCCTGCACCAGTAAAGCTCTCCGCTAGAACTCCTTTGATTGAAGAAATTTTCGTTCCTAGTGCTGTCTCTCCTGCCATTGCCGATAAAGGAAAAGGAATACAAGATGAGCCCGTCAGGACGAGGGCCCAACCCTTGACAATTCCAGAAGCTTCCAAGAAAGAAATGGACGAGATTTTGAGAATAATCAAGAGAAGTGACTACGATGTGGTGGAACAGTTGGGGCAAACCCCCTCCAAGATCTCCATGCTGGCACTGTTACTTTGCTCAGAAGCGCACGCTCAAGCTTTGATTAGGTTTCTAAAGGCAGCTCATGTGCCCCAGGAAACCTCTGCAGACCAATTTCAACATTGCGTGGCTAGCCTGACTGCAGACAATGGGCTAGGCTTTTCTGATGCCGACCTGACCCCTAAAGGCCGAAACCACAATGATGCGTTGCATATTTCAATCGAGTGTCGCGGAACTACCCTTGCACATGTTTTGGTTGATACCGGGTCGTCGCTGAATGTTTTGCCTAAAAAGGCCTTGGACCGGCTAGATTGCGAAGGGTTAGAATTGAAGCCGAGTGATATTGTCGTTAGAGCTTTCGATGGGTTGAAGAGAATGGTCCATGGAGAAGTTGAAATTCCTATCAAGATAGGTACTGAGGTGTTTAAATCCACTTTCTACGTAATGGACATCCGCCCATCATACTCCTGCCTGCTGGGTAGACCTTGGATACACCATGCTGGGGCAGTCACCTCATCCCTGCATCAGATGCTGAAGTACCCTGTCAAGGGAAAGATCATTACTGTCCACGACGAAGAAGAGTACATGATTAGCCATTTAAATTCTTTCCGGTATGTGGAAGTTGAAGGGGAGTTTATTGAGACACCGTTTCAACATTTCGAAGAAGTGTTTCCTGAGATAGTAGTGGCGAAATTGACAGCTGAGACACCAAGGCAGATGGCCAGGATGGCATCTCTGGAAGATGCAAGGGCTGCAGTTAAAGAAGGGAAGAACTCAGCGTGGGGGCAGCTACCCGATTTTCCGCATAAAGCTGACAAGTCTGGATTAGGTTTCACAGCTGCCGGTCAGAAGGCTATGCGCCGGTCAAAGATTGAGAGGGCGCCAGTCAAAATTTCTCCTTACAGAATCAACGCCTTGGAAGATGAAGACAAGGACAGCAACATTGAAGATTGGGTTTATCCAACTGTCGGAGGAGGGTTGAGCAATTGGGAGGCAAAAGACTTTGTCCCCATCACTTTTATTCCTCAGTAATTTATCTATCGAACATTTCCTATTTTGGTCTGTAATATTTTACTTTCAAACAATCCGTACACTATCTTTTTCACCTCCTGCCTTGCCCAGGGCATGTAGGTCTACTTGTAAGGGTTTTGACTATTTTTCATATTCATATGCCATGTTTAATGATTCATTGGACGTTTTTCATTTGATAAACTGCTTGTGTTCATTTCCTTTCCTTTTGCATTTTTGTTTAAGGATGGCTATCCCTTACACACACCCACCACTCACCAATGCAGGTACCCATCCACTCCGGATTCCATGGGTGACTATTCTGCTGTATCTTTCAATAACTCTGAAGACCTGGTCAATCTAGCCGAGTATGAAGATGACGAAGGTTGTGAAGTACCAGGGGAACTAGCCAGACTTCTGCAACAAGAGGAAAGAGCCATCTTACCGCATGAGGAGCCATTGGAAACTGTCAACTTGGGAACCGAGGAGAATCGGAAGGAGGTGCAGGTGGGTGCCAACCTGGAACCAGAAGTTAAGGAGCGCTTGGTACAGTTACTGAATGAGTATGTTGAAATCTTCGCTTGGTCCTATGAAGACATGCCGGGTTTGGACACAGACATCGTGGTTCACCGTCTCCCCACAAGAGAAGACTGTCCACCGATCAAGCAAAAGGTTCGCCGAATGAGGCCTGACATGTCCGAAAAGATCAAAGCAGAAGTAATGAAGCAGTTCAATGCTGGCTTTTTGGCTGTTACATCCTATCCTCAATGGGTCGCTAACATTGTGCCAGTGCCTAAAAAGGATGGCAAAGTCAGAATGTGTGTGGACTACCGGGATTTGAATAGGGCCAGCCCTAAGGATGATTTCCCGCTACCTCATATTGACATCTTGATCGACAATACAGCTCAGCATAAGGTGTTTTCCTTCATGGACGGGTTCTCGGGCTATAATCAAATCAAAATGGCCCCCGAGGATATGGAGAAAACAACTTTTGTCACACAATGGGGCACTTTCTGTTACAAAGTGATGCCGTTCGGGCTGAAGAACGCCGGGGCAACTTATCAACGCGCCATGGTAGCTTTATTTCATGACATGATACATCATGAGATTGAAGTTTACGTAGACGATATGATAGCTCGGTCGCAAACAGAGGAAGAGCACCTTGAACATCTGGAAAAGCTGTTTGCCAGATTGAAAGAATACAAATTAAGGCTGAATCCAAGCAAATGCACTTTTGGAGTTAGGTCCGGTAAACTCCTGGGATTCATTGTAAGCAACAAAGGCATTGAAGTCGATCCGGCAAAAGTGAAAGCAATACAAGAAATGCCTGCTCCCCGTACTGAAAAGGAGGTTAGAGGATTCTTGGGGCGCATAAACTATATTGCCAGGTTCATCTCACATCTGACCTCTACCCGTGAGCCAATTTTCAAACTCTTGAAGAAAGATCAGGTAGTGGAATGGAACGACGATTGTCAAGCTGCTTTTGATAGAATCAAGGAATATTTGCTAGAACCCCCTATTCTGATGCCACCCGTCGAAGGAAGACCTTTGATCATGTATTTGACCGTCTTGGATAATTCAATGGGGTGTGTTCTGGGCCAGCATGACGAGTCTGGTCGAAAAGAGCATGCTATTTATTACCTTAGCAAAAAGTTTACCGACTGTGAGACTCGCTACTCACTGCTCGAGAAAACTTGCTGCGCTTTGGTATGGGCTGCTCGCCGACTAAGACAGTATATGCTGACTCATACTACCTTGTTGATATCCAAAATGGATCCTATCAAATATATCTTCGAAAAGCCCGCTTTATCTGGAAGGATAGCTAGATGGCAAATGATCTTAACTGAGTATGACATCCAGTACACCACCCAAAAAGCTATAAAAGGGAGTGTATTAGCTGACCATCTGGCTCATCAGGCTATTGAAGACTATCAACCCATGAGATTTGACTTTCCAGACGAGGACATCATGAATTTGGACAACATTGAAAGTGACGGACCGTATGACGGACCCGAAAAGGGATCCCGATGGACCCTGTACTTTGATGGTGCTTCAAATGCACTTGGAAATGGTATTGGCGCAGTACTCATTTCTCCGGAAGGTTGTCACACTCCTTTCACAGCCCGACTTTGCTTCAGCTGCACAAACAACATGGCTGAGTATGAAGCCTGCATCTTCGGTCTCAAGGCTGCTATAGACTTGGGGATCAAATCTTTGGTCGTATTCGGGGATTCGGCTTTGGTCATCAGCCAGATCAAAGGAGATTGGGATACCAAGCATCCTAATCTTATTCCATACAAAGAACATGTTCTGACATTGTTGCCTCACTTCGAGCAAATTACCTTCGAGCACTTCCCGCGAGAAGAGAATCAGCTAGCAGATGCTCTAGCCACAATGTCCTCCATGTTTAAACTCAACTGGGATAACGAGACTCCCCAAGTCACCATCGAGCGAATGGATGAACCCGCGCATTGTCACGAGATTAATATCGAAGAAGTAGTGGAACAACCTTGGTTCCATGAAATCAAAAGGTATCTCGAGACCCAAGATTATCCTGAAGGAGCTTCCGTGAATGACAAGAAGTTCTTAAGGAAATTCGCTGCTAAGTTCTTCCTGAGCAACGACATCCTTTACAAACGAAGCCATGATTGCGTATTACTCCGGTGTGTGGATAAAACTGAAGCAGAGTTGATTATGACCGACATACACAGCGGACCATTTGGCGCTCACTTGAGCGGGCATACAATGGCTAAGAAGATCCTAAGGGCAGGCTATTACTGGTCTACCATGGAGGCTGACTGCCATCAGCATTCCCGTACTTGTCACAAGTGTCAAGTCTATGCTGACAAAGTTCATATCCCTCCGGTTCCCCTCAACGTCCTGACTGCTCCGTGGCCCTTTGCAATGTGGGGCATTGATATGATTGGAGAGATCAAGCCCACGGCTTCCAACGGACATCGCTTCATCCTGGTTGCCATTGACTACTTCACTAAATGGGTCGAAGCAGCTTCCTTCGCCTCTGTCACCAAAAATGTGGTTGCCCGCTTTATCAAACATAACCTCATATGTCGGTATGGTGTTCCAGACAGGATCATCACGGACAACGGTACAAATCTGAATAATATGATGATCACTGCATTATGCGAACAATTCAAGATTTATCATCACAATTCATCTCCCTATCGGCCGAAGATGAACGGTGCTGTTGAAGCTGCGAACAAAAACATTAAAAAGATTATTCAAAAAATGACGGTCACTTACAAAGACTGGCATGAGATGTTGCCGTTTGCTCTGCATGGATACCGTACGACGGCACGTACTTCAACTGGGGCAACCCCATTTTCTCTGGTTTATGGCATGGAGGCTGTTTTGCCTATGGAAGTTCAGATCCCTTCTCTAAGGATCATGAAAGATGCAGGTTTGAATGAGGATGATTGGATGCAGACCCGACTTGATCAACTCAATCTGATCGACGAAAAGCGACTTGCTGCTATATGCCATGGTCAGACGTATCAAAAACGGATGATCAAGGCTTTCAACAAGAAAGTTAGGCGTCAAGTGTATCAAGTCGGAGATCTAGTAGTCAAACGGATTATCTTACCGCAAAGTGATCCCAGGGGCAAATGGACTCCTACATATGAAGGACCATTTGTGATCAAGAGTATATTTTCTGGTGGTGCAATGATTCTGACCACCATGGACGGTGACGATTTGCCGCACCCTGCGAACGCAGACATAGTCAAAAGATACTACGCATAAAGTAACCCGACAAGTCGAAAACCCGAAAGGGCGGCTTGGGCAAAAATGGGCATCCCGGTGAACCGAAAACCCGAAAGGGCGGTTCAGGCAAAAGTTAGGGATAAAAACAAAAAAAATCTGTACACCCGGCAAGTCGAAAACCCGAAAGGGCGGCTTGGGCAAAAAGGGGTTTCCCGGTGGATCGAAAACCCGAAAGGGCGATTCAGGCAAAAGTTAGGGAATTAAAGCGTATGACTATGTCTCGTCGGATCACTTCAAAGTCAGTCTCTTCATCAACCGGTTCCAGGTCTGATCAATCCAACCATCGTCAAACGAAGCATTGAATGGACAGAGGTTCAGAGTTGTGAAAGCTACAGCAGAACGGAATCCCATGGAATTATTTCACATAGCCATCTTTATTTTGTATAAATTTTTCAAATATTTACGGCAAGATCCTCTTACTAGGATGATTGTTTCCTTTGTACAAATATACTCAAAGAAAATCAATACAAATACTCTTCCCAAAATTTGTGTCATTTCCCTTTTTCTTTTTTCTTGCACTATTCGCTTTATTTTGAGAAACGTCCAATGTTTTGTTAAATAGGCATATGCATTTGAAACATGATCAATTCCTAATTAAAACCTAAGAAAAGGATTACTGATAGGATGAAAGTACAGATGGATATTTTGACACCTTTTCAAAGGAAATCCCTCAAGACCTGTAATCCACATCCCTGGCAAACCCTGAGGTCTCTCTCCAGCAGACCCTCGAAGCTTGTCCCCAGTGAGGTTCTGAAAGGTATTCCCCGCAGAGTACGGACGCCCCTCCCGGGTTTTATTCAAAGTTATTCCTCACAGAGGCTTATAACTGGGTTATCCTCAGCTAACAACCAGGTGAGATCGCGCTCGCCAAAATTCTTCCCATCCCCGGCGGAGTTCCTCAAAATTCCCCAATAATAACTTATCAATACTATCCCCGGAGGAGGTTATCTTTGCAAAATCCCCAACCAGAGAATCTTTTGGAAATCATTTTCCCTCAGAATTTAAGCTTCAGTATCCCCAGCAGATCAAGAGCTTCAAGTGGACAATCCCCAGCGGAGTCAGATTTTTAAACCTTTTCCCCACAGAGTTTTTAGGAAGAAAAATCTTGAGTTCCCCAGTGAAATCTCCGGAGGTACTTCTCTCCAAGCTGAAGATTCTCAGTCTGGCCTCCCCAGCTTTAAGTCTACTAGTTGGGTACCCCCCAGTAGAAGACTTCAGGAATTCCCCAGAAGATTGGTATACAACCCAAATTCCCGGTTCCCCAGCAACAATCCAGGATTTATCTTCCCCGGCAGCAGTCAGGATACTTCTATCCTCCGCTACCCCGGATTCATCTATCCTGTGCAAGACAGCTCTCCAGCTTACATGCACATCCATTTACATTCCTAACACATGAATATACATTGTATCATGCATCATAGCATTGCATACAACTAACTCTTTGCCTTTTCAGGAAAGGTCAGTCGACAGACTAATATCATTCAAATCTCAAGAGTTCTGAAAACAGTTCACGGGTTCTCCAAGTAAACGGATGTTAACCTATCGCTTGTTCAGATTCTTCTCAAGACTTCTGAAAACAGTTTATGGATTCTTCCCAAGTAACGGATGTTAATCTATCAGCTTGTTCAGATGCAACCTTTGAAATTAGTTTCCGGACGCTTCCCAACAACGGATGCGACTCTATTGCTAATTCAACTTCAAGACTTCTGAAAACAGTTCACGGGTTCTCCAAGTAAACGGATGTTAACCTATCGCTTGTTCAGATTCTTCTCAAGACTTCTGAAAACAGTTTATGGATTCTTCCCAAGTAACGGATGTTAATCTATCAGCTTGTTCAGATGCAACCTTTGAAATTAGTTTCCGGACGCTTCCCAACAACGGATGCGACTCTATTGCTAATTCAACTTCAAGACTTCTGAAAACAGTTCACGGGTTCTCCAAGTAAACGGATGTTAACCTATCGCTTGTTCAGATTCTTCTCAAGACTTCTGAAAACAGTTTATGGATTCTTCCCAAGTAACGGATGTTAATCTATCAGCTTGTTCAGATGCAACCTTTGAAATTAGTTTCCGGACGCTTCCCAACAACGGATGCGACTCTATTGCTAATTCAACTTCAAGACTTCTGAAAACAGTTCACGGGTTCTCCAAGTAAACGGATGTTAACCTATCGCTTGTTCAGATTCTTCTCAAGACTTCTGAAAACAGTTTATGGATTCTTCCCAAGTAACGGATGTTAATCTATCAGCTTGTTCAGATGCAACCTTTGAAATTAGTTTCCGGACGCTTCCCAACAACGGATGCGACTCTATTGCTAATTCAACTTCAAGACTTCTGAAAACAGTTCACGGGTTCTCCAAGTAAACGGATGTCAACCTATTGCTTGTTCGGACCCCCAATTCAGAAATGGTCCAAAGCTTGGACACTTTCCTAATATTCCCTTCCAGATGGCATCTTTAAGCCCATCCCCGACAAGTTTCTGTCACTCTCTCAGATGGCATCGTTAAGCCCATCTCCAAATGGCATCTCTAAGCCCATTCCCGCATCCAGTGCTTTGACGAATGCAAATTTCCGGGCACTCTAGTGTCCAATCTCCTTTTACCCTCGAGTCGCGAAAGGCAAGCCTGCCAATCTAACTCTTCGGATTCAAGAAGATTGAACAGGGGCAACTGTTGTACCCCAAAATTTGCCCTCCCATTTCTCATTGATCTCTCCTCACAAAGCTCTTGAAGCTCAAGACTCAGTTAGGGTTTCATCTGCTCAAGACCTCCCCTTGCACTGTGGACTCAAAATTAGGGTTTGTGTTTGCACAAAGTTGTTTTGACCCAAAGTGCCCAATATGACTTTCATGCTTCATATTGGACTCCCAAGATTATCCATACCAAGTTTCAAGTCTTGATTCCAAGTTTTGCCCAGTCAATTGGACAGTTGACCTAGAAATCAACTGTATTGGGGAAAAGGTCAACTGTGGCCAATTGACAGTCAAATCTCATGAAATTTGATCCACATCAACATTATGAACTCATATGAACCATTTGATCAAGCTTGGGTCACAATTCCACAAGAAATTTGATCAGATCACCAAAAGGGTAAAATGGTCATTTTTAGGGTTTTGACTGTACAAAGGCAATTTTTGACTGTTTGACCTAGCCAATGGCAAACTAAGCTCATATATGGACTCAAGGACCCCATGGAATTATCTTGACATGTTCATCAAACTCAAAAGATCCCAAGTACACAAGATTGACAGTTGAATTTCCCAGTCAATTGATCAATTTTGACTGTATACTGAAAAGTCAAACTTTGACTTTTTGGTCAAAATCAAGAGTCAAGATTCATTTTTCATCAAAATATGCCAAATCATGAAACTTGTTCACCAAGAAATCACAAATTGCAAATTAAGGTTTGAAAATGGAATTTTTCATAACTTAGAATTTTTCTAAGTTATGAAAAACCCTAATTTTTTCCCAACTTTGCCCCATCTTTTCACCATGATCCATTTTGATTCAAACAAAAGTCCAAACATGAAAGTTGTAGATTGTTGCATAATCTACAACTTTGATTCACAAAGTTTTCTCATTTGAAGCTTGTATCTCAAGTTATAATTTTTTGAATAAGGGCACTAAACCATTTTTAACTTAGTAGAATTTTAACCTATTTTGACAAGGTTTTCTACCCCACTTCAAGGCCATTTTTCATACCCTTCCACTTGGAATTTCAATTTGCATTTCAAAGGTGGATTGTAGTACACATTACAAGCTTTCCAAAATGTCCAAGAACTTCTCAAACAACTTCATGGTTAGGGAGAATCGAATTTCACAATATAGCAAAAACTCACTTGTGAATTGGCCATTTTTCATGTTCATAAGATTATGCAACTTCTCAAAACCAGCATGCCCTTGATTACAGGTCCCTAAACCAAGTTACACTCATAAATTTAATGCATATTCTTTGTACCAAGACCAAGTTCTTTGAGTTCAAGCTTTGTCTAGAGGATTAATCCCAATTTGGAAAAAGTAAACTATCCATTTTTGCAAAAGTTCACTTTATGTCAAATTAGAAATCCAACAAGTACAAGCTAAATCTGAATGGCACAAGATTATGGACAAATTGCTCTGATCAAGAGAAGATTATGCAGCCCATTAGGAGGCCCCCTACATGCCTAGAACATCAAGTGGCATTTTGTTGCTTAGAAAAGAAGAAAGGTCCATAACTTGTGACAACTTGAACCTCAGCTTACAAACACAACACAAAAGATATCAAACAGACTCAGTACATCCCAACCAAGCTTTTGCACGAATCCTTGACCTTTCAAACACTCCCATTGCCATAATCATCCTCAAACTGCAAAAACAGGGTTGCCTCTGCAGTTTGAGTGCAAACTCCCATTTCCCTCGAGCATTCTCACCAAAATCAATTCATACACCTTCCATACAACATATGCAAACTAACCATGGCCTAAAACCTGACCTGTAATCACTCTAACAGTTTCCACCATTTTTAATTTTTCCTTTTGCAGTTGAAGTTCCACAGCTCGATACAAGGAGTTTCAAGACAAAGTAAGCATTGAAAAAGCATCCCTAGACCTCAAGGAAGCTTTTCCAATCATCACCTTGCACTGAAAGTTCCTCATTCTCCAGATAGAAGTCCAACTGAATAGGTAAAAGTTTGAATTCGTATCTCTCTTATCATGCATATTTAGTCTTAAGTTTGTGAAGAAACAAGGTCCTACTCATAGCCCTGAACATGTACATAGCTTTACTTTTCATTTCTTTTGTCTGAGTAGAGAGAATTTGAGTTCTGAAAATGGTAGAAAAGTTAGGTCAGAAAAGAGGGGGAGAGAAATTCTCCCTCATCTTAGAGAGATAGTTCATGTTCTTTATATGTATGAAATCGTGAGATTATGCTTTACATGTTTTGTGTTGGAAGTTTGTTCAAAGGATCAAAGAATCAGGACATTCAAAGGAAGCTTGTTGGCGCGCGTTTTTTGAACAAAATCTGTTCAGAGGTTGAAGAAGAAGTGGATTGGGCTGGGCCTGTGTTATTTTTGCTATCCACACCATTTTTTCTGTTTCACACCCCTCAGCCCATTTGCTTCATTTTTTAACATTTTTGACTTTTTTCTTTTTTTGTTTGACTTGTTTATTTTTTCTCAACATATTAAAATTTTGAAAATATTTTTCTCATCATTTTTTGATTTTATTTGATTTTCTTTTTGATTTGTATATAAATAGATATATATTGTTATTTAAGATAAATAGAAAATATGTAAAAAATACTTCTATTTGCATTTTTATTTTTATTTACCTTCTGAAAATATTTCACATAAAAAATACTTTATTTATTTATTTATTTATTTATTTTATTAAAATATTAAGTAAATACTTATTTTGTATATAATACATATTTATAATATAAATATACATATATATATATATATATATATATATATATATATATATATATATATATATATATATATATATATATATATATATATATATATATATATATATATATATATATATATATATATATATATATATATATATATATATATATATATATATATATATATATATATATATATATATATATATATATATATATATATATATATATATATATATATATATATATATATATATATATATATATATATATTATTGTACTTAGAATAAAAACGCCAAAAAATGTATATATTTTATTTTTAATATTTAATACTAAAAAATGACCTTTTTTTTAAATATACCATATTTTATTTTATTCTTGTATGTAAATAATAAATATTATGTGGATTAATTAATTAATATACATTTTGATTAAAACTAGGGTTTTGCCCTAAATATGAGAATACTCAAAAATAATATCTTTTTATTTTCTTATTTTTATTTTTACATAAATAATATTTTTTCATACATATAAAAACTTTCTTTTTGCATTTTGCATATTTATTTAATTTCTATTTAATTGTGCAATTTACTTACCTTGCAAATATTCAAAAATGATGTAATTTAGATTTAAATTCTTGTCTAATATCCCCCATTTGTAAATTTGTACCCCCCTCCCTATATTATTATGTTGTAATAGCGTAGGAATTTAAATTTCGCACTTTATACGCTTTCTAATTATGCCATGTTAGAATTAGGGTTTGCATGCGAAAAAACGATAAAAAATAGTTTGACCTAATACAAGATAAATGAGCATGAAAATAAACAACACTTCTCACACTTACACCCCTAGGGTATTCCATTTTGTTGCCTTCAAATAATTGGGCCATGTTGTATGTTGAATTTCTTTGGGCAAAGCAAATAATTTGAATGATCATAGTCCCTCGATAAAACTTTTCAAAACAAACAAAAACAAATGATCAAAGTCCCTTAAAGAAAATTGCCCAAAGATATTTAACGCCGTTGCAATTATGGTCCAAACGATGACCCGCGCCTGTCCCTTTTCATCTCCTAAGACAAGATTGTCCACCAAATGCAATGGTGGAACAAAATTGTCAAAAGGTTTAAAACATAATAAAAATCTTTGAGGAAATTTTTAGGGTAGATAAACTCTTAAGTACTTGCTAAACTTTCCAAGAAAACACTTGCCTAATTTCAAAACCCACTTCACAAACACTTTCAAAAACCAACTTTTCAAAACCCTTGAAACATCTTTTTTAAAAAAGATAAAATACCTTTTGTAAAACATTCGAGTAAAGAATTGTTACAAGGTTAGCCTAATACAAGGCATCTTTTCAAAACATTTTCAAAACCATACACACAAAGCACCATTTCAAACAATTGAAAACCAAGGCAAGTTGATCTAAGCAAGTACCTAAGAGCCCATGGATAACCATGGATAGAAGGGGTGCTAATACCTTCCCCTTCTATAATCTACTCCCCGAACCCAAGAAAAATCTCAAAGGTTTTTGCTGTGCTTTTTAAACCTTTCCTTAGGATAAAATAAAAAGTCGGTGGCGACTCTTGCTCAACCGAAACATTTGCGAAAACAAACGCAAAACACAAGTCAGTTCTCCCACCGTATCACAGTGGGCATAAGCCTCCCCGACACATGAAATTCATTGGAGACTCATGAATTCCTCAGGGGACAAGCCTCCCCAACGTATGAACTTCATTGGAGATTCATGAATATTGCAGGGACAAGCCACCTTGATGCATGAACTTCATTGGAAATTCATGAATGTCATAGGGAAGTACCTCCCCAGCGCATGAACTTCATAGTGAAATTCATAATTCTAGCATTCCTCACCGACGCTGGTGTTGAAAGTGACTAGACCACTCCCAAACACCAACTGTTAATTCTCTATTTTTATGATTGACATTAATTTTAGTAAAACAACTTAGGTAGCAACATGTTAAATAGGATATATTCTAAATTGCAGAAAAAACATGTTGAACAATATGTCCTATGTAGAATCATTTGACATCATGTTTGTTATAGCTGGACTTTTAGATCCTTTTAGTTTATTATAGATGCATAATATTTTGGGAATATTATGATATCCTATGTGGCGCTCAGTTTAAGGATTAAGAGATTCAATCTTAGTTCAAGGAGTATTCTTAGTTTCTAATTATGGAGATAATTTATGAAACTAATGATTGAAATCCTATTTTCAGGGAGGAGTTTTTATTAGAATTTGTGGAGTCTTTTTGCTGCGTTTTTGAAGCCCAATCCAGCCCAGAAAAAAGGTTATAAAAGGAAGACTATATACCTAGAGAAGATACAAGCCAAAGTTATAAAAGTATTAATCTTTAGGGCTTCATCTATTTATTATTTATTGTGAGCCACTCTTGTATCATTTGTTACTTGAGTTGGACTATTAGTTAAGTTGTAATTGTGAATCACTCATAATCTTTTAAGCAAGATTAAATTCTGTTTTTTGAAGAACATCTTCTTCTTGATTGTCAGTCACTCTTAAGCTTCTAAGTACAGAGTGATTGTATGTTTGTGAAGTTTGTCTTCTAACTCGTTTGAATTGTGTTATTGTCACTATTTGTGACTGTCAGGGAAGTGAGAGGAGTCTTATACCTAGGTGAGTCTTAGGTAAAAATATAGCACATGTAGTGATTAAGTGAGAAGTTATAAACAAGGGAGTTTAGCTTTTACTTGATACTATTTAGTGTATTTCCTTCCTAGCTTGGTATCCCCTAGAGTAGGTGTTGTTGTACACCGAAATGGGTTAACAATTTTACGTGTTGTTTACTTTCTGCACTATTTTTTTGTTCATTGTGTTGAAATCAGATTACAGAATCTTGACATCTCTTAGGAAATATGTGATATGAATACTATAATTTCAATTGGTATCAGAGCAAGCATCCTACTCTGGTTTGGGTGAAATTCAGGAAAGATACTTTTTGGTACAATGGAGATTAAAAGTGGATTTATGAACGAAAGCTCTCTGCAAAGGGCTGATTTGAAGAAGACATTTTCTGAGGTGATAGCAAGGGATTTAACTGGTAACACTCTTAAAACCCGTGACAAATTCAAGGAGTGTAGGAGATTATTTGATAGGGGTAAGAGGTGGAAGACCACATTAAGATAGCCAAGATTGTCTTATTCTCAAGGATATAGTGTGCTTCTGAGGTTTCTGTAACACCCCAAAAATCTAGATTAATTATTTAATTAATTTAGTATGAATATCAATGATTATTGGTGAATATATGAACTATGGAAACCACCATTGTAACACCCCCTTCTAAACCCACATATAATTTACATACACTTTACGAAATTAAATCAAAGAAAATCACTAACAAAGGTGTCATATCTTCATAAAGAATCATATAAACATCCTGCTCTGTAACACGGGTTTTGAAAATATCTCAATCAACTTATTCTTGCATATCATCATATATCAAAATTCTAATTATCGTAGTAGAATCATAGTCTCAAAACATCTTTATCAGAAACACTTCATAGAGTATTCCTCACACTTCATCGTTCATGATTCATAAATCAAACAACTAAATACCATGAAAGGTAACTCATCATCTCAAAATAAACAAAATTATAATAATTTCAAAACAAATTTTCCCAACCCCGATGTTACATATCAGAGAAACACCTTCTAAAATCAACGAAAATAAACAATAAACTCCGAAGCTAATCCTCTAAACCTCAACACACTAATCCCGATCCCTTGCAAGTTACCCACATATATAGGGAATATTTCCAAGCAGAAAGGGTGAGTAATCATAATCATTATGAAATACATAAGGAATGTATATAGTAGTTACAGCATAATAGAAAGACATCACACACCATTAAAACTTAATGTTATACTCACACTTTTACTTCATTATGTATTCATAGCATCATCATATCATTAGCCAACAATCATCACAAGACATCATTAGTTCATATATTCACAAAACATCACTTAATCATTCATTATGCAATGCCACAAAGAATGTAATGCAACTTTATTAGACTCATGCATGTGGTACCAAAACTTCTTCTTTAATTCTACAAAATATTCTTCACATGCAACATGCCACACATAAGCTTGACGCTTTCGAGTCAGTCGAGTTAATGGTAACGACAACTTAGAAAATCCTTCAATGAACCTTCGATAATAACCTGCTAAACCAAGAAAACTTAGAATCTCAGTCGTAGATTTCAGAGTCTCCCATTGCAACACTGCATAAACTTTAAAAGAATCCACATCAATTCCAGCACTAGAAATCACATGGCCAAGGAAACTCACTTCCTTCAACCAAAACTCACACTTTGACAGCTTTTCATACAATTTCTTCTCTTTTAACACTTGCAACAAAATTCACAAATACTCAGCATGTTCTTCTTCCGATTTAGAATAGAATAGAATATAATCAATGAAGAATACCACAAACTTATCTAGATAAGAATGCAAAGTTTGATTCATGTATTCCTTGAAAACACATGGCGCATTAGATACACAAAATAGTATCACACTGTACTCATAATGACCATACATTATTCTAAAAGCCGTTTTCAGATTATCATCTAGTTTAACACGAACTGATGATAACTCGACCTCAAATCAATCTTGCTAAAAACACAAGCACCCACCAACTGATCCATCAAATAATCAATCCTCGAGAGTGGATACTTATTATTAATAGTCACTTTGTTCAACTGCATGTAATCCATACACAATCTCATGCTTCCATCTTTCTTCTTTACTAACAACACGGGCGCACCCCATGAAGAAACACTCGGTCGAACGAACTTTTTCTCAAGCAATTCTTCCGACTGTTTCTTCAATTCACTCAGCTCTGAAGCTAACATCCTTTAAGAATCCATTGACACCATACTTGTACCTGTCACAAACTCTATAGAAAATTCCACTTCACGCTCCGGAGGCAAATCACTTATGTCATCTAGAAACACTTCTGGGAATTCACAAACAACAGGTAACTCCACGCTCGCAGCTTTACAATTAACTTGCAATGACACAAACATTATGTTGTACCCCAAAATTTGCTCTCTAATTTTACTCAACACATGCCCATTAAGGTCCTCAATTTTTTCAAGGATGCCCAAGAGTTGACCAGACAAACTCTCTCCTAAGGCAATGTACCTCAAACCAGGGTTTCCATTTTCATCAAGATGGTTGAAGTCCAGAGGTCCCAAATGCTTTCCACGGTTGTAATATGTTCTCAAGATCATCCATGTCAAGTTTCATACCTTACACAAGAGGTTTGCTCAGTCAATTGCCCAGATGCCTGAAAATCAACTTTACTAGGTCAAAAGTCAACTGTGGCCCACATACAGTCAAACTTCAAGATTTTTGGTCAACATAAACATTTTGAAGTGATATTCATCATTTTATCAAGGGTTGATCATGATTCCCCAAGGAATGCCCCAAATTCATCAAAACCCAAAAGTTGCTAAATTAGGGTTTCATAGGAAAAGTCAACCAAACTTTGACCAAGCATAACATCTTCATACTTTATCAGAAATTTCCCATCCAAGGCTCATTTTGAAGAGGATGCAATTCCCTACAATTCATTTTCATCTCACAAGTTCAAAATATGCACTCATCAAAAGATATGAATTTCTACATTATAGGTCCTTTTGAAAAGTCAACAAAAACACCTTTTGGGTCAAAGCTCCTTACATGAACATGGAAGACCCAATTGAGATGAAACTAAAAGGGTTGTATAGGGTACATCCTAAGCTTTCTAAAAAGTCCAAGAACACCTCTCTAGGGTTAAAATTGGAGGAGATACGCCTTGTCAAAGTTGACCATTTTTGCAAAATTGCCAAAAGTCAAAAGTGCTCAAAAATACATTTTTTTGTCAAATGGGCCTAGTTTTTCATGATTGAATCTTGCTTGTGACATGGTCCACGACCCAAATCAGCATCTACACTTTAATTACTTAATTATTTATTTTATTTTGATTTTTTATTATTTAAAATTCAAATTAAATCAAATAAATTGCGAAAAATACAAAAGATTAATTTTTGATCTGATTTTTTGTAGGAATCAAATCCAATTAGGCTGACAAATCATATCCAAAACATGCAAAAAAAATTGAATCAAAATTGGCATGATTAGGCTTATTTTGGAAACATATCATACAAAAGAAAAAACCAAATCAAATCTTGATGACCTTCAAAGATACAAGGCATTTTTGTTGACCTAATTCGTTCTAGTATATATGCTGAACATAACCAAAGCCAAGAAAACAAGGATTACAGGTCGTGAGAGCACAAAGAAAAACTGAAAAAATTGATTAAAAGTGGTGATCTGTTTTCCAACCTAGAGGGCAATTCAAAGCATTTCAAAGTTACCAATCGATTCCTGGACATCTCCAGAATGCTTTCCAATCATTTTCCAGTCCTCCCAAGCCCAGAAACAGGACATACGATCGTCACAGTTTGCTTATTTTTCAAAATCTGATTACTATGATTCTTGCATCATGAACATGTTTTAATGGTATATTTGTGTTTGTTGTCATGTTTGCAACGTGTTGGATTGGTTTAATTGATGTTTTGAGGCATACAATGATGAATGCCATGGCTAGGGTTTGAAGTCACGTTTTAGGGCTTCTTGATACAGGTGAAATTGGCCCAAGAAAAGGGTACCACGATGCTCGTGGCATCAAGACGACTTGACCTATGTACTCACCCTTAATTTATCATGCGTTTTCCTGATTTTTAAAGCTTGCAGGGTTTTAGCTATGGAGCCCTGGCCGTAGGTAAACGTATTTAGCCTAATACGACGGACAAGGAAGAAGAAGATAATGTGGATGGATATCACTGGTCCATTTGAATAATGCACGCGTTTTTCTTTTATTCAGATTTAGCCATTTTGTTTTATATCTCATTCATTGCTTGTATTATTATTACAAATAAGAACATGTGGTCCAATGGCAAAGGAGTACGTTGGCAAGCAAAAGGACCTGGGTTCGATCCCAAGTCCCAACATTTTGTGTTTTTCTTCATATTTAACTGCATATCACGTACACTATGCTTCCAAACGCCTACCATGTGCCCCAGTAATCCAGCCAATAGATTATCACCATCACAAATCCAACGTCCCACACATCAAGGAGCATGGTAGACCATCAAAAGGGAATTCCACTTGATCCCACACAAGGATTGGACTCAACAGTTAATGGGCTTACAAAATTCAACTAACACCCCCTGATTGCTTCTAACAGGCCCAAATCTCTTTCCTTTCTATTTTATTTCTTTTGCTTTAATTATTTTATTAATTATTTCTTTTTTTTTACAAAATAACAAAAAATCATTTTTTTATTAAATAAAAAAATCACAAAAACCTAAAAAAATTTTTTTTCATAAAAAATATTTTGTTTCTTTAATTAATTAATTAGTTTTATTATTTAGGGAAATTTAATTGTTTTTTCTATATAATTTAAATCAATTAGAAATTAGGGTTTTAGTTTGTACATAACATAATTCAATTTTGTTCTAAAAAATAACCTAATTAATTTTTTCTCAAAAAATAATAATAACCTAAATATTTTTCAATTAGATTTTTAGGGTTCTTTAATTCTCACATTTAATTTGCCACGTGCATTTTGATTCTTTTTCTATTATTGTATATGCTGCGGGTTGTAATAGATTTAATTAGGGTTTTAAACTTCCACATTTTTATTTACAGTCGAGATAATTATGTATCTGCAAAAGCCCTGTAAATGCTAGGACCTCAAAACTTTCCCACATTTTAATTTTCGCAAACTATAAACTGCTTAGATATATGTTAATAGGATTGTATGGAAAGACTAACTGAAAATTAAAAACAGTAGATCACCTTAATTGTGTAAAGATTAAATAACTGAAATCAAACACATGCACGTGCTCACTCCTAGGGTTTGCCTCACTTGGTTGCCTCGGAAATAATGGTCGTGTCCCTCGAACGTAGGGATCCCTTAGCAATGACCCGCAATTCAAAGTCGTCATAAAGATCACAGTCCCTACTTGTCCCTCGAGTTGCCTACGATTTGATCTTATGATGATAGTTCCTTCGAAACGCTAAGGTATCCTTATTTGTTGCCTTCAGTGACCATTTCGTCCCTTCGAACGTCCCTTTAAAATTCCAACGACGGTGCTACCTATTCCTTAATAATAGGATAATGCTGTCTAAAGGAAAATGAACAATCTTTTTCGAGTAGGTAGATTAGTTCTTAAGTACTTGCTCAAACAAACAAACTCTTTTACACCAAACACTTTTCAAACAAAGTTTTTAAAAACAACTTCGTAACACTCTTGAGGACAAAAACAAGGGTTAAAACAAAGTAAAACAAAACTTTTCAAAACAAGCACACACAAGAAATTTCAAAATGAGCAAGTACCTAAGAGCCCGTGGAAAACCACGGATAGAAAGGGTGCTAACACCTTCCCTTTCTATAATCTACCCCTCGTACTCGGAAACATCTCGAAAAAGGTTTTTTCTGTTCCTTTTCCTTTTCCTTTATTGGATGAAATACAAGTCGGTGGCGACTCTTGCTTACCGCGACATTTGCGAACAAAAAATGCAAACCCGTATTAACAGTCGGTTCTACCACCGTATCACACATTGCGAACATCAAGGCTTCATCTTCTAAAAGTTCCTTCACTTTCTTAAAAGACAACAACATCAATTCTCCATTATAACCAAACTTAGGGAATCTCAAAGTCTTATTATAACAATTGAAATGAACATAGTTGAACTCCAACCAGTTCATTCCGAGAATAACATTAATTTGGTGTAAGCGCAAACACACCAAATACATCATAAAACTCTTACCATAAATGGTCAAAGGATATCTTGAACAAACAAGAGTAGTAGTAATAGAACCACTAGAAGGAGTATCTATTACCATTCTACTATTCATATCAGACAACTTCAATTCGAACATGTTAGCATATTCATGCGAAATAAATGAACGAGTAGCACCAATATCAATAATAGAAACTAACTCGACATTGTTAATAAAATAAGTACCTCGAATCAGGTTGTCCTTCTTAGAATCTTATCATCCACTCAAAGAGAACACCCTACCGTTGGTCTGGGAAGAAACGTCCCTTCTTGGCTTCTGGAACTGGGTACTGATATGACCCTATTCTCCACAATTAAAACAAGTTAGACCATCGTTCTTGCATTCTGGAGCATGATGACCCATCTTACCACATTTATAACATCTCAGATTCTTATTCTCACATTCATTAGAATGGTAACCTTGTTAACCACACATATAACACTTGACAAGAGCAGGAGCTCCTCCCTCACTTGTCTTCTTTCTATCATAAACCTTCTGTTTCCCTTTATCAGCTAGAGCAACATAAGGCTTCCTATGTTCCTGATACTATTTTCCACTCTTCTCATTCAGACTCTTGTAGTGAGCTGAATGAGCTTTTCCATCCTCTTCATAGATTCTACAGTTGCTCACAAACTCTGGAAACCTATGCATCTGCTGATATCCAATTGCCCTTTTGTTTTCCAGATGCAAACCATTCTTAAACTTGACGCACTTCGAGAATTCAGAAATTGCTTCACTATAATGTGGATAATACTTTGCCAGCTCCATAAATCTTGAAGCATACTCAGTTATCGAAAAATTACATCATTTCAACTCAAGTAATTCTATCTCTTTCTTCCCGCTCACATCTTCAAGAAAATACTTCCTCAGAAATTCTCTGCTAAACACATCCCAAGTAACAATTTCACCCACCACTGCATTTGTCTGGCGAGTGCCAACCCACCAGTCATCGGCTTCTTCTGCCAGCATATGAGTTCCAAATCGCACCTTCCATGCCTCTGAGAAATCCATGACTCAAAAGATCCTTTCAATCTCCTTGAGCCAAGTCCGTGCTTCATTAGGATCGTACCGACCCTTGAAAGTAGGTAGACAGTTTCTCTAAAACGTCTCCAAGACATGGGACCCATCATTCACGCTAACATTAGGCTGATGCTGCACAACCTGAGCCATAGCTTACAAATCAGAAACAATCACAACATCGTTTCTTCCAGCCATTTTACAATAGTGCATCGACAATGTACTCACACTAATCGACCGACAGGACATGCACATCATAAGAAAACCTGGTTGGACGAATCGTCCTGCTCTGATACCACTAATGTAACACCCTTATAAACCCACATATAATTTTCATACATTTTACAAAATTAAATCAAATCAAATCACAAACAAGGGTGTCACATCTTCATAAAAGCATCATATAAACATCCTGCTCCGTAACACGGGTTTCCAAAACATCTAAATCAACTAATTCTTTCATATCATCATGTATCAAAATTCGAATTATTGCAGCAAAATCATAGTCTCAAAACATCTTTATTAAAAAAATTTCATAGATTCTTCCTCATACTTCATCTTTCATGATTCATAAAAAAAAACTACTAAATACCATGAAAGGTAACTCACCATCTCAAAATAAACAAAAGTTTAATAGTTTCAAAACAAATGTTCTCAACTCCGATGTTACATATCAAATCAAGACCTCTAAAATCAACGGAAATAAACAACAAACTCTGAAGCTAATCCTCTAAGCCTCAATGCACCAGCCCTAATCACCTACAAGTTACCTACGTATAGAGGCAACATTTCCAAGCAAAAAGGGTGAGTAATCACAATCATTAAGAAAGACATAAGGAACATATATAGTAGTTACAAAATAATAGGAAGACATCACACGCCATTAAAAATTCATGTTATACTCACACCTTCACTTCATTATTTATTCATAGCATCATCATATCATCAGTCAACAATCATCACCAAGACATCATTAGTTCACATATTCACAAAACATCACTTAATAAATCATTATGCAATGCCACAAAGAACTTAATGCAACTTCATTAGACTCATGCATATGGTACCAAAACTTCACTGATGACTCGATCATAGTTTCTCCAAAGATCTCCACCAATACGATATGATCAGTTTCCACTTAGAACCAGAGCACATCAGAAATTGTACTCAAATCAACACTATAGGATTAAGTCATCACTAGACTATTCGTCCAATAAACTTCACTAGACCGAAGTCCTAACGATATCACTTGACCGAAGTCCTAATTGCTTGTAAATGATGAAATTGATGTGTTGATTGTGTTAGGTTTGTGGTATATGATGTGTGTTGATGATTAAAATAATTGATGTGTTTGATCTTTCATAAAAGGTGGTTGTAATACGGTGGGAGAACTGAATTGTTTTACGTGTTATCGCAAATGTTGCAGATAGCAAGAGTCACCACTGACTTTTCTTTTATCCAATAAGGAAAGGGTGAAAAGAATAGAAAAGACCTTAACAAATTTTGAGTTTGGGGGGTAAGTTATGAAAAGGGAAGGTGTTAGTACCCTTTTCATCTGTAGTTATCTACGGGTTCTTAATTTCTTAGTTCACTTTTGAAAACCTGCTTTGTGTGTGTGATTTGAAAATATTTTTGAGAAGCCAAGGTACGGCTAACTTTGTAATGATTCTTGTATCAGTCCTCAAGAATGTATACAAAGTGTTTGAAAATATTTTAAAAGTGTCATGTGAGAATTTTTTTATAGAAAAGTTTGTGAGCAAGTGATTAAAAGTATCCTACCCACTCAAGGTCATTCTTATTCTTTTCCTTCTCCTTTAGAGATAGTACTATCCATACCATTAGTTGGTAGGTAGCCCTATCTATTGGATGCGAATGGACAGGCGAAGGGTCATCGAATGGTCATTGAAGGCTACTTGTAAGGATACTTTAGCAATTTCGTAAGGGATTGTCGTCATATTATTCATAGGCAACTCGAGGGACTAGATCATTTTTCCGTAGGCAACATCGAAGGGTCATCGAAAGACTATGATCTTTTGTATAATGATAATTTGATCGAGGGTCTTTTACTAAAGTATCCCAACTTTCGAGGGACATGACCGTTATTCCGAAAGGCAACAAAGAGAGGTTACCCTGGAGGTGTAAGTGTGTTTGTTTTAGTTATTTAACTTGAAATTAGGGTTTTGTTATCGATTGGTTTTAATCTGGCCATAGAAACCCTAATTACTAGCAATTGCATAAAAAATATAATAGCAGAAATATAAACCTAAAACTATTACAAGGCTGTGGGGAAGTTACATAAGTAAAGATGTGGGAAAGTAAACCCTAAGCTATTACATACTCGAAGCAGTTACATAATAGAAAAAATGCGGGAAAAGTAAATATAAATTATTACATTAGAACACGCCCTATACACTTGATATAGGAATGTAAATAAATGAGAAAAGAAAATAGAGAAAAAAGCAATTTGAATGTTTGTTAGGTTTTTTGTGAAGAAAAAAAGATGTACAATCATAATTAATCAAAACCTAAAATTTTAATTAATTAAAAAGGGTTAATTAATTAATTTTAAAAAAATGCTAATTAAAGAACATAAACCTAAATAACTAGGGTTTTAAAAAAGGTTTTTGTTCAATGGTTAATTAAGAGAATTAGGATTAGGGGAAGAAAAATCAAAGAAAACAAAGTTAGAAACCAAAAATAAGAAAAATTCTAGGGGTGGTTGTTAAACCCACGCCCTCAAGCCTCTGCCTTACACTATTTTCCACTGAGCCATGCATTGGTTGGTGTCTGTAAGCTGAGCGCTACACAAAATATAATAAACCTGTGAAAATTGTAAAATATAAAACAAAGTGGCAAAAGGCAGGGATCGAAGCCATGCCCTTAGAAAGTAATGCCTTAATGCGTGCACTCCTGCCACTGGGGTGCTGTTTCATCCGGTAATATTACAAAATCAACTAAGTATAAAATAAAATAAATGACTGGGCCGGAGAAGTGCCGGAGCCCTAGCTCCGGTCATTTTCTCCGGTGAGCACGTTTTGTCAACCTGCAAAATAAAGAGCGTTAGTGATCCAGGAAGACCCTACCCCCCTAATTTTAACCTTGCGAGTTCAATGGTGGCCTTGGTTTTTGCTAATCCGCACTTTATAAAGAAATACGAAAAACATAACATAAATTGGTCCAAACATGGAAAACCCTCATCCTGGTATTATGGGATCCATGCGATGGCTTAGATCTGTACTAATACACCTTAGAAGCATGTTAGCAATGTTAGTTTGAAGCAAAGCACAATAGAAATCAAAATATGAATTTTCAAAAATATGGAAATAGGAGATGCATGAGATGCTTGTTACATGCACTTTGGATCATCACAATCGATCCATACTTACTCTATGAGACTCTTGGAATTGATTGGGACGACTAGCTGGCTTTGAGAAAGGCTAAAAATAGGGTTGATGTTTGCCCCAGTTTTGAAATTTTTTTTGAGATTTGGAAGGTGTTTTCTTGCAAGGTTTCGTTATCCTTTGTTTTCTAAATGTGAGGATATTTATAGGTGAAAATTAGGTCAACAAGGATGGGCTTGGACCTTGTCAAAACAAATCTTTGATTTTTGTTTAATTTAATTTTGAATTTAAACGAATAAAATCAAAATAAATGAAATAAAAAATTAAGAGGGTGTATTAAAATATTTTTAGGTTCATTATGAGGTCTAAAACACGTTTGGGCCTTGAAACAGAAGCCCATTAGCCCAAAAATTCAAGTTTGATCAATTTGGGTTTCATGCATCTTCTCAAAATTTCCCAACTTTCACCAATATAACTCCCTCAATATTTATTTTATGAAGGTGATCTTTGACTTTTTATAAAGCTCAATATGTCCCCTACAATCTCTATGTTGATCACTTTTCCATTTGGAGACTTTATCTTGATGTAAATTTCCTTGACAAAACGTGTCTTTTTGTTGACTTTTGAAATGACCTATAATATTTTGGCCCATATCTCTCAAATGAAGCATTTTTTTGGACTTGAGCTTAGAGAGATAAAGTTGTAGAGAATTTAATTTCCTTAAAAATGAGATTTGGTTGAGGAAAATATGATGAATCATGTGAAAGTTATGCTTGGTCAAAGTTCAGTTGACTTCTCCTAAAGAAAACCCTAATTTAGTAACTTTTGACTTTTGATGAATCTTGAGTTTTCTTGATGAATCATTATTAACCCTTGATCAAATGATGAATGTGACTTCAAAATCTTGATGTTGACCAAAAGTCTTGAAGTTTGACTGTATGTTGACCAAAGTTGACTTTTTGTCCAATATAGTTAATTTCAATCATCTGAACAATTGACTGAGAAAACTTGTGATGCAAGGCTTGAAATTTGGCATGCGCATTCTTAGAGACATATGAGAAACCATGGAATCCACTTGAGGCATTATAAGCTCAATTTTCCTTGAGAGAAGTTAAACCCTAGTTGTAAGCTAACTGTCTAGGAGGAGGGTTTGTCTGATCAATCCTTGGATAATCTTGAGCAATTGGAGCATAATGAGGCATCTTGAATAAATTGTCTTAAAAAATAGGAGGGACAATTTTGGGGTACAAAGCTTTCCCTATTCAATCTTATTAAACCTGAAGAGTTAGATTGTCATGTCCGCTATTCATGGTTTGAAGGTAGAAGATGATTGAACACTTAAGTTCCCAAAAATTTACACTCACATGTGCACGAAGTAACATTGTTGGTTGATTGTATTGCTTTAATGGGATTAAAGATGCCATTCGGAGAGATGAAAGAGTATCGTCGGAGATGGGCTTATAGATGCCCTCCAAAGTAATTGTTGATAGGATTATCAGAATGAGTCAATGCTCGACCGTATCTGAGAAGTATACTAGAATGAGTCTGTGTCCAACTGTATCTATTAGATGTACTGGGGAGTGTTAAAATGAATCTTATGTCTCGATTGTATTTGAATGATGTTCTAGAATGAGTATATGTCTTAACTGTATCTATAAGAGGATATCAGAATGAGTCTTTGTTCGACTGTATCTGAGATCTGTATTAGAATGAGTCTACGCCTAACTGTATCTAAAAGATTATTAGAATGAGTCTTTGCCTGACTGTATCCGAGATCTGTATTAGAATGAGTCTACGCCTGAATGTATCTAAAGATATACTGGAATAAATATCA
Source organism: Vicia faba (assembly GCA_948472305.1). Classification (NCBI taxonomy): domain Eukaryota; kingdom Viridiplantae; phylum Streptophyta; class Magnoliopsida; order Fabales; family Fabaceae; genus Vicia; species Vicia faba. The sequence goes on from OX451735.1 coordinate 166,089,446, forward strand.
GAATGGATCGACGTATTGATCGTATATTAACTGTGTTGTACCCCAAAATTTGCCCTCTCATTTTATCAAGATTTTCCTCACAAGACTCTTTGGACTCCAGACAGGATTAGGGTTTGCTCAGCTCAAGACCTCATCTTGCACTGATGACCTGAAATTAGGGTTTGAGTTTGAACAAGGATTTTTGCACCATCAATGCTTCATATGACTTTCATACACCATCTTGGACCCCTAAGATTGCCCATGACAAGTTTCAAGCCTTGAATAACATTTTTGCCCAGTCAATTGGACAGTTGACCTAAAAATCAACTATATTGGGGAAAAAGTCAACCATGGCCAATTTACAGTCAAACCTCATAATTTTTGATCCAAAACAACATTATAGGCTCCTATGTACCATTTGATCAAGTTTGGACCACAACTCCTCAAGAAATTTGATCAGATCATCAAAAGGGCAAAATGGTCAAAATTAGGGTTTTGATTGAGAAAGGGCAATTTCTAATTTTTAACCTAGCCAATGAACAATTGGGATCAAGAATGATTTCAAGGACTTAATAGCATAATATTTACCTAATCACATAGTTCAAAAGATCTCAAAAGCATAGGATTGACAGATGAATTTTCCAGTCAACTGATCAAAAATCAACTGTACACTGAAAAGTCAAACTTTGACTTTTTGGTCAAAATCAAGTGCCAAGGGTCATAATTCATCAAGATATGTCAAAATGTGAAACTTGTTGACCAAGAAACCTAAAATTGCAAATTAGGGTTTAATATGAGAATTTTTCATAACTTAGAAATTTTCTAAGTTATGAAAATTTCTTATTTTTTCCCAAATTTCCACAACTTTTTCACCATGATGCAATTGGATTCAAAGAAAACTTGCAACATGAAAGTTGTAGTTATCCATGAAATCTACAACTTTTATTCACAAAGTTTTCCCAAAAGATGCTTGGATATCAAGTTATGATTTTGTGAATAGGGGCCCATAAACTTTTTAACTTAGTGAAATTTTGCCCTAGTTTAGGCAAATTTTTGACCTAACTTCATGGCAACTTTTCACCTAGTTACAGGAGGAATATCAAAATTCATTTCAAAGATGGATTGTATATCATGTTACAAGCTTTCCAAAATGTCCAAGAACTCTCCAAGATCATTTATGGTTAGGGAGAATCGAAGAAATGAAAATGACAATTTATCACTTTTGTGCAAGGCATTTTTACAATGTTACAAGTTGCAAATTAGTTTCAAACATGCTTGTACTTGGTTTTAAAGGTCCTAATCCCTTCTACACTCCATAATTAAATGCAAACACATTGGATAATGGTCTTGTTCTGATCTTTGAAGTATTGCACAATGAATTAATCCAAAAATGGCATAAAGTTCAAATTGCTACTTTGATAAAGCTTGCTTTTTCCAACTTTGCAAATCTTGAGCCATGGACCTAATATTTTGCTGCAAACAATATCCACAAATATCAAACAACTTGTACCAACTATGTGCAGCTAGAAAGCAAGCCTGTACAGGCTTTGGCATTGTCACTTCCAACTTTTCTTCAAAAGCAAGAAACTTGCAAAAGTCAATAAATCTCATCCATATGATAAAGGCAAGCCTTGGCCTCATTTGAAACGATCTCAGAACATTGTAACAAGCAAGAAACACGAATTCATAACCTCCAAAACACCCTCAAACACAAAAAACACCATTTTCTGCCCAAATAGGGCAATCTCTGCAGAACTCAAGCCATTTCAAAATTGGCTCGTGTGTTTTGCCTTTTAACCCTTGAAACATCTTCCCTACATCACACCTAAATTGTCCAGGCCCTTGTCTTGCAACTGTGTGCCCTGTTTCAAGCTTCACCATTTTCATTTTGAAAGTTTGCAGGTTGACTCGTGCAGCAAGATTCAGGCATCTACAAGGCTAGCTGAGCATTGGAGAAGCCTGAGAGAACTTCAAGGAAGCTCACAAGAACTTCATGCCTCACTCAAAGTTCTCACATTGCCATATCCAAACTCAACTGAACAAGGTATTTGTCAAGTTTCTATCTCTCTATTTAGGCATCATTAAGCTTAGGTTTGTGAAGCAAAAATGTAGTCCTCGACATGCTTGAGCTGTACATATGCTTAGTTTCCATTTATATTAACTGAGCTAAGAGTATTTGGTTGTTGAACATGCTGGAAAAAACTAGGTCAAAAATTAGGGCCATTAAAATTCTCCTTGGTCTTTTAGAGTTAGGTCACGTTTTTTATATCATTGGAATCTTGATAAAAAATGCTACAAGTTTAATGTTGCAAGATTTTGTTTTTGTGCAAAGAATAGAGAGTTGCAGGTTGAACTGAACCAGGCGTGCGAAGGAGACAAAGGTCAGGGATGAAGGCTGTCCTGGGCCAGGGCCTTGGGCCTACTACTATTCACACCCCCCATTTTACTTTTGCACCCCCCTGATTCATATTTTGTTATTTTTCATATTTTCTTGTTATTTTTATATTTTTGACTTTTATTATTTTTTTCTGAACATTAAAAAATCCCAAAAATATTTTCTTAATATTTTGCATTTTATTTTATTATTTTTATTATTTTTTATGGCATAAAAATAGTTTATTAGATTTAATAGAATTGATTTTCTTAAATAAACTTGTAAATAATATTAAAATACTTAAATATTTTATTTTATTATATTATACACATAAAATATTATTTTCTCACATATTTTAATTTTTAATATTTATACATAATATTATTATTATTTTTCTTAAACAAAAATGGACAAGAATATTAGAAAACATATATTTTTCTTTTAATAAAAAAATTAGGGTTTCCCCTTTCAAAAATAATAACATTATTTTTTCTTATTTTTAGGACTTTGATAATATTATTTTCTCATACATAAAACAATTCCAAAATATTTTCTTGCATATTTACATTTTATTGCATATTTAAATAATTGTTTATTTGTTTATTGTACAATAAATTCAATTGGGTTGTAATAGTAAATTAGGGTTTTATTTTGTGCAAACACCCCCCATTCAAAACTTGTATCCCCCATTCCATAATATTGTTGTAATAGTTTAGATTTACTTTACGCAATTTATCACATTATATACATGTTTAGTAAATTAGGGTTTGTATGATAAGACAAAAAAATCAAACAAATAGCATGACCTAAATATAAGACAAAATGCATGAAAATGACAACACCTTGCACACAAGCACCTCTAGGGTTTCACCCACTTGGTTGCCTTACAAAATGGCCATGGTATGCATGCTAGGTATCTTGGCAAAACAAAACAAAACAAAACAAAAGATCATAGTACCTCGATGACGCTATTTTGGTTGCCTAAACAAAGATGATCTTAGTCCCTAAAACTTACTAAGATACTTGGCACCATTGCTATCATGGTCATACGATGATCCACGCCCGTCCCGTTTAACATCCAAATATAGGGTTGCCTACTAAAATAATAGTAGGTCAACAATGTCAAAGGAATAAAAATGTATAAGAAAGACTTTTGAGTAGGGTATATAACTCCTAGTTACTTGATCTCTTTCAAACAATCCTTGCTATTTTAAAAAAAATACACACATTTCAAAACAATTTCCAAACAACTTTCAAAACATTGAAACATTTTTCAAAAGACAAACATCTTTATATACATTCTTACAACCAAGAATCATTACAAAGATTGCCTAAACAATGGCCTCTTTTCAAAATAATTTCAAAACCACACAAAGCACCATTTCAAACAATTGAAAAAGCAAAGCTAGTGATCTAAAACAAGTAACTAACAGCCCATGGAAAACCATGGATGAAAAGGGTGCTAGCACCTTCCCTTTTCATAATCTACCCCCCGAACCCAAAAACAATCTCAAAGGTCTTTCCTGTGCTTTTTTACCTTTCCTTTTGGATAAAATAAAAGTCGGTGGCGACTCTTGCTAACCGCGACATTTGCAAACACAAACGCAAAACCTCAAGTCAGTTCTCCCACCGCATCACAAACTGTATCTTGAATATGTACTGGAATAAGTATTAGAATGGATCTATGTCTCGATCGTATCTGAACTATATCTAGAAGATGTACTGGAATCTACGCCTGACTGTATCTAAAGGAGTATCAGAATGAATCATTGACCGATTGTATCTGAAGGAGTATCAGAATGAATTGTTGACTGATTGTATCTGAAGGATGATAAATTATTAACAATGTTTGTCTGTCTGCGAACTAACCTGAAATAAAATAAAGTTAGTTTTATGCAACGTCATGATGTATGAAATGCATTGCATAATGATGCTCTCAAAATAAATGAGAATACGATATGCGTTATGTATGCATATGCTATGATATTCTATAAATGATGTATGGATGTAAGATGTTGCTGAAACATATCAGTAGCTTCATATAACATCTTCCGTTAGGGCAACATAAATCCATGACTGTTGCTGGGGGACAAAGAATATGAATCTTCAATCTCGTTTAGAATGTCTTTGTTGGGGATTACCACTTTCTGTTTGAGGACACTCCGCCGGGGACGTTCGACTTCTGCTTGGGGATAGAAGAATTCCAGGAAAATTGATCCTTCATCGTTCTTTTGAAAGATTTGATTCTTACGTACTCTGATTGGGGATAAAAGAGATGGATAATCCTCTAATGTTTTGTCTGACCAAGTTTCAGATGTGGATGTCAACTCTTCTAGGGAGGACAGGGTTGAATTCCATCTAGACAGGAAAGAGAATCCTGCCGGGGAACTGCGATAATCAGAGGAATAAACTTTGTTGGGGAAATAAACCATGTTGGAGAAGAGAATTCTACCAGGGATTTGACAGTGTTAGAGAAATAAACTCCGCTGGAGAATTAAAATCTTGTAAACTGCATTGAGAAAATAATCTTTGATGGGGATGAGTTTGTGACGATAGCTCTGTGGGGATTTCTCTACGGAGATTCGTGGATGACTTGAACACTATCTCAACTCCTAGAGTCTTTATTAAATGCTAATCTTGTTTTTATGCATATATTTTGTTAACAATAATCATGTTCAAATGCATATGTTCATTCAATGTAATCATTAGACGTTTTTGCAAACAAAACAGAGAAAGTAAAACAATTTTAAATTTTGAAGCATATTGGTATTGAAAGTTTGCCTATAAAGAGGCAATTTTATACAAGGAGATAGAAATCCTAGTAAGAGGAAATTATCGTAAAGAAAAAAGAAAAAACAAAGAAAAACAACTATGTGGAAACGATCCCATCGAGTTTCAACTCTGGTATTTCCTCTATGTCTTCAAGTATCTCATCCCTCGCTGTCGGAAGAAGTTGATTAAATTGTTCTGTACCGTTTGAACTTGAAGTTGATAACAAAGCTTGTTGTAAATAGATGATCCAATGGGACATAGTCGTACGCTTTAATCCCTAACTTTTTCCTAGACCTCCCTTTCGGGTTTTTAGTCCACTGGGATACCCTTTTTTGCCCAAGCCGCATTTTCATGTTTTCGACTTGCCATGTGTACAAGTTTTTTTATATATATATCCCTAGTTTTTGCCTGAAACCTTTTGTTTCTTTGGGATGCCATTATTTTTCCTAGGCCAGTCAACCTAGCGGGTCTCTTTTATGCGTAGTATTTTTTTACTATGTCCGCGTTCACAGGGTGTGCAAAATCTTAACCGCCTATGGTAATAAGCATCATTACACCGCCATAAAATATCTTCTTGATCACAAATGGCCCTTCGTATATGGGAGTCCATTTGCCCATGGGATCACCTTGTGGTAGGATGATGCGCTTTATTACCAAATCACCAGTCTGGTACACCCGATGTCTGACTTTCTTGTTAAAGGCCTTGATCATGTGTTTCTGGTACATATGATCATAACAAACAACCACATGCCTTTTCTCGTCAATCGAATTTATCTGATCCATCCTAGTTTGAATCCATTTGTGCTCATCTAAACTTGTTTCTTTCATAATCCTTAGAGAAGGAATCTGGACTTCGACAGGTAAGACAACCTCCATACTATAGACTAGAGAGAACGGGGTTGCCCCAGTTGATGTGCGTACTTAGGTGCGATAACAATGGAGAGAAAATGGTAATATCTCATGCAAATCTTTGTACATCATCATCATCTTCTGCAAAATCTTCATGATATTCTTGTTAGCGGCTTCCACTGCGCCATTCATCTTTGGTCGATACGGAGAAGAATTATGGTGTTTCATCTTGAACTGTGTGCAGAGTTCCGTGATCATAGTATTGTTGAGATTGGTACCATTATCTGTGATGATCCTCTCAAGTATGCCATACTGACAGATGAGGTTGTGTTTAATGAACTGGGCAACAAAATTCTTAGTAACGAAGGCAAATGAGGCGGCTTCTACCCACTTCATGAAATAATTAATAGCGACGAGGATGAAACGATGTCCATTAGAAGCGGTAGGCTTAATCTCTCCAATCATATCTATGCCCCATATTGCAAACGACCAAGGAGCAGTCAAGACATTCAGAGGAAACAGAGGCACATGTACTTTGTCGGTATAAATCTAGCATTTGTGACAAGTTCTAGAATAACGATGGTAATCAGTTTCCATGGTCGACCAATAATAACCCACTCTCTGAATTTTCTTAGCCACCATATGTCCACTGAAGTGAGTACCAAAGACTCCTTCATGCATATCTTCCATAATCTTCTTAGGTTCCTTCTTGTCTATACAATGAAGCAAAGTTAAATCGTGGTTGCGCTTGTACAAAATCCCGTTACTCAGAAAGAACTTGGCAGAGAACCTCCATAGAAATTTCTTGTCATTGATAGACGCTTCTTTAGGATACTCTTGAGCCTCAAGGTATCTTTTCACTTCATGGAACCAGGGATTTTCCTCTACCCCATCAGTATCAACTTTGTAGCAATGTGCCGGTTCATCTAGTCTCTCAATAGTAATTCGAGGAGCTTTATTATACCATATGACTTTGAACATAGAAGACATCGTATCTAATGCGTCTGCCAATTGATTCTCTTCTCGTGGAATATGGTCGAAAGTAATTTCCTCAAAGTATGAAATTAATGTCAACACGTGCTCTCGGTAAATAATGAGATTTGGATGCTTCGTATCTCATTCTCCCTTAATCTGGCTAATCACTAAGGTTGATTCCCCATATACATTCAATAACTTGATTCTCATATCAATAGCATCCTTGATACCCATGATGCACGCTTCGTATTCGGCCATGTTGTTGGTACAGTCAAAACATAATCTGGAGGTGAAGGGCATATGACAACCTTTAGGAGAGACAATCACGTCACCGATTCTATTACCAAGCACGTTGGAAGATCCATCAAAAACCATAGTCCATCGGGATCCCGGCTCAGGTCCTTCATACGGTCGAAGTTCTTCATAATCAGTAATTAGCATAATATTCTCATCCGGGAACTCGAAATTCATAGATTGATAGTCATCTACCACTCGATGAGCCAAATGATCTTCCGGTACACTTCCTTTGGTTGACTTCTGAGTAGTATATTGAATGTCGTATTCTGTCAAGACCATCTTCCATCTTGCTATTCTTCCGGAGAGAGCGAGCTTCTCGAATATGTATTTTATTGGATCCATCTTAGAGATCAATAAAGTAGTATGAGTCAACATATACTATCTTAGTCGGAGAGCAGCCCATGCCAAAGCGCAACAAGTTTTCTCGAGCAGTGATTATCTTGTTTCATAGTCGATAAAATTTGTGCTAAGGTAGTATATTGCACGCTCTTTTCGACCAAACTCGTCATGTTGCCCCAATACACACCCCATTGAGTTCTCTAACACTGTTAGCTACATAATCAGAGGTCTTCCTTCAACTGGTGGCATCAGAATTAAAGGTTCTTGGAGGTACTCTTTAATTTTGTCAAAGGCTATCTGACAATCGTCATTCCACTTCACTACTTGATCTTTCTTCAGTAACTTGAAGATTGGCTCACAAGTAGCGGTCAAATGGGAAATGAATCTGGCAATGTAGTTCAATCATCCCAAGAAACCTCTGACTTCCTTCTCAGTATGGGGAGTTGGTATTTCTTGAATGGTTTTAACCTTGGTAGGATCAACTTCAATACCTTTACCACTAACGACGAAACCTAGGAGTTTATCGTATCTTACCCCAAAGGTGCACTTGTTTGGATTCAGTCTTAGCTTGTACTTCTTCAATCTCTCAACAGCTTGTGCAGGTGGTCAAGATGTTCTTCTTCTGTATGAGACCTGGTGTAACACGGTGGGAGAACTGACTTGTTTTTTCATTTTATCGCAAATGTTGCGGATAACAAGAGTCGCCACTGACTTTTCTTTTATCCAACAAGGAAATGGTGAAAAGAATAGGAAAAACCTTTTAATATTTTTGAGTTCGGGGGTTAAGTTATGAAAAGGGAAGGTGTTAGCATCCTTTTCATCTGTAGTTATCTACAGGCTCTTAATCGCTTAGCTCACTTTGAAAATTTTCTTTTTGTGTGTGTGTTTGAAAAAATATTTTGAAACTGCCAATGTAAGGAGAAACTTTGTAATGATTCTTGTATCGGTCCTCAAAAATGCGTACAAAGTGTTTTGAAAATACTTTTGAGAGTGTAGTGTGATATGTTTTTGTTTTAGTAAGTGTGATACGGTGGCCAGAACCGGGACGTGTTTCCCTATTTTTTAAGGAATTTTCTGGTGTGTGTTTTGCGTTTATGTTTGCAAAATGTCGCGGTAAGCAAGAGTCGCCACCGACTTTTATTTTATCCAACAAGTAAAGGAAAAAAGCACAAAAAAATTCCTTTTTCAAGATATTTTTGAGTACCGGGGGTAGATTATAGAAAGGGAAGGTATTAGCACCCTTTCTAGCCGTAGTTATCTACGGGCTCTTAGGTACTTGCTCATCATTTTTAAAAATTGTTTTCTTTTTGTTTGTGGGCTTTGAAAAGTTTTTGTTTTAACTTCGATTTAACTCTTGCTTCTGTCTTCAAGAGTGTAATGAAGTGTTTTTGAAAACTTGTTTGTAAAAGAGTGTAAGTGTGAAAAAATTTGTTTTGATTGAGCAAGTACTTAAGAACTAATCTACCTACTCGAAAAAAGAATCTTTATGTATTTGTTTCCTTTAGACAATGCTATCCCACTATTAGTGAGTAGGTAGCACCGTAGTTGGAGTTTGAGGGTCAATTCGAAAAGGGACGTACGGTCACTAAAGCAATGTTAGGACGTCTTAGTAGTAACCCTAATATCTTAGATCAATTATTCGAGGCAACAATATCCGAGGCAACTTTTCTGAGGCAACATGATCTTTGGACAAAAGGACAACCACTAAAACATCCTATACTCAATGACCGTTTACCAAAGGCAACCAAGTGGGAGTGTACCCTAGGAGTGCGCATGTGCGAGTGATTCAATTTCAGTTTATTTATCTTTACACATTTAGGGTGATCTAACTGTTTTAAACTTAGTCATACATTCTTGTCATGCAAACCCTAATTATTCATACATCTAACAGTTAATAGTTTGCGGAATTTAAAGTGCGGAATTTAAACTAAGCTATTACAAGGCTTCAGGTATTTACATAGCCGAAAGCAAACCCCTTGAAATTAAAAGCGGTAAAAGTAAATAAATGTCCTAATTAAAACTATTACAAACTGTGAGCAGATACAATAATTGGGATAAAAAAAATAAAGCGCGCGATGACAAATTAGATCGAATGAGAACTAGGGTTTTGACCCTTCTATCCTAATGAAAATAGAAAATGTTTTTTTGTTGTTTTTAATATTTTTTTAAGAAAAAGATTAGGTTTTAAAATTAAATTCTAAATTAATTAGTTATTAAATTAATTAATGAAAATAATAAAATGACCTATTTTTTGGGTTTTTGTTATTTTAGGAAAAAAATAAAATAATTAAGTTAGTGGTAAAACCTATTTATTCTAATTGATTTTAATTATTTACAAAAGGAAATTAAAATTGTCTAAGATTAATAACCTAATTAAATTAATTGATTTTTTTAATAAAAATAAAATCTAGGCCTTAATTGTGAAAAATAATATTTTTGTGATTTTTTGATAAAAAGAAAATAATTTGATTGGTTAGTAAATAAATAAATAAATAAATAGAAATATAAAAGGAAAAGAGAGTAAGAAATGGGCCTGAATTAGCAAGTCTAGGAGGTGTAAAAAGCATTTCTGAGCCCAATGATTGATGATCCACGCTGACTTTTTGGATCCAATACCACGCGCTTGACTTGGCTCATGATGCACCTTCAGATGATGGCCATCAGATTTGGTCATCTGACACTTGGCCGGCTAGATTGGGAGGATGCATGGTAGTCGTTGGCTTCATGTGCATACTGAATCGCCTGCAAGAAAATATGAAAATAACAAATGCTGGAGGCAGGGGTCGAACCCCTGACCTCCAGCCTTCCAATGCCCTAAGCGCTTATCTGGCTACCACTGTGTCACTTTGTTTTTGTTGTACAGTAATGAAATAATAATAATAATATGTAAAACAAAGAAATATTGGAAAGTTAAAAAAAACGCGCGCTGAACGTTTGAATGGGCCAACGGAATGGTGACAACTCATCGTCTCCTTCCTCTCTCCGTGGGTAAAAGTCTCAGACTTTTACCTACGGACATTTTGTCCGTCGCTATAGGCAGTGTTTGTTCAAAAATACTCCATGGGCCATATAAATGAAACCTAATGCCATGGTTGAGTTCGTCTCGTCCTCCTGAACATGGTGGTATCACTTATGAAGGCTGGTTTTTCCTGTAAACAAAATCCCTAATTCGGAGCTATAAACTCTAACAATGTTGAATTACAGTATAGGCCATATAAATGCAATTAAACCATACAAAAAGCTTGCATATGTCTCATAGATCAAGAATATGTGATTAATTCAATCTAACAATGCCTAAATCATGCTATTCGAATTCAAGAACAGGGCTATGTCGTGAGCGACTTACATAGCTTTTTGGGGCTTGAAAATGCTTGGTTTCAATGGCTTTGGCTTGCTGGGAACCTCAGGAATGGATTGAGATGGATAGAAAGCCTTGAGGATGCCTCTAAGTGCAAATTCGATCTACCACTTTTCTTGATTTTTTTCCAATGTTGCTTTGCTTGCTGCGCCTGTTTCCAACCTCTCTTTTAGGTCTGGCTTCATTCTATATGTATTAGTGAAGGGATTAGGGTTGATAAGCTGTATTCAATCTTCCTTCTTCAATGATTTGGATTGTGATTTGATACACCTTTAAAACCTTCCAAATTTGGCCTATTTCTAATCTTTTTGTGCACACATGCCTTGATACGATTTTGAATGACTTGCTAGCTATAATTGGAACCTGAAACAAGCACAAAATCTCTTACTTTCAATATTTTGGATTTTATTTGATTTGTTTTGATTTAAATTGAATTAATTCAAATAAAAATCAAAATAAATAATAAAAATAAGATATGGACAAGTGGAAAAGGATAGAGCTCATGGGCTATGTTGCCAACTCAAAACAAGTGAAAAAGATTGGGCCCAATTGGCAAAATTTGAAGTTTTGGGCATAGTTGACTTTTGGCAATTTTGCAAAAAAGGTCAACTTCACCAATGCATAACTTCCTCAATTTTGACTCTTTGGAGATTTTCTTGGACTTTTTAGAAAGCTTGAGATGTCCTCTAAGAAACCCTTTTAGTATCATCTCAATTTGATATTCCATGATCATGTATGAAGCTTTGACAAAAAAGGTGTTTTTGTTGACTTTTCAAAATGACCTATAATATCCAAATTCATAACTTCTTGTGAGTGCATATTTTGAACTTTGGAGATGAAGATGGATTGTAGGTAATTCCATCCTCTTCAAAATGAGATTTTGATGGGTCATTTATCATAAAGTATGAGAAAGTTATGCTTGGTCAAAGTTGAGTTGACTTTTCCTGCAAAACCCTAATTTAGCAACTTTTGAGTCTTGATGAATTATGAGCAATCTTTGATGAATCATGATCAACCCTTGATAAAATGATGAAATAAACTTCAAAATGAGGATGTTGACAAAAAATATTGAAGTTTGACTGTATGTGGGCCACAATTGACTTTTGCCCTGGCACAATCGATTTTTAGGCCTTTGAGCAATTGACTGAGCAAACTTCCTCTGCAAGGCTTGAAACTTGACATGGATGATCTTGAGAACATATTAGGACAATGTTGAATATTTGGGATCACTTGGAATCAAGTATCTTGATGCAACATGAAACCCTAATTTGAGGTAGACTGCCTTAGGAGAGAGCTTGTCTGGCCAACCCTTGGACTACCTTGAGCAACTTGGGGATCTTTCTTGAAATATTTTGAGAAATATGGGAGGGCAAATTTTGGGGAACAACAACTACCCCTGTTCAATCTTCTTAAACCCGAGGATGTAGATTGGCTTTCTTGTCTTTCGTGATCCGAAGGTGGAATATGATTGAACACTAGAGTGCCCAAAAATTTGCACTCGCATGAAGTGGTAACTGTCTTGCGATGTCGGGAATGGGCTTAAAGGTGCCATCTGAAGGAGTGTCGATCGCATAAGAGATTCCTTAGCGAGAGCTTGAGGAAGATTCTGTTGGGGAAGGTTGATCTCTGTCTTGAGAGAAATAAAATTTAGGAGCTTCATCGTCCGTTATTCTGTTGGGGAATTATCTATGTTGAATTTTAGGAACTTCGGTTGTCCGTTATTCTACCGAGGAACTGTCTCTTAGTCGAGGAGGTGAAAATGAACTATTATCTGGTCGTGGCCCAGGCTTTATAGTAATAAGACTGACTGCTACCTGGTCGTAATCCAGACCTTACAGTGACTTACTGGGGGGATGAGATTAAACTTGCTATCCGGTCATAATCCAGGTTTTACAACTTCTCAATTCTTATCTGGTCGTAATCCAGGTTTCAGGAGGAATTCAAATGTTATTCGGTCGCATCCGGGCCTTTAACTTGAACTTATGGCACACTAATATCTGGTCGACTCCGGGCTTCTTAGTAATTGTCCAGGTAAACTGCTATTTGGTCGAAATCCAAACTTCGCAGGGTATTGTACTGCTATCTGGTCGCAATCCAGGCTTCAGTCCTTTTATTATTATCCGGTCGTAATCCAGGCTTCATGGTGTTCCACATTGCTGTCTGGTCGTAATCCAGGCTTCATAATACTATACTTCTTATCTGGTCGTAATCCAGTCTTCAGAACACTTTACTTCTTATCTGGTTGTAGTCCAGTCTTCAGAACACTTTACTTCTTATCTGGTTGTAATCCAGTCTTTAGAACACTTTACTTCTTATCTGGTCATAATCCAGTCTTCAGAAGATATCAAATGGCTATCCGGTCGTAATCCGGGTTTCCCTTTGGCTTCGGGCCAACTAACATCCGGTCGTAATCCGAGCTTCATAGTATCTGGCCGGGTGAACTGTTATTTGGTCGTAGTCCAAGCTGCATAGTATCCCTTTTTGTTATCTGGTCAAAATCCAGCCTTCACAGTGTCTTTAACCGCTATCTGGTCGTAATCCAAGTTTCACAGGAACTTGTATTGTTGTCTGGTCGTAATCCAGGCTTCACAATAACTTGCTGAGCTGTTATCCGGTCGTAACCCGAGATTCACGGCTTGCTGAGGATTTAAACTATTGTCCAGTCAAATCTGGGCTTCATAGCTTGCTTTTGTGAGAATTTTATTGTATCTTTCCTAAAAGGTAAAGGTTAGCTGCATGTGATGCATGATATGTATCAGGCAATGATGTTCTCAAAATAAATGACATTGTGATGTATGATGCATATATGCATGTGTCATGATGTATGGAAATGTGATGTTTTTAGCTAGGGAAAATAAATCCCGGATTGCTGCTGGAGAAGAGAGTTGAATCCTTCGTTCCCGCTGGGGATAGTAAATGAAGATGATTGCTGAGAATAAACCTGCAGGAGAGGATAACTCCGCTGGGGAATAAACTAATGAGGAAATGGCTCTGTGGGGAGGACATGCTCTGCTGAGGATTCTTCCGATAAATTCAGCTGGGGATGAATTACCGTTGCTGGAGATACTGAATCCTGTTGGGGATTGATTTTCTGTTTGTGAAAGGAATGAACTCCGCTGGGGATGATCTTTCAGTTGAGACCTCACTGGGGATAACCTTTTAGACTCTACTAGGGAAAATCTTCCAGAGTCTACTGGGGATGATTCTCCAAACTCCACTGCAGAAGATTTTCCAGACTTCGCTGGGGATAATTGTCTAGTGCTAATGATGGATAAACTCTGCTTGGGGAGAATATTGCCGAATCATTCGCGGTTGTGAGCCTCAGCTGGGGAGTGTTAACATTACTGTCTTTTTCTTACTCTGCGGGGAGTGAATGTACCTCAGTCATATTCTTTAGCTAAATCTATCCTTGTACCTGGTGGATAGAGCAACTGTAAGGTCTGGATAATTCTTATTTGCCCATGTCTCTGATATTACGAGTAATCGTCTTTTGTTTTGCATGTAAATATTCATGAGCAGCAATTAATGTCAAATGCATATATCAAAAATGAACATTGGACGTTCTTGCAAAACAAAACAGAAAAAGAAAAATTTGAAATTTATTTGTGGAAATGAATTGTATTAACTTTGAAGTTTGGCCCATAAATAGGCATTTTTTGTACAAGAGGCTGACGTCCTAGTAAGAGAACGCCGCCGAACAATAGAGTTTATACAGTTTGTGTAAAACAAAGGAAAACAACTATGTGAACAATCCCACTGGGTTCCAACTCTGCTATTGCCTTTATATCCTCGAGCATCTCATCACTTTGCTACTTGGTTGAAGGTAGATCAGATTGATTAGTGCCGTCTGAGCTTGATAGTCGATACTGAAGTCTGGTTGCAAGGTGATCCAATGAGACATAGTGTTACGCTTTGATCCCTAATTTTTGCCTGGACCGCCCTTTCGGGTTTTAAGTCCACCGGGATACCCTTTTTTTCCCAAGCCACCTTTTCAGGTTTTCGACTTGCCAGGTGTACGGATTTTTTTTTTCATTTTCATCTCTTATTTTTGCCCGAACCCTTTTGGTTCGCCGGGAAGCCCTTACTTTTGCCTAGGCCAGTCAACCTAGCGGGTCTTTGATTAGGCGTAGTATTTTTTCACTATGCCTGCATTGACGGGGCGAGGAAGGTCGTCACCATCCATGGTGGTTAGAATCATAGCTCCTCCTGAGAAAATGTTCTTAACCACAAATAGCCCTTCGTAAGTAGGGGTCCATTTTCCCCTGAGATCACCTTGTGGTAGGATGATGCGCTTGATCACTAGATCCCCAACTTGATACTCTTGTCGTCTAACTTTCTTGTTAAATGCTTTGATCATCCACTTTTGATACGTCTGACCATGACAAATAGCAATAAGTCTTTTCTCATCAATTAAATTTAGCTGATCAAGTCGGGTCTAGATCCAGTCATCTTCTCTCAAACCTGCATCCTTCATAATCCGAAGAGAGGGTATCTGAACTTCAATGGGAAAGACGGCATCCATGCCGTATACCAAGGAATAGGGTGTTGCCCCTGTTGATGTTCGCGCTGAGGTGTGGTACCCACGAAGAGCAAATGGTAACATCTCGTGCCAGTCTTTGTATGTCACCGTCATCTTCTGCACAATCTTCTTGATGTTCTTATTATCCGCTTCCACAACCCCATTCATCTTTGGCCGGTAAGGAGAAGAGTTGTGATGCTGTATCTTGAACTGTTTGCAGAGCTCCGTGATTATTTTATTGTTGAGATTTGTACCATTGTCCGTAATGATCATCTCTGGTACACCATATCGACAGATCAGATTGTGCCGAATAAACCGTGCCACGACGTTTTTGGTTACTGTAGCAAAGGAAGCTGCTTCAACCCACTTCGTAAAGTAATCAATTGCTACCAGGATGAAATGATGCCCGTTGGACATAGTAGGTCTGATCTCGCTGATCATGTCGATGCCCCACATTGCAAAAGGCCACGGTGTCGTCAAAACATTCACATCTTTGATATCAATAGTGTAGTATGAGCCAGCATATACTGTCTCAGCCGGTGAGCAGCCCATGCCAAAGCGCAGCAAGTTTTCTCGAGCAGTGAGTATTGGGTCTCACAGTCGGTAAACTTTTTGCTAAAGCAGTAAATAGCATGCTCCTTTTGGCCAGACTCATCATGCTGCCCCATCACACACCTCATTGTATTATCCAGCACTTTCAAGTATAAGATCAACGGTCTTCCTTCAACTGGAGGCATCATAATTGGTGGCTCTTGGAGGTTGTATGGCCCTCTCTTTTTGAAGTAACAGTCTAGTAAACTCCCCAGGCACTTCTCAATCGTCCTCACCTTCGTCCTTGACTTGGTTGATCGGATTTTCAAAGTCATAACCGGCAATAGCAAAGTCCTTATCAATGGGACCCAAAGTGGATGTAGATCATTATATGTGAGTGTGTGTGAGACAAATAACTGTTTTGCAAGATAGAAAAGAAAAACAAAGAGCACAAAATTCGTAATGCAAGAAAACATCCAATGCTTTTATTGATGATATATGGAAATGACACATAACAAGCCCTCAAACAAAGCCACGGTGTCTCGGGCAAGGCACCGGGCCGTAAAGTTTAAAATTTTCTGTTACAAACTCAAAACAAAAGTCTCATTACTCTGTAATAAAATAAATAGGTACGAAGTCCTTTACCGTCCAATTACTTAATCTGCCGTCGGTAGTCGGGTAAATCCAGTTGTCGAAGTCATACTCTTCTTCATCATCCCCAATAGCATTCACTCCCGCATCATGTTTTGGCATAGGAGCCGTTATGACATTTGGCTTTTCTGGCGCTTCAAACTCAATTTCCTTAGCTTCAATTAGATCCTGCACTTTATTCTTCAAAGCCCAACAGTTATTCGTATCATGCCCCGGGCTATCAGAGTGAAAAGCGCAGCGGACGTTCGTATTATACAGCGGAGAGGTGGTAATGGGATTCTTCGGGGCTTCCCTCAGAGTCACCAAGTTGGTCTTTAACAACTGCGGCAGAATTTGAGACAGGGTCATACTGAGCCGAGTGAATTATCTCTGCGGCCTTTCTGCTTTTTGCTGAGTGTTGCGTTGTGGGGAAACAATTGGTCTTGATATAACTACTGCATTAACTGCTTGGCGGCGCTCAGGTCGGTTTTGGCTCCTCGAGCTGTAAATTGCACTATATTCCTTCTTGAAAGGCTTCTTCTCTGTATTTGACGAAGTACCCTTCTGTATCTTGCCTCTCTTGATACCAGCCTCAAATCTCTCCCCAGTCATAATCAACTCAGTGAACCCAGACGATGAACTTCCTATCAAATGATTGAAATATGAACCCGACAAAGTCCCAAGAAACATATCCACCAACTCGCTATCAGCCAGATGGGGTTGGACTCTTCCAGCAAGATCTCTCCATTTATGGGCGTAGTCCTTAAACCCTTCGCTCGCACCCATAGACATTCCCTGAAGTTGGGTACGCGTGGGAGCAAGGTCGGCATTATAGTGGTATTTCTTGTAAAAAGAAGCAGCGAGGTCCTCCCAGTTGCGGACATTAGCTCCTTCCAGTTGGTAGAACCATTCAAGTTGAGTCCCTGACAGACTATCTTGAAAGAAATGAACCCAGAGGTTCCTATCAGCAGTATATGGTTGAATCTTTCTGACATACGAGCAGAGGTGTAGCTTCAGACAGGATACCCCATCGTACTTAGCAAAGACAGGAGCCTTAAACTTGTGGGGAATCACCACCCCAGATTCCAAACCCAAATCTCTGAAGTCCAGACCAGGTACCTTCTGGATCTCCATTGCGCTCAACCGGTCTTCGAGTTGCTTATACCTATCCTCGGCAGGAGGATACTGGTCTTCGTCAAAGTCAGTGTCATTGTCAGAACCCACAGGGCTAGGACCCTCCCTTTCTTCTTGATTCTCTCCTCCTCCAGATGAGTGAGACAAATGTACTTCTTCTCGCAACCTGTTCCCAAATTTGTGACCCATATTCAGGAGGATCGTCCTCTTCTTCTTCTTCTTCTTCTTCTTGTCCTTCAAGATAAGAGTCTTCAGATATTGTTGACTCTTGGCAAAGTTCATGAACATTTCCTGGAACTGAGCATTCTGAGCTTGCAGAGCCTTGATGGCTTGATCAGTAGGTGTTTCAGAAGACATGATTACTGAAATAAACAACGAAGAAGATGAGAAACCTGTAGGGGTACCTATAATGAGGTGCATGGGAATGGAATGTGTATGAGATGATTTCAAAGACTTTAGGGAGATTCAGATTTGTAAACCAAAATGAAACACACTTTATTAGATAAAAAATTGAAACAATGTTTAACAAATGCCTTTAAGGCGTTACAAAAGAAATACTAAAAAGCAAATCTAAACTAAAAACAATAAAAGACATCAGCGCTCCCATGGCCGTTTTTCTTTCGTGCTGGCAGAATCGTTGAGGACCCTCTCATTCCCCAACTGCCTTGTAAGGTTCAGGATCTTCCGTTCTTTCTCATGATACTTCTCTCTGTAAGTATCCCCTTCTTCCCTTAGCTGGATCCAAGACCTCTTCAATGCCCCAATATCAGTAGGCATGTATGGATGGATGACCGTATAAGGAACCCCTTATTGATTAGTACGATCCACAATCACCGGTAAAACAACTTCGTATGGCATCCCCAGCTTTTGAGCACGGGCTCGAACCCACTGGAGATACGGTTGCATCGGGAGAGAAGTTTTCATTCCTAGCTCATGTGGATCAGACTTGTTCACCATGTCCCAGGCTCATATAAATCTGTGGCGATGTCCCTCAACATCTGCCATGAAGTTAAAGACAATGTCTGGAAGCAGCAACTCATGAGGATCGTCCCTTCGAGCTCGTCCAAACTGTCATAGGTCCAAACAAGGATTATAGGTTATCCCTCCTCTAATTCCAAGCAATGGAACATTGGGGTATTCCCCACACCGATCGATGACAGCTACTTCTTCCATGTCTTTAGTACTCCAGATGATGTCCGTATGAGCAAGGGACATGATTATGTAGGCCCAACCCATACCTTCCTCATTCTTCAATATAGATTTGGGGAGGTGAGAAATAAACCACCTCGCCAGCAGTGGTGCACAACACATAAGGGTTCCCCTTCTCCGAGCAGTACGGGCATAAAGAGCATGTAGAATGTCACCTAAGAGAGTGGGCACTGAATTACGGGACATGAAAATCTTGACTGTTGTTGTACCCCAAAATTTGCCCTCTCATATTTCTCAATACATTACAAGAAAAATCTCCAAGTAGCTCAAGGTTGCTCAAGAGTTGGTCAGACAAGCTATCTCCTAAGGCAGTCAACCCCAAATTAGGGTTTTGTGTTGCATCAAGATCCTTGAGTCAAAATGACCTCAAATTATCACAAATGTCCTAATATGTTCTCAAGATCATCCATGTCAAATTTCAATCCTTGTAGAGGAAGTTTGCTCAGTCAATTGCTCAAAGGGTCCAAAAATTGTCTGTGCTAGGGCAAAAGTCAACTGTGACCTACATACAGTCAAACCTCAAGTTTTTTTGTCAACATTCTCATTTTGAAGGATATTTCATCATTTGATCAAGGTTTGATCATGATTCATCAAGGATTGCTTAAAATTCATCAAGATTCAAAAGTTGCTAAATTAGGGTTTTGTAGGAAAAGTCAACTCAACTTTGACCAAGCATAACTTTCTCATACTTTATGATAAATGACCCATCCAAAGCTCATTTTTAAGAGGATACAATTTCCTACAATCCATATTCATACCCCAAGATCAAAAAATGAACTCACAAGAAGTTATGAATTTGGACATTATAGGTCATTTTTGAAAGTCAACAAAAACACCTTTTTTGCCAAAGCTTATAACTTGAGCATGGAATATCAAAATGCGATGAGACCAAATGGGTTGGTTAGAGAACATATCAAGATTTATAAAAGTCCAAGAACACTCCAAAAAGTTCAAAATTGAAGAAGTTATGCATTGTTGAAGTTGGACTTTTTTGCAAAATTGCCAAAAGTCAACTATCCCCAAAACTTCAAATTTTGTCAAATGGGCCCATTCGTTTCCACTTGATTTGAGCTTGCATAGTTTCCCACGTGTCCTAGCTTCAGCCATGAGCCCATATTTCATTTTTATTATTTAATTTGATTTTTTTTATTGAATTTATTCATTTTAAATCAAATAAAATCATAGAAAATCCAAATAATTAATAACTCTTGATTTTTTGATTGTTTTAGGCTTTGTTCACAGCTAGTATCAAATTCGTATCAAGCCAAATCATGTGCAAAAAGATCCAAATCAAATCAAATTTGGAAGGTTTTCAATGGTGATCAAATCACATTCATGTGCATTGATATGGAGGGATTTGGTCCATAATTTTTACCCTAATACAAAGCATATTACATAAGCAAGGAAAGGGATACGAAATCAGGGTTGAAAAGTGCAGAGAGAGGCAGAACAAAAAGTGAAAAAAATCACAAAAAAGTGAGAAGTCGAAATCCAGGTTAGAGGCATTTTCAGAGGTCAAGACTTGTACCAATCGCTTCCTGAGCATTCACTCAAGCTACCTGGATCCAAAGCAAGCTTTTTCAGACGTCCAAACGCGCTGTATGTCTCACGAAACCCAGCTCTGTTCTTGAAATTGAAACTCACCATTCTTGCATCTATTGAATGAAATAACTGCATATTTGTAATCCTCACATCATTTGTAAACTGTTGGCACCATTTAATTTCATTTGTTTGATATGTACTGCAATTTTCCATAGCTAGGTTTTCTTGGATGTTTTTGGGGGTTTTCTTTTCAGGTGAAATTAAGCTACAAGATGGACATGGTTGTGACTGAGAGGGTGAGACAAATACAACCATGCCCTTGGAATTCATTTTTGTGGCCTGAGAAGGATTTTAGGATGGGCCTACGCTTTTAGCTGCAGATTTAAATCCGCAGGTATTGTTTTGCAGGTGTCAGGACAGGGACGATGAGGTGTCCCCTACCCATTGGTGGATTCAAACCAAGCGCGCTTTTTTGTTTTGTTTTGCTGGCATGTGGTTCGTTTTATTATATTATGTATTCTTTGCATTTCATTAACAAATGAATCAGCATAGCGTAGTGGCAAGCATACAAGGGTAAACTGCCTCAGGACCTGGGTTCGAATCCCAGGTCACCCACTTTCTCAATATTTTTTCTCTTCAGGTATTCCTATGCGCGCATAAGCTTGCAGTACACCATGTATCCTCGTCCATGCAATAGCAAGATGGCCAAAGGCCAGATCTGGTGGTCCATGAGTGGAGGTCCACCATAGTCTAAGTCCACGCGTGCCTACTGGATTCTAGAAAGTCCAAGAAGGCCAGCACAATTGGGCTTCAAAATTGCTTCCTACACCACCTATTCAGGCCCAATACTCCTCTCTTCTATTTATTTATTTTGTTTTATTTTAATTGTTTTATTATTTTTATTTAATTTCTAACCAATCACAAAATCCCTTTTTTATTAAATAAAATCATAAAAAATATTTTTATTTCAATCAAATTTTAATCTTTTATTTTTCCTAATAAATTTATTAATTAATTAGGTTTTAATTAGAAAACTTTAATTCCTTTTGTAAAATAAAATAAATTATACTTAATTAGCTTTTAACCATTAATTTAATTATTATAATTTCTTTCTTAAAATATTAAAAAACTCAAAAATAATTTATTTTTATTAATTAATTTATTTAATTTAGTGATTAATTTAGGTTATTTCTTTCTTAAAAAAAAAGATATTTTCTTTAACCAAAAGGGTCAAAACCCTAGCTCGTACTCGATTTAATTTCCCGCACGCGTTGCTTATTTTTATTCAATAATGTACCTGCTTCCGGACTGTAATAGTAAATAGGAATTTTAATTATTTTTATTGCTTTATTTTATTTTTCAAAGGGTTTGTCTTTGGCGATGTAATACCCAACGCCTTGTAATTTAAATTCCGCATTTTATTTCCGCAAATTATAACTGTTAGATGTTTGATAATAGGGTTTGCATGACAAGACTGAATGTTAACCTTAAAATCAACTTAGATCACCCTTAACATGTACAAAGATAAAAATAACTGAAAACGACACACTCACACATGTACACTCTTAGGGTACACCCCACTTGGTTGCCTTCGTACACGGTCATTAAATATAGGTTGTTTTAGAGGTCGCCCTCTTGTCTAAAAGATCATAGTCGCCTCGAAACGGTTGCCTCGGATATTGTTTCCTCAAAACAAATGATCTAAGACATTAGGGTTACTGCTAAGGCATCCTAACCTTGCTTTGGTGACCGTAAGTCCCTAATTCAAAATGACCCTTAAACTCCAACGATGGTGCTACCTACTCATTAATAGTGGGATAGCATTATCTAAAGGAAAATAGCATAGAATGATTCCTTTTTCGAGTAGGTAGATGGTTCTTAGATACTTGCTCTTTCAAAACAAAACAAACTTTTACACATACACTCCTTTTCGAACAAAGTTTTCAAAAACACTTCATACACTCTTGAGGACAGAAGCAAGAGTTAAATCGAATTTTTAAACAAAAACTTTTTCAAACCCACGAGCACAAAGAAAGAAATTTTGAAAACATTTGAGCAAGTACCTAAGAGCCCGTGGATAACCACGGATAGAAAGAGTGCTAATACCTTCCCTTTCTATAATCTACCCCCCGAACCCGAGAAATATCTCGAAAAAGGAATTTTTCTGTGCTTTTATCCTTTCCTTGTTGGATAAAATAAAAGTTGGTGGCGACTCTTGCTTACCGTGACATTTTGCGAAAACAAACGCAAAATGCAAACCAGCATTCCAAAAAGCAGTCAGTTCTTCCCACCGTATCACAGTTGCGTTCACATCAACGAAAGAATCTGAATTTGGGAACAGAACCAAGCCATAGATGAGGAGGGCCAGGATGTCTTCAAACACTTGAAAGTCCAAACTATCCCAGAACTGATGAGCATGGTCAATCAAGAATTTAGCCAAGAAGCCTTTAATTCCACTCCGAGTCTCCCAGTTAGATACTACATCAACCTTTGTCAGATGGAGGGCTGAAGCAATATCCTTCGGCCTAGGAGCTATCTCCAAACCTGAAAAGGGTGTCTGCTCTAGAATAGATATGCCAAGCAAATCAGAGAAATCCTCCAAAGTAGGGACCAACTGATGGTCCGGGAAGGTGAAACAGTGATGCAACGGGTCAAAGAACTGGAACAAGACGCTCATCATTTGCTCGTCTAACTTGGAAGTGACCAGGCTGAGGAGATGACCATGTCTTCTCACAAAGGAAGAAGTATCAGGGACCTTTGAAACCAAATCTCTAAGCTGAGCAGGTATCTGCACGAAGCTGATCCGAATGGTATTTCTGCGCATAGATGCCATGATCTGCAAAATAGAACAAAGATGAATCCCCTCGGTCTTTGAAATGGTTAGTCTAATGAAATATGCATGCAATGTCATGATGTATGATGTCATGATAAAAACACACCACATGTGTTGCACCCCAAAATTTGCCCTCTCATGTTTTCCAAAGTCTTCCCCCTGCATGGTTGATCACAAACCCTTGTCTAAGGAAAAAGAAAATTTTTGAGTGGTGCTTTAAGTACCTTTCAATTGGCATGTCAAGGGATCCTTCGATTAGCATGAACAACACCTTTCGATTGGCCTGTTAACAAATCCTTTCAATTGGAATTTTAATTAGTACCCTTCGATTGATCTTTGGACAAGGGCCATTCGAAGGAGGTCATCAAGAGGGAACTCAAATCAAAAGCGTCTAGGTTCATTCAAGAGACATGAATATTTCAAAAAAAGGAAAACTTTTAATGGGTCTGATTCTTGTCTCATGGCATTAAAGGCCTGGTTAAATGGCTGTCTCTTGCCGTTACTGCACCCTCACACCCCTATAAATACAGAGGCCAACATACATATCCAGGACACGGAAAAACACACAGAAAAATAGAGAACAGAGAAAAAATAGAGAAAAGAAACAGGAAACATTAGAGAGGCGCTGCCCATACAAACCCACCAAAGGTTACCAACATTTTCATAAGTAATCCAGGCCAAAGAAACCCTTCAACAAAAGCATCCACGCCCAGAAACCCCAGATCGAAACTGCTCACCTCCAGCAAGTGCCCAAATCGAAGACTCAATCTGTAGGTAAGAAAGGGTAAATTGTCCAACTTTACATTGGCATAACATATTATTACTTGTTGTTACCTTTGATTTGCCATCCTAGACAGGATCGAAAGGCCTAGGTTTGGCGCCCAGGTCATGTTCTTTGTTTGCCAACACTTGCTGCAGACATAGCCTGAAGAGACCCAGCAAGCGCAGGATCGAAGGGCCTGGGGTTTAATACCCAGGCCTTGTGTTTTATTTTGCTAACATACTTTTGCAGGTATAGCATCCCAGATCAAAGGAGACACCTTCTCTGGATCGAAGCTTCCCATAGTCCTCCTGGATCGAAGAAGGCATTTTTCCCAGAATCGAAGGGAAATCCCCTTCCCTGGATCGAAGGTTGTTCACGCCCACACCTATTTCGACCCAGGCCTCCAGAATTTCATTTGCTGCCTGTTTCCTTCGATTTCATCTTTATTTTGACTATTTTATTCATTTTTTTTATCAACATAAAATCAATTAAAAATCAAAAACACAAAAAACATTAGGCTAGTTTTTTTTCCTATTAAATTAACTTGGTTAATTAATCTTTTAATTATCTTAACATTTTCTCAAAATTAAAATTAAATAGATTTAGATCATTTTCCCAAAATAAAATAAAGCAACAAAAAGATTTTATCCTTAGGATTTTTAGAGGATTATTTTCAGATTCGCGCGCGTTTATTTTATTGTAATTGCCTACTGGTTTGTAATAGCTTAACTAAGACTTTTTCACTTTACTGCTTTATTCCCCCAATTTTGGACATGTAAATAATCCCCCTCCCCGAAGCCTTGTAATAGCGTAGGATTTACAATTCCCACACTTTAAATTCCTGTACATATATTAACTATTTAGATGTATGCTAACTAGGATTGCATGACAAGATTAACTCTTAACTTAAAATCAACAGTAGCTCACCATGACATGCAAAGATAATATAAACTGAAAATTGACACACTTGCACATGCCACTCCTAGGGTACACCTCACTTGGTTGCCTCGAACGTGGTCATTGAGTATAAGAAGTCTTAGAGGTCGCCCTCCTGTCCAAAGATCAAAGTTGCCTCGAAATGGTTGCCTCGATAAAAATGATCTAAGACATTAGGGTTACCGCTAAGGCATCCTAACATTGCTTTAGTGACCACACATCCCTAAAATCGAATTGACCCGAAAACTCCAACGACGGTGCTACCTACTCCTCAATAGTGGGATAGCACTGTCTAAAGGACATTTGCACAGTTCAATTCCTTTTTGAGTAGGTAGATGTTCTTAAGTACTTGCTCCTTTTAAAACAAAAACAAACTTTTCGCACTTACACTCTCTTCAAAAACAAAACTCTTTTCAAAATCCACGAACACAAAGAAAAGCAAACTTTTGAAAACATAGTGAGCAAGTACCTAAGAGCCCGTGGATAACCACGGATAGAAAGGGTGCTAACACCTTCCCTTTCTATAATCTACCTCCCGAACCCGAGAAACGTCTCGAAAATGAATTTTTCTGTGCTTTTGTCCTTTCCTTGTTGGATAAAATAAAAGACGGTGGCGACTCTTGCTTACCGCGACATTTTGCGAAAATAAACGCAAACGCGAACCAGCATTCCAAAACAGTCAGTTCTCATTCCCACCGATCACAGAACTGGCGACTCTGCTGGGGAATACTATAAGTGTGGTGTACCTTAGGATTAGATCACTTGTGTTTTCAATTGTATGCTTTGATTGATTTATCTTTGTTCTATTGTTTAGGTTTGAAATCCTCCACCCGGATTTGGGAAACATTCATAGATAGCAATACATTATGGAAACTGTGCGGGGTATACCGACACGGTTGAAGCAATAGCTATATTAGTGCGACATATTTGTGAGTACCGGTAGCCTTTGAGTCAATCAAAGAGAATACGGGGCCGCTGAGTGATGTCACTAAGCACTAATGACCTAGAACCTTACTTGACCATCTTGGCCTTTTTAGGGGTAGTGAGATGACCGACTTTGGTGCAGTCCGAAGTTGGTAGATACTCGATACTACACTCATTAAGGATTGTTTTCTTGGAATATTTTGGTCGCTAGTTCAGTGGCTAAACCAAAACGATGAACATAGAAAACAATCCAATGATATTGAGCTCCTTAGAACCCGGTTACTATTTGTAGGACAGGTTTTAAGCCAACTACACTCAAGAGGGTACTTACCTATGAAACCTCATGCAAGCCTAAACTTAAGGCTGTTTGTGTGACTTGTGTGCTTTCAAACTTGAACTACTTGCACATTCTTGTTATCTGACAACATGAGTTCCTTGACGGTTTTTGTTTACAGTCCTTATCCAATAATCTGGATTTATCGCAGGGCTTACTTACATCACCTCACACTTTTGCTTAAATGCATAGCATACACATCATAACGTCATGCCTTAACCATTTCAAGGATCTCAAGGGTTTGTGATGCAGGTTATGGTAAATCAAATGTCTAGCAAGGGGCAAAGGGGATTTATTTTCCTCTAGCCAAGGTTGTCTAGAAATCAGAACACGATAACTTGAGTCAGGGGCTATGACCCACTCGATATGATGAGCTTGACTCTTGAAGAAGGACTCTCAGCAACATGAAGTTCCTTCAATCAAGCTACCAGATTCAGATTCTAACAAGTTTCTTGTTTACCCCGCGAGATCCTTGAAAACATTGCATACATATATCATACATATCATTGCATTACAGGTACCATTACAGGTCTCTTATCTTCTTCGCTGTTTATTTCAGCAATCATCATGTCTACTGAACCTTCCACTGAGCAAGCTATTAAGGCCCTCCAGGCCCAGAATGCCCAATTTCAAGAGTTGGTCATGAGCCTAGCTAAGGGTCAGCAGGACTTGAAGACCCTGATTCTGAAAGAGAGGAAGAAGAAGAAGAGGACCATCTTGTTCAATACTGGACGCAGGTTTGGAAACGGGCTGCAGAATGAAGTTGATCTGACCACCCCATCTGGAGGGAAAGACAGTCCACAAGAAAGGAGGGCTCCTAGCCCTATGGTCTCCGACAACGAGACAGACTATGATGAAGAACAATATCCTCCTGCTGAGGATAAGTACAAACAGGTGGAAGACCGTTTGAACGTTATTGAAATACAGAAGGTGCCAGGTCTGGACTTCGGAGATCTAAGTCTATCATCTGGGTTTAAAGCTCCTGTCTTTGCTCAATATGACGGGGTATCCTGCCCGAAGCTACACCTCCGCTCATACGTCAGAAAGATTCAAACCTATACTGCTGATAGAAATCTCTGGGTTCATTTCTTTCAAGATAGTCTGTCAGGGACTCAACTTTAATGGTTATGTCAACTAGAAGGAGCTAACATCCGCAACTGGGAGGACCTTGCTACTGCTTTTTACAAGCAATACCAGTATAACTCCGACCTTGCTCCCACACGTACTCAGCTTCAGGGTATGTCTATGGGTACAGGCGAAGGCTTTAAAGACTACGCTCAGAAGTGGAGAGATCTTGCTGGTAGAGTCCAACCCCCTCTGTCTGATAGGGAGTTGGTGGATATGTTTCTTGGGACTTTGTCTGGTCCCTATTTCAAACACTTGATCGCAATCTCTTCAGCCGGATTCACCGAGCTAATACTGACCGGCGAAAGGGTCGAAGCTGGCATCAGAAGTGGGAAGATTCAAGAAGCTACACCTTTTGATGCTCAGAAAAAGCCCTACAATGGGAAGAAAGAGTCCAATGCTGTGTATGGTCAAAAGAGTCGTCATGACCAACACGTAGGAGAAATCTTGATCTCTAATCCTACGCCTGCTCAACAAAGACAGGGGCATCCGCGTAAGGAGGTCGCGCCTAAAACACAATTCACTAAGATCAACATGTCACTGGGTCAAGCGCTACAACACATGTTGAAGGCAGAGATGATTACGTTAAAGCCTCCTCTCTGGAACCCAAATACTTTCGCTCCTACCTATCATCCCAATGAAAGGTGTGCATACCACTCTGACAGTCCAGGACATGACACAAACAGCTGTTTGGCTCTGAAGAACAAGGTCCAAGACATGATTGATGCCAAGGAGATCAAGTTTGACCCTCCGGAGACTCCAAACATAATCATTGCTCCTATGACGAATCATTGAAAGCTTTTGTTCATTTGAATTTTCAAGTTGTAATCTCTTTGTTATTCAAACAATTATCTATTAATGCCAAACTTTGTTTCATTAATGCATTGCATATGTTTGTCTTGATTTGATCCAATCATTTTCATTACATTTAAACTATGCTTTTTACTCACTTTATGACATTCAACTCTTGCTAAAAGTTACAAGCCTTTAGAGGGAGGATGATGAAACAATGCCATAATCTCATATAGTATGCTTTTGAACAGACCTTGCTGACGATGTACAGGCGTTTCTTTCAAATCCTAAACACTGGAGTTATAAGGAAGATAATCCCTAGTCAACCCCTTCGAGCCAAAGAAGTAGGAGTTTTCTGTTTTAAACACAAATTGAAACCTTTAATTTAAAGCTGGGGCAGAGTAGTCTCTGAGTTAATTCAAAAAGATGCGCATTGAGGTCGCAAAACTCTCAGTTCATAATACAACGAACGACATCAAAAGCATTCCTCTAGAATCAAAAGACAGTGGTGGTTTCTTATTTCATAGGCAGTCAATCTATCAAAAGAGAAAAGCCCACTGAGCCAAAACCTATAAAGGAGGCTTAAGAAAGTTGGGGCATCCCGCTGACTGTAATCTCGAAAACAGGAACAGTCAGGCAAAAGTTAGGGATAACAAATCAAAAGAACGAGGTCCTTACAAATCCTCGACAACATGAAAAATGTTGCAAAAAAAAATGATGACTGCCTTCAAAAATCCAACTTGTGTGAACCATCACCAAAACGTCATTCCAAATTCGAATAGAGTTCGACGCACATTAACTGAGTTTAGGATTGAAGAACATCACAAATAGCGGGTGGGTACAAATATACTTTGAGCTTTTATCCTTTGTTTCTTAAACCGTGAACCAAGCCACGTTACAACCCTTCAAAAGTCCTAACTGAAGCATGGGTTAGTTCAAAAGCATACTGTTACAAAAGGTATCCTGACTCCTGTAAGGCTTTGCCCTAAATCTTGTGTTGACTTTGTCTTATAAAACGTTTTCTTCTAAAAAACGCATTTTTCAAAACTTCGAGACAAGCATAAACTTTGCATTATTTGAATATCATTGTTTGCATTTGGCTATTTGTTTGACAACAGAGAAATTCACACAACGAATATCCGATGAGCGAAAGCCCTCTTAGTGAACAAAATCACTTCAAAAAGGATGACACTTCCATTGACAAATCTCCTATCAACAAGGGGGCATGACATGTCACTATCCAACACACCTGGGGCAGTCCAGTCAAGATTCCAGGAAATCTCTGAAGAAGTGCAGAGTAACCAGGGGCAAGTCTCCATCTCCGTCACTTGGGGCATTGAACATCAATCTCAGTGAAGGGTTACGTACAATTAAACATTTCCGGGCAGTGCCACAAACACTTGCTACTAGGGGCAATGACAAGTCTCCCCCAAAATCCTTCTCATAGGATGATTCCCCAGCAAGAGTATAATCTCTGACCCCTTTCCCCAGCTGAATCAACCTCAAGAACCCTCGAGGACTTCCCCCAACGAAGATATCACCTCTCTAGAGAACTGACGATAGGGTTTATTTCCCCAACAACACCAGGATTCCCCAGCTTGAGTTTGCCTCTCCGACTACTACAAATTAAAGGACCACAACTTTTCTTCCCCAGTAGACTCTGGAAGCTTGTCCCTTGCGAAGCACGAATAAGTCTCCTCAGCCAAATTCAGAGGTTATCCTCACAAGAGTCTAACTGGGTTATCCTCAGCAAGTTGCAACTGAATGATCATCCCCAGCGAAGTTCTTTCTATCCCCAACAGAGTTCATTCCTTTCATAGACAGAAATTCAATCCCCAACAGGGTTCACTGTCACCAGCAACAGTAATTCATCCCCAGCTGAGTTTTATTTCTCCAAATCAGCAGATATTCTAGCAGAGTATATACTCCCCACAGAGTCATTTCCTCATCAGTCCATTCCCCAACGGAGTTATTCCCTCTTGCAGGATTATTCTCCCAATCATCTTCGGTCGTTATCTCCAGCGAGTGAAACTCTTTATTCTCCAATAACAGTCAGGGATTTATTTTCCAAAACTCGGACGTACCACAATAACATTTCATGTTCATACATCATGACGTGCGCATACATATTGCATACAGCATAATCTCATTTATTTTGAGAACATCATCATACAATGCATGTCATGCATCATATACGATTAATCATGTACCTTTTCAGGAAAGATGGTTATCATCAACAACTTCCAGCAAGTTCAAGATTAACTCCGAAAACTAAACAGAGTAATTATCTGCACGATCAAATTCAGCTTTAACGGGTTTCTCCTAAAATACAGCTTCACACAGGTTTATCCTGAAAAAATCCTACACGGGTCCTTTCTCATATATTTCTGAGTGAAGTTTTACACGAACTTATCCCTAAGTAACCTTACCCAGGTTCCTCCTGAAGTTTTACACGAACTCATCCCAAAGTAACCTTACCCCGGTTCATCCTGAAGTTTTACACGAACTTATCACAAAGTAACCTTACCTAGGTTCCTCCTGAAGTTTTACACAAACTTATCCCACAGTAACCTTACCCCGGTTCATTCTGAAGTTTTACACGAACTTATCCCGAAGTAAACCTACCCAGGTTCCTCCAGAAGTTTCACACGAACTTAGCCCAAAGTAACCTTACCCAGGTTCCTCCTGAAGTTTTACATGAACTTATCCCGAAGTAACCTTACCCAGGTTCCTCCTGAAGTTTTACACGAACTTATCCCGAAGTAACCTTACACAGGTTCCTCCTTTCCAGATGAAGTTTTACACGGACTCATCATCAGGCAACCCTACACCGGTTCCCTCTCTCTCCGAGATGCAGTTTTACACGGACTCATCATCAGGCAACCCTACACAGGTTCCTTCTCAGAAAATTTCAGATGCAGTTTTACACGGACTCATCATCAAGAAACCCTACACAAGTTCTCTCTTTCCAAAGATAAAGTTTTACACTGACTCATCATCAGGCACAGGTTCCTCCTTTCCATATGAAGTTTTACATGGACTCATCATGAAGTAACCTTACCCAGGTTCCTTCTCAGTCCAGATATGCAGTTCACCTCCAGAGTTAATTCCCCAGTAGAGTAACGGACAATTGAAGCTCCTAAAATTCTATTTCTCGCAAGACAGCTACCAACAATCTCCAAATGGCATCTATAAGCCCATCCTCCTACCAACGATCTCCAAATGGCATCTGTAAGCCCATTCCCGGCGTCACAATGCTGATACTACACCATGCGAGTGCAAATTTCTGGGCACTCTAGTGTTCAATTATCTTCCACCTTCGGATCACGAAAGGCTCGAAAGCCAATCTATATCCTCAGGTTTAAGAAAATTGAACAGGGGCAACTGTTGCACCCCAAAATTTGCCCTCTCATGTTTTCCAAAGTCTTCCCCTTGCATGGTTGATCACAAACCCTTGCCTAAGGAAAAAGAAATTTTTTGAGTGGTGCTTTAAGTACCTTTCAATTGGCATGTCAAGGGATCCTTCGATTAGCATGAACGACACCTTTCGATTGACCTGTTAACAAATCCTTTCGATTGGAATTTTAATTAGTACCCTTCGATTGATCTTTGGACAAGGGCCATGCGAAGGAGGTCATCAAGAGGGAACTCAAATCAAAAGCGTCCAGGTTCATTCAAGAGACATGAATATTTCAAAAAAAGGAAAACTTTTAATGGGTCTGATTCTTGTCTCATGGCATTAAAGGCCTGGTTAAATGGCTGTCTCTTGCCGTTACTGCACCCTCACACCCCTATAAATACAGAGGCCAGCATACATATCCAGGACACGGAAAAACACACAGAAAAATAGAGAACAGAGAAAAAAATAGAGAAAAGAAACAGGAAACATTGGAGAGGCGCTGCCCATACAAACCCACCAAAGGTTACCAACATTTTCATAAGTAATCCAGGCCAAAGCAACCCTTCAACAAAAGCATCCACGCCCAGAAACCCCAGATCGAAACTGCTCACCTCCAGCAAGTGCCCAAATCGAAGACTCAATCTGCAGGTAAGAAAGGGTAAATTGTCCAACTTTACATTTGCATAACACATTATTACTTGTTGTTACCTTTGATTTGCCATCCTAGACAAGATCGAAAGGCCTGGGTTTGGCGCCTAGGTCATGTTCTTCATTTGCCAACACTTGCTGCAGACATAGCCTGAAGAGACCCAGTAAGCGCAGGATCTAAGGGCCTGGGGTTCAATACCCAGGCCCTGTGTTTTATTTCGCTAACATACTTTTGCAGGTATAGCATCCCAGATCGAAGGAGACACCTTCTCTGGATCGAAGCTTCCCATAGTCCTCCTGGATCGAAGAAGGCATTTTTCCCAGAATTGAAGGGAAATCCCCTTCCCTGGATCGAAGGTTGTTCACGCCCACACCTATTTCGATCCAGGCCTCCAAAATTTCATTTGCTGCCTGTTTCCTTCGATTTCATCTTTATTTTGACTATTTTATTCCTTTTTTTTATCAACATAAAATCAATTAAAAATCAAAAACACAAAAAATATTAGGCTAGTTTTTTTTCCTATTAAATTAACTTGGTTAATTAATCTTTTAATTATCTTAACATTTTCTCAAAATTAAAATTAAATAGATTTAGATCATTTTCCCAAAATAAAATAAAACAACAAAAAGATTTTATCCTTAGGATTTTTAGAGGATTATTTTCAGATTCGCGCGCGTTTATTTTATTGTAATTGCCTACTGGTTTGTAATAGCTTAACTAAGACTTTTTCACTTTACTGCTTTATTCCCCCAATTTTGGACATGTAAATAATCCCCCTCCCCGAAGCCTTGTAATAGCGTAGGATTTACAATTCCCACACTTTAAATTCTTGTACATATATTAACTATTTAGATGTATGCTAACTAGGATTGCATGACAAGATTAACTCTTAACTTAAAATCAACAGTAGCTCACCATGACATGCAAAGATAATATAAACTGAAAATTGACACACTTGCACATGCCACTCCTAGGGTACACCTCACTTGGTTGCCTCGAACGTGGTCATTGAGTATAGGAAGTCTTAGAGGTCGCCCTCCTGTCCAAAGATCAAAGTTGCCTCGAAATGGTTGCCTCGATAAAAATGATCTAAGACATTAGGGTTACCGCTAAGGCATCCTAACATTGCTTTAGTGACCACACATCCCTAAAATCGAATTGACCCGAAAACTCCAACGACGGTGCTACCTACTCCTCAATAGTGGAATAACACTGTCTAAAGGACATTTGCACAGTTCAATTCCTTTTTGAGTAGGTAGATGTTCTTAAGTACTTGCTCCTTTTAAAACAAAAACAAACTTTTCGCACGTACACTCTCTTCAAAAACAAAACTCTTTTCAAAATCCACGAACACAAAGAAAAGCAAACTTTTGAAAACATAGTGAGCAAGTACCTAAGAGCCCGTGGATAACCACGGATAGAAAGGGTGCTAACACCTTCCCTTTCTATAATCTACCTCCCGAACCCGAGAAACGTCTCGAAAATGAATTTTCTGTGCTTTTGTCCTTTCCTTGTTGGATAAAATAAAAGACGGTGGCGACTCTTGCTTACCGCGACATTTTGCGAAAATAAACGCAAACGCGAACCAGCATTCCAAAACAGTTAGTTCTCATTCCCACCGATCACAACATGTATCACAGATAGCAAACATGGTAAAGGAAAACAAGTCACACAATAGCCCTTAAATTTCAGATTAGTATGGAGTTTAGGTATTACCCTCTTGCAGTTTAGTTGGGTCAACCTGTCCTAGTAATAGTAACCGGGTTCTAGAGGATCTCAATATCACTGACCATCCTCGATCGGTCATAATTCCATTTTAGCAACCTTTTCTTGCGGTTGGAATCATCGCGAGAGTATGGTCTCAATGAGTGTAGCATACTGCTACTTTTCTATGGCCAAGTTGGTCAATTATAGGTTCTAAGGTCAGTTGATGCTTAATGACCCATTAGCAGCCCCATACTCTCCTTGTTCCTCCAAAAGGGATATCGGTACCAATGCCACACCAACGTAGCTACTGCTTCAACCGTATCGGTCTACGCTGTACAGTTCCCTCACAGTCTATTGCTACTTACCTAAAAGGTGTCCCCAGATCCGGGTTAGGATCTATAGTAACTCCGATACAAAGCCCACAAAGATAAAGTAAACAAATCAAATAATTGAAAACAATATGATTAACTAATCCTAAGGTACACCCCACTTATTAGTACTCCCTAGCAGAGTCGCCAGTTCTGTGATACGATGGCCAGAACCGGAACGTGTTTCCCTATTTTTTTAAGGAATTTACTGGTTTGCATTTTGCGTTTGTGTTCACAAAATGTCGCGGTAAGCAAGAGTCGCCACCGACTTTTATTTTATCCAACAAGGAAAGGAAAAAAGCACAGAAAAATTCCTTTTTCGAGATATTTCTGAGTACGGGGGGTAGATTATAGAAAGGAAAGGTATTAGCACCCTTTCTATCCGTAGTTATCTACGGGCTCTTAGGTACTTGCTCATCATTTTTCAAAATTGTTTTCTTTGTGTTTGTGGGCTTTGAAAAGTTTTTGTTTTAACTTTGATTTAACTCTTGCTTTTGTCTTCAAGAGTGTAATGAAGTGTTTTTGAAAACTTGTTTGTAAAAGAGTGTAAGTGTGAAAAAATTTGTTTTGATTGAGCAAGTACTTAAGAACTAATCTACCTACTCGAAAAAATAATCGTTTTGTATTCGTTTCTTTTAGACAATGCTATCCCACTATTAGTGAGTAGGTAGCACCGTCGTTGGAGTTTGAGGGTCAATTCGAAAAGGGACGTACGGTCACTAAAGTAATGTTAGGACGTCTTAGTAGTAACCCTAATGTCTTAGATCAATTATCCAAGGCAACAATATTCGAGGCAACTTTTCCGAGGCAACTTGATCTTTGGACAAAAGGACGACCACTAAAACATCCTATACTCAATGATCGTTTACCAAAGGCAACCAAGTGGGAGTGTACCCTAGGAGTGCGCATATGCGTGTGATTTAATTTCAGTTTATTTATCTTTACACATTTAGGGTGATCTAACTGTTTTAAACTTAGTCATATATTCTTGTCATGCAAACCCTAATTATTCATACATCTAATAGTTAATAGTTTGCGAAATTTAAAGTGCGGAATTTAAACTAAGCTATTACAAGGCTTCGGGTATTTACATAGCCAAAAACAAACCCTTTGAAATTAAAAGCGGTAAAAGTAAATTAATGTCCTAATTAAAACTATTACAAACTGTGAACAGATACAATAATTAGGATAAAAAAAATAAAGCGCGCGATGACAAATTAGATCGAACGAGAACTAGGGTTTTGACCCTTCTATCCTAATGAAAATAGAAAAAAAAATTGTTGTTTTTAATACTTTTTTAAGAAAAAGATTAGGTTTTAAAATTAAATGCTAAATTAATTAGTTATTAAATTAATTAATGAAAATAATTAAATGACCTATTTTTTGGGTTTTTGTTATTTTAGGAAAAAAAATAAAATAATTAAGTTAGTGGTAAAACCTATTTATTCTAATTGATTTTAATTATTTACAAAAGGAAATTAAAATTGTCTAAAATTAATAACTTAATTAAATTTATTTATTTTTTTAATAAAAATAAAATCTAGGCCCTAATTGTGAAAAATAATATTTTTGTGATTTTTTGATAAAAAGAAAATAATTTGATTGGTTAGTAAGTAAATAAATTAATTAATTAATTGAAATATAAAAGGAAAAAAGAGTAAGAAATGGGCCTGAATTAGCAATTCTGGGAGGTGTAAAAAGCATTTCTGAGCCCAATGATTGATGATCCACGCTGACTTTTTGGATCCAATACCACGCGCTTGACTTGGCTCATGATGCACCTTCAGATGATGGCCATCAGATTTGGCCATCTGACACTTGGCCGGCTAGATTAGGAGGATGCATGGTAGTCGTTGGCTTCATGTGCATACTGAATCGCCTGCAAGAAAATATGGAAATAACAAATGCTGGAGGCAGGGGTCGAACCCCTGACCTCCAGCCTTCCAATGCCCTAAGCGCTTATCTGGCTACCACTGCGTCACTTTGTTTTTGTTGTACAGTAATGAAATAATAATAATAATATGTAAAACAAAGAAATATTGGAAAGTTAAAAAAAAACGCGCGCTAAACGTTTGAATGGGCCAACAGAATGGTGACAACTCATCGTCTCCTTCCTCTCTCCGTGGGTAAAAGTCTCAGACTTTTACCTACGGACATTTTGTCAGTCGCTATAGGCAGTGTTCGTTCAAAAATCCTCCATGGGCCATATAAATGAAACCTAACGCCATGGTTGAGTTCGTCTCGTCCTCTTGAACATGGTGGTATCACTTACGAAGGCTGATTTTTCCTGTAAACAAAATCCCTAATTCGGAGCTATAAACCCTAACAATGGTGAATTACAGTATAGGCCATATAAATGCAATTAAACCATACAAAAAGCTTGCATATGTCTCATAGATCAAGAATATGTGATTAATTCAATCTAACAATGCCTAAATCATGTTATTCGAATTCAAGAACAGGGCTATGTCGTGAGCGACTTACAGAGCTTTTTGGGGCTTGAAAATGCTTGGTTTCAATGGCTTTGGCTTGTTGGGAACCTCAGGAAGGGATTGAGATGGATAGAAAGCCTTGAGGATGCCTCTAAGTGCAAATTCGATCTACAACTTTTCTTGATTTTTTTCCAATGTTGCTTTGCTTGCTGCGCCTGTTTCCAACCTCTCTTTTAGGTCTGGCTTCGTTCTATATGTATTAGTGAAGGGATTAGGGTTGATAAGTTGTATTCAATCTTCCTTCTTCAATAATTTAGATTGTGATTTGATACACCTTTAAAACCTTCCAAATTTGGCCAATTTCCAATCTTTTTATGCACACATGCCTTGATACGATTTTGAATGACTTGCTAGCTGTAATTGGAACCTGAAACAAGCACAAAATCTCTTACTTTCAATATTTTGGATTTTATTTGATTTGTTTTAATTTAAATTGAATTAATTCAAATAAAAATCAAAATAAATAATAAAAATAAGATATAGACAAGTGGAAAAGGCTAGAGCTCGTGGGATATGTTGCCAACTCAAAAAAAGTGAAAAAGATTGGGCCCAATTGGCAAAATTTGAAGTTTTGGGCATAGTTGACTTTTGGCAATTTTGCAAAAAAGGTCAACTTCACCAATGCATAACTTCCTCAATTTTGACTCTTTGGAGATGTTCTTTGACTTTTTAGAAACCTGGAGATGTCCTCCAAGCAACCCTTTTGGTCTCATCCAAATTTTATATACCATGCTCATGTATGAAGTTTTGACAAAAAAAGGTGTTTTTGTTAACTTTTCAAAATGACCTATAATGTCCAAATTCATAACTTCTTATGAGTGCATATTTTGAACTTGGGAGATGAAGATGAATTTTAGGGAATTGCATACTATTCAAAATGAGCTTTGGATGGGTCATTTATCATAAAGTATGAGAAAGTTATGCATGGTCAAAGTTGAGTTGACTTTTCCTACAAAACCCTAATTTAGCAACTTTTGAGTCTTGATGAACTATGAGCAATCCTTGATGAATTATGATCAACCCTTGATCAAATGATGGAATAAACTTCAAAATGAGGATGTTGACCAAAAATATTGAAGTTTGACTGTATGTGGGCCACAATTGACTTTTGCCCTAGCATAGTCGATTTTCAGGCCTTTGAGCAATTGATTGAGCAAACTTCCTCTGCAAGGCTTGAAACTTGACATGGATGATCTTGAGAACATATTAGGACAATGTTGAGCATTTGGGATCACTTTGACTCAAGTATCTTGATGCAACATGAAACCCTAATTTGAGGTAGACTGTCTTAGGAGAGAGCTTGTTTGGCCAACCCTTGGACTACCTTGAGCAACTTAGGGATATTTCTTGAAATATTTTGAGAAATATGGGAGGGCAAATTTTGGGGTACAACAGTAAGCATGCGATTAAAAGTATCTACCCACTCAAGGTCGTTCTTGTACTTTCCCCCCTCCTTTAGATAGTGCTATCCATACCATTAGTTAGTAGGAAGCCCTATTGTTGGATCTAAAGGGACAAGCGTAGGGTCAACGTATAGTAATTGAAGGCAACTAGTAAGGACGCTTTTTAAATTTCATAATGGAATAGATCATTCATCCAAAGGCAACATTGAAGGGTTATCAAGGGACTATGATCTTTAATTTGAGGGACTTTGTTAAAGCGTCCCCACTTTCGAGGAACACGACTGTTTGTTTTTCCGAAGGCAACAAAGGGAGGTTATCCTAGAGGTGCAAGTGTGAAAGTGTGTTGATTCGGTTATTTTATCTTTCATTAGGGTTTTCTAGCGTTTGGTTATTATCTTGCCATACAATCCTACTAGCTAACAGTTATATATACTACATACAAGGCATACAAAGTATAAACGCGGGAAAATAAAATGCGAGAAAGTGAAGACCTACATCTATTACATGGATTCGGGAGAATTACAATATTTATAACTTTGCGGGAATTTTAAACGCTAATCTATTACAAAAAAAAAACTTATGCGACCTATACAATGATTTCTAATAAAATAAATGGCGAAAGTAAACAAAATATTTGCAAAAAATTATTTTTTAAAGTCTTAACATCTAAAAGATTACAAATTAATTTTTTTGTGTATTTTTTGGTTTGATTTGAATAATAAAATAAATAGACATTAAACCTAAATTAAATATTTAATTAATTATATAAAAAAAACTTATGTCTAATGAATTAATTAAGAAAATATTGTCAAAAATTAAATTAACCTATTGAAAGTCTAAATCTAATTTTATTTTATTTTTATGATTTTTTTATTAAAAAATTTATTAAAATATAAAGAAATTAATTAAACAAAATAAAAAGGAAAAATAGGAAGAAAATTGTAAAATGGGTAAGCCAGAAAAAAGGGTTGCAGGCGCTGGGGTGTTTATCTTCACATGTGATCACCTCAACATGTTCTAAATATTCACATATGAAGATTTAAATGATTAGTAGCTATGAAACACACATGAAATGAAATATTTAAAAAATCAAAATTTTACCAATTGGAGCAAGTGGTTGGGCTCGTTTCAGGTGGTGAATTGATTGGGTATGAGTCAAAAATGTTTTCCAGACCTTCAGGAAGTGACTGTAGACCTTGTATCGCTTTGAAGTTGCTTAAAATTTGAGAACTGATTGTGAAGCAAAGTTGAATATTTATTCTCTTTGAAACTCTATTCTCTTGCCAATTTTTTTCTCCCTTGTGTCTAAATGTGGTGTGTTTATATAGAGGAAGAAAAATAGATCAAGACAAAAGAGGAAAAAACCAAGTTATCAAAGCCTTGCCAAAACACAAAAAAAAAACATATTTTTAAATATTCCATTTTGAGAAGATATTGTCTCAGCACTTGTCCCTCACGTTTGAAAGACTGTCCAAGAGTCTTTGGGCCTCAAGTTTGATCCAACACCAAGCCCATATGCCTTGGTCCATCATTTACTATTTTATTTAATTATTTTGTATTTAATTGAATAAAAAACAGAATAAATGACATGAAAATAAAAGATAAGGCATGATTGGATTTATGGGTCTCTTATCATGTCATGAACATGTTTAAACTTAAAAAATTAGGTCTATTAGTCCAAATTTCAAAATTGATCAATGTAAGTTTCATGTATTTCTCAAAATTTGCTCAACTTGCACCAATTATAACTCTCTCAAATTTCATCATTTGAAGGTGATCTTGGACTTTTTGAAAAGCTCAAGATTCCCCCTACAATCTCTATGTTAATCATTTTTCATTTGAAGACTTTATCTTGATGTAAGTTGCCTTGACAAAAAAGTGCCTTTTTGTTGACTTTTGAAACGACCTATAATATTTTGGCCCATATCTCTCAAATGAAGCATTTTTTGGACTTGAGCTTATAGGGACAAAGTTGTAGAGAATTGAATTTCCTTCAAAATGAGCTTTGGTTGAGAAAAATCTGATGACGCATGTGAAA
Source organism: Vicia faba (assembly GCA_948472305.1). Lineage (NCBI taxonomy): Eukaryota > Viridiplantae > Streptophyta > Magnoliopsida > Fabales > Fabaceae > Vicia > Vicia faba. Next base: position 166,129,718 of record OX451735.1, read on the forward strand.
GTTATGCTTGGTCAAAGTTCAGTCGACTTCTCCTTAAGAAAACCCTAATTTGGTAATTTTTTACTTTTGATGAATTTAGAGTTTTCTTGATGAATCATGATCAATTCTTGATCAAATGATGAATATGAATTCAAAATGTTGATGTTGACCAAAAATCTTGAAGTTTGACTGTATGTTGACCATAATTGACTTTTTTGTCCAACACAGTTGATTTTTAACCATCTGAGCAATTGACTGAGAAAACTTGTGATGCAAGGCTTGAAACTTGTCATGAGGGTACCTTGAAGCATATGAGGAACCATGAAACTCACTTGAGGCATTAGACGCTCAATTTTCTTTGAGAAACACAAAACCCTAGTTGTATGTCATTTGCTTAGGATGAGGTTTAACTAGTCAACCCTTGAGTAGCCTTGAGTACTTGAGACCTTCAAGAGAATGATGAGGTGTCTTGAATTAACTGTCTTAAAAAATGGGAGGGAAAATTTTAGGGTACAACAACTGGCTATCATGTCTTCGATGTAAACCTCTATCTCATGATGGATCATGTCATGGAACAAAGCTACCATGGCACGCTGATATGTTGTGTCGATGTTCTTCAAACCAGAAGGCATAACCTTGTAAAAAAAGTGCCCCACCGAGTGACGAAAGTAGTCTTCTTCATGTCTTCAGGTTCCATCTTAATTGTATTATAACCAGAGAAACCATCCATGAAGGAAAACACTTTGTGCTGAGCAATATTGCCAACCAGGACATCAATATGCGGAAGCGGAAAGTCATCTTTGGGGCTTGCCCTGTTCAGATCCCTGTAGTCTACACATATATGCACCTTTCCATACTTATTAGGTACTCGCACCATATTTGCAACCCACTGAGGATAAGACATAACGGCTAAGAAACTTGCATTGAACTGCTTCATAACCTCAACTTTGATCTTTTCGGACATCTCGGAACACATACAATGAACCTTCTGTTTTATTGGAGGACAACCTTCTCTCATTGGTAGACAGTGGACCATAATATTAGTATCAATCCTTTGCATGTCTTCATACGACCAAGCAAAGATATCAACATAGTCACACAACATCTGGATTAGCCTCTTTTTGACGCTGTCTTCTAGGTTAGCACCTATCTTGACTTTTTTCTTGTCCTCTTCAGTACCCAAGTTCACAACCTCGACTGGCTCTTCATGCGGTTGTATGGCCCTTTCTTCATGCATTAACATCTTAGCAAGCTCTCCAGGTACTGCATAACATTCCTCACCTTCATCCTTGGCTCGGTAGATCGGATTTTCAAAGTCATAGTTGGCAATAGCAGAATTGATATCAATGGGATCCAAGGTGGATATGGATCTGCAATTTGTTGTGTGGGTGTGTGTAAGAACACATAGCTATTTTGAAATTAATAAAGTAAAATAAAGATAAAGAGCGCAAAATTTGAATGCAAACGTCCAATGATTTATTGAATGAAAATATGCGGATGAAAAATGACAACCCTAACAAATGGACCGTTGTACCCCGAGTAAGGCACAAGGTTTAAAGTTATTGTTTAAAATTACATAACCAAAAACTTGAAAGCAATAAAACAGAAAATAGTATTTACTCTTGACTAAAGGAGATTGGTATAAAGTCTCCAGCCTTCCAATTGTTGAGCCCACTGTCGGTGGTAGGAAAAATCCAATTGTCTATATCGTAGTCGCTATCAGCATCTTCCACAGTGTTGACTCCATTGTTGTTGATGCGGAATAGCGGTCTCCCAGCACGAGCACGACGAACAACCCTCTGAGCCTCTGAGGTGAAACCCAAACCAAATTTATCAGACTTGTAAGAAATGTCGGGAAGCTGACCCCAAGTAGTGCAACCACCTTCTTCTATCACAACTCTAGCATCTTTCAGAGAGGCCATTCTGGGCGGAACCTTGGTAACCTTAGGAATAGCAGAAACGTCTTTAGTAACAGTAGTTGTCCATGGAATAACTTCAAAGGTATGGCAGGGAGTCTCGATGAATTTGCCATCCATTTCAACATACTTGAAGGAGTTCAAGTGGCTCACCATGTATTCTTCTTCACCATAAACTGTAACAATCTTTCCTTTCACAGGATATTTCACCTTTTGGTGTAAAGTAGAGGTAACATCGCCTGCCCCATGAATTCAAGGGCGTCTAAGTAAATAGGAATAGGCTGGACGAATGTCCATCAAATAAAAGGTAGAGTCGAAGACTTGAGAACCTACTCTGATCGGAAGATCCACATATCTGTGCACCATTCTCTTCAAACCGTCGAAGGCTCTTACCATAATATCATTGGGTTTCAGCACAACCCCTTCATAGTCAAGTCTGTCTAGAGCACCCTTCGGTAAGACATTCAATGAAGAACTTGTGTAAACCAATACATAAGCTAAGGTAGTGCCCCTGCACTTAATAGAGACATGCAGGGCCTTATTATGGTTCCTTACTGCAGGAGTCAAGTCAGTGTCAGAAAAGCCTAGTCCATTATCAGTTGTCAGGCTAGCAACATAATTTTCGAATTGATCAGCAGATATTTCCCATGGTACATGAGCAGATTTCAAGAATTTCACCAAAGTATGAGCATGGGCTTCAGAGCACAACAACAGGGATAACATGGAGATCTTGGAGGGAGTCTGCCCCAGCTGTTCAATAATCTTATAGTCACTTTTTCAGATAATTTTTAGTACTTCCTCCATCTCTTGCTTGGAGGTATCTTCAACGGTAATCTCTTTCGGTGCCTCAGTCTGGGCAGACTCAGTCATCTGTTCCTTGCCTCAAGTATCAATAGTTGATTCAATAATAGTAACGCGAACTGGTGCAGTAACAGTCTTCGAAGAGATCTTCAGAGAGAAAAGCCTTCCACTTCTAGTAACTTTATTGTCCCAATAATATTGTCGACTTCGGGATCATTAACTTCAGTATTTCCACCTTTAACAATCAATGGTTCTTTCTTGACACCATGGTAGTAAACATCGGCTCCATAATTCCAAGGGATAGCCTTGTCATAGGAATATGGAATTGGCTCCAGTGGGATAATGATCAGAGGAGTAACCCTAGGTTCGATAGTAATCTTTAGAGGACCCTTAAAAGTGATCCTTATAGGAGTTCCAAAAATTACAGACACATGTTCAAGCTCCAAGTGTTGTAACAAATTCTCCATAGAAGGAGTCTTCTCAAATTGAATCATATGGTTATCCATTAGACGCTGGATACCTTCTTTCAGCAGTTTGCAGCCATTGGATTGGGCCGCACAGCAGTAGCACCTTTCAATGTAACCCAGAAATAAGCCAACTTTTAATAGATTCTTATTAATAATCAGGAGGGGGTAGTCAGGTCACTCATAGCAGAAACATAAGAAACATTATCAATAGCATTAACACCTTTGTTATGGTTAGGCATAGGTGCAGTCATCATATTGAGAGTCTCGGGATGAACAAATTCAATCTCTTTGGAATCAATCATATCTTGAATCTTATTTTCCAAAGCCCAACAGCCATTTGTGTCATGTCCGGGACTATTGGAATGATAGGCACATCTTTAATTTGGATTATACCGAGGAGAAGAGGTGTTGGGATTCTGAGGAGGATCTCTCGAGGTAATCAACTCTATCTTCAACAGGTGTTGTAATGCCTGAGACAATGGTATGTTGATCTTGGTAAATTGTCTCCTGGGTGCGTCCGACCTACGCTGATTGCCTTAATGATGTTGCATTGGTGCGACGTTAGATATTAGTACTTCCCCCACAGATTGATTGCAGTCACCTCTGCTACGACCCTTCTGGCCATACACAACATTATCTTCTTTCTTCCTGTATAATGACTTCTTTATGGTACTTGAAGATGTAGCCACCTAAATTTTTCCACTTTTGATTCCATCTTCAACATGTTCCCCTATTAATATTAACTTGTTGAACCCGGCTGAAGAGCTTCCAATCAGATGATTGAAGAAAGGACCTGTCAAAGTTCCCATAAACATGTCAACCAAATCTCTATCAGACAAAGGAGGTTGACCTCTCCCTGCTAGATCTCTCCATTTTTGGGCATAATCTTTAAAGCCTTCATTAGAGCCCATGGTTATACTCTGTAGTTGCACACGAGTTGGTGCAAGATCAACATTATACTAGTACCGTTTGTAGAAAGCAGTAGCCAAGTCTTCCCAGCTATGAATATTAGTCCCTTCTAGTTGATAGTACCATTCCAACTGTATTCCAGACAAACTCTCTTGAAAGAAATGCACCCATAACTTCCTGTCAGTAGTGTGTGGTTGAATCTTTCAGACATATGACCTCAAATGAAGCCTTGGGGAAGAAACACCGTCATACTTTGCAAAAGTGGAGACCTTGAATTTATGAGGAATGACAACTCCTGAGACTAAACCCAAATCTTCAAAATCCAACCCCGGTACCTTCTGGATCTATATAGCATTTAGAGGATCCTCTAACTATTTATATTTTTCATCAGCAGGGGGATATTGTTCATCTGAATAGTCTTCTTCCTCTTCATAAAATATTTGTCAGAACCAAGGTGGCTTCCTTTCTCACTTTGATACTTTTACCATCTTGACCCTGGTTGTCATCTTCATTTGATGAGACCTCAAAATCTAGAGCTCACTTGACCAGACCTCTGAACCTTCTCCCCATGTTATGGATGTCAGCTGGTTTCTTAGTGTTTTTCTTCCTCTCTTTGGTGATAAGTGTCTTTAGTTCTTCCTGCCCCTTGGCTAAGTTCAGGAACATCTGTTGGAATTGGTCATTCTGAGTCTGGAGATCTTTGACCGTCTGTTCGAGAACCATTTTCTGCTGAAATAAATAGCAAGAAGATGTGAAAATCTATCCTGGAAACATGTTATGTAATGAAATGTATGGTATGCAGATGCATATGCAATGTTTTCAAGGATCTCGCGAGATAAATAATTTGAAATCTGGATCTGGTTGTAACTTTGTCGAAGAACTTTGCACCTTTGTTTTTGAACATCCTTCTGTAAGAATGGAGCTCACCATATCAAGTGGGTCTTAGCTTCTGACTTAATAAAATGTACTTTGATCTTTGACGACATCTGGTTAGAAGAAAATAAATCTTCTCTCCCCTTGTTAGCAATCTGGCTTATGATAACCATGCACCAAAGGTCCCTAAGATCCTGGAAATGGTTAGTAAAAATTCCATGTCATGATGATATGATGTCGTGATGTCATGTTTAAACAAGTAGAAAACACAAACAAATCAAACAAGAGCCTTGGGTTTAAAGGCTTGCATGAAGTCCATAGGTAAGTACCCTTCTCTATTGAAGTTAAGTTGGCTCAACCTGTCCTAAAATAGTAACTGGGTTCTAGGAGTCTCAATATTATCGATCTTTCTCGCAGGTTATATTTTAGTAAGGTAGCTGACTTGCCACCAAAATATCCTGAAAGTCGAATCTCAATGAGCGTAGCTTCGAGTATCAACCAACCTTGGACTACACCAAATTCGACTATCTCACTACCTTCTAATGGCCAGGATGGGTCAATTAAGGTTCTAAAAGTCAGTTAGTGCTTATGAAACCACGCGACAGCCTAATGTTATCCTCGACTGACTCAAGGAACATTAGTACAAACCAAAGTGTCACACTAACATAGCCATCACTTCAACCATATCGGTCTACGCCGTACAGTTTCCATGATCTATTGCTACTTACCTAAGGAAACCCTAGATCTGGGTGTAGGATCTTGCAAGAGATCAAACCCAAGAAACCCTTAAAGTAAAGTAAACAATGCAAACAATTTAAAGCAAGTAAAGTGATCTAAACTCTAAGGCAACCCCTCTTTTTAAGTAGTCCCCAACAGAGTCGCCCGTTCTGTAACACGGTGGGAGAACTGACTTATTTTGCGTGTTATCGCAAATGTTGCGGATAGCAAGAGTCTCCACCGACTTTTCTTTTATCCAATAAGGAAAGGGTGAAAAAAACAGGAAAAACCTTGACAGGTTTTGAGTTCGGGGGGTAAGTTATGAAAAGGGAAGGTGTTAGCACCCTTTTCATCCGTAGTTATCTAGGGCTCTTAATCACTTAGCTCACTTTTGAAAACTTGCTTTGTGTGTGTGATTTGAAAATATTTTTGAGAAGCCAAAGTACAGATAACTTTGTAATGATTCTTGTATCAGTCCTCAAGAATGTATACAAAGTGTTTGAGAATATTTGAAAAGTGTGATGCGATAAATGTTTTTTAGAAAAGTTTGTGAGCAAGCGATTAAAAGTATCCTACCCACTCAAGGTCGTTTTTATTCTTTCCATTCTCCTTTAGAGATAGTACTATCGATACCATTAGTGTGTAGGTAGCCCTATCTATTGGATGTGAAGGGACAGGAGAAGGGTCATCAAATGGTCATCGAAGGCAACTTATAAGGATACTTTAGCAATTTCGTAAGGGACTGCCATCATATTATTTGTAGGCAACTCGAGGGACTAGATCATTTTTCTGTAGGCAACACTGAAGGGTCATCGAGGGACTATGATATTTTATATGATGATGATTTGATCGAGGGTCTTTTGCTAAAGTATCCCCACTTTCGGGGGACATGACCGTTATTCCGAAAGCCAGCAAAGAGAGGTTACCCTAGAGGTGTACATGTGAATGTGTGTTTGTTTCAGTTATTTATCTTGAAATTTGGGTTTTGCTATCAGTTGGTTTTAATTTTGCCATATAAACCCTAATAACTAGCAATTGCATAAAAAATATAATAGCATAGTGTGATCGGTTGATCTGGAACTGACTGTTTAACGCTGGTTCGCGAAATGTCGCGGAAGCAAGAGTCGCCACCGTCTTTTATTTTCTCCAAATGGAAAGGACAAAAGCACAGAAAAATTCCTTAAAGAGATTGCTCTCGGTTCGGGAGGTAGATTATAGAAAGGGAAGGTGTTAGCACCCTTTCTATCCATGGTTATCCATGGGCTCTTAGATACTTGCTCATTTGTGTGTTCAAAATTGTTTGTTTGCTTTTCAAGGTGAGTGGGTTTGAAAAAGTTTCTTTGAAAATTTCAGTTCGACTCTTGTATCAGTCCTCAAGAGTGTTTGAAAAATTGCTTTTGAAAGCTTTTTGAAAGGTGTCGGTGTGAAAAGAAGTTTTGATTTGTTTTGAAATTAGAGCAAGTATCTATGAGTCGTCTACCTACCCTAAGGAATTAGTCTGTGTAAATGTCCTTAAAGTAGTGCCATCCCACCATTGAGAGGTAGGTAGCACCACCGTTGGAGGTGTTCGGGTCAATTCGAGGTTCGAGACATGGTGATCACCAGAGCAATGGGAAGACACCTTAGAAGCTACCCTCATGCCAGGTTCCCGGATCATGAGGACTTACTAAGACATCCTCTACTCGACGATCACCTTTCGAGGCAAGGCAACAGTGAGGCGTACCCTAGGGGTGGTGTGTGATTTGTGTGTCAGATTCATTTATTTTTGTCTAGTTCATGTCGGGTGATCTACGCGTTTGTTTTTAGTCATTCATTCTTGCATGCTATTATTAACAGTTAAAAAAAAGAGCGAGAAATGTAAAGTTCCTAAGCTATTACAAAGGCGCGGGTCCACATCGCCAAATTATATCCAGGACCCGATTTGACATAAAATAAAGAAATAAAGTAAAGTGCGAAAGATAAATATTTACACGGCTTTGGGAGAATTACATCAATATTTAAAAGAAGGAATAAATAAAATGCGCGAATTGAATTAAAATTGAAAACGAGGGCGTTGGACCCTTTTGAAGTTAAATTGAAATTAAAAATTAATTAATTATTTATTGAAATAAAATAAGTGTTTTTTAGGTTTTTTTGTATTTATGAAATAAGAAAATTAAAATTAAAATTAAAAGAAACCTTAATTCTAAGTTATTTTTAATTATTTGAGAAAAATGTTAAAGTTTAACTTAATTTACTAAAGAATTTATGTACATGTTTATTTACAAAATAAATTAGTAATTAATAATAATAATAATAATGAGAAAATTATTTATTAAAAAAATGATGAAAAAGTTAAAAACCCTAATTTCTACATATTTAATTTATTAAGAAAAATATTAAAGTTTTGAAACCTAAATTAATCTAATTAATTGTTTAAAGTTTATTTACAAAAATAATAATAGTGAAATTAATATTAATAAAATAAACATTTTTTTGATTTTTCTGTATTTTATATTTATTATGAAAATTATTTTATGGAATTAAAAGAAAACAATTAAAAAACAATTAAAAAAATAAAAAGGAAAAACAAATAAAAATTAAAAATTGAGCAAACCATAGGGGGTGTTTGGCCCAAGGGGAGGTTTTTTTGAAGTATTGACTCCTGAGTACCGTGGTCTGCATTCTTTGGCCATTGGATTGAGTTTCATGCATAAGTTATTCTACTTTGGCCATTTGGCTTTTGGCTTTTGGCTTTTGGCCATTTGTGTTCTGGCCTCAACGTTCCTTAATCTTCTCAGGATGCCTGTCTCGCCACGTATTGGTGTCATGTGTAAAATGTTCTGTTCTGGCCATTTGGCTTTTGGCTTTTGGCCATTTGTGTTTTGGCCTCAACGTTCCTTAATGAACCTGCATGAGATCCTGTCTAAATCTGCAGTGTTGAATCTCATGAACACATTAAATAAAATCATAAAATACAAATAAAGCCAATATATGAAGAAATTTAATGTTTAGGCACAATATGGCATGTATGAATGATTATACCCTTTTGATCATGGAGATCAAATCAATCTTACCCTTACTGGAAAATTAGTGACTGGAATGCTTTTATGCCTTACTGGAAAATTAGGATCATGGAGATCAGACCAGCCTTATCCTTACTGAAGAAGTAGTGAGGTGTTGGTTTGTAACTGTGATGGCTTGTTTGTAGTGAGAGAGGGATTTGTAATAAGGATTTCAAGGTTTTAGGGTTCTTGAAAGAATTTGATATTCTAACAGTATTGTGACAAGGTTTTTTCTCTCTTTTCCTCCTCTCTGGTTTGTGTGAAAAGAAGGTGATTATATAATGGAAATTAGGATAAAGAAAATGGGCTTTGAATGTGCAATTGGGCCTCCAATGTTCACTTGAGTTCGTCACTTTCTAGGCTAAATCGCAGGGACTTAAATGAAATTTTTGAAGTTGAAATGTGAAAACAAAATGTAGCCGACATCGATAACTAACTCCTGTCCGAAAATCGGCTCAATCGGATAAACGGTGAATTAGTTATGAATTTTTGAAGTTTCAGCTCAGACAAACTTATTTTGGGCTCCAATGTCGACTCTGACACGTTCTTCAATAAAAAACTGGTATTGATCGGAGCATAATCCGGTCTCGACTTTGGAAGCAAAGTTGTAGATCTATGAGTCAGTGACCTTGTGTAAAATATGAGTCCAATCCGATAAAAATTGACCGAGTTATGAATTTTCGAAGTTTCGGCCCAGCTGAAATAATATTCAGCATTCAGGATTTTCAGCGTGTCACGCACTCTGAGCAAAAAACGAAGGCCTTTTGAATACCGTTTGAACTCAATACCTTCTGTGAAAATGTAGCCAACTCAATTTGTGAAATTTTGGCGCCAGAACCAGCTCGATACGATGAAAATCGACCAAGTTATGATTTTCTGAACATGACGCAAGTAAACTTCTGCCACAAATTTTCTGTGCAAAAATACTTGATAAAATCCACATTTTTGAAGACCTTCTGATCGAAATTGGCTTCTAGCCGTGAGAGATGAAAACGTAGATAATGTCAAGACGGAATTTTGGCCACCGGAACGGGTTCAATACGAGCCACGATCTTCAAGTTATGAATTTTTTAGCGTGTAAAAACTGCACTTTCAGCACCCTTTTTCACCATATTTCTTCGAGAAAACTCACATATTCGGATACCTTCTTTAAAGAATTGACTCTTGAGCCGAACCTGAATTTGAGAATACGTTATCAGAGATATCTTGGCGAAAGAATACCTGAATATGACGTGCCGGGTTGGACTTGTGAATTTTTCTTGAAATATTTTGAGAAATATGGGAGGGCAAATTTTGGGGTACAACAGTTGCCCCTGTTCAATCTTCTTAGACCTGAGGATGCAGATTGGCTGACGTGGCTTTCGTAATCCGAAGGTGGAAGATGATTGAACACTAGAGTGCCCAGAAATTTGCGCTCACATAGTAGTGTGATGATGGGAATGGGCTTATAGATGCCATTTGGAGATTGATGGATAGGATGATGGGCTTATAGATGCCATGCTGAGAAATGATGGATGGTGGATGGGCTTATAGATGTCATCTGGATGTCGATTGCGTAAGAGATTCCTTAGCGAGAACTTGCGTACCTGCAAAAGAAAAATGATTACCTGACCTGTTACGGGAGCTGGTCTTCAAGTTCTTTGTGTAGATGTGTCCTGACTGGTTACAGTAGCTGGATCTGGATCTTCAAAAGGTGATGAATGAACCAGGGGTGGTTACTACCTCAACAGGAACGGTGAGAGAACCTTGGGCGATTACTACCTCAACAGGAACGCTGAGAGAACCTTGGACGACTTCAACCTCAACAGCAATCATTGAGAGAATCTTGGGCGACTTCAACCTCAACAGCAATCATTGAGAGAATCTTGGGCGACTTCAACCTCAACAGCAATCATTGAGAGAATCTTGGGTGACTTCAACCTCAACAGCAATCATTGAGAGAATCTTGGGCGACTTCAACCTCAACAGCAATCATTGAGAGAATCTTGGGCGACTTCAACCTCAACAACAATCATTGAGAGAATCTTGGGATGATTACTACCTCCGCAGTATCGGGGAGAGAACCATAGGCGACTACGACCTCAACAACAATCATTGAGAGAATCTTGGACGACTTCAACTTCAACAGTAATGCTGAGCGAATCTGGGGATGATTACTACCTCCGCAGTATCGGGGAGAGAACCATAGGCGACTACAACCTCAACAGCAATCATTGAGAGAATCTTGGACGACTTCAACCTCAACAGCAATCGTTGAGAGAATCTGGGGATGATTACTACCTCTGCAGTATCGGGGAGAGAACCATAGGCGACTACAACCTCAATAGCAATCATTGAGAGAATCTTGGATAACTTCAACCTCAACAGCAATCGTTGGGAGAATCTTGGGATGATTACTACCTCCGCAGTATCGGGGAGAGAATCACAGGCGACTACAACCTCAACAGCAATCATTGAGAGAATCTTGGACGTCTTCTACTGAGTCTTTATCAGGAAAATCTGTTAGGGGTCGATTTAACTGGACTAGAGAAGGCCTTTGACTGGATAAGAAACAGAAAATCTTAGGGTCGATTAACTGAACCGGTCTAGGTCTTGAAATGTCTTCAACTGGATAAGAAACAGGGAGATCTTAGGGTCGATCTGACTGAACCAGAGAAGGCCTTGGACTGGATAAGAAACAGAAAAATCTTAGGGTCGATTTAACTGAACCGGTCTAGGTCTTGAAATGTAGCTGAGAACTTGACCGGATCTTTCCTGAAAGGTAAAGGTCAGTCATATGTCATGGATGATATGGATCAAGCAATGATGTTCTCAACATAAATGAGATTTGTAAGATGTGATGCATATGTGCATGCTATAATGATGTATGCGATGTTTATGAATGTATGTTTGTTGTCTAGGAAAGTAAATCCTTGACGGGTGCCGGGAAGTCAGTCCTGGGCTGATAGTGAAGAATAGATCTTTGCCTCCACTGGGGATGATAGTTGCAAGAATTCCGGTAGAAGAAGATAACTCCGTTGGGGAATCAACTTGGCGAATGGATTATTCTGCGGGGAGAAAAATACTCTAGTGATCTTGCTGGGAAGCAATACTCTGTGGGGAGAAAGGTACTTTGCTGAGTTGTTGATGAAGATAACTTGCTGGGGATACCATTATTGTATTGGAAGTGTTGATAGACTTCGCTGGGGATAAGAAGGCTTCGTCGAGGACGCTCTTTCCGTGGCTTTTGGCTGAGGATAACCCAGTTATATCTTGGTAAGGAAATAACTCTTTGAATAAAGCCGGGGGACGCGTTCGTGTTCTGCGAGGATAAGCTTCCAGAATCTACTGGGGATAAGCTTACTACTTGGGGAAATGGATTCCAACTTTCCTGGGGAACTAGATTGGACTCTCTTGGGGAAGTTTGAACTACTGGGGGAGTGACTCCTTTGAATGTTTGATGTACCGCCGGGGAACAATCTTTAGACCAAGACTGCCGGGGATGCTTGTTAAGAATGTATATATGCTGCTGGGGAATATTGAGATCTGCGGGGGATACCCAACTTCCTTAAGTTTGACTGTAACTTTGCTTGGGTAGAGTGCACTGACTTGCTGGCTCACTCTCTGGGGAATTAAGGTGTATTGGATGCCTTCTTCAGCTGATCATACCTTGTACTTTGGAGGTCAGAACAATTAGATTGCTTAGACAAACTCATTATTGCCCCTGTTTCTGATGTGGGAGAGGAAGACCTGTGAGGTGTTGATAGTTGTTGATGGACAAACCTTCTTCTGGTAGGCAGGTGACAAGATGACAGGACATAGTCGTACGCTTTAATCCCTAACTTTTGCCTGGACTGCCCTTTCGGGTTTTCAGTCCACCGGGATACCCATTTTTGCCCAAGCCGCCTTTTCAGGTTTTCGACTTGTCGGGTGTACAGATTTTTTCATTTCATCCCTTCATTTTGCCCGAACCCTTTTGGTTCGCCGGGAAGCCCTTATTTTTGCCTAGGTATGTCAACCTAGAGGGTCTTTGACTTTGCGTAGTATTTTTTCGACTATGTCCGTGCTTTCAGAATGTAGGGCGTTGCCCCTGTTAGAAGTGTTTTGTCATACCCCAGAAGATGTTTAATCAGGCAGGATTCGTTGTTGGGATGCCCCAAGTGACTTAGGCGGAGATTTGCCCCAGGCTATTTGGCCTTTGAGAGATTCTCCGAATCTTGATTGGATTGCCCCAGATAATAGACCATGGTCATGTCTACCCCTTGATTGGAAATGCTTTTGTTCACTAGGTATTCATCGTGCGAATTTTCCTGCTGGTCAGACAAAAAGTCATATGCAAACAAAGTTATGTTAAAAATGCAACGCTTATGTCTGTCTTGAAGATTTTGAAAATGCATTCTTTTTCATAAAACAAGTGAATGTTTGTAAAACGTGATGTCAACTCCGTATTTATCGTAGGCCTTAAGGAGTCAGGATACCTTTCGTAACAGTATGCTTTCGAACTAACCCATGCTTCAGCTAGGACTTTTGAGGGTTATAACGTGGCCTGGTTCATGGTTTAAGAAACAAAGGATAAAGGCTCAAATTATTTGTACCCACCCGCTCTTCGTGATGTTCTCCAAACCTAAACTCAGCTGATCATACATTAGACCTTGTTTGAGTATTTGTCCTGATATACCAGTGATGATTTGGATGTTGATAACTTATTTTGAATAGGCAGTCATTCCTTTTTTGTTGAGAGTTTTTTTATAACCTCTTTTCCTTCTTGATTTTGTTATCCCTATTTTTTTTTGCCTGAACTGTTTCTTTTATGATTACAGTCAGCGGGATGCCCCAGTTTTGTAAGTCCCCTTTATAGGTTTTGACTTTTTGGGCTTTTCATTTATGAACTTTTTTGATAATGACTGCCTGTCTTTACGATTGTTCGGAACCATCACTGTCTTTCTTTTTTTCGTAAGGATCTCTTTGGTGCCATTCGTTATGCACTTGGATCAACTGAGAGAACTACCCTGCCCCAGATTATGATAAGGGTTTTAATTTTCGAAAAGAAAAACTCCTACTTCTTTGGCTCGAAGGGGTTGACGAGGGATTATCTTCCTTATAACTCCAGTGTTTAGGAATTGAAACAATGCCTGTACCTCATCAGCGGGGTCTGTTCAAAAGCATACTATAAAGATCGTGGTATCGTTTCGTCATCCTCCCTCAAGAGGCTTAGAATTATTAATCGAGCGTTGATCATCAGAAAAAATATGAAAATAAATTGCATATAGTGGATATGAATATATTGCTTCAAAACAGACATATGCGATGCATTAATGAAATAACAACGTTTGATATGAATGGAGTTTTTGAACAATCAAAAGAAAATTACAACTTGAAAGATTCTAATGAACAAAAATTTCTCAATCCTAGCCATGTTTTGACAAGGGAGCAGTGGTCACATTGGGGGTCTCAGCAGGTTCGAACTCAATCTCCTTAGCATCGATCATATTCTGGATTTTATATTTCAGCGCCCAACAGTCCTCAGTGTCGTGCCCCGGGCTATTAGAATGATAAGCACACCTCGCCTCTGGGTTGTAGCTAGGAGAGGAGGTCTTGGGATTTGCAGGAGGGTTGATCACCGCAATCAGATTCATTTTCAACATGTGCTGCAAAGCTCGTGACCATGACATGTTGATGTAGGTGAATTGTCTCTTGGGCTCGTCCGACCTGTTCTGATCAACCCGCTGTTCTTGGTGAGGTCGTTGTCGGACCTGAGAAGTAGTAGCAACTCGGAGAGGTCTATTCATTGGACCCGACCTTTGCTTTCTTGGAAGCTGTTCCATGACCTGGTCCCTGATTTGGGATGGTTGCTTCATGCCTTGAGGAAGTTGGCTGATCATGGCCCTCAGCTCTCCTTGCTCCTGAGATAAACCTTGAATGAGGGCCCTTTGCCCTAGCATCTGGGTTTTCAATGTGTCTACCTCAGCTTGTAGACGTTTCAGCTGTTCGTCCTTGCCATCTTCAGGACTCTTTCTGATCAGATTCCCCATGAGGAGTGTCCTCAACTCTTCCTGCCCCTTGGATAGGCTTAGGAAGATCTCCTTGAATTGAGTCTCTTGAGTGTGAAGGTCCTGGTTATCTTGTTGGGAAGCCATTGCTGAAATAAACAGCGAGAAGGGTAAGTGACCTGCAACAAGAGTACCTGTTATGCAATGATGTGCATGATTATGTATGCAATGTTTTCAAGGACCTCGCGGGATAAACAAGAAAATTTATTAGAACTTGGGTCCGGTAGCTTGATTGAAGGGAACCCATGTTGTTGAGAATTCTTCTTCCAGGGTCAAAGGCTCACCATATCCAGTGGGTCATAGCCCCTGATAACCTTGGCTAGAGGAAAATAAATCCCCTTTGCCCCTTGCTGGACAGTTGGTTCATCATGACCTGCATCACAAGCCCTTGAGATCCTTGAAATGGGTTAGGATGTATGCAATGGTATGATGTCATGATGCATGGGGTGATATGGATAAACCCTGTTATGAGCCCTTATTAAGGACTGCAAACCAAAACCTGCAAGAAGCTCAAGTAAAACCTGTCATGAGTCCCAGTTAAGGACCAAAACAAACCCTGCAAGAAACTTAGTACACCCTGTTATGGGTCCCAATTAAGGACTATGAACAAAACCTGCAAGTAGTTCAAGTGTCAGACAACAAGCATGCATATAGTCAAGTACGAGGGCACACAAGTCACACAAGAGAAACCCTTAGAGTTTAGGCCAGCATGGGGTCTAGGTATTACCCTCTTGAAGTTGGTGGGTTCAACCTGTCCTATCAGAAGTAACCGGGTTCTAAGGGTCCCAATATCACGGGATTGCTTTCATTGTTCATCGTTTCAATTTAGCCACTGAACTGGCGACCGAAATATTCCAGGAAAGCAACCCTCAATTGAGTGTAATATCGAGTATTAACCAACCTCGGACTGCACCAAAGTCAGTTATCTCACTACCCTAAAGAGGCCAAGATAGTTCAATTAAGGTTCCTAAGGTCTGTTGATGCTTCATGACACCACGCGGAGGCCCCGTACTCTCCTTGACTGAACTCAAGGGTTACCGGTACACACCAAAGTGCCACATCAACGTAGCAGACTGTTTCAACCATGTCGGTATACCCCGCACAGTTCCCTCACAGTCTTGTTGCTACTTTCTAAGAAGGTATCCCCCAGATCCGGGTTAGGATCTATAGAACTCCCAAGACAGTCCCACAAATTTAAAGCAGACAAGTCAACACAATTGAAAACACAGTTATGAACTAACCCTAAGGTACACCTCACTTTAAGTTTTTTCCCCAGCAGAGTCGTCGGTTCTGTGATCGATGGATCTGGAACTGACTGTTTAACGCTGGTTCGCGAAATGTCGCGGAAGCAAGAGTCGCCACCGTCTTTTATTTTCTCCAAATGGAAAGGACAAAAGCACAGAAAAATTCCTTAAAGAGATTGCTCTCGGTTCGGGAGGTAGATTATAGAAAGGGAAGGTGTTAGCACCCTTTCTATCCATGGTTATCCATGGGCTCTTAGATACTTGCTCATTTGTGTGTTCAAAATTGTTTGTTTGCTTTTCAAGGTGAGTGGGTTTGAAAAAGTTTCTTTGAAAATTTCAGTTCGACTCTTGTATCAGTCCTCAAGAGTGTTTGAAAAATTGCTTTTGAAAGCTTTTTGAAAGGTGTCGGTGTGAAAAGAAGTTTTGATTTGTTTTGAAATTAGAGCAAGTATCTATGAGTCGTCTACCTACCCTAAGGAATTCGTCTGTGTAAATGTCCTTAAAGTAGTGCCATCCCACCATTGAGAGGTAGGTAGCACCACCGTTGGAGGTGTTCGGGTCAATTCGAGGTTCGGGACATGGTGATCACCAGAGCAATGGGAAGACACCTTAGAAGCTACCCTCATGCCAGGTTCCCGGATCATGAGGACTTACTAAGACATCCTCTACTCGACGATCACCTTTCGAGGCAAGGCAACAGTGAGGCGTACCCTAGGGATGGTGTGTGATTTGTGTGTCAGATTCATTTATTTTTGTCTAGTTCATGTCGGGTGATCTACGCGTTTGTTTTTAGTCATTCATTCTTGCATGCTATTATTAACAGTTAAAAAAAAGAGCGAGAAATGTAAAGTTCCTAAGCTATTACAAAGGCGCGGGTCCACATCGCTAAATTATATCCAGGACCCGATTTGACATAAAATAAAGAAATAAAGTAAAGTGCGAAAGATAAATATTTACACGGCTTTGGGAGAATTACATCAATATTTAAAAGAAGGAATAAATAAAATGCGCGAATTGAATTAAAATTGAAAACGAGGGCGTTGGACCCTTTTGAAGTTAAATTGAAATTAAAAATTAATTAATTATTTATTGAAATAAAATAAGTGTTTTTTAGGTTTTTTTGTATTTATGAAATAAGAAAATTAAAATTAAAATTAAAAGAAACCCTAATTCTAAGTTATTTTTAATTATTTGAGAAAAATGTTAAAGTTTAACTTAATTTACTAAAGAATTTATGTACATGTTTATTTACAAAATAAATTAGTAATTAATAATAATAATAATAATGAGAAAATTATTTATTAAAAAAATGATGAAAAAGTTAAAAACCCTAATTTCTACATATTTAATTTATTAAGAAAAATATTAAAGTTTTGAAACCTAAATTAATCTAATTAATTGTTTAAAGTTTATTTACAAAAATAATAATAGTGAAATTAATATTAATAAAATAAACATTTTTTTGATTTTTCTGTATTTTATATTTATTATGAAAATTATTTTATGGAATTAAAAGAAAACAATTAAAAAACAATTAAAAGAATAAAAAGGAAAAACAAATAAAAATTAAAAATTGAGCAAACCATAGGGGGTGTCTGGCCCAAGGGGAGGTTTTTTTGAAGTATTGACTCCTGAGTACCGTGGTCTGCATTCTTTGGCCATTGGATTGAGTTTCATGCATAAGTTGTTCTACTTTGGCCATTTGGCTTTTGGCTTTTGGCTTTTGGCCATTTGTGTTCTGGCCTCAACGTTCCTTAATCTTCTCAGGATGTCTGTCTCGCCACGTATTGGTGTCATGTGTAAAATGTTCTGTTCTGGCCATTTGGCTTTTGGCTTTTGGCCATTTGTGTTTTGGCCTCAACGTTCCTTAATGAACCTGCATGAGATCTTGTCTAAATCTGCAGTGTTGAATCTCATGAACACATTAAATAAAATCATAAAATGCAAATAAAGCCAATATATGAAGAAATTTAATGTTTAGGCACAATATGGCATGTATGAATGATTATACCCTTTTGATCATGGAGATCAAATCAATCTTACCCTTACTGGAAAATTAGTGACCGGAATGCTTTTATGCCTTACTGGAAAATTAGGATCATGGAGATCAGGCCAGCCTTATCCTAACTGAAGAAGTAGTGAGGTGTTGGTTTGTAACTGTGATGGCTTGTTTGTAGTGAGAGGGGGATTTGTAATAAGGATTTCAAGGTTTTAGGGTTCTTGAAAGAATTTGATATTCTAACAGTATTGTGACAAGGTTTTTTCTCTCTTTTCCTCCTCTCTGGTTTGTGTGAAAAGAAGGTGATTATATAATGGAAATTAGGGTAAAGAAAATGGGCTTTGAATGTGCAATTGGGCCTCCAATGTTCACTTGAGTTCGTCACTTTCCAGGCTAAATCGCAGGGACTTAAGTGCAATTTTTGAAGTTGAAATGTGAAAACAAAATGTAGCCGACATCGATAACTAACTCCTGTCCGAAAATCGGCTCAATCGGATAAACGGTGAATTAGTTATGAATTTTTGAAGTTTCAGCTCAGACAAACTTATTTTGGGCTTCAATGTCGACTCTGACACGTTCTTCAATAAAAAACTGGTATTGATCGGAGCATAATCCGGTCTCGACTTTTGAAGCAAAGTTGTAGATCTATGAGTCAGTGACCTTGTGTAAAAATATGAGTCCAATCCGATAAAAATTGACCGAGTTATGAATTTTCGAAGTTTCGGCCCAGCTGAAATAATATTCAGCGTTCAGGATTTTCAGCATGTCACGCACTCTGAGCAAAAAACGAAGGCCTTTTGAATACCGTTTGAACTCAATACCTTCTGTGAAAATGTAGCCAACTCAATTTGTGAAATTTTGGCACCAGAAGCAGCTCGATACGATGAAAATCGACCAAGTTATGATTTTCTGAACATGACGCAAGTAAACTTCTGTCACAAATTTTCTGTGCAAAAATACTTGATAAAATCCACATTTTTGAAGACCTTCTGATCGAAATTGGCTTCCAGCCGTGAGAGATGAAAACGTAGATAATGTCAAGACGGAATTTTGGCCACCGGAACGGGTTCAATACGAGCCACGATCTTCAAGTTATGAATTTTTTAGCGTGTAAAAACTGCACTTTCAGCACCCTTTTTCACCATATTTCTTCGAGAAAATTCACATATTCGGATACCTTCTTTAAAGAATTGACTCTTGAGCTGAACCTGAATTTGAGAATACGTTATCAGAGATATCTTGGCGAAAGAATACCTGAATATGACGCGCCGGGTTGGACTTGTGAATTTTTCTTGAAATATTTTGAGAAATATGGGAGGGCAAATTTTGGGGTACAACACATAGATAAAAACCTAAAACTATTACAAGGCTTTGGGGCAGTTACATAAGTATAGATGTAGGAAAATAAACCCTAAGCTATTACATACTCGAAGCAGTTACATAATAGAAAAAAGGGAAAAGTAAATCTAAATTATTACATTAGAACGTGCCCTATACACTTGATCTAGGAATGTAAATAAATGAGAAAAGAAAATAGAGAAAAAAGAAATTTTAATGTTTGCTAGGGTTTTTGTGAAAAAAAAGATTTATGATGATAATTAATCAAAACCTAAAATTCTAATTAATTAAAAAAACGGTTAATTAATTAATTTATAAAACAAGGTTAGTTAAAAAACCTAAACCTAAATAACTAGGGTTTTAAAAAAGGTTTTTGTTCAATGGTTAATTAAGAGAATTAGGGTTATGGGAAGAAAAATCAAAGAAAACAAAGTTAGAAACCAAAAATAAGAAAAATGTCAGGGGTGGGTGTTGAACCCACGCCCTCATGCCTCTGCCTTGCACCGTTTGCCACTAAGCCATACATTGGTTGGTGTCTGTAAACTGAGCTCTACACAAAATATAATAAACCTGTGAAAATTGGAAAGTATAAAACAAAGTGGTAAAAGGCAGGGATCAAACCTATGCCCTTAGAGAGTAACGCCTTAATGCACGCGCTCCTACCACTGGGGTGGCTGTTTCATCTGGTAATATTATGAAATCAGTTAAATATAAAATAAAACAAATTATTGGGCATGAGAAGCTCCAGAGCCCTAGCTCCGGTCATCTTCTCAGATGAGCACGTTTTATCAACCTGAAAAATAAAGAGCGTTAGTGATCAGGAAGGCCCTACCCCCTTAACTTGACCCTTGCGAGTTCAGCGGTGGTCTTAATTTTTGCTAATTCACCTTGTATAAAAAAATACGAACAACATATTATAAATCGGTCCAAACATAGCAAACCCTCATCTTGGCATTATGGGACCCACGCGATGGCTTAGACCTGTACTATTACACCTCAGAAGCACGTTAGCAATATTAGTTTGAAGCAAAGCACAATAGAAATCAAAATGCGAAATTTCAAAAATATGGAAATCAGAGATGCATGGGATGCTTTTTTTATGCACTTTGGTTCGTCACAACCGATACATACTTACTCTATGAGAGTCTTGGAATTGATTGGGACGACTAGCTGGCTTTGAGAAAGGCTAAAAATATGGTTTGATGTTTGCCCCAGTTTTAGACAATTTTTTTAGATTTGGAAGGTGTTTTCTTGCAAGGTTTCATTATCCTTTATGGTATGAATGTGAGTATATTTAGGGGGTAAAATTAGGTCAACAAGAATGGGCTTGGACCTTGTCAAAACAAATCTTTGGTTTTTGTTTAATCTAATTTTGAATTTAAATGAATAAAATCAAAATAAATGAAATAAAAAATTAAGAGGGTGTATGAAAAGATTTTGAGGTTCATTCTGAGGTCTAAAACACGTTTGGACCTTGAAACATAAGCCCATTAGCCCAAAAATTCAAGTTTGATCAATTTGGGTTTCATGCATTTTCTCAAAATTGTACAACTTACACCAATAAAAACTATCTCAGTTTTTATCATATGAAGGTGATATTTGAGTTTTTGGAAAGCTCAAGATGTCACCTACAATCTCTATGTTGATAATTTTTCCATTTGGAGACTTTATCTTGATGTAAATTGCCTTGAAAAAAAGTATCTTTTTGTTGACTTTTGAAATGACCTATAATGTTTTGGCCCATATCTCTCAAATGAAGCATTTTTTGGACTTGATATTAGAGATACAAAGTTATATAGAATTCAATTTCCTTCAAAATGAGTTTTGGTTGAGGAAAATCTGATGAAGCATGTGAAAGTTATGCTTGGTCAAATTTCAGTTGACTTCTCCTAAAGAAATCCCTAATTTAGTAACTTTTGACTTTTGATGAATCTTGAGTTTTCTTGATGAATTATGATCAACCCTTGATAAAATGATGAATGTGACTTCAAAATCTTGATGTTGACCCAAAATCTAGAAGTTTGGTTGTATGTTGACCACATTTGACTTTTTGTCCAATATAGTTAATTTTCAATCAACTGAGTAATTGACTGAGCAAACTTGTGATGCAAGGCTCGAAATTTGGCATGAGAATTCTTAGAGACATATGAGAAACTATGGAATTCCATTGAAGCATTATAAGCTCAATTTTCCTTGATAGAAGTGAAACCCTAGTTGTAGGCTAACTGTCTAGGAGGGGGGTTTGTTTGATCAATCCTTGGGTAATATTGAGCAATTGGAGCATGAGGAGGCATCTTGAATCAAGTTTTTTTCAAAAATGGTAGGGAAAATTTGGGGGTACAACAGTGGTTTTTGGATGAAGAGGATGGGATTTCGTAGCAGAAAATTCTGGTTTTTGGGTCTGTTCGCGATTGGTAATTGGTTACTGTAATTGGGTAACCGGTTACTGATATTTTTTATTTTGAAAATTTGGCTACTGACTTGCAATAACCGGTTACCATAACTGGATAACCGGTTATCGCTGAAGCTTGCAGAATTTTTGGAAACTTTGAAAAATCATAACTTTCGCCTCGGGTGTCTGTTTGACGCACCATTTGGACTGTTGAAAAGCTAAAAACATTTTATACAATGTGATAATAATTTTGATAACAATAGGTGAATTATTTTTGGGTTGAAGGCTTATGCCTTGGATGTCAGTGTCAGTTATTGTAGATTAATTGGGATTGTCTTATTTTAATGATGAATTGTTGTCGTCATGAAATTAATTATGAGGATTTTGGTGTTGATGTGATGTGATATTTTCTATCTTATTATGATTACCTTTGTCAGGGATTATGCCTTGTCTGTTAATTTTGTATGAAGTGTGATGCATATTATTGTGATTAAACGGGACGGTGTTGTACGAATGATGTATGAATGTATTGCATAATATATTGCAATATGGTGAAGATGTTGTTGTTGGCTTGGAATTGGCATGATGTTGATGGTTATGCTTGTTATTGCATAATTTTGGTTCTGGCATGTCGCATTTCATGCATCGTTGAGGGCTTACGCCCTGGCCTGTATTGGAAATCGTTGAGGGCTTATGCCCTGGCCTTTATGGAAAATGTTAAGGGCTTATGCCCTGGCCTTTATGGAAAATATTGAGGGCTTATGCCCTAGCTTGTATTGGAAATTGTTGATGGCTTATGCTCTGGCCTATATGGCTATTTGTTGAGGGCTTATGCCCTGATGGTACCACATGTATTTTGCATCAGAGTCAGTCGAATTGTATTTATTGAATTATGGGCTTGTTAAAGTGGTGTGATTAATAATGGTCGAACTTGAATTCCTGTGTGATATACCTGTTGTTTACTCATAATTATATTACTTATTATATTGTCATGATATCTCATCCTTACGTTTTGAATGTTGCCTCTACGTGGGTAACATGCAGATAACCAGGAGTAGTGCGAAGTCACGGAGTCTAGAAGAGGTTGCTTCTTTTATTTTGAGTGGGTGTCCTTGCTCTGATACGTAACACCGGAGGATGAACGCTCTATTGTTTTATTTTAGTTGATGTATTCTTTTAGAATTTTAGGAGTGTTGTAGACTCTCTTTTAATTAATTAAATTGTTGATTTTGTGATGGTTGAAAATTTTAGAAAAATTATGAAATTATTTTTGCTGCGTTATTATAATCAAAGTTTAAAGATTATGTTGAAATGTTGTCGATTCATCCGAAATGTGTGTTATGTATCTGTTTTATCTTGATTGAGCAAATTTGAATATGTTGAACGATGAGACATCCATTTTTGGAGTTTTATTTTATTCTGATTTTTATTAGAATTACTGTCGGGGAAATAGAGTGTTACAATTGGTATCAGAGAAGGTCGGTCCGTCCGACCAAGTTGTCTAATGTTATTTGTTCCTTAGTACGCGATAAGTGTGTGAAACACTGTCTGTGCTTACTTGCCTTTATAATCACTTGTTTGCAGGAGTGGGATTGAAACAAGTGGGGGAGAAGCTTGTGCTTCTCTGAGATGTTTCAGGTGTGAATAGTTGGTTTAGTATGTCGTGAAGTGCATGGGTGCAGACGTTGGTGCTGCTGTGTTATTTTTCCAATTTTGAAGGAAGCACAGATTCAGGATTTAAGCCTAGCAGTAAGACAAAGTGTTCTTAAGAGGGAATGATCAGGTACTCGTGTTGTTCGCATCTCTAGAAGTGGAGGTTGATGTTACGACTAATGATGTGCCTTTTGTGGGTGAGTCTTGATGTTCTCTCGGGGATAATTATGACTTGTCGTTAGAGCGAAATGTTGGATTAACTTGATGTTAGCCTTGGGGTGAACTATATGGAATTAAATCAAGTGATTACGAAGTGTTTTGGCAAGTCGATGCAGATTTTCATGCCTGAAGGTTGTACGAATTCAAGGTCCTTGTTTTTTGGTCAAGTAGAGTCGCCTCTGAAGGAAAACGAGAATTGTTAAAGGTTGCTTCTCAGAGGATATAGAGCAATGTGACGACTAGTGATATACAAGAGGTGTGTAATTTCTCGATGATCCCCTGAGGACATTAGCTAAGAAAATAGGATAGCTCTTTGAAGATGAAGCTCAGGTGATTGTGATGTTTCAGCAAATGTCAACTGATTATGAAGCTGTCAGTATTAAGTTACCATTGTGTATGTTGTTGACGTTTTGAATGGTGATATAGTGATGATGTATTGTAAATGTTATTGTTGGAGTCAGGTAAGTAATTGTCGGGTGTTGTTAATGCTTTTGGGTGATTGTGAATTGCGTGTCAAAGTCAGAACTCAAAGATACTGGTAGTCTTGTGAGAAGAATCAAAATTTTGATGTTTTGAAAATTGAGGTTTTGACAATGTAATATGTCTTTTGAGTTATAAGAAGAATGACGTTTTGGGTAGTTTTATGGAAAGAATTGGAATTTTGATGTTTTGGAAACTGAATCTTTGAAGAAAGTAATGTATCTCTCGAGTTATAAGAAGAATGGGATTTCAGATATATGTCAGAATGGATTTTATACACAGAAAATGACAAAGAATTTCTTATGTTCCGCTGGTACCCAGTTACTATATATGGGTCTCCGAGTACCCTGTGATGAAAATCAGCAGAACTTCAAAATTTTATAACTTGAGTTTCGGATGTCCGATTTGAGTTCCTTTTGAAGAAATAGAAAGCTAACATGATGAACTTTGTTTTAAAAATGGTTCCAGCACCTAGAAGTAATTTATTTGTCACATAATGATGTTGGATGAGAGGTGAAATTTTATGTTGATCTCGTGCTTGGTACCGACTTGTTCCTATGGCACCATACAAGATGTCAGCTCAAAAGTTGAGAGAATTGGAGAAGTTATTAGAAGATGTACGGAGAAATAGATTTTTAAAACTGAATGTATCACTTTGGGAGCTTTGATGTCATTATTTAAGGAAAAAGAAAGTAGTATGAAAATGTATGTGGATTACCGACAAATGATTAAAGTGGTGGTTAAGGTTACATATTCACTTCAGATGATTGACAACTGGATGAACCAACTGGTAGGCGAGTATGTTCTCAGTACAATTGAATTGGGGTCGGATTATCTTCAGATACGGATGAAGAGTAAGGATAGTTAGAGGACAACTTTTAGAAATCAGTGAAGCTATTTTGAATAATTGAATCAGTTTGTTGTGGTGTTTCTTGAGGGCATTTTGGTTTAGTATGAGTCGGAAAAAGGAAATGTTGAATGTCGTGACTTGAATTACGGTGTCGAAAGGGATGGAAACATATGTTAGGATGTCAGGATGTAGATCATGATTTGAAGAGGTGAATTTTCTTGAACATGCTATTTCAAACGAAGATATTTGTGGAATCTATTCAAAGTAAATATAGGTTTATATCGAGAGACTCTGAAATTTGTTATGAGACTAGAACTTTTTAGGAATTAACTGGTTATTATCGCAGTTTTCTTGAGATGAGGTCAAGTGAGATATGTTTTTAGTGAATGAGTTAAGGGAATGAGATGTTTAACATTAGTAAAGATATGAATGTATTAGATAAGTGCATAGAGATGCAACTTATGCCAATTAAGCATGATTAGAGTGATGGTAGCATTGAGATTGTTATTAGAATGAGATCTAAATACGAAATTAAAGGAAAGAGTGAGGATTCATTGATGTGGTAAAAATATTCCAACTGGATAAAGACTTATTTTGGAATGAGACGATTTGAATTATACTTGGTGTAGTAGTTTTCCTGTATTAGAATATACTTAGCAATTGTGATGTGCTGCGTGCGCATAAGGGAGACTGTGAAATGGAGTTTTTGCATTTATGTATCATTGACGAGGTAGAAATGAAGGAAATTAAGATAAATTTTTTAAGCCTTAGAGAAATCGTTGGACATTATGCTCATGTAACCTTGAGCATAAGCTGAAAGACGCTATTATAGCTGGGTAACGATAATTTATTCCATTGTTATGGTTGTCGGTTACCTATTGACAAATTGAGGAACTGATCACCCTTAATCTCTTGTTGATAGTAGACGGTGTGATACGGTGGGAGAACTGACTTGAGGTTTGCGTTTGTGTTTGCAAATGTTGCGGTTTAGCAAGAGTTGCCACCGACTTTTCTTTTATCCAAAAGGAAAGGTGAAAAAGCACAAGAAAGACCTTCAAAGATGTTTTTGAGTTCGGGGGGTAGATTATGAAA
The DNA here is from genome assembly GCA_948472305.1 of Vicia faba. Classification (NCBI taxonomy): domain Eukaryota; kingdom Viridiplantae; phylum Streptophyta; class Magnoliopsida; order Fabales; family Fabaceae; genus Vicia; species Vicia faba. The sequence continues at coordinate 166,155,720 of OX451735.1, forward strand.
AGGGAAGGTATTAGCACCCTTTTCATCCATGGTTTTCCATGGGCTCTTAGTTACTCGCTAGATCACTTGCTTTTGTTTGAATGTGCTTATGGTGTGGGTTTTGAAAAATATTTGTGAAAATGGAACTTCGTAATAGTTCTCGTTTCTATAAGAACGTATACAAAGTGTTTATTTCGAAAAATAGTTCAAAGAGGTGTTTGTGAGATGTGTTTTTTGAAAGTATTTTGAAAATGTAACTTTGTAATAATTCTCGTTTCTATAAGAACGCATATAAAGTGTTTGTTTCGAAAATAGTTCAAAGATGAAAGCGTGGGTGTATAAAAATGTTTTTGTTGTGAGCAAGCGAGTAATTAGGAGCGAATCTACCTACTCGAAAGGTCTTAAATGTGCTTTTCCTTCTCCTTTAGATGTTGCTATCTTACCATTGATTTGGTAAGAAGCCCCATCGTTGGATGTGAAGGGACGGGCGTTGGGTCATCGTATGACCATGATAGCAATGTTGTGAGATGACTTAGCACTTTTCTTTTAGGGACTAAGTTCATTTTGAAAAGGCAACTTTGATAGCGCCATCGAGGGACTATGATCTTGTATTTTCGATTTGTTTGTGCTAAGACATCCCATATGCATAACATGGACATTTTTGTAAGGCAACAATTGAGATTAACCTAAGGGTGTATGTGTGCAAATGTGTTCATTTACATGCATTTAGTCTTGATTCCGGTTATTTACTTGTTGATTTTATATTTCCATACAAACCCTAATTACTAACAATATATGAAAGAAAATAGAAGTGCAGAAATGTAAAGTTCTACGCTATTACAATATTTAGGGGATGAGGTGTACAAGTTTATGAATGGGGATTGCAAGTAAAAATAAGTCATAAATTACTATTACAACCATATTGAAATGAATAAGAATGTACAAGAAAATGTGAAATGAACTTGTTTTGTTTTAAGAAAATATTTTTGATCTTTTGTTTTTAAGAAATAAAATAAAGCATGAAAAAAGGTTTTTGGTGTTTGTTGATTAATGGAATAGAAAGTGATAGCAAAAATAGTGAGAAAAAGGAAAAATAGAATTAGCGTATTGCTGATTAAAGGAGGCCAAAAGTTCTGACTCCTGATGTGCTGCAAAACATAAATCCTGTTAGTGAAAAAATAGGTAAAGTCAGAAGTTCTGAGTCCACAGGGAACGCAGTAGTTTTCAGAAGTTCTGATACCACTGGTAACAAAACAAACTTCAAAAGTCATGATACCACTGGCAGAACTTGGTCTCTCTCTCTATGCTAGTCAGAACATCTGCAACTTGGTCATTTCTCCATAAAACAGAAGATGTGCATAGGACAGTTATAGAAGGTGTCATAGTGTTTCAGAAATAAGAAATATCAGAACTGTAAATCAGAGGTAAGTATGAATTTTCTAATCCTAATTCTGAGTTCTAATTTCCTCAAGAAGTTCTGAACTGATTTATTCCCTACTTAGGCAGGCAAATGCATGAAACCTCAGAATATGTACAACATCAGAAACATGATATCTACATTGTATTTTTGAGCATGCAAATCTGGTAATGCTTAAGTAATGTGGTAAGGGTCAGTAGAAGCTTACCTTGCAGCTGGAATAGGTTCTGTGAACCGAAGTTAACCTCAACTCTAATGATGTTCTGAGCAGCTTCTTCATGTACTCAGTAGGCTGGAAGTTTTCAACTTATGGAACAACAAAGAGGTGATGTTCTGATTTCTTTGAGTATATGGATGGAGAGTGTAAGGTAGTTGAATGCAGAAGTTAGGGCAATTTCTAATATGTGAATCAGAAACTGTGTGGATGGTTTTAGTCAAGAAACACTTGAGAACCAATGGAGTTTGAATGCAAGGAATCAAGAGTTAACAGGTTTTGTATGTTGTGTTTACAGTTTTTTCTGGACTCTTGGAAATTTGGCAGGGATTCAAGGCTTTTCTTTCTCAAAATTTCGACCTCTTTTCAATGGCCAAAGGTGTTCTATTTATAGGCAAAGGTTTTGTAGTTTTGGAGAGGTCAAGTGGCGCCAACATCATACACTAGATGCTGATTTATTCTTGAAGCAAGTTCAAAAAAGGTGTGATAGTTGACAGTTTTTTAGCCTAGACTGGATTAGCAAGCAGGGATTAAGGAAAAGTAAACCTACAAGCAAAAAAGTAACGCATGGACCCTCACATATTTCTGTATAAAAGTTTCTTTTAAGGATAACAGAGGTATTTCTATGCCACTCATGGGGAGATCCTTTGGATAAAGACTCAAAAGTGGTTGTGAGCATTAAATGAGTATTAAATGATGATGAGATTTGTCAAAATTAGAAATCCTGTAATGTGAGATTTTGCATCATTGCTTAATTCTGGATCAGGAGTTCCACTTCAGTGTAACCTAGAACAAACATACAACTTCTGATCTTTGTATCTTGTTGCCTCAGCATGCTCTGAAGGACCCCTCATACTTTCCAGTAAGCTTGCAGTACGCTTTGTAACCTTCTTTGATTTACCTTTGCAAACTCTAGATTAGAAGTTTTGCTTCAACGTAGCATCCAATCTTCTGATCCTCTTATCTTCTGGCTCCAGCAAGTTCTGAAGGAGCTTTCAGACTTTCCAGGAAGCTTCGTATCACGCTTTATAACCTTCTTTGATTTACCCTTGCAAACTCTGGCTGAAGCTTTGTGAAAACTTGCCCAGAAGTTCTGACCAAACTCTGTCTTGAAAGTGTCCAGAATCTGCTGAGTAATTCAGTTTCAAGGACATGTCTCTGTGGAGTTATAAATTGAAATCCCAGTTGTTGTACCCCAAAATTTTCCCTCTCATATTTCCCAAAACATTTCAAGAATAATCTCCAAGTGGCTCAAGATTGCTCAAGAGTTGGACAGTCAAGCTATCTCCTAAGGCAGTCAATCTCAAATTAGGGTTTTGTTTTGCATCAAGGTCCTTGCATCCAAATGACCTCAAGTGCTCCCCAATGTCCTAATATGTTCTCAAGTTCATCCATGTCAAATTTCAAGCCTTGCAGAGGAAGTTTGGTCAGTCAATTGCTCAAGAGGTCCAAAAATCGACTGTGCTAGGGCAAAAGTCAACTGTGACCTATAAACAGTCAAACTTCAAGATTTTTTGTCAACATTCTCATTTTGAAGTATATTTCATCATTTGATCAAGGGTTGATCTGATTCATCAAGGATTGCTCAAAATTCATCAAGATTCAAAAGTTGCTAAATTAGGGTTTTGTAGGAAAAGTCAACTCAACTTTGACCAAGCATAACTTTCTCATACTTTATGATAAATGACCCATCCAAACCACATTTTGAATAGGATTCAATTTCCTACAATCCATCTTCATACCCCAAGATCAGAAAATGCACTCACAAAAAGTTACAAATTTGGACATTATAGGTCATTTTTGAAAGTCAACAAAAACACCTTTTTTGCCAAAGCTTATAACTTAAGCATGGAATATCAAAATGATATGAGACCAAAGGGTTGGTTATAGGACATCTAAATATTTCTAAAAAGTCCAAGAACACTTCCAAAGGTTCAAAATTGAAGAAGTTATGCATTGTTGAAGTTGGGCATTTTTGCAAAATTGCCAAAAGTCAACCATCCCCAAAACTTCAAATTTTGTCAAATGGGCCCATTCTTTTCCACTTGATTTGGTCTTGTCACACTACACACGTGTCCTAGCTTCAGCCTTGTGTCCATTTATAAATTTTTCTATTTTTATTTGATTTTTTATTGAATTAATTCATTTTAAATCAATTTAAATAAAATAAAATCCAAATATTGATGACTTAGGATCTTTTTGGTTGTTATAATTCTTAATTATCATCATGATCATGATCAAATCCGTATCAAGCTTTTCATGTACAAAAATATTGGATTTTGGACCAAATTGGAAGGTTATCAATGGTGAATCAAATCATATCTCCAAGCATTGATTTACAAAGATTCAAGACCCAAAACTTGACCTAATCCAATGCAGCATACATATACAATGCAAAGGCACACGAATTGGAGGTTAGAGGTTGCAAGAACACCAAAATCAAAACTTGAAAAAAGGTGGAAAAGCTTGAAACTGAAATCGTGCATAGAGGTGTTTTCAAGGCCAAATCTCATCACCACTCCATTGCTGGGCAATCACTGAGTGAAAAGCAATCAAAAGCAAGCCATCACACCCTCTCAATCGCGCTGTAAGTCTCTCACAAAACCGCTTGGCATTTGAAATCGTATCCTCACGTTCTTGCATCTTTTTGACAAATTATTGGTATATTCATGCTTATTGTTCAAATTAGAGGCATTCTGCATTATTTGATTGCGTTTTTATGAGCCATAGCCCTGTAACCGAACCTAGGGTTTTGGTAGTTTATTTTTGGGCATTTCTTATACAGGTGAAATCAAGCTCCAAGAGGGACGTAGACGTACTCAGGATGCCCGGATGAATCGAACCATGGTCTTAGAATCAATTTCTATGGCCTAGGATAGATTTTAGGATGACCATGCGCATTTAGCTGCGGATACAAATCCGCAGGTAAAAAACCAGGTTTCAACGAGGAAGACGATGACGCGTCCCCCTCCCATTCGCTGATTCAAACATTCGTGCATTTTTGTTTTTAATTCTGGAATATTAATTGTTTTTCCATATAATAATTGTTATCCAATACACTAACGAATGAAGCATAGTGGTGTAGTGGTAAGGACGCTGCCCAGTGACTCACAAGACCTGGGTTCGAATCCCAGGTCTCTATATTGCTTTGTATTATTTTGCAACAGGTAATTCAGTGTGAAACTAAGTGCATGATGCATGATGCTCCCTCACTCAGATGCTCGCCAGATGGCCCCAGGCCAGATCTGGTGGCCCATAATGAATGCTTACCATGAGCCAAAGTCAGCGCATATGCATGGGAGTCCAGAAGTCAACCAGGCCTGCTTGTATTGGGCCATCAAATTGCAATTCTCACCTCCTTTCCATCCCAAAACCCCCTGAGTTTTCTATCTCTTTCTTTTATTATTTCTATTTAATTAATTAATTGTTATTATTTTCATTATTTAACTAACCAATCAAACTTTTTCTTGATAAAATTAAAAACCCAAAAATATTTTGTTCATAAATTTAATTTCAATATTTTATTTTTTGACAATTACTAATTCAATTAATTTAGTTTAATTAGGAAATAACTTTAATATCTTTTTGCAATAATTAAAATTAATTTAGACAATTAGGTTTTTATCAACTTTGATTAATTTATTTTTATTTCTTTAAATATCAAAAAATCCAAAAATATTATTTTCATTAATTAATTAATTAGTTTATTAATTTAATAATTAACTTAGTTTAGTTTCTTTTTTAATTCAAAATAAACCAAAAATCTTTTTCTTTAATAAACAAAAGGGTCAAAACCCTATAATGCGCCCGATTTAAGTTTCTCGCACGCGATCCACTTTTATTTCAATATTGTATCTGTTTCCCGGAATGTAATAGTTTAATAGGACTTTAATTATTTTATCGCTTTATTTATTTTCCGCATTTTAATTTCAAGGGTTGTTTTTGGCGATGTAAATATGCGACGCCTTGTAATAGTTAGTTTTAATTTCCGCAATTTAATTTCCGCAACTTATAAACTATTAGATGTTTGGTAATAGGGAATGCATGACAAGATCGCGTGTTTAACCTAAAATCAACATAGATAACCATTCACATGTACAAAGATAAAATAAACTGAAAATAACACACTCGCACATGCGCACTCTTAGGGTACACCTCACTTGGTTACCTTCGAACGTGGTCATTGAGTATAGGAAGTTTTGGAGGTCGCCCTCTTGTCCAAAGATCATAGTTGCCTCAAAACGGTTGCCTCGGAAAAATGATCTAAGACATTAGGGTTACCGCTAAGGCGTCCTAACATTGCTTTAGTGACCACACGTCCCTTAATCTAATTGACCCTTAAAACTCCAACGACGGTGCTACCTACTCATCAATAGTGGGATAGCATTGTCTAAAGGACATTAGCACATATTGATTCCTTTTTCTAGTAGGTAGATTGTTCTTAAGTACTTGCTCTCTCAAAACAAAATAAAACTTTTCGCACTTACACCTTTCAAACAAAAACTCTTTTCAAACCCATAAACACAAACACAAAGAAAAGCAAATTTTGAAAACACTTTGAGCAAGTACCTAAGAGCCCGTGGATAACCACGGATAGAAAGGGTGATAACACCTTCCCTTTCTATAATCTACCCCCCGAACCCGAGAAACATCTCGAAAAAGGAATTTTTCTATGCTTTTTACCTTTCCTTGTTGGATAAAATAAAAGATGGTGGTGACTCTTGCTTACCGCGACATTTTGCAAAAACAAACACAAAACGCGAACCAACATTCCAAAACAGTCAGTTCTCTCCCACCGTATCACACCAATATTTCTAGGAGAAGCTTTGTTCAGCAACATTCTAGATCTTGTGGGGGTCTATAACTCTTGTGTCAGAGGCTGATCCAGAATCAACTTGCATCAAGGTGAAAATCTGGCCAGAAGTTCCAAGTTTTGTCATGCTTCTTAAACACTTAGAAAAGTTCTAAGTATTTAAAATTTTGACTTTTCCCAAAGTAAATTGACTTTTGATTTTCTTGATGAAACCAACTTCATATTTCAACATGTCTTGATGAAAAATGATTCTTGAAACTTGGTTTCGTCCAAAAGCCAAAGTTTGACTTTTTAGTGTGAAAATGACCATTTTGCCCTTGTAGGCGACTTTCTTGAAAAAAATGTAATTCAAAGCTTGGAATTGGATGGAAGAAAACCTGAGGATCCAGGGTGATTCCTTGAAAAATGAGAGAGCAAATTTTGGGGTACAACAGACGGGATCTTAATGGATGGGATAGACGTGTCTTACTAGCTTTATAATGTGTAAAGTGATTGACGTTTCATCAAGAGAATAATTATTCACCATTTTGTGTGAACCTAATACAAAAAGTGACTATGAAAGAGATGGGATTTATTAAGCAGTTTAGAGACTTGAGTTGGTATGAGAGCTAACGCCGCAAAGTAGACGGTTGAGGATGTCGAAAAGTGAACAATGTTTTTTTGGTGGTTACTAAGGAGAGTATGAAGATAGATGTGAAATTGGTAGATCTAGTGGTTGGTGGAAATCAAAATGAAGGCATTGACTTAAGATGGATGATCAGAGTAGCATAGTGGAAGTATAATGGGACGCAGTTTGTTATGCGGGTATGACTTTGGAGTCAAAGATTAAACATTAGAAGTTGTGGGATAATGCAAATATCAGATATTCCATGATGGAATTATAGGTGAAAGGTTGCCTATGTTATTCGTGTTATCACCATGTCAATAGATGTATTGAACTGCATGATCAATTTTTGGGATATAGCATGGTGGCACTAAGATTGTGTTGATGTTCTTAGGACGATATTATTGTGTGATGTGATAATATAGATGGTGTTTATGTTATGAGACTTTTAGTTCTTAAGTTATGTTGTTGTATCATTTCCTATGGCAAGAACTCGAGGGTGAGCATATTTTTCCTTATGAAGAGAAATTAGAGAAGTGTTACTTATAGTGACTGAAAAGACCTTGTTGTGTTTCAGTTCAAGCGCGAACAATATCGTAAAGTAATAGATCTTGTATCGCAGGGTGATGGGACAAGGAGAAAAATGGATATGTGCATTTATAACTCGGTAGTAATGCATCTTGTTGGACTGTTGTAGTTGACGATATATAATCTTGGATAGTAGTATTCGAAAGATTTCCAAACAGGACGTTGGAGCTGTAGGGGGGATGCGAGAGCCGTATCCGGAGTTGTTCGCAATAGATAATTAAGTTGGTATGAATATCGGTGATTATTGCTGAATATATGAATTATGGTGAATTAGTCGATGCAGTGTATTTGTATGAGTTGATAGATTTCATGATGTGATTATATGTGTTGATGACCTTATGATGCATTTTTATGAAATTGTTGGAAGGTTAGAAGTAGTGATAATTGAAGAAGTTAAGGGTGTATGGCTAAAAGTGTAGAGACATGGGGGTGAATGAAGAATATTAGCAATATTATTATTATTATTATTATTATTATTATTATTATTATTATTATTATTATTATTATTATTATTATTATTATTATTATTACTATTATTATAAGAGATAAATAGTATTTTATAATATGGATAATTAATAATTAAAATAAACCTAGTAATAAGAGGAGGGGCAAAGTTGGTATGTAGACTTAGGGGTCTAAAAGTGCGTGATTAGAAAACAGAAGTAAAAACATGAGGAATAGATCGTAGAAGTGAGAAGCAGAGGGAGAAGAGAAAAACAAAGAGAAGAGAAGAGCATACAAGCTAGGGAGAGGAATCTCCGGTAGAGAGCTTAGAATCATCAAACCTAAGGTAAGGGTGGGGTTCTGACTCTCTAATAGGTGGTTTAATTGTGGGTAATGATGATATTGAATGTTAGGTTTTTGGGGTAAATTGTTGTGAAATTGATTATTGTAATTGCTTGTAAATGATGAAATTGATGTGTTGATTGTGTTAGATTTGTGGTATATGATGTCAGTTTATGATTTAAAATAATTGATGTGTTTGATCTGTTAGAACATAGGTTGATTCTACAACCCTCAATTAGAGTTTTGATGATAACAAAATACAAGAATAAATAAATTGTAAGATTTATATATAAGACATATATGCTACTTAAAATTATGGTTTGTGTTTACAGAAGTTCTGATGGAATCAGCATCAGAAGATCATATTAGCATCAGAAGATCATATCAGCATCAGAAGATCAATAACATGTGCTACACGCTGAAACCACCAGATCATACGTTGAAGCTTGATGAACAGAATCTGCGCATAAAACACTCTAACTCAGATCAAGATCCTTACCAAGTCATCAGCACTTAGAAGCGTCAGCATCAGTTAAAGCAAAAGAACACTCTGATTACCATAAGCAGAGAACACTCTGAAGCGTTACTAAGCATTCAAGACAGATTAATTACCAACGACTTTATTCAAGACAAGATCTTCTCAAAAAGGAAAGAACGTTATTATCATTGAAATGGATTTATGGACAACAACGTATCTTTGCCTTGGCTATATAAACAAGTCTGTGTGAGAAAAGAAAAGGCTAATCATCTTCACGCACGCACTCATACAATTTGCTAAGCTTTCCAACCACGCTTACTCAAACGCTCTAGCAAATCCAGTTTCATCCTAAGCTTAAATTTGTGTATTATCACAGTTGTGGTATACTGTTTTATTAGAAAACATAAAACACATTATTGTTCAATTATTTGTAAAGAGATTTCCTTGAGATAAACCGGTTTGTGGTTATACTCAAGAAGGCTTTAACAGTTGTTAAAGTAGTTGTTGTATCCCTTTGAATATAGTGGATTAAGACCTCGTTGGAGAGAGGCGAAATCACCTTGACGGGTGGACTGGAGTAGTTTGAGATCAAACGAAGCAGGATAAAAATACAGTGTTGTTTAAGCTTTTGATTTAAGTTTTACAATTCAACCCCCCCCCCCCTTCTTGTGTTTTTCACATCTTCAATTGGCATCAGAGCGCCTGGTTTTGAGCTTATAACAGTTAACCGTGTCAGTACAAGATCCAGCATCAGAAAAACACAATGGCAGGACCACATCAAAACATCAGCAATGACAACAATGAAGAAAGAGACAGATTCAGTGGCAAACCTCCAGTCTTTGATGGAGAGAACTTTGACTACTGGAAAGACAGAATTGAGAGCTTCTTTCTGGACCATGATGCTGATTTGTGGGACATAGTGACTGATGGATACACGCACCCAGTGGATGGAAGTGGTCAGAAGATTGTCAGGAAAGCAATGTCTGATCAGCAAAAGCGTGATTTCAGAAATCATCACAAGGCCAGAACAATTCTTCTCAGCGCCATCTCTTATTCAGAATATGAGAAGATATCAAACAGAGACACTGCAAAGAATATGTTTGACTCTCTGAGAATGACGCATGAAGGCAACATTCAAGTCAAAGAAACAAAATCCCTTGCACTCATTCAGAAGTATGAGGCATTCAAGATGGAAGAGAGTGAATCAATAGAGACTATGTTTTCAAGATTTCAAATTCTTGTTGCTGGTCTGAAAGTTCTTGACAAAGGGTATTCCACTGCCGATCATGTTAAGAAGATCATCAGAAGCTTGCCAAAACAGTGGAGGCCAATGGTCACAGCGCTTAAGCTAGCCAAGGATCTCAACAAAATCTCTCTGGAGGAACTTGTCAGCTTCCTCAGAAGTCACGAGATAGAGCTAGAAGCAGATGAACCTCAAAAGCAAGGTAAGCCATTAGCTTTAAAATCTAACAGAAAATCTGACTCCAAAGTTTTGCAGGTTGTTGAAGAAACCTCTAATGGGTCCTCATCAGAAGAAGATGAACTATCTCTCCTCTCCATAAGGGTGAACCAATTATGGAAGCAGAGGCAAAGGAAGTTCAGGAATCCCAGAAGATCAGAGAATCAGAATGAATCTTTCTCCAGATACAGAAGGTCAGAATCCTCCTATGGACACAGAAGATCTGAAGGTTCTTCAGGGAACAGAAAGCCAAACAACAAAGACATCATCTGCTATGAATGTAACGAGCAAGGGCACTACAAAAGTGATTGCCCAAAGCTTCATAAGGAAAGGCCCAAAAAGAAGTTTGGCAAGGAAAAGAAGAAAAGTCTCATGGCTACATGGGATGATTCTGACACATCTGAAGCTGACTCAGAATCAGATGATGAAAGAGCAAACATAGCTCTCATGGCAAACATAACAGAAGACAGTGAAGCTTTTGAGTCAGACTCTGAATCAGATACAGAAGAGGTATTCCCTGACTTTACTATAAACTTTACTAAGGCTGAACTAGCTGAAAGCCTTAATGAAATTCTGGAAAGATATCAGCAGATCAGAGTCAAATTCAGAAACCTGAAAAGGGATCTTGCTTCTGACTCTGATAAGACTGAGAGTCTCAAATTGGAGAATTCTGAGTTAAAAGATAAAATTTCAAAATTAGAAAACCAATTGCAAAACTCTCAGAAGGAAACAATCCCTGAAACTCCCAGCAGTGCTGATGAGATCATCAAGGAGTATGATCACAACTTTCAGAAGTTTCTAGCTAAAAACATAGATAGAAGCAAAATGGCTTCAATGATCTATGGAGTTAGCAGAAATGGCAGAAAGGGAATAGGATACCAAGGTAAGGTACCTACACCAAAAAATGCCATGGATTTAGTTATAAAACGTACTCCACTTGATTCACACTTTATATATGGGCACACACATGACATAAAATATACTAGTAGTGATTACTCTGTCAAACCAAAATTCAACCAGAGTTTTGGTAAAACTAACAAATCAGGACCCAAGAAAATATGGGTACCTAAGGATAAAATAATACATGTGGCAGATATCTTTAGCAGCAAAGCAGAAACACCAATCATGGTACCTGGACTCTGGCTGCTCACGACACATGACGAGAAGAAGGCATATGTTCCAAAGCCTGGAACTTAAGCCTGAAGGCCACGTAGGTTTTGGAGGCAATCAGAGAGGAAAGATCATTGGCTCTGGAACTGTAGGTAATGGAAATCTTCCCTCTATAAGTAATGTTTTATTAGTAGATGGATTAATGCATAACCTGTTATCCATAAGTCAATTAAGTGATAACGGTTATGATATAATCTTTAATCAAAATTCATGCAAAGCTGTTAGTCAGAAAGATGGGACTATCCTATTTAATGGAAAGAGGAGAAACAACATTTATAAAATAAAACTTTATGAACTAAAAAGTCAGAATGTAAAGTGTCTTCTGTCTGTTAACAAGGAGCAATGGATCTGGCACACAAGATTGGGACATGTTAGTATGAGAAGAATATCTCAGATTAACAAACTCAATCTGGTCAGAGGACTTCCTAACCTGAAGTTCAATTCAGATGCTCTGTGTGAAGCATGTCAGAAAGGCAAGTTTGCAAAACCAGCTTTCAAATCCAAAAACGTTGTTTCCACCTCTAAGCCATTAGAACTTATGCACATTGACTTATTTGGACCAGTTAAAACTGCTTCAGTCAGTGGCAAGAAGTATGGGTTAGTAATCGTAGATGACTATAGCAGATGGACATGGGTAAAGTTCTTAAGAAACAAGGACGAGTCACACTCTGTGTTTGTCACCTTCTGCAACCAAGTTCAGAATGAAAAGGATCTTAGAATCGTCAAAGTCAGAAGTGATCATGGTGGAGAGTTTGAAAATAAAGATTTTGAGTCATTCTTTAATGACAAAGGCATTCTGCATAATTTCTCTTGTCCTTGAACTCCCCAGCAAAATGGAGTTGTAGAACGAAAGAACAGAACATTGCAAGAAATGGCCAGAATCATGATCAACGAGACTAACGTTGCTAAGATCTTCTGGGCAGAGGCAATAAACACAGCGTGTTACATTCAGAATAGAATCTCCATAAGACCTATTCTGGAAAAGACTCCATATGAATTGTGGAAGAACAGAAAGCCCAACATTTCCTATTTTCATCCATTTGGATGTACATGCTTTATTTTGAATACAAAAAATTATTTGAACAAGTTTGACTCTAAAGCACAAAAGTGTATTATGTTAGGATACTCTGAACGCTCAAGAGGGTACAAAGTATACAATACAGAAACACAGATTGTGGAAGAATCAATCAGTGTTTGTTTTGATGATAAGCTTGACTCTCAAAAGTCAAAGCAGAATGAATTACTTGCAGGTATGGAAGTTGAATTCACAGGTACTGAAGACAAGTCATCAGAAGCTCTTAACAAAGACACTCCCTCAACATCAAAAAGAGGCACTGCAAGCAATCCAGCACCTTCTGTTGATCAACTTCAGAAAAGACTAACCAGAAGTAGCATGGATCACCCAGAAGAAACAATCCTAGGAAGAAAGGAAGATCCAATCAGAACAAGATCTAGCTTCAGAAACTCTGAAGAATCCCTCATGGGACTTATTTCTCTAATTGAACCATCAACAATTGATGAAGCACTTCTGGACAATGACTGGATTCTAGCAATGCAAGAAGAGCTAAATCAATTCACAAGAAATGACGTATGGGATCTAGTTCCCAAACCAAAAGGAGTCAACGTCATTGGAACAAAATGGGTGTTCAGAAACAAACTGAATGAACAAGGTGAAGTCATTAGAAATAAAGCACGATTGGTAGCACAAGGTTATAGTCAGCAAGAGGGGATAGACTATACAGAAACCTTTGCTCCAGTCGTCAGGTTAGAATCTATCAGACTCTTAATCTCATTTGCTGTTAATAAAGGCATCACTCTGTATCAGATGGATGTTAAGAGTGAATTCTTAAATGGCTATATAGAAGAAGAGGTATATGTGCACCAACCCCCTGGTTTTGAAAGTTCCAAAAATCCAGAATATGTTTTCAAACTAAAGAAGTCACTCTATGGTCTGAAACAAGCTCCCAGAGCTTGGTATGAAAGACTAAGTAACTTCCTGTTAGAAAAGGAATTCACTAGAGGGAAAGTGGACACAACCTTATTCTGTAAGACAGTTAAGAATGACATTTTAGTATGTCAGATTTATGTTGATGACATCATATTTGGATCTACTAAACCTTCTCTGGGAAGAAAGTTTGCTAAGTGTATGCAGGCAGAATTTGAGATGAGCCTAATGGGGGAACTAAAATTCTTTCTGGGCATCCAGATTAATCAAACCCCAGAAGGAACTTACATTCATCAGAGCAAATATGTCAGAGAACTTCTGAAGAAATTTGATCTCTCAGAATGTAAGCCATCAAAGATTCCAATGCATCCCACGTGCATTCTGGAAAGAGAAGAGGTAAGTAAAAAGGTAGAACAGAAGGTCTACAGAGGTATGATTGGTTCTCTTCTCTATCTGACAGCTTCAATGCCTGACATTTTATTCAGTGTATGTATTTGTGCAAGATTCCAATCAGATCCTAGAGAATCTCACTTAACAGCAGTTAAGCGAATTTTCAAGTATCTGAAAGGTACTACTAATCTGGGTTTGTTTTATAGAAAATCAAGTGATTACAGCTTAGTAGGATACTATGATGCTGATTTTGCTGGAGACAGAGTAGAACGTAAAAGCACTTCTGGAAGCTGCCAGTTTTTGGGAGAAAATCTGATCTCATGGTCCAGCAAAAGACAATCCACAATTGCTCTATCAACAGCAGAAGCTGAATACATAGCAGCAGCTGGATGCAGCACACAAATGCTCTGGATGAAAAGTCAACTTGAGGACTTCTAGATATTTGAGAGTAACATTCCTATCCTCTGTGACAATACTTCTGCTATTTGTCTCAACAAAAATCCAATTTTACATTCTAGGGCTAAGCATATAGAAATAAAACATCATTTTATTAGGGACTATATTCAGAAAGGGATTTAAAATTTAAAATTTATTAACACAGACCATTAATGGGCTGATATTTTTACAAAACCTCTTTCTGAAGATAGGTTCAACTTCATTCTGAAACATCTCAACATGAAGCTCTGCCCAGAATAAAATTGTTTTGATTCCATATCTTAACCTTCAGAACTTTGTTTATTTTTCTGTGAACTACTGATCAATCTTTCTTCAGATCTTTAGAAGTGAAGATTGTATCAGAATCTATCCATGAAGATCTGAGCGCTTCATTTCAAGGATAGAAATGTGCTGTTCACTCAAGCAAACAAGTGTCATCCAGTCATCAGCTATTTTCTGAGGCTGAACACGCGTTCACGTTTCTGAATAGGCAAAAGCGCTGATTGGATGCATTGAAACACATGTCATTGGTAACCGTTCCAAATATCTTTCTGAATCCCCTAAAATCAGCTATCATTAAATGCTAATAATCATTATTAATTTCTCTCTCTTGACATTTATGTTTTCAAAACCTTTTTAGAAATCTATTTAAACACACTTCACACCATTTACACTCTTTTACCTTCACTTTCATTTTCTCTCAAACTTACTGATTTCAGCGTTCTTACTTGCTCAAGAAACCCTTTCAATCTTTTTCACAAAAACCTTCGTGTGAACATGGCTTCTTCCAGCATTCCTACTTCAGGTTCCCAGAAAACTGTTTCATCTGAACAATACGAAGAACCTTACAGAACGCTTCTAACTCCAATAAAAAATCTTGAAGTTCTGTCAGAATTAATCGTGGATTTCAACAGCCTTCAAGAGAATGGGTTTGATCTATCTGAAGAGGTTAAAGCTCAAGGCTGGGAAAAGTATTTTGACAGACTGGTGGGTCCAACATTTCCTATTCTGGTAAAGGAATTTTGGATTCACGCTTCTTCTTCCAATAATCAAGTCACATCTTACATCATGGGGAAGAAGATTGTTATCACTGAAGACCTCATTGCACGTTTAATAGGGTACAATGGTGGTGGTGTTCGTTGCATTGACATGGCAGAAAGGTGTGTTGATGCTGCCCTAATTGCAAGGGAAATATTTACTCTGGGGCTTCCCTCCAGCAAGATAAGGGATTTGAAAGACAAACACAGAATTTGGGCCAAGATCATTCTGGGGTGCTTCAACCACAGGAAGCCTACCAGCTCTCCTGATTACATTAATATTGATTAGCAATTTCTGATCTATTTCATCTCTCAGAAGGTCAAGATAAATCTGGCTCATCTTCTGTTCAACCATCTCAGAACAAGTGTTAAAGAAACAAGAGAAGAGGAACATATAAAAAGGTATTGGATACCCTTAGGAAGACTGATATCAGATATTCTAACAGAATAAGCTGATTGATCATCTGACAGAGGCTCAGGAAATCAGCTCTCTGGAAGCTACTGTGGGCAAACAACTGAATGCTAAGAATCTGAAGAAGATGAAGTTGATTGAGAACATTAAGAAGGAACCCAGCGTCACTCCTTTTGCTGAAATCTCCAGCAGAAGAGTCCCTCTGGATGACTTTCCTCTGTTCTCAGAGATTGACTCTAAACCAGATATAATTCTGAGATATCTGGATGCTTGTAAAGCTGATGGTACAGCACCAAATCTGAATATTCAAGACCTTCAGCAGAAGGCTCCAGAGGTTGTTCTGAAGAAGACAAAGAAAAGAAAAGCTGCAGCAGAAGGATCATCTCAGCAGACTCCTAAGAAGAAAGGTAATCCTTCTTCTATAACTGTTTTAGATTCAACTGTTGTATCAACATCTATCCCAATACCCACTCCATCTGAAAACCCAACACCTCAAACTTTCGATGATTTTGACCTTGACTTTGATCCCTCTGAATCATTAACTCTAAGAAGATCTCGCTCCCAACCTCAAAATCCAAATATTGTTGAAACCCAGCAAGAACTTGAAAAAGTTCTTTCTGATATAGACCAACACACTTCTGCTCCCGAACCAGTAAATCCAAATCCAAACACAGAACCACAACCAGAAATTCCCCTCTCACCAATACCAGAAATTCCACTCTCTCCAGAACCAGAAATCCCACTACCTTCATCTCCTCAACCAGAAATTAATCCACCCTCTCCTCAACCTGAACAATCTCCACAACCTGAGATTCAAACCTCTGAGGCTTAACCCTCTGAATCCCCTGAACCAGTGCCTTTGGCCATTCAGTTTCCCTTTGGCACCATTGTGAATATTCCTCAACTTCCCTCTTCACCAGAATTAACTCCACCAAATTCCCCGTCAAGTCCAATCATAATTCCTGACTCTCCCACTCCCTCACCAAAAGACAATTCAGATGACCACAACATACTGTCATTGATTTAACAGTCCTTGAATGCCATGCTGCAATAACCAACAAAACTGCTATCCCAAAACCAAAACATCCAGATGTCGGTTCCAACATATTGAACTTTGAAACAGAAATACAAAAGTGGATCACTTCTCTAAAACAAGCTAGTCTTGAGTTGGTTAATCCTGCTGCATCAGACTACCTTTGGACAAAGTTCAGAAGATGGGTATGCTCTGAAAATTTTAAGCTGCAAGAATAGAGCTATGGACAGGCTCAACAGAACTTCAGCAATCTGCTGAAAGAAATTGAAGGTCCAGTTCCGAGGAAGCTGCTTAAGGAAGAAGTTCTCCCTCTGGACAGTGCTCCATGGTCTGAACATCGTCCAGTATCCAAAGTTCAACCTGATACTCAAGATCTGCTGATTCCTGCTGAAGCACTGGTTCAAGAATAAGTTATTGCAGAAAGCTCTGAGAAGCATCCTATTTCTGAAGACCCTCAAGCTTCCTCTCTTGACAGGCAGACTCTGGAAGATCTGAAAAGATCTGATATGTTGATGAATGAAAGAATGGATAAGCAGGACACCAAAATTGATGCAATAGCCAGCATGTTAACTCAGCAACAGGAAACCAGCACCCAAATCAAGAGCATGTTGGAAGCTCTGTTCACACGACTTCCTCCTCCTTCTTAGAAATTTCCTTGTTGTTTTTATAACTTGTTTATCTGTAATATTTTTACAATGTTCTGAACTTATCATTGCTTATGTTTTTCAATATAAATGCATTTTTGACTCTGATTATTCGTGCTTTTTGATAACTGACAAAAAAGGGGGAGAAAGAATGATATTTTTCAATAACGGATTACTGAGACATAAGTCTCAAACATTCTGATAACGGATTACTGAAAAGCTTACAGGTACAAAACTCTGATGAATCTGATGAACTCTGATACAGTAAAGTTCTTATGCTCAAATACTCATGGAATTAAAGGGAAGTAATCATCTCAGGGGGAGTTTTCTCTTCTTAGCTCTGATACCTGTTATTCCTTATCTTTAATCTCTGATACCTTTTATTCTTTATTTTTAATTGAAAAAATCTGGTTTTTGTCATCATCAAAAAGGGGGAGATTGTTAGAACATAGTTTGATTCTACAACCCTCAATTAGAGTTTTGATGATAACAAAATACAAGAATAAATAAATTGTAAGATTTATATATAATACATATATGCTACTTAAAATTATGGTTTGTGTTTACAGAAGTTCTGATGGAATCAACATCAGAAGATCATATTAGTATCAGAAGATCATATCAGCATCAGAAGATCAATAACATGTGCTACACGCTGAAACCACCAGATCATACGCTGAAGCTTGATGAACAGAATCTGTGCATAAAACACTCTGACTCTGATCAAGATCCTTACCAAGTCATCAGCACTCAGAAGCGTCAGCATCAGTTAAAGCAAAAGAACACTCTGATTACCATAAGCAGAGAACACTCTGAAGCGTTACTAAGCATTCAAGACAGATTAATTACCAACAGCTTTATTCAAGACAAGATCTTCTGAAAAAGGAAAGAACGTTATTATCATTGAAATGGATTTATGGACAACAACGTATCTTTGCCTTGGCTATATAAACAAGTCTGTGTGAGAAAAGAAAAGGCTAATCATCTTCACGCACGCACTCATACAATTTTCTAAGCTTTCCAACGACGCTTACTCAAACGCTCTAGCAAATCCAGTTTCATTCTAAGCTTAAATTTGTGTATTACCACAGTTGTGGTATACTGTTTTATTAGAAAACATTAAACACATTATTGTTCAATTATTTGTAAAGAGATTTCCTTGAGATAAACCAGTTTGTGGTTATACTCAAGAAGGCTTTAACAGTTGTTAAAGTAGTTGTTGTATCCCTTTGAATATAGTGGATTAAGACCTCGTTGGAGAGAGGCGAAATCACCTTGACGGGTGGACTGGAGTAGTTTGAGATCAAATGAACCAGGATAAAAATACAGTGTTGTTTAAGCTTTTGATTTAATTTTTATAATTCAACCCCCCCTTCTTGTATTTTTCACATCTTCATGATCATCATAAAAGGTGGTTTTTGGATGCAGAGGATGGGATTTAGTAGCAGAAAATTTTGATTTTTGGGTCTGTTCGCGATGGGTAATCGGTTATTGTAACTGGACAACCGGTTACCGCTGTTTGTTATTTTGAAACTTTAGCTACTGAATTGCAGTAACCAATTACCGTAAATGGGTAACCGATTACTGCAAGGAATTTTGGAAAAAATCAGGGTTACTGTCTTGCAGTAACCGGTTACCATATCTGGGTAACCAGTTACCGCTGAAGCCGACATAATTTTTGGAAACTTTGGAAAATCATAACTTTCGCCTAGAGTGTCCGTTTGACGCACCATTTGAACTGTTGAAAATATAAACACATTTTTTACAATGTGATAATAATTTTGATAATAGTAGGTGAATTATTTTTGGGTTGAAGTCTGATGCATTGGGTGTCAGTGTCAATTTTGGTAGATTAGTTGGGATTATCTTATTTTAATGATGAATTGTTGTCGTCGTGAAATTAATCATGAGGATTTTGGTGTTAATGTGATGTGATATTTTCTATATTATAATGATTACCTTGGTGAAGGTTTGTGCCTTGTGTGTTAATGTTGTATGAAGTGTGATGCATAATGTTGTGATTAAACGTGATGGTGTTGTACGAATGATGTATGAATATATTGCATAATATATTGCAATATGGCAAAGATGTTGTTGTTGGCCTGGAATTGGCATGATGTTGATGGTTATACTTGTGATTGCATAATTTTGGTTGTGGCATGTCGCATTTTATGCATCTTTAAGGGCTTACGCCCTGACCTGTATTGGTAATCGTTGAGGGCTTATGCCCTGGCCTTTATGGCAAATGGCTTATTCCCTGGCCTTTATGGTAAATATTGAGGGCTTATGCTCTGGCCGGTATTGGAAATTTTTTAGGGCTTATGCTCTGGCCTATATGGAAATTTGTTGAGGGATTATGCCCTAATGGTACCACATGCATTTTGCATAAGAGTCAGTCGCATTGCATTTGTTGAATTAAGGGCTTGATGAAGTGGTGTGATTAATAATGGTCGAACTTGAATTCCTGCGTGAAATGCCTGTTGTTTACTCATAATTATATTACTTATTATATTTCATGATATCTCACTCTTACGGTTTGAATGTTGCCTCTACATGGGTAACATGCAGATAACCAGGAGTAGTGCGAAGTCATAGAGTCTAGAAGAGGTTGCTTCTTTTATTTTGAGTGGTGTCCTTGCTCTGATACGTAACACCATGAGGTATGAACGCTCTATTATTTTATTTTAGTTGATGTCTTCTTTGAGAATTTCGAGAGTGTTGTAGACTCTCTTTTAATTAATTAAATTGTTGATTTTGTGATGGTTGAAAATTTTAGATAAATTATGAAATTCTTTCCACTGTGTTATTATAATCAAAGTTTGGAGACTATGTTGAAATGTTATCGGTTCATCTGAAATGTGTGTTATGGATGTGTTTTATCTTGATTGAGCAAATTTGAATATGTTGAACGATGTGACATCGTATTTTGGAGTTTTATTTTACTCTATTTTTTATTAAAATTATCGTCGGGGAAATAGGGTATTACAGTTTATACTAATGGTGGTATGTGTTTGTATGATTCCTTACCAAATGTTATGACATCTCGACTGATGTGTAAACTTGGAAAATTCATACTATTGTTTGATAGAGTCAAGAGGTGAAATACTACATGAAGATGGTCAAGATTGTCTTGTTCCCAAGGCTATACTGTGCTTCTACGGTTACTACTGATGGTGGTATATGTGTGTATGATTCCTTACAAAATATTATGACATCTCGGATGATGTGTAAACTTGGACAATTCATATTGTTGTTTGGATGGTCCCTTGAGGGGGGTATTTATTATTTGTGACAAGGTGAGTATTGGTCATGTCTGAGGTTGTCGTGCATGTTGCTTTGGTGATGAGCTGACGTGTTTCTGATTTATGTGTTTGATTTATTTTCAGACCTATGTTATTTTATTGTCACCTGGATTGTAGTGCCTGTGTAGTTGTGCCTGAAGGGTGTTGAGGAGTTTTTGATTTATGTTCCGCTGCATGTGTATCTAATGTAAAACCTTTGGTAGTTCCCTTGTGTAGTTCCTCGTGTTTCTGTTGTCGAGGCTTTAGAAATGTCTGTTATGGAAATACCAATAAGGGAAAAGCATTATGATTTAGTCTCCTTTGAAGGTTTATCCTATGACGTTGTGATACTTGGAATATAACTTTAACCAACTTATTAAAGTTGCCAAAGATACTTGAGGTTAATCTCAAGTCCACTCATAAAGGCACTTCCTGATGTGTTGGAATGTCACAACAACAAAGTGTGCTGAACCTGTTGGACAAAGGAATGGTAGAGTTAAACAAATGTGTGTTGGTCACATATGTTTGAAACCTTCTCCTTAATTTGAAGAAGCATATGGGTTGTATGTCTAAGAAGTTTATATCCAAGAAACATGTCTTAGGTAAGTGGGTTGGTCAAGAGAGGATCAACTTATTGATTACTTCTTGGGTCAGTTTATTTCTGATCCAAGTAAGTAGGATTACAATGGCTGAGCTCTAACTTCTAGTGGAAATTCGGTACCTCAACCAAGTTCTTTATATATGGAGGTCAAGTTCAAATGTTGAGAACATCCACTCTGACATCTGAAAGATTCTTCTGATCAAAAGGATCCAGTCTTGTGTGACCTTGCTTGTGGCTATTTTTCTCTAACGGAATGGGTACAAATTGAGTTGGGGAAAGGGACCTTGACAATAATTGATCTAGATGGCTAGATGGTGGCTCTCTTAAACAGCATGAAGTGTGTTCACTCAAATTTGAGATTATTATCAAGTCTATGAGAACATGAAACTCTTGTTTTGTTGTAGTGGAAAAGATATCTAAGGTGTGTAGAATGTGGATTGCTACATATATCTATGGTCTAAACTTGGAGGGTGATTTTTCTACTGTTGTATTGTTCTTATGTGTTTAGTGCAAAGGGATGTGTACGGGCTACTATGGATGTTGTCTCCAGAACTATAGTAAATGATAAAATCATGTGATTATTTCTCCAGAAAAGAAAGTTGTTTTTTATGTTCATCATGTGTGGATTACTGATCATCATTAGATTCTAAATTGGAATGTCTGACCATGGTGAAGTGTAAAGTCAAGCCACGAGTGGTTTGTGGAGTTAATGACAAGCATACTTATTTGAATTCATGTGTGTTAGTGGATTGCAGAAGAAGGTTGTCAAACCAAATGGTCTACCATTTGTGAGGAGGTAGCCCTATCTGCTGATTGTATATCTAAGGGAACTTGTGAAGGAAGGGACGTGAGGAAATGTTCCTCTCATATGAGTTGTCTAATGTATTAATGCAGGATTGCAGTCTGAACAATGTACTTCAGAAAGTGTATGAGAGTCTATTTCTCTCTATAGTTTTCTGATGTTTGTGATAACTTGAATGAGCTGCAGAGGCTGTGTCCTATTAATATCCCCTTGTATAGGTTGAAAGAAGGACTTCTAAGCATACAAAGTTCTATGGATGGTGGATCAAAAATCAAAGTGAATGGTTTCTGTGATAAGAGCCTGATGTCCTAAATGATGTTGTAAAATCATGTGGGTTGATATGGTTTTAAATTATGCAAATAATATGGTTATAGATATGTACTTACCTGAATGAATATTAGACTTCTCAAATATCAATAACGTAATATAATTTTATCATCATCTTCTTCTAATTAACATGGAAAAAGTCATATTCACATCAACCAATAAAAAATTATAAAAATAGTTAGAATATGATACTAACAAAAGTTATATCAGTATAAACAAAAATATAAATATTTAAAATAGAAGTTATATCAGTATAAACAAAAATATAAATATTTAAAATAGAATAATTCGAGTTTCTATTATACCACAAAATAAATGGCTAGACACAATTTTAAAATAAAATAAAAAGAATTATAAAAATTACGAAGAATACCACCAATGATTTATTTACAAAAAACAATAAAAACTCAATATCACACACACCCCTATTAAATTTAAAATTTATATCAATATAATAATTGAGTGAATATTCATAATAAAAAAATAAAAATTATGGAATACCAAAAAATATAGTTTAAAGATTTATATTTATTCCATCAATGAAATTTTTAAACTATTAATATAGCTGTAATTTATTATTATACATATATTATATATAACATTATTTTTAATAGTAGTTACTGAATATTATATTATTGTTATTATTTTTAATAATGTTAATTGATTATATTATTATTTTTAATAGTGATAGTTGATTATATTATTATTATTATTATTATTATTATTATTATTATTATTATTATTATTATTATTATTATTATTATTATTATTATTATTATTATTATTATTATTTCATAGTGATAATTGATTATATTATTATTATTATTATTATTATTATTATTATTATTATTATTATTATTATTATTATTATTATTATTATTATTATTATTATTATTATTATAACATTGAGAATCAAAGAATTCTTATTTAAAAATATTAGAATTAGATAAACAAAATAAATGAGATATTTTCTTATTTTTTTATGGATAATTATTCAATTTTTCATTTGAATATAAAATTAAAAAAATAATTTACGTGAAAAATTAAACTTGAAGAGTACTTCAGGGGGAATTCCTTATTTTTCATCCTAAAAATAATCTCATTTTTAAATTTTTGGAATATTTTATTTTTCTCGTATCTTAATTTTATTTCTTTCGATTCTCAATTTTTATATTAATTATTTTATTATAATAATAATAATAATAATAATAATAATAATAATAATAATAATAAAATAATAATAATGATTATTATTATTATTATTATTATTATTATTAATTTTAGAATTAAATATTTTATATATAATAAAAATAAAAATTAGAGTAATAAGATATAATAGTGGTAATTGAATATTATATTATTATTATTATTATTATTATTATTATTATTATTATTATTATTATTATTATTATTATTATTTACTTAATAAAAATCTAAGGATATTATATTATTACTATTTTCTTTTATTGTTATTATTATTAGTTAAATATTATAATTTTTTATATTATTATTATTATTATTATTATTATTATTATTATTATTATTATTATTATTATTATTATTATTATTATTATTATTATTATTAGTGGTGTCTCAATGTTATATCATTATTATTATATTTATTAGTATTAATTATTCTTAATGTAGAGTCAATTTAGTCAAAATAGAATTAAGGTTTTTGCTAAAAATTAATATTATGATGACACGTGATTAGGGTTGCTATCATTACAACTTTAGATTTATATTAAATAGATTAATATTAATATTAAGATAAGATAAAATTAATATTAAGATAAGATATAAAATTAATATAAGATTAAAATTAAGAAAAATATTAGATGAGAAATTATTATTATTATTAAATTATTTATTATAATAGTTTTGACTATCACTTGTAGTTTTTTTCTTTTCGATTTCATTGGTATAATATGATTTCCCATTTATTTAAAACATTAAATGTTATTTTTGAAAATAGAATATATCTATAAAAATAAAACTATTATTACAAATTTCAAAAATATGAATATGAATATATTTTTTTATAATTAAATATGATATTATTACAAAAGTAATTTATATATAATCTATATCATATTTTTATTGATGTTATTTAATAATGTCAATGAATTGTTTTTTTAATTATCATATCTAAATATGCTTTTTAAACTTAATTAAGAGCATATCAAAATATACTTATTTACTCGTATCTAAATATATTATTTTAAAAATAATTAAAAACATAATTAAATAGAGTTTATTGATTATGTACCGACAACGGAAAATTTTACAAGGTGATGTGACTGAATATTCAGTGACATAAAATAATTTTACAATGTTAATACATATCTCATTTTTTCATCTAAATATATTTATTTACCCATGACTTTTTTAAACTTAAATAAACTCATATCTAAATATACTTAACAGCACATCATATTATTAGCTTTTAAGCATTATTTATTTACTCATGATTTCCTTAAAAAAAGTTTAAATTGATTATTCAGTAATATTGATGATTTTTTAAGTGGTCAAATGTATTTAATTAATTTTGTTATATTTTAGTAGTTAAGTCTTCTAATTTGGCTTTATGTCTCTCAAGCCATTGAAGAATGTTCTTTTTCGACTAACTTGGAAACATGATTCTTACTAATCTCATTTTCAATGAATTTCAATTGGATTAGCTTCCACAATCAATCTTTGTTGAAAGTCGACCTCTAAGGCCGCCCTTATTTGATTTTCGGCCATATAGGCCGCAATTAGAGCTAGTGTGCTCAATTCAGTTATCAATATTGTTTTCTGTGTGAGCCACCCTATACTTGCAGTGGCATCCTCACTAGACTCAATTCTTATAGATTATTTTTCCACATGAATCCACAGGTATGATATAGCCTTATTGAGTAAAAGACATCCTCTTGCGTAGATAACTCCCTTCCAACAGAAATATATGGTGAAATGGTTTCCAGATTCTTGGTTAAAGTTATCTTATCTACATGATTAACTTCAATAAGAAAATAGTTTTGATCGGCTTCTATGTTCTCCAAAATGTCATCAGAACTCCAGATCAAAATTTTCTATTGCATAATCGAAGGGACTGCTCCTACACTATGTATTCACTCTCGACCTAACGGTAAATTGTAATTTTCCTTATATGGGATGACCACAAACAACATTGGTATTATCACCGTACTCACAACAATGTTAACTAGAATGACTCCTAAGACCTTACTTGTTTTGCCTTCATAATCATATAGAACCATGTTATGTGGCTTCAAATCAATGGTCTTTTTCCTAATCTTCTTCAGTAGGAAATTTGACATCAAATTGACTGCAGCTCCACTGTCCACCAGAGCCTTGTTTATGCCTACTCCATCGACCTTAGCTCAAATAAACAATAGCCTTCTTAAAAACAGCACCCTGCTCTTGACGATACCATCATTCATAATATAGTAGTGTTAGACAACATCTAGGGGGGGGGGGGATTCATAGACAACCAAGCCAAAATATCCAGATAAAAATTCTAGTTTTAAAAGTATTTCAAAAAGAGTGCACGCAGAAGGTTTTGATATAGATCATAAGTTGTCGTATATACGAATCAAGCTATTGGAAGTCATATATGCAAATATAGAGAGAATTATGGAATGAACAATATAATACTGAATTTATAAACTTCAATCAAGTAACAAAGTATTAATCGTTTATAACAAGTTACTAGTAAAGCTATTTCCAATGGTAACTAGCAAAAGAACAAACAAAAACAATTTGTCGAACACTTGGTGTACGGTCAAATTTTCAGAATTTTCCTTTGAGTTGTGTTGATATAAAAAACACTTATAATCAAGAGTGATTATAAGCAAATCAACACCCAATTAAAACCAAAAACAGTAATGGAAAAATTCTTACGATTCAATCGATTACTCAATGCTATTTGACAAATTGATAGATGAAAATTAAAGCAAGTAAAGCGATAATAAAAAGAGACACGGGGATTTGTTTAGGAAGTTCATCACTCGTCCTCGCTATGGCTATGTCTCACCCACATTCCAATTTTAGAGTTATGATAAATTCTTACTATGCAAAAATTTGATACAAGAGAAGTGTTCCAAGAGTAACCCTACAAACCCTAATTGTTTGTAGTTTATTCAACCCCTTCTCTTCTTTTGATCTTAAGAAAAACCAAGACACAATATCTACCAATTGACTTCTCGATATTTCTACTCCTTTGTATTCTTTATCTCTAAAGCTTTCATGCACGATCAATTATACCTATTGCACACAAGATTTCAATTCAATTCGCCGTTATCGTGCTAATTCCTTTGCGTTCTTTATCTCCAAATGGTCCTTTGTGTTCTTTATCTCCAAAGGCTTTCACTAGGCTGCAACCCTCTCTTAAACGTCTTGCACGAAAACCCCCAAATCAATCAATGATCTTGGAGGACAAACCCATAGTTTTTTCGGATGAAGCCCTCTATAAATCTCTACCCAATATTCTCGATTACACAAGAACTTAATTGGACATTATCAAACCTCTCCTAGATGATTATATGTGATTTATCAGTGTGTATGCATAGGTTGGAGGTAGAAGATGAAGAGCAAATGCAGTAATTGTTTATAGTTTCACCAAGTTGGAATGATGCTGAATGATGTATTTATAGTTGTGTAAGTTATCTGACAAAAAGGAAACTATAGAAAATAAGGAATTAAAAGAATATGACTCAAATAATCAGCATGTGTTGACCTAAAACTCAGATGTGTTGGCACATGGACAAAATTCAATCGTATGTGTCGACATGTAAAATAGCATATGTCGATCGAAGCATTACATAATGCACACGCTTCATTTTTGAGTCGTATTTGTTGACAAGTAAGAGAACATGTGTTGACCGAAGCTTGACAGTAGTTAAATGCTTCATTACTGAGTTGCATGTGTCGACTTGAAACACGTATGTGTCGGTACATGCAATAAAATTATGTGCAGAAAATGCATTTTAATCTATGAGACTACTTTCAAACTTATTTAAGATGATTCCTAAGGTTCCTATGACTTCTCTAAATGCACAAGATGCCCCACTAAACTTGGAGATATCGTCCAATGAACAAAAATGCTAGGTTCTCACAATTTTGACGTCATTTAAAACAAATTTAGAGGCAAGTTGCACTCACATAACCCCCCCCCCCCCCTTTTGATGATTGAAAAAAATGCAAAGATGCACTTGTACTTGACGCTCCCCCTGAATATGTGCTTTCAATCTCAATCTTAATCTTCACATATACCTTCTCTCCCTTTGACAACATCTAAAATAGACAAAGCACATTATTAGAAGTATCATATTTTTACACAACAACATATGTATATATCAGACAAAGACTATTTTGCAAAGTAAGAGTGTACACTTAGATACACCCATATATATGTAATGACACAAAGTTGAAAATAGATAAGAGATAAACTCAAAACAAATTTATCCAAAAGCACATAATCAAAGCATAGTTGTTCAAATATATAGCTCAAGAAACAAACGAAATAACAAAATCAAACAACAAATTATTTCTAAAATGAAATGCATATAATGAAAATGGTATCAACTGAATGACAACAACAAATCAACATCCACCCGGTCCACCTTGACGCCTTTAATAGGAATGACCACTCCTACGCATATCTGCATAAAACTCATATGCCTCTTCATTATTCTAAAACACAGTTGTGTAGAGGTTGTTGATTTTGTCTTGGACAACACCACTGGACCTGTGAATCTCTTTATGAATTGACTGGAATTTTGCGGTAGAAGTTGAAGAAAACAACTCAAGGTTGGTCTCTTGAGAGTTAAATCTTTCCTTCAACATTCTGAATTTCCCATTTTGAGCAGCCTGAAAATCAGTTCGCCATTGCAATTCCTCTTTGTAACGCTGATTTTGTTGAATGTGCATATTTCTCAGCATTGAAATCACCTCAATCATTTTCAGAATCTGATCCAGACCTGTTATCTTGGGAAGCAGAGACATAATCATATGAACCTCCATCAAACCCTCTGTAGTTTACTCCTTGCTTATTTTAAGAGTTGTGTCGCAAATTATCCGCCCAAGGATGCTCATATTTATGTTGTTGAGCAACAACTGCATTCATCCATATTTCATCTTCCTCATGATTTTCATCAGCCATCAGAACATCTCCTTGAGGAGCACCACCAATATCTTCAGCATACTCATCAATAACGTCATAAAACACAACAGGATCATCAAAATTATAAATTTTCCTCCTTGTTTGAGGAGCCAGATAATAGTACACTTGCCTCTATGGATCCCAACTGTATCTTAGATTGGTCCAGGTCTTCCTAGTGAATTCCAAATTTTCACTTGGATAGACAAACATAAGATTTGGACAACCAACGTTGAAGTAGTTAAGTATCTTGGCAATCATAGATGGATAGAAAAAAACAATCCATTTGTTGCAAACTTTGATGCTGAACATTCGTGACACAAAATAATACGGCCAATTTATCTTAATCTGGTTGAGAAAAAGATACACTAGGTGTATTTCAGCATTATCAACTCTTGAGAAACCACCGTTGTAACACCCCCTTCTAAACCCACATATAATTTACATACATTTTACGAAATTAAATTAAAGCAAATCACCAACAAGGGTGTCACGTCTTTATAAAGCATCGTATAAACATCCTGCTCTGTAACACGAGTTTTCAAAATATCTCAATCAACTAATTCTTTCATATCATCATATATCAAAATTCGAATTATCGAAGTATAATAATAGTCTCAAAAAACTTTATTAGAAACACTTCATAGATTCTTCCTCACACTTCATCGTTCATGATTCATAAATCAAACAACTAAATACCATGAAAGGCAACTCATCATCTCAAAATAAACAAAATTATAATAATTTCAAAACAAATGTTCCCAACCCCGATGTTACATATCAGAGAAACACCTTCTAAAATCAACGGAAATAAAAAATGAACTCCGAAGCTAATCCTCTAAACCTCAACACACTAATCCTGATCACTTGCAAGTTACCCACGTATAGAGGGAACATTTCCAAGCAGAAAGGGTGAGTAATCACAATCATTATGAAATACATAAGGAATATATATAGTAGTTACAACACAATAGCAAGACATCACACACCATTAAAACTTAATGTTATACTCATACCTTTACTTCATTATTTATTCATAGCATCATCATATCATCAACCAACAATCATCACCAAGACATCATTAGTTCACATATTCACAAAACATCACTTAATTATTCATTATACAATACCATAAAGAATGTAATGCAACTTCATTAGACTCATGCATGTGGTACCAAAACTTCTTTAATTCTACGAAATTTTCCTCACATGCAACATGCCACACATAAGCTTGACCATTTCGAGTCAGCTGAGTTAATGGTAACGATAACTTAGAAAATCCTTCAATGAACCTTCGATAATAACCTGCTAAACGAAGAAAACTTAGAATCTCGGTCGTAGATTTCAGAGTCTCCCATTGCAACACTGCATCAACTTTAGAAGAATCCACATCAATTCCACCACTAGAAATGACATGGCCAAGGAAACTCACTTCCTTTAACCAAAACTCACACTTCGACAACTTTTCATACAATTTCTTCTCTTTCAACACTTGCAACACAGTTCACAAATGCTCAGCATGTTCTTCTTCCGATTTAGAATAGATCAGAATATCATCAATGAATACTACCACAAACTTATGTAGATAAGAATGCAAAGTTTGATTCATATATTTCTTGAAAACACATGGCGCATTAGATACACAAAATAGTATCACACTATACTCATAATGACCATACCTTATTCTAAAAACCGTCTTCAAAATATCATCTAGTTTAACACGAACTGATGATAACCCGACCTCAAATCAATCTTCCTAAAAACATAAGTACCCACCAACTGATCCATCAAATCATCAATACTCAGGAGTGGATACTTATTCTTAATAGTAACTTTGTTCAACTGCATGTAATCCACACACAAACTCATGCTTCCATATTTCTTCTTCACTAACAACACAGGCGCACCCCATGAGGAAACACTCGGTCGAACAAAATTTTTCTCAAGCAATTATTCCAACTGTTTCTTCAATTCACTCAGCTCTGAAGCTGACATCCTTTAAGGAGCCATTGACACCAGACTTGTACCTGGCACAAACTCTATAGAAAATTCTACTTCATGTTCCGGAGGAAAATCACTTATGTCATCTAGAAACACTTCTGAGAATTCACAAACAACAGGTAACTCCACACTCGCAACTTTACAATCAACTTGCAACGACGCAAACATTGCAAACATCAAGGCTTCATTTTCTAAAAGTTCCTTCACTTGCTTAAAAGACAACAACATCAGTTCTCCATTATCACCAAACTTAGGGAAATCTCAAAGTATTATTATAACAATTGATATAAACATAGTTGAACTCCAACCAGTTCATTCCGAGAATAACATCAATTTGGTGTAAGGGAAAACACACCAAATCCATCACAAAACTCTTACCATAAATGGTCAAAGGAAATCTTGAACAAACAAGAGTAGTAGTAACAGAACCACTAGAAGGAGTATCTATTACCATTCTACTATTCATATCAGACAACTTCAATCCGAACATGTTAGCACATTCACGCGAAATAAACGAATGAGTAGCACTAGTATTAATAATAGTAACTAACTCGACATTGTTAATAAAATAAGTACCTCGAATCAGGTTGTCCTTCTTAGAATCTTCTCATCCACTCAAAGAGAACACCCTACCGTTGGTCTGGGAAGAAACGTCCCTTCTTGGCTTCTGGCACTGGGTACTTATATGACCCTATTCTCCATAATTAAAACAAGTTAGACCATCCTTCTTGCATTCTGGAACACGATGACCCATCTTACCACATTTATAACATCTCAGATTCTTATTCTCATATTCATTAGAATGGTAACCTTGTTAACCACACATATAACACTTGACAGGAGCGGGAGCTCCTCCCCCAGTTGTCTTCTTCCGTTTCCCTTTATCAACTGGAGCATCATAAGGCTTCCTATGGTCCTGATACTATTTTCCTCTCTTCTCGTTCAGTCTCTTGTAGTGAGCCGAATGAGCTTTTCCACCCTCTTCATAGATTCTACAGTTGCTCACAAACTCTGGAAACCTATGCATCTGCTGATATCCAAATGCCCTTTTGATTTCCAGATGCAAACCATTCTCAAACTTGATGGACTTTGAGAATTCAGAAATTGCTTCAATGTAATATGGATAATGCTTTGCCAGCTCCATAAATCTTGAAGCATACTCAGTCACCCACACATTCCATTATTTCAACTCAAGTAATTCTATCTCTTTCTTCCCGCTCACATCTTCAGGAAAATACTTCCTCAGAAATTCTCTGCTAAACACATCCCAAGTAACAACTTCACCCACCACTGCAATTCTCTGACGAGTGCCAACCCACCAGTCCTCGGCTTCTTCTTCCAGCATATGAGTACCAAATTGCACCTTCCATGCCTCTGAGAAATCCATGACTCGAAATATCCTTTCAATCTCCTTGAGCCAAGTCTGCTCTTCATTAGGATCGTACCGACCCTTGAAAGTAGGCAGATGGTTTCTCTGAAACGTATCCAAGACACGGGACCCATAATTCACGCTAACATTAGGATGATGATGCACAACCTGAGCCGTAACTTACAAATCAGAAACAATCGCAACATCGTTTCTTCAAGCCACTTTACAATAATGCATCGACATTGTACTCACACTAATCGACCGACAAGACATGCACATCATAAGAAAACATGGTTGGACGGATCGACCTGCTCTGATACCACTAATGTAACACCCTTATAAACCCACATATAATTTGCATACATTTTACAAAATTAAATCAAATCAAATCACAAACAAGGGTGTCACATCTTCATAAAAGCATCATATAAACATCCTGCTCCGTAACACGGGTTTTCAAAACATCTAAATCAACTAATTCTTTCATATCATCATATATCAAAATTTGAATTATCATAGAAAAATAATAGTCTCAAAACATCTTTATTAAAAACACTTCATAGATTCTTCCTCATACTTCATCGTTCATGATTCATAAAAAAAAAACTACTAAATACCATGAAAGGTAACTCATCATCTCAAAATAAACAAAAGTATAATAGTTTCAAAACAAATGTTTCCAACTCCGATGTTACATATTAGAGCAAGAGCTTCTAAAATCAACGGAAATAAACAACAAACTCCGAAGCTAATCCTCTAAGCCTCAACGCACCAGTCCTGATCATCTGCAAGTTACTTACGTATAAAGGCAACATTTCCAAGCAAAAATGGTGAGTAATCACAATCCTTATGAAAGACATAAGGAACATATATAGTAGTTACATAATAATAGGAAGACATCACACACCATTAAAAATTCATGTTATACTCACACCTTCATTTCATTATTTATTCATAGCATCATCATATCATCAGTCAACAATCATCACCAAGACATCATTAGTTCACATATTCACAAAACATCACTTAATCAATCATTATGCAACGCCACAAAGAATGTAATGCAACTTCATTAGACTCATGCATGTGGTACCAAAACTTCATTGATGACTCAATCATCGTTTCTTTAAAGATCCCCACCAATATGATCGGTTTCCACTTAGAACCAGAGCACATCATAAATTGCACTCAAATCCACACTATAGGATTGAGTCATCACTGGACTATTCATCCAATAAACTTCACTAGACTGAATTCCTAACTATATCACTAGACCGAAGTCCTAATCATATGCCATGAATGCATGATGCGCAATAACATAATAAAACGTGACCACGACTAGTCAAAATGCATCATCATTCATGAATTAGTCATAATATCATCACATACTTCATCATACACAAATCCTCATAACAACATCAATATATCATAGAATACAAGTCAAGTTACAATAAGACATGGTTTCATCAATTTGTAATAGAAAACACATATACTATTATATCAACACATAACCTCATCATCTTATCATAACAGAGTCACTAGAAAACTACATCATATGATTCATCTTATTTCACCAAAGTATATTTTACCACGTTAGCTTTCTAACGCTTCTAACAGCGTGTCAAACGGAGTCCATAAACTCAAGTTACGGCCTATTGAAGTTCCTATCAGACACCCCTCGCCTGAGGCTCGCTCAATGAAGCAACTTGCTCTCCTGAGGCTCGCCCGGTGAGGCTAGGGTGAAAATCCCCCCCCCCATAAAAATCCAAGAGCGTTGTTTTTCTTCAATCACCCTCGCCCAACGAGCTCCTCTCGCTTCCACTTCGCCCGACGAAGCTGGGGCGAGTCACCTTCTCTATAGAAAATCAAGAGCTATGTTTTTCACCCCTTCCTTTCGCCTATTGCTCTCCCGGAACTTCTTGGGCGAAGCTCACTCTCCTAGCGAAACACATGGCTTGCCAAGCGACTCAACGCGAACAGGGAATTCGCTGTGCATTTTCTGCAATGTACCAGTCCCAATTTTCTTGCAATTTCAACACCGAACAGGTTCCAATTCATCATAAATACTCATGTTTTCATCATACAATACCAACACATCATACTATACATCATACACAGCAATTTATTATAAAAAAAAATCACAATTTCACCAATTCTCATCAAATCATCATGTTAACATCATCAATCAAAATCCCAACACAAACCTATAATTATCTAAGCCATATATCGATCATAATAACCATGATAAACTACCCTTACCTTAGATTCCTAGCAGCAATTCGATCTTTTCTCGCGTTCCATAGAACTCTCTGAGTTCCTTGGTGACCTAGCTCTTTTCACAGTATTCTTCTCACTTTTACGATCGTAGAATGAAAATTGCCACTCACTTTTCCTTGTTTAACCCTTGGATCCTTTCTATAGTCTTTCCATCTTACCCTTACTCACTTCACAATATTACTACCTTGTCCTCATAGTCTCTAACTCTTGTTATTATTTTTAATTAATAATAATTCTAAATGATCAAAATTAATTATCTAAAATTACTAAAACACCCAATATCACTTAATTCCCACTATACTACATAACATCACATCACATACATCAAAACATCACATATACTCATATATACATCACAAATACTCACAATATTCAAAATTAATTAATTAAATAAATAATCTAATTATTTTGGGGTGTTACAACCGCCCTTAGGACGCAATATATGAGTAATAAACCAATGGAGGATGTGAGGCAGTTGCTTAAGACACCCCATAGTGATTGGCTCATTGTTGTTGTTATCTCTTGTTGTCTTCAACTGCTCATTTGAGTGCAATCTCCAATTGAACTCAGAGTGGACACTTGAGTCCCTAACCCTCATCTCATTACCTATAGTGATACCAAACAAAGTTTTCCATAATTCATTTGCAATTGTGTAAGACTTACCTCCTATGTGGAAGGTGAACTCCGATTTGTCACGCTTACTCAACCTGGCATAAAACACTCGAATAAAATCCTCATTGTAGTTTTGAGTCAACTGGAGGAAGTAGTTGATTTCTTGATGATTGATTTGACTCACAACATCAAGAAAGTGAAGTTATTCAACAATACTTACTTTGTACTTCCATGACATTTTTCGTCGAAGAACTCAAAATCCTCACCGTTCACCAAGTCGAACGCAGATTCAGATGATCTGGAGGAGGAACCAACCTTTCCCTTGCCTCTGCCAACCCCATTTCCTCTTGAAATCTTAGGAGCCATGAGAATTTCCTCAAACTGTGCTTTCCCAAAAGGTGTTTGACAGAATGCTCCAGCTAAAATAGTTGGAATTTGAGAGATAAATGTTAACACCACAAGTGACAATGATGTTATGACAGAGATAAGTGCACACAAATAGCAAATATACACACAATATATCGAATTTTTTGAATGATAGATACAATTTTTTGAATTTTTTGAATTTTTTTGAATTTTTTGATGTTGGTGAAGAGAGATTAACCAAAATTCTTGTGGGTGAATAAGAGTTTTAGGTTAGGTTCATGAATCAAAGATATAATGAATGAAGATGGAAGATGAATGAGCAAAAGTTTATCTCTATCAGACTATACATGTCGTCCTAAAAAGGACTACGTGCCAGCACATACATTTAATGTGTCAACCTGCACATAAGTGTTTACACAAAGAATTCAAAAATTTATTTTATGTGCCGACCTGTATGACTTTCGTGTCGGCACATACTGATGCAAATTTGAAATTTGTTGAAAAATGAATTTATGTGTCGACACATAGAACTTTTGCGCTGGCATATACTAACTCAAAATAAACAAAATTAAAATGCTTAATTTCAGACTAACCTGATAGCAACATGACTCAAGAGAACAATTTAGTTACAATTTTATGCATACAACTAGACTCATGCATGAGTAATGTCAGAATATATGAATGTTTGAACAATATTTCTTGCAGTTATGCAGTTGAACAATATAAAATACAAGAATGAATACATATTACAATAAGGTAAAACACACATAATTACATAATTCAATCTATGTCACTATAATCGTGTAAATTGAAATAATCACAGATTCAATTGAAATTTTTGGAAGTGAACATTAGAGTAAATAATATTCAACGTGTATTTGAGATACCTTTTAGATATAAATAGATGATAGAAATGGATTACTCTTTTAGAGAAAAAATTGAAACGATACAACCTCACCCAATATAGGGAGTAAGCACGAGCATTTCACGAGGAGCTCTAGAACAAGAGCATTAACAAATGCCAAACATTCCAGCAACAACAACAACAAATTTTTCTTCATTTTCATCTCTTTAAGATATTTCGAGATCTGTTATCAAAAGGGTTTCTTGTTGATGCATCTTGAGAACACATTCATTCTTCTTGCCACAAAGTCAATAGGTTTTGAATATGTCACCTACTAAATGTCCTGATGTAGCTATAAATAAAGCCCCATAACTATTTCATAAAATCAAGACACTTTTCCTGCAGTATCAACAAGATAAACTAGGTACCCAATCCTTGTTGGGTCCTTAAGGGTGAGTAACACAATTGTTGCACTTAGGTGACCATTGAGAAACGCCGTTAGGTACTGGAGTTCTCCTAAGTTTGCATTTGGTAATGGTGTTGAAGGTGTGAAGAAAACACAAGAAAGAAGGGGTGTTTGAATTGGGTTTTCCTTTCTTATAAAATTTTCGCTTCTAAGCATTATTCGTTGAACAATTCTTCTTATTGTTGCTTCTAATTAATGCTTCTAATTTAGTTCATAAAACATAAACTCTAAAGCATAAGCAAAAGTAAAGAACACGCGATATATTCTGGTTTACTTAAGAAACCCCCAAGCTAATCCAGTCCAACCTTCCGAAGTGATTTCTCCTTGAACTGAATAACTTAATCAACTATAATCAATGTAATTACAATCGCACTGGCAACCGCTGGTGACTAACATCCAATGAAACGTTCAGGGATCCAAACTAAATATAACATTCATTGACCCAATATGATTCGATTCTCCAGACTCTCCTATTAGGATTTCCTTCCAATGATATCCATCAGTGATCTCAGAAGGCTGACCTTCACTCAGTCCCCCTTGAGATATGAATACCATTAACCCAATAGAATCCACTACCAGGATTTCATCTAGGATGGCGCAACCAAAGTCTTCTCAAGTATTCTGATCTTCACATGATCACTGGGGTGCCAACCAATTCTAAACATAATGGTTTTTATGGAGATTATATGAGTGCTTCTTATCAAGAAGATTACTCCTAATCTAAGTACATATTATTTGACATAATTCTGAGCAACAACTCTCGTGTAGAAAGAATTTACATGAAGATCTTAAGAAATAACACAATCTGAGCAACAACTCTTGTGTTTTACGTATTTCTACAAAGATGAATCTAATCTAAAATAAGTGTAGCATGTTGTAGTCTTCTTGTCTTCATCTTCTTTGTTGAGCAAGTTATGAGCAATAACTCCTTGCTTCTTTATAATTCTATCAAGATGTATATGATTGATGATTTGAACTATATCTTGAATAATTCTTCTTCTTTATCTTCTTTCTTCATTAAGCAAGATACAAGCAACAACTCCTTGCTTCTTCACGATTCTTCCAAGATGTATATGATTGGTAAATTGAATAACATCTTGTAGAATTATTCACATTGTTATAGTATATGATTGCTTCAATTTGGTTGTGTTATAATAGTGATAGCTTTTATTTTTAACTTGAACATCAACAACCTATGATTTGAAACTTGCAACTTTTAGCACCCAGCCAAGCAGCCTATGGAAATCTCATCAATACTCAGCATCATGTGTTGAGTAACAGGTAACCAACCAACCGTTTTAAACATACAATTCTTTTCTTATATAACCAAGCAAAATAGAGTCGTTGGCTATTTGAAAAAGATTCGTTACAAATAGTACTGCGATGTCCTTATCTCTTCCACACTTTAAGTTAATGGAGAGGTAGTTGCATAAAGCTTTTCGTACTTTGTACTATTATACTGTGTTACCGTCATATTCTTTCCTTCTGCACTTCAGAGGCTTCTGCGAGCATGAGATTAAAAGCGGGAACATAACATAAGGTCTTCAGAACTTCAAGTCTTCTGAGTCTTCATAACTGCGTCTTCAGAGTCTTCAACACTTGGCTGTGAGAACCCGTTGTAGTGAACCTTTAGATCAGAAGAGCTTTAAGTCTTCAGAGTCTTAAGAACCTCTTCTTTAGAGTCTTTAGCACTTGGTCTTCAGAACATGTTTGTAGATAACCTTGGACCTTTAGAACTTCAAGTCTTTGGAATCTTCAAACCTTATGTCTTAGAATCTTTAGCACTTGGTTCTTTAATGATCCTTATCTTCAGAACCTTGTTACTAGAAACACAAAGTCTTCAACATCTGGACTTCAGTTAGAAATGTTGTCTTCATATCTTTTAACTTTGTATTCTTTTGAACAAGTTATATTTTAGAAAATAAGTTTTTAGCATCTGTACTTTAGTAGAAACTTTGTCTTCAGATCTTTTAACTTTGTTTCTTAAAACACACTGTCTTTTAGAAACGCGAGGCTTCAACATCTGGACGTAATTAACAACTTTTGTCTTCAGATCTTCTGACTGGTTTCCTTAGAACATGTTGTATTTAGAAGCTTGAGTCTTCAGAATCTGGACATAAGTAACAAATTGTGTCTTCAGATCTTTTGACTGATTTCTTTAGACAAATATCAGGGCTTACACTTCAGAGCTTTCTGAAGTCTTTTGCTACTAATCAATAGAACTTGTGTAGCATAGAAGCAGAATCAATTCTCTTCTAATGTCTTGGCCACACCATTCATCAGAAGCAGAACCTGTTTGTTAAGTACTCAATAATAACAAACATTAGTATAACAAAATTGTTCATACAATCATACTCATTTGTTATCATCAAAACTCAGAGATAATATTGAAGAACCAAATCTTGTTCTTATAATATCCCCCTTTTTGATGATGACAAAACTATGTATTTTGATGACACAATTTTATACATATAATCATTTTCAGTGAAATTAGAAGAGTAAGAAATACTTATCCTTTTTCTAATACTCCGCCTGAGTAAATGACTTAATGAAGATTGAATATCCTAACTCTGAACCATTAGAGTAAAACTACTCCTGGTTCCAATAGATCAGATATCGAGGTCTTGAGAGTCTTGACTTTGGATGACGATAGACAAATTGAGATCTTTATTTCAAAAAACTTATTTATTGAATCATTGAAACTTTAATGTGACTAAGGCATCTTCCAGATTCTCAATAGATTCTTAATTTTGGAGTCTAATTTCCAGGTTTTACTTCTTGAAGTCTAATTATGTATTGAAGAACATCTTCAGAGTCTGAAGCCAACAAGTTAGGCATAAGCTTTGAGTAGTACTTTCAGATTTTTGTCTTTTAACCAGAGTTATTTCATTTTGACCTGTCTTAGAATGCCTAGTGAACTTGTTCAGAGTTCCTCGGTTAATTATCAAACAGACAAGCACACATTAGTGGTAAATGCATATCTTATATCATTCTATTATTATGACGAGTTTTTGAATTTCTTTAAGTTCATCAAAATATTATTATACTTCTCCCCCTTTTTGTTATCATCAAAAAGATAATTATGTGGAAAGACAAAAAAGTTTTTAAAAAGATTAAGATAATATGTAAATTAATTATGATAATAATTTATCCAAAAACGGCATATGCAAATAAGGAATCTAAACGAGAATCCTATTGCCTAGTTTCCAGAAGTTGGATGAGCAAATGATCCAGGTTCAAATTTTTTTGCCAAAATCATTTTGAGCATAGTTTGAACAGATTCATTGACCTTGTCCCGAGCTTTGAAGTGTTCTCTGAACATTCTCTGTTCTTCCGTTATTTCATTAATGGTTATTTTTACATCGCTGTCAGACTCAGAGTTGGATACCATTAGATCTTGCTGCTTTCCTTTTTCTTCAGCAGCCTTTGCAGCTTTTGTAGTCAATCTGGCTTCCTCCGTAACTTTATCTTCTTCTTCTGCTTTTAGTCTTATTGCTTCAGCTTCAACAAGGCGAGCTTTTTGTTCAGCTTTTCTTTGCTTAGAAGCAAGCAGTTGAGAAGATTAAAGTCGGTCCACCTTGTCTTGGACCAGCTGAACTTTTGCATCCATCGTAGCCTCTGAAAAAATTTGCAGTTTTTCAAATTCTGATGACATCCATTTTTGAAACACCTTCCAGAAATTTTTCAGATCCCGAGGTTTACAACTGGTACATGCTTCATCTTGTAGCTTAGCTACTCTGTTCCTAACCTTGCTTTTAAACATGTTAATGAGTTCTTCAAGGGTTCTTAGAAAGGGTTGTTCATAGAGAATTATTGTATGTTCAAGTTGAGAAGGAATAGCTTCAGAGTTGATAGTTTCAAAAGGTAGTTAAGACAAATCATTAATATCGGAAAAGCTATATTGTTCAGAAACTGATATAACAAAAGGTTTGGGTGAAAAAGTATATGAGGGTGCAGTAGATATAGCGATTTCTGTGGGTGTAGGGTGAGAATCAGATGGACCAGTGATAGATTCATTTATGTTTGAGTTTTGGTTTGTGAATGCAAATTGAAACAATGTTTGGAATGGTGGTATTTCATTTGATGATTCTAATGTAGGTTTATTCAAACTGGTAGTAGTTGTTGAATTTGATGATAATAGTGGGGCATAGACAGATGGTTTGAAAATGACTTGTGAATTTGACATGATTGATTAAGAGAAATGTGTCATTGCAGTTGTTAAAGATGCATTAACATATTTATGAGCATTATCGGAAACAGTAGTAGGAAGAACATAAGACTTACATGATTTTTCAGATTCAGAAGGTAGACATTGAGATTTAGAGGATTCAGATCTTTGTTTCTTCTTTCCCTTTTTCTTTGGCTCAGAAGCCTCTGATAATTATTTTCTTTTCTCTTTTGAAGTGTCAGCGAGAATTAGATCAAAAGTAGGAGTATCTGTCTCACTAGATGTTTCAGACGTTGTAGTTCCCAAAATTGTTTCTTGAAAAAATCTAGATTTATTCTTCTTTTTCTTTGGTTCAGGGGTGTTTGATCTTTTCTTTCCTTTTCTTATACCATAATCAACTTCTTCAGCAGGAAGTTTAGTGTAATCAAATTTGGATATATCATGTCCTTCTTCTTCCATGATCCGAACATATATAACAACACTTGATATATTATCCAACTTTGAAAAAAGAGGATAATCAGTAATTGGAATCCTTCTTTGAGTAGTGGCTTCAAATGGTTCACCCCAAAGGTTTGAATTTAATCTTTTCAATTATTTGCATGTTCCTTAAGTTTCGTTCAGTAAATGATTCTCCAATGTCGGGAGACAGATCTTCTGTGTAATTTGCTTCTTCCACTAGAGATTTTACTAACCCAATTTCCATAAGAATGTCAGTCAGAAGACGTCCACAATGAACATAGGCAAGAACATTCTTCTTAGGATTTAAAGTGGTTCTCATCTTCTTAACAATATCCTTCAGATAATTGAATAAGACATAAGGAAGATTGATCTTCTGCTTGGTTAGAAAATAGTACAACATGAAATTTTGACTAAAATTGAAGTAATCAGAAGAGTTTGAAGTAGGTCTAGGGTTTATACAACCCAAAATGATCTTGTTCCAAACTCCGAGGTTTGGATGAAGATCCTTGCTCTTGTATTTTGTCTTCTCATCAGAGTAATTATTGAACAATACTTGATTGAGTGACTTATTTGCAAAGTTCAATTTACTCTTTTTAGTCTTAAACTTCTTCTCCATTTTATATGTATATTTGTCTTCGATAAACTTCAAACCTAGAAGTTCAGCAATGTATTTTTCAATTATGACAATCCTTAATCCAGTGACATCAGAGACAATATGTAGATCATCACAATTAGCATTATTCAAGAAGTCTTTTACTAAATCTCCATAAACAGGACCATGAAGCCTGTTAAAGTATTTTTCCCATCCCTGAGCTTCTAATTCTTCTTTTAGGTCAACCCCATTGTCAGCAAAATTGTCGAAATCAACCAAAAATTCTCGAAGAACATCTAGTTCTTGTAGAGGAAGGATGAAATGAACTTAAGAGGTTTATTGAGTGATGTGATTCTCATTAACTTTTGTAGAAGAAGTAGTAGCAACCATTTTCTTTACAGGAGGAACTGATGAACATAATGGAGCGAAGATAGATGATGATGAAGAGCCGGAAGTAACTAGTGGTTTTGATGCTTGATTAAATTCATTTTCCAACTTAACTGCTTCTTTTTGAGAATTGGTAATCATGAATTTGATTTGAATAAGATGAATGAATGTTGAAGGTTGTTGACGAAGAACCCAAAAAAGCGATTGAAGGAGATGGGGGGTTTAGGGTTTCTAATTTGTAAGGAAGTGAAAGTAAGTGTGTGATAATGTAAGAAGGTGAGTTATATAGAAGGAGAATGAAAATTTGAATTATAACATTTAAATGTCAAATAAAGTATAGAATAACAGTTTTTAAAGAAACTATATGAGAGGTAATAAATGAAGGCAATCATGAAAGAATCAGTTCCAAGAAATCACACACTATTCATGATCTAGCTTAGGTAGCGTGTGATGATTAAGAATAACCAAGGGTTACATGTGTTAATCACTACATCTAACTAAGTGACACGATTAATATACTCATGGTTTAGATAACTAAAGGCTTCCATGTGATCAGAGATATTTCTTACCGAAACATCTTATGATAACCGAGTCTATAAAATAAAATTAGCAGAAGTATAATAAGTAAAGATATGGAGAGAAATGATACTATCATAGTCTTGAAGATCTTCCATCAGTCTTTAACTTTAGATTTTTCTTAGATCCAGCTTCTGATCAACTTCTTTCTTCTTATGCTTTCTTCAGAGCGGTCTTTCAGAGGTTCTGAATTATCTTCATATTGATTCCTCTTATTTCTTTGAGTATTCTTAATTTTCTGATTTGAGAAGAATAACCTTCTTCTAAACTCTAATCTCTAATTTGAGAACTAGGATCAATTTTCTCTTCAGATGATTTATTCATTCTTCTATTTAGAATCACTCGTCTTACTTCTTGAGAGTAGTCCTCAAAATACTGATATTCTGATCTTTTATTATCAGAACATCCATCTGTTTGTCAAACTTCCTTTGAACAAAAGCTTATTTTCAGAAGGTCAATATTTCATGAACTTATGAGAAGCTATGTGATAGAGAGAGTTAAATATCATTGCTTATCGTCTTCTGAAATCTCTATTTCCTTGAACGAGTTGCAGAATATGTTCTAATACAAATATCATCAAATTTTGACGATTTTGACTAACAATCTTGTTCTTGAAATGCTGAGCTAACTTGTTTAGAGTTAGTTCTTTGATCATACTTTAGATGAGTCAATGAGCATTCTTTCCTCAACAATGTCTTGACTTCTACAAAGTCTCTTTTGACATAATCAATAGTTAGATCTTCTACATAAGATCTTCTGTCTGCTTGAATATACATTTTATCATGAG
Organism: Vicia faba; assembly: GCA_948472305.1. Classification (NCBI taxonomy): domain Eukaryota; kingdom Viridiplantae; phylum Streptophyta; class Magnoliopsida; order Fabales; family Fabaceae; genus Vicia; species Vicia faba. The sequence goes on from OX451735.1 coordinate 166,199,196, forward strand.
GTTCTTATATATACTAAGATAACAATCTTTCTTCTTTTGAAAAGATTCCTAATGATGTCTTATGAGAAATTCAAGGGTGGACTAATCCGTTTCTTAAAAACATCTTATATTTCTCAATGGAACTTAATCAAAAGCATTCAACAGATATAACTTCTTATCTGATGAATCTTTTCCTGTTAGCTTGTTCTTCAATTTTCTAGATTTAAACAGTAGTTGAAAATTGAATAACTATCACCTTAGAGTATTTCTTCATAAAGCATCTGGATCTTTATCTGACACTGTTAGGTGTTTGAATATTCATCAATAACAGAACCGGACTCTGATACCAATTGAAGGTGTAAAGAAAATGCAAGAAGGGGGGTTTGAATTGGGTTTTCCTTTCTTGTAAAACTTTCACTTCTAATCATTATTCGTTGAATAATGCTTCTGGTTATTGCTTCTAATTAATGCTTCTAATTTAGTTTAGAAAACATAAACTCTAAAGCATAAGAAAAAGTAAAGAACACCCGATATATCCTGGTTCACTTGAGAAACCCCCAAGCTAATCCATTCCATCCTTCTGAGGTGATTTCTCCTTGAACTCAAGGAATTAATCCACTATAATGAATCTGATTACAATCGCACGAGAAACCGTCAGTGACTAACATCCAATGAAACGTTCAGGGATCCAAACCAGATATAATGTTCATTAACCCAACATAATCCAATTCTCCAGAATCTCCTATCAGGATTTCCTTCCAATGATATCCATCCGCGATCTCAGAAGGCCGACCTTAACTCAGTCCCCTTTGAGATATGACTACCATTGACCCAATAGAATCCACTACCAGGATTTCATCTATGATGGCCACAGCTAAAGTCTTCTCAAGTCTTCTGATATTCACTTGATCACTTGAGGTGCCAACCAATTCTAAACAAAATGGTTTTTATGGAGATTATATGATCGCTTCTTATCAATCATATTACTCCTTATTTAAGTACATATTGTTTGACAAAATTCTGAGCAACAATGTTAGAACATAGTTTATTTCTACATCCTTGTAAGAGTTTTGATGATAACAAACACACAAAGAACAAATATGCTCTCTAATAATGTATTTAAATATGCAGAGAAACTCTGATGAAAGAAGCATAGAAGATGAGAGAGTTATGTTTTGAAGATCTGTTCAGACACAATATACTTATAAGCAAATCCGTGTAACACGCTTAAATAAAGAAGTTATCATGTTACAACTTCTGAATGCACCAACACTGCGAACAAGAACTTTGATATTCTGATACGTAAAGTTCTGAAAAGAACTAAAGGAATCTCAACGGTAAAATTCATCTTCTGATATGATCTTCAGTAAGCATGTTCTGAAGCGTTACATTTTATTCATTGTAAATCAAAAGTAATGGCTGAATCAAGACAAGAATCTCTATGTTTGGAAAGAACATTAACTACTATTTATCAACCTTCCAAAAGCAACTTCTCATGTCTCTCATGCATCTCCTATATAAAGAATGCTTGAAGAAGAAATCAAAAAGAACAACTGCGCACCAAAAGAAAAATATTATTATCCAGTTCTAACTTGTGTTCTTAAATTGTGTATACATCACTGTTGTGATATAGTTTTGTTTAGAATACATTATTGTAAACATCCTTATTTAATTTACTTTGTAATTCCTTGAGAAAATCGAGTTGTGGTTTAGACTCAAGAAGACATTGACAATTGTCATTGTGTTTGTGTAATCAAGTTTTGATTAGTGGATTAAGGCCTCGGTTGAGAGAGGCTAAATCACCTTGGTGGGTGGATCGGAGTAGTTTTAGTTCAAATGAACCAGGATAACCAACATGTATATTACTTTCATTTTTTTAAAACCTCAATTAAACCCCCTTCTTATGTTTTTACATTCTTCAATTGGCATCAGAGCGGCTGGTTCTGGGTGCAAACACTTAACCGAGTCAGAAAAAGATCCTAGAAAGAAAAACACTATGGTGGAACTGTTGTACCCCAAAATTTCCCCTCCCATGTTTCTCAAAACATTTCAAGTGAGGATACACAAATTGCTCATAGAAGTCCAAGGGTTGACTAGACAAGCTCTCTCCTAAGGCAGTCCACCTCAAATTAGGGTTTCATTTTTCATCAAGATACTTGAGTCCAAGGGATCACAAATTCTCACCATTTTCCTCTCAAGATCATCCATGTCAAGTTTCAAGCCTTGCAGAGGAAGTTTGCTCAATCAATTGCTCAAAAGCCTGAAAATTGACTATGCTAGGGCAAAAGTCAACTGTGGCCCACATACAGTCAAACTTCAAGATTTTTGGTAAACATCCTCATTTTGAAGTATATTTCATCATTTGATCAAGGGTTGATCATGATTCATTAAGGATTGCTCATAATTCATCAAGGACCAAAAGTTGCTAAATTAGGGTTTTGTAGGAAAAGTCAACTCAACTTTGACCAAGCATAACTTTCTCATACTTTATGAGAAATGACCCATCCAAAGCTCATTTTGAAGAGGATGAAATTCCCTACAATCCAACTTAAGCTCCCAAGTTCAAAATATGCACTCACAAGAAGTTGTGAATTTTGACATTATAGGTCATTTTGAAAAGTCAACAAAAACACCTTTTTTGTCAAAGCTTCATACATGAACATGGAATACCAAATTGAGATGAGCCCAAAATGGTTGCTTATAGAACATCTCAATATTTCTAAAAAGTCCAAGAAAACCTTCAAATAGTAAAAATTGAGGAAGTTATGCATTGGTGAAGTTGACCCTTTTTGCAAAATTGTCAAAAGTCAACTATGCCTCAAATTGCAATTTTTGCTAAATGGGCCTGACTTTTTGCACTTGTCTTGAGTTGGTAGCATGGTCCACGAGCCCTAGCTCTTTCCACTTGTCTTTATCTTGTTTTTATTATTTATTTTGATTTTTATTTAAATTAAATCAATTTTAATCAAAACAAATAATGAAAAAATCTAAAACATTGAAACCTCAAGATATTGTGAATGTTTCAGGTCTTATATCCAGTTGGCAAAAGATTGAATTCGTGCAAAGCCTTGGTGTGCACAAAAAGATTGAGTTTGGCCTATTTTTGGAAGTATCTTCAAGTGAATCAAATCCAAATCAAAAGCTATAATGGAGGAAGATTAAGATCATGTTTACAACCCTAATTTAATCATTGATATATATTGAACAATTGCAGACCTAAAGGACAAGCTTTTGGAGGCGTGAGAGGTTAGAACAAACTTGAAAAAAATCACAAAAAGTGCTGAGGTGAATTCATAGTTCCAGGAAATTACAAGGCTTCTGGACCATCCCATTTACTTCCTGGGAGTGCAAGAAAACAGTATCAATCAAAAACAAGCGCGCTAGTGCCCAAAATTCTCCCCCATGACTCTCACGGTTTGCCTATATTTCTAAAACTGAATCTTGTTATTCTTGCACATTCATCATGTTTTAATGGTATATTCTTGTTCATTAACACATTTGCAAGCTATATATACCATTTAATTTCATTTTTGTGGACTGTATCAAGATTCACCATTGCTAGGTTTTGTTGGCTCGATTTGGGATTTTTATGTACAAGAAAAATTAGCCCTCAAGAAGGGCACCATCGTGCTCAGCAGGCCAAGACGAATCAATTCATGGCCTTAGATTTTATTTATCTTGCTTGTGCTTGATTTTGAGAAATTACAGGGTTTGTAGCGACGGACGTTGTCCGTAGGTAAAGGTCTTCATACCTTTTAGCCATGGAGAGAGGACAGGGATGATGGTGTGGCATTACCTTACTCGTCCGTTTGAAAATTCGTGCGAATATTTCTTTATTTCGCTTGTTTATAATATAATAATTATTATTATGTTATATACAACTAACATGCGCAGTTCATTTGGTAGTCAGGCTATTGGAAATGCTTCAGGGCCTGGGTTCAAATCCCAGGTCCCCTCATTCTTCCATATTAATTTTCTTTCAATGTTCAGGCACGCACACAAAGCCAAGAGACCATCATGTGACCTCGGGATCCAACCATTGGATCTCTTGGAAGCCAGATCTGAAGGCTAGCATATGAAGGACCATCATGGGACCTAGTCAACGCAAAGCATGGGAGCATGGAAGTCAACATGGACCTCAGATATTTGGGCCCAAGGCTTGCTATATACACCCCTCCAAATTACTTTTCCAGGCCCAGTTTTCTATTTTCTTTTCTTTTTATATTTCCATTATTTAGTTTATTTATTTATTTTACTAACAAAAATAATAATTCTTTTTATCAAAACTCACAAAAAATATTTTCATCCAATTAGATTTAGGATTTTTTTTTATATACAAAAATTAATTGAATTAGGTTATTTAATTTTAGGTAACTTTAATTTCTTTTTGTAAATAAATTAAAATTAATTAGAACAATTAGGGTTTTAAAAATTTAATTTCTACTTTCTTTTTTCGTAAAAATAACCAAAATACAAAAAAATTGGCCATGTAATTTATTTTATTTAATTAATTTAATTACTAATTAATTGTGTATTTAATTTAAAAAACCATATTCTTTTCCTTAAAATAATTAAAAACAACAAAAAACAATTTTTTCTTCCAATTAGGTTAGAAGGGGTCAAAACCCTAATTTCTTATCGTTCTTAACTCATCGCGCGCGCTTTATTATTTTATTTTTCCATATTAATGTAATTACTTTCAAGTTGTAATAGATTAATTAGGACCTTTTTACTTTCATTTATCGCTCTTCTTTTGACAGGTATGTTTTTGGCTATGTAAATACCCGAAGCCTTGTAATAGCGTAGCTTTACTTTCCTCACTTTAAATTCCGCAAATATTAACTGTTAGATGTATGAATATTAGGGTTGCATGACAAGAATGTATGATAACTTTAAAACAGTTAGCAAACCCTAAATGTGCAAAGATAATAAACTTGAAATTGAATCACTCGCACACGCGCACTCCTAGGGTACACTCCCACTTCGGTTGCCTTCGGTAAACGGTCATTAGGCATAGGATATTTTAGTGGTCGCCCTCTTGTCTAAACAAAGATCAAAGTCCCGTTCGGAAAAGTTGCCTCGGAATGGTTGCCTCATAATTGTTGCCTCGAATATTGATCTTAAGACATTAGGGTTATTACTAAGACGTCCTAACATTGCTTTAGTAACCGTACGTCCCTTTCGAATTGACCCTCAAAATTCCAACGATGGTTCTACCTACTCGCTAATAGTGGGATAGCGCTGTCTAAAGGAAACGAACATAGAACAATTCTTTTTTCGAGTAGGTAGATTAGTTCTTAAGTACTTGCTCAATCCAAACAAACTTTTTCACACTTACACTCCTTTTCAAACAAAGTTTTCTAAAAACACTTCGTAACACTCTTGAAGACAGAAGCAAGGATTAAATCGAAGTTAAAACAATTTTTTTTAAATCACACAAACACACAAAAGCAATTTTTAAAATGATGAGCAAGTACCTAAGAGCCCGTAGAAAACTACGGATAGAAAGGGTGCTAATACCTTTCCTTTCTATAATCTACCCCCCGTACTCAGAAAATCTCGAAAAAGGAATTTTTCTGTGCTTTTTTCCTTTCCTTGTTGGATAAAATAAAAGTCGGTGGCGACTCTTTCTTACCGCGACATTTTGCGAACACAAACGCAAAACGCAAACCAGCATTTTCCAAAACAGTCGGTTCTGCCCCCGTATCACCAGAACTGGCGACTCTACTGGGGAGAATTAATAAGTGGGGTATACCTTAGGATTAGTTCATCATATTGCTTCTATTGTTTGATTTGATTGCTTTATCTTTGTGGGTTTTGTATCGGAGTTACTATAGATCCTAACCTGGATCTGGGGAACACCTGTTAGGTAAGTAGCAATAAATTGTGAGGGAACTGTATGGCATAGACCGATACAGTTGAAGCAGTAGCTACGTTGATGTGGCACATTAGTTGGTACCGGTATCCCTTGTGGAGAAACAAGGAGAATACGGGGCTGCTATATGGGTCATTAAGCATCAACTGACCTCAGAACCTATAATTGACCAACTTGGCCATAGGAAGTAGTGAGATAGCCGGCCTCGGTATAGAGCTGAGAACTGGTTGATACTCGATACTACACTCATTGAGACCATACTCTCGAGATAGTTCCGACCGCAAGAAAAGATTGCGTGAGCTGAAACCATGACCGATGGAGGATGGTCAGTGATATTGAGAACCTCTAGAACCCGGTTACTATTATTATGACAGGTTGAAACCAACTGAACTTCAAGAGGGTAGTACCTAGACTCCATGCAAGCCTAAAACTTAAGGGCTATTGTGTGACTTGTGTGCCTTTACCATGTCTGTTACCTGCTATACCTATTGTGTGTTTTATCATGACATCATGCATCATGACATAGCATGCATACTTCATTGCACTAACCATTTCAATGACCGAGGGGATTTATCTTTGTTCTGTTTTGCAGATTATGGCTTCAGTACGCAGAAATACCATTCGAGTCAACTTCGTGCAGATACCTGTTCAGCTCAGAGAGTTAGTCTCAAAGGTTCCTGATACTTCTTCATTTTGTAGAAGACATGGTCATCTCCTTAGCCTGGTCACTTCAAAGTTGGATGAGCAAATGATGAGCGTGCTGTTCCAGTTCTTTGATCCATTGCACCATTGTTTCACCTTCCCGGATTATCATCTAGTCCCTACTTTGGAGGAGTTTTCTGATTTAATAGGCATATCTATCCTCGAGCAGACACCCTTCACAGGTTTGGAGGAGGATCCTAGACCTGAGGACATTGCTTCAGCCTTACATCTAAAAAGGGCTGATGTGGTATCCAACTGGGAGACACGGAGCGGGGTTAAAGGTTTCTTGGCTAAGTTTTTGATCGATCAAGCTCAACTGTTCTGGGATAACTTGGACTTTCAAGCATTTGAAGACATCTTGGCTCTCCTCATCTACGACTTGGTTCTTTTCCCAAATCCAGATTCCTTCATAGATGTGAATGCAGTCAAGATCTTCATGTCTCGTAATCCAGTGCCTACTCTTTTTGGTGATATTTTACATGCTCTCTATACCCGTACCGTGCGAAGAAGGGGGACCCTCATGTGTTGCACTCCGCTGTTGGCGAGGTGGTTTATTTCGCACCTCCCCAAGTCTGTATTAAAAAATGAGGAAGGTGTAGGTTGGGCTTACAGAATCATGTCCCTTGCTCATACGGACATTCTTTGGAGTTCTAAGGATATGGAAAGAGTAGCTGTCATTGATCGATATGGGGAATACCCTAATGTCCCATTGCTTGGAATTCGAGGGGGTATAACCTACAGTCCTTGTTTGGCTTTACGACAATTTGGACGCGCTCGGAGAGACGGCCCCCATGAGCTGCTTCTTACAGACATTGTCTTTGACTATAAGGAGGACGTTAAAGAGCATCGCCGAAGGTTTATACGAGCCTGGGGCATGGTGAACAGGTCTGACCCTCAAGAGCTAGGACTGAAGACTTCTCTCCCTATGCAACCTTATCTCTAGTGGGTTCGAGCCCGTGCTCAAAAGCTGGGGATGCCTTATAAAGCTGTTTTGCCAGTGATTGTAGAGCATACTAATGAAGAAGGGGTTCCTTATACAGTCCTTCATCCCTACATGCCTACTGATCTTGGGGCATTAAAGAGATCTTGGATCCAGTTAAAGGAAGAAATGGATACCTACCGGGAGAAGTATCATGAACAAGAGAGGAAGATCTTGAAGCTCACGAGGCAGCTTGAGAATGAAAGGACAATAATTGATTATGTCAGCACGAAGGGAAAACGACCATGGGATTTCTGATGTCTTTTATTGTTTCTAGTTAGATTTTCTTTTCAGTTTATTTCTTTTGTAACGCCTTGAAGGCATTGTTAAACATTGTTACAAGTTTGAGTCTAATAAAGTTTGTTTATTTCTTGGTTTACAAATTTAAATCTCCCAAAGTCTTTGAAATCATTTCATACGCATTCCATTACCATGCACCTCATTACAGGTACCATTACAGGTTTCTTATCTTCTTCGCTGTTTATTTCAGCAATCATGTCTTCTGAAACACCTACCGATCAAGCCATCAAGGCTCTTCAAGCACAAAATGCTCAATTCCAGGAGATGTTCTTGAACTTGGCCAAAGGGCAGCAGGATTTGAAGGCTCTCATCTTGAAGGACAAAAAGAAGAAGAAGAAGAAGGTGGTCCTCCTGAATATGGGTCACAGATTTGGGAATAGGTTGCGACAGGAAGCTGATCTGTCTCATTCATCTGGAGGAGGAGAGAATCAAGAGGAAGGAAAGGGTCCTAGTCCTGTCGTCTCTGATAATGACACTGATTTTGGTGATGAATAGTACCCTCCTGCTGAGGATAGGTACAAACAGCTTGAAGACCGTCTGAGTGCTATGGAGATTCAAAGGTTTCCGGTTTAGACTTCGGAGATTTGGGACTAGCATCGGGAGTGCTGATCCCTCACAAGTTTAAGGCTCCGGTTTTTTATAAGTACGATGGAGTGTCTTTCCCAAAGCTCCATCTCCGCTCATACGTCAGGAAAATTCAACCCTACACTGCTGATAGGAATTTGTGGGTGCATTTCTTTCAAGACAGTCTGTCAGGGACTCAACTTGAATGGTTCTATCAATTGGAAGGAGCTAATGTCCACAACTGGGAGGACCTTGTTGCTGCTTTTTACAAGCAATACCAGTATAATGCCGACCTTGCTCCCACGCGTACTCAACTTCAGGGTATGTCTATGGGTGCAAGCGAAGGTTTTAAGGACTATGCTCAGAAGTGGAGAGATCTGGCTGGAAGAGTACAACCCCCTCTGTATGATAGGGAGTTGGTGGATATGTTTCTTGGGACTTTGTCTGGTCCATATTTCAATCATTTGATCGGCAATTCATCATCTGGGTTCACTGAATTGATTATGACTAGGGAGAGAGTAGAAGCTGGTATCAGAAGTGGCAAGATACAGAAAGGTGCTTCATCAAGTACAGAAAAGAAGCTTTTCAAGAAGGAATCTAGTGCCGTTTACAGCTCAAGGACCCAAAACCGACCTGAACGCCGCCAAGCAGTTAATGCGGTAGTAATATCAAGACCCATTGTTGCCCCACAGCGCAACAATCAGCAAAGAGTAGAGAGACCGCAAAGACAGTATACTCGGCTCAGTATGACCCTGTCTCAAATTCTGCCGCAATTTTTGAAGACTAACCTGGTAACTCTGAGGGAAGCCCCGAAGAATCCCAACACCACAACTCCGCTGTATAATCTGAACGCCCGCTGCGCCTATCACTCCGATAGCCCGGGGCATGATACCAACAACTGCTGGGCCTTGAGGATTAAGGTGCAAGATTTGATTGAAGCTAAAGAAATTGAGTTTGATGCACCGGAAAAGCCTAATGTCATGTCTGCTCCTATGCCCAGGCATGGAGTAAATGATGTGGACGATGATTCATTTGTGACCTTTGTGGAAGACATTTCTACTCCGTTGATGATAGTAAAGAAGAACCTATTATTGGCCGGTTTATTTACGGGTTGTGGAAAAGGTTGCCACCTATGTTCAATCCTACCTGCTGGTTGCCATTTATTAAAGTCAGGTGTTCAACGCCTGATGGATAACAAAGAAATCTTGTTCGAGAAGACTTTGATTCCGTTAATTCCTATTGAAGATATGTCCATCATAACCATTTCCGCCAATCCTTTCAAGGCTTCCTCGATAAAGCCTGTTAGGATTATATCCGTTCTGAGAGTTGCTCCATTAATCATTACTATTCCTGGTCCTATCCCTTACACTTCGGATAAGGCTGTCCCGTGGCACTATGGGGCCGATGTGTATTATCATGGGATCAAACAAGACTTGAAGGTTGAAGAGGCTGATACTGATGTCAACAATATTGTCGGGTCTAGCAAAGTCACCCGAAGCGGAAGACTCTTCTCTCTTGAGATTTCCCCTCCAACTGTTCGAAAGCCTGTTGCTATTCCATCTGCCAGTACATCAGCTAATGTCCCAATTCATATTCCAATTATCACCCCTGTCACCGAGCCATCTGACGCTCAGGGCAAAGAAGTCACAGGTGAGCCTTCCCGAACGGAGGCGCCTAAAAAGATTATTGTAGAAACCTCTAGGCAGGAGATAGAGGAAATTCTGAAGATTATCAAGAAAAGCGACTACAACGTAGTCGAACAGCTGGGGAAAACCCCGTCGAAGATCTCCATGTTATCTTTATTGTTGTGCTCGGAAGCCCATGCAAAGGCTTTAATTGCTTTCCTTAAAACTGCGCATGTGCCGTAGGAAACATTTGCTGATCAATTCAAAGACTGTGTGGCTAGTTTGACCGCTGACAACAGGTTGGGTTTCTCCGACGCAGATCTGACTGCCAAAGGAAGAAATCATAATGATGCTCTACATGTCTCAATCGAGTGCAAGGGCACTACTTTAGCCCACATACTGGTGGATACTGGATCCTCATTAAATGTTTTACCCAAGAAAGTGTTAGACCGGTTAGATTATGAAGGGTTGGTTCTGAAGCCGAGTAATATTGTGGTTAGGGCCTTTGACGGGTCCAAAAGAATGGTGCACGGGGAGGTGGATGTCCCTGTTAAAGTTGGCTCTCAGACTTTTGCATCTACGTTCTATGTGATGGACATCCAACCATCTTATTCTTGTTTGCTGGGTCGCCCGTGGATTCATAAGGCTGGGGCAGTGACTTCTATGCTCCATCAGATGTTAAAATATCCAGTGAAGGGGAAGATTGTTACGGTACGAGGGGAAGATGAGTACATGGTGAGTCACCTTAACTCCTTTCGGTATGTGGAGATGGATGAGGAGTTCATCGAAACCCCGTGCCAGAACTTTGAAGAGGTCCCCCAGACTCTAGCGTCGACTGAAATTGCTGCTGACGAACCTTTGATGAAGATGGCTTCTCTCAAGGATGCCAGGGCTGTTATTGAAAAAGGTGGGTGTGCGAATTGGGGCCAACTCCTTGACTTTGCACACAAGAATGATAAGTTTGGTTTGGCTTTTACTGCAGAAGCTCAAAGGGCTGTTCGGCGGGTGCGAATTGGAAGACCTCCTATTCACATCAGTAATCTGGGAGTGAATGCAATTGAAGATGATGATGAAGATTCAGATATCGACAACTGGATCTACCCGACTACCCACGGTGGCTTGAACAATTGGACGGTGAGGGACTTCGTGCCCGTTTCTTTTATTACACAATAATAGACTTTTGTTTTGAGATTTGTAACAGACAATTTGAAACTTTATGGCCCGGTGCCTTGCCCGAGGCACTGTGGCTTTGTTTGTGAGGGCTTATTATTTGTCATTTTCATATATCATCAATAAAGCATTAGACGTTTTTGCATTACAAATATTGCGCTCCCTGTTTTTCTTTTCTATCTTGCACTTTATAAAACAGCTATTGTCTTACACATACTCACATATCATAATACAAGTCCACATCCACTCTAGATCCCACTGATAACGACTCTGCTACTGCCAGTTATGACTTCGAAAGTCCAATCAACCAAGCCGAGGACGAAGGTGAGGAGGATTGCGAAGTGCCTGGGGAACTTGCTAGACTGTTACTACAGGAAGAGAGGTCCATATAGCCCCATGAAGAGCCAGTGGAATCAGTAAATTTGGGTACGGATGAAGACAAGAAAGAGGTCAAGATCGGTGTGAATCTGGAGCCTAGTGTCAAGCAACGGTTAGTACAAATGCTGTGTGACTATGTTGAGATCTTCGCTTGGTCTTATGAAGATATGCCTGGGTTAGATACTGATATTGTGGTGCACCGCTTGCCAACTAAAGAAGACTGTCCTCCCGTGAAGCAGAAAGTTCGCCGAATGCGCCCAGAAATGTATGAGAAAATCAAAGCTGAGGTCATGAAACAGTTTGATGTCGGCTTTCTAGCTGTTACTTCTTACCCGTAATGGGTGGCCAACGTGGTTCTGGTGCCGAAGAAAGATGGTAAGGTACGTATGTGTGTAGACTATAGAGATCTGAACAGGGCGAGCCCCAAGGATGATTTCCCTCTGCCTCATATCAATGTTCTGGTTGACAACACCGCACAACATAAGGTCTTCTCCTTTATGGATGGTTTTTCTGGTTACAATCAGATTAAGATGGCTCCCGAAGACATGGAGAAGACAACCTTTGTTACACAGTGGGGAACCTTTTGCTACAAGGTAATGCCTTTCGGGTTAAAGAATGCTGGGGCAACTTATCAGCGCGCCATGGTTGCTTTGTTCCACGACATGATTCACCATGAGATCGAGGTGTACGTTGACAACATGATTGCAAGGTCCCAGACTGAGGAAGAACATCTTTACCATCTTCAGAAGCTATTTGACAGGTTGAAGACGTATAAGCTGAGGTTAAACCCGAACAAGTGCACCTTCAAAGTGAGGTCTGGTAAGCTGTTGGGTTTCGTTGTTAGTGATAAAGGTATTCAAGTGGATCCTGCAAAGGTGAAGGCTATACAGGAAATGCCAGCTCCCCGAATGGAAAAGGAAGTTAGAGGCTTTTTGGGACGGCTAAATTACACTGCCTAATTCATTTCGCATCTGACTGCTACTTGTGAGCCAATCTTCAAGCTGCTGAAGAAAGATGAAGTGGTAAGGTGGAATGATGAATGTCAGTCCGCTTTCGAAAGGATCAAGGAATATCTCCAAGAGCCTCCTATTCTGATGCCTCCAGTTGAAGGAAAACCTTTGATCTTATACTTGACAGTGCTCGATAATTCAATGGGGTGCGTGCTGGGGCAGCATGACGAGTCTGGCCGAAAAGAGCATACTATTTACTACCTTAGCAAAAAGTTTACCGACTGTGAGACCCGATACTCACTGCTTGAGAAAACTTGATGCACTTTGGCATGGGCTGCTTGCCGGCTGAGACAGTATATGCTGACTCACACTACTCTATTGATATCAAAGATGGACCCAATCAAGTATATCTTCGAAAAGCCTGCCTTGTCCGGAAGAATAGCAAGATGGCAGATGATCTTGACTGAGTATGACATCCAATACACAACCCAAAAGGCAATCAAAGGGAGTGTGTTGGCAGACCATTTGGCGCATCAGGTAGTGGATGATTACCAGTCTATGAATTTCGAGTTTCCGGATGAGAGCATCATGTTGGTGACTGACTGTGAGACACCTGGACCGGTTGAAGGACCTGAGGAAGGATCCCGATGGTCTATGTATTTTGATGGAGCTTCAAACGCTTTGGGTAATGGCACTGGCACCGTGATCATATCTACTGAAGGTTGTCATACTCCACTCACCTCCCGATTATGTTTTAACTGCACCAACAACATGGCGGAGTATGAAGCGTGCATCATGGGCCTTCGAACAGCTATTGACCTAAGGATTAAGTTCCTGAGTGTGTTTGGAGATTTCGCTCTCGTGATCAGTCAGATCAAAGGCGAGTGGGATATGAAACACCCAAATCTTATTCCTTACAAAGAGTATGTATTGATGTTGCTTCCGCACTTTGAGGAGATAACCTTTGAACATTTCCCCGGAGAGGAGAATCAGTTGGCGGACGCGCTAGCTACTATGTCTTCTATGTTCAAGGTCAGGTGGGACAATGAGGCTCCCCAGATTACCATTGAGAGGTTGGACGAACCCGCACATTGCTGTGACATTGAGACTGAAGAGGTAGAAGATAAACCCTGGTTTCACGAAGTAAAGAGGTATCTTGAGGCTCAGGAATACCCCGAGGGTGCATCTGTTAATGATAAGAAGTTTCTGAGGAGGTTTGCTGCGAAGTTCTTCATCAGTAATGGTATCCTTTACAAGCGTAAGCATGATTCAACCTTACTGTGATGTGTGGACAAGAATGAGGCATAAAGGATTATGGCAGAGTTACATGAAGGTACTTTCGGAACTCATTCCAGTGGACATGCTATGGAAAAGAAAATCCTTCGGGCAGGATATTATTGGTCTACTATGGAAGCCGACTGTTATCAGCATTCTCGAACCTGTCATAAGTGCCAAGTCTATGCTGATAAGGTGCACATACCTCCAGTTCCTCTGAACGTCTTGACAGCTCCTTGGCCTTTTGCAATATGGGGTATCGATATGATTGGCGAAATCATACCTACTGCGTCTAACGGGTATCGTTTCATTCTGGTAGCTATTGATTATTTCACGAAGTGGGTTGAAGCAGCTTCCTTTGCTACAGTGACCAAGAACGTCGTGGCACGGTTCATCCGACACAATATGATTTGTCGATCTGGTGTATCAGAGAGGATCATTACGTACAATGGTACAAATCTCAACAATATGATGATCACTGAGATCTACAAGCAGTTCAAGATACAGCATCACAACTCTTCTCCCTACCGACCGAAGATGAATGGGGCTGTTGAAGTGGCTAATAAGAACATCAAGAAGATTGTGCAGAAGATGACGATGACATACAAAGATTGGCACGAGATGTTACCATTTGCTCTTCATGGGTACTGAACCTCAACGTGGACTTCAACAGGGGCAACACCCTACTCTTTGGTGTTTGGCATAGAAGCAGTCTTACCCATTGAGGTCCAGATACCCTCTCTTCGGATTATGAAGGATGCAGGTTTGAGTGAGGACGATTGGATTCAGACCCGGCTTGATCAGCTGAACTTAATCGATGAAAAGAGACTTACCGCTATTTGTCATGGTCAGACGTATCAAAAATGGATGATCAAGGCATTTAACAAGAAAGTTAGACGACAAGAATATCAAGTCGGGGATTTGGTGATCAAACGCATCATACTGCCACAAGGTGATCCCAGGGGAAAATGGACCCCTACTTACGAAGGGCCATTTATGGTTAAGAACATTTTCTCGGGAGGAGCTATGATTCTAACCACCATGGATGGTGACGACCTTCCTCACCCCGTCAATGCAGACATAGTGAAAAAATACTATGCATAATCAAAGACCCGCTAGGTCGACTGGCCTAGGAAAAAATAAGGGCTTCCCGGTGAACCAAAAGGGTTCGGGTAAAAATAAGGGATGAAAATTTAAAAAATTGTACACCCGGCAAGTCGAAAACCTGAAAAGGCGGCTTGGGCAAAAAAGGTTATCCCGGTGGGCTGAAAACCCGAAAGGGCGGTCCAGGAAAAAATTAGGGATCAAAGCGTAACACTATGTCTCATTGGATCATCTTGCAACCAGACACCGGTATCAACTATCAAGCTCGGACGACACTAGTCAATCTGATCTACCTTCAACCAAGTAGCAAAGTGATGAGATGCTCGAAGATATAAAGGCAATAGCAGAGTTGGAACTCAGTGGGATTGTTCACATAGCTGTTTTTCTTTGTTTTACACATTGTATAAAATCTATCTTTCGGCGGCATTCTCTTACTAGGACGTCAGCCTCTTGTACAAAAAACGCCTATTTACAGGCCAACTTCAAAATCAATACAATTCATTTTCACAAAGAAATTTCAAATTGTTTTTCCTTTTTCTGTTTTGTTTTGCAAGAACGTCCAATGTTCATTTTTGATATATGCATTTGACAATAATTGCCGCTCATAAATATTTACATGCGAAACAAAAGATGATTACTCGTAATATCAGAAACCGGGGCAAGCAAGAAATGTCCAGATCTTACAGTTGCTCTATTCACCATGTACAGGGATAGACCTAGCTGAAGAATATGACTAGAAATGCATACACTCCCCGCATAGTAGGAAGTACCAGAATACAACATTATCAACTCTCCCCAGCTGAGGTTTGCAATCACGAATGAGTCAGTAAAATTCTCCCCAAGCAGAGTTCATCTTTCACCAACAACGAAAGACCATCCCCAGTGGAGTTTATTTCTCCCACAAACAGAAATTTTATCCCCGACAGAATTCGTCAACACCAACAACAGTAATTCATCCCCAGCCGAGGTTATTTCTCAAAGTCAGCATATCTTCTAACAGAGTATCTCTTCCCCATAGAGTCATTTTCTCGCCAATATATTCTCCAGCAGGATTATTCTCCCAATCATCTTCGGTCGTTATCCCCAGCGAGCGAAACTCTTTATATTCTCCAGCAGCAATCCGGGATTTATTTTCCCCAGCTAAAAAACATCACATTTCCATACATCATGACACATGCATACGCATCATACAACACAATCTCATTTATTTTGAGAACATCATCGCTTGATACATATCATGCATTACATACGACTAACCCTTTACCTTTCAGGTAAAAGATACAATCGAATTCTCACAAAATTCAAGCTATGAAGCCCGGGTACGACCGGGTAATATCTTGATTACTCCATCATATTGTGAAGCCCGAAGAACGACTGGATAACAGTATCAGAATATCGCGAAGCCTGGACTACGACCAGATAGTGGTATCTCTTAAAAACAAGCTAGCCCGGATTCGACCGGATAATAGTTTAATCCCCAGCAAGTTACTGTGAAGCCTGGATTATGACCAGATAGCAATCCGAGACACCATGAAGCCTGGATTCGACCAGATAGTGGTATATCATAAACACAAGCCGTGAAGCCCGAATTACGACCGGATAGTAGCTCAGCAAGTTATTTGAAGCCTGGATTATGACCAGATAGCAATACAAGACCATGAAGCCTGGATTACAACCAGATAATGGTAGAAGACGTTGTGAAGCCTGGATTACGACCAGATAGCAGCCAAAGACACCGCGAAGCCTGGATTACGACCAGATAGTGGTATATCTTTAATACAAGTTATGAAGCCCGGGTTCGACCGGATAATATCTTGATTCCTCCGAACACCATGAAGCTTGAATTTTGACCAGATAATGGTATGAGACGTCGCGAAGCCTGGATTACGACCAGATAGCGGTAAAAGACACTGAAGCCTGGATTATGACCAGATAACAGTGAGGGACACTGTGAAGCTTGGATTATGACCAAATAGCAGTTTACCCGGCCAATTACTATGAAGCTTGGATTCGACCGGATATTAGTAGGCCCAACAGTCAAATGGAAAGCCCGAATGCGACCGGATAATCACTTGATGTCTTCTGAAGCCTGGATTTCGACCAGATAAGAAGTGAGGTATTGTGAAGCCTGGATTCGACCAGATAGCAGTACAGAACACCATGAAGCCTGGATTCGACCAGATAATGGTATAAAGCATCGTGAAGCATGGATTACGACCAGATAACGATAAAAGGACTGAAGCCTGGATTGCGACCAGATAACAGTACAAGACATTGCGAAGCTTAGATTTCGATCAAATAGAAATCTTACCTGGACAATTCCTAAGAAGCCCGGAGTCGACCGAATATTAGTGTGCCCTAAATTCAAGTTGAAGCCCGGATGCAACCAGATAACAACTTAATTCTTTCCGAAGCCTGGATTACGACCATATAAGAATCGATAAATTGCAAAGCCTGGATTACGACCGGATTGCAAGTTTAATCTCATCTCCCTAGTAAGTCACTGTAAAGCCTGGATTACGACCAGAAAGCAGTCGATCTTATCACTATGAAGCCTGGATCACGACCAAATAGTAGTTCATTCTCACCTCTTCAACTAAGAGGCGATTCCTAAGTAGAATAACGGACGACTGAAGCTCCTAAAATTCAACTTTTCTCAAGAAACAGAGACGATTCACCAGTAGAATAATGGACGACCGAAGCTCCTAAAATTCTATTTCTCCCAAAAGAAATAACAGCATTCCCCAGTGGAATCTTCCTCAACAACAGGTATACAAGCTCTCGCTAAGGAATCTCTTATGTGATCGACACTCCTTCTGATGGCATCTGTAAGCCCATTCCCGACATCACAAGACAAATACTACTTTAGGCGAGTGCAAATTTCTAGGCACTCTAGTGTTCAATCATCTTCCACCTTCGGATCACGAAAGGCAGAAAAGCCAATCTACATCCTCAGGTTTAAGAAGATTGAACAGGGGCAGATGTTGTACCCTAAAATTTCCCCTCCCATGTTTCTCAAAACATTTCAAGTGAGGATACTCAAATTGCTCAAGGAAGTCCAAGGGTTGACTAGACAAGCTCTCTCCTAAGGCAGTCCACCTCAAATTAGGGTTTCATGTTGCATCAAGATAATTGATTCCAAGGGATCCCAAATGCTCACCATTGTCCTAATATGTTCTCAAGATCATCCATGTCAATTTTCAAGCCTTGCAGAGGATGTTTTCTCAGTCAATTGCTCAAAAGCTTGAAAATCGACTGTGCTAGGGCAAAAGTCAACTGTGGCCCACATACAGTCAAACTTCAAGATTTTTGGTCAACATCCTCATTTTGAAGTATATTTCATAATTTTATCAAGGTTTGATCATGATTCATCAAGGATTGCTCATAATTCATCAAGGACCAAAAGTTGCTAAATTAGGGTTTTGTAGGAAAAGTCAACTCAACTTTGACCAAGCATAACTTTCTCATACTTTATGAGAAATGACCCATCCAAAGATCATTTTGAATAGGATGAAATTCCCTACAATCCATATGCATCTCCCAAGTTCAAAATATGTACTCACAAGAAGTTATGAATTTTGACATTATAGGTCATTTTGAAAAGTCAACAAAAACACCTTTTTTGTCAAAGCTTCATACGTGAACATGGAATATCAAATTGAGATGAGATCAAAAGGGTTGCTTATGGGACATCTCAATCTTTCTAAAAAGTACAAGAACACCTTCAAAGAGTCAAAATTGAGGAAGTTATGCATCAGTGAAGTTGACCCTTTTTGCAAAATTGTCAAAAGTCAACTATGCCTCAAATTGAAATTTTTGCTAAATGGGCCTGACTTTTTGCACTTGTCTTGAGTTGGTAGCATGGTCCACGAGCCCTAGCTCTTGCCACTTGTCTTTATCTTGTTTTTATTATTTGTTTTGATTTTTATTTTAATTAATTCAATTTTAATCAAAACAAATCATGAAAAAATCTAAAACATTGAAACCTCAAGATATTGTGCATGTTTCAGGTCTTATATCCAGTTGGCAAAAGATTGAATTCGTGCAAAGCCTTGGTGTGCACAAAAAGATTGAGTTTGGCCTATTTTTGGAAGTATCTTCAAGTAAATCAAATCCAAATCAAAAGTTATAATGGAGGAAGATTCAGATCATGTTTACAACCCTAATTTAATCATTGATATATATTGAACAATTGTAGACCTAAAGGACAAGCTTTTGGAGGCGTGAGAGGTCAGAACAAACTTGAAAAAAATCACAAAAAGTGTTGAGGTGAATTCATAGTTCCAGGCAATTACAAGGCTTCCGAATCATCCCATTCACTTCCTGGGAGTGCAAGCAAGCATTATCAATCAAAAACAAGCGCGCTAGTGCCCAGAATTCGCCCCCACGACTACCACGGTTTGCCTATATTTCCAAAACTGAATCTTGTTATTCTTGCACATTCATCATGTTTTAATGGTATATTCTTGTTCATTAACACATTTGCAAGCTATCTATACCATTTAATTTAATTTTTGTGGACTGTATCAAGATTCACCATTGCTAGGTTTTGTTGGCTCGATTTGGGATTTTTATGTACAAGAAAAATTAGCCCTCAAGAAGGGCACCATCGTGCTCAGCAGGCCAAGACAAATCAATTCATGGCCTTAGATTTTATTTATCTTGCTTGTGCTTGATTTTGAGAAATTGCAGGCTTTGTAGCGACGGACGTTGTCCGTAGGTAAAGGTCTTCATACCTTTTAGCCACGGAGAGAGGACATGGATGATGGCGTGGCATCACCTTACTCGTCCGTTTGAAAATTCGCGCGAATATTTCTTTATTTCGCTTGTTTATAATATAATAATTATTGTTATGTTATATACAACTAACATGCGCAGTTCAGTTGGTAGTCAGGCTATTGGAAATGCTTCAGGGCCTGGGTTCGAATCCCAGGTCCCCTCATTCTTCCATATTATTTTTCTTTCAATGTTCAGGCACGCACACAAATCCAAGAGACCATCATGTGACCTTAGGATCCAACCATTGGATCTCTTGGAAGCCAGATCTGAAGGCTAGCATATGAAGGACCATCATGGGACCTAGTCAACACAAAGCATGGGAGCATGGAAGTCAACATGGACCTCAGATTTTTGGGCCCAAGGCTTGCTATATACACCCCTCCAAATTACTTTTCCAGGCCCAGTTTTCTATTTTCTTTTCTTTTTATATTTCCATTATTTAGTTTATTTATTTATTTTACTAACAAAAATAATAATTCTTTTTATCAAAAATCACAAAAAATATTTTCATCCAATTAGATTTAGGATTTTTTTTTATATATAAAAATTAATTGAATTAGGTTATTCAATTTTAGGTAACTTTAATTTCCTTTTGTAAATAAATTAAAATTAATTAGAACAATTAGGGTTTTAATAATTTAATTTCTACTTTCTTTTTTCGTAAAAATAACCAAAATACAAAAAAATTGGCCATGTAATTTATTTTCTTTAATTAATTTAATTACTAATTAATTGTGTATTTAATTTAAAAAACCATATTCTTTTCCTTAAAATAATTAAAAACAACAAAAAACATTTTTTTCTTCCAATTAGGTTAGAAGGGGTCAAAACCCTAATTTCTTATCGTTCTTAACTCATCGCGCACACTTTATTATTTTGTTTTTCCATATTAATGTAATTGCTCACACGTTGTAATAGATTAATTAGGACCTTTTTACTTTCATTTCTCGCTCTTCTTTTGACGGGTTTGTTTTTGGCTATGTAAATACCCGAAGCCTTGTAATAGCGTAGCTTTACTTTCCGCACTTTAAATTCCGCAAATATTAACTATTAGATGTATGAATATTAGGGTTGCATGACAAGAATGTATGATAACTTTAAAACAATTAGCAAACCCTAAATGTGCAAAGATAATAAACTTGAAATTGAATCACTCGCACACGCACACTCCTAGGGTACACTCCCACTTCGGTTGCCTTCGGTAAACGGTCATTAGGCATAGGATATTTTAGTGGTCGCCCTCTTGTCTAAACAAAGATCAAAGTCCCGTTCGGAAAAGTTGCCTCAGAATGGTTGCCTCGGAATTGTTGCCTCGAATATTGACCTTAAGACATTAGGGTTATTACTAAGACGTCCTAACATTGCTTTAGTGACCGTACGTCCCTTTCAAATTGACTCTCAAAACTCCAATGATGGTGCTACCTACTCGCTAATAGTGGGATAGAGCTGTCTAAAGGAAACGAACATAGAACAATTCTTTTTTCGAGTAGGTAGATTAGTACTTAAGTACTTGCTCAATCCAAACAAACTTTTTCACACTTACACTCCTTTTCAAACAAAGTTTTCTAAATACACTTCGTAACACTCTTGAAGACAGAAGCAAGGGTTAAATTGAAGTCAAAACAAAAACTTTTCAAATCACACAAACACACAAAAGCAATTTTTAAAATGATGAGCAAGTACCTAAGAGCCCGTAGAAAACTACGGATAAAAAGGGTGATAATACCTTCCCTTTCTATAATCTACCCCCCGTACTCAGAAAATCTCGAAAAAGGAATTTTTCTGTGCTTTTTTCCTTTCCTTGTTGGATAAAATAAAAGTCGGTGGCGACTCTTGCTTACCGCGACATTTTGCGAACACAAATGCAAACCAGCATTTTCCAAAACAGTCGGTTTTGCCACTGTATCACAGGAACCAATACAGAACAACAATGATGATAAAGACAGAATCAGCGGCAGACTCCCAATATTTGATGGTGAAAATTTTTATTACTGGAAAGACATAATCAAAAGTTTCTTTCTAGCTCATGATGTTGATCTCTGGGATATGGTGACTGATGGCTACATTCATCCTAGTGATAAAAATGGTCAGAATATTGATTGAAATAAAATTTCAGATCAACAAAAGAAAGAATTCAGAAACCATCACAAAGCCAAAACAATCTTGTTGAGTGCTATCTCATACACTGTGTATGAGAAGATCACAAACAGAGATTCTGCAAATAATATGTTTGACTCTCTGAGAATGACGCATGAAGGTAACACACAAGTCAAAGAGACCAAAGATCTTGCACTCATACAGAAGTATGAAGCTTTCAAAATAGAAGAAGAAGAAACTGTCGAGACAATGTTCTCAAGGTTTCAAACTCTGGTTGCTGGATTGAAAGTTCTGGACAAAGGGTACTCCATAATAGATCATTTAAAGAAAATCATAAGAAGCTTACCCAAGAAATGGAGACCCATGGTCACAATCTTAAAACTAGCTAAAGATATTAATAAAATATCTCTTGAAGAACTTATCAGCTCATTGAGAAGTCATGAGATAGAACTTGAAGAAGATGAGTCCCAGAAGCAAGGTAAGTCTCTCACTCTTAAAAATAATAAAAAATCTGAACCTAAAGTTTTTCAGGAGAAGGAAGAAAACTCTGGTGGATCCTCGTCAGAAGAAGACGAACTATTTCTTATCTCCAAAAGAGTCAATCAACTATGGAATCACAGACATATGAAGTTTAGAAATCCCAGAAGAACATGAAATCACTCAGAAACATCCTATGGATACATAAAAACTAGCAACAAAGACATTGTATGCTACAAATGCAATGAACCAGGCCACTACAAAAAGAAATGACTAAAAATAAGTTCTCCAAAGATAAGAATAAAAGTCTTATGGCAACAAGGAATGACTCAGAATCTTCTGAAGCTGAAACAAAATCAAAAGATAAACGAGCCAATATAGCCTTAATGGCCAACTTATCAGATGACTATAAATCATCTGAATTAGAATCAGACTTAGAAGCAGAAGAGGTATTCTCTAACTTTTCTAGATCTCTATTAGAAGATAGTATGTCAGAAATTTTTGAAAGATATCAGCAACTTCAAGTCAAAAACAAGAACCTGAAACATGATCTAGTATTTGACTCTCAAAAAACTAAAAAACTAAAAACGGAAAACGGTGAGCTAAAAGAAATCATTTCTAAACTTGAAATTGAAAACTACGTTATCAAAAATGAATTACAAAAAGCTCAAAAAGAAACTGTTTCAGAAGTTTTGAATAGTTATATAAAATCATAAAAGAATATGATCATAGCTTTCAAAAATTTCTAGCTAAAATCATAGATAGGAGCAACATGGCTTCAATGATCTATGGAGTTAGCATAAATGGAAGAAAAGGTATAGGATATGTGAAACCAAGGGGAGAAGAAACATCTCAACCAAAGAAATTTGATGATATAGTTATAAAACACACACCTCTCTATTCACACTTTACATATGGACATACACATGATATAAAATATACTAGTAATGCTTTCTCTGCAAGACCAAAATTTAAACAAAATTTTGGAAACTCGAATAATTAAGGACCCAAAAAGATATGGGTACCAAAGGATAAAATCATATATGTTGCAGATGTCTTTAACAACATGGTTGAAACACCAATTTTAACACCTGGACTCTGGATGCTCTTTACACATGACGGGAAGAAAGCATATGTTCCAAAGCCTGGGATTTAAATCTGGAGGATATGCAGGTTTCAGAGGCAATCAGAAAGGAGAAATTATTGGCTCTGGAACCATTAGTAATGATCATCTGAACAAGTTTGATTCTAGAGCAAGTGTTTCAGATCTTTAAAATATAAATGTTCAGAACTTGAGCCAAATACAAAATAAGACATCACAAATATTACAACAATTTCTGAAGAATTCATCTAGAAAAGGCAATCCAGAAGCAGCTTAGCACACCTGGAAAACATGTTTCTGGAAAAGGTAGAGGTAAATAAGAAAGTAGAGCAGAAGCTCTATAGAGGTATGAATGGCTCTCTAACATTTTATCCTCAGAAATATTTGCTTTAATTTTCTTTGTGTGAACATCTGATCAATAGTTCTTCAGAAGTAAGAAGGAAAGTTGTATCAGGATCTATCCAGAAGATCTGGACATTCTCCAAAAATGGTTCATTTCTAAGATAGAAGCAAGCAGTTCACAAACATCAATACCTGTCAACTCTGAATGCAAGGTCACCCTTCAAGGATGAACACGTGTTCAAATTCTAAAGGGACTGAAATAGTTGAGTTAATACATTAAGGCTCGAGTCAAATCGGTAATTGTTCCATATCTTCACGTTATCCTTCTTTTCAGGAATCATTAAATGCATGTAATCATTTTACTTAACTCCTTCAAATTAAAATCAAATCCATTTTTTTCGATGGCTATTTATACTTCACCCCTTCACAAACACAACTTCCACCTTCTCAACCTTAGAAGATCTGGAAAATTGTTTTGTTTCTGTTTTTTGCTTCTCATTTCAATCTTCTATTTTTATACCTCCTTATGTTTATCTTAATCCACTTTGAATAATTTTTTTTCATTTACGTGTTTTTACTGCTTTTTGAATCTTGGCAAAAAAAGGGGGAGAATGTAAGATATTTTGAATATAACAGTATCGAGACTCAGTCTCAAACATTTTGAATATCATAACTTCTATTTTTATTCTCTGAAAGAAAACAGGAAAAATCTATTGAAAAACAACCTCTGAAAGTAACTTCTGTTGTGCACGCATCAAAAACCTCCTTCTCAAAGCTCTGATTAGAACATCTTCAGGGAAGTATTTTTTTCTTTATCTGAGTATCCAACTCAGGGGGAGACTTTAATTCTTTATGTTCTTAAAGTACTCTATTAAAATATACAAGTTTTTGTCATCATTAAAAAGGGGGAGATTGTTAGAACATAGTTTGGTTCTACATCCTTGTAAGAGTTTTTATGATAACAAACACACAAAGAACAAACATGCTCTCTAATAATGTATTTAAATATGAAGAGAAACTCTGATGAAAGAAGCATAGAAGATGAGAGAGTTATGTTTTAAATATTTGTTCAGACACAACATACTTAGAAGAAAATCCATATAACACGCTTAAATGAAGAAGTTTTGATGTTACAACTTCTGAATGCACCAATGTTGCGAACAAGAACTCTAATATTCTGATACGTAAAGTTATGAAAAGAACTAAAGGAGTCACAATGGTAACATTCATCTTCTAATATGATCTTCAGTAAGCATGTTCTGAAGCCTTACATTTTATTCATTTCAAATCAAAAGTAACGGTTGAATCAAGACAAGAATCTCTATGTTTGGAAAGAACATTAACTACTATTTATCCATATTCCAAAAGCATATTCTCATGTCTCTCATGCATCACCTATATATATAAGACTTTAAGAAGAAATCAAAAAGAACAACTACGCACCAAAAGAAAAACATTATTACCCAGTTCTAACTTGTGTTCTTCAATTGTGTATACATCACTGTTGTGATATAGTTTTGTTTAGAAAACATTATTGTACACATCCTTATTTAATTTAATTTGTAATTCCTTGAGAAAACCGAGTTGTGGTTTAGACTCAAGAAGACATTGACAATTGTCATTGTGTTTGAGTAATCAAGTTTTGATTAGTGGATTAATACCTCAGATGAGAGAGGCAAAATCACCTTGGTGGGTGGACTGAAGTAGTTTGAGTTCAAAAGAACCAGAATAACCAAAATGTCTATTGCTTTCATTTTTTTAAAACCTCAATTAAACCCCCCTTCTTGTGTTTTTCCATTCTTTAAACAACTCTTGTGTAGAAACAATTTTCATGAAGATCTTAAAAAATAACACAATCTGAGGAACAACTCTTGTGTTTTACGTATTTCTACAAAGATGAATCTAATCTAAAATAAGTGCTGCATCTTGTAGTCTTCTTGTCTTCATCTTCTTTGTTGAGCAAGCTATGAGCAACAACTCCTTGCTTCTTCATAATTCTGTCAAGATGTATATGATTGATGATTTGAATTAAATCTTTAATAATTCTTCTTCTTTATCTTCTTTCTTCATTAAGCAATATACGAGCAACAACTCCTTGCTTCTTCATGATTTTTCCAATATGTATATGATTGGTAAATTGAATAATATCTTGTAGAATTCTTCATATTGTTATAGTGGATGATTGCTTTGATTTGATTCTGTTCTATTAGTGATATATTTTCTTTTAAACTTGAACATCAAAAACCTGTGATTTGCAACTTGCAGCTTTTAGCACCCAGCCAAGCAACCAATGGCAAGCTCATCAATATTCAGCATCATGTGTTAAGCAACAGCTAACCAACCAACAATTTTAAATATACAGTTCTTTTCTTATATAGCCAAGCAAAATAGAGCCGTTGGCTATTTGAGAAAGATTCGTTACAAATAGTACTATGCCATCCTTATCTATTCCACACTTTACGTTAGTGGAGAGGTAGTGGCATAAAGCTTTTCGTACTTTGTACAATTGTACCATGTTACCGTTATATTCTTTCCTTCTGAACTTAATAGGCTTCTATGAGCATGAGATTAGAAGCGGGAACATAACATAAGGTCTTCATAACTTCAATTCTTCAGAGTCTTCATAACTACGTCTTTAGAGTCTTCAACACTTGGTCGTGAGAACCCGTTGTAGCGAACCTTTAGATCAGAAGAGCTTCAAGTCTTTAGAGTCTTAAGAACAATGCCTTTAGATTCTTCAGCACTTGGTCTTTAGAACCTGTTTGTAGATAACCTTGGACCTTTATAACTTCAAGTCTTTGGAATCTTCAGACCTTCTATCTTAGAATCTTTAGCACTTGGTTCTTTAAGAATCTTTATCTTTAGAACCTTGTTACTAGAAACACAAAGTCTTCAGCATTTGGACTTTAGTTAGAAATGTTATCTTAAGATCTTTTAACTTTGTCTTCTTTAGAACAATTTGTCTTTTAGAAACTAAGTTTTTAGCATCTGGACTTTAGTATAAACTTTGTCTTCAGATCTTCTAACTTTGTTTCTTGAAACACACTGTCTTTTAGAAACGCGGGTCTTCAGCATCTGGACGTAAGTAACAACTTCTATCTTTAGATCTTCTGACTGGTTTCCTTAGAACATGTTGTCTTTAGAAGCTTGAGTCTTCAACATCTAGACATAAGTAACAACTTCTATCTTCATATCTTTTGACTGGTTTCTTTAGACAAATATTAGGGCTTACACTTCATAGCCTTCTGGAGTGTCTCGCTACTGTTCAATAGAACTTGTGTAGCATAGAAGCGGAATCAATTTTCTTCTAATGTCTTGGCCACACCATTCATCATCAGAAGAACCTATTTTTTAAGTACTCAACAATAACAAACATTAGTATAATAAAATTGTTCATACAATCATACTCATTTTTTATCATCAAAACTCAGATAATATTGCAGAACCAAATCTTGTTCTTACAGGTATGTCCCTTCATTAAATAGTAGTTACAAGTTATATTCCGAGAGATGTCACTTTTTCTTTTCAATTTCTTTTCAACAAAGTTGTACTTTTTATATGGTGGATTTAACGGTTTGTTAAACTTTGTTGGAGCTACAACAAAAGTGTCCTTTGGTTGTTATGCTTTGGTTAGTTTTGCCTTAAGAGTTCTAACCTCTTTTTGCCAAATGTAGCAAGTATCACAACCAAAGTTAAATGGGTTGTCATCCATTTCATTCTCGACTTTATGAATAGCTTCTAAATAATGCTTTAAAGCTTCCATTTTCCTTTCCTTTTCTAAATTTTTTTCTTCTAAATAAGAAAATATTTCTTTATTTGAAGCCAATTTTTTAAAAGCTTCAATAGCCTTTTTATGTAAGTTTTCAAAAGCGTCAAGTAAATCAAGATGAGACAACCCATCAACATTTTCATTTTGAGAAAAGTTAACCTTATTTTTCTTACCTCCCTAATGATGATTAGAGAGACGAATATCATCACTTCTAGATGATTTAGAATCCTTCTTTTCATATTTATGATAATGACCACAGAGGCACACTTCATCATACTTTGATGGTTTATGCCCCATTTTCTTTCTAGTATTGAAGTGAGTTGAAAGGCAAAAGTTGGAAAATTCTTCATCATCATTAGATTCCTCATCGCTTGAAGATTCAATGTCGCTTTCTCAATCCACACAGACCTTCCTAGGTTTGACATAACTTTTTGCGTTGATTCCTCTTTTTGTTTTTATCAAGGATGGAATTTCTTCCTTTGGATTTATCTTCCTTGGAGGATGTAGATTGTCCTTTGAACTTAGTTTACTTTTTGTTGAAGTTCTTTTCATTTTTCTCTTTCAAGTACCTGTGATAAATTTTTACAAACAAACACACCTCTTCTTCATCTGAATCATATCTATTACTAACATCTCTATTATAATGATGCTCATCATTTTAGGATCTTGAACTTGAAGCCCTGGGAGCTTTAGAATTTGTTCCTTCCTCCTCATCAGTGTTTTTCTCATTTTTCTTCTTTTTCTCAAGCTTCTTTTCATATTTGTCCAAGCAAGTGAGTTCTTTCTCATGTTCTTCCAGCTTTCCAAACAAAGTAGTGAAATCAAGTGTTGCAAGATTATTAGCTTCCATGATTGCGGTGACCTTTAGTTTTCAATTCCTAGTAAGACATCTCAAAACCTTGTTATTAACAATAGCATTGGAAATAAGATTACTTATAAAACTTAAATGATTAATAAGATGCGAGAACTACTTTTGCATTTGAGCAATGGTTTCACCATGCTTCATGCGAAAGAGTTCAAACTCTTGATTAAGTGTATTAACTCTAGCTTGTTTTACCTCATTAGTTTCCTCATAGGTAACTTGTAGAGTATCCCACATAGCCTTAACGGACTCACAATGGGAAATTCAATAATACACATCAAAACCAAGAGCGGATATGATAATGTTTTTCGTTTTCCAATCATGTGCCCACTTCTTATTATCATCCTCATGCCATAAATTTTTCGGGTTAGGTGTAGTAACACCATCAACAAAATATGTCACCGGTGTTGGACCATTTTGAATGGCTTCCCACACAACTTTTTCATATGAATTGACTTGAATTTGCATACAAGCTTTCCAATAACTATAGTTTTTTTCTGTGAAAATTAGGACTCTTTATAATCCCCTTTAGGTTCGTACGCCATTTTCTAATAAGTTTCAGAGCCGACATTACTATAAATAACGCTTCTAACGTAGGACATAAAATGCGTTTAACCTCGACAATAGATGTGAGGTGAATAAGATCGTCATAAAAAGTAAAGACTTATCACCTTGGTGTTTAAAACACTAAGGTAAAATTTTATTAGTGTATGGGTTCGAATCCCAGCAGCAACCACTTTTATTATTTTCAAAACTAGCATATCCTTTATCTCGATTTATCCAAATAACCGCGGCGTTATTAGTTTTTTTATAATAAATCTCTTTACATTTTTTACACATAACATTAATAAAATAATTTATTTACAAACTACAATGTTTACCCAGAATATTACATTTTTTACACAAAAAAAATTAATTGTCCATGAAGATTATATGTTGGATTTTCAATTCCTTGATATTCTAGGGAATATCAAATGCATGGGAAACTCTTTTCTTCCAACAAAAAATCGGTATTCTCTATGGTTTTAACTTGCATTAGTTTCTGATATGAACAAAAAAATGATTAGACAAAAAAAAGGTTAGATAAATAAATAATTTTCTGCTCAAATAAATACTTAAGAGCACAAACCTTACACCCAAATAATTTTATACTCTTGAAATCTATCGTAGAAAACTATTTATGACAAACACTCTTTAAAACCTTAAACTCTTCATGATGTTGGATATTCCGGAGAAGATTAAATGATGGGTGCATAATATTTCCTATGGCTTTTGCTTGCATTTGTTTCTTATATGAACAAAAAAAGATTTACACAAAAAAAGGGTTACACAAAAAAGGGTTAGATAAATAAATGATTTTCTGCCTAAATAAATATTTAAGAACACAAACCTTAAACCATAGAGAACTCTTCATGAGAAAGACTCTTACAAATCTTAAAGTTAAGGATAGTTTTATAATACTTTTATAATGGAAGTTATTTATTTTTCACGCAGATCACTAATGGTAATATCTTGAGCGTTGATAGTCATGAAATGGACGGTAGAGATTTGATTAAGAATTTGATAAATATCTCAATTTTATTGCTAAATGTTACCTCAGGTTTTAGGAAAATCGACGTGTTATAACATTTAATTAACAAATAAAATCTACAATTAAAATAAAGGTTCCAATTTTAAAGCTCACTTTTAACGCTAAATGTTTCCTTGGTTTTTATGGAAAACCGACGGGTTAGAAAATTTTAATTACAAATAAAAAATACAATTAAAATAGAGGTTAGAACACCGACGTGGCACTCATGTATTGAAGTTATATTACTTAGCTAGAATAGAAATGATCATTCATATTCAAGTCTTAACGTCTCTTTTTGATTATCAAGGAGGCTTTTGAGCTATTTAAATGTTTAATTACCAACTCGTTATATCTTTAAAAATTGTTTCAAATTCTTTTCCTATTTTCAATGTCTCATTACCAACTCTATGTGCCTTGTTTCCTTGTTTCAAAGTCCTTTTTTTTCTTATAAAAAATGGATGCAAATTTGTTGTTTGTTATCAATGAAAAGTATGTTGATTTCAATGGTTTCGATCGTTTTAACTAAGGAAAGTTATTAACAGATAAAGGTTGAATGGTTACTTTCACATTCTTCATGGCCCCATATACACAAATCTTGTTAAAGAGTTTTGGATGAATGCCTCCGCTGTGCCAGCTGGTCATGATGAAGTCATCTAGTCCTATGTTAATGGCTCTTATTTCTTCATTACTCCAACACTGATTGCTATGATAATAAACTGTCAAGAGACACGTAGTTGTGTTGAACATTATAAATTCAACACTGTCTACTTAACTCAACTTCACCGAATTTATGCCAACCAAAATAAGCTCCCCAGTTTTGTTTCTCTACTCCCAATTGCAAAATTTTGGTTTCAACTTCTAGTGGCAATCTCCGCTCAAGAGAGAAAGACCTAGAAACGGTTACTTGGTATGACAAGAATATCTTATTATTCCTCACCTAGAACATCAGAGCTAATCTTCCTCTGACTATTTTCAACTTCTTGAAGGAAATGATAAAGACTTCTCGGGAGGAAATGACTTTCCTCATACCTTATGGAAGAGTTCTTTTTGAACTTTCTTATAAATTAGGGATAATTAGGGGCAATGTTGAAGTTGAGTGGACTGAGAAGTTTGAACTTGTTGAGTAGTTTTCTTTGTTGTGTTGTTTTTTTCATTATTATCAATAAAATATTTCTTTTTTCTATTATTGCATATTCTTGTTTATTTATAACAAAGTTTTTGAACATTACTAATTAACAAAAAAAATATGGCATCTGGGAAAAGCCGCAAAGTGATAAATATTTGAAAACAGTTTTAAATGCGAAAACGGGGATTCTAGCCGAGGTTCCTTATAGCTATATTACCTTGATTCTCAATAAAACCGAGATAACTGGTTTATTAATTTTTATGGATAAAAAAAGGCGCTAACTTATAGCTGTGTTACCTCGATTTTTTATAACACCAACGTGATATGTTGTTTATCTTATTAAAAAAAATATTACGCTCTCAGGACATATCCTTTTAGTTTTTAGCATGTTAGAGATGAAAGCTTCGTCATGAAAAGTGTTATTCGTTGTAGTGCAGAATGAACCAGGCTGTTGATGCCATTTGTTAGACGATGACGCCTTGTCTAAAGGGGGGGGGGGGGGGGGGTCAATAGACCACCAAGGCAAAATATCCGGATAAAAAATATGGTTTTAAAAGAGTTCAAAAAGAGTGCACGCAGAAGGTTTTGATATAGATCAAAAGTTATCGTCTATACGAACCAAGCTATTAGAAGTTGGATATGCAAATATAGAGAAAATTATGGAATGAACATTATAATACTGAATTTATAAACTTCAATCAAGTAACAAAGTATTAATCATTTATAATAAGTTACTAGTAAAGATATTTCCAACGTAACTAGCAGAAGAACAAACAAAAACAATTTGTCGAACACTTGCTGTGCGACTGAATTTTTAGAATTTTCCTTTGAGTTGTGTTGATGTAAAAAGCACTTATAATCAAGAGTGATTATAAGAAAATCAACACCCAATTAAAACCAAAAACAGTAATGGAAAAATTCTTACGAGTCGATAGATTACTCAATGCTATTTGATAAATTGATAGTTGAAAATTAAAGCAAGTAAAGAGATAAGAAAAAGACACAAGAGGATTTGTTTAGGAAGTTCACCAATCGTCCTCTCTATGGCTACGTCTCCCCCTAATTCCAATTTTGGAATTAGGATAAATTCTTACTATGCAAAAAGTTGATACAAGAGAAGTGTTCCAAGAGCAGCCATACAAACCCTAACTATTTGTTATTAATTCAACCTCTTCTCTTCTTTTGATCTTGAGATAGACCAAGACACAATAGCTACCAATTGACTTATTTATATTGTTACTCCTTTGCCTTCTTTATCTCTAAAGCTTTCGTGTACGATCAATTGTACCTATTACACACAAGACTTCAATTTGATTCACCGTTCTCGCACTACTTCCTTTGCGTTCTTTATCTCCAAAGGGTTCTTTGCATTCTCTATCTCCAAAGGCTTTCACTAGGCTACAATTGTCTCTTGAACTTCTTACACGAAAACCCTCAAATCAATCAATGATCTTGGAGGACAAACCCACCGTTTTTTCAGATGAAACCCCTTGAAAATCTAAACCCAATATTCTCGGCTACACAAGAACCTAATTGGACGTTATTAAACCTCTCCTAGATGGAACCATGACAAAAGATGATTATGTGTGATTTATCAGTGTGCATGCATAGGTTAGAGGTAGAAGATGAAGAGCAAATGCAGTAAGTGTTTATAATTTCACCAAGTTGGAATGATGCGTGAATGATGTATTTATAGTCGTGTAAGTTGTATGATAAAAAAGAAATTTCAGGAAACAAGGAATTAAAAGAATATGATCAAATGATTAACAAGCGTCGACATAAAACTCGGATGTGTCGACACATGGACAAAAACAAGTCGTGTGTGTCGACCTCTAAAATATCATGTGTCGACCGAAGCATCACAGAATGCACACACTTCATTTTTGAGTTGTATGTGTCAACCTGCAAGGGAACATCTGTCGATCGAAGCTTGACAATAGCTAAATACTTTATTATTAAGTTGTACGTGCCAACCTGAAACATGTATGTGTCAGAACATGCAATACAATTTTGTGCATAAAATGCTTTTTAATGCATGAGACTACTTTCAAACTTGTTTAAGATGATTCCTAAGGTTCCTAAGACTTATAAATGCACAAGATGCCACACTAAACTTGGAGATACCGTCCAATGAACATAAATGCTAGGTTCTCGCAATTTTGACATCATTCAAAACAAATCTAGATACAAGTTACACTCACATACTCCCCCTTTTTGATGATGGAAAAAATGCGACGATGCACTTGTACTTGATGCTCCCCCTGAATATATGATTTCAATCTCAATCTTCATCTTCGCATATACCTTCCCACATTTGACAACATCAAAAAGATACAAAACACATTATTATAAGTATCATATTTTTACACAACATATATATATATATATATATATATATATATATATATATATATATATATATATATATATATATATATATATATATATATATATATATATATATATATATATATATATATATATATATATATATATATATATATATATATATATATATATATATATATATATATATATATATATATATCAAACATAAGCTATTTTACAAAGTAAGAGTGTACACTTACATACACCCACACTTACATACACCCATATATATAATTACACAAAGTTTAAAATAGATGAGAGATAAACTCAAAACAAATTTATCTAAAAGCACATAATTAAAGCATAGTTTTTCAAATACATAGCTCAAGAAATAAACGAAATAACAAAATCAAACAACAAATTATTTCTAAAATGCAATGCATGAATTGAAAATGGTATCAACTGAATATCAACAACAAATCAACATTCACCCGGTCCACCTTTACGCCTTTGATAGTATTGACAACTCCTATGCATCTCTACATAAAACTCAGATGCCTTTTCATTGTTTTGGACATCAATTGTGTAGAGGTTGTTGATTTTGTCTTGGAGAGCACCACTGGACCTATTGTTGCACCCCAAAATTTTCCCTCTTAATTTTACTTTTATCTAGATTATGTTTCTCACATCATTTGAATCACTTCACTAGGTTCATCCGCATAACACTCATTCATTAAATAATGCACCTTAGTTCAAAAGGAGCAACGGTTATGCAAACTAGGGTTTTACATGGTTTGAAGGCTTTTGCATCAAATAAACCTGATTCATATGGTTCTTCTTTGACCATTGAAGTTTGAATTAGGGGTTTTTCCCTTATACTCAAGGTCAAGTGAAATCTTCGAGGACATGGTTTCATCCAAAGGCTTTGTCTCCTCATTTTTCACGCATCTATCATATGATAGGATTACATGGTTGCTTACAAGCATCATGAGCTAAAGCAGGGAGACTCTACAAGCATCATCTTCTTATGCTTATCATCATCATTATCATCTGATCAAGGTTTATTTCCCTAATCAATATTCTATTCAAGAAGGGTTCCATGTAGATTTGTTCATCAGGGCATCCTTCCATCAAAGGGATCCAACCATTGCTTAAAGGGAAAATTATCAAAGCAATCTTGATGTATGAATCACGAGTTAGGGTTTTATCTCAAAGATATTGTGAATGGGTTCTAGTAACTTACTCCGCCAATCAATGATTTCTCAAGAGGTTTAGGCAATCTTATTATGGTGGTCAAGGTTTTCTTCGAGGTATTTCTTGAATAATTGAGTTATGGATCAAAATTGCATGGGATTGGGTTTAAGTGAAAAATGATTTGGATTTGAACACAGTAAAAAAAGATTCATTATTCAAAGTGATCTTAAGAATTTGATTGAAGCAAAGGTTGGAAGGATCGTGGCTACTTAGATTACAAGATGTAAGTGTTAAGTTCAAGGAGAAGTTATGCATCATTCAAGGTTGCATTTCATTTACTAAATCAAGTATCATATTCATGAGGACTTTAAACACTACATCATCATAATTTCAAGATCAAAGAAAAGATATGCCATATGAAAGAATAAGTTTTCTTGAAGTTTTGTCATTAATTTAAAGGTTAATTAAAGAAGCTTATAATCATTGCAAACCATTTCAAGTTTGTCTTGTTTCAAGTTTCATTCAATTTCAATCATCATTACAAAATCACCATTATTCATACCATTATATCAAAACACACAAACTACAAATTATCATTCCATTACACCAAATAAAACGGTACGAAACAAGAATATATCAAGTGTTTTGAACCTAAACTTCAAGCTCCACTTTCTTTCCATGTTGACAACTTCGAAACTTCAATGAAACAAGACCGTGACCTTGCCAAACTTGTTAATTACTATCCACTTTTCCACTTGATTTCCATAATCATAACCTTATAAAATCCGCCCACTTTGCCACTTGCTGTCCACAATCATAACCTTACAAAACCTGTCCACAAAACCTGATGTCCAGCCCTGCTACAAACCTCCAAAATAGTCCAAAAACCTACTACTATTGCTACCCACAAACTACAAAAGCAGCCCTGCACCAACCTGCGTAAAACCAGTCCAAAAATTGCATAGAAAGAGCAAATCAGAAACCTACATAAAAAAGTGACAAATCCGTGCACCAAAAAGGTTCAAAAGCTATACAATTTCCCCCAAAAAATCCCCCACGTCTGCTATAAAACAGACCCACCCCTCAATCATTTTGCATCTCTCAATCCCTTGAAGAATCAACCAAGAAATCACTCTCAAAATCTCTCCTCAACTGCACCTCTACAACACCTCCAACATTCTTCATCAACCTCACACTCAAGACAACCTACATAAAAAACAGAGAAAAAGTAACATAAGAAATCCCACTTTCTCTACAAAACCATAAAATTCCCAAAAAGAATCACACAAAAATATTGCAAAAGAGAACGACCCTACTCTTCAAACTCACAGTTCAGCAACTCGTAGAACAAAAACAAAACCGCAGCGGAAACAAGAGAACACAATAATACAAACTCACATAGAAGAAGAAAACAAGAGAAAGCTAGTACATCATAATTTTTGATGAAGCACTCACCTTCAGAAGCCAGCGAATCACGCCCTCCACATAGCCACACGACACTACAAGTCCACTACGACCGATAGACCCAGACTCACCATCTCCTTTTAATGCTAGACTCACCATACCTCAACCGGTAGCTCTCTTTTCTTTCTTTTTCGATTTAGATTAATGGGTGTTTATATGTGTGATTTGGAATGTTTGAGTTTTGCTTTGTCATTTGAGAGGAAAACAAATTGTTGGGTTTGTTGGTTTTCAGATTTTAAAATATTTGCCACCGAAGAAATTACCAGGTTGAGTCGCGGACTAGGTCGCTCTCTTTAAGACGTTTCGCGACACTGCTCAAAATTATGCAAAGCATTCGAACTACCGCGCCGCCTCCAGGATAAACAGCCCAGTTCTATACTGTATGATTACTACTTGCATGATAGATAATCGGTCTAGAAATACACCTTCTAATGGTACAAGACCATTCAATTATGGTATCAACACCACTCGTAGTATCTATACAAAGACCAGTCATACTAATTTCTCAAACAAAAAGAAACTCAAATAATTCTCCAAAGAGAAATTAATAATGGTCATTTGACCACTCATAATAATTTATCCAACAAAGAGAAATTCAAATAATTCTCTAAAGAGAATCCAAAATATTAAACTTGAAAATTTCTCAACTCAAATGAGGAGAAATTAACATAATTCTCTAAAGAGAATTCAAGAAAATACTCGGAAAATTCAACGAGTAGGAAGAAAGGGGAAGAAGATGGCGCTTCGACAATTTGAGAGACGCGGAGTTATGAGAGTGAAGAAGGAAAAACTAATAGAGTAGTTTTTGGTGTAATTTGGAATGAAACATGTGCACTCCTTATATAGTGAAGTAAGATAGTTAATATTTCTCACATGAGCAATGTGGGACTAAATGGTTTTTTCAACCAAAAAAATATTCTAACAATGTGGGACTTGAGTAACTTTTAAATTCAACATATTGAAACATGGACATGTTCCGACAATCCCCCACTTGAATTTAAAAAAATGATTTTAGAAGTAACGTCAAACGTTTCTAAGATTGTGCATAAACAAAGGTGTCTACGACTTGAACCTTTGCATAGCAAGTAGGATTCCAGTTCAACAAGAGTGACACATATATCTTGAACTCTATCTCAGAAATCAAACCCGCACACAACCTTTTCTTAAGGTGTATTCTAATAGCCCGTGCTTTAATGGCCCTGCACGTGTATCCCAGTTTAATGAAGGCTCTAGGAATTCTGCCTCGAAATTCCATTGGAACCGGCCTAAGTTCCACAATCACATAGGTGAGTCTATCAAGAGTACTCCTGTAGCCTAGGTACTCCCTCATACAGAGTATAGATCTCATTAATAGTTTCTATTATCTCATTCTCTTATTACTTCAGGATTCATGCTTTACTTGCATGATCATCTCATATTACTCATAACTTGTTATTACCCATTGAACCTATTTCTTGGGATCTCCAGTCATTTAGGTCGGGTTACCATCATGAGAAACTCATTTTCCTATAGGCATTAGTCCCATCTTATATGATGTATTATAGATTTTCTCTCTAGCTAATCCTTTCGTTAAAGGATCTGCTAAAATTTCATCAGTGCGTACATGATCCACTCTTACAGCTCCTTTAGAGATACAATCTCTAACAGTGTTGTGCTTTCTTCTTATTTGACGTCTTTTACCATTATAATAAAGGTTCTTAATTTTTGCAATAGCCGCGGTACTATCACAGTGGATCAACATAACTGACATATGTTTTTCCCATAAGGGAATCTCAGTTAGCAAGCATCTTAACCAACTTGCTTCTTCACTAGCAGTCGCTAATGCTATATTCTCAGGATAGTATGTTTATTTGATTTCCAAGATACAACTCCTCTAGCTATGTTGAATACATAGCCACTAGTTGCTTTGGAATCATTTGATAAGGTATTCCAATCTGCATCATTGTATCCGTCAGGTACAACAGGAAATCTCTGTTAATGTAAACCGAGATTCATGGTCCTTTTAAGGTACCGTATGACTCGCTCAATAGCTTGTCAATGTTCATTACTCGGTCTACTAGTAAACTCGCACAACAATACCACGACATATGCAATGTCAGGTTTAGTACAATCAATGGAATACCTAAGACTTCTGTTGCACCCCAAAATTTGCCCTCTCATGTTTTTCCAAAGTCTTCCCCCTGCATGGTTGATCACAAACTCTTGCCTAAGGAAAAAGAAATTTTTTGAGTGGTGCTTTAAGACCCTTCGATTGGCATTCTGAAAGACCCTTCGATTGGAATTCTGAAGGAGCATTTCGATTGGCATTCTGAAGGAGCATTTCGATTGGCATTCTGAAAGACCCTTCGATTGACATTCTGAAGGAGCATTTCGATTGGAATTCTGAAAGACCCTTCGATTGGTATTCTGAATAAGCCTTTCGATTGGCATTATGGATAAGCATTTCGATTGGCATTATAAAAGACCCTTCGATTGGTATTCTGAATGAGCCTTTCGATTGGCATAATGGACAAGCATTTCGATTGGCATTCTGAAAGACCCTTCGATTGGTATTCTGAAAGAGCATTTCGATTGGCATTATGGACAAGCACTTCGATTGGCATTCTGAAAGACCCTTCGATTGGTATTCTGAAGGAGCACTTCGATTGGCATTCTAAAAGACCCTTTGATTGATATTCTGAAAGAGCATTTCGATTGACATTATGGACAAGCACTTCGATTGGCATTCTGAAAGACCCTTCGATTGGTATTCTGAAGGAGCACTTTGATTGGCATTCTGAAAGACCCTTCGATTGGTATTCTGAAGGAGCACTTCGATTAGCATGAAACAACACCTTTTGATTAGCCTGTTAACAAAGCCTTTCGATTGGAATTTTAATTAGTACCCTTCGATTGATCTTTGGACAAGGGCCATTCGAAGGAGGTCATCAAGAAGGCATTCAAAATTCAAAAGTGTCCAGGTTCATTCAAGAGACATGAATATTTCAAAAAAGGAAATTATTTAATGTGTCTGATTCTTGTCTCATGGCTTTAATGGCCTGTTTAATGGGTTGTCTCTTGCCGTTACTAGACCCCCCACTCCTATAAATACAAGGGCCTGTGGCACATTACAGAACACGAAAGAAACACACAGAAAAAAAAAAGAAACACACGGAAAAACACACAGAAAAAAATAGAGAAAAGAAACACGGGAGAAAAAACACAGAACATAGGGGGAACAAAAACATTACAAAAATTATAGTAAAGGACGAACAGGCCAGAAAAAACAGACAGAGATAAAACGAAAAAGGAGAAAAAGAAAGAAACAGGGAGAACTTGGAGATACGCTGCCTACCACAGGTTGTCAACATTTTCAGAAGTGATCCAGGCCAAAGCAACCCTTCAACAAAAGTGCCCATGCCTAGAAGCCCTCGGATTGAAAGTGCTCCCATCCAGCCAGTACCCAAATCGAAGATTCAATCTGCTGATAAGAGAGGGTAAATTGTTAAAACTTTTCATTTTGCATAACATCTCCATATTTTCTATCCCATTCAATTTGTCATCCTAGACAGAATCCAAGGGCCTGGGTTTGGCCCCAGGTCATGTTCTTCGTTTGCTAACATTTGCTGCAGATTTAGCCTGAAAAGACTCAGCGCACGCAGGATCGAAGGGCCTGGGGTTTGATACCAGGCCCTGAGTTTTATTTTGCTAACATACTTTTGCAGGTATAGTATCCCAGATCGAAGGAGACACCTTCTCTGGATCGAAGCTTCCCATAGTCCTCCTGGATCGAAGAAGGCATTTTTCCCAGGATCAAAGGGAAACCCCTTTCCCTGGATCGAAG
This sequence comes from Vicia faba, assembly GCA_948472305.1. NCBI lineage: Eukaryota > Viridiplantae > Streptophyta > Magnoliopsida > Fabales > Fabaceae > Vicia > Vicia faba. The sequence continues at coordinate 166,239,030 of OX451735.1, forward strand.
GCTGTTCATGCCCACTTCCTGGCCCAATCGAAAGAACCATGATCCTGTTTGGATCGAAGCTTCCCAGGCCTCCAGAATTATGTTTTTTTTATTTGCTGCCCGTTTCCTTCGTTTTTTATCCTTATTTTGACTATTTTATTCTTTTTTTTAATCAACATAAAATCAAAAATACAAAAACATTAGGCTAGTTTTTCCTATTAAATTAATTTTGTTAATTAATCTTTTAATTATCTTAATGTTTTTTCCAAAACTAAAATTAAGTAGATTTAGATCATTTTCCCAAAATAAAATAAAACAACAAAAAGATTTTATTCTTAGAATTTTTAGAAGTTATTTTCAGATTCGCGCGCGTTTATTTTGTTGTAACTGCCTACTGGTTTGTAATAGCTTAACTAAGACTTTTACACTTTACTGCTTTATTCTCCCAATTTTGGACATGTAAATAATCCCCCTCCCCGAAGCCTTGTAATAGCGTAGGATTTACAATTCCCGCACTTTAAATTCCTGTACATATATTAACTGTTTAGATGTATGCTAATTAGGATTGCATGACAAGATTTACTCTTAACTTAAAACCAACAGTAGCTCACCATAACATGTACAAAGATAATATAAACTGAAAATTGATACACTTGCACATGCCACTCCTAGGGTACACCTCACTTGGTTGGCTCAAACGTGGTCATTGAGTATAGGAAGTCTTAGAGGTCACCCTCCTGTCCAAAGATCAAAGTTGCCTCAAAACGGTTGCCTCGATAAAAATGATCTAAGACATTAGGGTTACCACTAAGAAGTCCTAACATTGCTTTAGTGACCACACGTCCCTTTAATCGAATTGACCCGAAAACTCCAACAACGGTGCTACCTACTCCTCAATAGTGGGATAACACTGTCTAAAGGACACTTGCACAGTCTAATTCCTTTTTGAGTAGGTAGAGGTTATTAAGTACTTGCTCCTTTTAAAAACAAAACAAAACTTTTCGCACTTACACTCTCTTCAAAAAAACAAAACTCTTTTCAAAACCCACAAACACAAAGAAAAGAAAACTTTTGAAAACATAGTGAGCAAGTACCTAAGAGCCCGTGGATAACCACGGATAGAAAGGGTGCTAACACCTTCCCTTTCTATAATCTACCTCCCGAACCCGAGAAACAATCTCGAAAAGGAATTTTTCTGTGCTTTTGTCCTTTCCTTGTTGGATAAAATAAAAGACGGTGGCGACTCTTGCTTACCGCGACATTTTGCGAAAACAAACGCAAACGCGAACCAGCAATCCAAAACAGTCAGTTCTCATTCCCACCGATCACAGAACTGGCGACTCTGCTGGGGACTAATTTATAAGTGAGGTGTACCTTAGGATTAGATCACTTGTGTTTTCAATTGTATTGCTTTGTATGCTTTTAATTGTGGGCTTGTCTCGGAGTTCTATAAATCCTCCACCCAGATTTGGGAAACATTCATAGATAGCAATACGTTATGGAAACTGTGCGGGGTATACCGACACGGTTGAAGCAATAGCTATATTAGTGTGACATATTTGTGAGTAACGGTAGCCTTTGAGTCAATCAAAGAGAATACGAGGCCGCTGAGTGATGTCACTAAGCACTAATGACCTAGAACCTTACTTGACCATCTTGGCCTTTTTTAGGGGTAGTGAGATGACCGGCTTTGGTGCAGTCCGAAGTTGGTAGATACTCGATACTACACTCATTGAGGATTGTTTTCTTGGAATATTTTGGTCGCTAGTTCAGTGGCTAAACCAAAACGATGAACATAGAAAACAATCCAATGATATTGAGCTCCTTAGAACCCGGTTACTATTTATAGGACAGGTTTTGAGCCAACTAAACTCAAGAGGGTACTTACCTATGAAACCTCATGCAAGCCTGAAATCTAAGGGCTCTTTTGTGTGACTTATGTGCCTTCAAACTTGAACTACTTGCACATTCTTGTTATCTGACAACATGAGTTCCTTGCAGGTTTTGTTTACAGTCCTTATCCAATAATCTGGATTTATTGCAGGGCTTACTTACATCACCTCACACTTTTGCTTAAACGCATAGCATACACATCATAACATCATGCCTTAACATTTCTTTAACCATTTCAAGGATCTCAAGGGTCTGTGATGCAGGTTATGGTAAATCAAATGGCTAGCAGGGGGCAAAGGGGATTTATTTTCCTCTAGCCAAGGGTGTCTAGAAATCCAAGCATGATAACTTGAGTCAGGGGCTATGACCCACTCGATATGGTGAGCTTGACTCTTGAAGAAGGATTCTCAGCAACATGAAGTTCTTTCAATCAAGCTACCAGATTCAAATTCTAACAGTTTCTTGTTTACCCCGCGAGATCCTTGAAAACATTACATACATATATCATACATATCATTGCATAACAGGTCTCCAGTACATGTCTCTTATCTTCTTCGTTGTTTATTTCAGCAATCATCATGTCTACTGAACCTTCCACCGAGCAAGCTATCAAGGCCCTCCAGGCCCAGAATGCCCAATTTCAAGAGTTGGTCATGAGCCTAGCTAAGGGTCAGCAGGACCTGAAGACCCTGATTCTGAAAGAGAGGAAGAAGAAGAAAAAGAGGACCATCCTGTTCAATACTGGACGCAGGTTTGGAAACGGGCTGCAGAATGAAGTTGATCTGACCACCTCATCTGGAGGGAAGGATAGTCCACAAGAAAGGAGGGCTCCTAGCCCTATGGTCTCTGACAACGAGACGGACTATGATGAAGAATAGTATCCTCCTTCTGAGGATAAGTACAAATAGCTGGAAGACCGCTTGTGCGCTATGGAGATACAGAAGGTGTCCGGTCTAGACTTCGGAGATCTAGGTCTATCATCTGGGGTGGTGATTCCCCATAAATTCAAGGCACCTGCCTTTGCCAAGTACGACGGCGCTTCCTATCCAAAGCTACACCTCCGGTCATATGTAAGGAAGATTCAACCCTATACTGCTGATAGAAATCTCTGGGTTCATTTCTTTCAAGATAGTCTGTCAGGGACTCAACTGGAATGGTTCTGTCAACTGGAAGGAGCTAACATCCGCAACTGGGAGGACCTTGCTGCTAATTTTTACAAGCAATACCAGTATAATGCCGACCTTGCTCCCACACGTACTCAACTTCAGGGTATGTCTTGCTGGAAGAGTCAAACCCCCTCTGTCTGATAGGGAGTTGGTGGATATGTTTCTTGGGACTTTGTCTGGTCCCTATTTCAAACACTTGATCGAAAACTCTTCAGTCGAATTCACCGAGCTAATACTGACCAGCGAAAGGGTTGAAGCTGGCATCAAAAGTGGGAAGATTCAAGAAGAAACACCTTCTGATGCTCAGAAAAAGCCCTACAATGGGAAGAAAGAGTCCAATGCTATGTATGGTCAAAAGAGTCGTCATGACCACACATAGGAGAAATCTTGATCTCTAATCCTACGCCTGCTCAACAAAGACAGGGGCATCAGCGTAAGAAGGTCGCGCCTAAAAGACAATTCACTAAGATCAACATGTCACTGAACCCAAATACTTCTGCTCCTACCTATCATCCCAATGAAAGGTGTGCATACCATTCTGACAGCCCGGGACATGACACAAACAACTGTTGGGCTCTGAAGAATAAGGTCCAAGACATGATTGATGCCAAGGAGATCAAGTTTGACCCTCCGGAGACTCCAAACATAATCACTGCTCCTATGCCAAATCATTGAGAATGCCTTTGTTTCATTTGAATTTTCAAGTTGTAATCTCTTTGTTATTCAAACAATTATCTATTAATGCCAAACTTTGTTTCATTAATGCATTGCATATGTTTGTCTTGATTTGGTCCAATCATTTTAATTACATTTAAACTATGCTTTTTACTCACTTTATGACATTCAACTCTTGCTAAAAGTTACAAGCCTTTAGAGGGAGGATGACGAAACAATGCCATAATATCATACAATATGCTTTTGGACAGACCTTGCTGACGATGTACATGTATTTCTTTCAAATCCTAAACACTAGAGTTATAAGGAAGATAATCCCTAGTCAACCCCTTCGAGCCAAAGAAGTAGAAGTTTTCTATTTTAACACAAATTGAAACCTTTAATTTAAACCTGGGGCAGGGTAGTCTCTCAGTTAATTCAAAAGATGCACATTGAAGTCGCAAAACTCTCAGTTCATAATACAATGAACAACATCAAAAGCATTCCTCTGGAATCAATTGACAGTGGTGGTTCCTTATCTCACAGGCAGTCAATCTCTCAAAAAAAAAGCCCACTGAGCCAAAACCTATAAAGGAGGCTTAAGAAAGCTGGGGCATCCCGCTGACTGTAATCTCGAAAACAGAGATAGTCAGGCAAAATTAGGGATAAAAATCAAAAGAACGAGGTCGCTACAAATCCTCAACAACATGAAAAATGTTGCAAAAATGACTGCCTTCCAACAAATTCAACTTGTGTGAACCATCACCAAAAACATCGTCCCAGACTCATTTGGAGTTCAAATGCGTAATTAACTGAGTTTAGGATTGAAGAAAATCACGAAGAGAGGGTGGGTACAAATATACTTTGAGCCTTTATCCTTTGTTTCTTAAACCGTGAACCAAGCCACGTTACAACCCTTCAAAAGTCCTAACTGAAGCATGGGTTAGTTCGAAAGCATACTGTTACAAAAGGTATCCTGACTCCTGTAAGGCTTTGCCCTAAATCTTTTGTTGAATTTGTCTCATAAAAAGTTTTCTGCTAAAAAACGCATTTTTCAAAACTTCGAGACAAGCATAAACATTGCATTATTTGAATATCACTGTTTGCACTTGGCTATTTGTTTGACAGCGGAGAAATTCACACAACGAATATCCGATGAACGAAAGCCCTCTCAGTGAACAAAATCACTACAAAAAGGATGACACTTCCATTGACAAATCTCCTATCAACAAGGGGACTTAACATGTCACTATCCATCATACCTGGGGCAGTCCAGTCAAGATTTCAAGAAATCTTTGAAAAAATGCAGAGTAGCCAGTGGCAAGTCTCCATCTCCGTCACTTGGGGCATTGAACATCAATCTCAGTGAAGGGTTACGTACAATTAAACATTTTCTGGCAGTGTCACAAACACTTTCTACTAGGGGCAATGACAAATCTCCCAAAAATCCTTCTCATAGGATGACTCCCAGCAAGGGTTTAATCTCTGAAAACCTTTCCCCAGCTGAATCAACCTCAAGAATCCTCGAGGATAACTTCAACGAAGTCGTCACCTCTCTAGCAGACCGGCAACAGGGTTTATTTCCCCAACAACACCAGGATTCCCCAGCTTGAGTTTGCCTCTCCGACTGCTACAAATCAAAGGACCACAACTCCCCTTCCCCAGTAGACTACTCTACAATCCCCAGCAAGTTACTGCGAAACCTGGACACGACCAGATATCAGTTCAACTTCGACTCCCCAGTAGAGCAACGGACGACTAAGACTCCTAAACTCTTTTCCCAAGCAGAAATAAACATACTCCCCACAGAGTTTTCAATATCCCCCAGCGGAGTTCTCCTCAAACAACAAAGCAGGGATCCCCGGTGGAAACGTTTTGAGCAAAGTCCAAGACAAAATTACACTTCAACAACATTCATAACATATACATACAAAATACATATGACACAAATCTCATTTTATTTTGAGATCATTACACAATTCATACATCATGACAATGCATACATCATGACATTGCATACAACTAACTTTTTACCTTTTCAGGAAAGATCAATCAATTGGAAAAGATCATCGTCTTCTGAGATTCATTCTAGATACAGTTCAGATGCGACCCAGATATGGCTGACATTCTGATACTTATTCCAGACTCCTTCTAGAGACAGTTCAGATGCGACCCAGATATGGCTAACATTCTGATACTTATTCCAGACTCCTTCTAGAGACAGTTCATATGCGACCCAGATATGGCTGACATTCTGATACTTATTCCATACCCCTTCTAGAGACAGTTCAGATGCGACCCAGATATGGCTGACATTCTGATACTTATTCCAGATTTCTTCTAGAGACAGTTTAGATGCGACCCAGATATGGCTGACATTCTGATACTTATTCCAGACTCCTTCTAGAGATAGTTCAGATGCGACCCAGATATGGCTGACATTCTGATACTTATTCCAGACTCCTTCTAGAGATAGTTCATATGCGACCCAGATATGGCTGACATTCTGATACTTATTCCAGATTCATTCAAAATACAGTCCAGATACGATCCAGATTCGGATGTCATTCTGTCACTCATTCAAATTACAGTCCAAATACGATCCAGATTCGGATGTCATTCTGTCACTCATTCAAATTACAGTCCAGATACGATCCAGATTCGGATGTCATTCTGTCACTCATTCAAAATACAGTCCAGATACAATCCAGATTTGGATGTCATTCTGTCACTCATTCAAATTATAGTCCAGATACGATCCAGATTCAGATGTCATTCTGTCACTCATTCAAATTACAGTCCAGATACGATCCAGATTCGGATGTCATTCTGTCACTCATTCAAATCACAGTCCAGATACGATCCAGATTCAGATTTCATTCTGTCACTCATTCAAATTACAGTCCAGATACGATCCAGATTCGGATGTCATTCTGTCATTCATTCAAATTAAAGTCCAGATACGATCCAGATTCGGATGTCATTCTGTCACTCATTCAAATTACAGTCCAGATACGATTCAGATTCGGATGTCATTTTGTCACTCATTTCAAATTACAGTCCAGATATGATCCAGATTCAGATGTCATTCTGTCACTCATTCAAATTACAGTCCAGATACGATCCAGATTCGGATGTCATTCTGTCACTCATTCAAATTACAGTCTAGATACGATCCAGATTTAGATGTCATTCTGTCACTCATTCAAAATACAGTCCAGATACGATCCAGATTCGGATGTCATTCTGTCACTCATTCAAATTATAATCCAGATACGATCCAGATTCGGATGTCATTCTGTCACTCATTCAAATTGCAGTCCATATACGATCCAGATTCGAATGTCATTCTGTCACTCATTCAAATTACAGTCCAGATACGATCCAGATTCGGATGTCATTCTGTCACTCATTTCAAATTACAGTCCAGATACGATCCAAATTCGGATGTCATTCTGTCACTCATTCAAATACATTTCAGATACGCTCCAGATGCAGACGCAATTCTGACAATCATCCAGACTCAACTCTATTCTCCAGCAGCTCCAGGATTTATTTTCCCCAGCTAAAACATCACACTTCCATACATCATAAATACATGCATGTACACATCATATGGATACAATCTCATTTATTTTGAGAACATCATTGCTTAACCCATATCATGCATTGCATACGACTGACCTTTACCTTTCAGGAAAAATGCAGTTAAGTTGTCAGCTTAGTCGAAGATCTGACCAGTTCTTAAATCTCAATTGAATTATCATCGGTTGAATTTCAGATAAGGTTCTCAATCTTGACAGCTTCCTCCGTCATAGTATGGACAAGTTCTATAACCTCAGTGGTATACTCCTGGTGGGCACGAGAGAGTTCCTAGATCTTGATGAAGATGTTTCCCTACGTCATAGTGTGGACAAGTACTATAACCTCAACGGTATACTCCCATTGAGAACGAGTCAGTTCCTAGATCTTGATGTTCTACTCCGTCATAGTGTGGACGAGTTCTATAACCTCAACAGTATACTCCATTGGGCACGAGACAGTTCCTAGATCTTGATGAAAATGTTTCCCTACGTCATAGTGTGGACAAGTACTATAACCTCAACGGTATACTCCATTGAGCACGAGTCAGTTCCTAGATCTTGATGTTCTCCTCCATCAAAGTGTGGACGAGTTCTATAACCTCAGCGGTATACTCCCGGTGGGCACGAGACATTTCCTAGATCTTGATGAAGACGTTTCCCTACGTCATAGTGTGGACAAGTACTATAACCTCAATGGCATACTCCCTTTGAGCATGAGTCAGTTCCTAGATCTTGATGTTTTCCTCCTTCATAGTGTGGACAAGTTCTATAACCTCAGCGGTATACTTCCGGTGGGCACGAGACAGTTCCTAGATCTTGATGAAGATGTTTCCCTACGTCATAGTGTGGACAAGTACTATAACCTCAACGGTATACTCCCTTTGAGCACGAGTCAGTTCCTAGATCTTGATGTTTTCCTCCGTCATAGTGTGGACAAGTTCTATAACCTCAGCGGTATACTCCTGGTGGGCACGAGACAGTTCCTAGATCTTGATGAAGATGTTTCCCTACGTCATAGTGTGGACAAGTACTATAACCTCAACGGTATACTCCATTGAGCACGAGTCAGTTCCTAGATCTTGATGTTCTCCTCCGTCATAGTGTGGACAAGTTCTATAACCTCAGCGGTATACTCCCGGTGGGCACGAGACAGTTCCTAGATCTTGATGAAGATGTTTCCTTACGTCATAGTGTGGACAAGTACTATAACCTCAACAATATACTCCCTTTGAGCACGAGTCAGTTCCTAGATCTTGATGTTTTCCTCCGTCATAGTGTGGACAAGTTCTATAACTTCAGCGGTATACTCCCGGTGGGCACGAGACAGTTCCTAGATCTTGATGAAGATGTTTCCCTATGTCATAGTGTGGACAAGTACTATAACCTCAACGATATACTCCCTTTGAGCACAAGTCAGTTCCTAGATCTTGATGTTTTCCTCCGTCATAGTATGGACAAGTTCTATAACCTCAGCGGTATACTCCCAGTAGGCACGAGACAGTTCCTAGATCTTGATGAAGATGTTTCCCTACGTCATAGTGTGGACAAGTACTATAACCTCAACGGTATACTCCATTGAGCACGAGTCAGTTCCTAGATCTTAATGTTCTCCTCCGTCATAGTGTGGACAAGTTCTATAACCTCAACGGTATACTTCCGGTGGGCACGAGACAGTTCCTAGATCTTGATGAAGATGTTTCCCTACGTCATAGTGTGGACAAGTACTATAACCTCAACGGTATACTCCATTGAGCACGAGTCAGTTCCTAGATCTTGATGCTCTCCTACGTCATAGTGTGGACGAGTTCTATAACCTCAGCGGTATACTCCCGGTGGGCACGAGACAGTTCCTAAATCTAAACAAGGTTAGACTTCCCCAGCGGAATCTTCTACAAACAACAAGTATGCAAGTTCTCGCTAAGGAATCTCTTATGCGATCGACACTCCTGCATATGGCATCTATAAGCCCATCCTCCTACCAACAATCTGCAAATGGCATCTGTAAGCCCATTCCCGACGTCACAATGTTGATACTACACCATGCGAGCGCAAATTTCTGGGCACTCTAGTGTTCAATTATCTTCCACCTCCGGATCACGAAAGGATCGAAGGCCAATCTATATCCTCAGGTTTAAGAAAATTGAACAGGGGCAACTGTTGCACCCCAAAATTTGCCCTCTCATGTTTTTCCAAAGTCTTCCCCCTGCATGGTTGATCACAAACTCTTGCCTAAGGAAAAAGAAATTTTTTTAGTGGTGCTTTAAGACCCTTCGATTGGCATTCTGAAAGACCCTTCGATTGGAATTCTGAAGGAGCATTTCGATTGGAGTTCTGAAGGAGCACTTAGATTGGCATTCTGAAAGACCCTTCGATTGATATTCTGAAGGAGCATTTCGATTGGCATTCTGAAAGACCCTTCGATTGGTATTCTGAATGAGCCTTTCGATTGGAATTATGGATAAGCATTTCGATTGGCATTCCGAAAGACCCTTCGATTGGTATTCTGAATGAGCCTTTCGATTGGCATTATGGACAAGCATTTCGATTGGCATTCTGAAAGACCCTTCGATTGGTATTCTTAAAGAGCATTTCGATTGGCATTATGGAAAAGCATTTCGATTGGAATTCTGAAAGACCCTTCGATTGGTATTCTGAAAGAGAATTTTGATTGGAATTATGGACAGGCACTTCGATTGGCATTCTAAAAGACCCTTCGATTGGTATTCTGAAGGAGCACTTCGATTGGCATTCTGAAAGACCCTTCGATTGGTATTCTGAAAGAGAATTTCGATTGGCATTATGGACAAGCACTTCGATTGGCATTCTGAAAGACCCTTCGATTGGTATTCTGAAGGAGCACTTCGATTGGCATTCTGAAAGACCCTTCGATTGGTATTCTGAAGGAGCACTTCGATTAGCATGAAACAACACCTTTCGATTGGCCTGTTCACAAAGCCTTTCGATTGGAATTTTAATTAGTACCCTTCGATTAATCTTTGGACAAGGGCCATTCGAAGGAGGTCATCAAGAAGGCATTCGAAATTCAAAAGTGTCCAGGTTCATTCAATAGACACGAATATTTCAAAAAAGGAAATTATTTAATGTGTCTGATTCTTGTCTCATGGCTTTAATGGCCTGTTTAATGGGCTGTCTCTTGCCGTTACTAGACCCCCCACTCCTATAAATACAAGGGCCAGTGGCACATTACAGAACACGAAAGAAACACACAGAAAAAAAAGAAACACACAGAAAAACACATAGAAAAAAATAGAGAAAAGAAACACGGGAGAAAAAACACAGAACAGGGGGGGAACAAAAACATTACAAAAATTATAGTAAAGGACGAACAGGCCAGAAAAAACAGACAGAGACAAAACGAAAAAGGAGAAAAAGAAAGAAACAGGGAGAACTTGGAGATACGCTGCCTACCACAGGTTGTCAACATTTTCAGAAGTGATCCAGGCCAAAGCAACCCTTCAACAAAAGTGCCCACGCCCAGAAGCCCTCAGATTGAAAGTGCTCCCATCCAGCCAGTACCCAAATCGAAGATTCAATCTGCTGGTAAGAGAGGGTAAATTGTCAAAACTTTTCATTTTGCATAACACCTCCATATTTTCTATCCCATTCGATTTGTCATCCTAGACAGAATCCAAGGGCCTGGGTTTGGCCCCAGGTCATGTTCTTCGTTTGCTAACATTTGCTGCAGATTTAGCCTAAAAAGACTCAGCGCACGCAGGATCGAAGGGCCTGGGGTTCGATACCAGGCCCTGAGTTTTATTTTGCTAACATACTTTTGCAGGTATAGCATCCCAGATCGAAGGAGACACCTTCTCTGGATCGAAGCTTCCCATAGTCCTCCTGGATCGAAGAAGGCCTTTTTCCTAGGATCGAAGGGAAACTCCTTTCCCTGGATCGAAGGCTGTTCATGCCCACTTCCTGGCTCAATCGAAAGAACCATGATCCTGTTTGGATCGAAGCTTCCCAGGCCTCCAGAATTATGTTTTTTTTATTTGCTGCCTGTTTCCTTCGTTTTTTATCCTTATTTTGACTATTTTATTCTTTTTTTTTAATCAACATAAAATCAAAAACACAAAAACATTAGGCTAGTTTTTCCTATTAAATTAATTTTGTTAATTAATCTTTTAATTATCTTAATGTTTTTTCCAAAACTAAAATTAAGTAGATTTAGATCATTTTCCCAAAATAAAATAAAACAACAAAAAGATTTTATTCTTAGAATTTTTAGAAGTTATTTTCAGATTCGCGCACGTTTATTTTATTGTAACTGCCTACTGGTTTGTAATAGCTTAACTAAGACTTTTACACTTTACTGCTTTATTCCCCCAATTTTGGACATGTAAATAATCCCCCTCCCCGAAGCCTTGTAATATCGTAGGATTTACAATTCCCGCACTTTAAATTCCTATACATATATTAACTGTTTAGATGTATGCTAATTAGGATTGCATGACAAGATTAACTCTTAACTTAAAACCAACAGTAGCTCACCATAACATGTACAAAGATAATATAAACTGAAAATTGATACACTTGCACATGCCACTCCTAGGGTACACCTTACTTGGTTGCCTCAAACGTGGTCATTGAGTATAAGAAGTCTTAGAGGTCGCCCTCCTGTCCAAAGATCAAAGTTGCCTCGAAACGGTTGCCTCGATAAAAATGATCTAAGACATTAGGGTTACCACTAAAAGTCCTAACATTGCTTTAGTGACCACACGTCCCTTTAATCAAATTGACCCGAAAACTCCAACGACGGTGCTACCTACTCCTCAATAGTGGGATAACACTGTCTACAGGACACTTGCACAGTCTAATTCCTTTTTGAGTAGGTAGAGGTTATTAAGTACTTGCTCCTTTTACAAACAAAACAAAACTTTTCGCACTTACACTCTCTTCAAAAAAACAAAACTCTTTTCAAATTCCACAAACACAAAGAAAAGAAAACTTTTGAAAACATAGTGAGCAAGTACCTAAGAGCCCGTGGATAACCACGGATAGAAAGGGTGCTAACACCTTCCCTTTCTATAATCTACCTCCCGAACCCGAGAAACAATCTCGAAAAGGAATTTTTCTGTGCTTTTGTCCTTTCCTTATTGGATAAAATAAAAGACGGTGGTGACTCTTGCTTACCGCGACATTTTGCAAAAACAAACGCAAATGCGAACCAGCATTCCAAAACAGTCAGTTCTCATTCCCACCGATCACAAATTCCAATGATGCTCACATGTTCTGTTTGTCTAACACTTTCACCAGTGTTCTAAAACAGCTCCACGCTTGGATCATTTGGTGTGCTCACATGTTTACTGTCAAAGTAATTATATTTCTTTAAGATCTTTTTTCACATATTGTGATTGATCCAAAGAAATTCCTTGCTCAGATTTTGTGATCTTGATACCAAGAATCACACTCACTTCTCCGAGGTCTTTCATATCAAAGTTGTTTAACAAAAATGATTTCATGTCATTAATGACCTGAATGTTTGATCCAAATATGAGTAGATCGTCTACATATAGACATATGATAGTGCAAATACAATTCTCAAATTTTTAATAAACTTATTTGTCACTTTCATTCACTTTGTACACATTCGATATTATTAAGTTATCAAACTTTACATGTCATTGCTTTGGAGCTTGTTTTAGCCCATACAAAGACTTATCTAACTTACAAACCTTGTTTTCTTGTCCATAGATCACAAACCCTTCCGGTTATTCCATATAGATTTCTTCTTCTAAGTCACAAAAAAAAAACGGTTTTAACATCCATTTTGTGTACTATTAAGTTATAAATAGCAGTAATTGAAATAAGTACCCTAATGGATGTAATTCTAGTGACAGGAGAAAAGGTGTCGAAAAATCTATATTTTCTCTTTGTCTAAAACCCTTGGCAACAAGGCGAGCCTTGTATTTATCAATAGTTCCATCAGGTTTTAGTTTCTTTTTCAAAACCCATTTACAACCGATTGGTTTGCAACCAGGAGGCAAGTCTACTAAGTGCCAGGTCTTGTTAGATTCTAGAGATTCTATCTCATCATTGATAGCTTCTTGCCATAAATAAACATCTAGAGATGACAAGGCTTCTTAAAGATTCATTAGATCTTCTTATACATTATAAGCCGCATAATCATGCCTATAGTCTTTAGCAACTCTTACTCGTTTACTTCGTTGAAGTTCTATTTCTACATTGTCGTTGCTTTCTGTGCTTCTTATCACAGGAATGTGACTCAATTATGTGCCCCCACTATTTCTCAATTTGAAAGGAAATTTGTCTTCATAGAATTCAACATCAGTTGATTCTATGATCCCTTTTTCCTTTAGGTCATAAAACCTATATGCTTTACTGTTTGCTGCATACAGTTGAATCTATGATCACTTTTTCCTTTAGGTCATAAAACCTATATGCTTTACTGTTTGCTGCATACCGAATGAAAACACATTCATATGCTCTACTAGCGAGTTTAACTCGTTTCGGATCCGGAATTCTGACATAAGTCAGACAACCCCAAGTTCTCAAATAAGACAAGTTTGATCGTCTTTTCTTTAATATCTCATAAGAAGAGATCTTACATTTTGACTTGGGGACTCTATTCAGGACATAGCAAACAGTCAATAAAATTTACCCCCACCAGTGAGGTGCAGCACCATAATTCATCATAATTGCAACAACAAGTTCAGTAAGAGTTATATTATTTCTTTCTGTTTTACTATTCATTGCAAGATAGTATGGTGCAGTCGTTTCATGTACAATTCCATGTATAAAATTCATTAATAAACTAGATTCATACAGTCTATCTATCACTGTAAATTCTTATTATATCATTTTCAAATTCTTTACAAAAATTTTAAACATATAAACTTCATTCTTCGTAATGGCGTACAAATCTACCCCAATAGACTAACTAAACCATGTCTTATTTAAAAGAAAACCAGAAACAATATTATTTCTAATCTTAGGAACCTGCATAACGTTCTTTAAGATTAAAGTCTTTTTGAAGGTGAAATTTAGCTCCATGTTTACAATTCCAGCAACACTTTCTTATCTTTAGTATTGGTGTATGTTTAAACATCACACGATCATAGCAGACACAACGAGAGACACATGTGTCTATCCACCAACCAATATATCTATCAACCATGTTGATTTCAATGACCATAACAATAAATTGCCCATTAGTCAGGTTGACCTGTGCATTAGGGACAACACCAAGTTCAACCTTACTTCTACATTTATTAGTCATATGACTTGATTTTCCATAGTTAAAACAAAGAGAAATCAACGTCATTTCTTTTAAGTGGTGGTGGTTGCCTAGTTGGAGCTATTGGGATCATAGAAGGATTCCCATTCTTAATTCGGTTCACAATATTGCGGTTCTGATTCTTTAATCATTTGCCAAATGGCTCCAGAACTACACCGAATTTCTTTTTGTTGTTTAAAACAACCAAGACTTTTTCTTTTTGATATTGTCTCTAAGATTCCCTTTTTTGTTTTTTAAACATTAAAATTATGGGGTAGTTTGTCAATAATAAAACCAATTTGAAATTATTCATTTAAACACATACCTTTTGTGATGATATTTTAAGCAATCTTTTGAAGTTCGTAACATTGAGCCTCCATCGACCTCACATCTTCGCATTTGATACTTGAAGTAGCGGCTAACAACATACTTCTTTGCTCCAGCTTCTACGTCATACTTCTTTTTCCGAGTCTCTCAATCTTGTTTTGCAGTATCACATCAACTGTAATTATCATACAGATCATCTGCGAGTCTATTCAAAATATGATTTTGTAGAGATTTTCATTCTCTTTCTATAAGGTGATTTCTTTACTATGCTGTAAATCATTCGCTTTAATCTGTGCAGCAGATTCAACTTCAACACTATTAAGTGTTCCTTATAAATCTCCAGATTTACTACCGTTAGTTTGTTCGATTGATCCAGAAGGAGCAACAGAATGTCATCGATCAAAACGTTAGCAACTTTTTTCAACGTTAAGAACTTCATCTTTTGTTGCCAACGTTTGAAGTGACTTCTCTCAAACATGAACGATTTCTCAACAAAAATATCCGCAAAAGAACCAATAATTTCTTCAGTAGCCGTGGCAGTTTGAAACGTCTTAAAATTGTTGGTTTTCATATTTTAAAATATTTTTCACCGAAGAAATTACCAGGTTGAGTCGCGGACTAGGTCGCTCTCTTTAAGACGTTTCGCGGCACTGCTCAAAATTATGCAAAGCAGTCGAACTACCGCGCCGCCTCCAGGATAAAACAACCCAGTTCTATACTGTACGATTACTACTTGCATGATAGATAATCGGTCTAGAAATACACCCTCTAATGGTACAAGACCATTCAATTATGGTATCAACACCACTCGTAGTATCTAGTACAAAGACCAGTCATAATAATTTCTCAAACAAAAAGAAAGTCAAATAATTCTCCAAAGAGAAATTAATAATGGTCATTTGACCACTCATAATAATTTCTCCAACAAAGAGAAATTCAAATAATTCTTTAAAGAGAATCCAAAAGATTAAACTTGAAAATTTCTCAACTCAAATGAGGAGAAATTAACATAATTCTCTAAAGAGAATTCAAGAAAATACTCGGAAAACCCAACGAGTAGGAAGAAAGGGGAAGAAGATGGCGTTTCGACAATTCGAGAGACGCGAAGTTATGAGAGTGAAGAAGGAAAAACTAATAGAGTAGTTTTTGGTGTAATTTAGAATGAAACATGTGCACTCCTTATATAGTGAAGTAAGATAGTTAATATTTCTCACATGATCAATGTGAGACTAAATGGTTTTTTCAACCAAAAAAATATTCTAACAATGTGGGACTTGAGTAATTTTTAAATTCAAAATATTGAAACATGGACATGTTCCAACAGGGTTTATATTGTTGATTTTGTTTGAGATTTGTTGTAAGAAATTAAAGGAAGAAGAAGCAACAACGAAACCGATGAGAGTGAGAGAAGGGAAGAGAGAATCGTGGAGTTGTGAGGGATAAAAGAGAAAATGTGAGTTTAATGTTTTGTTTTTATTAGGAATTAAAATAATTGATTCTAATTAATGAATGGTTGGACCAATAGATAATGTGAAGCCTCTCCAACCTTGGCCATACCAGGGTTTTATTTCACATGCCAAATTCTGTTGGGCCTTTGCCCCAATCCAAGCCCATCCAAAAATTTCCCTATATGCAGTCTGTGATACGGTGGGAGAACTGACTTGAGGTTTTGCGTTTGTTTTTGCAAATGTTTCGGTTGAGCAAGAGTCGCCACCGACTTTTTATTTTATCCTAAGGAAAGGTTAAAAAGCACAGCAAAAACCTTTGAGATGTTTTCTTGGGTTCGGGGAGTAGATTATAGAAAGGGAAGGTATTAGCACCCTTTCTATCCATGGTTATCCATGGGCTCTTAGTTACTTGCTTAGATCAACTTGCCTTGATTTTCAATTGTTTGAAATGGTGCTTTGTGTGTGTGTTTGAAAATGTTTTGAAAAGAGGCCAATGTGGTGGCAACCTTTGTAATGACCCATGTTTGGATGTATACAAAGGTGTATGTCTTTTGAAAATTTTTTCAATGTTTTTGAAAGTTGTTTTGAAAGTGTGTTGTGATGTGTTATTTTGAAAAATAGGCAAGTGTTTTTGTTTTGCAAGTTGGCAAGTAACCAAGAGCTATCTACCCCTAAATTTCTCAAAGATTTTTTTCTATGTTTTAACCCTTTTAACAATTTTGTTCCACCATTGTATTTGGTGGACAATCTTGTCTTAGGATGTTAACGGGACGGGCGCGGGTCATCGTTTAGACCATGATTGCAATGGTGCCAAGTGTGTTTGTGCAATTTTTCCTTTAAGGGACTTGATCATTTTTAGGCAACTTTCGAAAGCGTCATCGAGGGACTATGATCATTTGATATTGTTTTGTTTTGCCAAAGACACCTAACATGCAACATGGCCCATTATTGAAGGCAACAAGTGGAGTAACCCTAGGGGTGCAAGTGTGATTGGTGTTTGTTCATTTTCATGCTTTTGTCTTTGAATTAGGTCAAGCTATTTATTGTTTTTGATTTTTACATACAAACCCTAAGTCTATCATGGCATATTTAGAAAGCTTTTAAATGCGAAAAATAAAATCCTAAATTATTACAACACAATTATGGGATGGGGGTACAAATGTTCAAATGGGGATATTTAGCAAGAAATTTTAACCTAAGCTATTACAATCCAAATGGAATTTACAAGGTATTTAATTGTACAATAATTAAATAAAATAAAATAAATATGCAAGATGCAAAAAATTATTTTTATATGTATGTAAAAGTATTTTTATGTGTCAAATAAACAAAAATAAAAAGGTTAATTTTTTGGGTATTTTTATGTTTTTAGGGCAAAACCCTAATTTTATAAATAAAAAGGTATTTATTATATATTATATACAATGTTTATTAATTATGTACAAAAAATAAATAAAAAGAAAGTATATTGTAAAAAAAGTATTTTTGAGGTTAAATATTAATAAAAATAAAAATGTATTATTTTTATGTTTTTATCCTAAATATTCTAATAAATATATAAGTATATATATTATATATTAAATATATTAAATATGTACAAAAATAAAATATTTATTATTTACAAAAAAAGTATATTTTTTAGGAAATGTTTTCAAAAGATAAACTAAACTAAAAATCAGAAAATAAAAATGTATTTTGTATTATTTTTAGTATTTTAAACAAAAAGGTATATATGTTATTTATATGTATAAACTCAAATAAAACAAATAAAAATGCAAAAATGGTTGAAAAAAAGTTTTTTATATTTTTTATATTTTGACAAAAATAAACAAGTCAGAAACAAAAAGAAAAAATCAAAAATGCTAAAAATAAAACACAATGGGCCAAGGGGGTGTATGTGTGAAACAATGGTGCAAACAGAAAAAATAAGCCAGGCCCATCCCAAAGGACTTTGTCTTCAACCTCTGGCCAGATTCAAACAAAAAATGCGCGCTTTGCCTTGTCCCTGCTATCTCTTGATCCTTTGATTTTTAACAAAAACTTAAAACATGAAACCTGTAGAGCTTGAAGCCACGATTCTAAACATATAAAGAAGTTAATCTAACTCTCAGAAATGAGAGAGAATTTCTTCTCCCCCAATTCCTGACCTAGCTTTTTTTCAATGTTCAGGTCCAAAATACTCTTAGCACACACAATATAAATGGAAAGTAACTATATGGATGGCTTCAGGGTTATGATTAGAACATGCTTTCTTCACAAACTTAAGCCTAACTATGCCTGGATAGAGAGATAGAAGTTCAAAAACTTACCTGTTCAGCTTGAGTCGTGTATGACAATGGAGGTATTTTCAATGCAATGTGAGGAATGGTATAGCTTGCTTGAGGTCCAGGGATGCTTCCTCTATGCTTAGCTTGCTTTGAATCTTGCTGAATCGAGCTACAGAAGGTAACCTGCACAGATGAAAAATGAAAATGGCACACTTGGCTATGGCTGTTACAGTTCCAGTTCAATGCTTGGAATAGTTTGTATGGATGTTATGGAGTGTGTATGAACTGGTTTTGGCCAAGGCGCACAAGTGGATTGAGTTGTGGACCTCAATCTGCAGCAGGTGCCCTGTTTTGCCACAAAACTGTGTTTTGATGAATGAGAAGGTTTGAACTCTGATTGATTCGTGCTTTAGGTTAGTTGGATCAAGGGAAAAGTGTTTGCAAAGTTTGTTTAGGCTTGTGTTTGCAGGAATGAGAGTTGTTGCAAGTTTCTTCTATCTTAAGTCAAAAATGCCAAGTTTCAATATAGGCTACAACAAGCCCCTCAAGCATGCTGCACAAATCACTCTTGATCAGTGGAATTGGTTCCTGACTTTGTGCCTAGAAGATATGCTTTGGTACTTCTTAGATTTGTGTTTGACATAAAGCAACTCTTTACAAGAATGGATAACTTGCTTTTTCCAAATATGGCTTAATTCTTCATGTAATGACCAAATGAGCAAAATAATGCTAGAACACAATGGATTGACATTTAATTATTGAGTGTAAATGAGATTAGAGGCCTGTAACTACCTTGTGCAAGCTTATTTCAAAAATGCCTAAGTTATGAACATGCATTTGGCCATGAATCAAAGTGACTTTTGCCCATATTGTCAAATTCGATTCTCCCTAACCACAAGGGTGTTTGAGAAGTTCTTGGACAATTTGGAAAGCTTGGAATGTGTACTAAAATCCATTTTTGTAATGCAAGTTAAAATTCCAAGTGGAAGCATGTGAAAAGTGGCTATGAAGTTGGGCAAAAATCCTGCCTAGAATAGGTCAAAAAATTTCTAAGTTAAGAATGTTTTGCACCCCTATTCCAAAAATCATAACTTGAGCTACAAGCTTCTTTTGAGGAAACTTTGTGAATCAAAGTTGTAGATTTTGCAATGGAATATAACTTTCATGTTTTGAGTTTTGTTTGAATCCAAATGCATCTTGATGAAAAAATGGGACAAAGTTATGAAAAAATTAGGAATTTTCATAACTTAGAAAATTTCTAAGTTATGAAATTTCTTCATTTCAAACCCTAATTTGTGCTTTTTGATTTCTTGATGAACAAGTTTCATAATTTGACATGTCTTGATGAAAAATGAATCTTGACACTTGATTTTGACCAAAAAGTCAAAGTTTGACTTTTCAGTATACAGTCAAATTTTGATCAGTTGACTAGAAAATTCATCTGTCAATCTTGTGCATTTGGGATCTTTTGAACTTGTTGAATGTGTCAAGACCATGTAATTGAGTCCTTGAGTCCATATGTGAGCTTGGTTTGCCATTGGCTAGGTCAAACAGTCAAAAATTGCCTTTGTGCAGTCAAAACCCTAAAAATGACCATTTTGCCCTTTTGGTGATCTGATCAAATTTCTTATGGAATTGTGATCCAAACTTGACCAAATGGTTCATATGAGTTCATAATGTTGATGTGGGTCAAAAATCATGAGGTTTGACTGTCAATTGACCACAGTTGACTTTTTCCCCAATACAGTTGATTTCTGGGTCAACTGTCTAATTGACTGGGCAAAGGTTGGAATCAAGGCTTGAAACTTGGTATGGATAAACTTGTGAGTCCAACATGAAGCATGAAAGTAACTTTGGGTATTTTGGGTCAACAGTGCAAGGAGGAGTCTAGAGCAGAGCAAACCCTAACTGGATCTTGAGCTCCAAGGGTCTTGTGATGAGAAAAAGTTGAGGAAATGGGAGGGAAAATTTTGGGGTACAACAGTTGCCCCTGTTCAATCTTCTTAGACCTGAGGATATAGATTGGCTTGCGTGCCTTTCGTGATCCGAAGGTAAAAGGAGATTGGACACTAGAGTGCCCTGAAATTTGCACTCGCATGGTAGAGTATCAGCAATGTGGTGTCGGGAATGGGCTTATAGATGCCATTTGGAGAGACGGTGGATAGGAGGATGGGCTTATAGATGCCATCTGGAGGTGTGACAAAACCATGTCAGGAATGGGCTTATAGATGCCATTTGGAAGTGTTGATCGCGTAAGAGATTCCTTAGCGAGAACTTACGTATTTTGAGAAAGGAAGATGGTTTCCTGGCCTGTTACAAGTGTTGATCTTCAAACTCTTCATGCAGATATGCCCTGGCTAGGTACAGGTATCGAATCTACAATTAGTTGCTCACAGACGTGCCCTGGCTAGATACATGAATTGAATCCGGAACTTCAAAAGGTTGCTTACAGACGTGCCCTGGCTGGATACTGGTATCGAATCTCTAAACTCTTCATGAAGATATGCCCTGGCTGGATAAGGGTATCGAATCTGGAATTTGTCATCTACAGATATGCCCTGGCTGGATGCAGGTATCGAATCTGGAATTTGCGTCTACAGATATGCCCTGGCTGGATACAGGTGTTGAATCTGAAATTTGCGTCTACAGATATGCCCTGGCTGGATGCAGATGTCGAATCTGGAATTGCAAAAGGTTGGTAGAGATAGCTTTCCTGGCTGGATACAGGTGTAAACCTCTGACCTGAGAATGAAAGATAATTTCCTGGCTTGTTACAGGGGTTGATCTTCAAACTCTTCATGCAGATATGCCCTGGCTGGATACAGGTATCGAATCTACAATTAGTTACTCACAGATATGCCCTGGCTAGATACAGGAATCGAATCTTGGAATTCTTCATGCAGATATGCCCTGGCTGGATACAGGTATCGAATCCATAATCAAATACTCACAGATATGCCCTGGCTAGATACAGGAATCAGATCTGGAACTGGTCGTCTACATATATGCCCTGGCTAGATGCAGGTATCGAATCTGGAATTTGTCGTCTTCAGATATGCCCTGGCTAGATGCAGGTATCGAATCTGGAACTCTTCATGCAGATATGCCCTGGCTGGATACAAGTGTCGAATCTACAATCAAATCACTCACAGACATGCCCTGGCTAGATACAGGAATCGAATATAGAATTGTGACAGTTGATAGTAATCATCTTTGGATTGTCCTCTTTCCTGAAAAGGCAAGACATTAGTTGTATGCAATGTCATGATGTATGAAATGCATGATGTCATGATGCTCAAAATGAGATAGTGTTGTATGCACTTTATCATGTATGTAAGCAGGATGTATGAAATGTGAAATGTCTATGAATGTATTTTCGTCTAGGAAAATAAATCCTTGACGAGTGCCGGGAACTTGTTGAATCCTGGGCTGATGTTTTGAAGAGTAGAGTTCTTCGTTTCCGCTGGGGATGATAGTTGCAAGAATAAACCGGTAGGAGAAGATTTCTCCGTTGGGGAATAAACTTGTTGGAGAGATTACTCTGCGGGGAATTACTCTGTGGGAAGAGATATTTCGCTGAGGTTTTGAGGAGAGCTCCGCTGAGGATTCCACTGGTAAGTTATGTTGGGGAACTTGATGAACTCCGCTGGGGAATAGGAAGAACTTCGCCGAGGACGATCTTTCCGTGGTTATTAGCTGTGGATAACCCAGTTATATCCTGATGGGGAAATAACCTTTGAATAAAGTCGGGGAGAGACGTATGTACTCTGCAGGTGATAAGCTTCCAGAATCTACTGGGGATAAGCTTTCAGAATCTACTGGGGAGGATGATTCAACTTTCTTGGGGAAACTCTTCAGACTGTACAGGGGGATGGTTCCACTGGGGTGTCTGTATTCCGCCGGGGAACAAGCTTATATTAAGACTGCCGGGGATGCTTGTTGAGGAATGTCTATACTCCGTTGGGGAATGTTGAGATCTTCTGGGGATACCCAACTTCCTTAAGGCTGACAGTAGACTAACTCTGCTTGGGGAGAGTATCGCTGACTTGCTGGAGATACTGTGCCTTTTTAGGGCTGGTGGGAAACCAACTCTACTTGAGGAGAGTATTGCTGAATCTGGTCTTACTCTGTGGGGAGTTGAGGTAACTTGGTTATATTCTTCAGCCGGACTTACCTTGGTACCCCGGTGGGCGGAGCAACTAGATTGCTTTGGACAACTCATTATTGCCCCTGTTTCTGATGTCACCTGTAATTAGTCCTTTGTTTCGCATGCAAATATTTATGATTAGAAATTAGTGTTAGATGCATATATAAAAAATGAACATTGGACGTTCTTTGCAAAACAAAACAGAAAAAAGGGAAAAACGATGGGTAATTTGTCTGAAAAATTGAACTTGTATTAATTTTGAAATTTTCCTGTAAATAGGCGTTTTTGTACAAGAGGCTGACGTCCTAGTAAGAGAACGCCGCCGAGAAAAATAGAGTTTATACAATTTTGAAAAGGAAACAAAACAGCTATGAAAAATAATCCCACTGGGTTCCAACTCTGCTATCGTCTTTATGTCTTCAAGCGTCTCATCACTTTGAAGATGAAGCTGATTGATCGATGCCGTCTGAACCTGATAGTTGATACCGGATTCTGGATGCAAGGTGATCCAATGAGACACAGTATTACGCTTTAATCCCTAACTTTTGCCTGGACCGCCCTTTCGGATTTTCAGTCCACCGGAATACCCATTTTTGCCCAAGCCGCCTTTTCAGGTTTTCGACTTGCCGGGTGTACAGATTTTTTTCATTTCATCCCTTATTTTTGCCCGAACCCTTTTGGTTCGCCGGGAAGCCCTTATTTTTGCCTAGGTGTGTCAACCTAGCGGGTCTTTAATTCATGCGTAGTATCTTTTTACTATGTCTGCATTGGCGGGGTGAGGAAGGTCGTCACCATCCATGGTGGTTAGAATCATGGCTCCTCCTGAGAAGATATGTTTAACCACAAATGGCCCTTTGTACGTAGGGGTCCATTTGCCCCTGGGATCACCTTGAGGTAGAATGATGCGCTTGATTACCAGGTCCCCAACTTGATACTCTTGTCGTCTGACCTTCTTGTTAAATGCCCTGATCATTCGTTTTTGGTACGTCTGACCATGATAAATAGCAGTGAGTCTCTTTTCGTCAATTAGATTTAATTGATCAAGCCGAGTTTGGATCCAGTCATCTTCGATCAAGTCTGCATCCTTCATTATCCGGAGAGAGGGTATCTTAACTTCAATAGGCAAGACTGCCTCCATGCCATAGACCAAGGAAAAGGGAGTTGCCCCTGTTGATGTCCGTGCTGAGGTACGGTACCCATGAAGAGCATACGGTAACATTTCGTGCCAATCTTTGTAGGTCACTGTCATTTTCTGCACAATCTTCTTGATGTTCTTATTTGCTGCTTCTACAACCCCATTCATCTTCGGCCGGTATGGAGAAGAGTTGTGGTGCTGTATCTTGAATTTCTCGCAGAGCTCAGTGATCATCTTGTTGTTAAGATTGGTACCATTGTCCGTAATGATCCTTTCTGGGACGCCGTATCGACAGATCAGGTTGTGCCGAATGAACCGTGCCACGACGTTCTTGGTTACGGTAGCATAGGAAGCTGCTTCAACCCATTTTGTGAAGTAAACAATCGCCACTAAGATGAAGCGATGCCCATTAGATGTTGTAGGTCTGATTTCGCCGATCATATCAATGCCCCACATTGCAAAAGGCCAAGGTGCTGTCAAGACGTTCAGAGGAACCGGAGGAATGTGCACCTTATTAGCATAGATCTGGCATTTGTGACAAGTTCGAGAATGCTGATAACAGTCGGCTTCCATTGTGGACCAAAAATATCCCGCCCGAAGGATTTTCTTTGCCATGGTATGTCCACTAGAATGTGTTCCGAAGGTACCTTCATGTAGCTCTGCCATGATCCTTTCTGCTTCAGTCTTATCCACACAACGCAGTAAGGTTGAATCATGGTTTCGTTTGTAGAGAATGCCGTTACTGAGGAAGAACTTTTCCGCAAACCTTCTCAGGAACTTCTTGTCATTAACATATGCGCCTTCGGGGTATTCTTGAGCTTCAAGGTACCTTTTCACTTCATGATACCAAGGTTTTTCAGTTACCTCTTCAGCCTCAAGATCGCAGTAATGTGCAGGTTCATCCAACTTCCAAATAATGATCCGGGGAGCCTCGTTGTCCCATTTGACTTTGAACATAGAAGACATCGTAGCTAACGCGTCCGCCAACTGATTCTCCTCTCTTGGGAAGTGCTAAAAAGTTATCTCCTCGAAGTGGGGAAGCAATGTCAACACATACTCCTTGTAAGGAATAAGGTTTGGGTGTTTCGTATCCCACTCGCCTTTGACCTGATTGATCACGAGAGCGGAATCTCCGAAGACACTCAAAAACTTGATCCTTAGGTCGATTGCAGCTTGAAGACCCATGATACATGCCTCATACTCTGCCATGTTGTTGGTGCAGTTGAAACATAGCCGGACGGTGAGTGGAGTATGAGTGCCTTTAGGGGATATGATCACAGCACCGATACCATTACCCAAAGCGTTCGAGGCTCCGTCAAAGTGCATAGACCATCGGGATCCTTTCTCAGGTACTTCATCCGGTCCAGGTACTTCACAATCAGTCACTACCATGATATCCTCGTCTGGAAATTCAAAGTTCATCGACTGGTAATCGTGCACTGCCTGGTGTGCCAAATGGTCTGCCAATACACTTCCCTTGATTGCTTTTTGAGTCGTGTACTGGATGTCATATTCCATCAAGATCATTTTCCATCTTGCTATTCTTCTGGACAAGGCAGGCTTTTCGAAGATGTACTTTATTGGATCCATTTTTGAAATCAAAAGAGTAGTGTGAGTCAACATATACTGTCTCAGCCGGCGAGTAGCCCATACCAAAGTGCAGCAAGTTTTCTCGAGCAGTGAGTATCGGGTCTCACAGTCGGTAAACTTTTTGCTAAGGTAATAAATAGCGTGCTCTTTTCGGCTAGACTCGTCATGCTGCCCCAGCACACACCCCATTGAGTTGTCCAGTACTGTCAAGTATAGTATTAGAGGTCTCCCTTCAACCGGTGGCATAAGAATGGGTGGTTCTTGGAGATACTCTTTGATTCTCTCGAAAGAGGCCTAACATTCATCATTCCAACGTATTACTTGATCTTTCTTCAACAGCTTGAAGATTGGTTCACAGGTAGCAGTTAGATGTGAGATGAATCGGGCAATGTAGTTCAATCGTCCTAGAAAGCCTCTGACTTCTTTCTCTGTCTTGGAAGTTGGCATCTCTTGTATGGCTTTCACTTTGGCAGGGTCCACTTGAATGCCTTCGTCGCTTATGACGAAGCCTAGCAATTTTCCAGATCTCACTCCAAAGGTGCACTTGTTTGGGTTCAACCTCAGCTTGTACAACTTCAGACGGTCAAACAACTTCCGTAGATGGTCAAGGTGTTCCTCCTCAGTTTGGGACCTTGCAATCATATCGTCGACGTATACTTCAATCTCGTGATGGATCATATCATGAAATAAAGCAACCATGGCACGTTGGTAGGTTGCCCCAGCATTTTTCAACCCAAAAGGCATGACCTTGTAGCAAAAAGTGCCCCACTGAGTGACGAAAGTGGTCTTCTCCATGTCTTCAGGAGCCATCTTGATTTGATTATAACCGGAGAAGCCGTCCATGAAGGAGAATACTTTATGCTGAGCAGTGTTGTCAACCAGAACGTCGATATGAGGCAGAGGGAAATCATCCTTAGGGCTGGCCCTGTTCAAATCCCTGTAGTCAACACACATTCGGACCTTACCATCCTTTTTCGGCACTGGAACCACGTTGGCAACCCACTAAGGGTAAGAAGTCACTGCTAGAAACCCGACATCAAATTGTTTCATAACCTCAGCTTTGATTTTCTCGGACATTTCTGGACGCATACAGCGAACCTTCTGTTTTACCGGAGGGCAATCTTCCTTGGTAGGCAGGTGATGAACCACAATGTCGGTATCCAACCCAGGCATGTCTTCGTAAGACCAGGCGAAGATTTCCACATAGTCATGCAGCGTCTGAATCAACCGTTGTTTCACACTGAGCTCTAGATTGGCACCAATCTTGACTTTCTTTCTGTCTGTCTCAGTACCCAGATTTACTGTTTCCACTGGCTCTTCATGTGGCTGAATGGCCCTCTCTTCTTGGAGTAGTAGTCTTGCAAGCTCACCAGGCACTTTGCAATCATCTTCACCTTCGTCTTTGGCTAAGTTGATCGGATTTTCGAAATCATAACTGGGGGTAGCAGAGTCGTTACCAGTGAGATCCAGAGTGGATTGGAACCTGTATAGGTGAGTGTGTGTAAATATAGTTGTTTTGAAATATATAAAGAAGGAAAAATAGCGCAAGATTTTGAAATGCGACAAACGTCCAATGTTTTTATTGATGATATATGAAAATGACACACAAAAGCCCTCACAAATGAAGCCACGGTGCCCCGGGTAGGACACCGAGCCATAAAAGTTTCAAAATATTGTCTGTTACAAATTCAAAAATAAAGGAGTTCATTACTGAGTGACAAAAGTAATAGGTGTAAAGTCTTTGGCAGTCCAGTTTCTTGGTCCTCCGTCGGTTGTTGGGTAGATCCAGCTGTCGAATTCAGATTTCTCTACGTCGTCTTCAATAGCATTCACTCCCGGGTTGGTGATGAACACAAGAGGTTTTCCAATCCTTGCCTTACGAACAGCCCTCTGAGCCTCTGCAGTGAAGCCCAAACCAAACTTGTCGGTCTTCAGAGTGAAATCAGGAAGTTGGCCCCAGTTTGTGCACTCACCTTTCTTAACCACAGCCCGGACATCCTTTAAGGAAGCCATCTTCAAAGGAGGGTCTTCAATCACAGTTTCAGCTGATGCTAGTGTCTGAGGCACCTCTTCAAAGTGTTGAAAGGGGGTCTCGATGAACTCCCCATCCATTTCTATGTACCTGAACGAGTTGAGGTGGCTGACCATATATTCTTCCTCCCCCTGAACTGTAACAATCTTCCCTCTGACCGGGTACTTAAGCTTCTGATGTAGTGTGGAGGTCACAGCTCCAGCCTTGTGGATCCATGGACGACCCAGCAAACAAGAATAGGATGGTCGGATGTCCATCACATAGAACGTTGAATCAAAAACTTGAGAACCAACCCTGATTGGAATGTCAACTTCCCCATGTACCATCCTTTTCGAACCGTCAAAGGCCCGGACAACAATAGTTCTTGGCTTGAGCTCTAGACCCTCAATATCCAGCCTGTCTAAAGCTTTCTTGGGTAATACGTTCAATGAAGAACCGGTGTCTACCAACACATGGGCAAGAGTAGTGCCCCTGCATTCAATGGAGACATGCAGGGCGTCATTATGGTTCTTTCCTTTGGCAGTCAAATCGGCGTCAGAGAAGCCCAACCCATTATCGGCAGTAAAGTTGGCCACACAATCGGTAAATTGATCAGCAGACGTTTCTTGTGGCACATGGGCCGTCTTCAGGAAGGAGATCAGAGACTTGGCATGGGCCTCTGAACACAACAACAGTGATAGCATAGAAATCTTTGATGGGGTGTGCCCCAACTGCTCAACTACATTGAAATCACTCTTCTTGATAATCTTGAGAATCTCTTCCATCTCTTGCTGGGAAGCTTCAACATTGGTTGTCTTTGGTGCCTCCGTCAGGGCAGGCAAATCAGTAGCAATCCCTTTGCCCCGAGCGTCAGATGACTCGGCAACAGGGGTAGAAACAGGAACTTGATTAGGAAAGGAAGCATGCACACTTGTAGGTGAAATGACAAGAGGTTTCTGAATAGCTGGTGGCGCAATATCTGGTGAGAACAGCCTACCACTGCGAATAATTTTGGCAGGCCCGTTGATGTTACTGACGCCGGTACTAGTATCAAACTCTTGCTTTACTCCAAGAACATAAACATCTGCCCCATAGTGCCATGGGACAACTTTGTCAGATGTATAGGGGAGAGGCCCCGGAACAGTGATGATGATAGGAGCAATCTTCTGAGTGGACATGATTTTGACAGGCTTCTTTGAGAGAGCCTTAGGAGGGTTGTTGAAGTTGTTGAAAATAGTGACAATGGACACTTATTCAATAGGAACAGCAGGAACAACAATCTTCTCGAACAAGATCTCTTTGATATCCGTCAGGCTTTGGATACATGATTTCAGCAAAGGACATCCAACAGGTGAAACAGCACATAGAAGGCAACCTTTACCACATCCCGGAAATAAACCGACTAGCAACAGGTTCCTCTTGACAGTCAACAACGGAGTAACAATCTCTTCCACGGAGGCTACATACCAGTCTTCTTCCACAGCGTTCACTCCATGCTGGGGCATGGGAGCAGTCACAACATTGGGCCTTTCGGGCGCCTCAAACTGTATTTCTTTAGCATCAATAAGGTCCTGAACCTTATTCCTCAGAGCCCAGCAATCATCCGTAGTATGCCCCGGGATATCAGAGTGATAAGCGCAACGGGCGTTGGGGTTGTACTTTGGAGAAGCTGTGTTCACTACCTTCAGAGCTTCTTTGACAGTTACCAGATTGGTTGACAGTAGTTACGGCAAAATCTGAGACAGGGTCATGCTGAGCCGAGTGTACTGCCTTTTGGGTCTCTCACCCCTTGGTTGGTTGTATTGCTGAGGAGCAGCAACAGGCTTTGAGATTACCAATGCGTTGACAGCTTGGCGGCGTTCCGGCTTAATTTGTCTTCTGGGACCATAAACAGCACTCGCTTCCTTCTTGAAGGGCTTCTTTTCAGTACTCGAGGAGGCACCTTTCTGTATCTTCCCCGACTTGATACCAGCTTCTATTCTCTCACCAGTCAAGATTAAATATGTAAACCCAGCAGAAGAATTACCAATCAGATGGTTGAAGAACGGACCAGACAGGGTCCCTAAGAACATGTCGACAAGCTCACGGTCAGTCAAAGGTGGCTGCACCCTGCCAGCCAGGTCTCTCCACTTTTGCGCATACTCCTTGAATCCTTCGCATGTCCCTAGTGACATACCCTGGAGTTGGGTACGCATGGGAGCGAGGTCAGAATTGTACTGATACTGCTTATAAAATGCAGTAGCCAAGTCCTCCCAGTTTCGGATACTAGCTCCATCCAGCTGATAGAACCACTCGAGTTGAGCCCCTGAAAGGCTATCCTGAAAGAAATGGATCCAAAGGTTCTTGTCTGTAGTGTAAGGTTGGATCTTCCTTACATATGATCTAAGATGCATCTTCGGGCAGGACAGCCCGTCATACCTTGCAAAGATTGGCACTTTGAACTTCGGGGGGATCACAATTCCAGCAACTAATCCCAAATCTTCGAAATCTAAGCCGGGAACTCTCTGCAGCTCCATAGCTGCTAACATGTCTTCCAAGCCCTTATACTTGTCGTCGGCGGGCGGGTATTGTTGCTCAGAGTAGTCTTCGTCTTCTTTAGCCTCTCCTTCTTCAGCTTCGGATTCAGAAGGTACCGCAGCCGCATTCCCTTTACTGGTTCCCTCTTCAGATGTAGGGGGAAATTCAAGAACTCTTCTGGCTTCACCCTCAAACCTTCTTCCTAGGGTAGCCACCCCGATTCTTTTCTTCTTTTTCTTCACTTGCTCTTTATTCCCAAGAAGGGCTTTTAGATCCTCCTGACCCTTAGCCAAGGTCATCAGGAGATGTTGAAACTGTGAATTCTGAGACTGCAAATCCTTGACCGTCTGTTCGAGATCCATCTTACTGAAATAAACAGCAGAAAGATAAGGAAACCTGGTGTGGAGACCTGCTTATGCGCATGATGAATGATATGTTTGTTTATGCAATGCATTCAAGGATTTAGAAAATTCAAAATTGTTGCAAACAAAAAGAACACACGTCATATTAATAAGAAGAAATTTGTCAGTACATAAATGCCCCATGGGCCAAATATTTACAAAAAACTTATCAAGGTAAAAAGACGTTGTGCATCCTCTTTGGTGCGATGTAGGTGTTGAGGGTCTCTTCCTCGTGGAGTCGGCGGGTAAGCTCCAAAACCTTCTTCTCACTGGCGTAGAAGCTGGCTTCAAAAGTGTTCCGTTCCTCCTTGAGTTGGATCCAACTCTTCTGCATCTCCTCCCACGATGTAGGCATGTCAGGATACAGGATGGTGTAGGGAACCTCTCCTTCCTTAACGGGCTCTTTAATCACAGGGAGAACATGGGGGTAAGGCATCATTAGACTCTGGGCTCGGGTTCGTACCCACTTGAGATAAGGCTCAAGAGGGATGGAGTTCTTGTGCCCCAATGTCTTGTTGTCTACCTTGTTAGGCATCCTCCAAGCTCTGATGAATCTTTGGCGAAGTCCTTGCGCATCGTTGTCGAAGTCAAAAACTAGGTCAGGAATCAACATGTCGTGAGGGCCATCCCTCCGTGCATATCCAAATTGTCTCAAAGCTAGACAAGGGTTGTAGGTAATGCCTCCTCTAATGCCAAGCAATGGAACATTAGGGAACTCTCCACAACGATCGATGATGATGACATTTTCTCTGGACCGAGAACACCAATGTACATCAGAGTGAGTGAGGGTCATCAACCGTTGTGACCACCTTAAGCCTTGGTCATTCTTCAAAACAGATTGTGGAAGGTGAGAAATAAACCACCTTGCAAGGAGAGGAGTACAACACATGAGAACACCCCTCTTTCTCATTGTTCGTGTGTAAAATGAGTGAAGAATGTCCCCAAGCAATGTTGGTATTGGATTTCTGGATAAGAAGATTTTGACGGCGTTGACATCTATAAGCTGGTCAGGATTTGGGAACAAGACCAACCCATAAATGAGGAGTGCTACAATTTCTTCAAAGGCTTGTAGGTCCAAAGAATTCCAACACTCTTGTGCCTTCTCAAACAAGAATTTTGCCAAGAAGCCTTTGACACCGCTTCTAGTTTCCCAATGCCCCTTGATGTCAGATGATTGCAAGTGTAGTGCTTGAGCAACATCTTCAGGCTTTGGTTCTTTTTCCGTACCGTTGTAGGGTAGTTGATTAAGAATAGGAATTCTCAGGAGTTGAGAAAATTCCTCCAAAGTGGGCACCAATTGGTAGTCGGGGAAAGTGAAACAGTGGTGAAGGGGGTCAAAGAACTGGAACAACACCTTTACCATGTCTTCTTCAATGCTGGTGTTGACTAGGCTGAGCAGTCTACCATGTCTTTCACTGAAGGGAGAGCTTTCCGGAATTCTGGATGTGAGCTCCTTGAGTTGAGGAGGGATTCTCACAAGGTTGACTTGGATAGTTTTCCTGCGAAGAATTTCCATGACCTACAAAACAAGAACAAAGATGAAGATCCAAACCCTTGAAATGGTTAGTGGATGCATATGATACTTTATGATGCTCATGATGTATGCACAAACATATGTACAAGCAATTCACACAAAACCCTAGTTTCAGGCTTGCATGGGGTTTCATAGGTAAGTACCCTCTTGAGTGTAGTTGGCTTAAAATCCTGTCCTATAAATAGTAACCGGGTTCTAAGGAGCTCAATATCATTGGATTGTTTTCTATGTTCATTGTTTTGGTTTAGCCACTTAACTAGCGACCAAAATATTCCAAGAAAACAACCCTCAATGAGTGTAGTATCGAGTATCTACCAACTTCGGACTGCACCAAAGCCGGTCATCTCACTACCCCTAATGAAAGGCCAAGATGGTCAAGTAAGGTTCTAGGTCATTAGTGCTTAGTGACATCACTCAGCGGCCCCGTACTCTCCTTGATTGAACTCAAGGGTTACCGGTACTCACAAATATGTCGCACTAATATAGCTATTGCTTCAACCGTGTCGGTATACCCCGCACAGTTTCCACAACGTATTACTATCTATGAATGTTTCCTCAAATCCGGGTGTAGGATTTCAAACCCAAACAAGAGAACCAAGATATAAAGCAATCAGAGCAAACAATTAGTCATGCAAGAGGGTGATCTAAGCCCTAAGGTTACTCCACTTTAAAATATCCCCAGCAGAGTCGCCAGTTCTGTGATACGGTGGGAGAACTGACTTGAGGTTTTGCATTTGTTTTCGCAAATGTTTCGGTTGAGCAAGAGTCGCCACCGACTTTTTATTTTATCCTAAGGAAAGGTTAAAAAGCACAGCAAAAACCTTTGAGATGTTTTCTTGGGTTCGGGGAGTAGATTATAGAAAGGGAAGGTATTAGCACCCTTTCTATCCATGGTTATCCATGGGCTCTTAGTTACTTGCTTAGATCAACTTGCCTTGATTTTCAATTGTTTGAAATGGTGCTTTGTGTGTGTGTTTGAAAATGTTTTGAAAAGAGGCCAATGTGGTGGCAACCTTTGTAATGACCCATGTTTGGATGTATACAAAGGTGTATGTCTTTTGAAAAAGTTTTCAATGTTTTTGAAAGTTGTTTTGAAAGTGTGTTGTGATGTGTGATTTTGAAAAATAGGCAAGTGTTTTTGTTTTGCAAGTTGGCAAGTAACCAAGAGCTATCTACCCCTAAATTTCTCAAAGATTTTTTTCTATGTTTTAACCCTTTTAACAATTTTGTTCCACCATTGTATTTGGTGGACAATCTTGTGTTAGGATGTTAACGGGACGGGCGCGGGTCATCGTTTAGACCATGATTGCAATGGTGCCAAGTGTCTTTGGGCAATTTTCCTTTAAGGGACTTGATCATTTTTAGGCAACTTTCGAAAGCGTCATCGAGGGACTATGATCATTTGATATTGTTTTGTTTTACCAAAGACACCTAACATGCAACATGGCCCATTATTGAAGGCAACAAGTGGAGTAACCCTAGGGGTGCAAGTGTGATTGGTGTTTGTTCATTTTCATGCTTTTGTCTTTGAATTAGGTCAAGCTATTTATTGTTTTTGATTTTTGCATACAAACCCTAAGTCTATCATGGCATATTTATAAAGCTTTTAAATGCGAAAAATAAAATCCTAAATTATTACAACACAATTATGGGATGGGAGGTACAAATGTTCAAATGGGGATATTTAGCAAGAAATTTAAACCTAAGCTATTACAATCCAAATGGAATTTACAAGGTATTTAATTGTACAATAATAAAATAAAATAAAATAAATATGCAAGATGCAAAAAATGATTTTTATATGTATGTAAAAGCATTTTTATGTGTCAAATAAACAAAAATAAAAAGGTTAATTTTTTGGGTATTTTTATGTTTTTAGGGCAAAACCCTAATTTTATAAATAAGAAGGTATTTATTATATATTATATACAATGTTTATTAATTATGTACAAAAAATAAATAAAAAGAAAGTATATTGTAAAAAAAAGTATTTTTGAGGTTAAATATTAATAAAAATAAAAATGTATTATTTTTATGTTTTTATCCTAAATATTCTAATAAATATATAAGTATATATATATTATATATTAAATATATTAAATATGTACAAAAATAAAATATTTATCATTTACAAAAAAAGTATATTTTTTAGTAAATGTTTTCAAAAGATAAACTAAAATAAAAATCAGAAAATAAAAATGTATTTTGTATTATTTTTAGTATTTTAAACAAAAAGGTATATATATGTTATTTATATGTATAAACTCAAATAAAACAAATAAAAATCCAAATAAAAATGCAAAAATGGTTGAAAAAAAGTTTTTTATATTTTTTATATTTTGACAAAAATAAACAAGTCAGAAACAAAAAGAAAAAATCAAAAATGCTAAAAATAAAACACAATGGGCCAAGGGGGTGTATGTGTGAAACAGTGGTGCTTCTTAGATTTGTGTTTGACATAAAGCAACTCTTTACAAGAATGGATAACTTGCTTTTTCCAAATATGGCTTAATTCTTCATGTAATGACCAAATGAGCAAAATAATGCTAGAACACAATGGATTGGCATTTAATTATTGAGTGTAAATGAGATTAGAGGCCTGTAACTAGCTTGTGCAAGCTTATTTCAAAAATGCCTAAGTTATGAACATGCATTTGGCCATGAATCAAAGTGACTTTTGCCCATATTGTCAAATTCGATTCTCCCTAACCACAAGGGTGTTTGAGAAGTTCTTGGACAATTTGGAAAGCTTGGAATGTGTACTACAATCCATATTTGTAATGCAAGTTGAAATTCCAAGTGGAAGCATGTGAAAAGTGGCCATGAAGTTGGGCAAAAATCCTGCCTAGAATAGGTCAAAAATTTTCTAAGTTAAGAATGTTTTGCACCCCTATTCCAAAAATCATAACTTGAGCTACAAGCTTCTTTTGAGGAAACTTTGCGAATCAAAGTTGTAGATTTTGAAATGGAATATAACTTTC
The DNA here is from genome assembly GCA_948472305.1 of Vicia faba. Taxonomy (NCBI): domain Eukaryota; kingdom Viridiplantae; phylum Streptophyta; class Magnoliopsida; order Fabales; family Fabaceae; genus Vicia; species Vicia faba. Next base: position 166,273,919 of record OX451735.1, read on the forward strand.
ATGTTTTGAGTTTTGTTTGAATCCAAATGCATCTTGATGAAAAAATGGGACAAAGTTAGGAAAAAATTAGGAATTTTCATAACTTAGAAAATTTCTAAGTTATGAAATTTCTTCATTTCAAACCCTAATTTGTGATTTTTGATTTCTTGATGAACAAGTTTCATAAATTGACATGTCTTGATGAAAAATGAATCTTGACACTTGATTTTGACCAAAAAGTCAAAGTTTGACTTTTCAGTATACAGTCAAATTTTGATCAGTTGACTGGAAAATTCATCTGTCAATCTTGTGCATTTGGGATCTTTTGAACTTGTTGAATGTGTCAAGACCATGTCATTGAGTCCTTGAGTCCATATGTGAGCTTGGTTTGCCATTGGCTAGGTCAAACAGTCAAAATTTGCCTTTGTGCAGTCAAAACCCTAAAAATGACCATTTTGCCCTTTTGGTGATCTGATCAAATTTCTTGTGGAATTGTGATCCAAACTTGACCAAATGGTTCATATGAGTTCATAATGTTTATGTGGATCAAAAATCATGAGGTTTGACTGTCAATTGACCACAGTTGACTTTTTCCCCACAACAGTTGATTTCTGGGTCAATTGTCCAATTGACTGGGCAAAGGTTGGAATCAAGGCTTGAAACTTGGTATGGATAAGCTTGTGAGTCCAACATGAAGCATGAAAGTCACTTTGGGTATTTTGGGTCAAAACATATTTGTGCAAACTCAAACCCTAATTTGGGTCAACAGTGCAAGGAGGAGTCTTGAGCAGAGCAAACCCTAACTGGATCTTGAGCTCCAAGGGTCTTGTGATGAGAAAAAGTTGAGGAAATGGGAGGGCAAATTTTGGGGTACAACACAGTCCATGCGAAATTTGTTCCATACCTCCCCTAATTGCTTATTTCAGCCTATTTCCCTTTTATTTCTTTTTATTTGTTTTATTTTTATTTTATTTTTATATTAGGTTTTGATTTTATTTTTCTTTTCACATGATAAAATGACAAAAAATATATTAGGGTATAATTTCGTTTTTTATATTTTAATATTAGAAAAAAATTTAATTTTCTTTTGATTTTTTTATTTAGTTGATTCTTGATAACATGTTCCCTTAGGAATTCTATTACACAATTAAACTTTGTTTTGACCGCTTTAGTATTGAATTAGATCTCAGGTTTAAAACCTTAGCATGACAACATTAGGTTAGATCCCCTTTGTGATACGGTGGGAAGAACTGACTGTTTTTGGAATGCTGGTTTGCGTTTTGCGTTTGTTTTCGTAAAATGTTACGGTAAGCAAGAGTCGACACTGACTTTTATTTTATCCAACAAGGAAAGGAAAAAAGCATAGAAAAATTCCTTTTTCGAGATATTTCTCGGGTTCGGGGGGTAGATTATAGAAAGGGAAGGTATTAGCACCCTTTCTATCCGTGGTTATCCACGGGTTCTTAGGTACTTGCTCATCATTTTCAAAATGTTTTCTTTGTGCTTGTGGGTTTGAAAAAGTTTTTGTTTTAAACTTCGATTTAACTCTTGCTTCTGTCCTCAAGAATGTAATGAAGTGTTTTTGAAAACTTTGTTTGAAAAAAGGAGCGTAAGTGTGATACGGTGGGAGAACTGACTAGGGTTTTGCGTTTGCTTTCGCAAATGTTTCGGTTGAGCAAGAGTCGCCACCGACTTTTTATTTTATCCTAAGGAAAGGTTTAAAAAGCACAGCAAAAACCTTTGAGATTTTTCTTGGGTTCGGGGAGTAGATTATAGAAGGGGAAGGTATTAGCACCCCTTCTATCCATGGTTATCCATGGGCTCTTAGGTACTTGCTTAGATCAACTTGCCTTAGTTTTCAATTGTTTGAAACGGTGCTTTGTGTGTGTTTTTTTGAAAATGTTTTAAAAAAGATGCCTTGTGCTAGGCTAACCTTGTAACAATTCTTTACTCGAATGTTTTACAAAAGGTGTTTTATCTTTTAAAAAGATGTTTCAAGGGTTTGAAAAGTTGATTTTTGAAAGTGTTTGTGAAGTGGGTTTTGAAATTAGGCAAGTGTTTTCTTTGCAAATTGACAAGTACTTAAGAGTTTATCTACCCTAAAGTTTTCTCAAAGATTTTTGTCATGTTTTAAGCCTTTTTGACAAATTTGTTCCACCATTGCATTTGGTGGACAATCTTGTCTTAGGAGATGAAAGGGACAGGCGCGGGTCATCGTTTGGACCATAATTGCAATAGTGTTAAAGATCTTTGGGCAATTTTCTTTAAGGGACTTGATCATTTGTTTTTTGTTTGTTTTGAAAAGTTTTATCGAGGGACTATGATCATTTAATTTGTTTGTTTTGTCTAAAGAAGTTCAACATGCAATATGGCCCATTTATTTGAAGGCAACAAAGTGGAGTACCCTAGGGGTGCTAGTGTGAGATGTGTTGTTTACTTTCATGCTCATTTATCTTGTATTAGGTCAAACTATTTTTTTTTATCGTTTTCGCATGCAAACCCTAATTCTAACATGGCATAATTAGAAAGCGTATAAAGTGCGAAATTGAAAATCCTACGCTATTACAACATAATAATATAGGGAGGGGGGTACAAATTTACAAATGGGGAATATTTAGACAAGAATTTAAATCTAAATTATTACATCATTTTTTGAATATTTGCAAGGTAAATAAATTGCATAATTAAATAGAAATTAAATAAATATACAAAAATGCAAAAAGAAAGTTTTTTATATGTATGAAAAAAAAAGTGTGGTTTATATAAAATAAAACAAGAAAATAAAAAGGTATTATTTTTGAGTATTTTCATATTTAGGGCAAAAACCCTAATTTTAATCAAAATGTATATTAATTAATTAATTCACATAATATTTATTATTTACATACAAAAATAAAATAAAATATGGTATATTTATAAAAAGACCCTTTTTTAGTATTAAATATTAAAAAATAAAATATGTACATTATTTGATATTTTATTCTAAGTATATTAACAAATATGTATTTATATATATTATTTTAAATATGTATCATGGATAAATAATAATAATAATAATTTTTTAATATTTTATAGAAAATAGTATTTTTTGTATGAAATATTTTCAGAGGGTAATATAAAACAAAAAATGAAAATGGGAATGTATTTACACTATTTTTCTATTTACCCTAAATAATAATATATACACATATATGTATAAATCAAAAGAAAATCAAGTAAATATCAAATAAAATCAAAAAATGATGAGAAAATTATTTTCAAAATTTTAATATGCTGAGAAAAAATAAACAAGTCAAACAAAAAAAGAAAAAGTCAAAAAGAATTAAAAATGAGACAAATGGGCTTTGGGGGTGCAAAATAGAAAAGATGGTGTGAATAAAAAAAATGCTCAGGCCCAGCCCAAACCATTCTTCTTCAACCTCTGAATCACAAAACGCGCGCCTGCAAGCTTGTGTTTGAAATCCTGATTCTTTGATTTTTTGAACAAACTTCCAACACAAAAGATGTTAAGCATGAAATCACGATTCTAACCATATGCATTACTTGATCTAACTCTCTAAGATGAGGGAGAATTTCTCCTCCCCCAATTCCTGACCTAGTTTTTCTGCCATTTTCAAAGCTCAAATTCTCTCTACTCAGACAAAAGAAATGAAAAGTAAAGATATGTACATGTTCAGGGCTATGAGTAGAACCTTGCTTCTTCACAAACTTAAGACTAAAGATGCATAATAAGAGAGATACGAGTTCAAAATTTTACCTATTCAGTTGAACTTCTATCTGGAGAATGAGGAACTTTCAGTGCAAGGTGATGATTGGAAAAGCTTCCTTGAGGTCCAGGGATACTATTCCAATGTTTACTTTGTCTTGAAACTTCTTGTATCGAGCTGTGGAACTTCAACTGCAAAAGGAAAAAATGAAAATGGTGGAAGCTGTTAGAGGGATTACAGGTCAGGTTTTAGGTCATGGTTAGCTTGCATACATGCTAGGGAATGTGTATGAATTGATTTTGGTAAGAATGCTCGAGGGAAATGGGAGTTGGCACTCAAACTGCAGAGGCAACTCTGTTTTTGCAGTTTGAGGATGATTCTGAGATGGAGGGTGTTTTGGAGGCAAATGGCTCGTGTCACAGCTTGGTTATGTTGTCTTGAGTGTGTTTGATAAGTTTGTTCTTGTGTGTCTAAGCTGAGATGAAAGTTGTTACAAGTTATGGGACTTCCTTCACACTTAAGCAACAAAATGCCACTTGATGTTTTAGGTCAGTAGGGGACCTCTAATCCTGCAGCAAAGCTTCTCTTGATCAGAGCAATTTGTCCATAATCTTGTGCCAAAAGGATTTAGCTTGTACTTGTTGGATTTCTAAATTGACATAAAGTGAACTTTTACCAAAATGGCTAATTTGCTTTATCTAGAAATGGATCAATCTTGTGTACAATGCTTGAACTCATGGAACAACACTTTGGCATAATGAACAAGCATTAAATTATGGAGTGTAACTTGGTTTAAGGACCTGTAATCTAGCCTAAAGCATGCTGAGTTCAAATTTGCAAAGTTATGGACATGGAACTTGGTCATGAACAAAGTGGTTTTTTGCTATATTGTGAAATTCGATTCTCTCTAACCATGAGGTTGTTTGAGAAGTTCTTGGACATTTTGGAAAGCTTGGAATGTGTACTACAATCCATCTTTGAAATGAAAATTGAAATTCCAAGTCGAAGTGTATGAAAAATGGCCTTGAAGTGGGGTAGAAAACCTTGTCAAAATAGGTTAAAATTCTACTAAGTTAAAAATGGTTTAGTGCCCTTATTCAAAAAATTGTAACTTGAGATACAAGCTTCAAATGAGAAAACTTTGTGAATAAAAGTTGTAGATTATGCAACAAGCTACAACTTTCATGTTTTGACTTTTGTTTGAATCCAAATGGATCTTGGTGAAAAGGTGGGGCAAAGTTGGGAAAAAATTAGGGTTTTTCATAACTTAGAAAAATTCTAAGTTATGAAAAATTCCATTTTCTAACCCTAATTTGCAATTTGTGATTTCTTGGTGAACAAGTTTCATGATTTGGCATGTTTTGATGAAAAATGAATCTTGACTCTTGATTTTGACCAAAAAGTCAAAGTTTGACTTTTCAGTATACAGTCAAAATTGATCAATTGACTGAGAAATTCAATTGTCAATCTTGTGTACTTGGGATCTTTTGATCTTGTTGAGCATATCAAGATAATTCCATGGGGTCCTTAAGTCCATATGTGAGCTTGGTTTGCCATTGGCTAGGTCAAACAGTCAAAAATTGCCTTTGTACAGTCAAAACCCTAAAAATGACCATTTTGCCCTTTTAGTGATCTGATCAAATTTCTTGTGGAATTGTGATCCAAACTTGATCAAATGGACCATATGAGTTCATAATGTTGATGTGGGTCAATTTTCATGAGATTTGACTGTCAATTGGTCACAGTTGACTTTTTCCCCAATACAGTTGATTTCTAGGTCAACTGTCCAATTGACTGGGCAAAATTTGGAATCAGGACTTGAAACTTGGTATGGATAAACTTAGGAGGTTAATATGAAGCAAGAAAGTCATCTTGGGCACTTTAGGTCAAAACATCTTTGTGCAAACACAAACCCTAATTTGGGGTTAGCAGTGCAAGGAGGAGTCTTGAGAAGATGAAACCCTAACTGGATCTTGAGCTTCAAGAGCTTTGTGAGGGGAAATCAATGAGAAATGGGAGGGCAAATTTTGGGGTACAACAGTAAGTGTGAGAAAGTTTGTTTTTTGGATGAGCAAGTATCTAAGAACTATCTACCTACTCGAAAAAGGAATCGTTCTATGCTAATGTCCTTTAGACAATGCTATCCCACTATTAATGAGTGGGTAGCACCGTCGTTGGAGTTTAAGGGTCAATTCGAAATAGGGACATACGGTCACCAAAGCAATGTTAGGACGCCTTAGTGAAACTTATGATCTTTTAGACAAGAGAGCGACCTCTAAAACAACCTATACTCAATGACCGTGTACAAAGGCAACTAAGTGAGGTGTACCCTAAGAGTGCGCATGTGCGAGTGTGTCGTTTTCAGTTATTTTTATCTTTGTACATGTTAAAGGTGATCTAGTTTGATTTTAAGATTAACATTCAGTCTTGTCATGCAAACCCCTATTATCAAACATCTAACAGTTATAATTTGCGGAATTAAAAGTGCAGAAATTAAATTACAAGGCGTCAGGTATTTACATCGCCAAAGACAAACCCTTTGAAAAATAAAATAAAGCGGTAAAAATAATTAAATGTCCTATTTAACTATTACAATCCGGAAGTAGGTACATTATTGGATAAAAATAAATAAAGCGCACGGGAAATTAAATCGGATGCGAATTAGGGTTTTGACCCTTTTGGAAGAAAATTGCTTTTTTTTTGTATTTTGTTGTTTTTATTTGAGAAAATAAATTAATCCTAAATTAATTACTAAATTAATTATTAAATTAATTAATTAATGAAGAAATAAATTTTGACATATTTTGGGTTTTTGTTATTTTAAGAAAGGAAATATAATTAATTAAATTAGTAATTAAAACCTAATTAAATCTAATTAATTTTAATTATTTACAAAATAGGTTAAAGTTATTCTAGAATTAAAACCTAAATTAATTAATTAGTGTTTATTAATAAAAATAAAAGTTAAAATTTGATTGAATAAAAAAAATATTTTTGTGGTTTTATTTGATGAAAAAAAAGGAATTTTGTTATTGGTTAGAAAATTAAATAAAAATAATAAAACAATTGATAAAACAAAATAAAATAAATAAAAGAGAGAGGGGAGTGTTGGGCCTGATTATGTGGTGTTAAAAGCAAATCTGAAGGCCCATTAACAGCTGGCCTTTTTTGACTTTGTGGATCTGGTGCTCATGCGTTGACTGGCGCCTTGGTGGACCTTCAATCCTTGGCCATCAGATCTGGCTATTGGCCATCTGGCTCTTGGATGCATGAGGGAGCATGGTAAGTTGCAGATAAACGCGTATATACAATCACCTGAAAACAAAAGTTATTGAGAAAGTGGGGGACCTGGGATTTGAACCCAGGTCCTGAAGGAAATACATTGCTTGCTTTGCCACTACACCATATTTCTTTAGTTGTTATATTAACACAAATCAATAATAATATAATAAAACAAGAATTATTGGTCAGAAAAATAAATAAAACGCGCCAAGATTTGAAATGGCCAGTGGACGGAGGACACCTCATCGTCCCTGTCCTCAGAGCTGTAAAAAAAATACCAGCGGATTTGAATCTGCAGCTAAAAGCGCAGGCCTATTCTAAAATTCTCTCCAGGACATATAAATCCATTCCAAGAACATGGTTCAATTCGTCATGGCCTCCTGATCAAAACCATGTTCTTCTTGAGTCTCAATTTTACCTGAAACAAAAGTCCCTAAAAACAACAACAAAAACCTTGCCATGGCGTTTTGCAAAACAGGTCATATGAATGAAATTAAATGATGCAGAAAGTTTGGAAATGTTCTTGTGATCATTAATATGCCATTAGTTTTCTCAAATGATGCAAGAACAAATCAAATCGAATTCAAGAACAGGGCTGTGTTACGTGAGATTTACAGTGCGTTTGGAAGCCTGAGGATGTGTGGTTTTGATCGAGTTAGCTTGTATGAACGTCCAGGAATCGATTGGGACAAGTCTTGATCCTTGAAAACGCCTCTAACCTAGATTTTAATCTCTCACTTTTTTTAGATTTTTCTCACTTTTGTTCTGCCTCTTCCAACACTTGCCAACCCTTATTTTCGTGTGTTTTTCTTCCTTATGTAATGCTCAGTGTATTAGGGTAAGAAACATGGTCCAAATCTCTCCCTATCAATGCACATGAATTGGATTTGATTCCCATTTAAAAACTTGCCAAATTTGCCTAATTCCAATCTTTTTGCACATGATTTGATTTGATACGAATTTGATGATGATAATGATCGTAATCAAAGCCTGAAATAGCCAAAAGATCACGTGTTATCAAAGTTTTGGATTTTATTTGATTTTATTTGATTTAAAATGAATAAATTCAATTAAAAATCAAATTAAATAATAAAAATGAAATATGGACACATGGCTGAAGCTAGGGCACTTGGGAAATGATGCAAACTCAAATCAAGTGAAAAATAATGGGCCCATTTGGCAAAATTTGAAGTTTGGGGGATAGTTGACTTTTGGTAGTTTTGCAAAAAAGTCCAACTTCAACAATGCATAACTTCTTCAATTTTGATCTTTTGGAGGTGTTCTTTGACTTTTTAGAAAGCTTAAGATGTCCTCTAACCAAATATTTTTGTCTCATATCATTTTGATATTCCATGCTCATGTTATAAGCTTTGGAAAAAAAGGTGTTTTTGTTGACTTTCAAAAATGACCTATAATGTCCAAATTCATAACTTCTTGTGAGTGCATTTTTTGATCTTGGGGTATGAATATGGATTGTAGGTAATTTCATCCTATTCAAAATGAGCTTTGTATGGGTCATTTCTCATAAAGTATGAGAAAGTTATGCTTGGTCAAAGTTGAGTTGACTTTTCCTACAAATCCCTAATTTAGCAACTTTTGAGTCTTGATGAATTTTGAGCAATCCTTGATGAATCATGATCAAACCTTGATCAAATGTTTAAATATCCTTCAAAATGATAATTTTGACAAAAAATATTGAAGTTTGACTGTTTATAGGTCACAGTTGACTATTGCCCTAACACAGTCGATTTTTGGACCTTTGAGCAATTGACTGAGCAAACTTCCTCTGCAAGGCTTGAAACTTGACATGGATGATCTTGAGAACATATTAGGACATTGGGGAGCACTTGAGGTCATTTGGACTCAAGGATCTTGACGCAACACAAAACCCTAATTTGGGGTTGACTGCCTTAGGAGATAGCTTGTCTGACCAACTCTTGAGCTATCTTGAGCAACTTGGAGATTTTTCTTGCAATGTCTTGAGGAATATGAGAGGGAAAATTTTGGGGTACAACAGCTGCCCCTATTCAATCTTCTTAAACCTGAGGATGTAGATTGGCTTTCATGCCTTTCGTGATCCGAAGGTGGAAGATGATTGAACACTAGAGTGCCCAGAAATTTGCACTCGCATGAAGCGGTATCAGCCTTGTGATGTTGGGAATGGGCTTACATATGCCATTTGGAGAGGTGTCGATCGTATAATAGATTCCTTAGTGATAGCTTGTATACCTGTTGTTATAGAAGATTCCACTAGGGAAGTATGATCTTTGTTGAGATTTTAGGAACTTGCTTGTACTTCAACTGAGAGAACATCTCTGCTGAGTTTTAAGAACTTGTTCGTAATTCAACTGGGGAAACATCTTCGTCAAGTTTTAAGAACTTGCCCGTAGTTCAACTGAGAAAACTCTGCTGAGATTTAGGAACTCGTCTGTAATTCGACGGAGGACTTTGTCGAGATTTAGAACCTTATCTGTAATTCAACTGAGGATAATTCGGTTGAGATTTAAGAACCGGTCAGTACTTCGAATGAGGGAAACATCTTCATCGAGATTTAAGAACTCGCCTGTAATTCAACTGAGAAAACTCTATTGAGATTTAGGAACTCGTCTGTAATTCAACAGAGGAGCTTTGCCGAGATTTAGAACCTTATATGTAATTCAACTGAGGATAATTCGGTTGATATTTAAGAACTGGTCAGTAATTCGACTGAGGGAAACATCTTCATCGAGATTTAGGACTTGTCTGTAATTCAATCGAGGATAATTTTGTTGAGATTTAAGAATTGTCAGTAATTCGACGGAGGAACTTGTCGAGATTTAGAACCTTATCTGTAATTCAACTGAGAATAATTCGGTTGAGATTTAAGAGCTTGTCAGTAATTCGACCGAGGGAAACTTCTTCATCGAGATTTAGGACTTGTCTGTAATTCAACCGAGGATAATTCTGTTGAGATTTAAGAACTGTCAGTAATTCGACAGAGGAACTTGTCGATATTTAGAACCTTATCTGTAATTCAACTGAGGATAATTCTGTTGAGATTTAAGAACCGGTCAGTACTTCGACTGAGGGAAACATCTTCATCGAGATTTAGGACTTGTCTGTAATTCAACGGAGGATAATTCCGTTGAGATTTAAGAACTGTCAGTAATTCGACGGAGGAACTTGTCGAGATTTAGAACCTTATCTGTAATTCAACTGAGGATAATTCTGTTGAGATTTAAGAACCGGTCAGTACTTCGACTGAGGGAAACATCTTCATCGAGATTTAGGACTTGTCTCTAATTCAACTGAGGATAATTCTGTTGAGATTTAAGAACTGCCAGTAATTCGACAACGGAAATTTGTCGAGATTTAGGACCTTATCTGTAATTCAACCGAGGATAATTCTGTTGAGATTTAAGAACCGGTCAGTACTTCGACTGAGGTAAAAGCTTCATAGTTTTGAATTTAACTGCATCATTCCTGAAAGGTAAAGGTTAGCTGTATGAAATGTATGATATGTATCAAACAATGATGTTCTCAAAATAAATGAGATTGTGTTGTATGATGCGTATATGCATGTGTCATGATGTATGGAAATGTAATGTTTTATCTGGGGAAAATAAATCCCAGATAGTTGCAGGAGAAAAGAGTTGAATTCTTTGTTTCCGCTGGGGATGGCGAATGAAGATGGTTGTGAGACTAAACCTGCAGGAGAGGATAACTCTGTTGGGGAATAAACTGATGAGGAGATTACTCTGTGGGGAAGACATGCTCTGCTAAGGATTCCACCGATAAATTCCACTGGGGATGAATTACCGTTGCTGGTGATACTGAATCCTGTTGGGGATTGACTTCTTGTTTGTGAAGGGAAAGAACTCCGCTGGGGGATGATCTTTCAATTGCGACTTCACTGGGGACAACCTTTTAGACTCTAATGGGGATAATCCTTTGAGTTCTGCTGGGGACAATCTTCCAAAGTCTACTGGGGATGACTCTCCAAATTCCACTAGAGAAGCTTTTTCAGGTTGCGCTGGGAAAAATTTCAAACTCCAATGGGGATATTTTTGTATTCTGCCGGGGAATATTAAGACTTTTCAGCGCTGATGGTAGATAAACTCTGCTTGGGGAGAATATTACCGATTCATTCACAGTGGTAAGTCTCAGCTGGGGAGAGCTATCATTACTGTCTTTTCTTACTTTGCGGGGAGTGAATGCACCTCTTGAGAAGATATTCTTAACCACAAATGGCCCTTCGTAAGTAGGGGTCCATTTTCCCCTAGGATTACCTTGAGGTAGGATAATGCGCTTGATAACCAGGTCCCTAACTTGATACTCTTATCGTCTAACTTTCTTGTTAAATGCCTTGATCATCCGTTTTTGATACGTCTGCCATGACAAATAGCAGTAAGTCTCTTTTTGTCGATTAAGTTCAGCTGATCACATCGAGTCTGAATCCAGTCATCTTCGCTAAACCCTGCATCCTTCATAATCCGAAGAGATGGTATCTGAACTTCAATGGGTAAGACGGCCTCCATGCCATAAACCAAGGAATAAGGTGTTGCCTCTATTAACGTCCTTGCTGAGGTACGGTACCCATGAATAGAAAAAGGTAACATCTCGTGCCAATCTTTGTATGTCACTGTCATCTTCTACACAATCTTCTTAATGTTCTTATTAGCCACTTCTACAGCCCCATTCATCTTCGGCCGGTAAAGAGAAGAGTTGTGATGCTGTATCTTGAACTGTTTGCATAGCTCGGTGATCATCTTATTATTGAGATTTGTACCATTGTCCATAATGATCATCTCTGGTACACCATATCGACAAATCAGGTTGTGCCGAATAAACCGTGCCACGACGTTCTTGGTTACAGTAGCAAAGGAAGTTACTTCAACCCACTTCGTAAAGTAATCAATATCTACCAAGATGAATCGATGCCCGTTAGATGCCGTAGGTCTGATCTCACCGATCATATCGATGCCCCACATTGCAAAAGGCCACAGAGCTGTCAAGACGTTCAGAGGTACTGGAGGTATGTGCACCTTATCAGCATAGACTTGACACTTGTGATAGGTCCGAGAATGCTGATAACAGTCGGCTTCCATTGTGGACCAATAATATCCTGCCCGAAGGATTTTCTTTGCCATGGTGTGTCCACTGGAATGAGTTCCGAAAGTACCTTCATGTAACTCTGCCATGATCCTTTCTGCCTCGTTCTTATCCACACATCGCAGTAAGGTTGAATCACGGTTACGCTTGTAAAGAATGCCATTGCTGATGAAGACCTTCGCCGCGAACCTCCTCAGAAACTTCTTATCATTAACAGATGCACCCTCAGGGTATTCTTGAGCCTCAAGAAACCTTTTCACCTCATGAAACCAGGGTTTATCTGCTACCTCTTCAGTCTCAATGTCGCAGCAATGTGCAGGTTCGTCCAACCTTTCAATGGTAATCCGGGGAGCTTCGTTGTCCCAATTGACTTTGAACATAAAAGACATCATAGCCAGCGCGTCCGCTAACTGATTCTCCTCTCTAGGAAAGTGTTCAAAGGTTATCTCTTCGAAATGTGGAAGCAACGTTAATACATACTCCTTGTAAGGAATAAGATTTGGGTGTTTCGTATCCCACTCGCCTTTGATCTAATTGATCACGAGAGCGGAATCTCCGAACACACTCAAGAACTTAATCCTTAGGTCAATTGCTGCTCGAAGACCCATGATGCACGCTTCGTACTCCGCCATATTGTTGGTGCAGTTGAAACATAGTCGGGCGGTAAACGGAGTATGAAAGCCTTTAGGAGATATGATCACGGCGCCAATGCCATTACCCAAAGCGTTCGAAGCTCCATCAAAGTACATGGACCATCGGGATCCCTCCTCAGGTCCTTCATCCGGTCCAGGTTCTTCACAGTCGGTCACTATCATGATATTATCATCCGGGAATTCAAAGTTCATGGACTGGTAATCATCCACTGCCTGATGTGCCAAATGATCTGCCAACACACTTCCCTTGATTTCCTTTTGGGTCGTGTACTGGATGTCATACTCATTCAATATCATCTTCCATCTTGCTATTCTTCCGGATAAGGCAGGCTTCTCAAAGATATACTTGATTGGATCCAACTTTGATATCAACAGAGTAGTGTGAGTCAGCATATACTGTCTCAGCCGGCGAGCAGCCCATGCCAAAGCGCAACAAGTTTTCTCGAGCAACGAGTATCGGGTCTCGCAGTCGGTAAACTTTTTGCTAAGGTGATAAATAACATGCTCTTTTCGGCTAGACTCGTCATGTTGACCCAGCACGCACCCCATTGAATTATCGAGTACTATCAAGTATAGGATCTGGGGTCTCCCTTCAACTGGAGGCATCAAAATAGGTGGCTCTTGGAGATACTCTTTGATCCTTTCGAAAGCGGCCTGACATTCATCGTTCCATCTTACCACTTGATCTTTCTTCAGTAGCTTGAAGATTGGCTCACAAGTAGCAGTCAGGTGTGAGATGAATTGGGCAATGTAATTCAAACGTCCCAGAAAGCCTCTGACTTATTTTTCTGTTCAGGGAGCTGGCATCTCCTGTATAGCCTTCACCTTCGCAGGATCCACTTGAATACCTTTATCACTTACGACGAAACCCAACAGCTTACAAGATCTCACCCCGAAGGTGCACTTGTTCAGGTTTAACCTCAGCTTGTACAACTTCAACCTGTCAAATAACTTCTGAAGGTGGTCCAAATGTTCTTCCTCAGTCTGGGATCTTGCAATCATATCGTCAACATATACCTCAATCTCATGATGGATCATGTCATGAAACAAGGCGACCATGGCACGCTGATATGTTTCCCCAGCATTCTTCAATCCGAAAGGCATGACTTTGTAGTAAAAGGTACCCCATTGAGTAACAAAGGTTGTCTTCTCCATGTCTTCGGGAGCCATTTTAATCTAATTATAACTGGAGAAACCACCCATAAAGGAGAATATCTTATGCTGTGCGGTGTTGTCAACCAGAACGTCAATATGAGGTAAAAGGAAATCATCCTTGGGGCTCGCCCTGTTCAGATCCCTATAGTCAACACACATTCGGACCTTACCATCCTTCCTCGGCACTGGAACCACGTTGGCCACCCACTGTGGGTAAGAAGTAACTGCTAGAAATCCGGCATCAAACTGTTTCATAACTTCAGCCTTGATTTTCTCAGACATCTCCGGGTGCATTCGACGAACCTTCTGTTTTACTGGAGGACAATCTTCCTTGGTAGGCAATCGGTGAACCACAATATCGGTATCCAACCCAGGCATATCTTCATAAGACCAGGCAAAGATCTCAACATAGTGACGCAGCATCTGAATCAACCGTTGGTTAACACTAGGTTCCAGATTTGCACCGATCTTGACCTCTTTCTTGTCCTCTTCTGTACCCAGATTTACTGTTTCCACTGGCTCTTCGTGCGGCTGTATAGCCCTCTCTTCCTGTAGTAAGAGTCTAGCAAGTTCACCAGGAACTTCTCAATCATCTTCACCTTCGTCTTTGGCTAAGTTGATCGGACTTTAGAAGTCATAACCGGCAGTAGCAGAGTCGTTATCAGTGGGATCCATAGTGGATGTAGACCTGTATATGTGAGTGTGTGTAGAATAGCTGTTTTGCAATATATAATGAAAGAAAAACAAGGAGCGCAAAATTTGAAATGCAAGAAATGTCCAATGCTTTTATTAATGATATATGTAGATGACAAACATAAATCCCTCACAAACAAAACCACGGTGCCCCGGGTAAGAAACCAGGCCATAAAGTTTCAAAACATTGTCTGTTACAAATTCAAAACAAAAGTATCATTACTGGGTAATAAAAGAAATTGGGACGAAGTCTTTTGCCGTCCAATTGCTTAGTCCACCATCAGTAGTTGGGTAGATCCAACTATCGAACTCAGACTCTTCAACATAGTCTTCAATGGAATTCACTCCTGAATTGCTGATAAACAGGGGAGGTCTTCCGATCCGCGCACTCCGAACAGCCCTTTGAGCTTCTGCAGTGAAATCCAAACCAAACTTGTTAGTCTTATGTGCAAAATCATGGAGTTAGCCCCAATTTGCACACCCACCTTTCTCAACAACAGCCCAGGCATCCTTAAAGGAAGCCATCTTCATTGGAGGATCTTCAACAACAGTCTCAGTTGATGCCAGCGTCTAGGGAACCTCTTCAAAATGCTGAAACGGGGTCTCAATGAAATCCCCATCCATCTCTACATATCAGAAAGAGTTGAGGTGGCTCACCATGTACTCTTCTTCTCCTCGTACCGTAACAATTTTCCCTTTCACCGGGTACTTTAGCTTCTGGTGGAGCGTTGAGGTTACTGCCCCAGCTTTGTGGATCCACGGACGACCCAGCAAACAAGAATAAGATGGCCGAATATCCATCACATAGAATGTAGATGCGAAAACCTGAGAACCAACCTTAATCAGAATATCCACTTCTCCGTGTACCATCCTCTTGGACCCGTTAAAGGCCCTGACTACAATGTTACTCGGCTTCAGCTCCAACCCTTCACAGTCTAACCGGTCTAGAGATTTCTTAGGTAAAACATTCAGCGATGACCCAGTATCCACCAATACATGAGCAAGAGTAGTGCCCCTACATTTAATGGAGACATGCAGGGCATCGTTGTGATTCTTCCCCTTAGCAGTCAAGTCGGCGTCGGAGAATCCCAACCCGTTATCGGCAGTCAGACTAAACACGCAATCTTTAAACTGATCAGCTGATGTTTCTTGTGGCACGTGCGCGGTCTTCAGGAAAGCAATCAGAGCCTTGGCATGGGCTTCTGAGCATAGCAACAGAGACAACATAGAGATTTTGGACGGGGTTTGCCCCAACTGCTCGACTACATTGTAGTCGCTCCTTTTGATGATCTTCAAAATTTCCTCCATCTCTTGTCTAGAGGCTTCAATAGTAATCTTCTTCGGTGCCTCCGTCTGGGCAGGCTCACTGGTGGTCCCTTTTCCCCGAGCGTCAGATGACTCGGCAATAGGGGTAAGAATTGGAACTTGAACAGGGACATTATCAGGTATACTGGCAGGTGTAATAACAACAGGCTTTCGCACAACGGGTGGAGAGATCTCAAGGGAGAAAAGTCTTCCGTTGCGGGTGACTTTGGTAGGTCCAACAATATTGTTGACGTCAGTATCGGCCTCTTCAGTACTCAAGTCTTGCTTAACTCCATGATAGTATACGTCAGCCCCGTAGTGCCATGGGACAAATTTATTTGACGTATAGGCTATAGGCCCAGGAACAGTGATGATCAATGGTGCAATTCTTGGAACAGATGTAATTCTAACAGGCTTTCTCGAGGAAGCCTTGGAAGAATTGTCGACAATGGTGATTATAGCAACTTCTTCAGTAGGAACCAAAGGAACAAAAGTCTTCTCAAACATAATTTCTTTATTATTCATCAGGCGTTGGACACCTGACTTTAAAAGATGGCAACCGGTAGGTAGGACGGAATACATACGACAACCTTCGTCACAGCCCGGAAATAAACCGGCTAACAGAAGGTTCTTCTTCACAGTCATCAATGGAGTAGTAATGCCTTTCACAGAAACCACAAATGAGTCTTCATTTACAACATTCACCCCGTGTTCGGGCATAGGAGCAGTCACAACATTAGGTCTTTCAGGTGCTTCAAACTCAATCTCCTTAGCATCAATTAAGTCCTGTACCTTATTCTTTAAAACCCAACAATCATTCGTATCGTGCCCCGGGCTATCGGAGTGAAAAGCACAGCGGGCGTTCGGGTTGTACATTGGTGATGTTGTATTGGGATTCTTCGGGGCTTCCTTCGGAATCACCAAGTTGGTCTTTAATAACTGCGGCAGAATCTGAGACAAAGTCATGTTGAGCTGAGTGAACTGTCTTTGTGGCCTCTCGGCCCTTGGCTGATTGTTGCGCTGAGGAGCAACAACAGGTCTTGATATAACAACTGCATTAACAGCTTGGCGGAGTTCAGGTCTATTATGGCTCTTTGCACTATAAACAACACTCGACTCCTTATTAAAAGGCTTCTTCTTGGTGCTTGATGAAACACCCTTCTGTATCTTTCCAGATTTAATACCGGCTTCAATTCTTTCCCCGGTCATAATCAACTCAGTAAACCCGAACAATGAACTTCCAATCAGATGGTTGAAATACGGACCAGACAAGGTCCCCAGAAACATATCCACTAGCTCCCTATAAGCCAAGGGTGGTTGCACTCTTTCAACAAGGTCCCTCCACTTCTGAGCGTAGTCTTTGAAACCTTCGCCCGCTCCCATAGACATACCCTGGAGTTGGGTACACGTGGGGGCGAGGTCGGCATTGTATTGGTACTGCTTGTAGAAAGCAGCAACCAAATCTTCCCAATTACGGATACTGGCTCCTTCCAGCTGGTAAAACCATTCAAGCTGAGTCCCTGAGAGACTGTCTTGAAAGAAGTGGATCCAGAGATTCTTGTCAGCGGTGTATGGCTGAATCTTTATAACATACGAACGGAGGTGCAGTTTTAGGCAAGACACCCCGTCGTATTTGGCAAAGGCTGGTGCTTTGAACTTGTGGGGAATCACCACCCCAGATGACAAACCCAAATCACCAAAGTCCAATCCAGGGACCTTCTGGATTTCCATCGTGCTCAACCGGTCTTCCAGTTGCTTATATCTATCCTCAGTCGGAGGATACTGGTCTTCGTCAAAGTCGGTCTCATTGTATGAAACCACATGGCTAGGAGCCCTCCTTTCTTCCTGATTATCTCCCCCTCCAGATGAGTGGGTCAAATCAACCTCTTCTCGCAAATCGTTTCCGAATCTGCGACCCATATTAAATAGGACCGTCTTCTTCTTCTTCTTCTTCTACTTCTTCTTCTCTTTCAGGATAAGGGTCTTCAGATCTTGCTGACCCTTAGCCAAGTTCATGAACAATTCCTGGAACTGGGCGTTTTGAGCTTGCAGAGCCTTGATTGCTTATTCAGTTGATGTTTCAGAAGACATAATGCTGAAAGAAACAGCGAAGAAGATAAGAGACCTGTAATGGGTACCTGTGATGAGGTGCATGGAATGAAATGCGTATGATATGATTTCAAAGACGTTGAGAGATTCAAATTCGTAAACCAAAATGAAACACACTTTTATTAGATAAACTTTGAATTCAATTGTTCAACAAATGCCTTTAAGGCGTTACAAAAAAGGAAATACTGAAAAGTAAAGCAAAACTAGAAATAATCAAAAAGACAATCAGTGCTCCCATGGTCGTTTCCTGTCGGTGCGGACATAGTCGTTGAGGATCTTCTCATTCTCCAATTGCCTTGTCAACTTTTAAATCTTCTGCTCTTGCTCGTGATACTTTTCTCTGTAAGTATCCCGCTCTTCTCTCAGCTGCATCCATGATCTCTTTAATTCCCCTATGTCAGTAGGCATGTATGGATGGAGGATGGTAGGAGGAACCCCTTCTTCATCAGTAACCTCAAAAACTATAGGCAAGACGGCTTCGTACGGCATTCCCAGCTTTTGGGCACGAATTCGAACCCATCGGAGATATGGCTCCATTGGAAGAGAAGTCTTCGCACCCAGCTCGTGCGGATCAGACCTGTGTACCCTATCCCAGGCTCGTATGAACCTGCGGCGTTGCTCATCACTATCCCCTTGGAAGTCAAAGACAATGCTCGGCATCAACAACTCAGAGGTCCTTCCCTCCTAGCTCGCCCAAATTGACGTAAGGCCAAACAATGATTATAAGTGATTCCTCCATGGGTTCCTAATAGTGGATCATTGGGGTATTCCCCACAGCGATCAATTATAGCCACGTCTTCCATGCCTTTGATAGTCCAAATGATGTCCATGTGAGAGAGGAACATAATCCTGTAGGCCCAACCCATGCCTTCCTTGTTCTTCAAAACTGATTTGGGGAGGTGAGAGATAAACCACCTCGCCAGCAATGGTGCACAACACATAAGGGTTCCCCATTTCCGAGTAGTACGGGCATAAAGAGAGTGCAAAATGTCACCCAAGAGAGTGGGCACAGGGTTACAGGACATGAAAATATTCACTGCATTCACGTCGATGAAAGAATCTGAGTTTGGAAACAGAACCAGGCCATAAATAAGAAGAGCCAGGATGTCCTCGAACGCCTGAAAGTCTAAACTGTCCCAGAACTGATTAGCCTTACCAACCAAGAACTTAGTCAAGAAGCCTTTTATTCCACTACGAGTTTCCCAATTAGACATTACCTCAGCCTTTGTCAGATGGAGGGCTGAAGCAATCTCTTCCGGCCTAAAGACTTTCTCCAAACCTGTGAACGGAGTCTGCTCTAGAATAGAGATACTAAGTAGATCAGAGAACTCTTCCAAGGTAGGGACCAACTGGTAGTCTGGAAAAGTAAAGCAATGATACAGTGGATCAAAGAACTAGACTAAGACACTCATCATCTGTTCATCCATCTTGGAAGTGACCAACCCAAGGAGGTGACCATGTCTTCTGATAAAGGAGGAAGTATCTGAAAACTTTGCGACCAATTCCTTAAGCTGAGTGGGAATCTGGACAAAGTTGATCCGAATAGTGTTTCTACGCATGGGTGCCATGACCTACAAAACAAAACAAAGATGAATCCCCTCTGTCTTTGAAATGGGTTAGTCCAATGCAAGATGCATGCAATGTCATGATGTCATGATGTCATGATAGAAAACACACCACAAGTATCCACAAATAACAAACATGGTAAGGGCAAACAAGTCACACAGACAACCCTTAGATTTCAGGCTGGCATGGAGTTTAGGTAGTACCCTCTTTTAGTTCAATTGGTTCAATCCTGTCCTAGAAATAGTAACCTGGTTCTAGAGGATCTCAATATCATTGACCACCCTCGATCGGTCATAATTCCAGTTTAGCAACCTTTTCTTGTGGCCGGAATCATCGCGAGAGTTTGGTCTCAATGAGTGTAGCATACTGCTATTGTTCTATGGCCAAGTTGGTCAATTACAGGTGCTAAGGTCAGTTGGTGCTTAATGACCCCTTAGAAGACCCATATTCTCCTCGTTGCGCCACAAGGGATATCGGTACAAACTAAATTGCCACACCAATGTAGCTACTGCTTCAACCGTATCAGTCTACGTCGTACAATTCCCTCACAGTTTATTGCTACTTACCTAAAGGGTGTCCCTCAGATCTGGGTTAGGATCTATAGTAACTCCGATTCAAACCCACAAAGATAAAGCATACAAGTCAAGAAATTGAAAACATTATGAACTATTCCTAAGGTATACCCCACTTATAAGCGTCCCCAGCAGAGTCGCCAGTTTTGTGATACGGTGGGAAGAACTGACTGTTTTTGGAATGCTGGTTTGCATTTTGCGTTTGTTTTTGCAAAATGTCGCGGTAAGCAAGAGTCGCCACCGACTTTTATTTTATCCAACAAGGAAAGGAAAAAAGCATAGAAAATTTCCTTTTTCGAGATATTTCCCGGGTTCGGGGGGTAGATTATAGAAAGGGAAGGTATTAGCACCCTTTCTATCCGTGGTTATCCACGGGCTCTTAGGTACTTGCTCATCATTTTCAAAATGTTTTCTTTGTGCTTGTGGGTTTGAAAAAGTTTTTGTTTTAAACTTCGATTTAACTCTTGCTTCTGTCCTCAAGAGTGTAATGAAGTGTTTTTGAAAACTTTGTTTGAAAAAAGGAGTGTAAGTGTGAGAAAGTTTGTTTTTTGGATGAGCAAGTATCTAAGAACTATCTACCTACTCGAAAAAGGAATCGTTCTATGCTAATGTCCTTTAGACAATGCTATCCCACAATTAATGAGTGGGTAGCATCATTGTTGGAGTTTAAGGGTCAATTCGAAATAGGAACATACGGTCACCAAAGCAATGTTAGGACGCCTTAGCAGTAACCCTAATGTCTTAGATCATTTATTCGAGGCAATGATATCTGAGGCAACCTTTCCGAGGCAACTTATGATCTTTTAGACAAGAGAGTGACCTCTAAAACAACCTATACTCAATGACCGTGTACGAAGGCTACCAAGTGGGGTGTACCCTAAGAGTGCGCATGTGCGAGTGTGTCGTTTTCAGTTATTTTTATCTTTGTACATGTTAAAGGTGATCTAATTTGATTTTAAGATTAACATTCAGTCTTGTCATGCAAACCCCTATTATCAAACATCTAATAATTATAATTTGTGGAATTAAAAGTGCGGAAATTAAATTACAAGGCGTCGGGTATTTACATCGCCAAAGACAAACCCTTTGAAAAATAAAATAAAGCGGTAAAAATAATTAAATATCCTATTTAACTATTACAATCCGGAAGCAGGTACATTATTGGATAAAAATAAATAAAGCGCGTGAGAAATTAAATCGGATGCGAATTAGGGTTTTGACCCTTTTGGAAGAAAATTGCTTTTTTTTTGTATTTTGTTGTTTTTATTTGAGAAAAGAAATTAATCCTAAATTAATTACTAAATTAATTATAAAATAAATTAATTAATGAATAAATAAATTTTGACATATTTTGGGTTTTTGTTATTTTAAGAAAGGAAATATAATTAATTAAATTAGTAATTAAAACCTAATTAAATCTAATTAATTTTAATTATTTACAAAATAGGTTAAAGTTATTCTAGAATTAAAACCTAAATTAATTAATTAGTGTTTATTAATAAAAATAAAAGTTAAAATTTGATTGAATAAAAAAAATATTTTTGTGGTTTTATTTGATGAAAAAAAAGGAATTTTGTTATTGGTTAGAAAATTAAATAAAAATAATAAAACAATTAATAAAACAAAATAAAATAAATAAAAGAGAGAGGGGAGTGTTGGGCCTGATTTTGTGGTGTTAAAAGCAAATCTGAAGGCCCATTAACAGCTGGCCTTTTTTGACTTTGTGGATCTGGTGCTCATGCGTTGACTAGCGCCGTGGTGGACCTTCAATCCCTGGCCATCAGATCTGGCCATTGGCCATCTGGCTCTTGGATGCATGAGGGAGCATGGTAAGCTGCAGATAGGCGCGTGTATACAATCACCTGAAAACAAAAGTTATTGAGAAAGTGGGGGACCTGGGATTCGAACCCAGGTCCTGAAGGAAATGCATTGCTTGCTTTGCCACTACACCATATTGCTTTAGTTGTTATATTAACACAAATCAATAATAATATAATAAAACAAGAATTATTGGTCAGGAAAAAAAAATGCGCCAAGATTTGAAATGGCCAGTGGACGGAGGACACCTCATCGTCCCTGTCCTCAGACCTGTAAAAAAAATACTTGTGGATTTGAATCTGCAGCTAAAAGGGCAGGCCTATTCTAAAATTCTCTTTAGGCCATATAAATCCATTCCAAGAACATGGTTCAATTCGTCATGGTCTCCTGATCAAAACCATGTTCTTCTTTAGTCTCAATTTTACCTAAAACAAAAGTCCCTAAAAACCACAACAAAACCCTAGCCATGGCGTTTTGCAAAACATGTCATATGAACGAAATTAAATGATGAAGAAAGTTTGGAAATGTTCTTGTGATCATGAATATGCCATTAGTTTTCTCAAATGATGCAAGAACAAATCAAATCGAATTCAAGAACAGGGATGCGTTACGTGAGACTTACAGTGCGTTTGGAAGCTTGAGGATGCGTGGTTTTGATCGAGTTAGCTTGTATGAACGTCCAAGAATCGATTGGGACAGGTCTTGATCCTTGAAAATGCCTCTAACCTGGATTTTGATCTCTCACTTTTTTGAGATATTTCTCACTTTTGTTCTGCCTCTTCCAACACTTGCCAACCCTTATTTTCGTGTGTTTTTCTTCCTTATGTAATGCTCAGTGTATTAGGGTAAGAAACATGGTCCAAATATCTCCCTATCAATGCACATGAATTGGATTTGATTCCCATTTACAAACTTGCCAAATTTGCCTAATTCCAATCTTTTTGCACATGATTTGATTTGATACGAATTTGATGATGATAATGATTGTAATCAAAGCCTGAAATAACCAAAAGATCATGTGTTATCAAAGTTTTGGATTTTATATGATTTTATTTGATTTAAAATGAATAAATTCAATTAAAAATCAAATTAAATAATAAAAATGAAATATGGACACATGGCGGAAGCTAGGGCACGTGGGAAATGATGCAAACTCAAATCAAGTGAAAAATAATGGGCCCACTTGGCAAAATTTGAAGTTTTGGGGATAGTTGACTTTTGGCAATTTTGCAAAAAAGTCCAACTTCAAAATGCATAACTTCTTCAATTTTGAACTTTTGGAGGTGTTATTGGACTTTTTAGAAATATTGATATGTCCTCTAACCAACCCTTTTGGTCTCATATCATTTTGATATTCCATGCTCAAGTTATAAGCTTTGGCAAAAAAGATGTTTTTGTTGACTTTCAAAAATGACCTATAATGTCCAAATTCATAACTTCTTGTGAGTGCGTTTTTTAATCTTTGGGTATGAATATGGATTGTAGGGAATTGCATCCTCTTAAAAATGAGCTTTGTATGGGTCATTTCTCATAAAGTATGAGAAAGTTATGCTTGGTCAAAGTTAAGTTGACCTTTCCTGCAAAACCCTAATTTAGCAACTTTTGAGTCTTGATGAATTTTGAGCAATCCTTGATGAATCATGATCAACCCTTGATCAAATGATGAAATATCCTTCAAAATGAGAATGTTGACAAAAAATATTGAAGTTTGACTGTTTATAGGTCACAGTTGACTTTTGCCCTAGCACAATCAATTTTTGGACCTTTGAGCAATTGACTGAGCAAACTTCCTCTGCAAGGCTTGAAACTTGACATGGATGATCTTGAGAACATATTAGGACATTTGGGAGCACTTGAGGTCATTTGGACTCAAGGATCTTGATGCAACACAAAACCCTAATTTGGGGTTGACTGCCTTAGGAGATAGCTTGTCTAACCAACTCTTGAGTTATCTTGAGCAACTTGGAGATTTTTCTTGCAATGTCTTGAGGAATATGAGAGGGAAAATTTTGGGGTACAACACCCTTCAATCTCAATCTTAAGTCCATCAATGCATGATCACATTAGGGTTTTCAAGTTTCCCCTTTAGCCTTTTTGTTTCTTTTAATAAAACTAATTTCTTTCCTTAATCAAAAAAATCCAAAAATACTTAAATAATTTCAAACACTTTCAAAAATTAAAGAAGGAAAGACTTAAGCATCTATTGCTTAAGGGAACCGCTTAAGATATTTCTCCTAACAAAAACACTTTAACAAATTCAAATCATTTTTCCTTAGAGCGTTTTTCTCTTTAAAACATTTTCAAAAAGGATACGTTAATTCCATTCTACACAATACAACAATGCGTGAGTCTCCAAAGGTCGAGCGACAAATGTTAATTGTTAAAATTCGAACTTAGCATTATCCATAAAAAACACACAACAAACAAACATTTTTTACAAGAACTACAATGTTCTGATTCCCCTGGGGATACGTAGGATCTAAGTTGTAAAACTCGTACGATCTCAATAATAAAAACCTTTTGTTTTTCCCTTTAATAATTCATTCATGCATTTCCCTTAGCAAGTGAGATTTAAATAACACACCCTTTGATTAGGACAACAAGAGTGGATCCCATGGAGTACCACGGATGTGAAGGGTTCTAATACATTTTCCCTGCGTAATCGACTTTCGTACCATTCTCTTGGTTGCAAGACCATGTTATTTCCCATATTAAAGGTTTTCTTTATATTTTACTTTCCCTCTTTGGGATAAATAAAGATCAGTGGCGACTTCATTGTTTTAGTATTTTTAGAAGCACTATAGTTGGAAAATTACTGGGAAAACCAAAGCAAGTCAGTCATAGATTTTGTTTGTTTTCTTTTCTTTGGGTGTTTATATATTTGTTTTACTTGCTTTATTCATTTGCATTCATTGCATGATATTTATTTTTCCTATATATTCTGGATACTATTGTTCTGTTTCTTTGTTGGGTTGGGTGATACTTTGAGATATAAGCCCACCATCCAACCTTGAGTTTGCCACATGATTAGAGTGGATGGACATGTTGACTCCCGTGGCACTTGACACACAAGAGTTGACATGATACCCACACTCAGACGAGGACCTCTTGGGGTACCTTTGTCTTGCCTATTTATGCACAAGACACAATATTTTCATAGAGGGCTGTCGACTCCGGGAACCTTTTGGGAACCACTTTTCAAGACTAGAATCCACATGTGAGAGGGGTTTAGACTGTTTGATAGGAAACCTTGGCCTTTATCTTACCCTTTTTTTTTGTTTTCTTACAAAGGGGAACTTTTGAACCTGTGTAATTCACCTTGTTCAGAGATTCAGTACATTAATCATCTAGACTATGTCAAGTTGTGATCCCATGCCTTTGCAGTCATAAGTCATGACATGATTGTGACCTACACGTTCATTTCATTTCCAGGGAACCTTGAATTTGATTCTTGTATTAATCTCATTCCCCAGAGATGGACACTAGAAAGAAGGATACCATTATCTACAATGTTCAGACGCCAATTCAAACTAAGGTCAAGAAGTCTAGAGATGAAGCTTAGAAAGAAATTTTTTTATAGCCTTCAACTTCAAGAAGAAATTGATCATATGGAAATTATTATCAATAAAACGGATATACTCATCAAAGAGATGATTGAGAAGCAAAAAAAAAGTAAAAAAAGAGCTCTTCAAAGTAGTCCAAGATTGGAGTAATGAGAATCTAGGTTGGGGTACCCTTGCTAATGTAGAGTTTGGGGAAACATCTTAGGGTTTTTACTTTTTATTTTTGATGATCACTGTGATCGATGGAAATAGAACTGACTATTTAAAGCTGGATCACGTAATGTCGCGGAAACAAGAGTCGCCACCGTCTTTTATGTTCTCCAACATGGAAAGGACAAAAGCACAGCAAAATTCCTTCTTTGAGAATGTTTCTCGGTTCGGGAGGTAGATTTATAGAAAGGGAAGGTGTTAGCACCCTTTCTATCCGTGGTTATCCACGGGCTCTTAGGTACTTGCTCTTATGTTTTCAAAAAAGATGTTTGCTTTTCAAGTGTTTGTGGGTTTTTAAAAAGTTTCGTTTTTGAAAGATTTCTAAGTGACTCTTGTATCTGTCCTCAAGAGTGTATGAAAAATTTGTTTTGAAAACTTTTGAAAGCGTCAGTGTGAAAAAATTGTTTTGTTTGTTTTTGAGAGAGCAAGTACCCATGAGTCATCTACCTACCCTAAGGAATTAGGCTGTGTAAGAGTCCTTTAAACAGTGCTATCCCACCATTGAGAGGTAGGAAGCACCGTCGTTGGAGGTATTCGGGTCAATTCGATGATTAGGGACAGTGTGGTCACCGAAGAAATAGTAGGACACCTTAGAAGTAACCCTAATGTCCTAGATCCTTTTTAATCCGAGGCAACCATTTCGAGGCAACTGGATCTTAGACATAAGGGCGACCGCTAAAACACCCTATACTTGACGACCACATTCGAGGCAACGAGTGAGGCGTACCCTAGAAGTGGCATGTGCATTGTGTGTTCAATTCAGTTTATGTTTATCTTTGATCATGCAATTGTGAGCTACGAGTTGTTTTTAATTATCATACATTCTTTCATGCAATTTAGCAGTTAGGAGTGCGGAAAATAAAACACGGAAAGGTAAAAGCTACGCTATTACAAGGCGCGGGTCTATACATCGCCAAAAAACAAAGACCCGTTTTTGATAAAGTGCGGAAAGTAAAGAAAGCAATAAACCTAATTACTATTACATCCTTGGAACAGTTACATAATAATCAAATAAGAAAATAATGCGCAAATAGAAATTAAACAGGACGTCCTTAGGGTTTTGACCCTTTTGAGAAATTATGAGCTTTTTTGTCCTTTTGCATTAAATTAAAATTAAACCTAAATCTAATTATTGATTAAAGAAAAATGTTTTTGTGTTTTTTGTATTTATTATGAAAATAAAATAAATTAAAAGTCAGAAAAAAACTCTAGTTCGAAGTTTATTGTAATTTTTTAATAAAATGTTAAAGTTAACCTAATTTTAAACTAATTAATTAATTTATATGTTATTTACAAAATAATAATAATAATTAA
Organism: Vicia faba; assembly: GCA_948472305.1. Classification (NCBI taxonomy): domain Eukaryota; kingdom Viridiplantae; phylum Streptophyta; class Magnoliopsida; order Fabales; family Fabaceae; genus Vicia; species Vicia faba. The sequence continues at coordinate 166,300,936 of OX451735.1, forward strand.
TAAGTAACAATAATTAAGAAAAATATGGATGAAAATGCTAAACCTAATCCTACATAATTTTATTTATTGAGAAAAAGATTAAAATTTAAACCTAAATTAAACTAAATTAATTGTTTAGAATTTATTCACAAAAATAAATTAATGATGAAATTAATAAATAATTAAAATATATTTACAATTTTGATTTCTGATTTTATTATGGAAAATTAATTTGTTGTGAATTAATAATAATAATTATAACAATTAAAAGAATTTAAAAGAAAAGAAAAGAAAATTAAAAATGCAAACCAAAGGGGGTATGTTGGCCCAAGTGGAGGTTTTTTTGTTGAAATTCAGGCCCAATAAAGTTCCAAGCCACGTTGACTTTCTGGGATCATGTGCATGCTTGTTGACTGGAACACACCATGGTCTTCATCTCCTGGCCACTGGATGGAAGTTGGGGACACATGGCAAGCTGTTGCTGGGCGTGCATGGTGGAATTTTGGTACAAGCGCTGCATGAGATTGCTTTAGAAAAAATATTAAGAATTATATGGGGGACCTGGGAATCGAACCCAGGTCCCAGCGCTTGCAAGACACGTCTCCAACCAACTGAACCATGATGCGCGTTTGTAATATGAATGGATAATAAATATTATATAAAAAAACAAACATTATGATGTAAAACGCGCGCAAAGTTCAAACCCTCCAACCATGCACTGACACCTATTATCTTCTTCGTTTCACCTGTAAATATAAAACAAGATAGTGGGGGTTTTAAACCCCCACAAACCAAAACTGTCAATAATAGCAATTAAGCACACAGGTCATATAAAAAGAGCGCGAGGGTTTGGTTGAATTCGTCTGGCCTTGACGAATTCAACCATGCTTGTCTCAAGGTCCAATTTTTCCTTATGTGCAAAGTCCCAATTGAGAGTTTCAAAAACCCTAGATTTCGTCCATGGTAGATTTCGATTCAGAGTGCTATAACCGAATTGGATTATGCCAATAGCTTCAGAATGTCCATGTTAACATAAATCAACCAAGAAAATGGATTAAAAACGCATGAATTATGATATGCAAATTTGGAAATATATGCAAACCGTGGGACTTGTATCCTTTGATTCTTTGCGTGTTAGGGCTTGTTCTTGATGGCAATAGATTCCTGGAGACTCAGGCAAGGTGTTTGAATCTTTTTTAGGCTTTGAATTGCGCTGCAAATAAGAATTCAGTTTCACACTTTTCTTGAATTTTTTAGAACTTGGTTATGGTGTTTCAGCAGCAGTTTTTACGTGTGCATGATTAGGTTTAGGTTTAGTACATATAGGAGAACTGAATTAGGGTAAATCTTGGCCCAATAATCCATTGTATTCAAGTTTGCATCTTTGATTTCCAATCAAATATTTTCCAATCTTTTTGAATGAAAAACCTTGCCAAATTAGGAGATCTTGTCCCCTTGAGTGATGCACGAAATCTTCAGCATGTGTGGAGTGTATTTGCTTCATAAAAAGATTTGACAACCATGTTTTGATATTTTCCTACAATTAAATTAATTAAATGAATTAATAATCAATTAAAAATCCAAATAATTAATAAAAATAATAAAATACTTCAATTTAATCTCAATGGGTCGTGCATAAGCCTTGGGCAAAGATTCAAGAAGGAAGTTGAGGCCCATTAGCAAAAATGAAGTGTTTTAGGAAAAGTTGACTTTTGAAAGTTCCCAAAAATTTCCCAACTTCTCCAATGCATATCTTGCTCAATTTTGAAGCTATGAACATGTGCTTGGACATTTTGGAAAGGTCTTGAAGTCCTCTAACCAATTCCTTTGGTCCCATGTCATTTTGATTTACCAATCTCAAGTTATGGTCTTTGACTTAAAGTGCCTTTTTGTTGACTTTTGAATATGACCTATAATGTAGAAATTGATAACTTTTTGTGAAAGCATTTTTTTGGACTTGGAATGTGAAGATGAGTTGTAGGAAATGTCATCCCCTTCAAAATGAGCATTGGATGTGATTTTTCTGATGAACCATGAAAGAGTTATGCCTTGGTCAAGTTACAGTTGACTTTTCAACTGTCCAAAAATAGAAACTTTTTGCATCCTGATGATTTCTGAGCCATTCTTGAGGAATCATGATCAAGACTTAATCAAATGATGATTGTGGCTTCAAAATAGGATGTTGACAAATTTTTTTGACTTTTGACTGTCAAATAACCATTTTACCCCTGCAGTTGACTATGAAGCAATTAGGGCTTTTGACTGTGCAACTTGGTGCTGTGAGTCTTGAAACTTGGCATGTAGATGCTTGAGGATGTATATAGGCATATGGGACTTGATTGGACCCTTGGAAACCTCAACTTCCTTATAAGAACCAAAACCCTAATTTTGACTGTGTTAGGAGGGTGTTTGCACTGTGCAATCCTTAATCCATTTGAAGCTTGATCTTGCCAAATCTTGAAGAATATGGGAGGGCAAATTTTGGGGTACAACAGTTGCCCCTGTTCAATCTTCTTAGACCTGAGGATGTAGATTGGCTTGCGTGCCTTTCGTGATCCGAAGGTGGAAGATGATTGAACACTAGAGTGCCCAGAAATTTGCACTCACATGGTAGAGTATCAGTAGTGTGATGACGGGAATGGGCTTACAGATGCCATTTGGAGAGATGACGGATAGGAGGATGGGCTTATAGATGCCATCTGAAGCTGTAACAGAATCTTGTCGGGAATGGGCTTATAGATGCCATTTGGAGACTGTTGGTATGTGGATGGGCTTATAGATACCATCTAGGTGTCGATCGCGTAATAGATTCCTTAGCGAGAACTTGCGTACCTGAGAAAGAAAAATAATTATCTTGCCTGTTACAGGGGTTGATCTTCAAACTCTTTATGTAGACATGCCCTGGCTTGATACAGGAATCGAATCTTCAAACTCTTCAGACGTGCCCTGGCAGGATACAAGAATCGAGTCTGGAATTAGTCGTCAACAGATATGCCCTGGCCGGATACAGAAATCGAATCTTCAAAATCTTCAGACGTGCCCTGGCAGGATACAGGAATCGAGTCTGGAATTAGTCGTCAACAGATATGCCCTGGCCGGATACAGGAATCGAATCTTCAAACTCTTCAGACGTGCCCTAGCAGGATGCAGGAATCGAGTCTGGAATTAGTCGTCAACAGATATGCCCTGGCTTGATACAGGAATCGAATCTTCAAACTCTTCAGACGTGCCCTGGCAGGATACAGGAATCGAATCTGGAATTAGTCGTCAACAGATATGCCCTGGTTTGATACAAGAATCGAATCTTCAAACTCTTCAGACGTGCCCTGGCAGGATACAGGAATCGAGTCTGGAATTAGTCGTCAACAGATATGCCCTGGCTTGATACAGGAATCGAATCTTCAAACTCTTCAGACGTGCCCTGGCAGGATACAGGAATCGAGTCTGGAATTAGTCGTCAACAGATATGCCCTGGCCGGATACAGGAATCGAATCTTCAAACTCTTCAGACGTGCCCTAGCAGGATACAGGAATCGAGTCTGGAATTAGTCGTCAACAGATATGCCCTGTCCAGATACAGGAATCGAATCTTCAAACTCTTCAGACGTGCCCTGGCAGGATACAGGAATCTAGTCTGGAATTAGTCGTCAACAGATATGCCCTGGCTTGATACAGGAATAGAATCTTCAAACTCTTCAGACGTGCCCTGGCAGGATACAAGAATCGAATCTGGAATTAGTCGTCAACAGATATGCCCTGGCTTGATACAGGAATCAAATCTTCAAACTCTTCAGACGTGCCCTGGCAGGATACAGGAATCGAGTCTGGAATTAGTCGTCAACAGATATGCCCTGGCCGGATACAGGAATCGAATCTTCAAACTCTTCAGACGTGCCCTAGCAGGATACAGGAATCGAGTCTGGAATTAGTCGTCAACAGATATGCCCTGGCCGGATACAGGAATCGAATCTTCAAACTCTTCAGATGTGCCCTGGCAGGATGCAGGAATCGAGTCTGGAATTAGTCGTCAACAGATATGCCCTGGCTTGATACAAGAATCGAATCTTCAAACTCTTCAGACGTGCCCTGGCAGGATACAGGAATCGAATCTGGAATTAGTCGTCAACAGATATGCCCTGGCTTGATACAAGAATCGAATCTTCAAACTCTTCAGACGTGCCCTGGCAGGATACAGGAATCGAGTCTGGAATTAGTCGTCAACAGATATGCCCTGACTTGATACAGGAATCGAATCTTCAAACTCTTCAGACGTGCCCTAGCAGGATACAGGAATCGAGTCTGGAATTAGTCGTCAACAGATATGCCCTGGCCGGATACAGGAATCGAATCTTCAAACTCTTCAGACGTGTCCTGGCTTGATACAGGAATCGAATCTGGAATTAGTCGTCAACAAATATGCCCTAGCCGGATACAGGAATCGAATCTTCAAACTCTTCAGACGTGCCCTGGCTTGATACAGGAATCGAATCTGGAATTAGTCGTCAACAGATATGCCCTGGCTAGATACAGGTATCGAATCCACAAGTAATCGCTCACAGATATGCCCTGGCTAGATACAGGTATCGAATCCGGAATTGCGACAGTTGATAGTAATCATCTTTGTATTGACCTTTTCCCTGAAAAGGCAAAACATTAGTTGTATGCAATGTCATGATGTATGAAGTTCGTGATGTTCTCAAAATAAATGAGATTGTATGTTCATGATGCGTATGTGCATGTTATAATGTATGAAGATGTGATGTTTATGAATGTATTTTTGTCTAGGAAAATAAATCCTTGACGGATGCCGGGAAGTTTGGTCCTGGGCTGAATTTGAAGAGTAGAGTTCTTCGTTCCCGCTAGGGATGATGATTGCAGGAATAAACCGGTAGAAGAAGATAACTCCATTGGGGAATAAACTTGTTGAGGAGATCACTCTGTGGGGAATTACTCTGTGGGAAGAGAGGTACTTTGCTGAGATGTTGATGATAACTCCGCTGGGGATACCATTGATGAGTTATGTTGAGGATAGGAAGAATTTTGCCGGAGACGATCTTTCCGTGGTGATTAGCTGAGGATAACCCAATTATAAGCTCTGGTGGGGAATAACCTCTGAACATGGTCGGGGAGAGATACGTGTACTCTGCAGGGGACAAGCTTCCAGAATCTACTGGGGATAAGCTTCCTACTGGGGAGATTGATTCAACTCTCCTGGGGAGACTTAGGACTGCACTGGGGAATGGCTCCACTGGATGTTCGGTATTCCACCGGGGAACAATCTTAGATCAAGATTGTCGGGGATGCTTGTTAGGAATATCTGTATACTCTGTTGGGGAATATTGAGATCTTCTGGGGATACCCAACTTTCTTAAGGCTGACAGTAGGCTAACTCTGCTTGGGGGAGAGTGTTGCTGACTTGCTGGAGAATATTGTGCCTTCTCTGCTCGGGGGAGAGTATGGCTGCATCTTATCTTACTCGGCGGGGAGTGAAGGTATCTGGGTTACATTCTTCAGCCGAACTTACCTTGGTACCTTGGTGGACAGAGCAACTAGATCACTTAGACAACTCATTATTGCCCCTGTTTCTGATGTCGCCTGTAATTAGTCCTTTGTTTCGCATGCAAATATTTATGAGTTAGCAATTAGTGTCAAATGCATATATCAAAAATGAACATTGGACGTTCTTTGCAAAATAAAACAGAAAAAAGAAAAACAATTGGCAATTTATCTGAAAAGTGAATTTGTATTGATTTTTTGAAATTGCCTGTAAATAGGCGTTTATGTACAAGAGGCTGACGTCCTAGTAAGAGAACGCCGCCGAACAACATAGAGTTTATACAATTTTGTGAAAAGGAAAACAAAACAGCTATGTGAAAGGAATAATCCCACTGGGTTCCAACTCTGCTATCGCCTTTATATCTTCGAGCGTCTCATCACTTGGCTGCTTAGTTGAAGATGAAGTTGATTGATCGATGCCGTCTGATCCTGATGGTTGATACCGGATTCTGGATGCAAGGTGATTCAATGAGATATAGTATTACGCTTTAATCCCTAACTTTTGCATGGACCTCCCTTTCGGGTTTTCAGTCCACCGGGATACCCATTTTTGCCCAAGCCGCCTTTTTAGGTTTTCGACTTGCCGGGTGTACATATTTTTTTTCATTTCATCCCTTATTTTTGCCCGAACCCTTTTGGTCCTCCGGGAAGCCCTTATTTTTGCCTAGGTGTGTCAACCTAGCGGGTCTTTAATTCATGCGTAGTATCTTTTTACTATGTCTGCATTGGCGGGGTGAGGAAGGTCGTCACCATCCATGGTGGTTAGAATCATGGCTCCTCCTGAGAAGACATGTTTAACAACAAATGGCCCTTCTTACGTAGGGGTCCATTTTCCCCTGGGATCACTTTGAGGAAGAATGATGCGCTTGATTACCAGGTCCCCAACTTGATACTCTTGTGGTCTGACTTTCTTGTTAAATGCCCTGATCATCCGTTTTTGATACGTTTGACCATGACAAATAGCAGTGAGTCTCTTTTCGTCAATTAGGTTTAACTGATCAAGTCGGGTCTGGATCCAGTCATCTTCACTCAGACCTGCATCTTTCATTATCCGGAGAGAGGGTATCTGGACTTCAATAGGCAAGACTGCCTCCATGCCATAGACCAAGGAAAAAGGAGTTGCCCTGGTTGACGTCCTTATTGAGGTACGGTACCCGTGAAGAGCAAACGGTAACATCTCGTGCCAATCTTTATAGGTCACTATCATCTTCTGCACAATCTTCTTGATATTCTTATTTGCTGCTTCGACAACCCCATTCATCTTCGGCCGGTAAGGAGAAGAGTTGTGGTGCTGTATCTTGAATTGCTCGCAGAGCTCAGTGATCATCTTGTTGTTAAGATTGGTACCGTTGTCTATAATGATTCTCTCAGGTACACCGTATCGACAGATCAGGTCGTGCCGAATGAATTGTGCCACGACGTTCTTGGTTACCGTAGCATAGGAAGCTGCTTCAACCCACTTTGTAAAGTAATCGATCGCCACCAGGATGAAGCGATGCCCGTTGGATGCCGTAGGTTTGATCTCGCCGATCATATCAATCCCCCACATTGCAAAAGGCCAAGGTGCAGTCAAGACATTCAGAGGGACTGGAGGAACGTGCACCTTATCCGCAAAGATCTGGCACTTATGACATGTCCGAGAATGTTGGTAACAGTCGGCTTCCATTGTGGACCAGAAATATCCTGCCCGAAGGATTTTATTTGCCATGGTATGTCCACTGGAATGCGTTATGAAGGTACCTTCATGCAGTTCTGCCATGATTCTTTCTGCTTCAGTCTTATCCATACAATGCAGTAAGGTTGAATCATGGTTTCGCTTGTAGAGAATGCTGTTGCTGAGGAAGAACTTTGTTGTGAACCTTCTCAGAAGCTTCTTGTCATTGACAGATGCGCCCTCGGGATATTCTTGAGCTTCCAAGTACCTCTTCACTTCATGATACCAAGGTTTTTCAGTTACCACCTCGGCCTCAAGATCACAGCAATGTGCAGGTTCATCCAGTTTCCAGATAATGATCCAGGGAGCTTCGTTGTCCCATTTGACTTTGAACATGGAAGACATCGTGGCCAGCGCGTCCGCCAACTGATTCTCCTCTCTTGGGAAGTGTTCAAAAGTTATCTCCGTGAAATGGGGGATCAATGTCAACACACATTATTTGTAAGGAATAAGGTTTGGGTGTTTCGTATCCCACTCGCCTTTGATCTGATTGATCACGAGAGCGGAATCTCCGAAGACACTCAGAAACTTGATCCTTAAGTCAATTGCGGCTTGAAGACCCATGATGCATGCCTCATACTCTGCCATGTTGTTGGTGCAGTTGAAACATAGCCGGGAAGTAAGTGGAGTATGAGTGCCTTTTGGGGATATGATCACAGCGCCGATACCGTTACCCAAAGCGTTGGAGGCTCCATCAAAATGCATAGACCATCGGGATCCTTCCTCAGGTCCTTCATCCGGTCCAGGTACTTCACAATCAGTCACTACCATGATGTTCTCGTCAGGAAATTCAAAGTTCATTGACTGGTAATCGTCCACTGCCTGGTGTGCCAAATGGTCTGCCAATACACTTCCTTTGATTGCTTTCTGAGTCGTGTACGGGATGTCATATTCCGTCAAGATCATCTGCCATCTTGCTATTCTTCCGGACAAGGCGGGCTTTTCGAATATGTACTTGATTGGATCCATTTTTGAAATTAACAGAGTAGTGTGAGTCAACATATACTGTCTCAGCCGGCGAGCAACCCATACCAAAGCGCAGCAAGTTTTCTCGAGCAGTGAGTATCGGGTCTCACAGTCGGTAAACTTTTTGCTAAAGTAATAAATGGCATGCTCTTTTTGGCCAGACTCGTCATGCTGCCCCAGCACACACCCCATTGAGCTGTCAAGTACTGTCAAGTATAGTATTAGAGGTCTCCCTTCAACCGGTGGCATAAGAATGGGTGGTTCTTGGAGATACTCTTTGATTCTGTCGAAAGCGGCCTGACATTCATCGTTCCAACGTACTACTTGATCTTTCTTCAGTAGCTTGAAGATTGGTTCACAGGTAGCAGTTAGATGTGAGATGAATCGGGCAATGTAATTCAGACGTCTTAGAAAGCCTCTGACTTCTTTCTCTGTCTTGGGAACTGGAATCTCTTGTATGGCTTTTACCTTGGCAGGGTCCACTTGAATACCTTTGTCACTCATGATGAAGCCTAGCAATTTTCCAGATCTTACCCCAAAGGTGCACTTGTTCGGGTTCAATCTTAGCTTGTACAACTTTAACCGGTCAAACAACTTCTGTAGATGGTCAAGGTGTTCCTCCTCAGTTTGAGACCTTGCAATCATATCATCGACGTATACTTCAATCTCATGGTGGATCATGTCATGAAATAAAGCAACCATGGCACGTTGGTAGGTTGCCCCATCATTTTTCAACCCAAAAGGCATGACCTTGTAACAGAAGGTGCCCCACTGAGTAACAAAGGTAGTCTTTTCCATATCTTCAGGAGTCATTTTGATCTGATTATAACCTGAAAAGCCGTCCATGAAGTAGAACACCTTGTGCTGAGCAGTATTGTCAACCAGAATGTCGATATGAGGCAGAGGGAAGTTATCCTTGGGGCTCGCCCTGTTCAAATCTCTGTAATCAACACACATTCGGACCTTACCATCTTTCTTCGGCACTAGAACCATGTTGGCAACCCACTGAGGGTAAGAAGTCACTGCTAGAAACCCGACATCAAATTGTTTCATAACCTCAGCTTTGATTTTCTCGGACATCTCTGGACGCATACGGCAGACCTTTTGTTTAACCGAAAGGCAGTCTTCTTTGGTAGGCAGGTGATGAACCACAATGTCGGTATCCAACCCAGGCATGTCTTCGTAGGACCAGGCAAAGATTTCCACATAATCATGCAACATCTGAATCAGCCTTTGTTTCACACTGAGCTCTAGATTGGCACCAATCTTGACTTCCTTTCTGTCTGTCTCAGTACCCAGATTTACCGTTTCCACTGGCTCTTCATGTGGCTGAATGGCCCTCTCTTCCTGGAGTAGCAATCTTGCAAGCTCACCAGGCACTTCGCAATCATCTTCATCTTCGTCTTCGGCTAAGTTGATCGGATTTTCGAAGTCATAACTGGCGGTAGCAGAGTCGTTACTAGTGAGATCCAGAGTGGATTGGAACCTGTATGAGTGAGTGTGTGTAAATATAGCTGTTTTGCAATATATAAAGAAAGAAAGGGAGCTCAAGATTCGAAATGTGAAAAACGTCCAATGTTTTTATTCATGATATATGGAAATGACAAGTAATAAGCCCTCACAAATGAAGCCACAGTGCCCTGGGTAAGACACCGGGCCATAAAGTTTCAAATTATTGTTCGTTACAAATTTAAAAAGAAAGGAGTTCATTACTGAGTAACAAAAGTAACAGGTATGAAATCTTTGGCAGTCCAATTGTTCAGTCCACCGTCGGCCGTTGGGTAGATCCAGCTGTTGAACTCAGATTCCTCCACTTCGTCACCATCCCTGATAGCATTCACCCCATGATTGGGCATGGGAGCTGTCACCACATTAGGCTTCTCGGGCGCCTCGAACTGAACCTCTTTAGCATCAATAAGGTCCTGAATCTTATTCCTTAGGACCCAACAATCATCAGTAGAATGTCTCGTGCTATCAGAGTGGTAAGCACAGCGGGCGTTGGGATTGTACTTCGGAGAGGTTGTGTTTACCACCTTCGGAGATTCTCTGACAGTTACCAAGTTGGTTGATAGCAGTTGCGGCAAGATCTGAGACAAGGTCATACTAAGCCGAGTGTATTCTCTTTTGGGTCTCTCACCCCTTGGTTGGTTAGGTTGCCGAGGAGCGACAACAGGCTTTGAAATCACTACCGCGTTGACAGCTTGGCGGCGTTCCGGTTTATTTTGTCTTCTGGGACCATACACATCACTAGCTTCCTTCTTAAAAGACTTCTTTTCAGAACTGGAGATGCACCTTTCTGTATCTTCCCCGATTTCATACCAGCTTCTATCCTCTCACCAGTCAGAATGAGGTCTGTAAACCCTGCAGAAGAATTACCAATCAGGTGGTTGAAGAATGGCCCAGACAGGGTCCCCAAGAACATGTCCACGAGTTCACGGTCGGTCAACGGTGGCTGCACCCTGCCAGCTAGGTCCCTCCACTTTTACGCGTACTCTTTAAAACCTTCTCCCGATCCTAGCGACATACCCTGGAGTTGGGTATGTGTAGGAGCGAGGTCGGCATTGTACTGATACTGCTTGTAAAAAGCAGTAGCCAAGTCCTCCCAGTTACGAATGTTGGTTCCATCCAGCTGATAGAACCTTTCGAGATGAGTCCCTGAAAGACTCTCCTGGAAGAAATGGATCCATAAGTTCTTGTCTGCCGTGTACGGTTGGATCTTCCGCACATAAGATCTGAGATGTAGCTTAGGGCAGGAAGCCCCGTCATACTTCGCAAAAGATGGCGCCTTGAACTTGTGTGGGATCACCACCCCAGAAGATAAACCCAGATCTCCAAAATCCAACCCAGGCACCTGTTGAATTTCCATGGTACTCAGACGATCCTCTAACTGCTTGTACCTGTCTTCAGCGGGAGGGTACTGCTCATCATTGAAATCCGTCTCGTTGTCAGAGACCACAGGACTAGGAACCCTTCCCGCTTGGGGACTGCCTTTCCCTACAGAAGAAGCAGCTTGGTCAGCCTCATTTTGCAGTGTATTGCCAAAACTTCGGCCGGTGTTGAATAGTACAGTTCTCTTCTTCTTCTTCTTCTTTACCAGCATAGCCTTCAATTCCTTTTAACCTTGGGCTAAGCTCATGATCAACTCTTGGAACTGGGCGTTCTGGGCCTGGAGGGCCCTGATGGATTGCTCAGTAGATGATTCAGGATTCATGATGAGACTGCTGAAATAAACAGCAAAGAAGATTAAGCAACCTGTAAGAAAAGTACCTGTGATGCACATGATGAATGAAATGCGTATGAATTATGTTTTCAAAGAAAATCGGGAATCAACTTTGTAGACAAAAGGAACACACTTTATTAGATTTAAACTTTGGAATTTAAATTGTTCAAGAAAATTGCCCTTAGGCGTTACAATAATGAAAATACTGAAAAGGAAATAAAGCTGTAAAAGAAATATCCAAGGCCCATCAATGCTCCCATGGTCTCCTCTTCTCAGTACGGATGTAATCATTCAGGACCCGCTCGTTCTCCAACTGCTTTGTCAGCTTCTGGATTTTCTGTTCTTGTTCATTGAACTTTTCCTGATAAGAATCCCGTTCTTCCTGTAGTTGCGCCCAAGACCTCTTTAGTGTATCAACATCAGTAGGTATCTGAGGAGGGAGAACAGTTGGAGGAACCCTGTCTCTATCAGGAAATTCAAGAATGATGGGTCTGACAACTTCGTATGGCATACCTAACTTCTGAGCACGGATGCGGACCCATCTGTAGTAGGATTCCATAGGTAGAGAAGTCTTCGGTCCCAACTCATGTGGGTCAGCTTTGTGAATTCTGTCCCAAGCCTTGATGGATCTACGACGCAGCTCGTCACTATCTACTTGAAACTCAAAACTGATGTGAGGCACCAACATCTCATGAGGCCCTGCTCTTCTGGCTCTTCCAAACTGACGGAGAGCTAGACATGGATTATAAGAGATTCCTCCTTGGGTACCAATCAAAGGAACATTAGGATATTCTCTGCAACGATCAATAACAGCTACCTCATCCAAACCTCTGAGAGTCCAAATGATGTCATTATCAGTGAGAGACATTAACCTATGAGCCCAACCTCTTCCTTCTTTGTTCTTCAGCACAAACTTAGGGAGGTGAGAAATAAACCACCTCACTAACAAAGGAGTACAACACCACAGAGTTCCTCGTCTTCGGGCAGTACGAGCATAGAGTTGTTGCAGGATATCGCCCAAGAGAGTGGGCACAGGGTTCCGAGACATGAAGATCCTTATGGAATTGACGTTAATGAAGTTATCAGGATTAGGAAACAACACTAGACCATAGATTAAGAGAGCCAGAATGTCTTCATACGCCCTGAAGTCTAAGTCATTCCAGAAACTGTTAGCTTTACCAATCAGAAACTTGGCCAAGAAGCCCTTAACTCTGCTTCTAGTCACCCAATTGTCCATTACCTCCTTGTTGGTCAAGGGAAGGGCTGCAGCAATCTCCTCAAGCCTAAGAGTCTTTTCCCAACCAGTGAAGGGAGTCTGATCCAAAATAGGGATACCAAGAAAATCAGAGAATTCTTCCAAGGTAGGGACCAACTGTAAGTCTTGAAAGGTGAAGCAATTATACAAGGGATCATAAAACTGGGTCAAGACACTCATCAATTGTTGGTCCCACTTTGAGGTGACTAAACCGAGAAGAGAACCATGCCTTTGGATGAAGGAAGTAGTGTTTGGAATTCTGTCAACCAACTCTTTAAGCAAATCAGGTGGGTGAACAAAGTTGATCCGGATAGTATTCCTTCGCACAGGCATCATAATGTCCTACAAAACAGAGCAAAGATGAAACCCTCTTATCTTTGAAATGGGTCAGTCCTTATGCAGGATGCATGCAATGGTATGATAACATGATGTTATGATAAAGCACACCATAAATATTCACAAAGGTAAACATGATAAGGCACACAAGTCACACAAGATAGCCCTTAGAGTTTAGGCCAGCATGAAGTTTGGGTACTACCCTCTTTCAGTTTCGTTGGTTCAAACCTGTCCTATCAAAAGTAACCGGGTTCTAGAGGATCCCAATATCACTGACTACCCTTAATCGGTCATAACTCCAGCATCGCAATCTTTTCTTGCGGCCAGAACCATCACGAGAGTTTAGCCTCAATGGGTGTAGCATACTACTACTGTTCTATGGCCAAGTTGGGTCAAATTAGGGTTCTAAGGTCGGTTGGTGCTTAATGACTCCTCAGAAGACCCATATTCTCCTCGTTGCAACACAAGGGATATCGGTACAGACCAAGGTGTCACACCAACATAGCCACTGCTTCACCCGTGTCGGTCTACGCCGGACAGGTCCCTCACAGCTTATGCTACCTAAAAGATTTCCCCCAGATCCGGATTAGGATCTATGAAACTCCAAGACAATGCCCACAATATTAAAGCAAACAAAACATTCAATTGAAAACATAAGTATGATCTAATCCTAAGGTACACCTCACTTTATAATTATCCCCAGCAGAGTCGCCAGTTCTGTGATCGGTGGAAATAGAACTGACTGTTTAAAGCTGGATCGCGTAATGTCGCGGAAGCAAGAGTCGCCACCGTCTTTTATGTTCTCCAACATGGAAAGGACAAAAGCACAGCAAAATTCCTTCTTTGAGAATGTTTCTCGGTACGGGAGGTAGATTTATAGAAAGGGAAGGTGTTAGCACCCTTTCTATCCGTGGTTATCCACGGGCTCTTAGGTACTTGCTCTTATGTTTTCAAAAAAGATGTTTGCTTTTCAAGTGTTTGTGGGTTTTGAAAAAGTTTCGTTTTTGAAAGATTTCTAAGTGACTCTTGTATCTATCCTCAAGAGTGTATGAAAAATTTGTTTTGAAAACTTTTGAAAGCGTCAGTGTGAAAAGATTGTTTTGTTTGTTTTTGAGAGAGCAAGTACCCATGAGTCATCTACCTACCCTAAGGAATTAGGCTGTGTAAGAGTCCTTTAAACAGTGCTATCCCACCATTGAGAGGTATGAAGCACCGTCGTTGGAGGTATTCGGGTCAATTCGATGATTAGGGACAGTGTGGTCACCGAAGCAATAGTAAGACACCTTAGAAGTAACCCTAATGTCCTAGATCCTTTTTAATCCGAGGCAACCGTTTCGAGGCAACTGGATCTTAGACATAAGGGCGACCGCTAAAACACCCTATACTTGACGATCACATTCGAGGCAACGAGTGAGGCGTACCCTAGAAGTGGCATGTGCATTGTGTGTTCAATTCAGTTTATGTTTATCTTTGATCATGCAATTGTGAGCTACGAGTTGTTTTTAATTATCATACATTCTTTCATGCAATTTAGCAGTTAGGAGTGCGGAAAATAAAATACGGAAAGGTAAAAGCTACGCTATTACAAGGCACGGGTCTATACATCGCCAAAAAACAAAGACCCGTTTTTGATAAAGTGCGGAAAGTAAAGAAAGCAATAAACCTAATTACTATTACATCCTTGGAACAGTTACATAATAATCAAATAAGAAAATAATGCGCAAATAGAAATTAAACAGGACGTCCTTAGGGTTTTGACCCTTTTGAGAAATTATGAGCTTTTTTGTCCTTTTGCATTAAATTAAAATTAAACCTAAATCTAATTATTGATTAAAGAAAATTTTTTTTGTGTTTTTTGTATTTATTATGAAAATAAAATAAATTAAAAGTCAGAAAAAAACTCTAGTTCTAAGTTTATTGTAATTTTTTAATAAAATGTTAAAGTTAACCTAATTTTAAACTAATTAATTAATTTACATGTTATTTACAAAATAATAATAATTAATAAGTAACAATAATTAAGAAAAATATGGATGAAAATGCTAAACCTAATCCTACATAATTTTATTTATTGAGAAAAAGATTAAAATTTAAACCTAAATTAAACTAAATTAATTGTTTAGAATTTATTCACAAAAATAAATTAATGATGAAATTAATAAATAATTAAAATATATTTACAATTTTGATTTCTGATTTTATTATGGAAAATTAATTTGTTGTGAATTAATAATAATAATTATAACAATTAAAAGAATTTAAAAGAAAAGAAAATAAAATTAAAAATGCAAACCAAAGGGGGTATGTTGGCCCAAGTGGAGGGTTTTTGTTGAAATTCAGGCCCAATAAAGTTCCAAGCCACGTTGACTTTCTGGGATCATGTGCATGCTTGTTGACTAGAACACACCATGGTCTTCATCTCCTGGCCACTGGATGGAAGCTGGGGACACATGGCAAGCTGTTGCTGGGCGTGCATGGTGGAATTTTGGTACAAGCGCTGCATGAGATTTCTTTAGAAAAATATTAAGAATTATATGGGGGACCTGGGAATCGAACCCAGGTCCCAGCGCTTGCAAGACACGTCTCCAACCAACTGAACCATGATGCGCGTTTGTAATATGAATGGATAATAAATATTATATAAAAAAAAACAAACATTATGATGTAAAACGCGCGCAAAGTTCAAACCCTCCAACCATGCACTGACACCCATTATCTTCTTCGTTTCACCTGTAAATATAAAACAAGATAGCGGGGGTTTTAAACCCCCATAAACCAAAACGGTCAATAATAGCGATTAAGCACACAGGTCATATAAAAAGAGTGCGAGGGTTTGGTTGAATTCGTCTGGCCTTAACGAATTCAACCATGCTTGTCTCAAGGTCCAATTTTTCCTTATGTGCAAAGCCCCAATTGAGAGTTTCAAAAACCCTAGATTTCGTCCATGGTAGATTTCGATTCAGAGTGCTATAATCGAATTGGATTATGCCAATAGCTTCAGAATGTCCCTATTAACATAAATCAACCAAGAAAATGGATTAAAAACGCATGAATTATGATATGCAAATTTGGAAATATATGCAAACCGTGGGACTTGTATCCTTTGATTCTTTGCGTGTTAGGGCTTGTTCTTGATGGCAATAGATTCCTGGAGACTCAGGCAAGGTGTTTGAATCTTTTTTAGGCTTTGAATTGCGCTGCAAATAAGAATTCAGTTTCACACTTTTCTTGAATTTTTTAGAACTTGGTTATGGTGTTTCAGCAGCAGTTTTTACGTGTGCATGATTAGGTTTAGGTTTAGTACATATAGGAGAACTGAATTAGGGTAAATCTTGACCCAATAATCCATTGTATTCAAGTTTGCATCTTTGATTTCCAATCAAATATTTTCCAATCTTTTTGAATGAAAAACCTTGCCAAATTGGGAGATCTTGTCCCCTTGAGTGATGCACGAAATCTTAAGCATGTTTGGAGTGTATTTGCTTCATAAAAAGATTTGACAACCATATTTTGACATTTTCCTACAATTAAATTAATTAAATGAATTAATAATCAATTAAAAATCCAAATAATTAATAAAAATAATAAAATACTTCAATTTAATCTCAATGGGTCGTGCATAAGCCTTGGGCAAAGATTCAAGAAGGAAGTTGAGGCCCATTAGCAAAAATGAAGTGTTTTAGGCAAAGTTGACTTTTGAAAGTTCCCAAATATTTCCCAACTTCTCCAATGCATATCTTGCTCAATTTTGAAGCTATGAACATGTTCTTGGACATTTTGGAAAGGTCTTGAAGTCCTCTAACCAATGCCTTTGGTCCCATGTCATTTTGATTTACCAATATCAAGTTATGGTCTTTGACTTAAAGTGCCTTTTTGTTGACTTTTGAAAATGACCTATAATGTAGAAATTGATAACTTTTTGTGAGAGCATTTTTTGGACTTGTAATGTGAAGATGAGTTGTAGGAAATGTCATCCCCTTCAAAATGAGCATTGGATGGGATTTTTCAGATGAACCATGAAAAAGTTATGCCTTGGTCAAGTTACAGTTGACTTTTCAACTGTCCAAAAATAGAAACTTTTTGCATCTTGATGATTTCTGAGCCATTCTTGAGGAATCATGATCAAGACTTGATCAAATGATGATTGTGGCTTCAAAATAGGATGTTGACCAAAATTTTTGACTTTTGACTGTCAAATGACCATTTTACCCCTGCAGTTGACTGTGAAGCAATTAAGGCTTTTGACTGTGCAACTTGGTGCTGTGAGTCTTGAAACTTGGCATGTAGATGCTTGAGGATGTATATAGGCATATGGGACTTGATTGGACCCTTGGAAACCTCAACTTCCTTATAAGAACCAAAACCCTAATTTTGACTGTGTTAGGAGGGTGTTTGCACTGTGCAATCCTTAATCCATTTGAAGCTTGATCTTGCCAAATCTTGAAGAATATGGGAGGGCAAATTTTGGGGTACAACAATCACCATCGGGCTTATTAATTGGGATCTCTTTGCTTTTATATTTTGTATCCTTTAGGCTCTTGACTTTGCACTAAACTCATTATGATAATCTTAAATGCAACCTCTTATTGTGTTAATTCTCTCTTGCTTAAAACTTGAATCAAAGTCTGGGATCCTTAGAAGTGAAATGAACATGGCATTTGCATATACATTCATACATTTCATGCATACATCTGTAACATATGGAGTTTTTATTCTGATCTCAAGTTTCCTCTTCAGAACGACAACCTGACTTCTTATCACTACGTGTTCAGAGATCAGCTATGGCACAACTTCGTGAAGAATTGGCTAAGATGAAGGTTTAGATAAGACTATTTATGTTAGACATGCAAGATATGGCCCGTGGTTAGGAACTCCTAAGAAAGGAAAATAGACAATTGAAGACCCAGGTGAACCTGATTATGGAAATCCTGAGATCAGTATTGAAAAGGGTGGGTAGTCTTATACACGCAACTACAATAAAAGTAATTACATTGGGATCTCCTTCAGATCAGAGACTACCTCGTGAATCTCGTCGACAACCTTGGGTTCTAGAACCTCATCGTCAACAGCCAGTTCCCGTTCCCTTAGTGAATTAAAGGGGCAGGACATATGATGAGTGATAAATTGTTGTGAATTTGAGTGTGACTGATTAGAATTCATCGACTTATTTCATTTTCTTTTCATCAATAAACCTCATCCTTTGTATACATTTTGTATAGTTTATGTTATAGTGTATATCGTGTAATTATCATTGATTTTAATTGTTTTTAACTTATTTTTGTAGGTATTTAATCAATGGTATTTAGGCATTGCAAGATAGAGCATTGAATAAGCTTTCTAACGCTTTCGACCGTGTGTAATTCAGAGTTACAATTCTTAAGTTATGGAGAAAATAAGTGCTGAATTTTTTTAACACAACAGGGAGCGCGCTAAGCGCCCTCTGTGCGGGGTTAGCGTGTCCTGCAACTTTTAAACTCATTAAATAGGTAAAAACACATTTTTGGGTTATGGGTTGGGTATTTTTGAGTCCCAACACCATCAACTTCATTTTTTTGATCTAGAGAGCTTAGAAATAACCAATGGAGGTTATAACTCGACGATTAATGGTTGATGATTCTTAGATCATGATTGACACCGTGGAAGATTTTGATTCCTCTCCCATCATCCCTTTGTAGTTTCCATTTGTTGTGAGTTTGTATGTAAGTTTTCCTTGATTATATATATATATATATATATATATATATATATATATATATATATATATATATATATATATATATATATATATATATATATATATATATATATATATATATATATATATATATATATATATATATATATATATATATATATATATATATATATATATATATATATATATATATATATATATATATATATATATATATATATATATATATATATTTCTCATGGTGTTGTATAAAACCTCTTTTAAAAATCAATATTAATGATTGATTGCTTTGTTTAGGTTTGAGTTACTATAGACATGTACAATTCGAATCCGGACTTAGGATGAACATCTATTAGGTTTTGGATTCTAGAAATAGATTTAGGCTTAATATTCACGTAGGTATCAGTTCTTAATGCCTCTGTGTTGTTTGAGTTACGCACGACATCGCCTCTGAGATTAATACAATTGATGTCTCACTATGTGTTAGAAATAACCTTTTTGTGAGAGATTTGTGATGATTTTGATGAGTGATTTAGGTTACGTATAACTGAGTAGTAATTTTAAGTATTTGATGGGTATATGAAATTAATTCCCAGAGTTCTCTCATTTCTAAATAATGTATTTATTTTCTGTTAATAACTTTACTTTCTGCACCTCATACCTTAAACCCATTATAACCCAAGCTCAGAAACGCAAAAACTATTGAAAGACATTCTCTCCCTTGCACTGATCCATGTGGATATGATAAAACCCAAAATAATTCCAATCTTTTGTTTGATGCTTTATCGCGTCATCAAAATGGCGTTGTTGCCGGGGATTGGTGTTCTGATATTGAATTGTATAGCAATAGTTTCTATGGTTTTGAGTTTTGCACATAATGTCCCTATTGTCTAAAATGTGTGAATAGAAACTTTTTTATATTGATACTTGTATATGTTTACCATATTTGAGAATTTTACATGTTTTGTGTACTTGTAAATTGTGTATATGTTTGGTTCCCTTCATGTTTGCTAATGTGTTTGGTTAGGCATAGCCGTTGGTGAAAACTAACTATGCAAGGAAGCAATTTGGAGGAGTGTGTATACATAAAGGCGTCGAGCTAACGACGTAAAACAAGTGCTTGTTGAGAGGCACCCCAACAATTATAAATTCTGAAATTTTGGTAGTTGAGGTATTATGGCAGAGTGGATCTTTAGCAAGGGAAAATCACATGCAATTTTGATTTTTCTGCATAGACGTGCTCGCACTGAGCATAGTCTATGCGCGCTAGGCGCATGTTTTCAGGTGTAACTCGCTAAGTGAATTGTGTTGGGCTAAGCGCACACTACTGCGTACCAGTGGAATTTCTGTTTCACTTGGTCTCTTTTTTCCCAGGCTATTTAGAGAGTACATAATAGTAGTATTTACTAATTCTTTTGTTGTTTGTTTGAACTTAAAATTTGGTCTGTTAACTTGAAGAATTTTGAGGTGATTTTCCAAGTTTGGTTGTTTCAACTTGCGGATGTATGGTAATGATATTGTTTTGAAGTTGTTTCATCCAAGGTATTTGTTTATCGCTTTCTAGAACACAACATGTTTATGAGACTTTTCTTTTGTACAAAATTTCATGTCATTTATTCTTTTGTCATACATGTTCATTCTTGAATCACTTTAGGACAAAATCCCTTTTTATGAGGTTGCTTCCATTGTTTACCATATGCAGGAGACCAACATTCTTGTTAACTCGGTTTAATTATGTTTAATTGTTTATTTGTATTGATGTGTATGAAAGCATGAAAAGAATCAAGGCATTTTGTTTGATTTTGAGCATAACCACCTAATGTATTTTACCCGGTGAGTGTGCAAGCATTTGTTAGCCCCTTTGAGCCTTAATGTTAGAATCGATGTTGGTATATAAAAAGATGAACTTGTAAATAACTAACTAGTTCTTCATTGATATTTGTATGGATTCTGAATTTGTTTCTTGAAACACTTGACCCTTCAACCTTACTTTGTGGTTTGTTTATGTCGCCCTTGCCTTAGAAAGTTAGGGAGCATTCACATTACACGTTCGGTTGTATTCAAGTTGGAGAGAGCATTGTTGGTTGCTTATTTGTTAAGTTACTTTGTGGTTTAAAAGAAATAAGTGGTTCGAAAGAGAGAAAAAAAGTGGAAAAGGAAAAGAAAATAAAAAAGAGAAGAGAAAGAAAAAAAGAAAGAAAAAAATGTGTATGGGAATAAAATCAAGGTTCTACCAATGAGCAAAGTGAGAGGGTAAATAAAAATAATTTTTGATTGCTTGAATGTGTGTGATAAAATTCTATCATAGGTTTAGGAAATTTTGTTTCTTTAGCTTTAGGAATAACACTTCTTTGTTAACCAAGCCTAATTACAACCCTTGAAAGTCATCTTGATTCTTACTTTCGTACTGTTCAATATGTGTTTTTATTGATGAATGCATAATTTTACTTGTTTTTAGCTTGATTTTTGGGTGAGAGTTAATCCCCTCATGTTTTTTTATTAATGTACCGATGAATTAAGGGCTAGGTGTGATTCATTTTTGAACAATATATTGTTTTAGAATTTTTGACATGTGTTTTGTATTTAGGCGTCGTTTTATTTTCATGTTGTCGTTGTAGTGTAGTGGTAAGTTTTGCTTTGCTTGCATGTTTTTGTTTTGAACCGTATATTTATTTTTTCATTTTCTAAACTTGTTGATTCGTGATTGCTTGGTTAATACTTTTGTTTCTTTAGGTTTTTGTGACTTTGTTTGAGGACAAACAATGTTTTAAGTTGGGGAGAGTTTGATGAGTGCTAAATTGTTGTGACTTTGAGTGTGAATAATTAGCATTCATTGGCTTATTACATTTGCTTTTCATCAATAAACCTTAGCTTTTGTGTACATTTTGTATAATTTATGTTATATTATATATCGTGTGTTATCGTGTAAATATCATTGATTTTAATTGTTTTTATCTCATTTTTGTAGGTATTTAATCAATGATATTTAGGCATTGTAAGATATAGTAATGAATAAGTTTTCCAACACTTCTGACAGTGCATAAGTGGAAGTTATGGTTATCAAGTTATGGATAAAACAAGTGTTGAATTTTTTCCGACATATCAGGAAGCGCGCTAAACACCCTCAGTGCGGGCTTAGCGCGCCCTGCGACTTTGAAACTCATTAAATAGGGAAAAACACATATTTAGGTTATGGGTTGGGTATTTTTGATTCTCAACACCATCAACTTTATTTTTTGATCTAGAGAGCTTAGAAATCATCAATGGAGGTTACAACTCGATGAATAGGTGTTTGTGATTCTTGGATCGTGATTGACACCATGGGAGGTTTTGATTCCTCTCCTCTCTTTCCTTTGAAGTTTCCATTTGTTGTGAGTTTGTATGTAATTTTACCTTTGTTATATGTATATATTGCTCATAGTGTTGTATAAAACCTCTTTTACAAATCAATGTTGATAATGGTTTGCTTTGTTTAGGTTTTAGTTGCTATAGACATGTACGGTTCGAATCTAGACTTAGGATGAACATATATTAGGTTCAGGATTCTAGAAATAGATTTAGGCTTAATATTCACGTGGAAATCGGTTCTTAATGCCTCCGTGTTGTTTGAGTTGCACACAACATCGCCTTCGAGAGCAATATAGTTGATATCCCACTATGCGTTAGAAATAACCTCTGTGTGGGAGATTTGTGATGATTTTGACGAGTTATTTAGGTTGCGTATAACTGAGTAGTAAGTTTAAGTACTTGACGGATATATGAAATTCAATCTCGAGAGTTCTTTCAATTGCAAATAGTGTATTTATTTTCTGTTAATAACTTTACTTTCCGCACCTCATACCTTAAACCCATTATAACCCAAGCTCAGAAAGGCAAAAACTATTGAATGACATTCTTTCCCTCGCATCGATCCCTGCGGATATGATAAAACATAGAATACTTCCCATCTTTTGCTTACCGCTTTACTGCGTCAACAAAATGGAGTTGTTGTCGGGGATTGGTGTTTTGATATTGAATTGCATCACAATAGTTTCTATGGTTTTGAGTTTTTCACATAATATCCATATTATCTATAAGGTGTGAATATAAACTCGTTTATACTGATACTTGTATATGTTTACCATATTTGAAAATTTTACATGTTTTGTGTACTTGTAAATTGTGTATATGTTTGGTTCCCTTCAGGTTTGCTAATGTGTTTGGTTAGGAATAGCCGTCGGTGAAAACTAACTATGCAAGGAAGCAACTTGGAGGAGTGAGTATACATAAAGGCGTCGAGCTAACAACGTAAAACAAGCGCCTGTTGGGAGGCACCCCAACGGTTGTTAATTTTAAAATTTTGGTAGTTCATGTATTATGGCGGAGTAAACGTTTAACAAGGTAAAATCAGATGCGATTCTGATTTTTCTGCACACACCTTCTCGCACTGAGCACGGTCTATGCGCGTTAGTCACATGTTTTCTGGTGTAGCTTGCTAAGTGCAATGTGTGGGGCTAAGCACGCCGTGCAGTGTACCAGTGGAATTTCTGTTTCACTTGGTCCCTTTTTTCCCACTTTCGCCCAAACTATTTAGAGAGTATATAATAGTAGTATTTACTAATTCTTTTGTTGGTTGTTTGAACTTAAATTTTGGTCCGTTAACTTGAAGAATTTTGAGGTGATTTTCCAAGTTTGATTGTTTCGACTTGCGGATGTATGGTAATGATATTGTTTTGAAGTTGTTTCATCCAAGGTACTTGTTTATCGCTTTCTAGAACATAGCATGTTTATGAGACTTTTCTTTTGTATAAAATTTCATGTCATTTATTCTTTTGTCATACTTGTTCATTCTTGAATCACTTTAGGAAAAAAAACCTTTTTGTGAGGTTACTTCCATTGTTTACCATATACAGGAGACCAACATTCTTGTTAACTCAATTTTATTATGTTTAATTGTTTATTTGTATTGATGTGTATGAAAGCATGAAAAAGATCGAGGCATTTTATTTGGTTTTGAGCATAACCACCTAACCAAAAGTATTTTACCCGTTGAATATGTGAGCCTTTGTTAACCCCTTTGAGCCTTAATGTTAGAATCCATGTTGGTATAGAAAATGTTGAACTTGTAAATAACTAACTAGTTCTTCATTGTTTTTTGTATGGATTCTGAATTTGTTTCTTGAAACACTTGACCCTTCAACCTTAATTTGTGGTTTGTTTATGTCTCCCTTGCCTTAGAAAGTAGGGAGAATTCACATTATACGTTTGGTTGTATTCAAGTTGGAGATAGCATTGTTGGTTGCTTATTTGTTAAGTTACTTTATGGTTGAAAAGAAATAAGTGGTTGGAAAAAGAAAAGAAAAAAATATGGAAAAGGAAAAGAAAAGAAAAAAGAGAAGAGAAAGAAAAAAAGGAAAGAAAAAAATTTGTATGGGAATAAAATCAAGGTTGTACCAATGAGCAAAGTGAGAAGGTAAATAAAAATAATTTTTGATTGCTTAAATGTGTGTGATTAAATGCTATCATAGGTTTAGTAAATTTAGTTTCTTTAGCTTTAGGAATAACCCTTCTTTGTTAACCAAGTCCAATTACAATCCTTGAAACTCCTCTTAATTCTTGCTTCCGTACTGTTAAATATGTGTTTTTATTGATGAATGCATAATTTTACTTGTTGTTAGCTTGATTTTTATGTGAGAGTTAAGCCCTTTGTGTTTTTTATTCATTTACCGATGAATTGAGGGCTTCGTGTGATTCATTTTTTAACAGTGTGTTGTTTTAGAATTTTAGACATGTGTTTTGTATTTAGGAGTTGTTTCATTTTCATATTGTCGTTGTAGCGTTGTGGTAAGTTTTATTTTGCTTGTACATTTTTTTGAACCATACATTTGTTTAATCATTTTCCAAACTTGTTGATTTGTGATTGCTTGGTTGATACTTTTGTTTCTTTAGGTTTTTGTGACATTGTTTGAGGACGAACAATGTTTTAAGTTGGGGAGAGTTTTATGAGTGATAAATTTTTGTAAATTTGAGTGTGAATAATTAGCACTCATCGACTTATTTCATTTGTTTTTTGTTAATAAACCTTTGCTTTTGTGTATATTTTGTATAGTTTATGTTATAGTGTATACTGTGTGTTATCGTGTAAATATCATTGAGTTTAATTGTTTTTATCTCATTTTTGTATGTATTTAAATAATTTAATTTAGGCATTGTAATATAGAGGAATGAATAAGCTTTCCAACGCTTCCGACCGTGCATAAATCGGAGTTACGGTTCTCAAGTTATGGCGAAAACAAGTGTTGAATTTTTTTCGACACAACAGGGAGCGCCCTAAGCGCCCTTTGTGCGGGCTTAGCGCGCCCTACGACTTTGAAACTCATTAATTAGGGAAAAAACACTTTATTAGGTTATGAGTTAGGTATATTTGAGTCCAAACACCATCAACTTCATTTTTTGGTCTAGAGAGCTTAGAAATCATCAATGGAGGCTGCAACTCGACAATTAGGGGTTTGTGATTCTTGTATCGTGATTGATATCATGGGAGATTTTGATTCCTCTCCTCTCTTCCCTTTGTAGTTTCCATTTGTTGTGAGTTTGTATGTAAGTTTACCTTTATTATATGTATATATTGCTCATGATGTTGTATAAAACCTCTTTTACAAATTAATGTTGGTGATTGTCTGCTTTGTTTGGATTTGAGTTACTATAGACATGTACGGTTTGAATCCAGACTTAGGATGAACATCTATTAGGTTTTCGATTCTAGAAATAGATTTAGGGTTAATAGTCACGTGGGTACCGGTACTTAATGCCTCCGTGTTGTTTGAGTTGTGCACGACATCGCCTCTGAGAGCAATACAATTGATATCTCACTATGCGTTAGAAATAACCTTTGTGTGGGAGATTTGTGATGATTTTGACGAGTGATTTAGGTTGCGTATAACTGAGTAGTAAGTATAAGTATTTGACAGTTATATGAAATTCAATCTTGAGAGTTCTCTCATTTCCAAAGAAGGTATTTATTTTTTGTTTATAACTTTACTTTCCACACCTCATACCTTAAACCCATTATAGCCCAAGCTCAAAAACAAAAAAATTATTAAACGTCATTTTTTCACTCGCATCGATCCCTGCAGATACGATAAAACTCGGAACACATCCAATATTTTTCTTTCCACTTTACTTCGTCAACAACATATCAACAAAGACTGAAGAAGCCCGAGAAGTTGTTTGATCATATCCCAATGACGTATGTTCAATTGCTTCCTCATCTTCTCAAACTTCAGTCGGTTGAGCTCAGGACTCTTCACCACTTCCACCCTCAAAATGGCCTCTTAATTATTATGTCAATGTTAGATATGAGTTTCATTATGAGGCATCTGGTCACAATGTTGAGAACTATAGGGATTTAAAGTACAATGTTCAAGAGCTTATTGGTTCAAAGACAATCTTGTTCATGCCTTGTGGATTAAACATGCTAAGAAAGCCTACTCTAATTACTACAGGAGAGACGGTTAATCCTTTCCTCTATCCGGGATCCACCTCGAGACATGGGCATCCTCTTCCACCTTGGGCTCAGAAGCCTCCGTATCAGCAACCTTTTCCTGTTCTCATCATAATCAGAAGGACAAGGCCCAAGAGCAGACTTGGGGTCCACGTCAAAGATCTAGAAGGACACCCAAAAGGTTTGACCAGGTTCATATGCCTTACAGTCATTTGTTCCCTTAATTGCTCAACCTTTCTTTTATAGAACCTAAACAGATCGATCCAATTCTTTCTCCTTATCCTTTAGGATTTGACCCCAACGTCATATGTGACTTCCATGCTGGGGAACCAAGCCATTTGATTGAGGATTGTAACATTCTGAAGTACAAAGTCCAAGACCTCATTGATTCCAGGCAATCACATTCATTACATGTGGTTTGTGCATAAACTGAAGGTCTTGCTCAAGTGAATCCCAAGATTACAGAAAGTAGCCAGGAGTAATAAGTCCATACGCAGAAAGTCTCCTCAACATTGGTGTCGTTCCTCAATTTCCCCCCCTAAGATCCTCTGTTATCTCATAAGCATCAAATTGTATAAGGATCACACATGTGAGTTGAATATCTCTGTTACTTGTTCTCCTACCTTTAAGTTTTCTCTCTGAGGGATCGCCAAGCACCCTAATTGTGTATCTTGTACATATGTGTTTTTTATATTTTTAAAACACCAAAAATATTTGTTTTTTTTTGTATATTCTTGTTTTGTAGGTACCGAGCCAAAGCACCCAACCAATGAAGCTTATGAGTAAATCGATTTACTTCATGGGAAAATCGATTTCCCTAACTTATTTTTACGCCAAAATTTCAATTTTTTGCTGTGGAATCTGATTTACCATATGGGGAAATCGATTTCCTGACGCGAAATTTTAAAAAGAAGGCAATTTTCAGTTTTAAGCATTTGGCTCCAATTTTCTTTTTTAGAGAATATTCTTGATTACACAAAAAATAAATAATTCCCCACATCATCAAAATTAAATTCCATCATACAGCTTCATTTGATCACATGTGCACGACTTGATTTAATTTTGGCTCCAAAAATCAATTACCAAGCCTAACTTTGGTTCCAAATCAAACTCCAAATCACCACTAATCCTAAACCTAAGTTCTATAAATAAAGCCCTCATTTCATTCAATTCTCAAGCTTTTGATAGCCAAACTCGCCTTGCTAAAAATTCTCTCAACTCTTTTCATCCACCAAATTCACTCAAAGCTTAATTTTCATAAAGTTAGTAAGCTTTTCATTGAAGCTTACTAATCTTTGAGCTATACCTTCATCCAAACACTTTTTCTTCATTAATTCTCTACATCCAAGCTTAGGATATTGATTCTTAGTGTTGATTTATGAAGCTGGTTTGATAATTTTCTAGATTCATCTTTCAAAATGTGATATCTTGATAGTCTTTGTAATTTAATTCTTGGATCTACCTTTTTTGATTCCATTTGTGCTATTTTCTCATAATTTGATGGAGTTTTCATGCTCAATTAAATCCAAGATCATAAGGTATTTGATAAAAAGTTTGAACAACAATTTTTGCCTTTGAAATGTTGATTTTGCTGTAGGAAATCGATTTACCATATGGGTAAATGTATTTCCCTCAATTTTTCTGCGCCATATTTGCATTTTTAGTGCAGGAAATCCATTCCCTCACGGGGTAAATTGATTTCCTGAAACAGAATGGCCATGTTTGCTCTATTCCGGGGCTGTTTTTGGCTCTTTTCAAATTTCTAATATTTCTTTTGATTGTTACTTTGGATTGCAATTTTAAATGTCCAATTTCTCTTCAAATTCAATGGACTTTGGGTGTAGATGAAGTTGGATAAATTTTCATTAATTCAAATTTATCTAAGAATGATTTATTTAACTCATTCTTGGTGCTTTGAATTAGTGATATATTTAGTACTTAAATCAACCAAGATGAGTGATTAAACTTGAAGATAAAAGAACTTTAAGGATGTGATCTAATTTGATTTTTCTTTCCCTCTCCCCTTTCTTTTTATTTTTGGTCAATGAAGAATCTTCAATATCATTGGAACTTTTGTCATGTTCTCGATAAAGATGAGACTATTCCCTTTCTCTTTTTATGTATAACGTTGCTTTTGGAGAATGATCTACATATCATTTCTCTAGCATGTATTAACACAAAGGTTGTTATTGACCGACCTCAAAATAGGTGCGACTTTTACATAAGTCCACTTACGATTTCTTAACATAGCGCTAAATTTTCCCCGAATCGTAAAATGATCATTCGTGGCCTAAAACTTGATGTTTACAAGCCCAAGAATGGTTGATCATTTGACTTTGGTTCAACACCTATGAAACTCATTGTTATGAGGCTTTGATTCTATCAATCCTCTAATGGGTTTTCATTAACTTTGCCTAATGCTCATTATTCAATCATTATTGATCATACTTTAAGACTTTAAGTCCTAAATTACTAATCACTAATAATTAAATTTACTTTATTTTATGTCATTTATTTTTAAGCATTTAAATTTCATGATATTTGCTTTCTGCTCACTTGAGCATTTATTTCTTATTTCATTTTTTCTTTTGCCCACTTGAGCATTTATTTCATGTTGTTTTATTCTTTACTCACTTGAGCTTTCTTTTTCTTTTAAAGACCCTTAATAATCAACTTGAACATTAAAATACTTAAGCTCTTCTTGGACTATCGGTTACTATCCTAGGCATATTGGAGTTGTGGATCTCTTGGACTTAGGATTAGAAACCTTGATACTTGGAGACCTTGTTGCCCTGTTGTTATTCTGTCTGAAGTTCTTGGGGTTTAATCCAAGGCATTGGGTTTATTTTCTGTGTGTAGGTTATTCTGATTTCTATGCCTTGCCTATGATTGGGAATTCCTTCGTGTACAGTTGTTACTCTGCCCAATTTTTGTGAAGACTTAATTCATCTGAGGAACAAGTTAATCTGAGACTTATTTTCATCTGAGGCTTGGTTTTATCTTGGTATTATCCTTGCTTGGTTCTTAATCTAAAGTATGAGAATTCTACATTGACTTCTTTATATCAAGTGTTGGCTTCTGTTGGTTAAATTACCTTAGCTTTTATATTATGTACATAGGATAGTTCCTTCATCTCCTTCTATATTCTTTAATTTCAAAAATATTCTCCCACCTTTTCAAAGCTCTTCTTGTTTTTCAAACTTGAACCACTTTCATAATAAACTTGGACTTAGGTCCATGAATTTTCAAAAGCTTTTTCTTAATCAAACCTTTAATCAATTTAATCATACTTTGACATCTTTTTTTCAAGACTAAAAGTCATTAACCTCATTCAAAACATTTTGCCACCTTGTATTTTCTCTTTAAAACATTTTCTTAAAATTAAACAACACACAATAAAAAAATTTATGTGAATTACGAGTATCCTGATCCCTTATTGCACGAATGGGGTACGTAGGCATAAAAGGTTCGCAACCGCGGCGGGTGCAAAAATTGTAAAAAAAAACTTCTTTTCTCATTTCCACCATCTTGTTTTGTATATAGCTTTTATAGCCAAATACACAGATTTTCAAAGAGGTTCATGTGGAGTACCGTAGATGTTTAGGGTGCTAATACCTTCCCTTTTCATAACTAACCCCTGTACCTTGATCTCTATTTTACTTTGGGTTTATTCGCTCTTTTCCCATTCCTTTGGATAAAATAAAAGTGAGGTGGTGAATTTCACTAATTTTGTGAGTTAAGTCAATCCTATGGCTTAGTCTCAACATTTTTACCGCTACAATTGGCAATCATCAAGATAACATTTTCATTTGTAATCTTTCTTTCTTATTAAAACATTGTTTTCATGTATGAACTTGTTTGTTTTGAATGAAAATCTTAATACAATAAGTATGTTTGTCTTGAAACAATCCGTTTGTTCCACTCATAATTTTATTGTTCTCCCGCACTACGGTGCCAAACTTTATTTAAAATCTCTTGATAAGGAAAAGATTGGAGGGAGGATGATGACAATTCAAAAATGCAAAATCTCTGGTTGTATACTTTTGAATAAGACCATGCTGATGATGTACATGCATTGCTTCAAATACCCAAACACTAGATATATAAGGGAGATAAACCCTCGTTAACCCATTTGAGCCTTGAAGTAAGAGTTTCTTTTCTATTTAGAAAAACCCTCACATTTAACCTGGGGCGGGGCAGTCTTTAGTTAATTTGACCGATTGTTTAAAATTCCAAGAGGAGTATGCATCCAAGGATCAATCACAATGGTTATTATTCATATATCAAAATGTTGAAAGATGTGAGATCACAATGGTAATCCTTCATAAGCCGAGAAACAAGGCAGTCATGACCCTTTCAACAAAGTCAAAACAGACAAATGTCACACAATTTTCTCAAAAATAAAAAAGGAAAAAGAAAGAAAAAGAAATCCCACTGGACTACGAATTCAAAATCAAAATAGAATCATTCCAGGAAAAAGTTAGGGAAAACAAATGTAAATGCGAAAATCGAGAAAGGATCACAACAAAAAAATCCTAAAACTAGAACAAAGTCGTGTGACTAAAAACACAAAGACAACAAGGGGTGACTGCAACTCCAAAAGCCTCATCAATTCCTTAACCATCACCGAATCCTTTTGAGAGATGAGCGCTTATGTCAAATTAGATTAAAGTAGGGCTGGAGAACATTAAGGAGAATGGTTGGGTACAAATAAACTTTGAGCCACAAGTGTTTTTCCTTTAAATTATGAACCAGGCCACGTTACAACCCTTAAAAGTCCGAATTGAAGAAGGGTTTATTTCAAAAGAATGTTACAACGTGTTGTACCCAAAAAATTTCCCTCCCATTTTCACATAAGACATACTCCTAGAGGTCCTCAATTGCTCAAGGTTGACCAAGAATTGACCAGACAATTCTCCTCCTAACGCAATGAACCCCCAAATAGGGTTTCAATTTTCATCAAGATGGTTGATCTCCAATGGTATCAAATGCTTCCCATGATCCTAATACACCTTCAATATTATCCATGCCAAATTTCATGCCTTGCACAATAAGTTTTCTCAATCAATTGCTCAAGTATTGGAAAATCAACTATGCTAGGTCAAACGTCAATTATGACCCATGTGCAGTCAAAATTCAAGATTTTTGGTCAACATCAACATTTTGAAGTTATACCAATCATTTGATCAATGGTTTATCATGACTCCTCAAGAAATGCTCCTAATTCATCAAAAGTCAAAAATGGCAAATTAGTGTTTCTATAGGAAAAGTCAACCAAACTTTGACCAAGCATAACTTTCTCATGCTTTATTAGAAATTTTCCCACCAAAGCTCATTTTGAAGAGAATCCAATCCCTTACAACTTCTCTTCAGCCCACAAGTTCAAGAGATTCACCATTTGAAAGATATGAGCTCAGACATTACAGGTCATTTTCAAAAAGTCAACAAAAGACAATTTTTGCCAAGACCTTTTACATCAAGATAAAATCTTCAAATGCAAAATTTATCAAAAGATAGATTGAATTAGACATCTTGGGCTTTCCAAAAAGTACAAGATCATCATCATGAGATGAAAATTGAGCACGTTATGGTTTGCCCAAGTTGAGAAAAATTTAGAAATTTCAAGAATGGTGCATTGAGCAAACTTGGATTTTTGAGTCAATGGCCTAACTTTTTAAGGTTCAAATATAATCCTAAGGTTATGGAAGACCTCTAATGTTATTTTTGCATGGCCTTGGATTTTCTACCTATTTTTTTTACATATTTATTCTAATTTATTCCACATAAATATAAAATAAATGGTACAAAATAATTGGAAATGGGCTTAGGAATTTGGGCTGATGCTTTGGCTTGCTTAGAGGCCCAAGGATTCGTGCAAACCTGACCAGATTCATTGAACATTAAAAAATGGCATGAAATCTCAAGTTTGATAATTTTTCAAAATTGTGATAATGGCTTTAAACCATGGCTTTATGGGCTTGATTCTTTCCTCCTTATCTTGTCCCCTCCTTCTATACTATAAGTACATCACATTGAAAAGCCAAACACACACATATACACTGTACAAGAGTGCTACCAAGATTGCAAATAATTGCCCAAAATCGTGAAAACTCAAAATCACACCTCCAACCCATTTCCATCCAAATAAACCTCTCATTTCAATCTCTGAGATCATCAGGAGATCATCCAAGCCATTTGCCCGACGTGCTACACTCCAGAACCTCAGATCCACGCATAACCGGACTTGGGTAAAGTTTGAATTCAAAACCTTTCATACACGTAATATAAATCAATTCATTTCATGCATTCATGTATAGTTATTTGTGGATGCTCTAACGTGCTTCATGTGTTTGAAAGGGCCCTAATCATGGATCACCATTATCAACAGTTTTTGAATAGTGATCTTCGAATCTCATTATACAGGAACTTTCAGATCGAATAAAGGCCACCAATGAATTCCTTGGGAAATTTTAAGGGGGGTGGGATGTTTTAGTTGCTTTGAAATTGTGTATTTTACAGGTTTTACTTTTCGCCTCGCCGGAGAAGATGACTGTGACCACCGTGGCCGGTGGTTTGACTAGTTGCAGGCGGTTGTCAAAAATGGCGTGGCACTATCCCCGCGTTTAATTGGTTCAATCAAACGTTCACTTCCTCTCTCCATTCCTGATTGGCTTGTTCAAATCTCAGGGCCCCACCTAGAGCGCGCGTGATTTTTGCTGACTAAGATTTGACTTTGTTTTTTTATATATTATTATTGTTTGATTTATTATAACAATTGAATGCGCAGCTCAACTGGTAAAGAGCATTGGTATGAAAAGGGAGGACCTGGGTTCAAGTCCCAGGTTCGACATCTTGACTTTTGACAAAGTTCTCTCGCATATTCCATACATATCAATGCTAGACGTGCACCGTACGACATCAAATCACCATCACCTGATTAAGATCCGACGTATCCAAGCGTAGGATTCACCATGCGCCCTAGTTTGTTTCCCCCACCAGATTGGACGCAGCCTCTGGACTCTTGCTAATGGGCCCATCGTTTTTTTTAACAACACCCCCCATTTTTCTTTTGATGACCAAGCCCATGTTTTTGTTTATTTTCTCATTTTTTATATATTTTATTTTGTTTATTATTTTCAAAAGTCATTATTTTAAAAAATTAAAAAAAAATCAAATCAAATAAATAAATAGATTTAGGTCCTTTCTAAAATTATCAATTAATTAATTAATTAATTATTTTGACTTTATTTTATCAATTTAAAATCAATTAGAATTAGATTTATTTCATTCAATATTTTTCTTAATAAAAATACAAAAAATATAAGAATTAGGCTTAAATTCATTTAATAATTATCTTTTTAATTAAATTTAGATTTAAGATAGTTTAATTATTTTCTTAATAAAAAATAAACAAAAAAGATTTCTTTATTCATCTAGAATTTTTTAGGGTTTTAGACGTCTCTTTCCATTTCACACGCGTTGTTTATTTTCGCACTTTTTTATACTAATGTATCTATTGATAGAATGTAATAGAATTAACTAGGACGTTACTTTACCACTTTCTTTATTTTCCCCCATTTTTGGACATGTAAATACCCCCTCTCTGAAGCATTGTAATAACGTAGATTTAACTTTCCACACTTTAAATTTCTGCAAAATTTAAACTGTTTAGATGCATGATAGTAGGATTGTGTGACAAGATTAATAATCAAACGTTAGAAAACCTAATATCAAAGACTAAAATAAATGAACATAACACACTTGCACATATACACCTCTAGGGTATTCCCACTTTAGTTTCCTTTTGGAAAATAAAACATTCATGTCCCTCGAACGCAGGGATATCTTAGCAAAGAGCCTCAATTTAAAAGTCATCATAAAGATCATGGTCCCTTAATGTCCCTCGAGTTGTGTGATACGGTGGGAGAACTGAATTGAAGGTTTTGCGTTTGATTGCAAATGTTGCGGTTAGTAAGAGTCGCCACTGACTTTTCTTTTATCCAAAAGGAAAGGTGAAAAAGCACAGGAAAGACCTTTGAGATTATTTCTTGAGTTCGGGGGGTAGATTATGAAAAGGGAAGGTATTAGCACCCTTTTCATCCATGGTTTTCCATGGGCTCTTAGTTACTTTCTAGATCACTTGCTTTTTTGTTTGAAATTGTGCTTTGTGTGGTTTTTGAAAGTATTTTGTAAATAGGCCATTGTTTAGGCAAACTTTGTAACGATTCTCGTTCGTAAGAATATATACAAAGTGTTTGATCTTTTGAGAATGTTTTCAAGTTTGTAAGATGTTTTGAAAGTGTGGGTGTTTGTTTTAAAAATAGCAAGGATGTTTGTTTTGAAATGGAGAAAGTAATTAGGAGCATTCTACCTACTCAAAAGTCTATGTTGTTCATTTTCTTTTCCTTTGACATTGTTATCTTACCATTGATTTGGTAAGTAACCCTATCTTTGGATGTAAGCGGGACGGGCGTGGGTCATCGTATAACCATGATTAGCAATGTTTCAAGGTATCTTAGCAATATTTTTAGGGGCTAAGATCATTTGAAAGGCAACTTAGATAGCGTCATTGAGGGACTATGATCTTGTATTTGCTTGTTTTTGCTAAGATACCTTACATGCGTAATATGGTCATTTTGTAAAGGCAACCAAGTGGAATTACCCTAGGGGTGTTTGTGTACAAGTTTATTGTTTTCATACTTGATTTTGTCTTGGATTAGGGTTTTGTAAGTATTGGTTTTAGTCTTTCCATACAAACCCTAATTACTAGCATGTTATGTATATAGCGATAAATTGCGGAATTTAAAGTTACTACGCTGTTACAATATTTGTGGGAGGGGGGTGTACAAATTGTAAATGGGGATTGCAAGAAAATAAACCTAATTAATCTATTACAACCATATTGAATTGGTATCAATGTACAAGAATTTAAATGAATATAAAGTACAAAAATGAACAAATGTACAAGAATATAAATATGAAGAAAATATATATTTTTGTTTGGATTTTTTAGGAAAAGGGAGTTTGTTTTAACCTAATTAATTAAATAAAATAATTAATTAAAATAATAAAAGTACATCTAATTTTACTAGGAAAAGAAATCTATAAAACCCTAATTCATTAATTGATTAAAAGAAAATAAGTTTGTAAGAAAAGTTTTTTTTTTGTATTTTTTGTCTTGAAAATAATTTATAGTATTATAAAATATTTTTTTGCCATTTTTTATATTAAAATAATATATTTAAATTGGTGTAAAAGAAAATAACTAAACCTATTTTTTAAATTAAATTTACAAAGATAATTAATAAAATAAATAAAGTATTGATTAAATAAAAATAATTTTTATTGAGAAAAATAAATAAACTATGTCAAGATAAAAATTTAATATTTTTGTATTTTTTTATGATTTTTACTATTAGAAAATATATTAAGAAAATAAATAAAATAAAAATAAGAAAAGAAAATCAAATTGGGCCAGGGGTGCTGATAGCCTGCAAGGGGTTAGAAAGAAAAAACAAAAACAAAAAAACAAAGCCCAAATGAGGCCCAACGCCTTACCAAGAAACAAAGTCAGAAAGCAAAAAATATGAAAAAATCAAAAGGGTACCACTGGGGCTCGAACCCAGGTCCCAAAGGTTACAGGTGCGCACTTCTTCTATTGGGGTGGCTATACATCCGTTAACATAAGTAAAACAATAAATATATGATACAAAATGCGCCCTGATTTACACTTCATCTTCAACCTCCAGCCAGACCAACTGTAACTTGTTCATTTCTCAACAAAAATGAAAACTGTAAACATGAAACTTGTAGCAAGTTTCCTCACGGTTTTAAAATGTAAAACATTAAAACTATAGCTCAAAGATAAACATGAATTTTAATGGCCCTATTCTGAACCCTAAAAAATCTCAGAAAATTCAATCTTAAAATTCTCTAAGCTCAGGCAAAATTAATGGAAACTATGGACATGGTTAGTTTAGGGAAATGATATCTACATGTTTCATTCACAAATAAATCATTGATGATGCCTGTATGAAAAGTTCCAAATTTAGAAAACTTATCTTGCAAGAGGGTATCGGGTTTAAAGTTTGAGCAGCTCTCAAGGAGTTCCAATGGTTGGGTTAGCTTCCTCAAGTTCCCAGGAAGCTAATGGGATGCTTAGCTTGAGCTGAAAGTACCTGGGGAGTTCTGGAGAAGTCCAAGTGCAAAGCTCTGTTTTTTAAAATAGAGGATGGTGTTAATGGTGTTAGAGTTCTATAACAGGGTGTGGGATCAGTTCTAAATGATGTTTAGAAGCTTTAGGAAACAAAAGGTTTGAAAACGCACGAGGGAGTTTGAGTTTCAAGTTTTTAGTCAGTTTATGTGAAAATGGAGGTATGAGATGTGATTCTGAGTTCTAGGTGTTTTCAGGGCTTAAGCATTTGTCTTTTTTGTGGCAAAATGGTTTGTATATCTATAAGAAAAAGGTCTTGAGTGCATGGGCAAGTCAGAAGTACAAGTTACAAGCTTTTGGCTAGGTTACTTGATTTTGAAGAAAAGAGGGAAACCAAGTTTCAATGTGTAGTACAAGCATGGGCTGGGTGATTGTAAGTGTCTAAACCATTTATCATGTGTTATGAGACATGTATGATCAGAAGAGAACAAGTGCAAGGCTCAAGAACAAGTTTTGTGTAAAAAAGCACTTTATCAAAATGGCAATGTACACTTTCTTCCAAAAATGGATATAAAGCATGTCCATGCATTGAATGCTTGAAATAGGACCTCTAACAGCTATGAAATCAATTAATTATGGAGTTCCTAACAAGTTTGAGGCCTGCAAAGTAGAGTTTATGCAACACAACTTTGAATTTGAATTTTGTTCATCACAAAATGCCTTGTAATTCAAGTGATAAAACCCTAACTTCATCTCTTCGATTCTCCATACTCAAGAATGATATCAAGGAGTTCTTTGACATTTAGGAAAGACTGAAATGTTCTCTACAACCCATCTTTGAATTTCTTTTGAATATTCCCCTTGGAACTATATGAAAAAGTGCCATGAAGTTGGGTTAAAATCCTGATGAAATTAGGGCAAAATTTCACTAATTGTTTTGTTTCATGACCACATGTTCTTAAAATTATAACTTGAGATCCAAGCACGTTTGGAAGAAGTGGTATGAATAAAAGTTGTAAATTTCATGGATATCTACAACTTTCATGTTGGAAGTTTCTCTTGAATCATCTTGCATCATAGTGAAAATTTTGCTCAAAGTTATGAAAAAATAAGAAATTTCCAACACTTAGAAAATTTTCTAAGTGTAGAAATTTTAACTTTTCAAAATGAAATCTTGAATTTTTGATTTCTTGATGAATAAGTTTCATATTTTGACATATTTTGATGAATTGTGATCTTTGGAATTTGAATTTGAACAAAAAGTCAAAGTTTGACTTTTCAATATACAGTTGACTTTGATCAGTTGATTGAAAATTCATCTGTCAATCCGTTGGACTTGAGCAATGTTTTGAGCCATTTCATTAGGTCAAAATGATGCAATTGGACTCTTGAGATCATTTATTAAACCAATTGATCATTTGCTAGGTCAAAAATAAGAAATTGCCCATTCCCAATCAAAACTCTAATTTTGACCATTTTGCCCTTTTGGAGATTTGATCAAATTTCTTGGGGAATTATGGTCCAAAATTGATCAAATGATACATATGAGTCTAAAATGTTTATGTGGATAAAAAATTATGAAGTTTGATTGTAAATTGTCCATGGTTGACTTTTTCCCTAATACAGTTGATTTTTAGGTCAACTGCTCAATTGACTGAGCAAAAGTGTGATCCAAAGCTTGAAACTTGACATGAGTGATCTTGAGGGTCCATAATGATCCATGAAATTAATATGGGGTATTGGAAGTTCAAAAATCCTTGTGCAATATCAAACCCTAATTTTGGTCATCAATGTTTAAGGAGGTGTCTTGAGCTGATCAAACCATAGTGCAGTCTTGAGTCCAAGGAGATCTTGTGAGCAAATTCTTGATAAATGAGAGGGAAAATTTTGGGGTACAACAGCTGCCCCTTTTCAATCTTCTTAATCCTGAAGAGTTAGATTGGCGAGTTTTCCATTTGTGACTCGAAGGTGGAAGATGATTGGACACTAGAGTGCTCAGAAATTTGCACTCGGTGATGTGAAGGTTAATGGTATAGGGAATGGGCTTAAAGATGCCATTTGGAGGGATGATGGAAATTTGTTGGAGATGGGCTTGTAGATGCCATCTGTTGTACCCCAAAATTTTCCCTCTCAATTATCAAGGATTTTCACAAGATCTCCTTTGGATCATGACTGCATTAGAGTTTGACCAGCTCAAGACACCTCCTCATGCACTGATGACCAAAATTAGGGTTTGAGTTTGCACAAGGATTTTTTGGATATCAATGCTTCATATGACTTTCAAGGATCATTATGTACCCCTAAGATTACTCATGTCAGGTTTCAAGCCTTGAATCACATTTTTGATCAGTCAATTGGACAATTGACCTAAAAATCAGCTGTATTGGGGAAAAAGTCAACCATGGCCAATTTACAGTCAAACTTCATAATTTTTTATCCACATCAACATCTTAGACTCATATGTATCATTTGATCAAATTTGGACCACAATTCCTCAAGAAATTTGATCAAATCATCAAAAGGGCAAAATGGTCAAAATTAGGGTTTTGACTGAGAAAGGGAAATTTCTGATTTTTGACCTAGAAAATGATCAATTGGTTTGAATCATGATTTCAAGAGTTCAATTAAATCATCTTGACCTAAAGAAATGGTTCAAAACATTACAAATCCATTAGATTGACAGATGAATTTTTCAGTCAACTGATCAAAAGTCAACTATATACTGAAAAGTCAAACTTTAACTTTTTGGTCAAATTCAAGTGCCAAGGATCACAATTCATCAAAACATGTAAAAATTTGAAACTTGTTCATCAATAAACCAAAGATTTAAGATTTGGATTTGAAAAGTTGAAATATTTTAACTTAGAAATTTTTCTAAGTATAGAAAATTTCTTATTTTTGTTTTCAACTTTGAGCCAAATTTTCACCATGATGCAAGATGATTCAAAGGAAACTTCCAACATGAAAGTTGTAGATCTACATGAAATATACAACTTTTCTTCACACAATTTCTCCTAAAAATGCTTGGATATCAAGATATAATTTTGTGAATACATGCTCATGAACCAAAATAACTTAGTGAAATTTTGCCCTAATTAGGCAGATTTTTTACCTAACTTCATGACAACTTTTCACATAGTTCCAAATGGAATTTATAAAATCATTTCAAAGATGGGTTGTATAGCACATTGCAAGATTTCCAAAATGTCAAAGAACTCCTTGAGATCATTCTTGAGTAGGGAGAATCGATGAGATGAAGTTGGTGATTTATCACTTTGATTTCAAGCCATTTCATGAAGAACAAAATTCAAATCCTCAAGCATGCTGAACAAATCTTACTTTGAAGGCTCCTAACTTGACTTTCACTCCATAATTAAATGTTTTCACATTTGTTGGAATCTTTTAGCCAAGCATTGAATGCATTGTACAAGAACAATTCCATTTTTGGCACAAAGGTGCCATTTTCATTTTGATAAAGCACAACTTTTGCAATTTTCCACTCCTTGAGCCTTGCAATTGTTTCCTATGCACACAAGGAAATACAAAACCAAAAGCAACTTGCCTAAAACCTCTACCAAACCAGACCATGCTTGTACAAACTTAGGGACTTGTCTCCTCACTTTTCTTCAAAAGCAAGTAATAGAGCCAAAAGGCTATAACTCAAAAATCTTGAGGTCTATCCTCTTCCATACTAATACAAAAGTGTATTGGAACCTAAGGCACGAATGCTAAGACTTAGAAACACTCCCAAACACTTGGCCATTGAAAATCTGCCATAGCTTGACAGTTTTGCATTTTACACAGCCATCTCCAAAACCACTCGTGCATTTTGAGTTCTAACAACTTGAACACTTAATATACATCATACCTAAGGGATCCAGACCCCTGTTCCCTTACTGTAACTCCTCCTCCTCCATCCACCATTTTCAAATATCAAGCTTTCAGGTTGACTTGAGTAGGGAGATTGAGAGGCTTTCAAGACAAGATAAGGATTGGAATACACTCAGGGAGGTCCAGGAAAGCTCAACAGATCCTCAGGCCTTCTCAAAACTTGCTCAAACTCCATTCACGATCTCAACTGAAAGAGGTAAAAACTCAAACTTCTATCTCTTCATGCAAGCATCCTTTGGTCCTGATTTGTGAAAGAAAAATGTAGATATCCTTGCCCTAAAGCTAACCATGTTCATAGTTTTCATTTATCTTAACTGTGTATAGAGAATTTTTTATTTGAAATTTCTGTAAAAATTAGGTTTCAAATTAGGGCAAGTAAAATTAGCTTTGATCTTTGATTGTTAGTTTACATAAATTATATGGTTGAACTCATGAGAAGAAACACCATAATTATCATGTTTGGACTTTCCATTTTCATTGAGAAATGAGAGAGATACAGGTGGTCCAGCCATGGCTCAAGGTTGAAGATGAAGTTTCCTTCAGGAGGCGTTTTCTAATATATACTTATCTTTGTGTTTCTATAAACGGATGTACAGCCACCCCAATGGTAAGGCAGCGCGCAAAAATGCCATAGGTCATGGGTTCGAGCCTTGGCGCCTGTCTTTTTCAATTTTTCTCATTTTTTCCATTTTTTGCTTGCTAGCTTGCAGCGCATTGGGCTTCAGTGCATTGGGCTTTTATTGTTTTTTCTAACATTTCACCACCTTGTCCACTTGTATACCCCCTGGTCCATTATCATTTATTTATTTATTTTTGTTTTCATTTTATTTTCTTAATAATATTTTCTTAATATTAAAAATCATAAAAAATATAAAAATGATAGATTTATATTTTAGCTTGTTTTATTTTATTTTTTTCTCACAAAAAATATTTTATTTAGTTATATATTACCTATTTTATTAAATAAACCTTGTAAATTAAATTAGGACTAGTTTAATATTTATTTTTATTTATACTCATTAAATATTTATTTTACTATAAAAAAGAGACCAAAATATCTCATAGGGCCATATTTTATTTTCAAGACAAAAATATAAAAAAATACTTACTTTTTCTTAAAGAAATTTATTCTCTTTTATTCAAATAAAATTAGGGTTTATTCAAAAATCTTTTTTTCTAAAAAATATTTTCTTTTCTTAATAGATTTAAGATTGATCTTATTTATTTATTAGGTTTAGGTTAAAACCTTTTTTCACATAAAAAACCAAACAAAATCTTATTTGCATTTACATACCTTTGCATATTTAATTCATTTTTGTATATTATTTATTCCAATATTTGTACATATTCAATTTGGTTGTAATAACTTAATTTGGTTTATATTATTGCAAATCCCCATTCATAAATTGTATACCCCTTCCCACAAATGTTGTAATAGCGTAGGACATTTAAATTTCGCAATTTATCGCTTTTATATAACATGCTAGTAATTAGGGTTTGTATGGCAAGATAAAATCAACCAAATAGAAAACCCTAATCCAAGACAAAATCAAGCATGAAAATGACACACTTGCACACAAAACACCCCTAGGGTTATCCCACTTGGTTGCCTTATACAAAATGGCCATATTACGCATGTAAAGTGTCTTAGCAAAAACAAACAAATACAAGATCATAGTGCCTCGATGACGCTATCCAAAGTTTCCTTACAAAAATGATCTTAGTCCCTAAAAAATGCTAAGATACTTTGAAACATTGTTAATCATGGCTATACGATGACCCACGCCCGTCCCGTTTACATCCAAAGATAGGGTTACTTACCAAATCAACGGTAAGACAACAATATCAAAGGAAAAGAAAATGAACAAGAAAGACATTTGAGTAGGTAGATTACTCCTAATTACTTTCTCCATTTCAAAACAAATGTCCTTGCTATTTTCAAAAACCTACACATTTCCAAACTTCTTACAAACATTGAAAACATTTTCAAAAAAGATCAACATCTTTGTATACATTCTTACGAACGAGAATCATTACAAAGATTGCCTAAACAATGGTCTCTTTTACAAAATACTTTAAAAACCACACAAAGCACAATTTCAAACAAAAGTAAGTGATCTAGCAAGTAACTAAGAGCCCATGGAAAACCATGGATGAAAAGGGTGCTAATACCTTCCCTTTTCATAATCTACCCCCCAAACTCAAGAAACAATCTCAAAGGTCTTTCCTGTGCTTTTTCACCTTTCCTTTTAGATAAAAGAAAAGTCGGCGGCGACTCTTGCTAACCGCAACATTTTTGATCAATCACAAAACAATCAAGTCAGTTCTCCCACTGCATCACACCATCCAGAAATGATTGTTGAATCATATTTGTAAGCTGAAACTAAATGAGTATCAGAATGAAGTCCGTGTCTGAAGCGTATCTGAGCTGAGTTTGAAAGTTGAATCTGAATGAGTATCAGAATGGCGTCAGTGTCTGGAGCGTATCTGAACTGTATCTGGAAGTTGA
This sequence comes from Vicia faba, assembly GCA_948472305.1. Lineage (NCBI taxonomy): Eukaryota > Viridiplantae > Streptophyta > Magnoliopsida > Fabales > Fabaceae > Vicia > Vicia faba. The sequence continues at coordinate 166,343,693 of OX451735.1, forward strand.
ATCTGAATGAGTATCATAATGGCATCCGTGTGTGGAACGTATCTGAGCTGAGTTTGAAACTTGAATCTGAATGAGTATCATAATGGCGTCTGTGTCTGGAGTGTATCTGAATTGTATTTGGAAGTTGAATCTGAATAAGTATCAGAATGGAATCCGTGTCTGGAGCGTATCTGAAATCTGAATCTGAATGAGTATCAGAATGGCATCCGTGTCTGGAGCGTATCTGAACTGTATCTGAAAGTTGAATCTGAATGAGTATCAGGATGGCATCCGTGTCTGAAGTGTATCTGAACTGTATCTGAAAGTTGAATCTGAATGAGTATCAGAATGGAATCCGTGTCGGGAGCGTATTTGAATTGTATCTGAAAGTTGAATCTGAATGAGTATCAGGATGGTGTAACACCCTCTAAAACCCCGAATAAATTTTCGCAAATATTAAAATCATAATTTCAGAGTACATGTATAATCGAGGATGTCACAACTCTCTTTTAATAAAACAAATTCCTGTCATGCATAACGCAGTAGTAACTCATACATGTTTACACAGCGGAATAATTTAATTAATAAAATCAATGTTATAATATTTTCAAAATCATCAGGGATTAACACCTGGAAAATGTCAACATCATATTATAACAAAACATAAGGAATTAAACGAGTCTGACTAAAACAGCTCGACAAACAAACGTTCCCGGAGTTACGACTATCAGAGCATGACCCGGACATTACTAAAACGAAAATAACTAGAAACGACAAGCCTTCGCCAAGCACCTGAACGAAGCTCCTCAATCTGAAATATTCAACAGTAAGGGTGAGCATCTCAATTATACATTTGATTATACGTTTATAACAACCAATTCAGGAAACCATAAGCATCACCCAACAATTAGCATATTTCATAGTTTACAAAAATCTTTACAATTCATATACTCATATATATTATTTTTCATATTTGCAATTAACATCAAATATCGTCAACAATTTAGCAACCATACGTGCCTACAAACAATCAAATACAACATTGGAAAAATCATCCATTCATGTTATATTCAAGGTAATGCAACACACCCATGCATGTGGTACCACTTTACCGCCCCATTAAATCTCGGGTCACGGATAACTCACCGTTCCATTATATCGCGGACACGGCTACCACCTCAACGTTCCATTAAATCGCGGACACGTATATTGGCCACCATGTTAATTCCACACAATGGGAATTAACAAATGCAACATGATATGTAAAGTATGTAACACTCAGCATACTATGAACATCAATCAACATATCATGCGACATCAACAACATCAATCATAACAAGATACGGATAGCATGTAATCACTCAGCATACTATTTAAACATCAATCATATCAAGTCATATCATAAATCATGCTCGATAACATTATCCAAAAGCATGGCAATAAAATCCAAAATCAAGCACTGAAAACAAAGTTCAGAAAATCAACACAGTAGCCTCAACACGGGTGCCCGTGTTGTGCAACACGGCCCGTGTTGCTGAGCGCGTACAGAAAACATATTTTTTTTTTACAGGGGACCAACACGGGTACCCGTGTTGTGCAACACGGCCCGTGTTGTAATGTGTCCAGAAAACACATTACTTTACCAACACAGAAGAGCAACACGGGTGCCCGTGTTGTGCAACACGGCCCGTGTTGCTGAGCGCGTACAGGATTTTCCTGTACCTGCAGCAACTCAGAACAGCAGCCAAACGCGGGAAAATGCCAGCCAAAACGCGCATTTCGGTACCTAACGACATCGATTTTGTATAATTCAAAACAACACCTCAATTTCCTAATTACCAACAATCATTATAGTAACCTTAACAGTGATTACTCGTCCTTTTTAGGGAATTTCTGACAACATTAAGGTTATCCCTAAACCTCTAAGGTAAATTCATGATCATGCAGATATACTCCCAATCCACCATTTGGAACCTAAAATTCCTAATCGATTCATAAAAATTGGGAACCTAACCCTTTTCTAACAAGGTTCAATCCTAAGGGTATCGATTCCTAGTAACATCTAACAATTGGGGTTTTTCCCTACGATTATCCAAATCACCCGTACATAAACCCATAAACAAAGGTAAATCGAGTAGTAGCCCCCCTTACCTTATCAATTAGCAGCTTTGAACTTTTTGAGCGATGTTCTTCGTTCTTCGTTCTTCGTACCTTCAGAGCTCTGCTTCCCAAAATCCCAACTTCTGTGTTATCGTGAATAATGAGAAAAAAATACCTTGAGTTCCAAAACATATCCTTACTTCTTTTGCACCCCCACTCTTTACTAACAACATCCAAGCCCAATAACTTAAAAACTCAGCATTTTCTTATTTCTTTTATTTTCCTCCATATTTCAAAATAAATAATTCCTTTTTATTTTATTAATTCTAATAAAATAATTTCTCAAATTTAAATAAATCAAATAATTGAAACTGGGGTGTTACAACTCTCCCCCACTAAAAGAGTTTTCGTCCTCGAAAACATACCTTAGACGAACAGTTCCGGATAAGCCTCTTTCATCTGGCTCTCTAGCTCCCAAGTGATATTTCCATCTGCTGGACCTCCCCAAGCAACCTTCACTAATGCTATCTCTTTACCTCTTAACTGTTTCACTTCCCGATCTTCTATCCTCATAGGCAATGTTTCTACTGTCAGGTTATCTCTCACCTGTACATCATCTATTTGGATTACATGAGATGGGTCTGGAATGTATCTCCTCAGCTGAGAAACATGAAAAACATCGTGCAAATTCGCAAGTCTCGGAGGTAAAGCAATACGATAAGCAACTTCTCCAACTATTTCTGTAATCTGAAACGGACCAATAAAACGCGGAGTCAACTTCTTAGATTTCAACGCTCGACCAATACCCGTCGTCGGGGTAACTCTCATAAACACATGTGTTGTACCCCAAAATTTGCCCTCGCATTTTTCCCCAAGAAATCTCAGCTTCAAACATTTCCTGACTTTTCAAACTGGCTCAAGAATCGGACAGACGGACTTTTCTTGACAGTCAATCAAAACTAGGGTTTTTACTGATTTTCAGAGCTCTGAATTGTTTCATACAGTGGGCTTAGGGTTTGATTGATTTTTGGTTCAATTTTGACCAAGCGAGCGTGATTTGGTATTTAATCGGGAATTAAGGTTTTATGGGCATATTCTCAGAAGAATTTGAATTCCACAGCACTTTGCGGTTTATTTCAAGATTCGGATTAAAATTCGCGTTATCTTGGTTTAATCAGTAAAAGAGACAGTGGTTTGAATTCGGTACGTTTTGATTGGGCCGGTCAGATACAAGATGCAGTATTGGATTCACAGTGTTCATGTGTTTGATCAGTCTATCTGGGTTAATTGCTGCTTTGCTTTGGATGTTGGATAAGACAGGTTTATTGGATCAATGTTGTTTTATTTTAGTTATTTATTATTCTGAAATTAAATGATGGAATTTATTTTTCAATTGTTTTAATTCTAAGAATTTTAAATAAATAAATAAGCAATAAATAAAGTTAGAACCAATTGGATAATTTGATTTTTATTGATATTCAAATTATTTGTACAAATTGTTGTTACAAACAATAATTTACATTTAATTTAAATATTACATAGAATGAAAAACTATCCTATTTTCTAAATATTCTTCGTGCTTCATTCCGCTCCGGTATTCCATTTTTTTCATCTGCAAAAAGAACAAGAAAAGTCAGAAAGCATTAAATTGGAAAAGACAGTTAAAAGTTGCTCATCATTAGGGGCCACTGACTGGGATCAGTTGCCCTCTCTGCAAATCACGGGATTTCTCCCGGTTCACAGAGAGGGAAGATTTTCATTTCATGAAATGCAAATGCCTAAGTTATAAAATTCAAGCTACATAAGAATCTCAATTTCCCATTCAAAACCATATAGTTCAAATCCAAACTGAAAAATCCAATCCAAACTTTCTATCCAAAAGCAAAGGCTACTGTCAGAATGCCAAAGATATCAAAGAAGTCAAAATAGTACAAGTTGCTGTCAAAGCCTACAAGCTGTCAAAAAGGGACCTTTGCCAAGATATCAAGGAAAAGAGCAAGGCGCAAAAGCTGAAGAAGAAATGCAGAAAGCATATTATGCAAGCAACAAACATCTTAATTCATCATTTCCCATAGTTAGCCCCTTCAGAAAAGTACAAATAATAACCATATAAAATTCTTAAATTGTACTGTAAAGAGAGAAGTAAAGAGAGATAAAGCAAACAGGGTTTAGGCATAGTTCAGGTTCAGCAGGCATAGACAGTAGAGGCAGAAAAGATATACAAAAAAGAGGATAATTCGGCATTGTTCAAAAATTACACAGCATAGCCAGTTACCGAAATGGGAAAAATGCCAAGAAACCTTGTGAAACTATCCAGCAAACTTGGGTCAAAGAGAAGACCAAAGTTTTGAATAAGGATTGGGCGCCAAAAGAAAAAAGAGAAAAATATATAGCAGTTCAAGGAGTAAGGAAAAGGGGGAAGAAATATATACAACTCAGTAGATTGCACAAAACTCTAGCTAACCAATATCAAAAAAACTGAACCTTGTCCAAAATCACCATAACCTGCACCAGCATAGGCAACCATATCCAAACCACACAGCATAACACCTCAAACCTGTCTAACCCCTAAACCATTAAACCTGCATCAGTAAAAACCAGGAGCATACCCTGCATTAAGCATACAAACTGAGGAAGCAAAAAAGCCTCATGACTGTCATCAAACACCAATATCCTGCCTCAACCTTCAAAAACACACAAACCTGACAAACAAGATCAAAAGCCTCACTACCAAAAACTAATACCCTGTCATAAAGCCAAAATCTATTAAACCTGAGCAGCCAAGCAAACATACGATCACTACTGTCCAGAATCACAAGACACATAACACATCTCATACTCAAACCATTACTGTCATACCAGTACCAAACCTCTCAAACAGTTACCAACAACCATACTCATCATCAAAAATGCAAGCAAGTGAGGCAACTAGAAGAAGGAGATAAAGCAATATCAACATAGGCAAAACCAACAAATCAAGGCATCACAGTAAGAAGAAGAAGATAAAGAGGTGAATCAAAAAAGAACTTCTCAGAACGCTTCATCATCAAAGCCCTAACATAAGCAAAGAACGAAGTTACCAGGAAGGCATCAAGAAGCAAGCCAGCGTCTTCATCACCGAATCTCCGCCATCGAGCCTCCTGAGCGCCACATCCTTTTTCCTCCTCCTTCTCCAAGTCAGGTAGTCAGTTGTTTCTCCCTCTTTCTTCTCCATCACCCCCATAGCAATACAAACTTAAGAATCGGATTCGAATCAAATAATGCATGCAATTCATAAAAGAGAAAAGAATCAGAAAACATCTAAAGCGAACCTTTTTGTATTGAGGCCTTTGAGCTCGAGCTGGAAGGAGGAGGAAATGTAGGGGTAGCGCTGGTGGCCTCGAAGCAAAGAGAAGCACTCAAGCCTAAACGGAGAAGACGAATTCAGTGAACACGGCGCCGCTGATTAGCCCTAACCCTCGTTCCACAAGCAATGCCTAACCCTAATTTCGCCTTTGTTTGACACGGGCCTAACCCGTTCCTAACTCCTCTAAGCCCAATAGTATCACTAACAAACACTAACCCTTTCTTTTCTTTACTGTATATTTACTTCTTTTTCTTAACATTAACTTTTTTTATTTCTTTTCATAAACAATATTTCTTTTACTAACTTTATTCTATAAACAATGTTTTTATTCTTTGTAAAAAATACTAACCTAAATAATAAAATACTTTTATCATGTAATTAAATTTGAAAGCATTTTCTTTTAATTAATACACTTTTGTATATAATAACAACAAAATATTTTTTATACATAATAAACTTAAAAAACATTTTTTTTAAAACACATTTGTACATATTAAACATTTTTCATACATAATTAAAATTAAACTCCCTTTTTAGTTAATATACATTTTTGTACATAATAATTCGATACATCTTTTAATATTGAAGTTCACAAAACATTTTGACTAAAACGCTTTTTTTTTAAAAAAAAACTTAACATTCTAATCAAAACACTTCATTTTTCTTTTGTACATAATTAAACATACAAAAATCAAGATTCATCTAAAAACATTTACCTAGGTCAAAACCCTAATACGGCTCAATTTCACATTTCGCACTTGTACATATTTACACTTACACAATACATATACATTTGCACTTACACAATATATTGCCCTACACACATTTTATCTTATATTTATACATTCGACATTTATATTTTGATTGTGACATTCGATTTGGTTGTAAATACTATAAGTCTCATCCCCTTGTACATTTATACCCCCACTCCTGGATATTATTTTGTAATAGCGTAGATTTACATTCCGCAATTTACAGTTTTCCAATTATACCATGGTTAGACCTAGGGTTTGTATGTACCTAAAATCAAAACGCTAGATAACCTAATACAAGACAAATACATGTAATCAATACACAATCACACTTGCACCCCCTAGGGTAATCCCACATGTTGCCTTCCAAATGGGCCATGCTTGCACGTCGAATGTCTTTGGCAAAACAAAAATCAAATGATCATAAGTCCCTCGATGACGCTTTCGAAAGTTGCCTAAACGGAATGATCATAGTCCCTTCAAAACAAATTGCCAAAGACACTTGGCATCATTGCATTCATGGTCTATGCGATGACCCGCGCCTGTCCCGAATAAACTTCCTAAATACAAGATTGCCTACCAATTTCAATGGTAGAACAAAATTGTCAAAGGGGTTAAAACACGACGAAAATCTTTGAGAAAGCTTTAGGGTAGATAAACTCTTAAGTACTTGTCAATTTGCAAAGAAAACACTTGCCTAATTTCAAAACCCACTTCACAAACACTTTTCAAAAATCAAACTTTTCAAACCCTTGAAACATCTTTTTAAAAGATAAAACACCTTTTGTAAAACATTCGAGTAAAGAATTGTTACAAGGTTAGCCTAGCGCAAGGCATCTTTTCAAAACATTTTCAAAACAATCCACAAAGCACCATTTCACACAATTGAAAACCAAGGCAAAGATTGATCTAAGCAAGTACCTAAGAGCCCATGGATAACCATGGATGAAAAGGGTGCTAATACCTTCCCTTTTCATAATCTACCCCCCGAACCCACGAAATATCTCAAAAGGTTTTTGCTGTGCTTTTTTAACCTTTCCTTTAGGATAAAGTAAAAAGTCGGTGGCGACTCTTGCTAACCGCACAAGTGCGAATACGAACGCAAAACACTAGTCAGTTCTCCCACCGTATCACAACATGATCTCCAGCACTGAATTCTAAATTCTTTCTCCTCTTATCATGATAAATTTTCTGACGACTCTGAGAAGCTCTCATCTTCTCTTGAATCAATTTGATCTTTTCAGTAGTCTGCTGAACAATCTCTGGCCCAATTACCGAACTCTCTCCAGATTCATACCAACACAAAGGTGTTCTACACCGTCTACCATACAATGCCTCAAACGGAGCCATGCCAATACTCGAATGGTAACTATTGTTATAAGTAAATTCAATCAATGGCAAATAGCTATCCCAAGCTCCACCCTTCTCTAAAACACAAGCACGCAATAAATCTTCTAACGATTGAATCGTCCTCTCCGTCTGTCCATCAGTCTGAGGATGGTAAGCTGAACTCAACCTCAATTTAGTACCCAAAGCCTTCTGCAATCCTTCCCAAAATTTCGAAGCGAATCTCGGATCTCTATCTGACACAATACTAGAAGGAACTCCATGCAAACTCACTATTTTCTCAATATATAACTGTGCCAATCTCTCCATTGAGTAATCCATTCGCACCGGTATAAAATGAGCAGACTTAGTCAACCTATCCACAACGACCCATATCGCTTCACAATTCATAGGAGTCCTCGGCAACCCAGATACGAAATCCATAGAAATACTATCCCACTTCCATTCTGGAATAAACATTGGTTGCATAAATCCAGACGGCTTCTGATGTTCAATCTTCGATTTCTGACAGATTAAACATGCATACACAAATTCAGCTATTTCCTTTTTCATTCCCGGCCACCAAAACAATTTCTTCAAATCATGATACATTTTCGTGGCACCCGGGTGAATACTCATCCCACTGCGATGTCCTTCCTCTAATATACTCTTCTTGATTTCTGTAACATCAGGAACACAAACTCTATCGCCAAATCTCATAACATCATTTTCATCAATTCTAAACTCACCACCCTGACCTTGGTTGATCAATGTCAATTTATCAACTAAATTAACATCAGATTTCTGCCCGATCCTGATCTCTTCTAGAATACCACTAGTAAGTTTCAACATACCCAAACGAACACACTTCGGAGTACTTTCACAAACTAAACTCAAATCTCGGAATTGTTCAATTAAATCCAATTCACGAACCATCATCATAGACATATGCAAGGATTTCCTGCTCAAAGCATCTGCAACCACATTTGCTTTACCAGGATGGTAATTCAAACCAAAATCATAATCTTTGAGAAATTCCAACCACCTTCTTTGCCTCATATTGAGCTCTTTCTGATCGAAAAGATACTTCAAACTCTTATGATCACTATACACTTCAAATCTCGAACCATACAGATAATGTCTCCACAATTTCAAGACAAACACAACTGCTGCCAATTCTAAGTCATGAGTAGGATAGTTCCTTTCATGAACCTTCAACTGTCTCGAAGCATACGCAACTACCTGTTGATTCTGCATTAAGACACCACCTAAACCCAACAGAGATGCATCACAATAGACCACAAAAGATTCCACCGGATTCGGCAAAATCAGAATAGGAGCACTAGTCAATCTCCGCTTCAACTCTTGGAAACCTTTCTCACAATCAGAATCCCAAATAAACGCTTGTCCTTTACGAGTCAACTTTGTCAACGACAATGCTAACTTTGAGAATCCTTCGATAAACTTTCTGTAATAACCTGCAAGACCAAGAAAACTTCTGATTTCAGAAACAGTCTTCGGTGCTTCCCACTGAGATACTGCTTCTACCTTTGTAGGATCCACTGCAATCCCATTCTTAGAAATCACATGTCCAAGAAAACTAACTTCATTCAGCCAGAACTCACATTTGGACAACTTTGCATACAACTTCCTATCTTTCAACAACTCTAACACAATTCTGAGATGTTCCGCATGCTCTTTGTCATTCTTGGAATAAATCAGAATGTCATCAATAAAAACCACAACAAACTTATCCAGATACGGATGAAAAATCTTGTTCATATATTCCATGAAAACACCAGGTGCATTAGTAACTCCGAACGGCATAACAGAATATTCATAATGCCCATACCTCGTTCGAAAAGCAGTCTTTTGAATATCTTCCGCCTTCACACGAATCTGATGATATCCAGATCTCAAGTCAATCTTACTGAATACACTGGCTCCAATTAGTTGATCCATTAAATCATCAATCCTCGGTAACGGATACTGATTCTTAATGGTTACCTTGTTCAATTGCCTGTAATCAACACACAGTCTCATAGAACCTTCTTTCTTCTTAACCAACAATACCGGAGCACCCCAAGGCGAAACACTTGGACGAATAAACTTCTTCTCCAGTAAATCTTCCAACTGACTCTTCAATTCAGCCAACTCAGACGCAGACATATGATATGGCGCCATCGACACCGGTCTCGTACCAGGAATCAAATCTATAGATAATTCCACTTCTCTCTCTGGAGGTAACTCACCCACATCATCAGGAAAGACTTCTGGAAAATCACACACCACTGGCAATTCACCACTCCTGACCTTTCCTGTTGCATCTAACGAAGCAAGTAACATAAACACATTAGCACCGTCCTCCATTGCTTCTTGTACCTGCCTAGCAGTCATAGTCAAGTTCTCGACGCCAACTGCCTCTGGGAAAATCACCGTCTTAGCAAAACAGTTCAGATGAACCCGGTTGAATTCCAACCAGTTCATCCCAAGGATGATATCAATTTGTTCAAGCGGTAGGCACACTAAATCCATACCGAAACCTCTACCAAAAATTTCAATAGGACAATTCCTACATACAAGTGAAGTTGTCACTGAACCCGATGCAGGAGTATCAACAACCATGCTACCTCGCATACCAGATATGTCCAGTTTCAACCTCTCAGCACAATCCAAAGAAATGAAAGAATGAGTTGCACCAGTATCAATAATTGCAACTAAAGGTGTGCCATGAATAAAACACGTACCTTTAATCAATCGATCCTCTGGAGTAGTCTCAGATCCAGACAAAGCGAACACTTTTCCACCTGACTGATCCTTCCTAGGCTTAGGACACTGCGGACGAATGTGACCTTCTTCGCCACAATTGTAACAAGTAACAGACTTCCCTTTGCAATCAATAGACAAATGACCAGCCTTTCCACATTTATAGCACTTCTTCTCATCACTCTTGCAATCTCGAATGTGATGGCCAGACTCACCACACCTGTAGCATCTGATAGGAGCCTTAGAGTCTCCCCCACTAGGCCTTTTCCAACCGCCTGATCTCTGGTTATCTCTACCATATGGCTTGCCACGGTCCATATGTTGCTTTCCTCTTTTATCAACAGCCCCACGAGAGTGAGACGACCTATTCTTGGTAATATCTTCTTCCAAGATCCTGCTACAATCCACCAGATCAGAAAATCTACGAATACGCTGGTACCTGATTCCCTGTTTAATCTCATCTCGGAGACCATTCTCAAATTTGATACATTTAGAGAATTCTCCAGCCTCATCATTGTTGTAGTGTGCATAATACTTTGCCAGCTCAGTGAACTTAGTAGCATACTCACTAACCGTCAGATTGCCCTGCTTAAGCTCCAAAAACTCAATTTCCTTCCTTCCCCGAACATCTTCAGGAAAGTACCTCCTCAGAAAAGCCCTTCTGAAGTTAGCCCAAGTCAGTGCCTCTCCATCCTGAACCATTTCAGTCCTTGTGGCAACCCACCAGTCGTCGGCCTCTTCTGCCAACATATGCGTACCATATCTGACCTTCAGATCTTCAGTACAATCAATCACACGGAAAATCCTTTCGATTTCCTTCAGCCACTTCTGAGCACCTTCAGGGTCATGTGTACCTTTGAACAACGGAGGATTGTTCCTTTGGAAATTTCCCAATTGCCTATCAGCACCAATCACGCCTCCAGTTGGGTTTCCAGCAAGTACACCAGCTAACATCCCCAAAGCCTCAGCGAGTGCAGCATCATTTCGTCCGTTACCTCTTCCAGCCATATTCCTGAGAATTAAAACATACTCCACATTAGAATACAGTATCGACAGTGTTACCTTACACTAATCGCATACAAAAGGGATGACTGACTCAAAACTCTGGTCGCAACGACCGACTATGCTCTGATACCACTATTGTAACACCCTCTAAAACCCCGAATAAATTTTCGCAAATATTAAAATCATAATTTCAGAGTACATGTATAATCGAGGATGTCACAACTCTCTTTTAATAAAACAAATTCCTGTCATGCATAACGCAGTAGTAACTCATACATGTTTACACAGCGGAATAATTTAATTAATAAAATCAATGTTATAATATTTTCAAAATCATCAGGGATTAACACCTGGAAAATGTCAACATCATATTATAACAAAACATAAGGAATTAAACGAGTCTGACTAAAACAGCTCGACAAACAAACGTTCCCGGAGTTACAACTATCAGAGCATGACCCGGACATTACTAAAACGAAAATAACTAGAAACGACAAGCCTTCGCCAAGCACCTGAACGAAGCTCCTCAATCTGAAATATTCAACAGTAAGGGTGAGCATCTCAATTATACATTTGATTATACGTTTATAACAACCAATTCAGGAAACCATAAGCATCACCCAACAATTAGCATATTTCATAGTTTACAAAAATCTTTACAATTCATATACTCATATATATTATTTTTCATATTTGCAATTAACATCAAATATCGTCAACAATTTAGCAACCATACGTGCCTACAAACAATCAAATACAACATTGGAAAAATTATCCATTCATGTTATATTCAAGGTAATGCAACACACCCATGCATGTGGTACCACTTTACCGCCCCATTAAATCTCGGGTCACGGATAACTCACCGTTCCATTATATCGCGGACACGGCTACCACCTCAACGTTCCATTAAATCGCAGACACGTATATTGGCCACCATGTTAATTCCACACAATGGGAATTAACAAATGCAACATGATATGCAAAGTATGTAACACTCAGCATACTATGAACATCAATCAACATATCATGCGACATCAACAACATCAATCATAACAAGATACGGATAGCATGTAATCACTCAGCATACTATTTAAACATCAATCATATCAAGTCATATCATAAATCATGCTCGATAACATTATCCAAAAGCATGGCAATAAAATCCAAAATCAAGCACTGAAAACAAAGTTCAGAAAATCAACACAGTAGCCTCAACACGGGTGCCCGTGTTGTGCAACACGGCCCGTGTTGCTGAGCGCGTACAGAAAACATATTTTTTTTTTACAGGGGACCAACACGGGTACCCGTGTTGTGCAACACGGCCCGTGTTGTAATGTGTCCAGAAAACACATTACTTTACCAACACAGAAGAGCAACACGGGTGCCCGTGTTGTGCAACACGGCCCGTGTTGCTGAGCGCGTACAGGATTTTCCTGTACCTGTAGCAGCTCAGAACAGCAGCCAAACGCGGGAAAATGCCAGCCAAAACGCGCATTTCGGTACCTAACGACATCGATTTTGTATAATTCAAAACAACACCTCAATTTCCTAATTACCAACAATCATTATAGTAACCTTAACAGTGATTACTCGTCCTTTTTAGGGAATTTATGACAACATTAAGGTTATCCCTAAACCTCTAAGGTAAATTCATGATCATGCAGATATACTCCCAATCCACCATTTGGAACCTAAAATTCCTAATCGATTCATAAAAATTGGGAACCTAACCCTTTTCTAACAAGGTTCAATCCTAAGGGTATCGATTCCTAGTAACATCTAACAATTGGGGTTTTTCCCTACGATTATCCAAATCACCCGTACATAAACCCATAAACAAAGGTAAATCGAGTAGTAGCCCCCCTTACCTTATCAATTAGCAGCTTTGAACTTTTTGAGCGATGTTCTTCGTTCTTCGTTCTTCGTACCTTCAGAGCTCTGCTTCCCAAAATCCCAACTTCTGTGTTATCGTGAATAATGAGAAAAAAATACCTTGAGTTCCAAAACATATCCTTACTTCTTTTGCACCCCCACTCTTTACTAACAACATCCAAGCCCAATAACTTAAAAACTCAGCATTTTCTTATTTCTTTTATTTTCCTCCATATTTCAAAATAAATAATTCCTTTTTATTTTATTAATTCTAATAAAATAATTTCTCAAATTTAAATAAATCAAATAATTGAAACTGGGGTGTTACAGATGGCATCCGTGTCTGGAGCGTATCTGAACTGTATCTGAAAGTGGAATGAGTATCAGAATGGCGTACGTGTCGGGAGTGTATCTGAACTATATCAAAAGTTGAATCTGAAGAACCTGTACTGGATTGCTTCAGTTGGTCGTGTAAATAATTGTCCTAGCTTGTCTTAGGTATCAATTTCCGACCTTTGTAACTTGTTAATGATAGTCATTTGATTAATCTTATAATGAAAAGGGTAAATACGCTAGCTGTATGCAATGTCATGACGTATGAAATGCATGGTAAAATGAGATTGTGATATATGTATTCGTGTTATCAATGATTATGATATATGGATGTGATGTATGCATATGTGAACTAATTTGCTGCACTGCTGTTGGATAGAGGGAAATAAAATCCCTGACTGCTGCTGAGGATATGAAGGGTAAGTCTTCATGTTGCGAAGTTGAAGTGTTGATGAATTTCCGTTTAGAGAAATAAACTATACTGTAAGGGAAATGTTGTGTGCTGCTTGTAAAAAACTGTTGGGGAAACCTGAGAAATTGGACGACTTCTACTGGGGATTGATAACTGGAAGCTTTGTTCCGCTTGGGATTAAACTTCACACTACGGGGGATTTTATGGAATAGCTCAAAGATATTTCCCTATCTCTTAAAGCCATCAGTGATTGTCTTTTTACTTTATTTATTTGTAAACAGTAATTATATTCAAATGCATATGTTCAACAAAAAATCATTGGACGTTTTTGTAAACAAAACACAAGAGTAAATAAAAATAGATAGTTTTGCACTTTCAAAGGGATATCTTTGTATTGACTTTGATTAAGTATCTTTGTACAATGAGACAAACATTCTAGTAAGAGAATGTTGTCGTAAAAAATGAAAATTTTGATACAAAGAAAAGATAGCTATGTGCAATAATCCCATGGGGTTCCCATTCTGCTATAGCCTTCGTGTCTCCGAGCATCTTATCTATTTGTTGCCTTGTCCGAAGTTGATTGGATTGATCAGAACCGCTGAGTTTGCAGGTTGTCCGTAAAGTGATCCAACGGGACATAGTCATACGCTTTAAATCCCTAACTTTTGCATGGACCGCCCTTTCATGTTTTCAGTCCATCGAGATACCCTTTTTTACCCAAGCCGCCCTTTCGGGTTTTCAGCTTGCTGGGTGTACAGATTTTTTTGTTTTATCCCTAATTTTTTCCCGAACCTTTTTGGTTCGCCAGGATGCCCTTGTTTTGCCTAGGTATGTTAACCTAACGGGTCTCTTATGTGTAGTATCTTTTGACTATGTCTGCATTCGCAGGGTGTGGCAAGTCATCGCCATCCATGATGGCCAAGATCATTGCTCCACCAGAGAATATGTTTTTGATTACAAATGGTCCTTCGTATGTAGGAGTCCATTTGCCCCTGGGATCACCTTGCGGAAGTATGATACGTTTGATCACCAGATCCCCGACTTGATATACTTGGGGTCTGACCTTTTTGTTGAAAGCCTTGATCATTTATTTTTGATGCATTTGACCATGACAGACAGCAGTAAGACTTTTCTCATCAATCAAGTTTAGTTGATCAAGTCGAGTTTGGATCCAATCTTCTTCATTCAGCTCTGCATCCTTCATAATTCTTAGAGAGGAGATCTGGAATTCAATAGGCAAGACAGCCTCCATGCCGTATACTAGAGAGTAGGGTGTTGCCCCGGTTGATGTGCGTGGTACGATACCCGTGGAGAGCAAATGGTAGCATCTCATGCCGGTCTTTGTATGTGACTGTCATTTTCTGTATGATCTTCTTAATGTTCTTATTTGCGGCTTCGACAGCACCATTCATCTTTGGCCGGTAAGGGGAAGAATTATGATGCTGGATCTTGAATTGCTCGCACAGGGCGGTGATCATAGTATTATTTAAATTCGTACCATTATCTGTGATGATCCTCTCTGGGATACCGTACCGACATATGAGATTTTGCTTGATGAACCGGGCGACAACATTCTTGGTGACGGAAGCGAAAGAGGCTGCCTCAACCCACTTTGTAAAATAGTCAATGGCCACTAAGATGAAGCAGTATCCATTAGAGGCCGTTGGCTTGATTTCCCCAATCATATCAATTCCCTATATAGCAAAGGGCCAAGGAGCCATCAAGATATTCAGAGGAACCAGAGGTACGTGCACCTTGCCAGCATAGATCTGACACTTGTGGAAGGTTCGAGAGCAATCTGCTTCCATGGTAGACCAGTAATAGCCTGCCCGTAGGATTTTCTTTGCCATCGTATGCCCATTGGAATGGGTGCCAAAAGTGCCTTCATGTAACTCAGCCATGATCTTTTCAGCTTCAACCTTCTCTACACACCGAAGTAACACAGAGTCATGGTTGCGTTTGTAGAGAATGCCATTACTAAGGAAGAATTTAGCAGAGAATCTCCTTAAGAACTTTTTATCATTGACTGAAGCTCCTTCCAAATATTATTGAGCCTCGAGATACCTCTTGACTTCGTGAAACCAAGGCCGGTCCATTATTTCTTCAATATTAATATCGTGACTATGAGCTGGTTCATCCATTCATTCAATGGTGATCTGGGGAACCTCGTTATCCCATTTAAGTTTACACATGGATGACATTGTGGCTAGTGCATCTGCTAGCTGATTTTCTTCTCGCGGGAAATGCTCGAAGGTAATCTTCTCAAAATGTGGGATCAATGTCAGTACATGTTCTTTGTAAGGGATAAGGTTAGGGTGTTTGGTGTCCCATTCCCCTTTGATCTGGATGATGACCAAAGCTGAATCACCGAATACATTTAAGGATTTGACCCCCAGGTCTATGGCAGCTTTGAGACAAAAAATGCACGCTTTGTATTCTTCCATGTTATTGGTACAATTGAAGCAGAGTCTTGCCGTAAAGGGAGTATGGCACCTTTCAGGAGATATGAGTAAAACACCAATACCATTACCGAGTGCGTTAGATGCCCCATCAAAAACCAGGGTCCATCGGGATCCTTGTTCAGATCCGTCATATGGTCTGAACTCTTCACAATTGTTTACCGTCATGATGTCTTCATCCGAGAATTCGAACTTCATGGAATGGTAGTCTTCCACAGCTTGGTAAGCAAGGTGATCAGCTAGTACACTGCCCTTTATTGCTTTCTGGGTAGTATACTGTATGTCATATTCTGTCAGGATCATCTGCCATCTCACTATTCTCCCAGAGAGAGCAGGTTTCTCGAAGATGTATTTTATCGGATCCATTTTAGATATCAATAAGGTAGTATGAGTAAGCATATACTGTCTTAGCCAACGAGCAGCCCATGCCAAAGCGCAACAAGTTTTCTCGAGCAGTGAATATCTTGTTTCACAGTCGGTAAAATTTTTGCTCAGGTAATAAATAGCATGCTATTTTTGGCCAGACTCGTCATGCTTCCCCAACACACACCCCATTGAATTTTCCAAAACAGTTAGATACATGATCAACGGTCTTCCCTCAACTTGTGGCATCAAAACAGGAGGCTCTTGCAGGTACTCTTTGATCTTGTCGAATGCAGTTTGGCACTCATCATTCCATTTGACTACTTGATCTTTCTTCAGTAATTTGAAGATTGGTTCACAAGTAGCTGTCAGGTGAGAAATGAATCTGGCAATGTAGTTTACATGTCCCAAGAATCCTCTGACTTCCTTCTCAGTACGAGGAGCAGGCATCTCTTGTATTGCTTTCACTTTAGCGGGATCCACTTCGATTCCTTTATTGATGACAACAAATCCTAGGATTTTACTAGACCTCACCCCAAATGTGCATTTATTTGGGTTCAACCTCAGCTTGTACTTCTTCAGCCTCTCAAACAATTTCTGTAGATGATCCAGATGCTCTTCTTCTGTTTGAGATCTGGCTATCATGTCGTCCACATAGACCTCTATTTTGTGATGTATCATGTCGTGAAATAGAGCTACCATGGCACGCTGATAGGTTTCCCCAGCATTCATCGGTTCAAATGGCATAACCTTGTAGCAGAATGTGCCCCATTGCGTGACAAAGGTTGTTTTCTCCATGTCCTCAGGCCCCATTTTGATTTGGTTGTAACCTTAGAAAACGTCCATGAAGGAAAACACTTTGTGATGTGTCGTATTATCAACTAGAATATCAATGTGAGGAAGTGGGAAATCATCCTTAGGGTTTTCCCTATTCAAATCTCTGTAGTCCACGCACATTCGTACCTTGTCGTCCTTTTTGGGCACGGGAACAACATTGGCAACCCATTGTGGATAGGAGGTGACGACCAAGAGTCCAATGTTGAATTGTTTCATGACTTCTTCTTTAATCTTATCTGACATGTCTGGTCACATTCAACGGACCTTTTGTTTTACCGAAGGACAGTCCTCTTTTGTAGGTAGACGATGTACTACGATATCTGCATCAAGTCCTGGCATGTCTTCATACGAACAGGCAAAGACCTCAACATAATCGTGCAGCAACTGAATCAGACGTTCTTTGACACTGGTTTCTAGATTGGCACCCACCTTGACTTCTCTTTTGTCTTCTTCGGTACCTAGGTTGATTGTGTCCACTGGTTCCTCGTGGGGCTGAATGGTTGTGATACGGTGGGAAGAACTGACTGTTTTTTGGATATGCTGGTTTGTGTTTTGCGTTTGTTTTCGCAAAATGTCACGGTAAGCAAGAGTCTCCACCGACTTTTATTTTATCCAACTAGGAAAGGAAAAAAGCACAGAAAAATTCCTTTTCGAGATTATTTCCTTTCCTAGTTGGATAAAATAAAAGTCGGTGGTGACTCTTGCTTACCGCGACATTTTGCAAAAACAAACGCAAAATGCAAACCAGCATATCCAAAAAATAGTCAGTTCTTCCCACCGTATCACAGAACTGGCGACTCTGCTGGGGAAGCTTTTTCAGACTGCGCTGGGAAAATTTTAACTCCACTGGGGATATCTTGTATTCTGCCGGGGAATATTCTTATACTCCGTTGGGGAATATTAAGACTGCCGGGGATTTTAAGCCTTTTTAGTATTGATGGTAGATAAACTCTGCTTGGGGAGAATATTACCGATTCATTCACAGTTGCAAGTCTCAGCTGGGGAGAGCTATCATTACTGCCTTACTCTGCGGGGAGTGAAAGCACTTTAGCCATACTCTTCAGCTGAATCTACCTTTGTACCTGGCGGATAATGCAACTGTAAAGAGCTTGGATAATTTTCATTTTCCCCTGTTTCTGATATTACCAATAACCGTCTTTTGTTTTGCATGTAAGTATTTATGAGCATAAATTAATGTCAAGTGCATATATCAAAAATGAACATTGGACGTTCTTTGGAAAGCAAAACAGAAAAAGGAAAAACAGTTTAAAATTTCTCTGAAAAGGAATTGTATTGATTTTTGAAGTTTGGCCTGTAAATAGGCGCTTTTGTACAAGAGGCTGACGTCCTAGTAAGAGAACGCCGCCGAACAGATAGTTTATACATTTTGTGTAAAAGAAAAAAAACAAAACAACTATGTGAATAATCCCACTGGGTTCCAACTCTGCTATTGCCTTTATGTCCTCGAGCATCTCATCACTTCGCTACTTGGTTGAAAATGAATCAGATTGATTAGTGTCGTCCGAGCTTGATAGTTGATACTGAAGTCTGGTTGCAAGGTGATCCTATGAGACATAGTCTTACGCTTCGATCCCTAACTTTTTCCTGGACCGCCCTTTCGGGTTTTTAGTCCACCGGGATACCCTTTTTTGCCCAAGCCGCCTTTTCAGGTTTTCGACTTGCCGGGTGTACAGTTTTTTTCATTTTCATCCCTTATTTTTGCCCGAATCCTTTTGGTTCGCCGGGAAGCCCTTATTTTTGCCTAGGCCAGTCAACCTAGCGGGTCTTTGATTATGCGTAGTATCTTTTCACTATGTCTGCATTAACGGGGTGAGGAAGGTCGTTACCATCCATGGTGGTTAGAATCATAGCTCCTCCTGAGAAAATGTTCTTAACCACAAATGGCCCTTCGTAAGTAGGGGTCCATTTGCCCCTGGGATCACCTTGAGGTAATATGATGCGCTTGATAACCAGATCCCCAACTTGATACTCTTGTCGTCTGACTTTCTTGTTAAATCCCTTGATCATCCGTTTTTGATACGTCTGACCATGACAAATAGTAATAAGTCTCATTTCGTCGATTAGGTTCAGTTGATCAAGCCGGGTCTGGATCCAGTCATCTTCGCTCAAACCTGCATCCTTCATAATCCAAAGAGAGGGTATCTGAACTTCAATGGGCAAGATGGCCTCCATACCATAAACCAAGGAATAGGGGGTTTCCTCTGTTGACGTCCGTGCTGAGGTACGGTATCCATGAAGAGCAAATGGTAACATCTCGTGCCAGTATTTGTATGTCACTGTCATCTTCTGCACAATCTTCTTAATGTTCTTATTAGCCGCTTCGACAACCCCATTCATCTTTGGCCGGTAGGGAGAAGAGTTGTGATGCTGTATCTTGAACTGCTTGTAGAGCTTGGTGATCATCTTATTGTTGAGATTGGTACCATTATCCATAATGATCCTCTCTGGTACACCGTATTGACAGATCAGATTGTGCCGAATGAACCGTGCCACGACGTTCTTGGTTACAGTAGCAAAGGAAGCTGCTTTAACCTACTTCGTAAAGTAATCAATTGCTACCAGGATGAAATGATGCCCATTGGATGTTATGGGTCTGATCTAACTGATCATATCAATGCACCACATTGTGAAAGGCCAAGGAGTTGTCAAGACGTTCACCTCTTTTTGTATCAAAAAGGGTAGTATGAGCCAACATGTATTGTCTCAGCCGGCGAGCAGCCCATGCCAAAGCATAGCAAGTTCTCTCGAGCAGTGAGTATTGGGTCTCACAGTCGGTAAACTTTTTGCTAAAACAGTAAATAGCATGCTCTTTTCGGCCAGACTCGTCATGCTGCCCCAGCACACACCTCTTTGTATTATACAGCAAGATCAATGGTCTTCCTTCAACTGGAGGCATCAGAATTGGTGGCTTGGAGGTGGTAAACCCCTCTCTTCTTGAAGCAGTAGTTTAACAAGTTCCCCAGGCACTTCACAATCATCCTCACTTTCGTCCTCGGCTTGGTTGATCGGACTTTCAAAGTCATAACCGGAAGTAGCAGAGTCGTTATAAGTGGGATCCAGAGTGGATGTAGATCATGATACGTGAGTGTGTGTAAAATAGCTGTTTTGCAATATATAAAAAGAAAAACAAGGAGCGCAAGATTTGAAATGCAAGAAACGTCCAATGCTTTTATTAATGATATATGTAGATGACACACATAAAGCCCTCACAAATGAAGCCACGGTGCCCCGGGCAAGACACCAGGCCATAAAGTTTAAAACATTGTCTGTTATAAATAGAAAACAAAAGTGTCATTACTGGGTGATAAAAGAAACGGGCATAGAATCCTTCGCTGTCCAGTTGCTTAATCCACCATCGGCAGTTGGGTATATCCAGCTGTCAATATCAAACTCTTCATCATCGTCATCCCCAATAGCATTCACTCCCACATCATGTTTAGGCTTTTCTAGTGCTCCGAACTCGATCTCCTTGGCATCAATCAGGTCCTGTACCTTGTTCTTCAAGACCCAGCAGTCATCTGTATCATGCCCCGAGCTATAAGAGTGAAAAGCACAGCATGCATTCGGATCGTACTTCAGTGATGTTGTATTTGGACTCTTCGGGGCCTCCCTTGGAATTACCAGATTGGTCTTTAATAACTGCGGCAGAATCTGAGATAAAGTCATTTTGAGCTGAGTGAATTGCCTTCGCGGTCTCTCGGCCCTTGGCTGATTGTTGCGCTGAGGAGCAACAGCAGGTCTTGAAATAACAACCGCATTAACAGCTTGGCGGTGTTCAGGTCTATTCTGGATTTTTGAACTGTAAACAACACTGGACTCCTTCTTAAAAGGCTTCTTCTCGGTGCCTGATGAAGCACCCTTCTGTATTTTACCGGATTTAATACCGGCCTCAATCCTCTCCCCAGTCATAATCAGCTCCGTGAACCTGGATGAAGAACTTCCAATCAGATGGTTGAAATACAGACCAGACAAGGTCCCCAGAAACATATCCATTAGTTCCCTATCAGCCAAGGGTGGTTGCACTCTTCCAGCGAGGTCCCTCCATTTCTGAGCATAATCTTTGAAACCTTCTCCCGCGCCCATTGACATACCCTAGAGTTGGGTACGCGTGGGAGCGAGGTCGGCAT
The DNA here is from genome assembly GCA_948472305.1 of Vicia faba. Taxonomy (NCBI): domain Eukaryota; kingdom Viridiplantae; phylum Streptophyta; class Magnoliopsida; order Fabales; family Fabaceae; genus Vicia; species Vicia faba. The sequence continues at coordinate 166,365,394 of OX451735.1, forward strand.
TATATTGGTACTGCTTGTAGAAAGCAGCAGCCAAGTCCTCCCAATTACGGATACTAGCTCCTTCTAACTGGTAAAACCATTCAAGCTGAGTCCCTGAAAGACTGTCTTGAAAGAAGTGGATCCAGAGGTTCTTGTCAGCGGTGTACGAATGAATCTTCCTTACATACGATTGGAGGTGCAGTTTCGGGCAAGAAACTCCGTCGTATTTAGCAAAGATTGGTGCTTTGAACTTGTGGGAGATTACCACCTTAGATGATAGACCCAGATCACTAAAGTCTAGACCAGGCACTTTCTGAACTTCCATCGCACTCAACCGGTCTTCCAGTTGCTTATATCTATCCTCAGCCGGAGGATACTGGTCTTCGTCGAAGTCCGTCTCGTTGTCTGAAACCATAGGGCTAGGAGCCCTCCTTTCTTCCTGATTATCTTTCCCTCCAGATGAGGGGGTCAAATCAAGCTCTTCCCGCAAATTGTTTTCGAATCTGCGACCCATATTAAATAGGACCGTCTTCTTCTTCTTCTTCTTCTTCTTCTTCTTCTCTTTCAAGATAAGGGTCTTCAGATCTTGCTGACCCTTGGCTAAACTCATGAACAATTCCTGGAACTGGGCGTTTTGAGCCTATAGAGCCTTGATTGCTTGTTCAGTTGAAGTTTCAGAAGACATGATGCTGAAATAGACAGCGAAGAAGATGAGAAAACCTGTATGGTGTACCTGTTATGAGGTGCATGGGAATGATATGCGTATGATATGATTTCAAAGACGTCGAGAGATTCAAATTCGTAAACAAGAAATGAAACACACTTTTATTAGATAAACTTGAAATCAATTGTTCAATAGATGCCCTTAAGGCGTTACAAAAAGGGAAATACTGAAAAGTAAATAAAAACTGGAAATAATCAAAGGACATCAGCACTCCCATGGTCGTTTGCCTTTGGTGCTGACATAGTCGTGGATGATCTGCTCGTTCTCCAATTGCCTTGTCAACTTCTGGATCTTATGCTCTTGCTCGTGATACTTTTCTCGGTAAGTATCCCGCTCTTCTCTCAGCTTCATCCATGATCTCTTTAATGCCCCAATGTCAGTAGGCATGTAAGGGTGTAAGATGGTAGGAGGAACCCCCTCTTCATCAGCAACCTCAAAAATGATAGGCAGGACGGCTTCATACGGCATTCCCAGCTTTTGGGCACGGATTCGAACCCATCGAAGATATGGCTCCATCGGAAGAGAAGTCTTTGCACCTAGCTCGTGCAGATCAGACCTGTGTACTCTATCCCAAGCTCTTATGAATCTACGGCGTTGCTCGTCACTATCTCCTTGGAAATCAAAGACAATACTGGGCATTAGCAACTCATGAGGTCCTTCCTTTCTAGCTCGCCCAAATTGACATAAGGCCAAGCACGAATTATAGGTGATTCCTCCATTGGTTCCTATCAGTGGAACATTGGGGTATTCCCCACAGCGATCAATAATCGCCACCTCGCCCATACCCTTAATAGTCCAAATGATGTCATTATGAGAGAGAGACATAATCCTATAGGCCCAACCCATGCCTTCCTTGTTCTTCAGAACTGATTTGGGGAGGTGAGAAATAAACCACCTCGCCAACAACGGAGCACAGCACATAAGGGTTCCCCGCCTCTGAGAAGTACGGGCATAAAGGGAATGAAGAATGTCACCCAAGAGAGTGGGCACAGGATTACCGGATATGAAGATCTTCACTGCATTCACGTCGACAAAGGAATCCGAGTTAGGAAACAACACCAAACCATATATGAGAATTGCCAGAATGTCTTCAAATGCCTGGAAGTCTAGACTGTCGCAGAACTGATTAGCTTTACCAACCAAGAACTTAGTCAAAAACCTTTTGCTCCACTACGAGTTTCCCAATTAGACATTACCTCAGGCTTTATCAGATGGAGGGCTGAAGCAATCTCTTCCAGTATAAGGATCTTCTCCCAACCTGTGAACGAGGTCTGCTACAGAATAGAGATACCAAGCAAATCAGAGAACTCTTCCAAGGTAGGGACCAACTGGTAGTCCGGAAAAGTAAAGCAATGGTACATTGGATCAAAGAACTGGACTAAGACACTCATCATCTGCTCGTCCAATTTGGAAGTGACCAAACCCAAGAGGTGACCATGTCTTCTGATAAAGGAAGTAGTATCTGAAATCTTTGCAACCAATTCCTTAAGCTGAGTGGGAACCTGGACAAAGTTGATCCGGATGGTGTTTCTACGCATGGGTGCCATGACCTACAAAACAGAACAAAGATGAATCCCTCCGGTCTTTGAAATAGGTTAGTCCAATGCAAGATGCATGCAATATCATGATGTCATGATGTCATGATAGAAAACACACCACAAGTATCCACAAATAGCAAACATGTCAAAGGAACACAAGTCACACAGAGAGCCCTTAGATTTCAAGCTGGCAAGGAGTCTAGGTACTACCTGTTGTACCCCAAATTTTGACCTAAGATACCATCTCCCATCTGCATCATTACATTGCAAGTGTTTTGACCTATCTTTATCAATTTTCAAAGCAGATTTTAAATTCATAACTTTTTCAAGTCAAGAGCTGTTTATTTTTGAAACACTAAATTTATTAATTGATCAATGCTAAAACAATGTTTATTTAATTATTTATTATTCTGAATTTAAATAATTGGAATTTATTTTCAGTTATTATATAAATTAAAGAATTATAAATAATAAAGTAAATATTTGAAAAGAAGTTTGTTAATTGATCAATGATGTTTATTTAATTATTTATTATTCTGAATTTAAATAATTGGAATTTATTTTCAGTTATTATATAATTTAAAGAATTATAAATAATAAAGTAGATATTTGAAAAGAAGTTTATTAATTGATCAATCAATGTTTATTTAATTATTTATTATTCTAAGTTTAAATAGTTGAAATTTTATTTTCAGTTATTATAATTTAGAAGAATTATAAATAATGAAGTAAATAATTGAAGAGAAGTTAATTGATCAATGATGTTTATTTAATTATTTATTATTCTGAATTTAAATAATTGGAATTTATTTTCAGTTATTATATAATTTAAAGAATTATAAATGATAAGGTAAATAATTGCAAAGAAGAAAAGAATTAACTGGTAACATATTGGAGTTTTATTCATTTTATTCTAATTGTTACAATTGTTGTTTAAATACCGTATTTATTTACAACGTATTTACAATGATAATTTTTACAATGTTTAAAGTGAAATAAAAGCTATCCTAATTTTTTCTAAGTTCTAAATCTTCATCTTCTATCCAATACTTCTTTGATGCTCATTTGATTTTACCTGCAAAGAATTAAAAGAAAAGTCAGAAATAAGATATATAATTAAAAGCAGACGATTAATTTAGCGTTCATCATTAAAAGCAAACAGCTGGAATCAGTTTTTTTACCCTCTTTGCAAATCACGGGATTTCTCCCGGTTCACAAAAAGGGATGTTTATTTATTGACAAATATGAATGCACAAGTTAAAAATATGCACAAATTCATTTTTTGTCAAAACTGCATATTTCAAAAGCCAACTGCATAGTTCAAAATCAATTGCACATTTCAAAAGCCAACTGCATATTTCAAAACCAATTGCACAAATCCAGTTTTTGTCAAAACTGCATATTTCAGAACAAATTGCACATTGCAAGTCAAAGTTACATTTTCAAAGCCAAAGTCCAACGTAAACTACCCAATGTATGGGAAGAGGTCAAAAAACACAAGGCTCCATACTGTAACAATGCAGAAGCCAAAGAGGAAGTGCGCAAATCAAAACTATATGCAAGCAAATATTCCTAATTTCATCATTTTCCAGCTTTGCTTTTTCAGAACACAAAAGTACATTTAACATTTTAGTGTTTCAACTGTACTAAGGAGAGAGAAGAGAGAAAGAGTGTGGGTTTACAGGTTTTGGCCTTAGGCAGAAAAGGGATATAAAACAAAACTGCAATAATACAGTAAAAAAAAAGGAAGTATAGAAAAGGATATAGGCAAACTGAATGAAACAGTAGAGTGCAGAAGTATCCAAGGCAAGAAAATAGTTAAATATACCAAAACCTGAGCCATCAAAAGAAGCGAAGAAACGGATATTATAACACACAAAACTTCTCAAGCAATGGGCTAAGTTGAAAAAACTGTTTAAGCCTACTGTCAAAACCTTCAAGCCTCAAGCTTAACAGAAAAAGCCTTAAGCCTTTCAAACAAAACCTGTTGCCCAGCAAAAAGCCTAAACTGATAAACCAACAAACAATACCCTGTCAAAAAACCTGTTGTCTCAAGCCAAAACCATTAACCATGGCCTGAAAAACCAGTACATACTAAGCCTTCCACCTGCCTGAAGCAAATACCAAAAAACCATGGCCTAAAAAAACCAGTATACCCTGTTTCAAACCTTACCATTCCATGCCAAAACTGACACCAAAAAACAGTAAACCCGTCAAGAGGCTTCAACCTGTGTTCATGCTTTAAACCATAGAACCTGCAATAAAACAACAAGAAACCTGCCCAGTTCTAAAGCCATAGCCATGAACCATAATACGCCCAAAGCCAAAAACCAGAACAATACAAACTTATCTAACCAAGGTCCAAACCCATCAGGCCTCAGAAATACATCATCATAGGCCAACATACAAAGAAAGCAACAGAAGCGAGGTCGAAAGAAGAGAGGAAAAGTATTCAAGCATCCAAACATCAAGGCCACTAAACAAAAAGAAACGTTCAAGGCAACTCATTCAAGCATCAAAAGCCCTCAGACAGTCTCATCACTGGGCAAAAGTTCTCAGAAGCATACTCAGCAAGCCAAAGAGGAAGAAGGGATAAAGAAGTATACAAAGCAAAGCAGGCAATGAGGCAGAGGAAAAGAATTTTGCACAAAGGGTTTTCAAGCTGTCATCATTAAACCCTAAAAGGAAAAGAAAGACAGAGTACCAGGTTCCAGTGAAAGCGAGCTAGCTTCAGTGCCATCGCCTCTTCGCCATCCAGCCGCCTGAGCACACCCACCACCATTCATCCCCCCTCCTCCATTAAGGTATGATTTCTTTCCCTCCATTTCGCACCTCTTGATAGAAACACCATGTAAAAAATTAGAGTCAGAATCAAGTGAATACAAAATCATAACATACCAAGTCATAAACATGCAAAAATCATAAAAAACCCTAATGAATTAAAGGACGAAATCGTCACCTTCACACCGTATCACTGAGCGACCCATGGAGAAGAAGAGGCAGTTGGTGGCGCTGGCGGCTGTGAGGCAAAGGAGCTTTATTCCTGGACATGTTTGGCTCAAGAGAAGAAGAAGAAAGATGAAGAAGACGAATCTGTAACGAAGATGAGCGCCGCTCTGTACCCTTTGTTAACCCTAATCCTCTTTTCCCAAACTAAAACAAATATGCTTAACCCTAACAAGTTATGAGATGTGTGGGCTTAACCCGTTTCCATGCCTAAAAGTCCAAACGAGTTTTATTAAGAGCACCCCCATCCCATTTCTGTTATTTCTTGATTTAGCCCCCTTGAAAGCTTTTTGGCCCATACAATGGTTTGCTTATCTACCCCCTTTATTTCTTGGACACCTCTCTTTCTATTTACTTTCTTTTAGCCTTTTTTAGAATTATATTGATTTAGTTAATTAATGAACTTAATCAAATAGAGGTGTAATTTAATTAAACAAATTCTAAATAATGTGACCAATTTTTATTAGTTTAACTTTAGGATTAATTTAGTAATTTTAGTATTCTTTTTTTAATTAGATTTAAGTTAGTAACTTTTAAAATTTTAATTTAGTTTAGAATTATTTAATAATTCTTAAAATAATACTTTATATTAATACCAAAAAATACATAAAAAATAGAAAAAATTAAAACATTTTATTTTATTTAATTAATTCTCTTGCTTTGTCCATATTAAAAAATTATAAAAATGCATGTTCTCGCCATTTAGTCTGTTTATTTAGTCATTGTTATGGTTGTATATCACTTAGCTACTTAAATTGTTTGTTTGATTATTCAGTATTTACTTGGTTATTCTGTTTACGTCTAAATCCAAGGAAAAATGATTAAATTTGTTGACTTCATGTCCTCAAATCCAATCACGCGAATATCTTCATTTCATTAAAACTTAAGATAAATTTTCCCCAAATATTCAATCATTTCAAAACTCATACCTTTTAAGTCAAAACTTCGACATTAGGTCGTCGTACCTTCAAAAACCCGTTTGTACCCCTTTTCGGCCAAAACAATTTATTTTTAATCAAACGAACATTTTAATAAACAGATATTTCAAAAGGTTCCTATAGAGTACTATAGATACATTGGGTGCTAATACCTTCCCACTGTATAACCAACCCCCGAACCATAGACCTCTTTTCAAAACGCCTTGTATTTTCATTACTTTTAAAAGTATTATTTTACATTGCATACTTTAGGGTTTTATTTCGCTCTTTCCCCTTTTCCCTTGGAAATAATAAAGCGCGGTGGAGACTCTTGCTTTTGTGAGACGAATTAATCAATAATTCGATCTCCGATTTATCCCGCTACATTTTTATCGCTACACTACCCTCTTTCAGTTCAGTTGGTTCAAACCTGTCCTAAAAATAGTAACCGGGTTCTAGAGGATCTCAATATCACTGACTACCCTCGATCGGTCATAATTCCAGTTTAGCAACCTTTTCTTGCGGCCGGAATCATCGTGAGAGTTTAGTCTCAATGAGTGTAGCATACTGCTACTGTTTTATGGCCAAGTTGGTCAATTTAAAGGTTCTAAGGTCAGTTGGTGCTTAATGACCCCTTAGCAGACCCATATTCTCCTCATTGCGCCACAAGGGATATCGTTACATACTAAAGTGCCACACCAACGTAGCTACTGCTTCAACCGTATCGGTCTACACCGTACAGTTCCCTCACAGTTTATTGCTACTTACCTAAAGGGTATCCCCCAGATTCGGGTTAGGATCTATAGTAACTCTGATACAAGCCCACAAATATAAAGCATACAAGTCAAACAATTGAAAACATTATGAACTATTCCTAAGGTACACCCCACTTATTAAGCATCCCCAGCAGAGTCGCCAGTTCTGTGATACGGTGAGAAAGAACTGACTGTTTTTTGGAATGCTGGTTTGTGTTTTGCGTTTGTTTTTGCAAAATGTCGCGGTAAGAAAGAGTCGCCACTGACTTTTATTTTATCCAACAGGGAAAGGAAAAAAGCACAGAAAAATTCCTTTTTCGAGATATTTCTCGGGTTCGGGGGGTAGATTATAGAAAGGGAAGGTGTTAGCACCCTTTCTATCCGTGGTTATCCACGGGCTCTTAGGTACTTGCTCATATTGTTTTCAAAATATTGCTTTCTTTGTGCTTGTGGGTTTGAAAAGTTTTTTATTTGAAACTTCGATTTAACTCTTGCTTCTGTCCTCAAGAGTGTATGAAGTGTTTTTGAAAACTTTGTTCGAAAAGTGTAAGTGTGAAAAAGATTTTGTTTTTTGAAAGAGCAAGTACTTAAGAACCATCTACCTACTCAAAAAAGGAATCGTTATATGCTATCTTCCTTTAGACAATGATATCCCACTATTGATGAGTAGGTAGCACCGTCGTTGGAGTTTGAGGGTCAATTCGAATGAGGGACATACGGTCACTAAAGCAATGTTAGGACACTTTAGCGGTAACCCTAATGTCTTAGATCATTTGTTTGAGGCAACAATATCCAAAGCATAGAAAAATTCATTTTTTGAGATTTTTTTTTAAATTATTTCCTTTCCTAGTTGGATAAAATAAAAGTCGGTGGCGACTCTTGCTTACCGCGACATTTTGCAAAAACAAACGCAAAACGCAAACCAGCATATCCAAAAAATAGTCAGTTCTTCCCACCGTATCACAGAATTGCCGACTCTGCTAGGGATGATTCTTCAACTCCACTGGGGAAGCTTTTTCAGACTGCGCTGGGAAAATTTTAACTCCACTGGGGATATCTTGTATTCTGCCAGGGAATATTCTTATACTCCGTTGGGGAATATTAAGATTGCCGGGGATATTAAGCCTTTTCAGTGTTGATGGTAGATAAACTCTGCTTGGGGGAGAATATTACTGATTCATTCATTCATAGTTGAAAGTCTCAGCTGGGGAGAGCTATCATTACTGTCTTACTCCGTGGGGAGTGAAAGTATCTTGGCCATATTCTTCAACTTAATCTACCTTTGTACCTGGTGGATAAAGCAACTTCAAAGCTTGGACAAATCTTATTTCCCCTGTTTCTGATATTACCAGCAATAGTCTTTTGTTTCGCATGTAAATATTCATGAGCAGCAATTAATGTCAAATGCATATATCAAAAATGAACAATTGGACGTTCTTTGCAAAACAAAACAGATAAAGGAAAAACAGTTTGAAATTTCTTTGAAAATGAGTTGTATTGATTTTGAAGTTTGGCCTGTAAATAGGCGTTTTTGTACCAGAGGCTGACGTCCTAGTAAGAGAACACCGCCGAATAATAGAATTTACACGATTTGTGAAAAACTTAAACAAAACAGCTATGTGAATAATCCCACTGGGTTTCAACTCTGCTATTGCCTTTATGTCCTCGAGCATCTCATCACTTTGCTACTTGGTTGAAGGTAGATCATATTGATTAGTGTCGTCCGAGCTTGATAGTCGATACTGAAGTCTGGATGCAAGGTGATCCAATGAGACATAGTGTTACGCTTTGATCCCTAATTTTTGCCTGGACCGACCTTTCGGGTTTTCAGTCCACTGGGATACCTTTTTTTGCCCAAGCCGCCTTTTCAGGTTTTCGACTTGTCGGGTGTACATATTTTTTCATTTTCATCCCTTATTTTTGCCCGAACCCTTTTGGTTCGCCAGGAAGCCCTTATTTTTGCCTAGGCCAGTCGACCTAGCGGGTCTTGATCATGCGTAGTATTTTTTCACTATGTCTGCATTGACGGGGTGAGGAAGGTCGTCACCATCCATGGTAGTTAGAATCATGGCTCCTCCTGAGGAAATATTCTTAACCACAAATGGCCATTCGTAAGTAGGGGTCCATTTTCCCTGGGATCACCTTGAGGTAAGATAATGCGCTTGATCACTAGATCCCCAACTTGATACTCTTGTCGTCTAACTTTCTTGTTAAATGCCTTGATCATCTGTTTTTGATACGTCTGACCATGACAAATAGTGGTAAGTCTCTTTTCGTCGATTAAGTTCAGCTGATCAAGCTGGGTCTGAATCCCGTCATCTTCGCTCAAACCTGCGTCCTTCATAATCCGAAGAGAGGGTATCTGAACTTCGATGGGCAAGACAACCTCCATGCCATATACCAAGGAATAGGGGGTTGCCCCTGTTGACGTCCTCGCTGAGGTACGGTACCCATGAAGAGCGAACGGTAACATCTCGTGCCAGTCTTTGTATGTCATTGTCATCTTCTGCACAATCTTCTTGATATTCTTATTAGTCGCTTCAACAACCCCATTCATGTTCGGCCAGTAAGGAGAAGAGTTGTGATGCTGTATCTTGAACTGCTTGCAGAGCTCGGTGATCATTTTATTGTTGAGATCGGTACCATTGTCTGTTATGATCCTCTCTGGTACACCGTATTAACAAATCAAATTGTGCCGAATAAACCGTGCCACGACGTTCTTAGTTACTATAGCATAGGAAGTTGCTTCAACCCACTTCGTAAAGTAATCAATAGCTACCAGGATGAAACGATGCCCGTTGGATTGCGTAGGTCTGATCTCGCCGATCATGTCGATACCCCACATTGCAAAAGGCCACGGAGCTGTCAAGATGTTCACATCTTTTGGTATCAAAAATGTAACATGAGCCAGCACGTACAGTCTCAACCGGCGAGCAGCCCATGCCAAAGCAAAGCAAGTTCTCTCGAGCAGTGAGTATTGAGTCTCACAGTCGGTAAATTTTTTTGCTAAAGCAGTAAATAGCATGCTCTTTTCAGCCAGACTCGTCATGCTGCCCCAGCACACACCTCTTTGTATTATCCAACACTTTTAAGTATAGGAGGCATCAGAATTGATGGCTTAGAGGTGGTAAACCCCTCTCTTCTTGAAGCAGTAGTCTAACAAGTTCCCCAGGCACTTCACAATCATCCTCACCTTCGTCCTCAACTTGGTTGATCGTACTTTCGAAGTCATAACCGGCAGTATCAGAGTCGTTATCAGTGGGATCCAGAGTGGATGTACACCTGTATATGTGAGTGTGTGTAAAATAGTTGTTTTGCAATATGTAATAAAAGAAAAACAAGGAGCGCAAAATTTAAAATGCAAAAAAAAACGTCCAATGCTTTTATTAATGATATATGTAGATGACACACATAAAGCCCTCACAAATGAAGCCACGGTGCCCCGGGTAAGGCACCGGGCCGTAAAGTTTTAAAATATTGTCTGTTACAAATTCAAAACAAAAGTCTCATTACTGGGTGATAACAGAAATGGGCATAGAATCCTTCTTTGTCCAGTTGTTTAATCCACCATCGGCAGTTGGGTATATCCAGCTGTCAATATCAAACTCTTCATCATCGTCATCCCCGATAGCATTCACCCCTGCGTCATGTTTAAGCTTTTCTGGTGCTCCGAACTCGATCTCCTTGGCATCAATCAGGTCCTGTACCTTGTTCTTCAAAACCCAACAATCATCTGTATCATGCCCCGGGCTATCAGAGTGAAAAGCACAGCGGGCATTCAGATCGTACTTCGGTGAAGTTGTGTTCGGAGTCTTCGGGGCCTCCCTTGGAATCACCAAGTTGGTCTTCAATAACTGTGGCAGAATTTGAGATAAAGTCATGTTGAGCTGAGTGAATTGTCTTCGTGGCCTCTCGGCCCTTGGCTGATTGTTTTGCTGAGGAGCAACAACAGGTCTTGAAATAACCACCGCTAGTTCTGATACGGTGGGAAAGAACTAACTGTTTTTTGGAATGCTAGTTTGCGTTTTGTGTTTATTTTCACAAAATGTCGCGGTAAGCAAGAGTCGCCACCGACTTTTATTTTATCCAACAGGGAAAGGAAAAAAGCGCAGAAAAATTCTTTTTTCGAGATATTTCTCGGGTTCGGGGGGTAGATTATAGAAAGGGAAGGTGTTAGCACCCTTTCTATCCGTGGTTATCCACGGGCTCTTAGGTACTTGCTCATATTGTTTTCAAAATATTTCTTTCTTTGTGCTTGTGGGTTTGAAAAGTTTTTTATTTGAAACTTCGATTTAACTCTTGCTTCTGTCCTCAAGAGTGTATGAAGTGTTTTTGAAAACTTTGTTCGAAAAGTGTAAGTGTGAAAAAGATTTTATTTTTTGAAAGAGCAAGTACTTAAGAACCATCTACCTACTCGAAAAAGGAATCGTTCTATGCTATCTTCCTTTAGACAATTCTATCCCACTATTGATGAGTAGGTAGCACCGTCGTTGGAGTTTGAGGGTCAATTCGAATGAGGGACATACGGTCACTAAAGCAATGTTAGGACACTTTAGCGGTAACCCTAATGTCTTAGATCATTTGTTTGAGGCAACAATATCCGAGGCAACCATTTCGAGGCGACTATGATCTTTAGACAAGAGGGCGACCTCTAAAATGACCTATACTCAATGATTGTGTACGAAGGCAACCAAGTGGGGTGTACCCTAAGAGTGCGCATGTGCGAGTGTGTCGTTTTCAGTTATTTTTGTCTTTGTACATGTTAATGGTGATCTAAGTTGATTTTAGGTTAAAACATTCAATCTTGTCGAGCATCCTATTATCAAACATCTAACAGTTATAATTTGCGGAAATAAATTGCGGAATTTAAATTACAAGGTGCTAGGTATTTACATCGCCAAAGACAAACCCTTTAAAAATAAATAAAGCGATAAAAATAATAAAAGTCCTACTTACTATTACAAACCGAAATCAGATACATAATAGGATAAAAGAAATAAATCGCGTGCGGGAAATTAAATCGAGCGCAAATTAGGGTTTTGACCCTTTTTGTTGAAGAAAAGATTTTTTTGTTATTTTTATTTTAAGAAAGAAATTAACCTATATCAATTGCTAAATTAAATTAAATAAATTAATTAATAAAAATAAATTATTTTTGGATTATTGGTATTTTAAGAAAGAAAATAAAAATTAATTGAATTAGTAAAACCTAATTAAGTCTAGTTAATTTTAATTATTTGCAAAAAAGGGTTAAAATTATTCTAACATTAGAACCTAAATTAATTTAATTAGTATTTATTAATAAAAATAAAAATTAAATTTGATTTGATACAAAAATATTTTTGTGGTTTTAATTTTATAAAGAAAAGAATTTGATTGGTTAGTATTTAAACAAAAATAATAAAAACAATTAAAATAAACAAAATAAATAAAATAGAAAGAGAGAGAGAGAGAGAGAGAGAGAGAGAGAGAGAGAGAGAGAGAGAGAGAGAGAGAGAGAGAGAGAGAGAGAGAGAGAGAGAGAGAGAGAGAGAGAGAGAGAGAGAGAGAGAGGTTTGGGCCTGAAAAGGGTGTTTTAGAAGAAATTCTGAGGCCCATTACACGCTGGCCCTTGTTGACTTTTCTTGATCCAGCGTGCATGTGCTGACTTGGTCTTTGGTGGTCCCTCAATTCTTGGCCATCAGATTTGGCCTTTGGCCATCTGGCAACTGGATATGTGAAGGTATATGGTATGCTGCACGCTTGGACCACACACACGATTGCCTGAAAGAAAAAATCAAAGAGAACATTGGAGGACCTGGGATTCGAACCCAGGTCCTGTAGGATATTGAACGTGCATGCTTGCCACTGGGACGCTTTGCTTCATTTGTTAATATGTTAAACAACAAAGATAATATGGCAAAGCAATAATTATTGGTCAGAAATAAAAAAAAATGCGCGCGCGATTTGAACACGCCAATGGGCAGGGGACACCTCATCGTCCCTGTCCTGAAACCTATGAAACATTTACATGCAGATTTGAATCCGCAGCTAAAAGCGCAGGTCTATTCAAAAATCCATCTCAGGCCACATAAATCCATTATAGGACCATGGTTGGGTTCGTTAGGACCTCCTGAGCACAGCCATGCCCATCTTGTAGCCTAATTTTACCTGAAAAGGAAAACCCCAAAATGCTTCCAAGAACCCTAACTATGGCGCTTTACATTACAGGCCAGTTAAACAAAATTGAGTGATGCAAAAAGCTTAGAAATGTTGTGAGGATTACGAATATGCAAGCAATTTGTTCAAATGATGCAGGAATGATAATTTACGATCTCAAGAACAGGGCGAGTTATCGTGATACTTACAGTGCGTTTGGGCGTGTATGGAATCCTGCTTTGGATTGGTTTCACCTTAGTGAACGTCCAGGAATCATTTGAGATGCTTGCCAAGTCCTGAAAACGTTTCTTGTTATGATTTCGAATTCAAGCTTTTTAACACTTTTTCAGACTTTTGTTCTGCCTCTTCTTGCAGCCTCCAACCCTTATTCATGTCCCTTTGGCTTGCTTATGTATGATACAATGTGTTAGGGTAACAAATTTGGATTCAATCTCTCTAAATCAATGCATTGTAATTTGATTTGATTCACCCTTTACAACTTGCCAAATTTATCAAAAACCAATCTTTTTGCACATGATATGGTGAGATTCGAGTTTGATGATGATATTGATGATAATTACAACCTGGAATAACCAAAAGATCTCATGTAATCAAAGCTTTGGATTTTTTATGGTTTAATTTGATTTAAAATGAATAAATTCAATAAAAAAATCAAATAAAATAATAAAAATAAGATATGCGATCATGGCTGAAGCTAGGACACGTGGACAATGAGGCAAGCTCAAACCAAGTGGAAAAGAATGGACCCATTTGACAAAATTTGAAGTTTTGGGGATGATTGACTTTTGGCAATTTTGCAAAAATGCCCAACTTCAACAATGCCCAACTTCTTCAATTTTGAACTTTTGGAAGTGTTCTTGTACTTTTTAGAAAGCTTGAGATGTTCTCTAAACAACACTTTTTGTCTCATCTAAGTTTGATGTTCCATGCTCAAGTTAGAAGCTTTGGAAAAAAAAGGTGTTTTTGTTGACTTTCAAAAATGACCTATAATGTCCAAATTCATAACTTCTTGTGAGTGCATTTTTTGATCTTGGGGTATGAAGATGGATTGTAGGTAATTGCATCCACTTAAAAATGAGCTTTGTATGGGTCATTTCTCATAAAGTATGAGAAAGTTATGCTTGGTCAAAGTTGGTTTGACTTTTCCTACAAAACCCTAATTTAGCAACTTTTGAGTCTTGATGAATTTTGAGAAATCCATGATGAATCATGATCAACCTTTGATCAAATGATGAAATTTACTTAAAAATTAGAATGTTGACAAAAAATCTTGAAGTTTGACTGTTTGTAGGTCACAGTTGACTTTTGCCCTAGCACAGTCGATTTTTGGACCCTTTGAGCAATTGACTGAGCAAACTTCCTCTGCAAGGCTTGAAACTTGACACGGATGATCTTGAGAACATATTAGGACATTGGGGAGCACTTGAGGTCATTTGGATTCAAGGATCTTGATGCAACATAAAACCCTAATTTGTGGTTGACTGTGTTAGGAGATGACTTGTCTGACCAACTCTTGAGCAATCTTGAGCCACTTGGAGATTTTTCTTGCATTGTCTTGAGAAATATGAGAGGTAAAATTTTGGGGTACAAAAATGGTCCTCTCTTCTTGTTGTAACAACCTGGCGAGTTCCCCTGGCACTTCACAATCTTCCTCACCTTTGTCTTCGGCTTGGTAGATTAGATTTTCAGAATCACAAAAGGTTATAGCAGAACCGTTACCCATGGGATCCCGAGTGGATGTATACTTGCATTGTGAGTGTGAGTGTGTGTAAGAGTATAGCTATATTTGAAAGAAATTAAAATGTAAAAATAAAATCAATGAGCACAAAGTTTGTATGCAAATACTTCCATGATTCATTGATTTCATATGGAAATGAGATAATAACCCTTACAAATGGACCATTGTGCCTCGGGTAAGACACAAGGTTTTAAGAGTCTGAATTGTTTTAATATTACAGATCCGACAAAATGTAAAGACAAATTATTGTGGGATAAATGTGATGGGGACAAAATCTCTAGCTTCCCAATTGTTGAGCCCTCCACTGATAGTTGGAAAAAAATCCAATCCTCTAGGTTGTACCTGTCTTCATCATCCTCCACTGCATTGACTTCGCGATTGCTGATCTTCAAGGGTGGTCCTCCGGCATGAGCGCGACATACATCCTTCTGGGTACCTGAAGTAAAACCCAGCCCAAATTTGTCAGATTTGTATGGGATATCTGGGAGTTGACCCCAAATAGTGCACCCACCTTCTTCTATCACTGCCTTGGTATCCTTCAAAGATGACATCTTGAGTGAAGGCCTTGAAATCTTGGGAACTTGAGACACAACCTTGGTTACTGCTATATCTTGCAGGACTTCTTCAAAGTGTTGGAATGGAGTTTCAATAAATTCACCATCTAATTCCACATATCTGAAGGAATTTAGATGGCAGACCATATACTCTTCTTCTCCATGAACAGTGATGATCTTCCCTTGAATTGGATATTTCAGCATTTGATGCAACGTAGAAGTAACATCGCCAGCACTGTGAATCCACGGTCGGCCTAGCAAGCAGGAATATGAAGG
Source organism: Vicia faba (assembly GCA_948472305.1). Lineage (NCBI taxonomy): Eukaryota > Viridiplantae > Streptophyta > Magnoliopsida > Fabales > Fabaceae > Vicia > Vicia faba. Next base: position 166,381,040 of record OX451735.1, read on the forward strand.
GCGAATATCCATTACATAAAAAGTTGAGTCAAATGTTTGGGTCCCAACCTTTATGGGGATATCCACTTCCCCATGCACCATCCTTTTTGAGCCGTCAAAGGCCCTCACTACTATGTTGTTTGGTGTCAATGTCAATCCCTCACAGTCAAGCATATCAAGAGCCTTTTTAGGCAACACATTCAGAGACGAACCAGTGTCCACCAAAACATGAGCCAAGGTCGTGCCCATGCATTCCACTAAGACATGCAATGCCTCATTATGCTTCCTCCCCCTTGGCGTTAAATCAACATCTGAAAAACCTAAGCCATTATCTGTAGTCAAGCTGGCTACGCAGTCTTGGAACTGATGGGCAGATGTTTCTTGGGGTACATGGGCAGTTTTGAGGAATTTTACCAAGCCCTTTGCATGAGCCTCAAAACAGTAATAAAGCCAACATGGAAATTTTTGATGGAGTTTGTCCCAATTGCTCAACTACATTGTAGTCGCTTCTTTTTATAATCTTTAGAATTTCCTCCATCTCTTTCTGGGAGGTCTCAGGGATAGCTACTGATTGTGCCTTCGCCTGGACAGGCTCAATCAGAATACATTTTCCTCGAGTCTCGGTTGACTCAGCAGCAGGAATGTGAGTAGGAGTGATAACAAGGGTTGTAACAGTTTTGTTAACAGGGGTATTAGCAGAGATGATTGTAGGACTGGGAATAACCTTTTGAGGAGCAACAACAACAAGAATGATTACGGGTCCGGAAATAGCTTTTGGGGTAGAAATTTCTGGAGAGAAAACCCTTCCACTTTGGGTTATCTTACTAGTCCCTGCAATATTACTAATATTAGAATCAACTTTCTTAGAACTTGAATCTTCAGCAGCTGGCCAATCTTGCTTGATACCGTGGTAGTAGACATCCCCTCCATAATTCTATGGTACGGTTTTGTATGACGAATACGGGATTGGTCCAGGCATTGTAATTATCAATGGAGCTACTTTAGGAACTGATGTAATTCTAACGGGTCTTTTGGTGGAGACCCTGGAAGAATTGTTGGAAATGGTCACGATGGAAACATCATTATAAGAAACAGTTGGAACAGAAGTCTTTTCGAACAAAATTTCCTTGTTATCTATTAGGTACTGAACGTTTGCTTTTAACAAAGGACAACTGGTTGGTGAGGACAAACAGAAATGACAGCTTTCATCACAGCCCAAGAATACACCAGCCTTAAATAAGTTATTTTTGATAGTCAGGAGTGGGGTCACAAGTTCATCAACTGAAGTAACAAACATATCTTCCTCAATGGCGTTGGTATTATGGCCGTATTTGGGCATATGGGCAGTAATAACATTGGGAATTTCTGGTGCATCGAATTCAATCTCTTTGGCTTCAAGAAGATATTATACTTTGTTCTTCAGAGCCCAACAGTTGTTAGTGTCATGGTCGGGACTCTCAGAATGATATGCACAGTGGGAATTTGGATGATAGTGAGGAGAGGTTGTGTTAGGATTCTTTAGAGCTTCTTCCAAAGTCATTAGGTTAGACCTTAACAAATGCGGCAATACTTGAGATAGTGCCATATTAATTCGGGTGAACTCTCTGACTGGTCTTTCCGTTCTTGGCTGGTTACTTCTTTGTTGAGCAGGCACTGGCTTAGGAATCATGACAGCCCCCACCATTGGACGACGTTCACCCCTATCTTGATTTCTCTGAGGATATACATCAACAACATATTTCTTTCCAATAAATGGTTTCCTTACAGCAACAGAGGATGCATCTTTTTGAATCTTCCCATTCTTTATCCCGACTTCCACCCTTTCTCCGGTCAATATCAACTCAGTAAAGCCTTCCGATGAACTCCCAATTAATTGATTAAAGAAGGGACCAAACAAGGTGCCCAAAAACATGTCTACCAACTCTCTTTTAGATAGGGGAGGCTGGACCCTTCCTGCTAAGTCCCTCCATTTTTGCGCATAGTCTTTGAAGCCCTCACTTGAAACCATGGCCATACACTGGAGTTGAGTACGGGTGGGCGCAAGATTAGCATTGTATTGGTATTATTTGTAAAAGGCAGCGGCCAGATCTTCCCAGTTATAAACATTGGCTCTCTCCAACTGATAAAACCAATCAAGTTGAGTTCCAGACAGACTGTCTTGAAAGAAGTGTACCCATAAATCCTTATTAGCGGTATGAGGCTGGATTTTCCTTACATAAGACCGGAGATGCATTTTGGGACATGAAACTCCGTCATATTTGGCGAACACAGGTGCTTTGAATTTTGGAGGAATGACTATGCCAGATACTAACCCCAACTCCTCAAAGTCCAATCTGTAAGATTAAGATTGCGCCTAAGAGGGGGGGTGAATTAGGTGATGGTCGATTTTTGACTTATCTTATACTTTCTGGTTTTGATTTAGTGCTTTGAAAACTGTAAAGTGCAGAAAGTAAAGAGACACGGAGAATTATCCTGGTTCCTTCCACAACCCGGAAGTACGTCCAGTCCCCTTGCAAACACGCAAGAGATTTTACTATATTGTTAGAACTTTTACAAGACTCTTCCTAGTCTTATCCACTAAAGAACCTAACAAATAACCAAGAACACCCTCTTGGATTTCCAATAAGTCTAATGAGAACAATCCTCTCAAAAGATACCTCTTGTTTCCAATAATGGACAACAAGGAACAAAAGTAATCTAATACTTAATTCCAACAATCCTGGAAATAAGTTACACTTTGTATGTTTTTATGAAGTATGATTTCTTGAAAGATGTTGATCACATAGAGTGACTTCTTTGAAGTTTCTTCTTTCTTCTCTTGTAAGCAATTCAAACTGTAACACAATGGTTAGATAATGCTCAAAGATTTCTGTTCTTTATTTGTGTGAAAGTGCAGAAAATCTTTGTTCTTAAAAGTTAAGAAATATGAAGTTTGAATATTTTACAAAGTTCAGATTTTATTGCAAGAGAAGAGATTTGTTTATGATTTGAAATATTTTGCAATATATAGTAATCAAGATACCTTTCCAAAAGGACACTTTTCTGTTTGTAAAACTTGACAAGATGCAATGTTTGATCATGCAACTATTGGAGAAAAGGTGTGAAGGATATCTTGAAAACCAGTTCAGATTTTTCAAAATTTTCAATGTGCAAATCGATTAACATAACATGCAAATCGATTGCACGTGTTTGTAACGTTCAGAATTTCAAAAAGTTTGAAGTGTAAATCGATTAGCATGTAGTGTCAATCGATTTACAAGTGTTAAAAAATCAGTTTGTTCTGTGATCAATCGATTTACACAACATGTCAATCGATTGCTGGCAGGAGCAAACAGTTTTTTGACAAAGCATGTGTAAATCGATTTACACAAGGTGTTAATCGATTTACAGCAGAGAAAAACTTAAAAATTGTTTTTGAAATATACTTGAAGTGATGTGGCAAGTGTGTATATCATTTTTGAGCATTTCTAATCAATGTAGTTTAATTGAGAATTGATATACTTGATTGCTTGCCAAGTTCCTTGAAGTTTTGAGTGAATGATGCTTTAAGATGATTTCCACTTCTTTTCCTTCTTTCCATAATGCTTGTTTGTCTTTCATCAAACTAGCTTGTTTATCTTTCATCAAAACTAAAGTTGAGTTGAGGCTTGAGATTACATTCTCCCCCTTTTTGATGATGACAAACCATTTTCCTTTATGTGTTGATCAGAATTTGAGCAAAAGGTGTTTTCTCCCCCTGAGAAGATTTCTCCCCCTATGGAGAAAAAGATTTGAAAGTTTGCTCTGTAAAGACAATGAAAACAAACAACCATAAAGTGCTATTACATCCTTCTCCCCCTTTGACATTATCAAAAAGAAGGGAAAGATGTAACATAAAATGATAACAGAAAGAAACATATATGAAAAAATACTTCAGCTTCTGTGGTAAATCGATTTACCCCTTGGTTAAATCGATTTACACAGAACATTTTTCATAAAAAGTAATTTTCGTTCAGTGGTAAATCGATTTACATATTGTGTAAATCGATTTACACACAAGATTTTATTAAAAAAAAATGATTTGCTTCAGTAGTAAATCGATTGACATATTGTGTAAATCGATTTACACAGAAGATTTTATTAAAAGAAATGATTTGCTTCGGTAGTAAATCGATTGACATATGGTGTAAATCGATTTACTTAAAGAGAAAATTTAAAACATCATTATTTTTAACATTTGAAACAGTGTCTAACCACATATATATGTACATTAAGGTATAGTCAAGGATTGAGTGCACCTTAAATATCTTGTTCATCGAGGATTCCAAGTTCACGACGAATTTTGAAAAATGCATCCTTTGCAAGTGGTTTTGTGAAGATGTCCGCGAGTTGATTTTGAGTGTCCACAAATGTGATCTCGACATCTCCTTTGAGTACATGGTCTCGGATGAAATGATGTCTGATGTCAATGTGTTTCGTCCGGGAATGCATAACTGGATTTTTCGTAATATTGATCGCGCTTGTGTTATCACATCGAAGAGGAATGCATCCAAGGTTTACTCCATAGTCAAGTAATTGTTGTTTTAGCCAAAGAATTTGAGCGCATCCACTTCCAGCCGCAATGTATTCTGCTTCGGCAGTGCTGAGAGCTACGCTTGCTTGCTTTTTGCATGACCATGAAACCAAGGCATTTCCAAGAATGTGACATGTTCCACTTGTACTTTTGCGATCAGTTTTGCAACCTCCATAGTCAGCATCAGAATAACCAACTAGATTGCACATACTACCTTTTGGATACCATAATCCGACGTTGGTTGTTCCTTTGAGATATTTTATTATGCGCTTGACTGCTGCAAGGTGAGACTCTTTAGGATTGGCTTGATATCTTGCACATAGGCAAACGCTGAACATAATGTCAGGTCTACTTGCTGTTAAATAAAGGAGTGAGCCAATCATTCCACGATACTTAGTTATGTCAATAGAATTTCCTGATTCATCTGGGTCAAGATAAGTGCCGGATCCCATAGGAATTGCACTTTCTTTGCTACTTTCCATCTCAAACTTCTTTATAAGGTCTTTGCAATATTTTGATTGGTTTACGAAGATACCATGTTTGAGTTGCTTAATTTGAAGACCAAGAAAGAAATTCAATCTTCCCATCATAGACATCTCAAACTCTCCTTGCATCATAGACGAAAATTCCTTGCACATATTTTGGTTAGTTGAACCGAAAACAATATCATCTACATAGATTTGTACAAGTAAGGTATGATGATTAACATTTTTTATGAAGAGAGTGGTATCAACTTTACCCTTTACAAACCCTTTTTCACATAGGAATGCGCTTAGTCTATCATACCAAGCCCTTGGTGCTTGCTTCAGCCCATAGAGAGCTTTCTTCAGTTTGAAGACATGATTAGGATGTTTGAAGTCTTCAAATCCGGGAGGTTGCTTTACATAGACTTCTTCATTTATGAATCCGTTGAGAAATGCGCTTTTTACATCCATTTGAAAAAGTTCAAAGTCCAATGAGCATGCATATGCAAGTAATAGTCTTATTGCTTCCAAACGTGCTACCGGAGCAAAAGTTTCTTCAAAATCAATTCCTTCCTCTTGGTTGTATCCTTGAGCAACTAGTCTTGCCTTGTTTCGAGTGATTATTCCATTTTCATCCATCTTGTTTTTGAAAACCCATTTGGTTCCAATGATACGTTTATTTCCTGGATTAGGAACAAGTTCCCAAACTTCATTCCGCTCGAATTGGTTTAACTCCTCTTGCATGGCAAGGATCCATTGATCATCTTCTAGTGCTTGAGCCACTTTAGTAGGTTCAACTTGAGATACAAACGCCATATTTAAGCATGCATCCTTAAGATTTAGTCGAGTAGATACTCCTTTGCTAATATCTCCAATTATATTGTCAATTGGATGATCACGATGAGTTCTCCATTCTTGAGGAAGATCATCATCATTTTCATTTTGATGTGAAAGTTCATGTGTTTGTTCCGGATTGACAATTTTGCCATCTCCGCAGGAAATCTCATGAGATAGATCTATAGAATCATCATCATCACAAATAGCAACTTCCTCCTTGGAGGTGTTAGATTCATCAAAAGAAACATGCATTGATTCTTCTATAGTTAAAGTTCTTTTATTGTAAATTCTAAAAGCTTTGCTAGAAAGGGAGTAACCAAGAAAGATACCTTCATCCGATTTTTCATCGAACTTGCCGAGATTGTCTTTGTCGTTGTTAAGGACAAAACATTTGCACCCGAAAATATGAAAGTGAGAGATATTTGGTTTTCTTCCTTTGTAGATCTCATATGGAGTTTTCTTTAGTATAGGTCTTATGATCACGCGATTGCTTACATAACATGCCGTGCTTACCGCATCCGCCCAAAAATATTTAGGCAAACTTGAGTCACTTAGCATGGTTCTAGCAAGTTCCACCAAAGACCTATTTTTCCTTTCAACTACTCCATTTTGTTGTGGAGTTCTTGGTGCTGAAAAATTATGGAAGATCCCATTTTCTTCACAAAATTCTTCAAATAGACTGTTTTGGAACTCTCCACCGTGATCACTTCGGATTGATGTTATCTTTGATGACTTCTCATTTTGAACTTGTTTTGCATATCTCTTGAATGCCTTGAATGCTTCATTCTTGTGTACTAAAAACAAAGTCCAAGTGAAACGGGAAAAATCATCTACAATAACTAATGCATAAATGTTACCTCCGAAGCTTCTTGTTCTAGATGGACCAAAAAGATCCATGTGCAACAATTGAAGTGGTCTTGATGTTGAAACCACATTCTTTGGTTTGAAAGTTGATTTGGTCTGTTTGCCCTTTTGGCATGCACTACATAATTTGTCTTTGATGAACTTCATCTTTGGTAGACCAATAACTAAGTCATGCTTAACCAATTTGTTCAAGTGCTCCATGTGAATGTGAGCAATCCTCTTATGCCATAACCAAGCGTCATTGTTGTTTACCATAAGACATTGTACCTTCATAGACAAATCATCTAGAGTAATCACAAAAATATTGTTAGATCTTATACCTTTGAGTTTTACCTCATTGGTTGCCTCATCCATAATAAGGCATTCTTCTTTGTTGAATTTGATCTTGAACCCTCTATCGCAAAGTTGACTTATGCTAAGAAGGTTGTGCTTTAATCCTTCAACATAGAGAACATCCTCAATTTGAATGGATGGAGGTGTGCCAACTATTCCAACGCCAAGAATCTTTCCTTTGGTGTTGTCTCCATAGGTGACATACCCTTTGGCTTTATGTACTAGATATGAAAATTGGTGTACATCTCCTGTCATATGCTTTGAACATCCACTGTCAAGATACCAAACATTTGAAGTGGATTTCAAGCATACCTACAAAAACAAATTATTTCTTGTTAGGTACCCAAGTTGCCTTGGGTCCTTCATAGTTAGTTCCCTTTTTCACCCATGCATAATGTCCACTAGCCATACTGAAATTTCTAATATAGCATGCATTTGGTGTGTGTCCAATAATACCACAGTAAAAACAGTTTGGAACAAATTTGCTCTTGTATCTAGGCATTTGTTTTCTTTTAGATACATTAGCCTTTTTCTTTTGATGATTATGAACAACTTGCTTCTTTTCTACTTTCTTGGGATTGGAACTATTACTAGCCTTTACAAAAACAGTGGGATTGTTACTTGGTTTCTTAGTATTCACATAACCAAGACCTCTTTTATCATTTGGATAACGTTGTTGGCTTAGTAATCCTTCCAATCCTATTTGTCCTTTTTCATATCGTTCAATGACTCTTTTCAATTGAACAATTTGAAAGACATTTGATTCACACTTGGAGCATGCAAAGTTTTCCTTTTCTTTTATAAAATTCTGTTTTTGAAGATCAAAATCTTTAGTCATGGTGTCAATTTTTTCTAGACAACTTAGAAGTTCTTTTTCTTGTTTTGACACCTTTTTGTATAAACTTTTGCATTCTTTCAAGAGTTCATCAATTGCACCTTGAACATCATCATCAAAAAGATTAAATTCATTACTAACCTCTTCTTCATTGTCGGAGTGATGCGATGCCATTAAGGCTAAGTTTGCACATTCGTCGCTTTCCGATTCCGATGAACTGCTCGTATCATTATCTTCCCATGCTATGTAGGCTTTCTTTTGTTTTGAGTCCTTTCCTTTGAATCCATTTTTCTTTGGGAGATTTGGACAGTTTGGCTTGATATGTCCTTGCTTTCCACATTCATAACATGAGACATCTTGAGTTGATGTGGAGGCTTCTCTTTTCTTGAAGTGCTTTCTCTTATGTGCATGAGATCCGCCTTTGTCATTTCTGCCAAAAAACTTCCCAAGTCTTTTCACTAGAAGCATGAAATTTTCATCTTCTTCCGGATTGTCTTCTTTTACCACTTCTTTTGAATCAATTTTTAAGGCAATGTTTTTGGACTTCTTTTCTAGATTCTCATGTTTTTCAAGTCTACCGAGTTCCGTTTCGTATTCTTGAAGCTTGCCGAATAATGTAGCGGAAGTCATTGCGGAGAGACTCTTCTTTTCCGAGATTGCCGTTACCTTTGGTTGCCATTCCCTAGTCAATGATCTAAGGATTTTCAAGTTGAGTTCATCATTTGACAGGGTTTTACCAAGAGCAATTAAGTGATTTGTCAAATGCACAAATCTCTTTTGTAAGTCAAGAATGGATTCTCCGGGCTGCATTCGGAATAGTTCATATTCTTGACTCAAGGTATTTAGCCTTGATCTTTTTACTTCAGCCGTTCCTTCATGAGTTTGAACCAAGGTATCCCAAATTTCCTTTGCTGTTTTGCAGTTTGAGACACGAAAAAATTCGTCCATACTGAGAGCACCTTGAAGAAGGTTTATTGCCTTTTTGTCATAGAGAACTTTCTTTTTATCATCGTCGTCCCATACAGTTTTGGGCTTTGCAGACCCAACGCCATTGATTACCGTTATTGGGATAAATGGACCATTTTCAACAGCATCCCATACTTCCTCTCCTTGTGCTTCTAAATGCGCCTTCATGCGTATTTTCCAAAAGTCAAAATATTCACCACAAAATAGAGGAGGCTTGTTGTTACTACCACCATCTCTGAAAACTGGTTGATGATTTGCGGAAGCCATTCTGGATCTCTAGGAGCAGGTTACCTATAACCTGCTCTGATACCAATTGTAAGATTAAGATTGCGCCTAAGAGGGGGGGTGAATTAGGTGATGGTCGATTTTTTACTTATCTTATACTTTCTGGTTTTGATTTAGTGCTTTGAAAACTGTAAAGTGCAGAAAGTAAAGAGACACGGAGAATTATCCTGGTTCCTTCCACAACCCGGAAGTACGTCCAGTCCCCTTGCAAACACGCAAGAGATTTTACTATATTGTTAGAACTTTTACAAGACTCTTCCTAGTCTTATCCACTAAAGAACCTAACAAATAACCAAGAACACCCTCTTGGATTTCCAATAAGTCTAATGAGAACAATCCTCTCAAAAGATACCTCTTGTTTCCAATAATGGACAACAAGGAACAAAAGTAATCTAATACTTAATTCCAACAATCCTGGAAATAAGTTACACTTTGTATGTTTTTATGAAGTATGATTTCTTGAAAGATGTTGATCACATAGAGTGACTTCTTTGAAGTTTCTTCTTTCTTCTCTTGTAAGCAATTCAAACTGTAACACAATGGTTAGATAATGCTCAAAGATTTCTGTTCTTTATTTGTGTGAAAGTGCAGAAAATCTTTGTTCTTAAAAGTTAAGAAATATGAAGTTTGAATATTTTACAAAGTTCAGATTTTATTGCAAGAGAAGAGATTTGTTTATGATTTGAAATATTTTGCAATATATAGTAATCAAGATACCTTTCCAAAAGGACACTTTTCTGTTTGTAAAACTTGACAAGATGCAATGTTTGATCATGCAACTATTGGAGAAAAGGTGTGAAGGATATCTTGAAAACCAGTTCAGATTTTTCAAAATTTTCAATGTGCAAATCGATTAACATAACATGCAAATCGATTGCACGTGTTTGTAACGTTCAGAATTTCAAAAAGTTTGAAGTGTAAATCGATTAGCATGTAGTGTCAATCGATTTACAAGTGTTAAAAAATCAGTTTGTTCTGTGATCAATCGATTTACACAACATGTCAATCGATTGCTGGCAGGAGCAAACAGTTTTTTGACAAAGCATGTGTAAATCGATTTACACAAGGTGTTAATCGATTTACAGCAGAGAAAAACTTAAAAATTGTTTTTGAAATATACTTGAAGTGATGTGGCAAGTGTGTATATCATTTTTGAGCATTTCTAATCAATGTAGTTTAATTGAGAATTGATATGCTTGATTGCTTGCCAAGTTCCTTGAAGTTTTGAGTGAATGATGCTTTAAGATGATTTCCACTTCTTTTCCTTCTTTCCATAATGCTTGTTTGTCTTTCATCAAACTAGCTTGTTTGTCTTTCATCAAAACTAAAGTTGAGTTGAGGCTTGAGATTACACAATCCAGGAACTTTTTGGATTTCCATTGCACTTAACCGTTCTTCTATATGCTTATACTTGTCATTGTCTGGAGGATATTGTTCTTCAGAATAGTCTTCTTCTTCTTCCTCTTCCTCTTCTGAATCAGACTGAACAACTGTTTCGTTGCCTTTCCCATCTTGATTGTCTTTCTCGCCAGATGTCGTTGCAAAGTCTAAGGTCCTTCTTGCTTGTCCTTGGAACCTTCTTCCCATGTTTAGAACCCCGCTTATCTTCTTTGTCTTCTTTTTCTTCTCTTCAACCAGCAAGGTCTTCAACTTTTCTTGTCCTTTGGCCAGAGTTAAGAACATATGTTGAAACTGGGCATTTTGTGCTTGGAGGTCCTTCACCGTTTGCTCGAGATCCATCTTACTGAAATAAATAGTAGAAAGATGAGGAGACTTGTTGCAAGAAACATGCTTATGTTATGATGAATGGTAAATGCATATGCAATGATTTCAAGGATTTTAAAGATTCAAATTTGTTTTAAACAAAAAGGAAACACACGTTATATTAATAAATTAAAGCTTGAGTGCATCAATGCCTCTTTGGGCAAAATAATACAAAAACTCTAAGATAAAAAGGTAGTACGCATCCTCTTTGGTGCGATGTAGGCATTCAGAGTCTCCTCCTCATGAAGTTGCTTAGTGAGTTCCAAAACCTTCTTCTCGCTAGCGTAGAATTGGGCTTCGAAGGTGTCTTGCTCCCCCTTGAGTTGTATCTAATCTCTTTGTAAGTCTTCAAGAGAGGTGGGCATGTCAGGATGTAGGATAGTGTATGGAACATCTCCTTCCATAACAGGCTCAATGATTACCGGGAGAATGGAAGGATAAGGCATCATAAGACTTTGAGCACGAGTTCGTACCCATTTGAGGTAAGGCTCAAGAGGGATGGAATTATTATGTCCCAATGTCTTGCTATCTACCTTTTTCAACATCCTCCAAGAACGGATAAATCTCTAACGAAGACCTTGATCGTCGTTCTCGTAGTCAAATACCAAACCTTAAATGAGAATCTCATGAGGGCCATCCCTTCGGGCATAACCAAACTTTCTTAAGGCTAAGCAGGGTTTGTAGGTGATACCTCCCCTAATGCCAAGTAAAGGGACATTAGGGAATTCTCCACAATGGTCGACAATAGTAACATTCTCTATGGATCGGGAACACCAATGAATATCTGAGTATCTGAGCGTCATCAACCTATGTGACCACCTTGAACCTTTCTCGTTCTTCAATACATATTGGGGAAGATGCGAAATAAACCATCTTGCCAAGAGGGGAGTGCAACACATAAGGACACCTCTTTTCTTCATAGTGCGAGTGTGAAAAGAATGTAGAATGTCCCCTAGAAAAGTAGGCACCGGGTTGCGGGATATGAAGATTTTGACAGTGTTTACATCTATGAGTTGTTCAGGATTTGGAAACAAAACCATCCCATAGATGTGGAGAGCCACAATTTCCTCAAAGGCTTGCAAATCCAAGGAGTTCCAACAGTTTTGGGCTTTCTCAAACAAGAACTTTGCTAGGAAACCTTTGACACCACTCTTTGTTTCCTAATTAGTTATGACATCAGATGATTGCAAGTGTAGAGCTTGAGCAATATCTTCTGGATTTGGGTCTCTTTCCGTACCATTGAAAGGTAGTTGATTGAGAATGGGAATCCTCAAGAGTTGGGAGAATTCTTCCAAAGTTGGCACAAGTTGATAATCGGGAAATGTGAAGCAATGGTGTAAAGGATCAAAGAACTGAAAGAGCACCTTCATCATGTCTTCATCAGTGTTAGAAGTGACCAAGTTGAGTAGGCAACCATGTCTCTCGTTGAATGGAGAATTTTATGGAATCCTTGAAGCTAGCTCCTTAAGTTGTGGAGGAATTCTTACAAGATTGACTTGAATAGTTTTCCTGCGAATAGAATCCACGTCCTACAAAATAAGAACAAAGATAAATCCCAAAATCCTTGAAATGGTTAGTGAATGTGTATGATGTTATGATGTTCATGATGTTATGTAAAAGTAAATATACACAAACAAAACAAACAAGTCCTTAGGTTTAGGTTTGCATGGAGTTTCATAGGTAAATACCCTCTTGAAGTTTAGTTGGCTCAACCTGTCTTAGCAATAGTAACCGGGTTCTAAGGAGCTCAATATCACTGGTTTGTTTCTTTGAGCATTGTCTCAGCACAAGCCTCTTTAATGGCGACCGAAATATCTCAAAAAACTAAACCTCAAGGAGTGTAGTATCGAGTATCTACCCAATTCGGACTGCACCAAAGTCGGTCATCTCACTATGTCCTAAAGACCAAGTTGGTCAAGTAAAGGTTCTAAAAGTTTATTAGTGCTTCATGACATCACTCAGCGGCCCCGTATTCTCCTTGATTAACTCAAGGGCTACCAGTATCCACAAATATGTCGCACTAACGTAGCTATTGCTTAGACCATGTCGGTATACCCTGCACAGTTTCCACAACATATTGCTACTTACCTATAAGGTATCCCAAATCCGGGTAGAGGATTCAAACCCAAACAAAGAACCATAATGTAAATCAAACAATTCAAACAAAGAAAGCAAGTAAATGTGATCTAATCCTAAGGTAACCCCACTTTTAGAATTTTCCCCGGCAGAGTCGCCAGTTCTGTGATACGGTGAGAGAACTGACTTGAAGGTTTTGCGTTTGATTGCAAATGTTGTGGTTAGCAAGAGTCGCCACCGACTTTTCTTTTATCCAAAAGGAAAGGTGAAAAAGCACAGGAAAGACCTTTGAGATTATTTCTTGAGTTCGGGGAGTAGATTATGAAAAGGGAAGGTATTAGCACCCTTTTCATCCATGGTTTTCCATGGTTTCTTAGTTACTTGCTAGATCACTTGCTTTTTTGTTTGAAATTGTGCTTTGTGTGGTTTTTGAAAGTATTTTGTAAAGAGGCCATTGTTTAGGCAAACTTTGTAATGATTCTCGTTCGTAAGAATGTATACAAAGTGTTTGATCTTTTGAAAATGTTTTCAAGTTTGTAAGATGTTTTGAAAGTGTGGGTGTTTGTTTTGAAAATAGCAAGGATGTTTGTTTTGAAATGGAGCAAGTAATTAGGAGCATTCTACCTACTCAAAAGTCTTTCTTGTTCATTTTCTTTTCCTTTGACATTGTTATCTTACCATTGATTTGGTAAGTAACCCTATCTTTGAATGTAAACGGGACGGGTGTGGGTCATCGTATAACCATGATTAGCAATGTTGCAAGGTATCTTAGCATTCTTTTTAGGGGCTAAGATCATTTGAAAGGTAACTTAGATAGCTTCATCGAGAGACTATGATCTTGTATTTGCTTGTTTTTGCTAAGATACCTTACATGCGTAATATGGCCATTTGGTAAATGCAACCAAGTGGAATTACCCTAGGGGTGTTTGTGTGAAAGTGTATTGTTTTCATGCTTGATTTTATCTTGGATTAGGGTTTTCTAAGTATTGGTTTTAGTCTTTCCATACAAACCCTAATTACTAGCATGTTATGTATAGAGCGATAAATTGCGGAATTTAAAGTTACTACGATATTACAATATTTGTGGAAGGGGGTGTACAAATTGTAAATGGGGATTACAAGAAAATAAACCTAATTAATCTATTATAACCATATTGAATTGGTATCAATGTATAAGAATTTAAATGAATATAAAGTACAAAAATGAACAAATGTACAAGAATATAAATATGAAGAAAATAGATATTTTTGTTTGGATTTTTTAGGAAAAGGGGTTTGGTTTTAACCTAATTAGTTAAAGAAAATAATTAATTAAAATAATAAAAGTAAATCTAATTTTACTAGGAAAAGAAATAAAAAAAACCCTAATTCATTAATTGATTAAAAGAAAATAAGTTTGTAAGAAAAGTATTTTTTTTATATTTTTTGTCTTGAAAATAATTTATAGTATTATAAAATATTTTTGGCCCTTTTGTTTTATATTAAAATAATATATCTAAATTGGTGTAAAAGAAAATAACTAAACCTATTTTTTTAATTAAATTTACAAAGATAATTAGTAAAATAAATAAATTATTGATAAATAAAAATAATTTTTATTGAGAAAATAAATAAACTATGTCAAGATAAAAATTTAATATTTTTGTATTTTTTATGATTTTTTACTATTAGAAAATATATTAAGAAAATAAATAAAATAAAAATAAGAAAAGAAAATCAAATTGGGCCATGGGTGCTGATAGCCTGCAAGGGGTTAGAAAGCAAAAACAAAAAAAAAAAACAAAGCCCAAATGAGGCCCAACGCCTGTCCAAGAAACAAAGTCAGAAAGCAAAAAACGTGAAAAAATCAAAAGGGTACCACTGGGGCTCGAACCCAGGTCCCAGAGGTTACAGGCGCGCACTTCTACTACTGGGATGGATATACATCCATTAACATAAGCAAAACAATAAATATATGATACAAAATGCGCCCTGATTTACACTTCATCTTCAACCTCCAGCCAGACCAACTGTAACTTGTTCATTTCTCAACAAAAATGAAAACTGTAAACATCAAACTTGTAGCAAATTTCCTCACGGTTTTAAAAATGTAAAACATTAAAACTATAGCTCAAAGATAAACGTGAATTTTAATGGCCCTATTTTGAACCCTAAAAAATCTCAGAAAATTCAATCTTAAAATTCTCTAAGTTCAGGCAAAATTAATGGAAACTATGGACATGGTTAGCTTTAGGGAAATGATATCTACATGTTTCATTCACAAATAAATCATTGATGATACATGTATGAAAAGTTCCAATGTTAGAAGACTTACCTTGCAAGAGGGTATCAAGTTTGAATTTGAGCAGCTCTCAAGGAGTTCTAATGGTTGGGTTAGCTTCCTCAAGTTCCCAGGAAGCTAATGGGATGCTTAGCTTGAGCTGAAAGTACCTGAGGAGTTCTGGAGAAGTCCAAGTGCAAAGCTCTATTTTTAAAAATGGAGGATGGTGTTAATTGTGTTACAGTTCTGTAACAAGGTGTGGGATCAGTTCTAAATGTTGTTTAGAAGCTTTAGGAAACAAAAGGCTTGAAAACGCACGAGGGAGTTATGAGTTTCAAGTTTTTGGTCAGTTTATGTGAAAATGGAGGTATGAGATGTGATTATGAGTTCTAGTTGTTTTCAGGGCTTAAGCATTCGTCTTTTTTATGGAAAAATGGTTTGTATATCTATAAGCAAAAGGTCTTGAGTGCATTGGCAAGTCAGAAGTACAAGTACAAGCTTTTGGCTAGGTTACTTGATTTTGAAGAAAAGAGGGAAACCAAGTTTCAATGTGTAGTACAAGCATGGGCTGGGTGATTGTAAGTGTCTAAACGATTTCTCATGTGTTATGAGACATGTATGATCATAAGAGAACAAGTGCAAGGCTCAAGAACAAGTTTTGTGTAAAAAAGCACTTTATCAAAATGGCAATGTACACTTTCTTCCAAAAATGGATATAAAGCATGTCCATGCATTGAATGCTTGAAATGAGACCTATAACAGATGTGCAAGCAATTAATTATGGAGTGCCTAACAAGTTTAAGGCCTGCAAAGTAGAGTTTATGCAACACAACTTTGAATTTGAATTTTGTTCATCACAAAATGCCTTGTAATTCAAGTGATAAAACCCTAACTTCATCTCTTTGATTCTCCCTACTCAAGAATGATATCAAGGAGTTCTTGGATATTTTGGAAATCTTGCAATGTTATATACAACCCATATTTGAATTTATTTTGAAGATTCCCCTTGGAACTATATGAAAAAGTGCCATGAAGTTGGGTCAAAATCCTGACCAAATTAGGGCAAAATTTCACTAAGTGTTTTGTTTCATGACCACATGTTCTTAAAATTATAACTTGAGATCCAAGCACTTTTGGAAGAAGTTGTGTGAAGAAAAGTTGTATATTTCATGGAGATCTACAACTTTCATGTTGGAAGTTTCTCTTGAATCATCTTGCATCAAGGTGAAAAGTTTGCTCAAAGTTATGAAAAAATAAGAAATTTCCAACACTTAGAAAAATTTCTAAGTTTAGAAATTTTAACTTTTCAAAATGAAATCTTGAATTTTCGATTTCTTGATGAATAAGTTTCATATTTTGATGAATTGTGATCTTTGGCATTTGAATTTGACTTTTCAATATACAATTGACTTTGATTAGTTGACTGAAAATTCATTTGTCAATCCATTGGACTTGAGCAATGTTTTGAGCCATGTCATTAGGTAAAAATGATGCAATTGGACTCTTGAGATTATTCCTTAAACCAATTGATCATTTTCTAGGTCAAAAATCAGAAATTGCCCTTTCCCAATCAAAACCTTAATTTTGACTATTTTGCCCTATTGGAGATTTGATCAAATTTCTTGGGGAATTGTGGTCCAAACTTGATAAAATGATGCATATGAGTCTAAATTGTTGATGTGGATAAAAAATTATGAGGTTTAACTATAAATTGGCCATGGTAGACTTTTTCCCCAATATAGTTGATTTTTAGGTCAACTGCTCAATTGACTGAGCAAAAGTGTGATCCAAAGCTTGAAACTTGACATGAGTGATCTCGAGGGTCCATAATGGTCCATGAAAGTCATATAGGGTATTGGAAGTTCAAAAATCCTTGTGCAATCTCAAACCCTAATTTTGGTCATCAGTGTTTAAGGAGGTGTCTTGAGCTGATCAAACCCTAGTGCAGTCTTGAGTCTAAGGAGATCTTGTAAGAAAATTCTAGATAAATGAGAGGGAAAATTTTGGGGTACAAAAAGTTGCCTACGAGAAATGATCTTGTCCCTCGATGTTTCCTATATGATGACAGTCCCTTCGAAATACTAAGGTATCCTTACATGTTGCCTTCAATGACCATAAGCATCCCTTTCGATAGTCGCTTAAACATCCAACGATAGGGCTACCTACTCACTAATAGTAGGATGGCACTGTCTAAAGGATAAGGAGGAAAATAACAAACCTTTTAGAGTACAAGTAGATAGATGTTAGATGCTATGCTCAAAATAAACTATTTGCACTTACACATTTCAAAAACAACTTTCAAAAACATTTACTTTATCAACACTCTTGAGGACCGATACAAGAGTTATCACAAAGCAAATCACCACACTAAGGCATTTTCAAATACTTTTCAAAAACAAAGAGCACAAGGTATTTCAAAAATGTGCTAAGCATCTAAGATCCTGTAGATAACTATGGATGGAAAGGGTGCTAACACCTTCCCTTTCCATAATCTACCCCCCTTACTCAGAAAATTCTCAAAAAGGTCGTTTTCTGTTCTTTTCACCCTTTCCTTAATTTGGATAAAAGAAAATCCGACGGCGACTCTCGCTTACTGCAATATTTGCAAACACAAATGCAAAACCAGTATTAACAGTCGGTTCTGCCACCGTATCACAGAACTGGAAACTCTGTTGGAGATCTATAAAAGTGGGGTTTACCTTAGGGTCTAGATCATTTTAAAATTGTTTTCTTTTCCTGTTTGATTGCTTTATTTCTAAGGGTATTGTTTTGGTTACTATAGATCCTACACTCAGATCTGGGGAAACCTTTTAAGTAAGTAGCAATAGATCATGGAAACTGTGCGGGGTATACCGACACAGTTGAAGCGATGGCTACGTTGATGCAACACTTTGGTTGGTACGGGTAGCCCTTGAGTTAATTAAGGAGAATACGGGGCCGCTGCGTGGTGTCATAAAGCGTCAACTGACCTTACAACCTTTAATTGAATAACTTGGCCATTAGGACGTAGTGAGATGGCCGTCTTTGGTGTATTCCCAAAGTCGGAAGATACTCGATGTTACACTCATTGAGATTTGATTCCCGAGTTTTGTTTGGTTGCAAGTCAGTTGCCTATCAGAACGAAACTTGTGGGAAAGATCAGTGATATTGAGTTCCCTTAGAACCCGGTTACTATTTATAGGACAGGTTGAACCAATCAAAACTTCAAGAGGGTATTACCTTAAAACCCATGCAAGCCTTAAACCTAGGGTCTTTGTGTGATTTGCTTGTGTTTGCTATATCTGTGATTTCTTAGCATAATCATGACAGCATAACATGGCATATCATGCTAACCATTTCAAGAATTTTCTAGGGCTCATATTTTTCTTGTTTTGTAGGACATGACATCCGCTCGCAGGAACACTATCCAAGTCAACCTTATGAAAGTACCTCCTCAACTCAAGGACTTAGCATCAAGGATTCCTGAAAGTTCTCCCTTCACTGAAAAACATGGCCGACTTCTCCATTTGGTCACTTCAAACCCCGATGAAGAAATGTTAAACGTGCTCTTTCAGTTCTTTGGCCCGTTGCACAACTGCTTCACTTTTCCTGATTACCAGTTAGTGCCTACTATGGAGGAGTTTTCTTAATTATTGGGGGTACCTATCCTTAATCAGATACCATTCAACGGTATGAAAAGAAACCCAAAGCCTGAAGAGATTTCTCAAGCTCTGTCTTTACGCGGTCTGATGTAGTGGCAAATTGGGAAACCAGAAGAGGTGTCCAAGGATTTCCAGTTAAGTTTCTATTTGAGAAAGCTCACTATTTTTGGGATAGCCTGGATTTACAAGCTTTTGAAGAAGTGTTGTCCCTCCTAGTCTATGGGATGGTACTATTCCATAACACGGACCAACTCATAGATGTGAATGCGGTTAAGATTTTTCTGTCGCATAATCCGGTGCCTACTTTACTTGGGGATATTCTACACTCTCTGCATACTCACACTCTAAAGATAAGAGGGACCCTTATGTGTTGCACTCCTCTATTGGCTAGGTGGTTTATTTCTCACCTACCTCGGTCCATTTTGAGAAATGAGCAGGGTATGAGATTGTCTCATAGGTTGATGTCCCTCACACATTCGGATATTCATTGGTGTTCTCGATCCTTGTAGAGTGTCACTATCATTGATCGCTGTGGGGAATTCCCTAATTTACCTCTCTTAGGCATTAGGGGAGGAATCACTTATAATCCTTGTTTGGCGTTACGTCAATTTAGTTATGCTAGAAAGGATGGTCCTCACGACACACTCGTCCAAGGAATCACATTTGACTATAAGAATGATGTTCAGGTTTATCACAAGAGGTTCATTCGAGCTTGGGGCATGATAAACAGAGTTGATAGCAAGACACTGGGGCACAAGAATTCCATTCCTCTAGAGCCTTATCTCAAATGGATACGAGCGCGTGCTCAATGTCTTATGATGCCTTACTCCGCCATCTTACATGTGATTATGGAGCCAATTGCTGAGGGAGACACTCCTTACATTGTTCTTCATCCTGACATGCCAAGTTATTTTGAGGAGCTACGGAAATCCTGGATCCAACTCAAAGAAGAACGGGATACCTTCGAAACTCAATTCTACACCAGCGAGAAGATAGTTTTAGAGCTCACCAGATTACTTCACGAAGAGAAGAGTATAAACGCTTACATTGCACCAAAGAGGATGCGCTTGTGGGAAGCTTGAGTCTTTCTTTGCTTAGAGAGTTTATATTTTGGCTTTGTTATTTCCCTTGTAAGCCCAAGAGGTATCATTGTGATCGATAAAACTTCTTAATGAAATTAACGTGTGTTCCCTATCTGTTTAAGAAATTTTAAGTCTCATAAATCCTTAAAAACATTGCATACATATATCATACATATCATTGCATAAGCAGGTTTCAAAGCACGTTTCTCATCTTCTTCGCTGTTTATTTCAGCAATGGCTCTAGAACAAACAGTGAAGGATCTACAGACTCAGAATGCTCAATTTCAACAGATGATCATGGCTTTGGCCAAGGGGCAAGAAGAATTGAAAGCCTTGATTGTTAAAGAAAAGAAGAAGCCAAAGAAACCAACTGGTGTGGTGAACTTGGGAAGAAGGATCAGATGACCAGTGCGGAGAGCCTCTGAACTGGTAACTTCATCAAAGGTAGGAGAAAATCGAGAAGAGGAAACAAGAGAGGAAGACTCCAGTCCAAAAGAATCCGATGATGAATCTGACTATGATGAGGAGCAGTATCCTCCTGCTAATGAAAAATACAAACAGCTAGAGGATCCTTTGAATGCAATGGAGGTTCGGAAGGTGCCGGGTCGTGATTTTGAAGAACTGAGTTTGGTTTCAAGGGTTGTCATCCCGCAAAAGTTCAAGGTGCCGGTATTCACCAAATATGATGGGGTTTCATGTCCCAAAATACACCTCTGATCTTATGTGAGGAAGATCCAGCCTCACACTGCTGACAAGGACTTATGGGTCCACTTCTTTCAAGATAGTCTATCCGGAACTCAATTAGAATGGTTCTACCAACTGGAAAGGACCAACATTCATAATTGAGAAGACCTGGCTGCTGCTTTCTACAGGCAGTATCAGTATAATGTAGACCTTGTTCCCACCTGTACACAACCTTAAAGTATGTCTATGGGCTCAAGTGAAGGTTTTAAAGACTATGCTCAAAAGTGGAAGGACTTAGCAGGAAGAGTCCAACCCCCCCTGTCTGATAGGGAGCTAGTGGATATGTGTTGCACCCCAAAATTTTCCCTCTCATTTTACTCAACACATGCTCATTGGGGTCCTTAATTTCCCCAAGGATGCCTAAGGATTGACCAGACAAATCCTCCTCCTAAGACAATGAGCCTCAAACTAGGGTTTCCATTCAATATGTTTGAGTTCCCAGGGTCCCAAATGATTTCCATTGCCCTAATATGTTCTCAAGATCATCCATGTCAAGTATCATGCCTCGCACAAGAAGTTTCTCAGTCAATTGCTCAAATGCCTAAAAATCAACTATACTAGGTCAAAAGTCATTTATGGTCCTCATGCAGTCATATTTCAAGATTTTTGGTCAACATTAACATTTTGAATTGCTATCCATCATTTGATCAAGGGTTGATCATGATTCCTCAAGGAATGCTCCTAATTCATCAAAACTTAAAAGTTGCTAAATTAGGGTTCCTATAGGAAAAGTCAACCAAACTTTGACCAAGCATCACTTTCTCATACTTTATCATAAATTTCCCATCCAAGGCTCATTTTTAATAGAATCCAATTCCCTACAACTCATCTTCAGCCCTCAAGTTCAAGAAATGAACTCATGAAAAGATATAAATTCAGACATTATAGGTCCTTTTCAAAAGTCAACAAAAACACCTTTTAGGTCAAAGCTTATTACATGAACATGGAAGATCCAATTGAGATGAAACCAAAGAGGTTGCTTAGGGGACATAATAAGATTTCTAAAAAGTCCAATAATACCCTCGTAGGGTTAAAATTGAGAGAGATATGCATTGTCAAAGTTGGCAAATTTTTGAAAAAAATGCATGAAGCAAATATTGACCAAACTTATATTTTTTCCAAATGGGACTATCTTTTCAAGTTTGAAACTCATTCCTAACATGGTCCACGACCTCTAAGCCCACCCATACATTTTTCTACTATTTATGCTATTTATTTTGATATTTTATTCATTAAAATTCAGAATTAAATAAATAAATAATAGAAATAATGTAAATTTTGATGTGAATCCATTTTGGGCAAGTTTTATGCTGGTTTATGTCAATTGATTTTGTGCAATAACCCTTCAAATATGTCCAAGTTCATCCACATGTGAAAATGGCATAAAATCATCAAATATGGTATTTTTTCCAAATTTTGATCATGGTCTTAAAACACAACATTATGAGGGAGATTCTTTCCATGATTTCTTTTCTCCTCATTCTCCTCTATAAATATAGAGCCATACAAGCTTGAAACACACAAAATTACACTCTAAAAAGCTCTCAAAAATCTCTTCAAAAAGCTCTCCAAAAGCTCTTCAAAAAGCTCTCCAGAAATCAAAGAATTGTTGCAAGTCATATCTCGAGGTTCCGGTCTCTCTCGATTGACATCAAGCCTCAAACCATCCTCTTGAATTCCTCAGGAGTCTTACAAGGCCCAAGAGAAATCCATCACACGCCTAGCACGCCCCCATTTGACAACACCAGTTTGGTAAAAATTTAAACTTCGAAACTCTAATTTTAATCACATTTCATGGCATGCTAATGTTTGTTTGAGTTTATATAGAATAATTATGGATGGTTAAATCAAAGGTTTCACGCAAAAATCTAAAAACACTATGGTTAGGACATGACGCTTTCGAAGATTCGGGTCTAGGGATTTCTGATGATTGCACCCCCTGTTTACTTTTGCTACTAGGCTCATCTTTATTTTCTTGTTTTATTCATTTCATTTATTTCTTTTAATCCGTTTTTTTAATTTTAATCAATAAGCAAATATAAAAATCACATAAAAATAGATTTAGGATTTTTCTTAATTAAATTTTAATTTTGGTAAATTAATTAACTAATCACTTTAACTTTTTTTTAAAATTAAAATTAATAGAACTTAGGTTTAATTTCATTTTAATTCATTTTCCTTTTCGTAACAAAAATACCAAAAAAACATATAATTAATTTCTTTTATTTAAATTTCATGTTTCTTTAATAATTAACTTTTTTTTTAAATATAGATCTAGATCAATTATTTTTTAACTTAAACCATTTTTATAAATTAAAACAAAAAATAACAAAAAGAGTTTTTATATCTTAGGATTTTTAGACGTCTCTTCAAATTTGCGTGTTATTATTCTTTCGCACTTCCCTTTATTATTGTAACTGTATATTGGGATGTAATAGATGATTAGTAGGACCTTTACCGATTTTATTTATTTTCCCCCAGTTTTGGATATGCATATAATCCCCCTCCCCGGAGCCTTGTAATAGCTAGGTTTTATATCTCTGCACTTTTAAATTACTGCAATTATTAACTGCTAGATGTATGACTAGTAGGATTGTATGGCAAGAATAATCAAACATTAGCAAACTTAACACAAGACTAAAATAACTGAACATAACACACCTTGCACATATGCACCCTTAGGGTATACCTCACTTGGTTGTCTCGGAAATTAATGGTCATGTCCCTCGAACGTAGGGATGTCTTAGCAAAGACCCTTAATTCTAAAGTCATCATAAAGATCATGGTCCCTAACGCCCCTCGAGTTGCCTACAAGAAATGATCTTGTCCCTTGATGTTGCCTATATGATGACAATCCCTTCAAATGCTAAAATATCTTTACATGTTGCCTTCGATGACCATAGCGTCCCTTTTAATAGTCCCTCAACATCCAACGATAGGGCTACCTACTCACTAATATTAGGATAGCATTGTCTAAAGGAAACGAGAAAATGAACAATCTTTTTGGAGTAGGTAGAAACTCTTAAGTATTTGCTCAAAACAATAAAAACTCTTTTTCACAAACACTTTCAAAATAGTTTTCAAAAACAACTTCGTCACACTCTTGAGGACAAATACAAGAGTTATCACGAAGTTAAACAAAAACTTTTCAAAACACACACAAGCAATTTCAAAATGAGCAAGTACCTAAGAGTCTGTGGAAAACCACGGATAGAAAGGGTGCTAACACCTTCCCTTTCTATAATCTACCCCCCGTACTCAGAAACATCTCGAAAAAGGTTTTTTCTGTTCTTTTTCCTTTTCCTTTGTTGGATGAAATAAAAGTCGGTGGCAACTCTTGCTTACCGCAACATTTTCGAACAAAAAACACAAAATGTAACAGTCGGTTCTGCCACCGTATCACAGAACTGGCGACTCTGCTGGGGACTTAATAAGTGGTGTATACCTTAGGATCTAGGTCATTTCTAAAATTGCTTTCTTGTTTTGCTTTGCCTGCTTTATATTCAAGGGTTTTGTTGGGGTTATGTAGATCCTACACCCGGATCTGGGGACACCTTTTAGGTAAGTAGCAATAAACTATGAGGGAACTGTGCGGGGTATACCGACACAGTTGAAGCAGTAGCTACATTGATGTGACACTTTGGTTGGTACTGGTAACCCTTGATTCAATCAAGGAGAGTACGGGGCCGCTACGTGGTGTCATAAAGCATCAACTGACCTTAGAACCTTTAATTGCACAACATGGCCAGTGGGACGTAGCGAGATGACCGACTTTGGTGTATTCCCAAGGTCGACAGATACTCGATGCTACACTCATTGAGGTTTGACTCCTGAGTTTTGTTTGGTTGCTAGTCAATCGCCTATTGAACGGAGATTGGGGGAAAGATCAGTGATATTGAGATCCCTTAGAACCCGATTACTATTTATAGGACAGGTTGAACCAATCTAGCTTCAAGAGGGTATGACCTTAAAACTCATGCAAGCTTTAAACCTAAGGCTACTTGTGTGACTTGTTTGCTTTCTTTGCCTAACAATTTGAACTCCTTGCAGGGCTTTGTTTGTATTCCTTACAGGACCTTGTTTGTATAAATCTAATAAATTGGTTTCTTACCCTGCATTCTTGCTTGATGTATAACATACACATCATAGCATCATAACATGACATATCATACTAACAATTTCAAGGATCTCGAGGGCCTGTGATGCAGGTTATGATGAACCAGACGTCTAGCAAGGGGATTTATTTTCCTCTAGTCAATGTCGTTAAAAGATAAAAACACGACAACTTGAGTCAGGGGCTATGACCCACTTGATATGGTGAGCTTGACTCTTGTAGAAGGACTTTCAACGATACAAAGTTCTTCTATCAAAGCTGCAAAATTTTAACTTCTGACATTTCCTGTTTACCCCGTGAGATCCTTGAAAACATTGCATGCATATGTCATAAACATCATTGCATAACAGGTTTCTCATCTTCTTCGTTGTTTATTTCAGCAGTAATGTCTTCTGAACAAAGCATCAAGGATCTACAAGCACAAAATGCCCAATTTCAGCAAATGTTCGTAGCCTTAGCTAAGGGACAGGAAGATCTGAAGGCCCTTATTCTGAAGGAGAAAAAGAAGAAGAAGAAGAAGAAGAATACCGTCGATGTCCTAAATTTGGGCAGAAGATTTAGGGGACCGTTGAAGCAAACGGTTGATCTGACCTATTCATCCAAAGAAGGGGAGAACCAAGAGGGTGACACAAGGGGGGAAGACCCTAGTCTGAGAGTTTCCGAGGATGAGTCTGACTACAATGATGAACAGTATCCCCCGGCTGAGGATAGGTATAAAAAGTTAGAGGATCGTCTGAGCGTGATGGAGATCCAAAGAATACCAGGGCTGGATTTCGAAGAGCTGGGTTTGATATCAGGGGTAGTCATCCCACATAAGTTCAAGGCTCCGATATTTGTGAAGTATGATAGGGTGTCTTGTCCTAAACTTCATCTCTGTTCCTATGTGAGGAAGATTCAGCCTCACACTGCTGATAGGAACTTGTGGGTCCATTTCTTTCAGGACAGCCTTTCCGGGACTCAGCTTGAGTGGTTCTATTAGCTGGAGGGAACCAATGTCCGCAACTGGGAAGATTTGGCTGCTACTTTTTATAAGTAGTATCAATATAACAATGACCTTGCCTCTACCCATACTCAACTCCAGAGTATGTCCATGGGTGCAAGCGACAGCTTCAAGGACTATGCGCAGAAGTGGGGAGATCTGGCAGGGAGAGTCCAACCCCCTTTGCCTGATAGGGAGTTAGTTGACATGTTTCTTGGGACGCTGTCTGGTCCATTCTTCAATCACTTGATTGGTAGCTCCTCAGCTAGTTTCACTGAGCTGATATTGACTGGAGAAAGGGTAGAAGCTAGGATTTGGAGCGGCAAAATCCAGAAAGACACCTCTTCGAGTACTGTAAAGAAGCCATTCACGCGTAAGAAGGAGGTCAATGCCATGTATAACTCAAGAGGTCAAAGCAGAGCTGAGCATCGTCCAACAGTAGGGGCTGTGATGATACCTAGGCCTACGGTTACTCAACAACAAAACAATCATCCAAGGGTAGAAAGACCTCAAAGGCAGTTCACCCAAATCAACATGCCATTGTCACAAGAATTGCAACATATGTTGAAGAAGAATCTGATTATGGTGATAAACCCTCCTCCGAACCCTAATACTTCCTCTCCTAACTACTATCTGGATGTAAGGTATGCTTATCATTCTGACAGCCCTGGGCACGATACTAACGATTGTTGGGCGCTGAAATACAAGATTCAGAACATGATTGAGGCCAAGGAGATTGAATTCGACCCGCATGAGACTCCCGACATGATCACTGCTCCCCTACCAAAACATGGCTAGGATTGAAAGCATTTTTGTTCATTTAATTCTCAAGTTGTATTTTGTTTGCTTATTCGAACAATTATTGTCATTTCAAAACTTTTTTATTTCATTAAAGCATTACACATGTTTGTCTTGAATTAATCTGTTTTCACTATGCTTAAACTGCTTTATACTTCCTTTTCGTGATATTCAACTCTTGATTAAGAGCTTTAAGCCTTAGATGGAGGATGGTGAAAATGATACCACAATCTCTACAGTATGCTTTTGAACAGACCCCGCTGACGATGTACAAGCATTGTTTCAAATCTCAAACAGTGGAGTTATAAGGAAGATAATCCCTAGTCAACCCCTTTGAGCCAAAGAAGTAGGAGTTTTTCTTTCACACAAATTAAAATCCTTAATCATAACCTAGGGCAGGCTAGTTTTCTCAGTTAATTAAGGAGCGCATTCAGTCACAATATTCTGCTTCGTACACAATGAATGGCATCGAAGACGTCCTTCCAAAACAGAATATGGTGAAAGTTCCGCATAATCATCAAGACATGCAGTCATTATCTCTCAAAATAAAAGCCCGCTATGTCAAAACCTATGAAGGAGACTTAAGGAAAAACTGGGGCATCCCACTGACTGTAATCACAAAAGAAACAGTTTAGGGAAAAAAAAAAGGATAACAAAATCAAAAAATAAAGAGGTCCTACCAATCCTCAACAGAAATAAGATTACAAAAAATGACTGCCTATTCAAAATAAACTTTCAGTATCCGAACCATCATCGAAACATCAAGGACAGTACCCCAGGACTCAACTGGGATTCTAAACACGCAATTAACTGAGCATAAGACTAAAGGACATCACGAAGAACGGGTGGGTACAAATAAATATTGAGCCTTTATCCTTTGTTTCTTAAACTGGGAACCAGGCCACGTTATAACCCTTAAAAGTCTTAGCTGAAGCATGGGTTAGTTTGAGATCATACTGTTACAAAGGTATCCTGACTCCTGTAGGACTTGTTACGAATCCCGAGTTGATATCACCTACTTGCAAATTTTGTTTTACTACACAAAACACTTTTTTTTTTTAATTCAATACGGATATGAGTTTTGCATTCTTTAAATGACATTGTTTGCATATGACTAATTGTTTGACCGTAGAGAAATATGCACAATGGATATTCAATGAATAGACATCCTCTCAATGGACAGAATCACTTCAGCAGGAAAGACACTTCCAACAACAGGTTTTCCATAAGCAAAGGGGAATGACATGATGTCCAACAAACTTGGGGCAGTCTCTCCAAGAGTTCCAAATATCTAGGGGAAGATCTCCATCTGAATCACTTGGGGCATTACGCACGCATTCCAGCAACGAATTATGTGCCATCAAGAAAACATTTTTGACAGTACTACAACACAACACTATAGACAGTGTCAACTCCCTACATCTTGAGAACATGGACATACTCGGAAAATACCACGCATGAAAAAGACCCGCTAGGTCGGCTGGCCTAGGCAAAAATAAGGGCATCCCGACGAATCAAAAAAGGTTTCGGAAAAGTTAGGGATATACATATTAAAAAACTGTACACCTGGCATGTCGAAAACCTGAAAAGGAGGCTTAGGAAAAAAAGGGTATCCTGGTGGACTAAAAATCTGAAAAGACAGTCTAGGAAAAGTTAGGGATTAAAGCATACGACTATATCCCGTCATCTTGTCACTTGCCTACCAGTAGAAGACTTATCATTCTGATCAACAGTTACCAAGCACCCCAAGATTCGAGATAACACTCAATCCACAAAGCCTCCGCAGGCACCTTCTCCAGCAGGTACAGGGGGTAGAAAAGTCCTGATGCAAAGTCATTGCTGTATCCTCAGCATACGACCATGTGACGTCTACACTCCCCACAGAGTAGAGGCAACGAAAGCTTTGACATCGACTTCCCCAAACAGGAGTTACTATCCCCAGCCAAGTCCCTTCAGAAAACCGACATCTATGTTCGCCAGACAAATTTTGTAATCGCAAGCGGTTTATATAGTTTTCTACCGAGTAGAGTTTATTTCTATGAATACAGAAACTCAATCCCCAACATAGTTTCAGCTATGGAAGTTCATCCTCCAACAAAGTCATTCTCCCGCAGAGTTATTCTCAAGTAGAGTCTCTCCCCCAGGCAGAATATCCATAAACAAGGAGCAAATCTCTAGCATAGTCATCTCCGTTCGTCATCCCCAGCGAAAGTAGAAGAACCATTTTTTCTACAACGGTTAGGAATTCAATTTCCGATACTCTCCAGCAGCAGTCAGGGATTTATTTTCCCAGACTCGGACATGTCACAATATCATTTCATATTCATACATCATGATGTGCGCACACATATCGCATACAACATAATCTCATTTATTTTGAGAACATCATCATACAATGCATTTCATGCATCACATATAAATAATCATGTAACTTTTTCAGGAAAGATGGTTATCATCAATAATTTCCAGCAGGTCTAAGATTAGCTCCTGAAACTAAACAGAGTAATCATATGTGCGACCAAAGGAAGCTTTACACGGGTTCGTCATAAAGCAATCTTACACGGGTTTCTCCTAAATGCAACTTCACACGAGTCTATCCTGAAAAATATTACACGGTTCCCTTCTCATACACTCCAAATAAAGTTTCACATGAACATATCACGAGGAAATCTTACTGTTGTACCCCAAAATTTGCCCTCTTATTTATCAAGACTTTTCTCACAAGATTTCTCTGACTCAACACTGGATTAGGGTTTGAAATTGCACAAGTATTTTTGGACTATCAATGCTTCATGTGACTTTCAAACATCATTATGGACCCCTAAGTTTACTCATGACAAGTTTCAAGCCTTGAACCACATTTTTGATCAGTCAATTGGACAGTTGACCTAAAAATCAGCTATATTGGGGAAAAAGTCAACCATGGCCAATTCACAGCCAAACTTCATAATTTTTGATCCACATCAACATTTTAGACTCATATGTATCATTTGATCAAGTTTGGATTATAATTCCTCAAGAAATTTGATCAAATCATCAAAAGGGCAAAATGGTCAAAATTAGGGTTTTGATTGAGGAAGGGCAATTTTTTATCTTTGACCTAGCAAATGACAAATTGATTTGAATCATGATTCCAAGGATTCAATTTCATCATCTTGACCTAATTACATGGTTCAAAACATTGCAATTTCATTGATAAACAGCTGAAATTTGCCGTCAACTGATCAAAAGTCAATTGTACACTGAAAAGTCAAACTTTGACTTTTTGGTCAAAATCAAGTACCAAGGGTCACAATTATTCAAGACATGTCAAAATATGAAACTTGTTCATCAAGAAATCAAGGATTGAAGTTTAGGGTTTAAAATTGAAAATTTTCTTAACTTAGAAATTTTTCTAAGTATAGAAAATTTCTTATTTTTTCTCAACTTTAGGCCATTTTTTCACCATGATACAAGATGATTCAAAGGAAGTTCCCAACATGAAAGTTGTAGACATCCATGGAATATACAACTTTTCTACACACACTTTTCCCTAAAGATGCTTGGATCTCAAGATATAAATTTATGAATACATGCTCATGAACTAAATAACTTAGTCAATTTTTGCCCTAATTTAGGCAGGTTTTGGATCCAACTTCATGGAAATTTGTCACCTAGTTCCAAGAGGTATCTTGAATTTCATTTCAAATACTAGTTATAGATCACATTTCAAGCTTTCCAAAATGTCCAAGAACTCCTCAAGATCATTTTTGAGTAGGGAGAATCGAAGAGATGAAGTTGGCAATTTATCACTTTTGATTCAAGCCATTTCATGAAGAACAAAGTTCCAATCAGTACCTATGCTGCCTAATACATGCTTTACAGGTCCTAAACTTGTTTCTTACTCCTTAATTTAATACTTAATCAGTTGACAAAGCTTTGATCCAAGCCTTAGAGCCATTACCCAAGTTGTAATTCCATAAATGGCATAAAGTGGCCATTGCCATTTTGAAAAAGCTCAACTTTTGCCACTTTCCAATTCTTGAGCATTGAACCTGTCTCCTTTGCACATACAAGTACCACAGACCTAAGGAAACTTGTATATAACAAATACCAACCCTAAGCAAGCCAGTACAAGCAGGTAAGGCCCTCTCCCTTCACTTTGCTTCAAAAGCAAGAAAGTGTGCAAAAAGGTGAGAACTGGTAAATCTGTTGGAGAGCTGACTTTAAACTGATTCCATACTAAAATACAAACACATTGTAACATAACACATGATTACTAGAAGCCTGAAACACTCCCAAACTCCAGAACACCAGAAAACTATCCAAACTTGCAGTTTTTGCATAAGCATAGGAATCTCTCATTTGGCTCGTGCGTTTCAAGTCTTAACCATCCAAACACCTTACCTACTTAATATCTGACTGATCCATACCCTCATCCATGTAATGTAACCCCTTCTCCATCATCTGCCATTTTTGTTTTCAAAGCTTTCAGGTTGACCTTGATAGGGAGTTTCAGACACTTTCAGAGCAAGGCAAGGGTTGGAACACACTCAGGGAGGTTCAAGCAAGCTCAAGCAATCATCAGGCCTTCATAAAACTCACTCCATTTCCATCCATGATTTCAAATGAAAGAGGTAAAAATCTCAACTTATATCTCTTCATACAAGCATCCATTGGCCACGATTTATGAATAAACAATGTAGACCTCATTGCAACGAAGCTGTACATATACATATCTTGCATTTATTTGGCCTGAGTTGAGAGAATTTTGAAGTTCAAATTCCTGTAAAAATTAGGTTAAAATTTAGGGCTTTTAAAATTCATTCTGATCTTTGATTGTTAGCTTACATAATTTACATGGTTAGAATCGTGAGACAAAATGCTACAACTTTCATGTTATGAGTTTTCATTTTCATGGAGAAATGAGAAAGTTACAGAGCATCTGGCTGGCTAGATGAAGAAGACGAAGTACAAGGCAAGGGCTTTGTTTGTGTTATGTTATTTTTGTTTTACATTAATCAACGGATGTATAGCCACCCTAGTGGCAAGGTAGCGCGCTGGTGAGACCCATGCCCTGGGTTCGAACCTTGGCGCTACCTTTTGATTTTTCACATTTTCCATTTTTCCCTTTTGCTGTTTTTTTGCAGGATTGGGCTTGGTTCTTTGGGCCTAGCGTTTTTTACTAACATGCTGCTCCCAGTTTCCTTACACCACCCCTGGCCCACTTTTTTATATTTTTTATTTTATTTGTTTTGTTTTCATTTTAATTTATTAAATATTTTCCTTAATGCATGAAAATCATAAAAAATATGAAATATGATAATTTTGCATTTGTTTATTTTATTTTTATTTTTACATTAAAAAATATATTCTATTAAACTATATATTAATTCTTTTTCTTGAATAAACTTACAAACTTAAATAAAATAGGTTTAGTTTAATTTGTTTTATTTTCTTTTCATTTCATACTTGTAAAATATTTATTTGGCATATATAAAAACTATTTTTTTTTATAAAATATTATTTATTATTTTTAATACAAGAATACACAAATAATAATACATGAAAACCTTATTTTCTTTCAAACTAGGAATTAGGGTTAACCCCTTTTTAAGAATTATTTTCTTTTCCTTATATTTTTAGGATTAGGTTAAAATCTTATTTTCACACAAAAAACCAAACAAAATCTTTTCTTGCATATACATATTATTGCATATTTAAATATTGTATATTGTTTATTCTAATATTCGTGCAAATTCGATTTGGTTGTAACAATTTATTTAGATTTACATTCTTGCAAATCCCCATTCAAATTTGTATTCCCCCTCCCATAAAATTGTTGTAATAGCTTAGTAATCTTTACATTACGCAATTTACCGCTTTACATGCCATGTTAGTAATTAGGTTTGTATGGTAAGATCAAAACAAAACAAATAGAAAACCCTAATACAAGACAAAATCAAAGCATGAAAATAACACACTTGCACAAAAGCATCCTTAGGGTTTCTCCACTTGGTTGCCTTATATAAAAATAGCCATATTACGCATGCGAAGTATCTTGGCAAAACAAACAAATATAAGATCATAGTCCCTCGATGACGCTATTCAAGGTTGC
This sequence comes from Vicia faba, assembly GCA_948472305.1. Lineage (NCBI taxonomy): Eukaryota > Viridiplantae > Streptophyta > Magnoliopsida > Fabales > Fabaceae > Vicia > Vicia faba. The sequence continues at coordinate 166,413,710 of OX451735.1, forward strand.
CTTACAAAAATGATCTTGGTCCCTCAAAAATGCCAAGATACTTTGCAAACATTGCTAATCATGGTTATACGATGACCCACGCCCATTATGTTTACATCCAAAGATAGGGTTGCTTACCAAATCAATGGTAAGACAAAATGTCAAAGGAATAGAAAGTGCATAAGAAAGACATTTGAGTAGGTAAATTACTTCTAGTTACTTGCTCTATTTCCAAACAACTATCCTTGCTATTTTCAAAATAAACACACACATTTTCAAACATTGAAAACATTTTCAAAAAGACAAACATCTTTGTATACATTCTTACGAACGAGAATCATTACAAAGATTTCCTAAACGAATGGCCTCTTTTACAAAATACTTTCAAAAACCACACAAAGCACAATTTCAAAGCAAAAGCAAGTGATCTAGCAAGTAACTAAGAGCCCATGGAAAACCATGGATGAAAAGGGTGCTAATACCTTCCTTTTCATAATCTACCCCCCGAACTCAAGAAAATATCTCAAAGGTTTTTCCTGTGCTTTTTCACCTTTCTTTTTGGATAAAAGAAAAGTCGGTGGCGACTCTTGCTAACCGCAACATTTGCGATAAAACGCAAAAAAAACCTCAAGTCAGTTCTCCCACCGTATCACACTTACCTAGATTCCTTTTCGGTTCCTATGTAGTTTAACCCAAACTCCTCACAAAGCAACCTTACCTAGGTTCTTTCTCGGTTCCGATGCAGTTTTACCAAAACTCCCTAAGAAGCAACCTTACCTTAGTTCCTTCTCAGTTCAGATGCATTTTTACCCAAACTCCCCATGAAGCAACCTTACCTAGGTTCCTTCTTGGTTCCGATGTATTTTTACCTAAACTCCCTACGAAGCAACCTTACCTAGGTTCCTTCTTAGTTCAGATGCAGTTTTACCCAAACTCCCCATGAAGCAACCTTACCTAGGTTCCTTCTCGGTTCTGATGTAGTTTTACCCAAACTCCCTATGAAGAAACCTTACCTAGGTTCCTTCTCGATTTCGATGCAGTTTTACCCAAACTCCCTATGAAGCAACCTTACCAAGGTTCCTTCTCGGTTTAGATGCAGTTTTACCCAAACTCCCCACGAAGCAACCTTACCTAGGTTCCTTCTTGGTTCTGATGTAGTTTTATCCAAACACCCTACGAAGCAACCTTACCTAGGTTCCTTCTCGGTTTATATGTAGTTTTACCCAAACTCCCCACGAAGCAACCTTACCTAGGTTCCTTCTCGGTTCAGATGCGATTTTAACCAAACTCATCCCAAAGTAACCCTACGACCCAGGTTCCATCTCATAACCCTATTATCCAGGTTTTCATTTCGAAGTAACCCTACGACCCAGGTTCCTTCTCATAGCTCTACTATCCAGGATTTCATTTTGAAGTAACCCTACTATCCAGGTTCCTTCCCATAAGTCCTACTATCCAGGCTTTCATCTCGAAGTAACCCTACTATCCAGGTTCCTTCCAATAAGCCCTACCATCCAGGCTTTCATCTTGAAGTAACCCTACTATCCAGGTTCCTTCCCATAAGCCCTACTATCCAGACTTTCATCTCGAAGTAACCCTACGGCCCAGGTTCCTTCTCATAGTCCTACTATCTAGGCTTTCATCTCGAAGTAATCGTACTATCCAGGTTCCTTCCCATAAGCCCTACCATCCAGGCTTTCATCTTGAAGTAACCCTACTATCCAGGTTCCTTCCCATAAGCCATACTATCCAGGCTTTCATCTCGAAGTAACCCTACGACCCAGGTTCCTTCTCATAGCCCTACTATCCAGGCTTTAATTTCGAAGTAACCCTATGACCCAAGTTCCTTCTCATAGCCCTACTATCCAGGCTTTCATTTCGAAGTAACCCTATGACCCAGGTTCCTCCTCATAGCCCTACTATCCATGCTTTCATTTCGAAGTAACCCTACGACCCAGGTTCTTTCTCATAGCCCTACTATCCAGACTTTCATTTCGAAGTAACCCTATGACCCAAGTTCCTTCTCATAACCCTAATATTCAGGCTTTAATTTCGAAGTAACCCTACGAACCAGGTTCCTTCTCATAGCCCTACTATCCAGGATTTCATTTCAAAGTAACCCTACGACCCAGGTTCCTTCTCATAGCCCTACTATCCAGGATTTCATTTCGAAGTAACCCTATGACCCAGGTTCCTTCTCATAGCCCTACTATCCAGGCTTTCATTTCGAAGTAACCCTACGACCTAGGTTCCTTCTCATATCCCTACTATCCAGGCTTTCATTTCGAAGTAACCCTACAACCCAGGTTCCTTCTCATAGCCCTACTATCCAAGATTTCACTTCGAAGTAACCCTACGATCCAAGTTCCTTCTCATATCCCTACTATCCAGGATTTCATTTCGAAGAAACCCTACTATCCTGGTTCCTTCTCTCTTATCTCCAGACAATAGTTTACAACACTGTAAGACCTGGACCCGACCAGACATGGGCGGTTTCACATTTCCCCAGTAAGTCTCTGTGCAGCCTGGACCCTGACCAGATAGGCAGTTTACTTCCACCTCCTAAATCAGGAGTTAATTCCCCAGTAGAGTAATGGATAACCGAAGCTCCTATACTATATTTCCCAGGATATAAATCAACATTCCCCAGCGAAGTTCTCCTCAACAGCAGGTACAAAGTTTCTCGCAAAAGAATCTCTTATGCGATCGATATCTTTTTTAGATGGAATCTTTAAGCCCATCCCCAACGATTCTCTATCAACTTACAAATGGAATCTGTAAGCCCATTCCCGATATCACTAATCAGTATTACTCCATGCGAGTGAAAATTTTTGGGCACTCTATTGTTCAATCATCTTCCACCTTTAGATCACGAAAGGAAGACCAGCCAATCTTCATCCTCAGGTTTAAGAAGATTGAACAGGGGAAGTTGTTGCACCCCAAAATTTCCCCTCTCATTTTACTCAACACATGCTCATTGAGGTCCTCAATTTGCCCAAGGATGCCTAAGGATTGACCAGATAAATCCTCCTCCTAAGACAATGAGCCTCAAACTAGGATTTCCATTTTTATCAAGATGTTTGAGTTCCAAGGGTCACAAATGGTTTCCATTGCCCTAATATGTTCTCAAGATCATCAATGTCAAGTATCATGCCTTGCACAAGAAGTTGCTCAGTCAATTGCTCAAATGCCTAAAAATCAACTTTACTAGGTCAAAAGTCAACTGTGGTCCTCATGCAGTCATACTTCAAACGTTTTGGTCAACAACAAAATTTTGAAGTAATATCCATAATTTGATCAAGGGTTGATCATGATTCCTCAAGGAATGCTCCTAATTCATCAAAACTCAAAAGTTGCTAAATTAGGGTTCCTATAGGAAAAGTCAACCAAACTTTGACCAGGCATAACTTTCTCATACTTTATTAGAAATTTATCATCCAAGGCTCATTTTTAAGAGAATCCAATTCCCTACAACTCATCTTCAGCTCTCAAGTTCAATAAATGCACTCATGAAATGATATAAATTCAGACATTATAGGTCCTTTTCAAAAGTCAACAAAAACACCTTTTGGGTCAAAGCTTCTTACATGAACATGGAAGATTCAATTGAGATGAAACCAAAGTGTTTTCTTAGGGGACATCCTAAGCTTTCTAAAAAGTCCAGAACACCCTCATAGGGTTAAAATTGAGAGAGATATGCATTGTCAAAGTTGGCCAATTTTTGAAAAAAAATGCATGAAGCAAATATTGACCAAACTTGGATTTTTTCCAAATGGGCCTATCTTTTCAAGTTTAAAACTCAATCCTAACATGGTCCACGACCTCTAAGCCCACCCATACATTTTTCTACTATTTATGCTATTTATTTTGATATTTTATTCATTAAAATTCAGAATTAAATAAATAAATAATAAAAAAAAATGTAAATTTTGATGTGAATCAATTTTGGGCAAGTTTTATGCTGGTTTATGACAATTGATTTCGTGCAATAACCCTTCAAATATGTCCAGGTTCATCCACGTGTGAAAATGGCATAAAATCATCAAATATGGCATTTTTTTTCAAATTTTGATCATGGTCTTAAAACACAATATTATGTGGGGGATTCTTTCCATGCTTTCTTGTCTCCTCATTCTACTCTATAAATATAGATCCATAGAAGCTTGAAACACATGAAATTCCTCTCTAAAAATCTCTCAAAAAGCTCTCTAGAAATCAAAGAATTGATGCAAGTCATATCTTGAGGTTCCGGTCTCTCTCGATTGACATCAAGCCTCAAACCATCCTCTTGAAGTCCTCAGGAGTCGTACAAGGCTCAAGAGCAATCCATCACACGCCTAGCACGCCCCCATTTGACAACACCGGTTTGGTAAAATTTTAAACTTCTAATCTCTAATTTTAATCACATTTCATGGCATGATAACGTTTGTTTGAGTTTATATAGAACAGTTATGGATGGTTGAATCAGAGGTTCCATGCAAGAATCTGAAAACACCATGGTTAGGGCATGAAGCTTTCGAAGATTCGGTCCTAGGGATTTCTGATGATTGCACCCCCTGTTTACTTTTGCTACTAGGCCCATCTTTATTTTCTTGTTTTATTCATTTCATTTATTTCTTTTAAACCATCTTTTTTATTTTAATCAATAAACAAATATAAAAATCACATAAAAATGGATTTAGGATTTTTCTTAATTAAATTTTAATTTTGGTAAATTAATTAACTAATCACTTTAACTTTTTTTAAAATTAAAATTAATAGAACTTAGGTTTAATTTCATTTTAATTCATTTTCCTTTTCGTAACAAAAATACCAAAAAAACATAGAATTAATTTATTTTATTTAAATTTCATGTTTCTTTAATAATTAACTTTTTTTAAAATATAGATTGTGATACGGTGGCAGAACCGGACTGTTTTTGAAAAATGTTGGTTTGCATTTTGCGTTTGTGTTCGCAAAATGTCACGGTAAGCAAGAGTCACCACCGAATTTTATTTTATTCAACTAGAAAGGAAAAAATCACAGAAAAATTCTTTTTTCGAGATTTTGAGTACGGGGGGTAGATTATAAAAAGGGAAGGTATTAGCATCCTTTCTATCCATGGTTTTCCATGGGCTCTTAGGTACTTGCTCATCATTTTAAAAATTGCTTATGTGTTTGCGTGATTTGAAAATTTTTTGTTTTACTTCGTTTTAACCCTTGTATCAGTCCTCAAGAGTGTTACGAAGTTGTTTTGAAAACTTTGTTTGAAAGAGAGTGTAAGTGTGGAAAAGTTTGTTTTGAGCAAGTACCTACTAACATCTACCTACTCGAAAAAAGAATGTTTCTGTTCTTGTTTCCTTTAGACAGCGCTATCCCACTATTGGAGTTGTAATGGTCAATTCGAAAGGGACGTACAATCACTAAAGCAACATTAGGACGTCTTAGTAATAACCCTAGTGTCTTAAGATCATATTCGAGGCAACATTTCCGAGGCAACCTTTCTGAGGCGACGTTTCCGAACGAGACCTTTTTTATCTTTGTTTAGACAAGAGGGCGACCACTAAAATACCCTATACCTAGTGACTATTTACCGAAGGCAACCGAAGTGAGAGCATACCCTAGGAGTTTGCATGTGCGAGTGATTCAATTTCAGTTATTATCTTTGCACATTTAGGGTTTGCTAACCGTTTTTAAAATTAACATACATTCTTGTCATGCAATCCTATTATCATACATCTAACAGTTAATATTTGCGAAAATTAAAATGCAGAAAATAAAACTACGCTATTACAAGGCTTCGGGGAGGGGGATTAATTACATAGCCAAAAACCCGTGAAACGATAAATAAACGAAAAAAGTCCTAATTAAACTATTACATCCCATGAGCAGTTACATTAATATTTGCAAAAATAAATAAACACGCACGATGAATTGAGGATGAGAGAAAGTTAGGGTTTTGACCCCGTCTAAACATAATTAAAAGAAAAATCACTTTTTGGTTGTTTTGATTATTTTAAGAAAAGAATAAGGTTTTAAATGAAATACAAACCTAATTACTAATTAAATTAAATTTAAGAAAAATGATTAATTGACCTATTTTTTGTATTTTTGTTATTTTGAGAAAATAGAAAATAAAAATTAAATTAGACAAAACCTAATTTTCTAATTGATTTTAATTTATTTATAAAAGAATTAAAGTTGCCTTAAAATTAAATTAAACTAATTAAATTAATTTTTGACAAAATATAAAAACCTAAATACTAATTTGATGAAATTGATTTTATGAGTTTTCGATAAAAAAAAAGAATTAACTTTTGTGTTAGTAAAATAATTTAAATAAAATAAATAAAAGAAAGAATATAAAAGAAAAGAAAGAAATGGGCCTTGTGATCAGCAAATAGGGGGTGTCCATAGCAATTTTCTGGGCCCAAGAACCTTGGTCCACGTTGACCTCTATGCTTCCATGTTGTACGCTGACCAAGGTGCACCATGGTCCTCCAATGAATGGGCGTGAGATTTGGCCTTCTGGAGATCAAGTGAGTGAACATTGATGGCATACGGTGGGCCTCCTAATGCATAGAGTACTGGATCTATGAAGAATAAATGAGAAAATTTTGCAAATGTTGGAGGCAGGGGTCGAACCCCTGACCTCATGCCTGTAATGCCTTAACACTCTCCCTGGCTACCACTGGGCTACTTGATTTAATTTGTTAGCATATGAAATAAAAACAACAAAATGAATAAAACAATGGCAACTATCAAACACGCGCCAGAATTCAAACGGACGAATGGGGTGGTGCCACGCCACCTTCTTCTTCCCCTCTCAGTTGGTAAAAGCCAAGGACTTTTACCTACAGACGAAAATCCGTAGCTATAACCCCTGCAATTTTCAAAATCTCACACAGGCACAATAAATCAAAACTAATGATGCATATCAACTCGCCTTGACCTTGTGAACACCATAGCATCCCTCTTTTGGGCCAATTTTTCCTGTAATAAAAACCCCTAAAACGAACAAGAAAACCCTAGCCATGGTGGATTTCAGTATAGCTAACAAAAATGTAATTACTCATTACCAATAGCTTGCAAATGCTTCAATGAACAAGAATATGTAAGTAATTCATGCTACAAGTTCCAAAATAATGAGATTCGATTTCAAGAAACTGTCAAGGTCGTGAATCACTTACAGCGAGTTTTGGTGCACGAAAATGCTTGCTTTTGATTGCTATGGACTCCTTGAACACTCAGGAAACGAATGAGATAGCTTGGGAGATTTGAAAATGCCTGGAAGTATGAAAACAAATCACCACTTTTTCTTTATTTTTTGAAGTTTGTTCTTCACCCTACACGCCTCAAAACCTTGTTCTTTTGGTCTGCATTTGTTCAATATATATCAATGAGTGAATTAGGTTTACAAACTTGCTCTAAATCTTTTTCAATTATGGTCCTTGATCAAGATTTGATTTTGTTGTAAATTTTTCCAAAATAAGCCAAAAACCAATCTTTTTGTGTATAAATAGGCCTTGCACGATTTGATTTCATTGCTAGCTGTATAAGGGACCTGAAATATGCACAAAATCTCAAGGTTTAAATGATTTTGATATTTTCATGATTTTATTTTGATGTAATTTGATTTAATTGAAATAAAAATTAAAATAAATGGCAAAAACAAAATAAAGGCAAGTGGAAAGGATCATGGGTCGTGGAACATGTTACAAACTCAATACAAGCATAAAAGGTTGGGCCCATTTGACAAAAATTGCAATTTGAGGCACATTTGACTTTTGGCAATTTTGCAAAAAAGGTCAACTTCACCAATGCATAACTTCCTCAATTGTGACACTATGAGGGTGTTCTTGGACTTTTTAGAAAGCTTGAGATGTCCTATAAGCAACCCTTTTGGTCTCATCTTAATTTAGTCTTACATGTTCATGTATGAAACTTTGACAAAAAAGGTGTTTTTGTTGACTTTTCAAAATGACCTATAATGTCCAAATTCATAACTTCTTGTGAGTGCATATTTTGAAAATGGGAGATGAATATGAATTGTAGGGAATGTCATCCTCTTAAAAATGGGCTTTGGATGAGTCATTTCTAATAAAGTATGAGAAAGTTATGCTTGGTCAAAGTTGAGTTGACTTTTCCTACAAAACCCTAATTTAGCAACTTTTGGGTTTTGATGAATTATGAGCAATCCTTGATGAATCATGATAAACCCTTGATCAAATGATGAATAATACTTCAAAATGAGGGTGTTGACCAAAAATCTTGAAGTTTGACTGTATGTGGGCCACAGTTGACTTTTGCCCTAGCACAGTCGTTTTTCAGGCCCTTGAGCAATTGATTGAGAAAATTTCCTCTGCAAGGCTTGAAACTTGACATGGATGATCTTGAGAACATATTAGGAAAATGGTGAGCATTTGAGACCCCTTGGACTCAAGTATCTTGATGCAACATGAAACCCTAATTTGAGGTAGACTGCCTTAGGAGAGAGTTTGTCTGGTCAACCCTTGGAATTCCTTGAGCAATTTGAGGATCTCACTTGAAATGTTTTAAGAAATATGGGATGGAAAATTTTGGGGTACAATAGCTGCCCCTGTTCAATCTTTTTAAACCTGAGGATGTAGATTGGCTTGTCTGCCTTTCGTGATCTGAAGGTTGAAGATGATTGAACACTAGAGTGCCCAAGAATTTACACTCGCATGAAGTGGTATTTGTCTTGTGATGTCGGGAATGGGCTTATAGATGCCACTTGGATATTAATGACAAAAGATGGGCTTAAAGATGCCATCCGAAGGAGTGTCAATCGCATAAGATATTCCTTAGCGAGAGATTGCACACCTGTTGTTGCGGAGGACTTCGCTGGGGAATGTTGTTCTTTGTCTTGGTAAAAGTTGAATTTTAGGAGCTTCAGTCGTCCGTTATTCTACTGGGGAATCGTCTCTTGGTCGAAGAGGTGAAAATGAACTACTATCTGGTCGTGATCCAGGCTTCATACTGATAAGATAGATTGCTATCTGGTCGTGCTCCAGGCTTTACAGTGACTTACTGCGGAGATGAGATTAAACTTGCTATCCGGTCTCAATCTAGGCTTTGCAATTTCTCAATCCTTATCTGGTCGTAATCCAGGCTTCAGAAGGAAATAAATTGTTATCCTGTCGCATCCGGACTTCAACTTGAATTTAAGGCACACTAATATCCGGTCAACTCTAGGCTTCTTAGTAATTGTCCAGGTAAACTACTATTTGGTCGAAATATAAGCTTCGTAGTGTCCTTTACCGCTATCTGGTCGTAATCCAGGCTTCACGATGTTTCATACCATTATTTGGTCGAATCCAGGCTTCATGGTATCCTGTACTGCTATCTGGTCGATTCTAGGCTTCACAATACCTTACTTCTTATCTGGTCGAAATCCAGGCTTCAGAAGAAATCAAGTGGTTATCCAATCGCATCCGGGCTTCCATTTGATTTTAAGGCCTACTAATATCCGGTCGACTTCGGGCTTCATAGTAATTGGCCGGGTAGACTGCTATTTGGTCGAAATCCAAGCTTCGCAGTGTCCCTTACTGTTATCTGGTCGTAATTCAGGCTTCAGTGTTCTTTTACCGCTATCTGGTCGTAATCCAGGCTTCACGATGTCTTATACCATTATCTGGTCGAATCCAGGCTTCATGGTGTTCGGAGAAATCAAGATATTATCCGGTCGAATCCGGGCTTCATAACTTGCATTAAAGATATACCACTATCTGGTCAACTCCAGGCTTCATAGTATTCTTGGCTGCTATCTGGTCGTAATCCAGGCTTCACAACATCTTATACCATTATCTGGTCGAGTCCAGGCTTCATGGTGTCTTGTATTGCTATCTGGTTGTAATCCAGGCTTCACAATAACTTGTTAAGCTGCTATACGGTCAATTTCCGGCCTTCACGGCTTGTGTTTATGATATACCACTATCTGGTCAAATCCAGGCTTCATGGTGTCTTTGTATTGCTATCTGGTCGTAATCTAGGCTTCACAATAACTTGTTGGGGGTTAAACTATTATCCGGTCGAATCTGGGATTCATAGCTTGTTTAAAAGATTCCACTATCTGATCGAGTCCAGGCTTCGCGGTATTCTGATACTGTTATCCGGTTGTTCTCCGGGCTTCACAATATGATGGAGAAATCAAGATATTATTCGGTCGGACCCAGGCTTCATAGCTTGAACTTTGTGAGAATTTGATTGTATCTTTTCTTGAAATGTAAAGGGTTAGTTGTATGTAATTCCATGATGCATGACATGTATCGAGCAATGATGTTCTCAAAATAAATGAGATTGTGTTGTATGATGCATATGCATATGCCGTGATGTATGTATATGCAATGTTTTTATGATGTTCTCTAGTTAGGGAAGATAAATCCCGAACTGCTGCTGGAGAGTAAAAAGAGTTTCGCTCGCTGGGGATAACAACCGAAGATGATTCGAGAATAAATTGGCGGGAGAATAACTCTGCTGGAGAATAAAACTGGCGAGAAAATGACTCTGTGGGGAAGAGATACTCTGTTAGAAGATCTGTTGATTTGGAGAAACAATCTCGGCTGGGGATGAATTATCGTTGCTGGCGGTAATGAACTCTGTCGGGGATAAAGTTTCTGTTTATGGAAGAAATAAACTCCACTGGGGATGGTCTTCTAGCGTTGGTGATAGATAAACTCTGCTTGGGGATAATTAACACCACTGTTTTCTGGCATTTCCTACTCTGTGGGAAGTGTATGCACTTTTAGTCATTTTCTCAAGCTGGCCCTATCCCTGTACCTGGTGGGTAGAACGGCTGTAAGGTTTGGACATTTATGTTTGCCCCTGTTCCTGAAATTACTAGTAATCGTCTTTTGTTTCGCGTGTAAATATTTATAAGCAACAATTATTTTCAAATGCATATATCAAAAATGAATCATGGGACGTTTAAACAAAACAGAAAAAGAAAAACAATTTTGAAATTTATTGTAAAATGAATTGTATTGATTTTAAAGTTGGCCTGTAATAGGTGTTTTTGTACAAGAGGCTGACGTCCTAGTAAGAGATCGCCGCTGAATGATAGAATTTATACAATTTGTGAAAAACAAAGAAAAACAGCTATGTGAATAATCCCACTGGGTTCCAACTCTGCTATTGCCTTTATATCTTCGAGCGTCTCATCACTTTACTACTTGGTTGAAAGTAGATCAGATTGATTGGCGCCGTCCGAGCTTGATAGTCGATATCGAAGTCTGGTTGCAAGATGATCCAACGAGACACGGTGTTACTCTTTGACCCCTAATTTTTTCCTGGACCGCCCTTTCGGGTTTTTAATCCACCGGGATACCCTTTTTTGCCCAAGCCGCCTTTTCAGGTTTTCGACTTGCCGGGTGTACGTTTTTCATTTTCATCCCTTACTTTTGCCCAAACCCTTTTGGTTCTCCGGGAAGCCCTTATTTTTGCCTAGGCTAGTCGACCTAGCGGGTCTTTGATTATGCGTAGTATTTTTTCACTATGTATTCATTGACGGGGTGAGGAAGGTCCTCACCATCCATGGTGGTTATAATCATAGCTCCTCCTGAGAAAATGTTCTTAACCACAAATGGCCCTTCGTACGTAGGGGTCCATTTGCCCCTGGGATCACCTTGTGGCAGTATGATGTGTTTGATCACCAGATCCCCGACTTGATACTCTTGTCGTCTAACTTTCTTGTTAAATGCCTTGATCATTCGCTTTTGATACGTCTGACCATGACAAATAGCAGTAAGTCTCTTCTTGTCGATTAAATTTAGATGATCAAGCCAGGTCTGGATCCAATCGTCCTCGCTCAAACCTGCATCCTTCATAATTCGGAGAGAGGGTATCTGGACCTCAATGGGTAAGACTGCCTCCATGCCATACACCAAAAAGTAGGGTGTTTCCCCTGTCGACGTCCGCGCTGAGGTACGGTACCCATGAAGAGCGAATGGTAACATCTCGTGCCAATCTTTGTATGTCACTGTCATCTTCTGCACAATTTTCTTGATGTTCTTATTAGCCGCTTCAACAACCCCATTCATCTTCGGCCGGTAAGGAGAAGAGTTGTGATGTTGTATCTTGAACTGTTTGTAGAGCTCGGTGATCATTGTATTATTGAGATTTGTACCATTGTCCGTAGTGATCCTCTCTGGTACACCGTATCGACAAATCTGATTGTGTTGGATAAACTGTGCCACGACGTTCTTGGTTACTGTAGCAAAGGAATCTGCTTCAACCCACTTCGCAAAGTAATCAATTGCTACCAGAATGAAACGATACTCGTTGGACGCAGTAGGTCTGATCTCGCCGATCATATCGATGCCCCACATTGCGAAAGGCCAAGGGGCCGTCAAGACGTTCAGAGGAACTGGGGGTACATGCATCTTATCAGCGTAGACTTGGCACTTATGACAGGTCCGAGAGTGCTGATAACAGTCGGCTTCCATAGTAGACCAATAATATCCTTCCCGTAGGATTTTCTTTTCCATGGTATGTCCACTGGAATAAGTTCCGAAAGTACCTTCATGTAACTCTTCCATAATCCTTTCTTCCTCGTTCTTGTCCACACATCGCAGTAAGGTTGAATCATGGTTACGCTTGTAAAGGATACCATTATTGATGAAGAACTTCGCAGCGAACCTCCTCAGAAACTTCTTGTCATTAACAGATGCACCCTCGGGGCATTCTTGAGCCTCAAGATACCTCTTTACCTCGTGGAACCAGGGTTTATCTGCTACCTCTTCAGTCTCAATATCACAGCAATGTGCGGGTTCGTCCAACCTCTCAATGGTAATCTGGGGAGCTTCATTGTCTCACCTGACCTTGAACATAGAAGACATAGTAGCTAGCGCGTCCGCTAACTGGTTCTCTTCTCTTGGGAAGTGTTCAAAGGTTATCTCCTCAAAGTGCGGCAGCAACGTCAGTACATACTCTTTGTAAGGAATAATATTTGGGTGCTTCGTATCTCACCCGCCTTTAATCTGACTGATCACGAGAGCGGAATCTCCGAATACACCAAGAACTTAATCCTCAGGTCAATAGCTGCTCGAAGGCCCATGATGCATGCTTCATACTCCGCCATATTGTTGGTGCAGTTAAAACATAATCGGGCGGTGAACGGAGTATGACAGCCTTCAGGAGATATGATTACGGCACCAATGCCATTACCCAATGCGTTTGAAGCTCCATCAAAATACATGGACCATCGGGATCCCTCCTCGGGTCCTTCATCCGGTCCAGGTTCTTCATAGTCGATCACCAACATGATGTTCTCATCCGGGAACTCGAAATTCATGGATTGGTAATCATCCACGGCCTGATGTGCCAAATGATTCGCCAACACACTCCCCTTGATTGCCTTTTGGGTTGTGTATTGGATGTCATACTCAATTAAGATCATCTGTCATCTTGCTATTCTTCCGGACAAGGCAGGCTTTTCGAAGATATACTTGATTGGGTCCATCTTTGATATCAATAGGGTAGTGTGTGTCAGCGTATACTACCTCAGTCGGCGAGCAACCCATGCCAAAGCGTAACAAGTTTTCTCGAGCAACGAGTATCGGGTCTCGCAGTCGGTAAACTTTTTGCTAAGGTAGTAAATAGCATGCTCTTTTCGGCCAGACTCGTCATGCTGCCCCAGCACACACCCCATTGAATTATCTAGTACTGTCAAGTATAAGATCAAAGGTCTTCCTTCAACTGGAGGCATCACAATAGGTGGCTCTTGGAGGTATTCCTTGATCCTTTCGAAAGCAGTCTGACATTCATCATTCCATTTTACTACTTGATCTTTCTTCAGCAGCTTGAAGATTGGCTCACAAGTAGCAGTCAGATGTGAAATGAATTGGGCAATGTAATTCAGCCGTCCCAAAAAACCTCTAACTTCCTTTTCTGTTCGGGGAGCTGGCATATCCTGTATATCCTTTACCTTTGCAGGATCCACTTGAATACCTTTATCACTAACACGAAACCCAGCAGCTTACCAGACCTTACCCCGAAGGTGCACTTGTTCGGGTTTAACCTCAGCTTGTACATCTTCAACCTGTCGAACAATTTCTGGAGGTGGTCAAGGTGTTCTTCTTCAGTCTGGGACCTTGCAATCATGTCATCAACGTAAACCTAAATCTCATGATGAATCATGTCGTGGAACAAAGCGACCATGGTGCGCTGATACGTTGCCCTAGTATTCTTCAACCCGAAAGGAATTACCTTGTAGCAAAAGGTGCCCCACTGCGTAACGAAGGTTGTCTTCTCCATGTCCTCGGGAGCCATCTTAATCTGATTGTAACCAGAAAAACCATCCATAAAGGAGAAGATCTTATGCTGCGCAGTGTTGTCGACCAGAACATCAATGTGAGGCAGTGGGAAATCATCCTTGGGGCTCGCCCTGTTCAGATCTCTATAGTCTACACACATTCGTACCTTACCATCCTTCTTCGGCACCGGAACAACGTTGGCAACCCACTGCGGGTAAGAAGTAACAGCTAGAAATCCGGCGTCAAACTGTTTCATGACCTCAGCTTTGATTTTCTCAGACATCTCGGGGCGCATACAGCGAACCTTCTGCTTTATCGAAGGACAGTCTTCTTTAGTTAGAAGGCGGTGTACCACAATATCAGTGTCTAAACCAGGTATATCTTCATAAGACCAAGCGAAGATCTCAACATAGTCGCGTAGCATCTGTATCAACCGTTGCTTGACACAAGGCTCCATATTTGCACCTATCTTGACCTCTTTCTTGTCTTCCTCTGTATCCAAATTCACTGATTCCACTGGCTCTTCATGAGGCTGTATGGCCCTCTCTTCCTGTAGTAACAGTCTAGCAAGTTCCCCAGGCACTTCACAATCATCCTCACCTTCGTCCTCGGCTTGGTTGATCGGATTTTCGAAGTCATAACTGGCAGTAGCAGAGTCGTTATCAATGGGATCCAGAGTGGATATGGATCTTGTGATACGGTGGGAGAACTGAGTTGAGGGTTTTGTGTTTTATCGCAAATGTTGCGGTTAGCAAGAGTCGCCACCGAATTTTCTTTTATCCAAAAGGAAAGGTGAAAAAGCACAAGAAAGACCTTTGAGATGTTTTATTGAGTTCGGGGGGTAGATTATGAAAAGGGAAGGTATTAGCATCCTTTTCATCCATGGTTTTCCATGGGCTCTTAGTTACTTGCTTAGATCACTTGCTTTTGTTGTTTGAAAATGTGTTTGGTGAGGTTTTGAAAGTATTTTGTAAAAGAGGTCATTCGTTTTAGGCAATCTTTGTAATGATTCACGTTCGTAAGAATGTATACAAAGATGTTTGTCTTTTTCAAAATGTTTTCAATGTTTTTTTGAAATGTGTGTGTGTTTGTTTTGGAAAATAGCAAGGATAGTTGTTTGAAATAGAGCAAGTAATTAAGAGCAAACTACCTACTCAAATCTCTTTCTTGTACATTTTCTATTCCTTTGACATTGTTGTCTTACCATTTATTTGGTAAGCAACCCTATCTTTGGATGTAAACAGGACGAGAGTGGGTCATCGTATAACCATGATTAGCAATGTTTGCAAAGTATCTTAGCATTTTGAGGGACCAAGATCATTTTCTAAAGCAACTTTTGAATAGTGTCATTGAGGGACTATGATCTTTATATTTATTTGTTTTGCCAAGATACTTCGCATGCGTAATATGGCCATTTTTGTTTTAGGCAACCAAGTGGAGAAACCCTAAGGATGCTTGTGTGCAAGTGTATCATTTTCATCCTTTGGTTTTATCTTGTATTTAGGGTTTTCTATTTTTTCTTTGTTTTGATCTTATCATACAAACCCTAATTAATAATCATGGCATGTAAAGCGGTAAATTGCGTAATGTAAATATTACTAAGCTATTACAACAATTTTATGGGAGGGGGGAATACAAATTTGAATGGGGATTTGCAAAAAATATAAACCTAAATAAATTATTATAACCAACTCGAATTTGTACGAATTAGAATAAATAAAATACAATATTTAAAGAAGCAATACAATGTATATGTAAGAAAAGATTTTTTTGTTTTGTTTTTATGTAAAAGAGATATTAATCTAAACCTAAAAATGTAAGGAAAAGGAGTTAATTTTTAAAAGGGAGACTTAACCCTAATTATTATTTTAAAAGGAAATAAAGTTCTTATATATTATCTTTTTATGTATTTTTTGTATTAAAATAATAAATAATATTGTATAAAAAGATAAAGTTTTTATATATGCAAAAAATAAATATTTATAAGTATGAAATGAGAAATAAATAAGTAAATTAAACTAAATATACTTTGATTATATTCTACAAGTTATTAAGAAAATACATGATATATATATTAAGAATAAAATATATTTCTATATGAAAAATAAACAAAAATAAAATAAAATGCAATATTATGAAATTTACATTTTTTAGGATTTTTATGTATCAAAGAAAATATTTAATATATTAAAAATGAAAATAAAACAAATGAAATAAAAAAAATATAAAAAGTTGGCATGGGGTGATATAGCAAAACTGGCAGCAATGTTAGTAAAAAATACCAAGCCCAAGGAACTAAGCCCAAACCTGCAAAAATCAGAAAAATGGAGAGAAGGAAAAATGTGAAAAAATAAAAAGTAGCACCCAAGTTCGAACCCGGGACATGGGTCTTACCAGCGCGCTACTTTGCCACTTGGGTGGCTATACATCCATTGTCTTAAGGAAAGCAAAAATAATATAACACAAAACAAGTCCTTGCCCTGTACTTCATCTTCTTCCTCAAGCTTGGCCAGACATCCTGTAACTCTCTCATACTTCCATGAAAATGAAAACTCATAACATGGAAGTTGTAGTACTTGATTTCACGATTCTAACCATATAAGTTATGTGAACTAACAATCAAAGGTCAGAAAGAATTTTAACAGCCCTAAATTTAAACCTAATATTTTCATAAACTTCAAGTTCCAAATTCTCTCAACTCAAGTAAAATCAATGCAAGATAAAGATATGTACAGTTTCGTTGTAATGAGGAATACATTATTTATTCACAAATCGTGGCCAATGGTTGCCTGTACAAGGAGATAGAGTTTGAGAATTTACCTCCTTCAGTTGAAATTGTGGATGGAACTGGAGTGAGTTTGATGGAGGCCTGATGCTTGCTTGAGCTTCCTTGAACTTCCCTGAATGTATTCCAACCCTTGCCTTGCTCTGAAAGTACCTGAAACTCCTTGGCCAAGTCAAAATGCAAGCTTTGAAAGCAACAATGGCAGATGATGGAAAAGTGATTACAGAACAGGGATAAAGGTCTGGATTGGTTTGATATCAAGTAGGTAAGATGTTTTGATGATCAAGAAAGGAAACGCACGAGCCAAATATGAGATTGGTATCCTTATGCCAAAACTACAAGTTTGGACAGTTTTTTGGTGTTTTTGTTCTTGGGAGTGTTTAGGGCTTTGACTCATCGTCTTCTAAGTTATATTATGTTTGTATATTAGTATGGAATTGGTTTCATGTCAACCCTCTAACAACTGTTCCAGTTCTAGCCTTTTTGCCACTTTTCTTGCATTTGAAGTAAAGTGAAGGGACAATGATTGCCATGCTTGTACTTGCTTTCTTATGGTTGGTATCAACTTGTACAATTTTCTTTAGACCTATGAGACTTGTGTGTACAATGGAGACAAGTGCAATGCTCAAGAATTGGAAAGTGACAAAAGTTGTGCTTTTCCAAAATGGCAATGGTCACTTTTTGCCATAAATGGAATTACCACTTGGATAATGGCTCTAGGGCATGGATTAAAGCTTTTTCAACTGAGTAAGCATTAAATTAAGGATTAAGGAACAAGTTTGGGACCTTTAAAGCATGGATTAGGCAGCATAGGTACTAATTGCAACTTTGTTCTTCATGAAATGGCTTGGACAAAAAGTGAGAAAATGCCAACTTCATCTCTTCGATTCTCCATACTCAAAATTGATCTTGAGGAGTTCTTGGACATTTTGGAAAGTTTGAAATTTTCTCTATAACTCATCTTTGAAATGCATTTTGAGATACCTCTTGGAACTAGGTGAAAGATTTCCATGAAGTTTGGTCAAAAACCTGCCTAAATTAGGGCAAAATTTCCCTAAGTTTTTTAGTTCATGACCATGTATTCATAAATTTATATCTTTAGATCCAAGAATCTTTTGGGAAAATTATGTAAACAAAAGTTGTAGATTTCATGGAGGTATACAACTTTCATGTTGGGAACTTTCTTTGAATCATTATGCATCATGGTGAAAAAATGGCCTAAAGTTGAGAAAAAATAAGAAATTTTCTATACTTAGAAAATTTCTAAGTTAAGAAAAATTTCAAATTTAAACCCTAATCTTTAAACTTGGATTTCTTGATGAACAAGTTTTACATTTTGACAAGTTTTGATGAATTATGATCCTTGGCACTTGATTTTGACCAAAAAGTCAAAGTTTGACTTTTCAGTGTACAGTTGACTTTTGATCAGTTGACTGCGAATTTCATCTGTCAATCCAATGAAATTGAAATTTTTTGAGCCATGTAATAAGGTCAAGATGATGTAATTGAATCCTTGAAATCATTCCTTAACTCAATTGGTCATTTGATAGGTTAAAAACCAGAAATTGCCCTTCCTTAGTCAAAAACCCTAATTTTGACCATTTTGCCCCTTTTGGTGATTTGATCAAATTTCTTGAAGAATTGTGATCCAAACTTGACCAAATGATACATATAAGTTTAAAATGTTGATATGGATAAAAAATTATGAAGTTTGACTGTAAATTGGCCATGGTTGACTTTTCCCCAATACAGTTGATTTTTAGGTCAATTGTCCAATTGACTGATCAAAAATGTGGTTCAAGGCTTGAAAATTGTCATGAGTAATCTTAGGGGTCCATAATGATGTTTGAAAGTCACATGAAGCATTGATAGTCCAAAATCCTTGTGCAAACTCAAACCCTAATTTTGGGCTATTAGTGCAAGATGAGATGTCTTAAGCTGACCAAACCCTAATCCAGCCTTGAGTCAAATAGATCTTGTGAGAAAAGTCTTGATAAATGAGAGGGCAAATTTTGGGTACAACAGCTGCCCCTGTTCAATCTTCTTAAACCTTAAGAGTTAGATTGGCAAGTTTTTCCATTCGTGACTCGAAGGTGAAAGAATGATTGGACACTAGAGTGCCCATACATTTGCACTCGACAATGTGTAGTTGACGGAATGGGCTTAAAGATGCCATTTGGAGAAGTGATAGAATCTTGTTAGAGATGGGCTTGTACATTCCACCCAAGAATGTTTGTTGGATTGTAAATTGTAAGCTGAAAGAATGAGCATCATAATGGTGTCCGCGTCTGGAACGTATTTGAGCTGTATCTGAATTTGAATTTTGAACAAGTATCTGAGTGGGTAATCTGAATGAGTATCAGAATGGAATCCGTGTCTGGAGCGTATCCGAACTGTAGCTGAACTTGAAATCTGAATGAGTATCAGAATGGCATCCGTGTCTGGAGCGTATATGAACTGTATCTGAACTTGAAATATGAATGAGTATCAGAATGGCATTCGTGTCTGGAGCGTATCTGAACTGTATCTGAACTTGAAATCTGAATGAGTATCAGAATGGCATCCGTGTCTGGAGCGTATCTGAACTGTATCTGAACTTGAAATTTGAATGAGTAATAGAATGGCATCCGTGTCTGGAGCATATCCGTATTGTATCTGAAAGTTGAATCTGAATGAGTATCAGAATGGCATTCGTGTCTAGAGCGTATCTGAACTGTATCTGAACTTGAAATCTGAATAAGTAATAGAATGGCATCCGTGTCTGGAGCGTATCCGTACTGTATCATGATTACACATAGTTAATGGTAGCTGTTAATCTTATCCTGAAAAGGGTAAAAATGTTAGCTGGATATTCTTGAGCCTCGAGATACCTCTTGACTTCATGAAACCAAGGTTGGTCCACTACTTCTTCAGTATTAATCTCGTGACTGTGTGCTGGTTCATTCATTCATTCAATCGTTAAACATAGATGACATTGTGGCTAGAGCATCTGCCAGCTGATTTTCTTCTCGCGAGAAATGCTCGAAGGAAATCTGCTCAAAATATGGTAGCAATGTCAAAACATGTTCTTTGTAAGGGATAAGGTTTGGATGCTTAGTGTCCCATTCTCCTTTGATCTGACTGATGACCAAAGCTGAATCTCCAAACACCTCTAAAGACTTGATTCCCAAATCTATGGCAGCCTTGAGACCAAAGATACATGCTTCGTATTCCTCCATGTTGTTCGTACAGTTGAAGCAAAGTATGGCAGTAAAGGGAGTGTGACACCCTTCCGGAGATATGAGTACAACGCCGATACCATTACCAAGTGCATTGGATTCCCCATGAAAGAACAGGGTCCATCGGGATCCTTGTTCAGGTCTGTCATATGGTATGATTTCTTCACAGTTGTCTAATGTCATGATGTCTTCATCCGGGAATTCAAATTTCATGGACTGATAATCTTCTACAGCTTGATGAGCAAGATGATCAGCTAACACACTGCCCTTTATAGCTTTCTGGGTAGTGTATTTTATGTCATATTCTATTAGGATCATCTACCATCTAGCTATCCTCCCAGACAGAGCAGGCTTTTCGAAGATGTACTTTATCAGATCCATCTTAGATATCAACAAGGTAGTATGAGTCAACATATATTGTCTTAACCGGCGAGCAGCCCATACCAGAGCGCAACAAGTTTTCTCGATCAGTGAATATCTGGTTTCACAGTCGGTAAACTTTTTGCTCAGGTTATAAATAGCGTGCTCTTTTCGGCCAGACTCGTCATGCTGCCCCAATACACACCCCATTGAGTTCTCTAGAACGGTCAGATACATGATCAGTGGTCTTCCTTCGACTGGTGGCATCAAAACAGGAGGCTCTTGTAAATACTCTTTGATCTTGTCAAATACAATCTGACATTCATCATTCCATCTGACTACTTGATCTTTCTTCAACAGTTTGAAGATTGGTTCACAAGTAGCTGTTAGGTGAGAAATGAATCTAGAAATATAGCTCAGGCGTCCTAAGAATCCTATGACTTCCTTCTCAGTATGAGGAGAAGGCATTTCTTGTATCGCTTTAACCTTGGCAGGATCAACTTCGATACCTTTGTTGCTGACAACAAAACCTAAGAGTTTACCGGACCGGACTCCAAATGTGCACTTGTTTGGATTCAACCTAAGTTTGTACTCCTTCAATCTCTCGAACAACTTTTGCAAATGATCAAGGTGCTCCTCTTCAGTTTGTGATCGGGCTATCATGTCGTCTACATAGACCTCTATCTCATGATGTATCATATCATGAAATAAATCTACCATAGCGCATTTATAGGTTGCCCCCAGCATTCTTCAGTCCGAATGGAATCACTTTGTAGCAGAATGTGCCCCACTGTGTGACAAATGTAGTTTTTTCCATATCCTCGGGTGCCATTTTGATTTGGTTATAACCTGAGAATCCGTCCATGAAAGAAAATACTTTGTGTTGGGCCGTATTGTCAACCGGGATATCGATGTGGGGAAGTGGAAAATCATCTTTAGGGCTGGCCCTGTTTAAATCTCTATAATCCACACACATTCGTACTTTGCCTTCTTTTTTAAGCACGGGAACAATGTTGGCAACCCATTGAGGATAGGAAGTGACAGCCAAAAATACAACATTGAATTGTTTCATGACTTCCGCTTTGATCTTCTCTGACATGTCAGGTCTCAAGCGGAGGAATTTTTGTTTTACTGGTGGACAGTCTTCTCTTGTGGGCAGACGATGTACCACGATGTCTGTATCAAGTCCTGGCATGTCTTTGTATGACCAGGAAAAGATCTCAACATATTCATGCAATAGCTGAATTAAACTCTCCTTGACACTCGGCTCTAGATTGGCACCCACCTTGATTTCCTTTTTATCTTCCTCGGTACCCAAGTTGATTATATCCAACGGTTCCTCATGAGGTTGAATAGCTCTTTCCTCTTGTTGTAGTAGTATGGACAATTCCCCTAGTACTTCACAATCTTCCTCACCTTCGTATTCGGCTTGGTAGATCAAATCTTCAGAGTCACTAAAGGCCATAGCAGTATCGTTACCCATGGGATCCGGAATGGAGGGGTACCTGCATTTGTGAGTGTGGGTGTGTGTAAGGGTATAACCATCTTTAAACAATAAAATGTAAAAGAAATACAACGAGCACAAAAGGTTTGTATGTGAAAAAAACGTCCATGATTCATTGAATGTCATATGAAGATGAAATAAAAACCCTTACAAATGGACCATTGTGCCTCGGGTAAGACACAAGGTTTTTAATGTGCGAATTGTTCGTGAATATTACAAGTCCAACAGAAATGTAAAAGATAAATTACTGAGAGATGAAAGTTATTGGGACAAAGTCTTTGGCTTCCAAATTGCGAAGTCCTCCGTTGACAGTAGGAAATATCCAATCCTCCAAGCTGCCATCTTCTTCAACATCTTCCACTGTGTTGACCTCTTGGGTTCTAATCTTCAAAGGTGGCCCTCCGGCACGGGCACGACACACAACCTTCTAAGCATTTGAGGTAAACCTTAAGCCAAACTTGTCAGATTTATACAGAATGTCTAGAAGCTGCCCCCAGATGGTGCATCCACCCTCCTCTACTACTGCCTTGGTGTCCTTTAGAGATGACATCCGAAGCGGAGGTCTTGTGATCTTGGGGATCAGGGATACCGCCTTGGTTACTTCTACCTCTTGAGAGACTTCTTCAAAATGTTGAAAAGGAGTTTCAATGAATTCTCCATCCAACTCCATATACCGAAAAGAATTTAAATGGCTAATCATGTACTCTTCTTCTCCGTGGACAGTGATAATCTTTCCATGGACCGGGTACTTCAGCATTTGGTGTAGTGTAGAGGTGACAGCACCAACATTATGGATCCAGGGTCGTCCTAACAGACAAGAGTAAGAGGGGTGGATGTCCATTACATAGAAGGTTGAATTGAAAATCTGAGTTCCCACCTTTATAGGGATGTCCACCTCCCCGTGGACCATCCTCTTTGAGCCATCAAATGCTCTCACATCTATGCTACTGGGTTTCAATGTCAGTCCTTCGCAATCCAATTTGTCAAGAGATTTCTTCAGTAAAACGTTCAGAGATGAGCCAGTGTCCACCAAGACATGGGCCAGAGTTGTTCCTCTACACTCCACAGAGACATGTAATGCCTCGTTGTGCTTTCTCCCTTTTAGTGTCAAATCAGCATCAGAGAAGCCTAGGCCGTTATCAGCTGTCAAACTGGCTACACAATCTTGGAATTGGCCAGCAAATGTCTCTTGTGGCACATGGGTTGTTTTCAGAAACTTCACCAAAGCTTTCGCATGTGCCTCAGAGCACAGCAACAATGCTAGCATGGAGATCTTGGAGGGAGTTTACCCCAACTGTTCAACCACGTCATAGTTACTCTTCTTTATTATTCTCAGGATCTCCTCCATTTCCTTCTTGAAGGTTTCGGGGATAGTCAGTGGTTGAGCCTTCGTCCGGACAGGCTCTTCTTGAATACCTTTTCCTCGAATTTCAGCATTAGGAGTGTTGGTAGGGATAACCGCAGGGGTTGTGTCATCTTTGTTAGCAGGAGCACTTGCAGGTATTATTATTGGTATGGAGATAACCTTCGGAACAGCCACGTGTCCAAAAACTACCTTTGGAGGGGAAATTTATGGAGAGAAGATTCTACCGCTACGGGTAATCTTACTGGTTCCGGCAATATTGCTAATGTCAGAGTCTTCTTCTTCAGAGCTCACTTCTTCGGTGGCCAGCCCATCTTATTTGATACCATGGTAGTAGATGTCTCCACCGTAATTCCACGGTACTGTTTTGTCTGATTCGTACGGGACCGGACCGGGCATTGTGATTATGAGAAGAGTAGTCTTTGGGACCGATGTAATCCTAACGGGTCTTTTGGGGACCCTGGAAGGATTGGCGGAGATGGTTATGATTAAGACGTCTTTAACAGGAACAGGTGACACAAGAGAATTTTCAAACAGAATCTCTTGGTTGTCTATCAAGCGCTGAATGCCTGTCTTCAACAGAGGGCAAACAGTTGGTGAGGATAAGCAAAGATGGCAGTCTTCATTACATCCTGGGAATATACCAGCTTTCAACAAGTTTATCTTAATGATTGGGAGTGGAGTCAAGAGTTCATCCACTGCGGTAATAAACAAATCTTCTTCGATAGCATGGGCGTTGTGACTATGCCTAGGCATAGGAGCGGAAATGACGTTTGGTTTCTCGGGCGCTTCAAACTCAATCTCTTTTGCATCTATAAGGTCTTGAATTTTGTTTTTCAAAACCCAACAGTTATTAGTGTCGTGCCCTGGAGTTTCGGAATGGTATGCGCATCTGGCATTCGGGTGATAACGAGGGGACACCGTGTTGGGATTCTTTGGAGCTTCCTTCAAAGTTGCCAAGTTAGATTTCAGAAGATGTAGTAAAACCTGGGCTAGAGTCATATTAATTCTGGTGAATTGCCGGACTGGCCTTTCCACCCTCGGTTGATTACTCCTTGGTTGATCAGATGTAAGTTTTGGGATCATAACGGCCCCTACCATTGGTCGGCGTTCAGCTCTCCCTTGGTTCCTTTATGGACAAACAACAAATACCTCCTTCTTCCCAGTGAAAGGCTTTCTCACGGCTGTAGAGGCAGACGAATCCTTCTGAATCTTTCCACTTTTTATACCAGCTTCCACCCTCTCTCGGATTAAAATTAACTCAGTAAATCCAGTAAATCCTTCTGAATCTAGATGAATGATATGTGCACATGTAATGTTTTCAAGGATTTTAAAAGATTCAAGTTCGTTTTAAACAAAAAGAAACACACGTTATATTAATAAGATAGAGTTTGAGTACATCAATTCCCCTTGGGCAAAATAATACAACACTCTAAGATAAAAAAAGTAGTGCGCATCCTCTTTGGTGCTATGTAGGTATTTAGAGTCTCCTCCTCATGAAGTAGCCTAGTGAGTTCCAAAACCTTCTTCTCTCTTGCGTATAATTGGGCTTCGAAAGTATCTCGCTCTCCTTTGAGCTGTATCCAATCCCTTTGCAGATCTTCAAGAGATGTGGGCATGTCAGGATGTAGGATAGTGTATGGAACTTCTCATTCCTTAACAGGCTCAATAATCACCGGGAGAATGGAAGGATAAGGCATCATAAGACTTTGAGCGCGGGTTCGTACCCACTTGAGGTAAGGCTCAAGAGGGATGGAATTCTTGTGTCCCAAAGTCTTGCTATCTGTGATCGGTGGATCTGGAACTGACTGTTTAACGCTGGTTCGCAAAATGTCGCGGAAGCAAGAGTCGCCACCCTCTTTTATTTTCTCCAACATGGACAGGACAAAAGCACAGCAAAATTCCTCATGAGAATAGTTCTCGGTTCGGGAGGTAGATTTATAGAAAGGGAAGGTGTTAGCACCCTTTCTATCCATGGTTATCCATGGGCTCTTAGGTACTTGCTCTTATGTTTTCAAAATGTTTGTTTGCTTTTCAAAAGTGCGTGGGTTTGAAAAAGTTTCATTGAAAACTTCAATTCGACTCTTGTATCAGTCCTCAAGAGTGTTGTGAAGCGTTTGTTTTGAAATCTTTTAGAAAGTGTCAGTGTGAAAAAGGTTTTTTGTTTGTTTTTAGAAAGAGAGCAAGTACCTATGAGTTGTCTACCTACCCTAAGGAATTAGGCTGTGTAAATGTCCTTAAGGTAGTGCCATCCCACCATTGAGAGGTAGGTAGCACCACCGTTGGAGGTGTTCGGGTCAATTCGAGTGTAGGGACAGTGTGGTCACCGAAGCAATAGTAGGACACCTTAGAAGCTACCCTTATGTCCTTGATCCTTTTTTAATCTGAGGCAATCGTTTCGAGGCAACTATTTCGAGGCAACTGATTCGAGGCAACCGTTTCGAGGCAACTTGTTTCGAGGCAACTGGATCATGGACATAAGGACCGCTAAAACGTCCTATACTTGACGACCACGTATCGAAGGCAAGGCAACAGTGAGGCGTACCCTAAGAGTGGTGTGTGAATTTGTGTGTTATTTTCATGTTATGTTTTATCTTGTACAGGTATCATGGTGATCTACGCTTGTTTTTAATTTAGGCCATTCATTCTTTCATGCAAGTTAGCAGTTTAAAAGTGCGGAAATTTAAATGCGGAAAGTAAAATCCTACGCTATTACAAGGCGCGGGTCTATACATCGCCAAATTAACAAAGACCCGTTTTAATAAAAAATGCGGAAAATAAATAAATTCCTAATTACTATTACATCCGGAAAGCAGTTACATAATAATTGATAAAGAAAATAATGCGCGAAAAGAATAAATTGGAACGTCCGAGGGCGTTGGACCCTTTTGAAATTAAATTGAATTAAAAGTTAATTAAGTATTAAATTAAAGAAAAGAAATGTTTTTTTGTTTTTTGTATTTAATAAAATAAGAAAAGAATTTAAAATTAGAAGGAAACCCTAGTTCTATATATTTTTAATTATTAAAGAAAAGGTTAAAGTTTAAAACCTAATTTATGCTAATTAATTATTTACATATTTATTTACAAAATATTTAGTAATTAATAATAATAATAATAATAATGATGAGAAAATTATTTGTTAAAAAAAATGAAAAGGTTAAAAAAACACTAATTTCTACATATTTTATTAATTTAAGAAAATAATAAAGTTTTAAAACCTAAATTAACTAAGTTAATTGTTAGAGTTTATTTACAAAATAAATTAATTTAAATATTAATTAAACATATTTTAGTTTCTGATTTATTTATGAAAATTAATTTATGAAATTA
Source organism: Vicia faba (assembly GCA_948472305.1). NCBI lineage: Eukaryota > Viridiplantae > Streptophyta > Magnoliopsida > Fabales > Fabaceae > Vicia > Vicia faba. The sequence continues at coordinate 166,440,504 of OX451735.1, forward strand.
AAGAAAACAATTAAAATAATTAATAGAATTAAGAAAGAAAAACAAATTAAAAATTAAAAATTGATGCAAACCATTGGGGGTATCAGGCCCATTTAGGAGGTTTTTTGAAAGTAATTTGGCCCATTAGATAAAAAGCCTTGTTTGACTTTCTGGCATCACGTGCGTGTTCATTGACTCCTGAGTACCGTGGTCTGCGTTCTTTGGCCATTGGATTGGGTTTCATGCATAAGTTGTTCTACTTTGGCCATTTGGCTTTTGGCTTTTGGCCATTTGTGTTTTGGCCTCAACGTTCCTTAATCTTCTCAGGATGTCTGTCTCGCCAGGTATTGGTGTCATGCATAAGTTGTTCTTTTTTGGCCATTTGTGTTCTGGCCTCAACGTTCCTTAATGAACCTGCATGGGATCCTGTCTAAATCTGCAGTGTTGAATCTCATGAACACATTAAATAAAATCATAAAATGCAAATAAAGGTAATATATGAAGAAATTTAATGTTTAAGCACAATATGGCATGTATGAATGATTATACCCTTTTGATCATGGAGATCAAATCAATCTTACCCTTACTGGAAAGTTAGTGACCTGAATGCTTTTATGCCCTTTGGATCATGGAGATCAAGCCAGCCTTATCCTTACTGAAGAAATAGTGAGGTGTTGGTTTGTAACTGTGATGGCTTGTTTGTAGTGAGAGAGGGATTTGTAATAAGGATTTCAAGGTTTTAGGGTTTTTGAAAGAATTTGATATTCTAACAGTGTTGTGGTAAGGTTTTTTCTCTCATTTTCTCCCCCTTGGTTTGTGTGAAAAGAAGGTGATTATATAATGGAAATTAGGGTAAAGAAAATGGGCTTTGAATGTGCAATTGGGCCTCCAATGTTCACTTGAGTTCGTCACTTTCCAGGCTAAATCGCAGGGACTTAAGTGCAATTTTTGAAGTTGAAATGTGAAGACAAAATGTAGCCGACATTAAGAACTAAATCCTGTCCGAAAATCGGCTCAATCGGATAAACGGTGAATTAGTTATGAATTTTTGAAGTTTCAGCTCAGACAAACTTATTTTAGGCTCCAGTGTCGACTCTGACACGTTCTTCAATAAAAAACTGGTATTGATCGGAGCATAATCCGGTCTCGACTTTTGAATCAAAGTTGTAGATCTATGAGTCAGTGACCTTGTGTAAAAATATGAGCCAAATCCGATAAAAATTGACCGAGTTATGAATTTTCGAAGTTTCGGCCTAGATGAAATAATATTCAGCATTCAGGATTTTCAGCGCGTCGCGCACTCTGAGCAAAAAACGAATGCCTTTTGAATACTGTTTGAACTCAATTCCTTCTGTGAAAATGTAGCCAACTCAATTTGTGAAATTTTTGCGCCGGAACCAGCTCGATACGATGAAAATCGACCAAGTTATGATTTTCTGAACATGAGGCAAATAAACTTCTGTCACAAATTTTCTGTATGAAAATACTTGATAAATCCACATTTTTGAAGACCTTCTGATCGAAATTGGCTTCCAGCCGTGAGAGACGAAAACGTAGATAATGTCAAAACGGAATTTTGGCCACCGGAACGGGTTCAATACGAGCCACGATCTTCAAGTTATGAATTTTTTAGCGCGTAAAAACTGCACTTTCAGCACACTTTTTCACCATATTTCTTCGAGAAAACTCACACATTCGGATACCTTTTTTAAAAAATTGACTCTTGAGCCGAACCTGAATTTGAGAATACGTTATCAGAGATATCTTGGCGAAAGAATACCTGAATATGACGCGCCGGGTTGAACTTGTGAATTTTTCTTGAAATATTTTGAGAAATATGGGAGGGCAAATTTTGGGGTACAACAGTTGCCCCTGTTCAATCTTCTTAGACCTGAGGATGTAGATTGACTGGCGTGCCTTTTGTAATCCGAAGGTGGAAGATGATTGAACACTAGAATGCCCAGAAATTTGCGCTCACATGTTGGCAGTATGATGGGGGGAATGGGCTTATAGATGCCATTTGGAGATTGATGGATAGGACGATGGGCTTGTAGATGCCATGCTAAGAGATGATGGATGGGCTTATAGATGCCATCTGGAGACTGTTGGTATGTGGATGGGCTTATAGATGCCATCGAGAGGTTGTCGATCGCATAAGAGATTCCTTAGCGAGAACTTGCGTACCTGAGAAAGAAAGATAATTACCTGGCCTGTTACAGGGGTTGATCTTCAAACTCTTCATGTAGATGTGCCATGGCCGGATACAGGTATCGAGTCTACAATCAGCTACTCACAGATGCGCCCTGGCTAGATACAGGAATCAAATCTGGAAAAATAGTCGTCAACGGATACACCCTGGCAAGATACAGGAATCAGATCCTCAAACTCTTCAGACGTGCCCTGGCAGGATACAGGAATCGAGTCTGGAATATAGTAAGGTTGGTGAGTTGTCTCTACTGACAGGTTATCCTCATGGACGAGTGGTCTTTAACGACGAGTGTCTATAACGACGAGTGTCTATAACGAGGAGTGTCTATAACGACGAGTGTCTATAACGACGAGTGTCTATAACGACGAGTGTCTATAACGACGAGTGTCTATAACGACGAGTTTCTATAACGACGAGTGTCTATAACGACGAGTGTCTATAACGACGAGTGTCTATAACGACGAGTGTCTATAACGACGAGTGTCTATAACGACGAGTGTCTATAACGACGAGTGTCTATAACGACGAGTGTCTATGACGACGAGTGTCTATGACGACGAGTGTCTATGACGACGAGTGTCTATGACGACGAGTGTCTATGACGACGAGTGTCTATAACGACGAGTGTCTATAACGACGAGTGTCTATGACGACGAGTGTCTATGACGACGAGTGTCTATGACGACGAGTGTCTATCACGACGAGTGTCTATAACAACGAGTGTCTACAACGACGAGTGTCTATACCGACGAGTGTCTATAATGACGAGTGAAGGTAATTTTAACCGGACTTGTCTTCTTTTGACTGGATTTGTCTACTTTGACTGAATTTGTCTTTTTGGACTGATTTTGTCTACTTCGACATAGCTGATCATTTAACTGTATCCTTCCTGAAAGGTAAAGGTCAGTCATATGCAATGCATGGTATGGATCAAGCGGTGATATTCTCAGCATAAATGAGATTATGTGACATGATGCATGTGCCATGTTCATGATAATGTAGTGTTTTTGAATGTATCTCCATCTAGGAAAATAATTCCTTGACAGGTGCCGGGAAGTCAAATCCTGGGCTAATGTTGAAAAGTAGCGTTCCTTGTTTCCGCTGGGGATGGTGGTTGCAAGAATACCGGTAGGAGAAGATGACTCTATTGGGGAATAAACTTGGCGAATAGATTACTCTGCGGGGAAAGAGAGGTACTTTGTTGAGGTTGATGAGGATAACTCCGCTGGGGATACCGTTATTGTGCTCTGTTGGAAGTTTTGATGAACTCTGCTGGGGAATAAGAAGAACTTTGTCGAGGACGATCTTTCCGTGGCTTTTAGCTGAGGATAATCCAGTTATAAGCTCTGGTGGAGAAATAACCTTTGAATAAAACCGGGGAGACGCGTTCGCTCTGCAGGGAATGAAGGTATCTTGGTCGCATTCTTCAGCTGAACTTACCTTGGCACCTCGGTGGACAGGGCAACCGGATCATTTAGACAACTCATTATTGCCCCAGTTTCTGTTGGAGAAGAAGGTACCTGTGAAGGTGTTTAATGACTGCCGATTGACAACTCTTCTTCTGGTAGGCAAGTGACGAGATAACGGGACATAGTCGTACGCTGTGATCCCTAACTTTTTCCTGGACCGCCCTTTCGGGTTTTCAGTCCACCGGGATACCCTTTTTTGCCCAAGCCGCCTTTTCAGGTTTTCGACTTGCCGGGTGCACATATTTTTTTTCATTTCATCCCTTATTTTTCCCGAACCCTTTTGGTTCGCCGGGAAGCCCTTATTTTTGCCTAGGTGTGTCAACCTAGCGGGTCTTTGATTATGCGCAGTATTTTTTTCGACTATGTCCATGCTCTCAGGATGTAGGGAGGTGCCCCTGTTGTAGCGTTGTGTCGCCATACCAGAAGATCTTCGTTTGATCGTCCAATGCCCCAAGTGATCCAAATGGAGGTTTGCCCCAAGCTGGTTGGCCTTTTGAGAGATTCTCCGAATCTTGACTTAACTGCCCCAGATGATGGACAATGATCATGCCATGCCCCTTGATTGGAGGTGCTTTTGTTCATTAGATATTCGTCGTGCGAACTTCTATGCTGTTCAAACAAATAGTCATATGCAAGCAATGTTATATTAGAAATGCAAAACTTATGTCTGTCTTGAAGTTTTTGAAAATGCATTTTTTTCATAAAGACAAGTGAATTTTTTTTTGTAAACTGTGATGTCAACTCAGTATTTTACAGCAAGCCTTAAGGAGTCAGGATACCTTTGTAACAATATGCTTTCGAACTAACCCATGCTTCAGCTAGGACTTTTAAGGGTTATAACGTGGCCTGGTTCACGGTTTAAGAAACAAAGGATAAAGGCTCAAATTATTTGTACCCACACGTTCTTCGTGATGTTCTTCAAACCTAAGCTTAGTTGATCGTGCGTTAGGCCTTGTTTGAGTTTTTGCTCTGATTTTCCGGTGATGGTTCGGATTTTGACAGTTTAGAATAGGCAGTCATTTTTGTTTGGTTGAGGGTTTGAAATACCTCTTTCTTTTTCCCTTTTTTTGATTTTGTTATCCCTATTTTTTTTGCCTGAACTGTTCTTTTGTGATTACAGTCAGCGGGATGCCCCAGTTTTGTAAGTCTCCTTCATAGTTTTTTGACTTATTGGGCTTTTGTTTTTTTTTTTGAAAGATAATGACTGCCTGTCTTCACGATTATAGGGAACCATCACTGTTTTTTTTTGTTTTGTAAGGACCTCTTTGGTGCCGTTTGTTATGCACTTGGATCAACTGAGAGAACTACCCTGCCCCAGGTTATGATTAAGGGTTTTAATTTTCGAAAAGAAAAACTCCTACTTCTTTGGCTCAGAGGGGTTGACGAGGGATTATCTTCCTTATAACTCCAGTGTTTAGGGATTGAAACAATGCCTGTACCTCATCAACGGGGTCTGTTCAAAAGCATACTGTAATGATCGCGGTATCGTTTTCGTCATCCTCCCTCAAGAGGCTTAGAATTATTAACCGAGAATTGATCATCACAAAAAAATGAAAACAGTTTGCATATAGTGAATACAAAATAATTACTTCAAAGCAGACATGTGTAGTGCATTAATGAAATAACAATGTTTAACATGAATAAATGTTTGAACAATCAAAAGAAAATTACAAATTGACCATTCGAATGAACAAAAAATCCAGTCCTAGCCATATTTTGGCAAGGGAGCATTTATCAAATTGGGAGTCTCTGGAGAGTCGAGCTGGACTTCCTTTGCGTCAATCAGATCCTGGACCTTATTTCTCAAAGTCCAACAGTCATCTGTAGCATGCCCCGTGCTGTCAGAATGGTAAGCGCAGCGAACGTTGGGGTTATACCTTGACGGCGTCCTGTTGGGATTCTTTGGAGGGTCCATGAGAGTTACCAACTTGATTTCCAGCAGCTGCGGCAATATCTGTGACAAAGTCATGCTGAGGGGAGTGAATTACCTTTTAGGTCTTTCTTCCCTTTGTTGATTGTGACGCTGAGGAGCACCGACCGACTTTGCAATAGCTACCGCGTTGACAGCACTAGATTCTCTCTTGGATGGTTTCTTCTCAATGTTCGAGGAGTCACCATTATGTATTTTCCCCGACTTGATGCCAGCTTCTATTCTTTCCCCGGTCAAGATCAGATATGTAAACCCAGCAGCAGAATTCCCAATCAGGTGGTTGAAGAATGGACCAGACAGGGTCCCCAAGAACATGTCGACGAGCTCGAGGTCAGTCAGAGGTGGTTGTACCCTTCCAGCAAGGTCCCTCCATTTTTGAGCATATTCTTTGAAACCTTCACCTGCACCCATAGACATTCCCTGAAGCTGAGTGCGCGTGGGAGCAAGGTCGGCATTGTACTGGTACTGCTTGTAGAATGCAGTGGCCAAATCCTCCCAGCTGCGGATGTTAGCTCCATTCAGTTGATAGAACCAGTCGAGTTGGGTTCCAGACAGGCTATCCTGAAAGAAGTGAATCCATACATTCTTGTTAGCCGTGTAGGGCTTGATCCTCCTTGTGTAAGACCTGAGATGCAGCTTAGGACAGGATGCCCCTTCGTACTTTGCAAAGGCAGGTGCCTTGAATTTGTGTGGGATTACTACCCCAGAAGACAGACCTAGATCCTCGAAGTCCAGGCCGGGCACTTTTTGTATCTCCATGGCACTTAGCCGGTCTTCCAACTGTTTATACCTGTCCTCAGCTGGAGGGTACTGCTCATCATTGTAATCAGTCTCGTTGTCGGAGACCACTGGACTAGGAACCTCCCTTTCTTGGGGACTGTCTTTCCCAACAGATGGGGTAGTCTGCTCAACTTCATTTTGTGATCCATTCCCAGATTTGCGTCTAGGGTTGAACAGCACCGTCCTCTTCTTCTTCTTTTTCAAAAGCAGGGTCTTCAGATCTTGTTTCCCCTGGGCCAAACTCATGATAAACTCTTGGAACTGGGCGTTCTGAGCCTGGAGAGCCTTGATGGATTGCTCAGTAGATGATTCTGGATTCATGACGATCGGCTGAAATAAACAGCGAAGAAGGTAAGTAACCTGTAACAAGGATACCTGTAATGCAATGATGTATATGTATACATGCAATGTTTTCAAGGATCTCGCGGGGTAAACAAGGAAATTGTTAGCATTTGAATTTGTAGCTTGATTGAAGGAACTGCATATTGTTGAGAGTCCTTCTTCAAGGGTCAAAGGCTCACCATATCCAGTGGGTCATAGCCCCTGACAACCTTGGCTAGAGGAAAATAAATCCCCTTTGCCCCTTGCTAGACATTTTGGTTCATCATGACCTGCATCACAAGCCCTTGAGATCCTTGAAATGGGTTAATCCTCATGCATGATGCATGCAATGGTATGATGTTATGCTATGCATGGGGTAATGTAGGTAAACCCTGTTATGAGTCCCAATTAAGGACTATAAACAAAACCTGCAAGAAACTCAAGTGTCAGATAACAAGCATGCAAGTAGTCAAGTATGAAAGCACACAAGTCACACCACAACCCTTAGAGTTTAGGCCAGTATGGGGTCTAGGTATTACCCTCTTGAAGTTGGTGGGCTCAACCTGTCCTATCAGAAGTAACCGGGTTCTAAGGGTCCCAATATCATTGGATTGCTTTCATTGTTCATCGTTTCGATTTAGCCACTGAACTGGCGACCGAAATATTCCAAGAAAACAACCCTCAATTGAGTGTAGTATCGAGTATCAACCAACCTCGGACTGCACCAAAGTCAGTTATCTCACTACCCTAAAGAGGCCAAGATGGTTCAATTAAGGTTCCTAAGGTCAGTTGATGCTTCACGACACCACGCGGAGGCCCCGTACTCTCCTTGACTGAACTCAAGGGTTACCGGTACACACCAAAGTGCCACATCAACGTAGCAGACTGCTTCAACCATGTCGGTATACCCCGCACAGTTCCCTCACAGCCTTGTTGCTACTTTCTAAGAAGGTATCCCCCAGATCCGGGTTAGGATCTATAGAACTCCCAAGACAGTACCCATAATAAAGCAAACAATTCAGACAATTGAAAACACAAGTGATCTTAGTCCTAAGGAACACCTCACTTTAAAATTATCCCCAGCAGAGTCGCCAGTTCTGTGATCGGTGGATCTGGAACTGACTGTTTAACGCTGGTTCGCAAAATGTCGCGGAAGCAAGAGTCGCCACCGTCTTTTATTTTCTCCAACATGGACAGGACAAAAGCACAGCAAAATTCCTCATGAGAATAGTTCTCGGTTCGGGAGGTAGATTTATCGAAAGGGAAGGTGTTAGCACCCTTTCTATCCATGGTTATCCATGGGCTCTTAGGTACTTGCTCTTATGTTTTCAAAATGTTTGTTTGCTTTTCAAAAGTGCGTGGGTTTGAAAAAGTTTCATTGAAAACTTCAATTCGACTCTTGTATCAGTCCTCAAGAGTGTTGTGAAGCGTTTGTTTTGAAATCTTTTAGAAAGTGTCAGTGTGAAAAATGTTTTTTGTTTGTTTTTAGAAAGAGAGCAAGTACCTATGAGTTGTCTACCTACCCTAAGGAATTAGGCTGTGTAAATGTCCTTAAGGTAGTGTCATCCCACCATTGAGAGGTAGGTAGCACCACCGTTGGAGGTGTTCGGGTCAATTCGAGTGTAGGGACAGTGTGGTCACCGAAGCAACAGTAGGACACCTTAGAAGCTACCCTTATGTCCTTGATCCTTTTTTAATCCGAGGCAATCGTTTCGAGGCAACTATTTCGAGGCAACTGATTCGAGGCAACCGTTTCGAGGCAACTTGTTTCGAGGCAACTTGTTTCGAGGCAACTGGATCATGGACATGAGGACCGCTAAAACGTCCTATACTTGACGACCACGTTTCGAAGGCAAGGCAACAGTGAGGCGTACCCTAAGAGTGGTGTGTGAATTTGTGTGTTATTTTCATGTTATGTTTTATCTTGTACAGGTATCATAGTGATCTACGCTTGTTTATAATTTAGGCCATTCATTCTTTCATGCAAGTTAGCAGTTTAAAAGTACGGAAATTTAAATGCGGAAAGTAAAATCCTACGCCATTACAAGGCGCGGGTTTATACATCGCCAAATTAACAAAGACCCGTTTTAATAAAAAATGCGGAAAATAAATAAATTCCTAATTACTATTACATTCGGAAAGCAGTTACATAATAATTGATAAAGAAAATAATGCGCGAAAAGAATAAATTGGAACGTCCGAGGGCGTTGGACCCTTTTGAAATTAAATTGAATTAAAAGTTAATTAAGTATTAAATTAAAGAAAAGAAATGTTTTTTTGTTTTTTGTATTTAATGAAATAAGAAAAGAATTTAAAATTAGAAGGAAACCCTAGTTCTAAATATTTTTAATTATTAAAGAAAAGGTTAAAGTTTAAAACCTAATTTATGCTAATTAATTATTTACATATTTATTTACAAAATATTTAGTAATTAATAATAATAATAATGATGAGAAAATTATTTGTTAAAAAAAAATGAAAAGGTTAAAAAAACCCTAATTTCTACATATTTTATTAATTTAAGAAAATAATAAAGTTTTAAAACCTAAATTAACTAAGTTAATTGTTAGAGTTTATTTACAAAATAAATTAATTTAAATATTAATTAAACATATTTTAGTTTCTGATTTATTTATGAAAATTAATTTATGAAATTAAAGGAAACAATTAAAATAATTAATAGAATTAAGAAAGAAAAACAAATTAAAAATTAAAAATTGATGCAAACCATGGGGGGTATCAGGCCCATTTAGGAGGTTTTTTGGAAGTAATTTGGCCCATTAGATAAAAAGCCTTGTTTGACTTTCTGGCATCACGTGCGTGTTCATTGACTCCTGAGTACCGTGGTCTGCGTTCTTTGGCCATTGGATTGGGTTTCATGCATAAGTTGTTCTACTTTGGCCATTTGGCTTTTGGCTTTTGGCCATTTGTGTTTTGGCCTCAACGTTCCTTAATCTTCTCAGGATGTCTGTCTCGCCAGGTATTGGTGTCATGCATAAGTTGTTCTTTTTTGGCCATTTGTGTTCTGGCCTCAACGTTCCTTAATGAACCTGCATGGGATCCTGTCTAAATCTGCAGTGTTGAATCTCATGAACACATTAAATAAAATCATAAAATGCAAATAAAGGTAATATATGAAGAAATTTAATATTTAAGCACAATATGGCATGTATGAATGATTATACCCTTTTGATCATGGAGATCAAATCAATCTTACCCTTACTGGAATGTTAATGACCTGAATGCTTTTATGCCCTTTGGATCATGGAGATCAAGCCAGCCTTATCCTTACTGAAGAAATAGTGAGGTGTTGGTTTGTAACTGTGATGGCTCGTTTGTAGTGAGAGAGGGATTTGTAATAAGGATTTCAAAGTTTTAGGGTTTTTGAAAGAATTTGATATTCTAACAGTGTTGTGGCAAGGTTTTTTCTCTCATTTTCTCCCCCTTGGTTTGTGTGAAAAGAAGGTGATTATATAATGGAAATTAGGGTAAAGAAAATGGGATTTGAATGTGCAATTGGGCCTCCAATGTTCACTTGAGTTCGTCACTTTCCAGGCTAAATCGCAGGGACTTAAGTGCAATTTTTGAAGTTGAAATGTGAAGACAAAATGTAGCCGACATTAAGAACTAACTCCTGTCCGAAAATCGGCTCAATCGGATAAACGGTGAATTAGTTATGAATTTTTGAAGTTTCAGCTCAGACAAACTTATTTTGGGCTCCAGTGTCGACTCTGACACGTTCTTCAATAAAAAACTGGTATTGATCGGAGCATAATCCGGTCTATACTTTTGAAGCAAAGTTGTAGATCTATGAGTCAGTGACCTTGTGTAAAAATATGAGCCAAATCCGATAAAAATTGACCGAGTTATGAATTTTCGAAGTTTCGGCCTAGATGAAATAATATTCAGCATTCAGGATTTTCAGCGTGTCGCGCACTCTGAGCAAAAAACGAAGGCCTTTTGAATACTGTTTGAACTCAATACCTTCTGTGAAAATGTAGCCAACTCAATTTGTGAAATTTTGGCACCGTAACCAGCTCGATACGATGAAAATCGACCAAGTTATTATTTTCTGAACATGACGCAAATAAACTTCTGTCACAAATTTTCTGTATGAAAATACTTGATAAATCCACATTTTTGAAGACCTTCTGATCGAAATTGGCTTCCAGCCGTGAGAGAAGAAAACGTAGATAATGTCAAGACGAAATTTTGGCCACCGGAACGGGTTCAATACGAGCCACGATCTTCAAGTTATGAATTTTTTAGCGCGTAAAAACTGCACTTTCAGCACACTTTTTCACCATATTTCTTCGAGAAAACTCACACATTCGGATACCTTCTTTAAAGAATTGACTCTTGAGCCGAACCTGAATTTGAGAATACGTTATCAGAGATATCTTGGCGAAAGAATACCTGAATATGACGCGCCGGGTTGGACTTGTGAATTTTTCTTGAAATATTTTGAGAAATATGGGAGGGCAAATTTTGGGGTACAACACTATCCACCTTGTTTAGCATCCTCCAAGCTCGGATGAATCTCTGGCGAAGACATTGATCGTCGTTGTCGTAGTCGAATACCAAGCCTTGAATCAGCATATCGTGTGGGTCATCCCTTCGGGCATAATCAAATTGTCTTAGAGTTAAGCACAGGTTGTAGGTGATGCCTCCCCTAATGCCAAGTAGAGGGAAATTAGGGAATTCCCCACAACGGTCAACAATGATAACATTCTCTTTGGATCGAGAGCACCAATGAATATCTGAATGTTTGAGCGTCATTAACCTTTGTGACCACCTTAATCCTTGCTCATTCTTTAAGACTGATTGAGGAAGATGAGAAATAAACCATCTTGCCAGGAGGGGAGTGCAACACATAAGGACACCTCTTTTCCTCATTGTACGAGTGTGAAAAGAGTGCAGGATATCCCCTAGTAATGTAGGCACTGGATTGCGTGACATGAAGATTTTGACGGCACTCACATCTATGAGTTGGTCAGGATTGGGGAATAAGATCATCCCATAGATAAGAAGAGCCACAATTTCCTCAAATTCTTGTGAGTCTATGGAATTCCAACAACTTTGGGCCTTCTCAAACAGAAATTTTGCTAAGAAGCCTTTGACACCACTTCTAGTTTCCCAATGAGTTGTGACATCAGATAAGTGCGAGTGCAGGGCTTGAGAAATCTCTTCTGGCTTTGGATCTATTTCTGTACCGTTGAAAGGTAGTTGATTTAGAATAGGAATCCTCAAGAGTTGAGAGAATTCTTCCAAAGTAGGTACAAGCTGATAGTCAGGAAATATGAAGCAATGATGCAAAGGATCAAAGAACTGGAAGAGAACTTTCATCATATTCTCCTTTGTGTTGGAGGTGACCAAGTTGAGTAGACGACCATGCCCTCTCGGTGAATGGAGAGTTCTCAGGGATCCTTGAAGCTAGCTCCTTAAGTTGTGGAGGAATTCTTACAAGGTTGATTTGGATAATTTTCCTGCGAAGTGAATCCATATCCTACAAAACAAGAACAAACATGAATATCCAAAATCCTTGAAATGGTTAGTGGATGCATATGATGTTTATGATGTCCATGATGTTATTCACAAGTATGCATATACAAGCAAAAACAAACAGATTCTTAGTTTAGGCTTGCATGGGGTTTTATAGGTAAGTACCCTCTTGAAGTTTAGTTGGCTCAACCTGTCCTAATAATAGTAACCGGGTTCTAAGGAGCTCAATATCACTGGATTGTTTCCTTGGTCATTGTTTCAGCTCAAGCCTCTTTAATGGCGACCGAAATATCCCAAGAAACCAACCCTTAATGAGTGTAGTATCGAGTATCTACCAACTTCGGACTGCACCAAAGCCGGTCATCTCACTACATCCTAAAGGCTAAGTTGGTCAAGTAAAGGGTTCTAGAAGTTCATTAGTGCTTCATGACATCACTCGGCGGCCCCGTATTCTCATTGATTGACTTAAAGGCTACCGGTACCCACAAATATGTCACACTAACATAGCTATTGCTTAGACCATGTCGGTATACCCCGCACAGTTTCCACAACGTATTGCTATTTACCTATAATGTTTCCCAAATCTGGGTGGAGGATTCAAACCCAAACAAAGAACCATAATGTAAAGCAAACAAGTCAAAAAATGTAAGCAAATAAATATGATCTAGCCCTAAGGTAACCCCACTTTTTTTATAAAATGTCCCCAGCAGAGTCACCAGTTCTGTGATACGGTAGGAGAACTGACTTGAGGGTTTTGCGTTTTATAGCAAATTTTGCAGTTAGCAAGAGTCGCCACCGACTTTTCTTTTATCCAAAAGGAAAGGTGAAAAAGCACAGGAAAGACCTTTGAGATGTTTTCTTGAGTTCGGGGGGTAGATTATGAAAAGGGAAGGTATTAGCACCCTTTTCATCCATGGTTTTCCATGGGCTCTTAGTTACTTGCTTAGATCACTTGCTTTTGTTGTTTGAAAATGTGTTTGGTGTCATTTTGAAAGTATTTTGTAAAAGAGGCCATTCGTTTTAGGCAATCTTTGTAATGATTCTCGTTCGTAAGAATGTATACAAAGATGTTTGTCTTTTTGAAAATGTTTTCAATGTTTTTTTGAAATGTGTGTGTGTTTGTTTTGGAAAATAGCAAGGATAGTTGTTTGAAATAGAGCAAGTAATTAAGAGCAAACTACCTACTCAAATGTCTTTTTTGTACATTTTCTATTCCTTTGACATTGTTGTCTTACCATTGATTTGGTAAGCAACCCTATCTTTGGATGTAAACAGGACGGGCGTGGGTCATCGTATAACCATGATTAGCAATGTTTTCAAAGTATCTTAGCATTTTGAGGGACCAAGATCATTTTGTAAAGCAACTTTTGAACAGCGTCGTCGAGGGACTATGATCTTTATATTTGTTTATTTTGCCAAGATACTTTGCATGCGTAATATGACTATTTTTGTTTTAGGCAACCAAGTGGAGAAACCCTAAGGATGCTTGTGTGCAAGTGTATCATTATCATGCTTTGGTTTTATCTTGTATTTAGGGTTTTCTATTTTTGCTTTGTTTTGATCTTATCATACAAACCCTAATTACTAATCATGGCATGTAAAGCGGTAAATTGCGTGATGTAAATATTACTAAGCTATTACAACAGTTTTATGGGAGGGGGAATACAAATTTGAATGGGGATTTGCAAAAAATATAAACCTAAATAAATTATTACAACCAAATCGAATTTGTACGAATTAGAATAAATAAAATACAATATTTATAGATGCAATACAATGTATATGTAAGAAAAGATTTTTTTGTTTTGTTTTTATGTAAAAGAGATTTTAGTCTAAACCTAAAAATGTAAGGAAAAGGAGTTAATTTGAAAAAGGGAGACTTAACCCTAATTATTATTTTAAAAGAAAATAAAGTTCTTATATATTATCTTTTTATGTATTTTTTGTATTAAAATAATAAATAACATTGTATAAAAAGATAAAAAAATTATATATCCAAAAAATAAATATTTATAAGTATGAAATGAGACATAAATAAGTAAATTAAACTAAATATACTTTGATTATATTCTACAAGTTATTAAGAAAATACATTATATATATATATATATATATATATATATATATATATATATATATATATATATATATATATATATATATATATATATATATATATATATATATATATATATATATATATATATATATATATATATATATATATATATATATATATATATATATATATATATATATATATATATATATATTAAGAATAAAATATATTTCTATACGAAAAATAAACTAAAATAAAATAAAATGCAATATTATGAAATTTACATTTTTTAGGATTTTTATGTATCAAAGAAAATATTTAATATATTAAAAATGAAAATAAAACAAATGAAATAAAAAAAATATAAAAATTTGGCAGGGGGTGATATAGCAAAACTGGCAGCAATGTTAGTAAAAAATGCCAAGCCCGAGGAAATAAGCCCAAACCTGCAAAAATCAGAAAAATGGAGAGAAGGAAAAATGTGAAAAAATAAAAAGTAGCGCCCAGGTTCGAACCCAGGACATGGGTCTTACCAACGCGCTACTTTGCCACTGGGGTGGCTATACATCCATTGTCTTAAGGAAAGCAAAAATAATATAACACAAAACAAGTCCTTGCCCTGTACTTCATCTTCTTCCTCAATCTTGGTCAGACATCCTGTAACTCTCTTACACTTCAATGAAAATAAAAACTCATAACATGGAAGTTGTAGTACTTGATCTCACGATTCTAACCATATAAGTTATGTGAACTAACAATCAAAGGTCAGAAAGAATTTTAACAGCCCTAATTTTAAACCTAATATTTTCGTAAACTTCAAGTTCCAAATTCTCTCAACTCAAGTAAAATCAATGCAAGATAAAGATATGTACAGTTTCGTTGTAATGAGGACTACATTATTTATTCACAAATCGTGGCCAATGGTTTCCTGTACAAGGAGATAGAGTTTGAGATTTTACCTCCTTCAGTTGAAATCGTGGATGGAACTGGAGTGAGTTTGATGGAGGCCTGATGCTTGGTTGAGCTTCCTTGAACTTCCCTGAATGTATTCCAACCCTTGCCTTGCTCTGAAAGTACCTGAAACTCCTTGGTCAAGTCAAACTGCAAGCTTTGAAAGCAACAATGGCAGATGGTGGAAAAGTGATTACAGAACAGGGATAAAGGTCTGGATTGGTTTGATATCAAGTAGGTAAGATGTTTTGATGATCAAGAAAGGAAACGCACGAGCCAAATATGAGATTGGTATCCTTATGCCAAAATTGCAAGTTTGGATAGTTTTTTGGTGTTTTTGTGCTTGGGGGTGTTTCAGGCCTTGACTCATCGTCTGCTAAGTTGTATTATGTTTGTTTATTAGTATGGAATTGGTTTCATGTCAACCCTCTAACATATGTGCCTGTTCTAGCCTTTTTGTCACTTTTCTTGCATTTGAAGTAAAGTGAAGGGACAATGCTTGCCATGCTTGTACTTGCTTTCTTAGGGTTGGTATCAGCTTGTACAATTTTCTTTAGACCTGTGATACTTGTTTGTACAATGGAGACAGGTGCAATGCTCAAGAATTGGAAAGTGGCAAAAGTTGTGCTTTTCCAAAATGGCAATGGTCACTTTTTGTCATAAATGGAATTACCACTTGGATAATGGCTCTAGGGTATGGATTAAAGCTTTGTCAACTGAGTAAGAATTAAATTAAGGAGTGAGGAACAAGTTTGGGACCTGTAAAGCATGGATTAGGCAGCATAGATATTGATTGCAACTTTGTTCTTCATGAAATGGCTTGGACAAAAAGTGAGAAAATGCCAACTTCATCTCTTCGATTCTCCCTACTCAAAAATGATATTGAGGAGTTCTTTGACATTTTGGAAATCTTGCAATGTGCTCTATAACTCATCTTTGAAATGCATTTTGAGATACCTCTTGGAACTAGGTGAAAAATTTCCATGAAGTTAGGTCCAAAACCTGCCTAAATTAGGGCAAAATTTCACTAAGTTTTTTAGTTCATGACCATGTATTCATAAATTTATATCTTGAGATCCAAGCATATTTTTGGAAAAGTGTGTGAAGAAAGGTTATAGATTTCATGGAGGTCTACAACTTTCATGTTGGAAACATTCTTTGAATCATTATGCATCATGGTGAAAAAATTGCCTAAAGTTGAGAAAAAATAAGAAATTTTTCTATACTTAGAAAATTTCTAAGTTAAGAAAAATTTCAAATTTAAACCCTAATCTTCAAACCTGGATTTCTTGATGAAAAAGTTTCACATTTTGACATGTTTTGATGAATTATGATCCTTGGCACTTGATTTTGACCAAAAAGTCAAAGTTTGACTTTTCAGTGTACAGTTGACTTTTGATCAGTTGACTGCAAATTTCATCTGTCAATCCAATGAATTTGAAATGTTTTGAGCCATGTAATAAGGTAAAGATGATGTAATTGAATACTTGAAATCATTCCTTAACTCAATTGATCATTTGCTAGGTTAAAAATCAGAAATTGCCTTTCCTTAGTCAAAAACCCTAATTTTGACCATTTTGCCCCTTTTGGTGATTTGATCAAATTTCTTGAGGAATTGTGATCCAAACTTGACCAAATGATACATATAAGTTTTAAATGTTGATGTGGATCAAAAATTATGAAGTTTGACTGTAAATTGGCCATGGTTGAATTTTTCCCCAATACAGCTGATTTTTAGGTCAACTGTCCAATTGACTAATAAAAAATGTGGTTCAAGGCTTGAAAATTGTCATGAGTAATCTTAGGGGTCCATAATGATGTTTGAAAGTCACATGAAGCATTGATAGTCCAAAAATCCTTGTGCAAACTCAAACCCTAATTTTGGGCTATCAGTGCAAGATGAGATGTCTTGAGCTGACCAAACCCTAATCCAGTCTTGAGTCAAAGAGATCTTGTGAGAAAATTCTTGATAAATGAGAGGGGAAATTTTGGGTACAACAGATTTGCATTATGATATGTGAGTGTGTGTAAGACAATAGCTGTTTTGATAAAGTGCGAGATAGAAAGGAAAAACAAGGAGCGTAAAATTTGTAATGCAAGAAAACGTCCAATGCTTTATTGATGATATATGAAAATGACAAATAATAAGCCCTCACAAACAAAGCCAAAGTGCCTCGGGCAAGGCACCAGGCCATAAAGTTTTAAACTATCTGTTACAAATCTCAAAACAACAGTCAATTACTGTGTAATAAAAGAAACGGGCACGAAGTCCTTCACCGTCCAGTTGTTCAATCCACTGTTAGTAGTCGGGTAAATCCAACTGTCGATATTTGACTCTTCTTCATCATCCTCAATTGCATTCACTCCCTGATCATGTTTGGGCATAGGAGCAGTTATGACTTTGGGTTTCTCCGGAGCGTCAAACTCAATCTCTTTAGCTTCAATCAAATCTTGCACCTTATTTTTCAAGGCCCAACAGTTGTTTGTATTATGACCTAGGCTATCAGAGTGATAGACGCAGCGGGCGTTCGGGTTATATAGCGGAGATGTGGTGCTAGGATTCTTTGGGGCTTCCCTCAGAGTTACCAGGTTGGTCTTCAACAATTGTGGTAGAATTTGAGACAAGGTCATATTGAGCTGAGTGTATTGTCTCTGCGGTCTCTCCATTCTTTGCTGATTGTTGCATTGTGGGGCAACAGTGGGTCTTGATATTACTACCGCATTCACTGCTTGACGGCGTTTAGGTCGGTTTTAGCTCCTCGAGCTGTAAACTGCACTAGCTTCTTTCTTACCGATGAAAGGCTTCTTTACTACACTCGACGATGTATCCTTTTGTATCTTACCACTTCGGATACCAGCTTCTACTCTCTCCCCGGTCAAAATCAATTCAGTAAACCCAGATGACGAACTGCCGATCAGATGATTGAAAAATGGACCGGACAACGTCCCTAGAAACATATCAACCAACTCCCTATCAGACAAAGGGGGTTGGACTCATCCAACCAGATCTCTCCACTTCTGAGCATATTCCTTAAAACCTTCACTTGCACCCATAGACATACCCTGAAGTTGAGTACGAGTGGGAGCAAGGTCCGCGTTATACTGATACTGCTTGTAGAAAGCAACACCAAGGTCCTCCCAGTTTCGGACATTAGCTCCTTCCAATTGATAAAACCATTCAAGTTGAGTCCCTGACAGACTATCTTGAAAGAAATGTACCCACAGATTTCTATCAGCAGTGTAAGGTTGGATTTTTCTGACGTACGAGCGAAGATGGAGCTTTGGACAGGATACTCCATCATACTTAGCAGAAATCGAAGCTTTAAACTTGTGAGGGATCACCACCCCAGATGCTAGTCCCAGATCTCTGAAATCCAAACCAGGGATCTTCTGAATCTCCATAGCACTTAGACGGTCTTCAAGTTGTTTGTACCTATCCTCAGCAGGAGGATACTATTCATAATCAAAATCGGTATCATTATCAGAGACCACAGGACTAGGACCCTTTTCTTCCTCTTGATTCTCTCCTCCTTTGGATGAATGAGACAGATCAGCTTCCTGTCGCAACCTATTCCCAAATCTGTGACCCATATTCAGAAGAACCATCTTCTTCTTCTTCTTCTTCTTCTTCTTCTCCTTCAGGATGAGAGTCTTAAAATCCTCTTGCCCTTTAGCCAAGATCAAGAACATCTCTTGGAATTGGGCATTCTGCGCCTGAAGAGCTTTGATAGCCTGATCGGTAGGTATTTCAGAAGACATAATTGCTGAAATAAACAGCGAAGAAGATGAGAAACCTGTAATGGTACCTGTAATGATGTTCATGATAATTGGATGCGTATGTAATTCTTTCAAATACTTTGGGAGATTTAAATTTGCAAACCAAGAAATAAACAAACTTTATTAGATCAAACATGTAAAAGTGTTTAACAATGCCCTTAAGGCGATACAAAAGAAATAACTGAAAAACAAATCTAAACTTAAAGAAAGCAAAAAAAATCAGAAATCCCATAGACGCTTCCCCTTGGTGCTGACGTAGTCATTGATCGTCCTTTCATTCTCAAGTTGCCGAGTGAGCTTCAAGATCTTCCTTTCTTGCTATGGTACTTTTCCCGGTAGGTATCCCTCTCCTCCTTCAGCTGAATCCAGGATCTCTTTAATGCCCCAAGATCAGTGGGAATGTAGGGATAAAGGACTGTATAAGGAACACCCTCTTCATTGGTAGGCTCCACAATTACTAGCAACACAGCTTTATAAGGCATCCCAAGCTTCTAAGCACGGGCTCGAACCCACTGGAGATAAGGTTGCATAGGGAGAGAAGTCTTAGGTCCTAGCTCTTGAGGGTCAGACCTGTTCACCATGCCCCAGGCTCGTATAAACCTTCGGCGATTCTCGTCGACGTCTCCCTTGTAGTCAAACACAATATCTGTAAGAAGTAGCTCATGAGGACCATCTCTCCGAGCGCGACCAAACTGTCGTAAAGCCAAGAAAGGACTGTAAGTTATTCCCCCTATGATTCCAAGCAATGGGACATTAGGGTATCCCTCACAACGATCAATGACAACAATGCTTTCCATCGCCTTGGAACTCCAAAGAATGTCTGTATGGGCAAGAGACATTATCCTGTAAGACCATCCTAAACCTTCCTCATTCTTCAACACAGACTTGGGGAGGTGCGAAATAAACCACCTCGCCAGCAGCGACATGCAACACATGAGAGTCCCTCTTCTTCACACAGTAAGAGTATAGAGGGCATGCAAGATATCTCCTAGAAGAGTAGGCACTAGATTGCGAGACAGGAAGATCTTAACTGCATTCACGTCTATGAAGGAATCTGGATTCGGGAAAAGAACCAAACCGTAGATAAGGAGTGCCAAGATGTCTTCAAAAGCCTGAAATTCCAAGTTATCCCAGAACAATTGAGCTTGATCAATAAGAAACTTGGCTAAGAAACCTTCAACCCCGTTTCGCGTCTCCCAGTTGGATACTACATCAGCCTTTTTCAAATGTAAAAGTGAAGCAATGTCCTCTGGCCTAGGAGTCTCTTCCAAACCTGTGAAGGGTGTTCGCTCGAGGATGGATATGCCCAATAAGTGATCAAATTCTTCCATAGTAGGAACTAGCTGATAATCCGGGAAAGTGAAGCAATGATGCACCGGATTGAAGAACTGGAAAAGCACACTCATCATCTGCTCGTCAAACTTTGAGGTAACCAAGCTAAGAAGCTGACCATGTCTCCTAATGAATGAAGAAGTATCAGAAACTCTCAAGGCCAAATCTTTGAGTTGAGCAGGTATTTGCACAAAGTTAACTCGGATGCTGTTTCTGCGCATGGAAGCCATAATCTGCAAAACAGAACAAAGATAAATCCCCTCGGTCTTTGAAATGGTTAGTATGATGAAGTATGCATGCTATGTTATGATGCATGATGTCATGATAAAACACACAACAGGTATAGCAGATAACAGACATGGTAAAGGCAAACAAGTCACACAATAGCCCTTAAGTTTCAGGCTTGCATGGGGTCTAGGTACTACCCTCTTGAAGTTTAGTTGGTTTCAACCTGTCCTAATAATAGTAACCGAGTTCTAGAGGTTCTCAATATCACTGACCATCCTCCATCGGTCATGGTTTTAGCTCACACAATCTTTTCTTGCAGCCGGAACTATCTCGAGAGTATGGTCTCAATGAGTGTAGCATCGAGTATCAACCAGTTCTCAGCTTTACACCGAGGCCGGCTATCTCACTACTTCCTATGGCCAAGTTGGTCAATTGTAGGTTCTAAGGTCAGTTGATGCTTAACGACACACATAGCAGCCCCGTATTCTCCTCGTTTCTCCACAAGGGATACTGGTACCAACCAATGTGCCACATCAACATAGCTACTGCTTCAACCGTATCGGTCTACGTCATACAGTTCCCTCACAGTTTATTGCTACTTACCTAAAAGGTGTCCCTCAGATCCGGGTTAGGATCTATAGTAACTCCTAATACAAAGCCCTCAAAAGTAAAGCAATCAAATCAAACAACAGAAGCAATTTATGATGAACTAATCCTAAGGTATACCCCACTTATTTCTCCCCAGCAGAGTCGCCAGTTCTGTGATACGGTGGCAGAACCGGACTGTTTTTGAAAAATGCTTGTTTGCATTTTGCATTTGTGTTCACAAAATGTCGCGGTAAGCAAGAGTCGCCACCTACTTTTATTTTATCCAACTGGAAAGGAAAAAAGCACAGAAAAATTCCTTTTTCGAGATTTTGAGTACGGGGGGTAGATTATAGAAAGGGAAGGTATTAGCATCCTTTCTATCCATGGTTTTCTATGGGCTCTTAGGTACTTGCTCATCATTTTAAAAATTGCTTATGTGTTTGTGTGATTTGAAAAGTTTTTGTTTTACTTTGTTTTAACCCTTGTATCAGTCCTCAAGAGTGTTACGAAGTCGTTTTGAAAACTTTGTTTGGAAGAGAGTGTAAGTGTGGAAAAGTTTGTTTTGAGCAAGTACCTACTAGCATCTACCTACTCGAAAAAAAGAATGTTTCTGTTCTTGTTTCCTTTAGACAGCGCTATCCCACTATTAGTGAGTAGGTAGCACCGTTGTTGGAGTTGTAAGGGTCAATTCAAAAGGGACGTACGATCACTAAAGCAACATTAGGACGTCTTAGTAATAACCCTAGTGTCTTAAGATCATATTCGAGGCAACATTTTCGAGGCAACCTTTCTGAGGCGATGTTTCCGAACGGGACCTTTTTGATCTTTGTTTAGACAAGAGGGCGACCACTAAAATACCCTATACCTAGTGACTGTTTACCGAAGGCAACCGAAGTGAGAGTATACCCTAGGAGTGCGCATCTGTGAGTGATTCAATTTCAGTTATTATCTTTGCACATTTAGGGTTTGCTAACCGTTTTCAAATTAACATACATTCTTGTCATGCAATCCTATTATCATACATCTAACAGTTAATATTTGCGAAAATTAAAATGCGGAAAATAAAACTACGCTATTACAAGGCTTCGGGGAGGGAGATTAATTACATAGCCAAAAACCCGTGAAACGATAAATAAACAAAAAAAGTCATAATTAAACTATTACATCCCATGAGCAGTTACATTAATATTTGCAAAAATAAACAAACACGCGCGATGAATTGAGGACGAGAGAAAGTTAGGGTTTTGACCCCGTCTAAACCTAATTAAAAGAAAAATCACTTTTTGGTTGTTTTTGATTATTTTAAGAAAAGAATAAGGTTTTAAATTAAATACAAACCTAATTACTAATTAAATTAAATTTAAGAAAAATGATTAATTGACCTATTTTTTGTATTTTTTTTATTTTGAGAAAATATAAAATAAAAATTAAATTAGACAAAACCTAATTTTCTAATTGATTTTAATTTATTTACAAAAGAATTAAAGTTGCCTTAAAATTAAATTAAACTAATTAAATTAATTTTTGACAAAATATAAAAACCTAAATTCTAATTTGATGAAATTGATTTTATGAGTTTTTGATAAAAAAAAGAATTAATTTTTGTGTTAGTAAAATAATTTAAATAAAATAAATAAAAGAAAGAATATAAAAGAAAAGAAAGAAATGGGCCTTGTGATCAGCAAACAGGGGGGTGTCCATAGCAATTTTATGGGCCCAAGAACCTTGGTCCATGTTGACCTCTATGCTTCCATATTGTACGCTGACCAAGGTGCACCATGGTCCTCCAATGAATGGGCGTGAGATCTGGCCTTCTGGAGATCAAGTGAGTGAACATTGATGGCATACGGTGGGCCTCCTGATGCATAGAGTACTGGATCTGTGAAGAATAAATGAGAAAATTTTGCAAATGTTGGAGGCAGGGGTCGAACCCCTGACCTCATGCATGTATTGCCTTAACGCTCTCCCTGGCTACCACTGGGCCACTTGCTTTAATTTGTTAGCATATGAAATAAAAACAACAAAATGAATAAAACAATGCCAACTATCAAACACGCGCCAGAATTCAAACGCGCGAATGGGGTGGTGCCACGCCACCTTCTTCTTCCCCTCTCTGTTGGTAAAAGCCAAGGACTTTTACCTACAGACAGAAATCCATAGTTATAACCCCTGCAATTTTCAAAATCTCACACAGGCACAATAAATCAAAACTAATGATGCAGATCAACTCGCCTTGACCTTGTGAACACCATAGCATCCCTCTTTTGGGCCAATTTTTCCTGTAATAAAAACCCCTAAAATGAACAAGAAAACCCTAGCCATGGTGGATTTCAGTATAGCTAACAAAAATGTAATTACTCATTACCAATAGCTTGCAAATGCTTCAATGAACAAGAATATGTAAGTAATTCATGCTACAAGTGCCAAAATAATGAGATTCAATTTCAAGAAAATGTCAAGGTCGTTGTTGTACCCCAAAAATTTCCCTCTCATTTCATCAACATTTTCTCACCACAAGACCCTTGGAGCTCAAGATCAAGTTAGGGTTTGCTCTGCTCAAGACTCATCCTTGCACTGTTGACCCAAATTAGGGTTTGAGTTTACACAAAGATGTTTTGACCTAAAATTCCCAAAGTGACTTTCATGCTTCATGTTGGACCCACAAGTTTATCCATACCAAGTTTCAAGCCTTGATTCCAATCTTGGCTCAGTCAATTGGACAGTTGACCTAGAGATCAGCTGTATTGGGGAAAAAGTCAATTGTGGCCAATTGACAATCAAACCTCATGTAATTTTACCCACATCAACATTATGAACTCATATGAATCATTTGGTCAAGTTTGGATCACCATTCCACAAGAAATTTGATCAGATCACCAAAAGGGCAAAATGGTCATTTTTAGGGTTTTGATTGCACAAAGGCAATTTTTGACTGTTTGACCTAACCAATGGCAAACCAAGCTCACATATGGACTCAAGAACTCAATGGCATTGTCTTGACCCATTCAACAAGTCAAACTTTGACTTTTTGGTCAAAATCAAGTGCCAAGATTCATTTTTCATCAAAACATGTCAAATTATGAAACTTGTTCATCAAGAAACCCAAAACTGCAAATTAGGGTTTAAAATGAAGAAATTTCATAACTTAGAAATTTTCTAAGTTATGAAATTTCCTTATTTTTTCCTAACTTTGTCCCATTTTTTCACCAAGATGAAAATGGATTCAAACAAAACTCAAAACATGAAAGTTGTAGTCCATTGAAAAATCTACAACTTTGATTCACAAAGTTTTCTCAGAGGAAGCTTGTAGCTCAAGTTATGATTTTTGGAACAAGGGTGCAAAACATTTTTAACTTAGAGAAATTTTGACCTATTCTAGGCAGGATTTTTGTCCAACTTCTTGGCCATTTTTCACATGGTTCCACTTGGAGTTTCAATTTTCATTACAAAGATGGATTATCGTACACATTCCAAGCTTTCAAAATTGTCTAAGAACTCATCAAACACCCTTGTGGTTAGGGAGAATCGAATTTGCAAAGTTGGGCAAAATTCACTTTTGTCCATGGCCAAAGCTTGCTCATAACACTTTGCATTTTCAACTCAGCATGGTTTATGTTAGCTTTCAGGCCTCTAACCCTCTTCACACTCAATAATTAAATGCCTAAACTTTGTGTTCAAGCATTGTTTTATGCATTTAGTCATTACACAAAGAATTAATCTTTAAATGGAAAAAGTAAATTTGCCATTTTGGAAAAGATGCACTTTATGTCAAATAACAAATCCAAGAGGCATGGGCCAGATCTTTGAAGCTAGAATTTGTACACAAATCCCTCTGATCAAGAACAAGATGGGCAGCATACTTTAGGGCATTGTACAGGCCTGTATTGAAACTTGCATTTTCTTGCTTTAAGTAGAAGAAACTTGGCAAAACATATACCATCTTTCATTCCTGCAAGCATAAACCTAAGCAAACTTTGTTCTCATCTGGCATACACCCTAACTGACCTAAAACACGATTCCTTCATCCTCAATACCCCCTCATTCATCAAAACACCATTTTTCTGCAAGAAACAGGGCATCCCTGCAGATTGAGTTGCACAACTCAGTTTGCTCGTGCGTTTTAGCCAAAGCTTGTTCAAACACACTCCCTACCATCCATTGAAGCTATCCCAAGCCCTAGATACAAACTGTAACATCCCTAACCCCTATTGCCATTTTCATTTTTCAGTTTTGCAGGTGAACTTCCATAGCACGATTCATAGTGATTCAAAGCAAGCTAGGTGTTGGAGAAGCATCCTTGGACTTCAGGCAAGCTGTACCAAAGCTCAAACTCCATTGAAGATACCTCCATTGTTGTACACGACTCAAGCTGAAACAGGTAAAAACATGAACTTCTATCTCTCAATATAGGAAGATTTAGGCTTAGGTTTGTGAATGAAACATGTTCTCCTCATAGCCCTGAAGCCATCCATGTATTTACTTTTCATTTATATTGAGTGTGCTGTGAGAATTTTGGCCATGAACATTGAAGAAAAATTAGGTTAGAAATTGGGGATGAAGAAATTCTCCCTGGTTTCTTAGAGTTAGGTTAAGTTTTTTACATATTTGAACTCGTGATTTGATGCTCTACAATGTTTGTGTTATGAGTTTTGTGTAAAAGTCAAAGAATCAGGAGTTTGTTGTTTGAGCAAGGAGGCGCGCGAAATTCAAACAGAATGGCTGGAGGTTAAAGAAGGTGGTGACTTGGGCTGGGCCTGAGTCACCCTTACTGTTTACACCCCTTTTTTCCATTTGCACCCCCCTGGCCCATTGTGTGATATATTTATCATTTTTGATTTTTTCTTTTTGATTCTGATTTTATATTTTTATTCAAACATGAAAAAACACTAAAAATATTTCCCCCCCTTTTTTGCATTTATTTGGCATTTATTTGTTTTATTTAGCATATATATGTAAATAAATATAATACCTTTTTATTTAAAACACTAAAAATAATACAAAAATATATTTATTTTCAGTCATTATTTTTATTTACATTTTGAAAATATTTTCTAAAAATATACATTTTTTTGTAAATAATTAATATTTTATTTTTGTACATATTTAGCTTATTAAATATATATATACTTATACATATTTTATTAGATAATTAGGGCAAAAATATAAAGATAATACATTTTTATTTTTATTAATATATGACACTAAAAAATACTCTTTTTTACAATATACTTATTTTTATTTTTTGTATATAATTAACAAATATTGTATATAATTAATAAATAAATATTATTTATTTAGGAAATTAGGGTTTTGCCCTAAACCATAAAAATATTCAAAATTTGACTTTTTTTAATTTTTGTTTATATTTCACATTGAAAAATACTTTCTCATACATAAAAAATCCTTTTTGTGCATAATACATTTTGCATATTTATTATATTTGTTTAAATATTGTACAATTTGATGTTTGTATATTCAACATGGATGTAATAGTTTTAGATTTAATTTCTTGCTAAATATCCCCCCATTCAAACATTTGTACCCCCATCCCCATAATTATGTTGTAATAATTTAGGACTTTAAATTTCCACATTTAAAAGCTTTCAAATTATGCCATGATAGACTTAGGGTTTGTATGCAAATCAAATAACAAATAGCTTGACTAATACAAAGACAAAAATGCATGAAAATGGACAACACCAAGCACATTTGCGCCCTTAGGGTTACTCCACCTGCTGCCTTCAAAAATGGGCCATGTTGCATGTTGAGTATCTTTGGCAAAACAAAAACAAATCAAAATGATCATAGTCCCTCGATGACGCTTTCTCAAGTTGCCTAAAAAATGATCAAGTCCCTTGAAGGAAAAATTGCCAAAGACACTTGGCACTATTGTATTCATGGTCTAAACGATGACCCGCGCCCGTCCCGTTAACATCCTAACACAAGATTGTCCACCAAATACAATGGTGGAACAATACTGTTAAAAGGGTTAAAACATAAGAAAGATCTTTGAGAAATTTAGGGTAGATAGCTCTTGGTTACTTGACCAACTTGCAAAACAAATCCTTGCCATTTTTCAAAACACACTCCACAACACAATTTCAAAAAAAACAACTTTCAAAAACATTGAACATCTTTTCAAAAAGACAAACGCCTTTGTAAAACATTCGAGTAAAGAATTGTTACAAGGGTTGCCTAGACAAGGCATCCTTTTCAAAACATTTTCAAAAACACACACACAAAGCACCATTTCAAACAATTGAAAGCACCATTTCAAACAATTGAAAATGCAAGGCAAGTGATCTAAGCAAGTAACTAAGAGCCCATGGATAACCATGGATAGAAAGGGTGCTAATACCTTCCCTTTCTATAATCTACTCCCCGAACCCAAGAAAACATCTCAAAGGTTTTCCCTGTGCTTTTTTTAACCTTTCCTTAGGATAAAATAAAAAAGTCGGTGGTGACTCTTGCTCAACCGAAACTTTGCGAAAACAAATGAAACCTCAAGTCAGTTCTCACACCGTATCACAAAACTGGCGACTCTGTTGGGGAGATGTTTAAAAGTGGAGTAACCTTAGGGCTTAGATCACCCTTTTGCATGACTAATTGTTTGTTTTGATTGCTTTACATTTTGGTTCTCTTGTTTGGGCTTGAAATCCTACACCCAGATTTGGGGAAACATTCATAGATAGCAATACGTTGTGGAAATTGTGCGGGGTATACCGACACGGTTGAAGCAATAGCTATATTAGTGCGACATATTTATGAGTACCGGTAACCCTTGAGTTCAATCAAGGAGAGTACGGGGCCGCTGAGTGATGTCACTAAGCACTAATGACCTAGAACCTTACTTGACCATCTTGGCCTTTTATTAGGGGTAGTGAGATGACCGGCTTTGGTGCAGTCCGAAGTTGGTAGATACTCGATACTACACTCATTGAGGGTTGTTTTCTTGGAATATTTTGGTCGCTAGTTAAGTGGCTAAACCAAAACAATGAACATGGAAAACAATCCAATGATATTGAGCTCCTTAGAACCCGGTTACTATTTATAGGACAGGTTTTTAAGCCAACTACACTCAAGAGGGTACTTACCTATGAAACCTCATGCAAGCCTGAAACTAGGGTTTTGTGTGACTTGCTTGTACATATGTTTGTGCATACATCATGAACATCATAAAGCATCATATGTGTGATCGGTGGAAATAGAATTGACTGTTTTTTAAGCTGGTTCGCGAAATGTCGCGGTAAGCAAGAGTCGCCACCGTCTTTTATGTTCTCCAACATGGAAAGGACAAAAGCACAGCAAAATTCCTTTTTTGAGAATGTTTCTCGGTTCGGGAGGTAGATTTATAGAAAGGGAAGGTGTTAGCACCCTTTCTATCCTTGGTTATCCACGGGCTCTTAGGTGCTTGCTCTTATGTTTTCAAAAATTATTTGCTTTTCAAGTGTGTGTGGATTTTGAAAAAGTTCGTTTGAAAAACTTCTAGGTAACTCTTGTATCAGTCCTCAAGAGTGTATGAAGTATTTGTTTGAAAACTTTTAGAAAGTGTGAGTGCGAAAAGTTATTTTGTTTTTGAAAGAGCAAGTACCCAGGAGAAATCTACCTACTCTAAGGAATTAAGCTATGTAAATATCCTTTAGACAGTACTATCCCACTATTGAGAAGTAGGTAGCACCGTCGTTGGAGTTATTCGGGTCAATTCGATTAATGGGACATGTGTGGTCACCAAAGCAATAATAGGACGCCTTAGTGGTAACCCTAATGTCCTAGATCCTTTTTATCCGAGGCAACCGTTTCGAGGCAACTGGATCTTTAGACAGGAGGGCGACCTCTAAAACACCCTATACTTAATGACCACCTCGAGGCAACCAAGTGAGGCGTACCCTAAGAGTGGCATGTGCACGTGTATCAGGATTCAGTTTATGTTTATCTTTGAACATGCATTTGTGAGCTACGAGTTGATTTTAATTTCATACAAGTCTTGTCATGCATAATTAACAGTGAAGAGTGCGGAAAATAAATTGCGGAAAGTTAAATCTACGCTATTACAAGGCGCGGGTCTATACATTGCCAAAAACAAAAACCCGTTTGGAAATAAATGCGAGAAAGTAAAAGAAAGCAATAAAAGCCTAATTAACTATTACATCCTCGGAGCAGATACATAAATAATCAAAATAAGAATTAAAGCGCGAAAGAAATTAAATCGGGACGTCCTTAGGGTTTTGACCCTTTTGAGAAATAAAGAAATTTTGGTCCTTTGCATTTAATTAAATATTAACCCTAAACTAATAATTAATTAATTAAAAGAAAAATGTTTTTTGTGTTTTTTATATTTTTTGATGAAAATAAAAATAAATAAATTAAAAGTCAAAAGAAAAAAACCTAAATCTAATCTATTTTAAGTTATTGAGAAAAAATTAAAGTTGACCTAATTTTAAAAGGCTAGTTAAATAATAATTAAGGTGAAATTTAATAATAATAATAATAATAATATAAATATTTACTGGATTTATTATGAAAATAATATTAATTATGTTAGTTAAATAAATAATAATAATAATAATTAGAAATTAGTAAAAGAAAAATAAAAGAGAAAATATAAGGAAAGAAAATAAAAGAACTCAGGGGGGGTATGCTGGCCCAGATGGAGGTGTTGTTCTGGAAATTTAGGCCCAATAGCACTCAGGCCTGTTGACTTCTGGAATTACCCACGTGCATGTTGACTGAGGAACATGGTGTTCCTTCCCTTGTAACCATTGGATTTGTATTAGGAGACACATGGCTGGCTGATACGTGGGATTCATGATGGAACCCTTCTTTGAAGCCTGCATTGGATTATAGAAGAAAAAATATGAACAATTATATGGGGGACTTGGGAATCGAACCCAGGTCCCAATGGTTTCCAACCACGTCACCCTCCACTAAGCCAAGCGCCTGTCTTTGTTAATATAATGGATGATGAAAATAATATATAAAAAATCAATTATGCTGGAAACCAAGAAAAAGCGCGCATTATATTTGAATGAGCCAACCATACTCTTCCACGTATTGTCTTCTTCCTCGTTTCCCTGTAAAACAAAAACAAGATAGCGGGGGTTTTTAACCCCCACAATATAGCCTGAGGAAAAATAGCGAACAGGCACACATTAAACATAAATTGTTCGCGAGGGTTGGGTTTGAATCGTCTGGCCTTGACGAATTCAACCATATGCGTCTCAAGGTCTGATTTTTCCTCAATAAGAAAGCCCCAATTTTAGAGCTTGGAAAACCTAGAACGTGTTCATGGCAACTTCTGATTTAAGACATCTTAATCCAATTGACTTATGCCAAAAGCTTTGTATGATTGCTAGCAACACAAAACACATAGTAAATCATGTTAATGATGCATAATTTTGGAGTTTCGATTCTGAAAAAGATTGACAAACCGTGAGTTCGTGTATGGGGATTTCTTGAGTGTTGGCACGTGATTTTGATTGCAAAAGGCTTCTGGGAATCCCTGCAATAGGTTTGAATCAAGAGAAAGCTTTGAATCATGCTGGAAGGTGGAATTCAGTTTTGACTTTGTTCTTGATTTTTCTTCAATGTGTTTATGGTTTCTGCAGCAGTTTTTCACGTTAATGAAATTAGGTTTGGCTTCAGTATATGTAATGGAATGAAACTAGGGTAAATCTTGCACAAGAAATCCTTTGCATTATGGTTTCAATATTTGATTGAAAATCAAATAATTTTCAATCTTTTTGATTGACAAAACTTGCCAAACATGGAGATTTTTGTCTCTTTGATGGATGCACGAAATTTCCAGCTTGCCCTAAGTTTATTTGCTTCACAAAAGATTTAAAAAAACATATCTTGGTATTTTCCTACAATTAAATGAATTAAATGAATTAATATTAATAAAAAATTCAATTAATTAATTAAAAATAAGAAAAATAAATCAATTTAAGCTGAATGGGTCGTGCATAGGCCTTGGACAAAGTTTCAAGAAAGAATTTGAGGCCCATTAGCAAAAACAAGGTGTTTTAGGCAAAGTTGACTTTTACAAATTCCCAAAAATTTCCCAACTTCTCCAATGCATATCTTGCTCAATTTTGATCATATGAACATGTTCTTGGACATTTTGGAAAGGTCTTGAAGTCCTCTAACCAATGCCTTTGGTCTCATGTCATTTTGATTTACCAATATCAAGTTATGGTCTTTGACTTAAAATGCCTTTTTGTTGACTTTTGAAATTGACCTATAATATAGAAATTGATAACTTTTTGTGAGAGCATTTCTTGGACTTGGAATGTGAATATGAGTTGTAGGAAATGTCATCCCCTTCAAAATGAGCATTGGATGGGATTTTTCTGATGAACCATGAAAAAGTTATGCCTTGGTCAAGTTACAGTTGACTTTTCAGCTGTCCAAAAATAGTAACTTTTGCATCTTTGATGATTTTTGAGCCATGCTTGTGAAATCATGATCAAGATTTTATCAAATGATGATTGTGGCTTCAAAATAAGATGTTGACCAAAATTTTGACCTTTGACTATAAAATGACCATTTTACCCCTGCAGTTGATTGTGGAGCAAATAGGGCTTTTGATTGTGCAACTTGATGCTGTGAGCCTTGAAACTTGGCATGTAGATGCTTGACAATGTGTATAGGCCTATGGGACTTGATTGAGCCCTTGAAAATCTCATCTTCCTTGCAAGAACCAAAACCCTAATTTTGACTAGCTTAGGAGGCCTTTGGACTGTGCAATCCTTGAGAGATCTTGAACCATTTGGAGATGAATTCTTGATCAACTTTGAAGAATATGGGAGGGCAAATTTTGGGGTACAACAATATGCATCCACTAGCCATTTCAAGGGTTTGGATCTTCATCTTTGTTCTTGTTTTGTAGGTCATGAAAATGCTTCGCAGGAAAACTATCCAAGTCAACCTTGTGAGAATCCCTCCTCAACTCAAAGAGCTTACATCCAGAATTCCAGAAAACTCTCTCTTCAGTGAAAGACATGGTAGACTTCTCAACCTAGTCAACACCAGCATTGAAGAAGACATGGTGAAAGTGTTGTTCCAATTCTTTGACCCCCTTCACCACTGTTTCACATTCCCCGACTACCAATTGGTGCCTACTTTGGAGGAATTTTCTCAACTCCTGAGAATTCCTATTCTTAATCAACTACCCTACAACGGTACGGAAAAAGAACCAAAGCCTGAAGATGTTGCTCAAGCACTACACTTGCAACCATCTGACATCAAGGGGCATTGGTAAACTAGAAGTGGTGTCAAAGGCTTCTTGGCAAAATTCTTGTTTGAGAAAGCACAAGAGTGTTGAAATTCTTTGGATCTGCAAGCCTTTGAAGAGATTGTGGCACTCCTCATTTATAGGTTGGTCTTGTTTCCAAATCCTGACCAACTTATAGATGTCAATGCTGTCAAGATTTTCCTATCCAGGAATCCCATACCTACATTGCTTGGAGACATCCTCCACTCATTTTACACACGAACAATGAGAAAGAGAGGTGTTCTCATGTGTTGTACTCCTCTCCTTGCAAGGTGGTTTATTTCGCACCTTCCACAATATGTTTTGAAGAATGAACAAGGCTTAAGGTGGTCACAACGATTGATGATCCTCACATACTCTGATGTACATTGGTGTTCTCGGTCCAGAGAAAATGTCATCATCGTCGATCGTTGTGGTGAGTTCCCTAATGTTCCATTACTTGGCATTAGAGGGGGCATTACCTACAACCCTTGTCTAGCTTTGAGACAATTTGGATATGAACGGAGGGATGGCCCTCATGACATGCTGATTCCTGACCTAGTTTTTGACTTCGACAACGATGCACAAGGACTTCGCCAAAGATTCATCAGAGCTTGGAGGATGCCTAACAAGGTAGTTAGCAAGACATTGGGGCACAAGAACTCCACCCCTCTTGAGCCTTACCTCAAGTGGGTACGAACCCGAGCCCAGAGTCTTATGATGCCTTACCCTCACATTCTCCCTTTGATTAAAGAGCCTGTTAAGGAAGGAGAGGTTCCCTACACCATCCTATATCCTGACATGCCAACATCATGGGAGGAGATGCAGAAGAGTTGGATCCAACTCAAGGAAGAAAGGGATACTTTTGAAGCCAGCTTCTACGCTAGTGAGAAGAAGGTTTTGGAGCATACCCGCCGACTTCATGAGGAGGAGACCCTCAACACTTACATCGCACCAAAGAGGATGCGCAACGTCTTTTTACCTTAAGAAGTTTTTGTAACATTTGGCCCATGGGGAATTTATGTACTGACAAAATTTCTTCTTATTAATATGACGTGTGTTCTTTTTGTTTGCAACAAATTTTGAATTTCTAAATCCTTGAATGCATTGCATGAATAAACATATCATTCATCATATGCATAAACAGGTCTTCACACCAAGTTTCCTTATCTTTCTACTGTTTATTTCAGTAAGATGGATCTCGAACAGACGGTCAAAGATCTGCAGGCACAAAACTCGCAGTTTCAACAGCTCCTTATGACCTTGGCAAAGGGTCAGGAGGATCTTAAAGCACTGTTAGGAAATAAAGAGCAAGAAAAAGTGAAAAAGAAGAAGAAAATAGTTGGGGTAGCTACACTGGGAAGAAGATTTGAGAATGAAGCTAGGAGAGTTCTTGAATTTCCCTCCACATCTGATGAGGGAACCGGTAAAGGAAAAGGGGCTGCATTACCTTCTGAGTCCGAGGCTGAAGAGGAAGAGGTTGAGGAAGATGAAGACTACTCAGAGCAGCAATACCCTCCAGCGGACGACAAATACAAAAACCTGGAGGATAGACTGGCAACTATGGAGCTGCAAAAGGTTCTTGGGTTAGATTTTGAAGAATTGGGATTGATTGCTGGGATTGTGATCTCTCCAAAGTTTAAGGTGCCAATTTTTGCAAAATATGACGGGCTGTCTTGCCTGAAAATGCACCTAAGGTCATATGTCAGAAGAATTCAACCTCATACATCCGACAGAAATCTTTGGGTACACTTCTTTCAGGACAGTTTGTCCGGTACACAGCTAGACTGGTTTTACCAGCTTGAGAGGTCAGAAGTGCATAACTGGGAAGACTTGGCAACTGCCTTTTATCTCCAGTATCAATATAACGCTGACTTGGCGCCAACCCGTACTCAGCTACAGAGTATGGGGATGGCCTCAAATGAGGGATTCAAAGAATACGCCCAGAAATGGTGCGACTTGGCCGGAAGAGTGCAGCCACCTCTTTCTGATAGGGAACTAGTTGATATGTTCTTGGGGACCCTATCTGGCCCATTCTTCAACCATTTGATCGGGAGCTCTTCCGCAGGGTTTACTGAATTGATTCTGACTGGCGAACGGGTGGAAGCTGGTATTAAGAGTGGGAAGATTCAAAGGAATGCCTCTACATCCACAATTGTTAAAAAATCATTTCCGGCCAAGAAGGAAGCAGCTGTTATATACTCTCAGAAAAGATTGGGAAGAACGGAGCGCCGACCGACTGTAGGGGCCGTGATGATTCAAAATTCGTCAAATGATCAGCCTCGTAACAATCAGTCCAGACCAAACCAGCAACGGGTAGAACGACCACAACGGCAGTTCACCCGCATCAATATGACGCCCGCACAAGTTCTTCCCCATTTGTTGAAGCTAAATCTCGCCACTATCAAAGAGGCACCAAAAAATGTGAATACAACTTCCCCGCATTATCACCCCAATGCTAAATGTGCCTATCATTCTGACAGCATCGGGCATGACACCAACGATTGCTGGGCGCTTAAGCATAAAATTCAAGACTTGATAGATGCAAAAGAGGTTGAGTTCGATGCTCCGGAGAAACCGAATGTAATATCCGCTCCAATGCCGAAGCATGGTCGCAATGTCCATGCTATTGAAGAAGATCTGTATGTTGCTACTGTTGATGATCTGGTAACTTCACTACTAACAATCAAGTTGAATCTGTTAAAGGCTGGGATTTTCCCAAGATGTAAAGAAGATTGCTACTGTTGTTCCTCCCTACCAATAGACTGTCCATTGCTGAAGATAGGCATCCAAGGCCTGATGGACAGCCAACAAATTCTTTTCGAAAAGATTCCTGCTACTCCAACCCCTATCGAAGATGTTTCAATAATCACCATTTCCACCAATCTTTCCAAGGTCCCTAAAAAGCCTGTTAAGATTACATCCGCTACGAAGATTGTACCTCTGAAAATAACCATGCCTGGGCATGTCCCCTACAAATCTGACAAATCGATACCGTGGAATTATGGTGGAGAAATCTACTACCACGGTGTTAAACAAATTGAGATAACTGAAGAGAGCTATGACGAAGAGACTACTGACATTGGAAACATTGCCAATACGAGCAAGATTACCCTAAGTGGGAGAATTTTCTCTCCAGAGATTGCCCCTCCAAAGGCAATCTTTGGACCCTCAGCTGCTGCCAAGGTTACCCCTGCACCGATAAAACTCTCTGCAAGAACTCCGTTGATTGAAGAAGTTGTTACTCCTGTGGTTGTCCCTCCTACTTCTGCTGATAAGGGGAAAGGGATCCAAGAAGAGCTTGTCAGGACGAGGGCTCAACCCTTAGTCATCCCCGAAACCTCTAAGAAAGAAATGGAGGAGATTTTGAAAATAATTAAGATGAGTGATTATGACGTGGTGGAGAAAATGGGGCAAACTCCCTCGAAGATCTCCATGTTAGAATTGTTGCTTTGTTCGGAGGCTCATGCCAAAGCATTGATAAGATTTCTGAAGACAGCCCATGTTCCCCAGGAAACCTCAGCCGATCAATTCCAAGATTGTGTAGCCAGCCTTACCGCCGACAACGGTCTGGGTTTCTCTGATGCTGACCTGACTCCGAAGGGAAGAAAGCACAATGACACGTTGCATGTGTCAGTTGAATGCCGAGGAACTACTCTTGCCCATGTTTTGGTCGACACTGGTTCTTCTCTGAACGTGCTGCCTAAGAAAGCTCTGAATCGATTGGATTGTGAAGGCTTGGAGCTGAAACCAAGTAATATCATTGTCAGGGCCTTTGACGGGTCTAAAAGAATGGTGCATGGGGAGGTCGACATTCCCATCAAGGTGGGAACTGAAGTATTCCACTCAACTTTCTATGTGATGGACATCCGTTCGTCATACTCTTGCTTGCTAGGGAGACCATGGATACATAATGCTGGCGCAGTCACTTCCTCCCTACATCAGATGCTGAAATACCCTGTCAAAGGAAAGATCATAACTGTACACGGTGAGGAGGAATATATGATCAGTCACCTGAACTCCTTTCGGTATGTAGAGGTGGAGGGAGAATTCATTGAAACACCGTTCCAACACTTCAAGGAAATTGCTCCCGAAGTTGCAGTAGCAAAGGCAGTAGCTGAGGTACCCAAGCAGGTGGCTAGGATGGCATCTCTGAAAGACACAAAGGCTGCAATGAAGGAGGGAAAGAGCTCAACATGGGGTCAGTTTCCTGACTTTCCTCACAAAACAGACAAGTTTGGGTTGGGATTTACCACTGTGGGGCAAAAAGCTATGCGTCGCTCAAAAATTGAAAGAGCACCCATCAAGATTTCTCCTCATGGAATCAATGCTTTAGAAGATGAAGACGAAGAGGGTAACATTGAAGACTGGATCTTCCCAACCATCGAAGGGGGACTGCACAACTGGGAGGAAAAAGACTTCATCCCCATTACTTTTATTAATCAGTAACTTATCTTTCGAACATTTCCTGTTGGT
Organism: Vicia faba; assembly: GCA_948472305.1. Classification (NCBI taxonomy): domain Eukaryota; kingdom Viridiplantae; phylum Streptophyta; class Magnoliopsida; order Fabales; family Fabaceae; genus Vicia; species Vicia faba. Next base: position 166,477,356 of record OX451735.1, read on the forward strand.
CTGTAATAATTACTTTTAAACAATCTGCACGCTACTTTTTCACCTCATGCCTTGCCCGGGGCATGCAGGTCCATTTGTAAGGGTTTTGATTCTCTTCATATTCATATGCCATGTTTAATGATTCATTGGACGTTTTTCATTTATAAACTGTTGTGTTCATTTTCTTTCCTTTTGCATTTTTGTTTGTTTAAGGATGGCTATCCCTTACACACACCCACACTCACAAATGCAGGTACCCATCCACTCTGGATTCTATGGGTGACTATTCTGCTGTATCCTTCAATAACTCTGAAGATTTGGTCAACCAGGCTGAATACGAAGATGATGAAGATTGTGAAGTACCAGGAGAGCTAGCCAGACTTCTACAACAAGAAGAGAGGGCCATCTTGCCTCATGAAGAGTTGTTGGAAACAGTCAACTTAGGAACAGAGGAAGACCGGAAGGAGGTACAAGTGGGTGCCAATCTGAAACCAAGTGTCAAGGAACGCTTGATACAGCTGCTGAATGAATACATTGAAAACTTTGCCTGGTCTTATGAAGACATGTCGGGTTTAGACACAGATATAGTGGTCCACCGTCTCCCTACAAGAGAAGATTGTCCACCGATCAAGCAAAAAGTCTGCCGAATAAGGCCCGACATGTCTGAAAAGATTAAAGCGGAAGTAATGAAGCAATTCAACGCTGGTTTTCTGGCTGTTACATCCTATCCACAATGGGTTGCTAAAATCGTGCCAGTACCTAAAAAAGACGGCAAGGTCAGAATGTGTGTGGACTACCGGGATTTGAATAGGGCCAGCCCTAAAGATGATTTTCCGCTACCGCATATCGACATTTTGATTGACAACACGGCTCAGCACAAAGTGTTTTCCTTCATGGATGGATTCTCGGGCTACAACCAGATTAAAATGGCCCTCAAGGACATGGAGAAAACAACCTTTGTTACACAATTGGGTACTTTCTGTTACAAGGTGATGCCGTTCTGACTGAAGAACGCATGGGGCAACTTATCAGCGCGCCATGGTAGCTTTGTTTCATGATATGATACATCATGAGATCGAAGTTTACGTAGACGACATGATAGCTCGATCACAAATAGAGGAGGAGCACCTTGAACATTTGCAAAAGCTGTTTGCCAGGTTGAAGGAGTACAAACTCAGGCTGAATCCAAGTAAATGCACTTTTGGAGTTAGGTCTGGTAAACTTCTAGGATTTATTGTCAGCAACAAAGGCATTTAGGTCGATCCAGCAAAAGTAAAGGCTATACAAGAAATGCCTGCCCCCGTACTGAAAAGGAGGTTAGAGGGTTCTTGGGGCGCTTGAACTATATTGCCAGATTCATCTCTCATCTGACGTCTACCTGTGAGCCAATTTTTAAACTATTGAAGAAAGATCAGGTAGTCGAATGGAACGACGATTGCCAAATTGCTTTTGATAAGATCAAGGAGTACTTGCTAGAACCTCCTATTCTGATGCCACCCGTCGAAGGAAGGCCGTTGATCATGTATCTGACCATTTTGGATAACTTAATGGGGTGCGTACTGGGCCAGCATGACGATTCTGGTCAAAAAGAGCATGCCATTTATTACCTTAGCAAAAAGTTTACCGACTGTGAGACTCACTACTCACTGCTCGAGAAAACTTGCTGCGCTTTGGTATGGGCTGCTCGCCGACTAAGACAGTATATGTTGACTCATACCACTCTGTTGATTTCCAAAATGGATCCTATCAAGTATATCTTCGAGAAGCCTGCTCTATCTGGAAGAATCGCTAGATGGAAAATGATCCTCACTGAGTATGACATCCAGTATACTACCCAAAAAGCTATAAAGGGGAGTGTACTAGCTGACCATCTAGCTCATCAAGCTATCGAAGATTATCAGTCCATGAGAATCGACTTCCCGGACGAGGACATCATGAATTTGGACAACATTAAAGGTAACGGACCGTATGACGGACCTGAAAAAGGATCCCGATGGACCCTGTACTTTGATGGTGCTTCAAATGCACTTGGAAACGGTATCGGTGCGGTACTCATTTCCCCGGAAGGTTGCCATACACCTTTCACGGCCCGACTTTGCTTCAGCTGTACCAACAACATGGCTGAATATGAAGCCTGTATTTTTGGTCTCAAGGCTGCTATAGACCTGGGGATCAAATCTTTATTCGTATTTGGGGACTCGGCTTTGGTTATCAGTCAAATCAAAGGAGAGTGGGATACCAACCATCCTAATCTTATCCCATACAAAGAACATGTCCTGACATTGCTGCCTCATTTCAAGCAAATCACCTTCGAGCATTTCCCGCAAGAAGAGAATCAGCTAGCAGATGCTCTGGCAACAATGTCCTCCATGTTTAAACTCAACTGGGATAACGAGGCTCCCCAAATCACCATCGAACGAATGGATGAACCTGCGCATTGTCATGAGATTAATACCGAAGAAGTAGTGGAACAACCTTGGTTTCACGAAATCAAAAGGTATCTCCAGACTAGAGAATATCCTGAAGGAGCTTCCGTAAATGACAAAAAGTTCCTAACGAAATTTGCTGCCAAGTTCTTCCTGAGCAACGGCATCCTCTATAAACGCAGCCATGATTGTGTTTTACTCTGATGTGTAGACAAAGCTGAAGCAGAGTTAATCATGACTGAGATACACAGCGGTACGTTTGGCACCCACTTGAGTGGGCATACGATGGCTAAGAAGATTCTAAGGGCAGACTATTACTGGTCTACCATGGAAGCAAATTGCCATCAACATTCCCGTACTTGCCACAAATGTCAAGTCTACACTGACAAGATTCATATTCCTCCTGTTCCTCTCAACATTCTGACAGCTCCTTGGCCATTCACAATGTGGGGCATTGACATGATGTGAGAGATCAAGCCCACAGCGTCAAATGGACATCGCTTCATCCTGGTTTCTATTGACTATTTCACCAAATGGGTCGAAGCAGCTTCCTTCGCCTCTGTTACAAAGAATGTGGTTGCCCGCTTCATCAAGCAAAACCTCATATGCCGGTATGGTGTCCCCGACAGAATCATCACAAACAACGGAACCAATCTGAACAATACTATGATCACTGCTTTATGCAAACAGTTCAAGATTTATCATCACAATTCATCTCCCTATCGGCCGAAGATGAACGGTGCTGTTGAAGATGCGAACAAAAACATCAAGAAGATCATTCAGAAAATGACAGTGACCTATAAGGACTGGCATGAGATGTTACCGTTTGCTCTGCATGGATACCGTACCACGACACGTACTTCGACAGGGGCAACCCCCATTTTCTTTGGTATATGGCATGGAAGTTGTCCTGCCCATGGAAGTTCAGATTCCTTCTTTAAGGATTATGAAGGACGCTGGTTTGAATGAAGACGATTGGATTCAGACCCGACTTGATCAACTCAATTTGATCGATGAGAAGCGACTCACTGTTGTTTGCCATGGTCAGACGTACCAAAAACGGATGATCAAGGCTTTCAACAAAAAAGTCAGACGTCAAGTATATCAAGTCGGAGATCTCGTAATCAAGCGGATTATCTTGCTGCAAAGTGATGCCAGGGGCAAATGGACTCCTACTTACAAAGGACCATTTATGATCAAGAGCATATTTTCTGGTGGTGCAATGATTCTGACCACCATGGACGGAGACGATTTGCCACAACCTGCGAACGCAGACATAGTCAAAAAATACTACGCATGAAATAAACCCGACAAGTCGAAAACCCGAAAGGGCGGCTTGGGCAAAAATGGGCATCCCGGTGAACCGAAAACCCGAAAGGGCGGTTCAGGAAAAAATTAGGGATAAAACAAAAAATCTTTACACCCGGTAAGTCGAAAACCCGAAAGGGCGGCTTGGGCAAAAAGGGGTTTCCCGGTGGATTGAAAACCCGAAAGGGTGGTCCAGGCACAAGTTATGGAATTAAAGCGTATGACTATGTCTCGTCGGATCACTTTAAGGAACAATCTCTTCATCAACAAGCTCCGAACTTCTGACCAATCCAATCATCGGCGGACGAAGCATTGAATGGACAAGATATTCAGAGTTGTGAAGGCTATAGCAGAATGGAATACCATGGAATTGTTACACATAGCCATCTTTCTTTTGTATAAAATTTTCAATTTTTACGACAACATCCTCTTACTAGGATTCCTGTCTCATTTGTACAAAGATACTCATGAAAAGTTAATACAAATACTTTTCCAAATACAGAAATTCGTTTTGTCTTCTTTTTGCTTTTCTACACTTATGTTTTATTTGAGAAACGTCCAATGTTTTGTTAAAATAGGCATATGCATTTGAACATGATCATTTTCCTTACAAATCAAGAAAGATGATTGCTGATAGGTTGAAGGTACAGGTAGATATCTTGATTCCCTTTCAGAAGGAATCCCTAGCAGAATTAAACTCCAAATTCCTCAACGAAGTCAAAATCCAGGACTTAATTCCCCAAACAGAGTTAAACTTCAGGATCCTCAGCAGAACAAAAGCTTTCTCAAAACTGATTTCCCCAGCCAGAGAGCCTTCCAGAACTCAATTGCCCTCAAAGTTAAGTTTCAGTATCCCCAGTGGAGCCTTAAAAATCTGAAAATCCTATCCCTAGTTGAAGTCAACACTGTTAATCCCCAGCGGAGATAAAATTTCCAACTATCAATCCCCAGCGGAACCAGACTAGTGAACCTTCTCCCCACAGAGATGCTTCCCACCAGACTGAAGATTCTCAGTCTTACGTCCTCAGCATGAGTCTACCAGGTTCTGGACTCCCCAGTAGAGATCATCAGAATTATCTTTCCCCGCAAGTCACTAAGGAGTTCCAACCCCCTGCAGCAGTCGAGGATTCACTTTCCCCAGCAGCAGTCAAGATTCTATTATCTCCGGCTATCCAGGATTCATCTATCCCCAGCAAGACAGCTCATCAGCTTACATACACATTCATTACATTCATATCATGAACATTGATATACACATATTGCATCATACATTTCATGCAACATAACTTTGTGTTTAGCTAATATTTTGTCCTTTTCAGGATAAGAATAAAAGGCTATCATTAACAATTATCCAAGATGCAGTTTTACACGGACTCATCATCAGGAAACCCTACACCGATTCCTTCTCCATTCCAAGACTTCTGAAAACAGTTTACGGGATCTCCAGACACGGATGTTAATCTATCGCTTGTTCAGATTCTTCAACTTCTGAAAACAGTTTACGGATTCTCCAAACACGGATGTTAATCTATCGCTTGTTCAAACTCAACTTTTGAAAACAGTTTACAGACGCTTCCCAACATGGATGCTGCTCTATTGCTTATTCAACTTCAAGACTTCTGAAAACAGTTTACGGGTTCTCCAGACACGGATGTTAACCTATCGCTTGTTCAGATTCTTCAGACTTCTGAAAACAGTTTACGGATTCTCCAGACACGAATGTTAATCTATCGCTTGTTCAGACTCAACCTTTGAAAACAGTTTACAGACGCTTCCCAACATGGATGCTGCTCTATTGCTTATTCAACTTCAAGACTTCTGAAAACAGTCCATGGGTTCTCCAGACACGGATGTTAACCTATCGCTTGTTCAGATTCAAAACCACTGAAAACAGTTTACGGGTTCTCCAGACACGGATGTTAACCTATCGCTTGTTCAGATCCAAGACTCCTAAAAACAGTTTACGGATTCTCCAAACACAGATGTTAATCTATCGCTTGTTCAGATGCAACTACTGAAAACAGTTTACGGATTCTCCAAACATGGATGTCGATCTATTGCTTGTTCAGACTCCCCAGTTCAGAGATATTCCAAAACATGGACACCTTTCTGATACTCATTCCAGATGGAATATTTAAGCCCATCCCCTGACAAGATCTTGGTCACATCTCCATATGGCATCCTTAAGCCCATCTCCAAATGGCATCTTTAAGCCCATTCCCGCATCCATGTTTCAACGAGTGCAAATTTACGGGCACTCTAGTGTCCAATCTCCTTTTACCTTCGAGACGCGAAAGGCAAAATTGCCAATCTAACTCTTCAGGTTTAAGAAGATTGAACAGGGGCAACTGTTGTACCCCAAAATTTGCCCTCTCATTTCATCAACATTTTCTCACCACAAGACCCTTGGAGTTCAAGATCAAGTTAGGGTTTGCTCTGCTCAAGACTCCTTCTTGCACGGTTGACCCAAATTAGGGTTTGAGTTTGCACAAAGATGTTTTGACCTAAAATTCCCAAAGTGACTTTCATGCTTCATGTTGGACTCACAAGTTTATCCATACCAAGTTTCAAGCCTTGATTCCAATCTTGGCCCAGTCAATTGGACACTTGACCAAGAGATCAGCTGTATTGGGGAAAAAGTCAACCGTGGCCAATTGACAATCAAACCTCATGTAATTTGACCCACATCAACATTATGAACTCATATGAATCATTTGGTCAAGTTTGGATCACCATTCCACAAGAAATTTGATCAGATCACCAAAAGGGCAAAATGGTCATTTTTAGGGTTTTAATTGCACAAAGGCAATTTTTGACTGTTTGACCTAACCAATGGCAAACCAAGCTCACATATGGACTCAAGAACTCAATGGCATTGTCTTGACCCATTCAACAAGTTCAAAAGATCTCAAATGCACAGGATTGATAGATGAATTTTCCAGTCAACTGATCAAAATTTGACTTTATACTGAAAAGTCAAACTTTGACTTTTTGGTCAAAATCAAGTGCTAAGATTCATTTTTCATCAAAACATGTCAAATTATGAAAATTTTTCATCAAGAAACCCAAAATTGCAAATTAGGGTTTAAAATGAAGAAATTTCATAACTTAGAAATTTTCTAAGTTATGAAATTTCCTTATTTTTTCCTAACTTTGTCCCATTTTTTCACCAAGATGAAAATGGATTCAAAAAAAACTCAAAACATGAAAGTCGTAGTCCATTGCAAAATCTACAACTTTGATTCACAAAGTTTTCTCAGAGGAAGCTTGTAGCTCAAGTTATGATTTTTGGAACAAGGGTGTAAAACATTTTTAACTTGGAGAAATTTTGACCTATTCTAGGCAGGATTTTTGTCCAACTTCTTGGCCATTTTTCACATGGTTCCACTTGGAGTTTAAATTTTCATTACAAAGATGGATTATAGTACACATTCCAAGCTTTCCAAATTGTCTAAGAACTCATCAAACACCCATGTGGTTAGGGAGAATCGAATTTGCAAAGTTGGGCAAAATTCACTTTTGTCCATGGCCAAAGCTTGCTCATAACACTTTGCATTTTCAACTCAGCATGGTTTATGTTAGCTTTTAGGCCTCTAACCCTCTTCACACTCAATAATTAAATGCCTAACCTTTGTGTTCAAGCATTGTTTTATGCATTTAGTCATTACACAAAGAATTAATCTTTAAATGGAAAAAGTAAATTTGCCATTTTGGAAAAGATGCACTCTATGTCAAATAACAAATCCAAGAGGCATGGGCCAGATCTTTGAAGCTAGAATTTGTACACAAATCCCTCTGATCAAGAACAAGATGGGCAGCATACTTTAGGGCATTGTACAGGCCTGTATTGAAACTTGCATTTTCTTGCTTCAAGTAGAAGAAACTTGGCAAAACACATACCATCTTTCATTCCTGCAAGCATAAACCTAAGCAAACTTTGTTCTCATCTGGCATACACCCTAACTGACCTAAAACACGATTCCTTCATCCTCAATACCCCCTCATTCATCAAAACACCATTTTTCTGCAAGAAACAGGGCATCCCTGCAGATTGAGTTGCACAACTCAGTTTGCTCGTGCGTTTTGGCCAAATCTTGTTCAAACACACTCCCTACCATCCATTGAAGCTATCCCAAGCCCTAGATACAAACTGTAACATCCCTAACCCCTGTTGCCATTTTCATTTTTCAGTTTTGCAGGTGAACTTCCATAGCACGATTCATAGTGATTCAAAGCAAGCTAGGTGTTGGAGAAGCATCCTTGGACTTCAAGCAAGCTGTACCAAAGCTCAAACTCCATTGAAGATACCTCCATTGCTGTACACGACTCAAGCTGAAACAGGTAAAAACATGAACTTCTATCTCTCAATATAGGAAGAGTTAGGCTTAGGTTTGTGAATGAAACATGTTCTCCTCATAGCCCTGAAGCCATCCATGTATTTACTTTTCATTTATATTGAGTGTGCTGTGAGAATTTTTGCCATGAACATTGAAGAAAAATTAGGTTAGAAATTGGGGATGAAGAAATTCTCCTTGGTTTCTTAGAGTTAGGTTAAGTTTTTTACATATTTGAACTCGTGATTTGATGCTCTACAATGTTTGTGTTATGAGTTTTGTGTAAAAGTCAAAGAATCAGGAGTTTGTTGTTTGAGCAAGGAGGCGCGCGAAATTCAAACAGAATGGCTGGAGGTTGAAGAAGGTGGTGACTTGGGCTGGGCCTGAGTCACCCTTATTGTTTATACCCCTTTTTTCCATTTGCACCCCCCTGGCCCATTGTGTGATATATTTATCATTTTTGATTTTTTCTTTTTGATTCTGATTTTATATTTTTATTCAAACATGAAAAAACACTAAAAATATTTTTTCCCCCTTTTTTGCATTTATTTGGCATTTATTTGTTTTATTTAGCATATATATGTAAATAAATATAATACCTTTTTATTTAAAACACTAAAAATAATACAAAAATATATTTATTTTCAGTCATTATTTTTATTTACATTTTGAAAACATTTTCTAAAAATATACATTTTTTTGTAAATAATTAATATTTTATTTTTGTACATATTTAGCTTATTAAATATATATATATATACTTATACATATTTTATTAGATAATTAGGGCAAAAATATAAAGATAATACATTTTTATTTTTATTAATATATGACACTAAAAATACTCTTTTTTACAATATACTTCTTTTTATTTTTTGTATATAATTAACAAATATTGTATATAATTAATAAATAAATATGATTTATTTAGAAAAACTAGGGTTTTGCCCTAAACCATAAAAATATTCAAAATTTGACTTTTTTTATTTTTGTTTATATTTCACAATGAAAAATACTTTCTCATACATAAAAAATCCTTTTTGTGCATAATACATTTTGCATATTTATTATATTTGTTTAAATATTGTACAATTTAATGTTTGTATATTCAACATGGATGTAATAGTTTTAGATTTAATTTCTTGCTAAATATCCCCCCATTCAAACATTTGTACCCCCATCCCCATAATTATGTTTTAATAATTTAGGACTTTAAATTTCCGCATTTAAAAGCTTTCAAATTATGCCATGATAGACTTAGGGTTTGTATGCAAATCAAATAACAAATAGCTTGACTGATACAAAGACAAAAATGCATGAAAATGGACAACACCAAGCACATTTGCACCCTTAGGGTTACTCCACCCGTTGCCTTCAAAAATGGGCCATGTTGCATGTTGAGTATCTTTGGCAAAACAAAAACAAATCAAAATGATCATAGTCCCTCGATGACGCTTTCTCAAGTTGCCTAAAAAATGATCAAGTCCCTTGAAGGAAAAATTGCCAAAGACACTTGGCACTATTGCATTCATGGTCTAAACGATGACCCTCGCCCGTCCCGTTAACATCCTAACACAAGATTGTCCACCAAATACAATGGTGGAACAATACTGTTAAAAGGGTTAAAACATAGGAAAGATCTTTGAGAAATTTAGGGTAGATAGCTCTTGGTTACTTGACCAACTTGCAAAACAAATCCTTGCCATTTTTCAAAACACACTCCACAACACAATTTAAAAAAAAACAACTTTCAAAAACATCGAACATCTTTTCAAAAAGACAAACGCCTTTGTAAAATTCTCGAGTAAAGAATGGTTACAAGGGTTGCCTAGACAAGGCATCTTTTTCAAAACATTTTCAAAAACACACACACAAAGCACCATTTCAAACAATTGAAAGCACCGTTTCAAACAATTGAAAATGCAAGGCAAGTGATCTAAGCAAGTAACTAAGAGCCCATGGATAACCATGGATAGAAAGGGTGCTAATACCTTCCCTTTCTATAATCTACTCCCCGAACCCAAGAAAACATCTCAAAGGTTTTTCCTGTGCTTTTTTTAACCTTTCCTTAGGATAAAATAAAAAGTCGGTGGAGACTCTTGCTCAACCGAAACATTTGCGAAAACAAATGAAACCTCAAGTCAGTTCTCCCACCGTATCACAGTCGTGAATCATTTACAGCGAGTTTTGGTGCACGAAAATGCTTGCTTTTGATTGCTATGGACTCCTTGAACACTCAGGAAACGAATGAGATAGCTTGGGAGATTTGAAAATGCTTGGAAGTATGAAAACAGATCACCACTTTTTCTTGATTTTTTGTAGTTTGTTCTTCACCCTACACACATCAAAACCTTGTTCTTTTGGTCTGCATTTGTTCAATATATATCAATGAGTGAATTAGGTTTACAAGCTTGCTCTAAATCTTTTTCAATTATGGTCATTGATCAAGATTTGATTCTCTTGCAAATTTTTCCAAAATAAGCCAAAAACCAATATTTTTGTGTACAAATAGGCCTTGCACGATTTGATTTCATTGCTAGATATATAAGGGACCTGAAATATGCACAAAATCTCAAGGTTTAAATGATTTTGATATTTTCATGATTTTATTTTGATTTAATTTGATTTAATTGAAATAAAAATCAAAATAAATGGCAAAAATAAAATAAAGGCAAGTGGGAAGGATCATGGGTCGTGGACCATGTTACAAACTCAAGACAAGCACAAAAATTTGGGCCCATTTGACAAAAATTGCAATTTGAGGCACATTTGACTTTTGGCAATTTTAAAAAAAGGTCAACTTCACCAATGCATAACTTCCTCAATTTTGACCCTATGAGGGTGTTCTTGAACTTTTTAGAAATCTTGAGATGTCCTCTAAGCAACCCTTTTGGTCTCATCTCAATTGAGTATTCCATGTTAATGTATGAAGCTTTGACAAAAAATGTGTTTTTGTTGACTTTTCAAAATGACCTATAATGTCCAAATTCATAACTTCTTGTGAGTGCATATTTTGAACTTGGGAGCTGAAGATGAATTGTAAGGAATTTCATACTCTTCAAAATGGGATTTGGATGAGTCATTTCTAATAAAGTATGAGAAAGTTATGTTTAGTCAAAGTTGAGTTGACTTTTCCTACAAAACCCTAATTTAGCAACTTTTGGGTTTTGATGAATTGTGAGCAATCCTTGATGAATCATGATCAACCCTTGATCAAATGATGAATAATACTTCAAAATTAGGGTGTTGACCTAAAATCTTGAAGTTTGACTGTATGTGGGCCACAATTGACTTTTGTCCTAGCACAGTCGATTTTCAAGCCCTTGAGCAATTGACTGAGCAAATTTCCTCTCCAAGGTTTGAAACTTTACATGGATGATCTTGAGAAAATATTAGGACAATGGTGAGCATTTGAGACCCCTTGGACTCAAGTATCTTGATACAACATGAAACCCTAATTTGAGGTAGACTGCCTTAGGAGAGAGTTTGTCTGCTCAACCCTTGGACTTCCTTGAGCAATTTGAGGATCTCACTTGAAATGTTTTGAGAAATATGGGAGGGAAAATTTTGGGGTACAACATAGATCTAGATCAATTATTTTTTAACTTAAACCATTTTCATAAATTAAAACAAAAAACAACAAAAAGAGTTTTTATATCTTAGGATTTTTAAACGTCTCTTCAAATTTTCGCATTATTACTCTTTCGCACTTCCTTTTATTATTGTAACCTTATATTGGGATGTAATAGATGATTAGTAGGACGTTTACCACTTTTATTTATTTTTTTCCCCATTTTTGGATATGTACATAATCCCCCTCCCCAAAGCCTTGTAATAGCTAGGTTTTATATCTCTGCACTTTTAAATTACTGCAATTATTAACTGCTAGATGTATGACTAATAGGATTGTATGGAAAGAATAATCAAACAATAGCAAACTTAACACAAGACTAAAATAACTGAACATAACACACCTTGCACATATGCACCCTTAGTGTATACCTCACTTGGTTGCCTCGGAAAATAATGGTCATGTCCCTCGAACGTAGGGATGTCTTAGCAAAGACCCTTAATTCTAAAGTCATCATAAAGGTCATGGTCCCTAACGTCCCTCGAGTTGCCTACGAGAAATGATCTTGTCCCTCGATGTTGCCTATATGATGACAGTCCCTTCGAATGCTAAGATATCTTTACATGTTGCCTTCGATGACCATAGCGTCCCTTTCGATAGTCCATCAACATCCAACGATAGGGCTACCTACTCACTAATAGTAGGATAGCATTGTCTAATGGAAACAAGAAAATGAACAATATTTTTCGAGTAGGTAGAAACTCTTAAGTACTTGCTCAAAACAATAAAAACTCTTTTTCACAAACACTTTCAAATCAGTTTTCAAAAACAACTTCATCACACTCTTGAGGACAGATACAAGGGTTATCACGAAGGTAACCAAAAACTTTTCAAAACACACACAAGCAATTTCAAAATGAGCAAGTAACTAAGAGCCCGTGGAAAACCACAGATAGAAAGGGTGCTAACACCTTCCCTTTCTATAATCTACCCCCCGTACTCAGAAACATCTCGAAAAAGGTTTTTTTTGTTCTTTTTCCTTTTCCTTTGTTGGATGAAATAAAAGTCGGTGGCGACTCTTGCTTACCTCAACATTTGCAAACAAAAAATGCAAACCAGTATAACAGTCGGTTCTGCCACCGTATCACAATATGTTTCTGGGTACCCTATCTGGTCCATTTTTCAATCATCTGATTGGAAGTTCCTTAGTCGGTTTCATTGAATTGATTTTGACAGGAGAAAGAGTGGAAGCTGGAATTAGGAGTGGTAAGATTCAAAAGGATGCATCCTCCAGTACAGTAAGGAAGCCATTTTCTGAGGAGAAAGAAGTAAGTGCCACATATAGCCAAGGGAATCAGGGCAGAACTGAATGTCGTCCAGCGGTAGGGGCTGTTATGATCTCTAAACATGCACCTACTCAACAAAGGAACAATCAGCCTAGGGCAGAAAGGCCGGTAAGATAGTTTACCCGAATAAATATGACTATGTCTCAAGTTTTACCATAATTATTGAAGTCCAATCTGGTAACTTTGAAGGAAGCCCCGAAGAATCCTAATATTTCCTCTCCCCGCTACAATCCAAATGCTCGATGCGCCTACCATTCTGAGACTCAGGGGCATGACACAAACGACTACTGGGCTTTGAAGAACATGGTGCAGGATTTGATTGAGGCAAAGGAGATTGAATTCGATCCCCCTGAGACTCCCAACGCCATAACTGCACCGATGCCTAAGCACGTCTCGAGAATCAATGTTATTAATGTTGTCTCTGCCACGGAAGATGCTGACAATGAGTATGACGTGGATATATGGATCTTCCCTACTACCAAGGGTGGACCCAGCAACTGGACGACAAAAGACTTTGTACCAATTACTTTTATTCATAAGTAATTGCCTTTCTTGTTTTTGGATATGTAATAAACAATATAAACTCTATGGCCATGTGTCTTACCCGGGACACAATGGTTTATTTGTTAGGGTTATCATGTTTCAATTTCATATGGCATTAATAAAGCATTGGATGTTTTGCATACAAATTTTGCGCTCTCTGTTTTTCTTTTCTGTTTTTTTTACTTGGTATATACAGTTATGCTCTTACACACACTCACGTATCAAACTGCAAATCCATATCCACTCTGGATCCCATTGATAACAGTTCTGCTATTGTCGGTTATGACTTTGAAAATCCGATCAACCAAGCTGAAGACGAAGGTGAGGAAGATTGTGAGGTACCCAGAGAACTTGCTAGACTGTTACAACAGGAAGATAGGGTTATACAGCCTCATGAAGAGCCAGTGGAGACAATAAACATGGGCACAGAAGAGGATGGGAAGGAAGTCAAGATAGGTGCAAATTTGGAGCTTAGTGTCAAACAGCGGTTGATACAGATGTTGCATGATTATGTCAAGATCTTCACCTAGTCGTATGAAGACATTCCAGGACTAGACACGGATATTGTGGTTCATTGTCTGCCAACTAAAGAAGATTTCCCTCAGGTAAAGCAGAAGGTTCGCCGTATTTGCCCTGAAATGTTAGAGAAGATCAAAGCAGAAGTTATGAAGTAGTTCAACGTTGGGTTCCTAGCTGTCACTTCTTATCCTCAATGGGTTGCTAACGTGGTCCCGGTGCCTAAAAAGGACGGCAAGGTACAAATGTGTGTGGACTACCGAGATTTGAATAGGGCAAGGCCCAAGGATGACTTCTCGCTTCCCCACATTGATGTTCTGGTTGACAACACCGCCCAACACAAGATCTTTTCCTTCATGGAGGGTTTCTCTGGCTACAATCAGATCAAGATGGCACCCGAATACATGGAGAAGACAACCTTCGTCACACAATGGGGCACTTTCTGCTACAAGATAATGCAATTTGGGTTAAAGAACGCTGGTGCAACCTATCAGCGAGCCATGGTAGCTTTGTTCCACGACATGATTCACCGTGAGATAGAGGTTTATGTTGATGACATGATAGCCAGGTCTCAAACTGAGGAAGAGCAAAAGCTGTTTGATAGGTTGAAGACATACAGGCTGAGGTTAAATCCGAACAAGTTCACCTTCGGGGTAAGGTTTGGTAAACTGCTAGGTTTCATTGTCAGTGACAAGGGCATAGGTAGACCCTACAAAGGTAAAGGATATATAAGAGATGCCAGATCCTCGCACTGATAAGGAGGTCAGAGGCTTCTTAGGACGCCTAAATTATATTGCCAGGTTCATTTCCCATTTAACTGCTACTTGTAAGCCAATCTTCAAACTCCTAAAGAAAGATCAAGTGGTAAAGTGGAATGACGAATGCCAGACCGCCTTCGAGAGAATCAAAGAATACTTAAAGATCCTCCAATTCTGATGCCTCTGATTGAAGGAAGACCTGTGATAATGTACTTAACAGTGCTAGATAATTCAATGGGGTGTGTGCTGGGCAGCATGACGAGTCTGGTTGAAAAGAGTGTGCAATATACTACCTTAGCAAAAAGTTTACCGACTGTGAAACAAGATACTCACTACTCGAGAAAACTTGTTGCACTTTGGCATGGGCTGCTCGCCGACTAAGACAATATATGTTGACCCACACTACTCTGTTGATATCTAAGATGGATCTGATCAAGTACATCTTCGAGAAGCCCACTCTCTCTGGAAGAATAGCAAGATGGAAAATGATCTTGACCGAATATGATATCTAATACACGACCTAGAAAGCAATCAAGGGAAGTGTACTAGCTGATCATTTGGCTCATCAAGCTGTGGATGACTACCAGTCCATGAATTTTGAGTTCCCGGATGAGAATATTATGTTAGTAACTGACTATGAAGAACCTGGACCAGATGAAGGATCCGAGAAAGGATCCTGATGGACTATGGTTTTTGATGGAGCCTCCAACGCGCTCGGAAATGGAAATTGTGTTGTAATCATATCCCTCGAGGGCTGTCACACTCCCTTCACCGCCAGATTATGTTTCAACTGTACCAAAAATATGGCGGAGTATGAAGCATGCATTATGGGTCTCAAAGATACTATTGACTTGAGGATCATGTTCTTGAGCATCTACGGGGATTCAGCCTTGGTAATAAGTCAGATCAAAGGGGAGTGGGACACGAAGCACCCGAATCTTATCCCTTACAAAGAACATGTGCTGACATTGCTTCCACTCTTTGAAGAGGTTACCTTTGAACATTTTCCACGAGAAGAGAATCAGTTAGCGGACGCTCTATCTACTATGTCATATATGTTCAAGGTCAAGTAGGACAACGAGGCTCCTCGAGTCACTATTGAGAGGTTGGATGAACCAGCATACTTCTATGAGATTGACACGGAAGAAGTAGCAGACAAACCTTGGTTTCATGAAGTGAAAAGGTATCTTGAGGCTCAAGAATATACTAAGCGGGCGTCTGTCAATGATAAGAAGTTTATGAGAAGGTTCTCCACAAAGTTCTTCCTCAGTAATGGAATCCTCTACAAGCGCAACCATGACTTTACTCTACTTCAGTGCATAGATAAGAACGAAGCAGAAAGGATTATGGCATATTTACACGAAGGTACCTTCGACACCCATTCTAGTGGACATACCATGGCTAAAAAGATCCTACGGGCAGGATACTATTGGTCAACTATGGAAGCAGACTGTTATCATCATTCTCGAACTTGTCATAAATTCCAGATATACGCTGATAAAGTGCATGTACCTCCGGTTCCCTTGAATGTCTTGACGGCCCCCTCGCCCTTTGCAATGTGGGGCATCGACATGATCAGAGAGATTATACCTACCGCTTCCAATGGGCATCGCTTCATCCTAGTGGCCATTGATTACTTCACGAAGTGGGTTGAGCTTCCTATTTTTCTACTGTTACCAAGAATGTTATGGCGCGGTTTATCAAGCATAACCTGATTTGTCGGTATGGTGTACGAGAGAGAATCATCACAGACAATGGTACAAATCTCAACAATACAATGATCACCGAACTCTGTAAAAAATTCAAGATCCAACATCATAATTCTTCCCCTTACCGACCGAAGATGAATGGTGCTTTGGAGGCTGCTAACAATAACATTAAGAAAATCATATAGAAGATGACGCTGACATACAAAGAATGGCATGAGATGTTACCATTTACTCTTCATGGTTATCGCACCTCAGCACGTACGTCAACAGGGGAAACACCTTATTCTCTGGTATATGGTATGGAGGTTGTCCTACCTATTGAAATCCAGATCCCTTCTTTAAGGATCATGAATGATGTGAGTTTAAACGAAGACGATTGGATTCAGACTCGACTCGATCAACTGAATCTGATTGATGAGAAGAGGCTTGCTGCTGTCTGTCATGGTCAAATGTATCAAAAAATAATGATCAAGGCTTTCAACAAAAGGTCAGACGTCAAGTATATCAAGTGGGTGATCTAGTAATCAAGCGCATCATATTGCCACAAGGCGATCCCAGGGGAAAATAGACTCCCACGTACGAAGGGCCATTTGTGATCAAAAGCATATTTTCTGGTGGAGCCGTGATTTTGACCACCATGGATGGTGACGACCTTCCTCACCCTGTTAATGCGGACATAGTGAAAGGATACTACGCATAAATAAGGACCCGCTAGGTTGACTGGCCTAGGCAAAAATAAGGGTATCCCAGCGAACCAAAAGGGTTCGGGAAAAAATTAGGGATGAATACAAAAAAAAATCTATACACCCGACAAGTCGAAAACCTAAAAGGGAGGCTTAGGAAAGAAAGGGTGTCCTAGTGGACTGAAAACCCGAAAGGGCGGTATAGGCAAAAGTTAGGGATTTGAAGCGTATAACTATGTCCCATTGGATCACCTTGCGACCAGACTTCAGTATCAACTACCAAGACTCAAACGGTACCGATCAATCTAATCAACTTCAGCCAAGTAGCAAAGTGATGATACACTCGAAGACATAGGGGAAATAGCAGAATTGAAACTCAATGGGATTATTACACATAGTTGTTTTCTCTTTGTACACTATTTTGTGTAGTTTTCATTTTTTACGACGGCGTTCTCCTACTAGAATGTCAGTCTCTTTGTAAAAAATGCATGTTATAGGCGAACTTCAAAAAAATAAATACAAATCGTTCCTTGAAAGTACCAAAACTATTTGTTTTATTCTTCTATTTTATTTTGCAAAAACGTCCAATGATTATTTTTGACATATGCATTTAAATATGACCACTGTTCACAAATACTTGCATAAGAAACAGAAAGATAGTTACTGATGACTTTAAGAAACGGGGTAAAGTCTAAAAACATTTTGACGTCCCGACAGTTACTCTTTCCAGCATGGTACAGGGGAAGTGATGATTTGAGACGAAGTCACTGTTACATATGACCCCGTGACGTCTATGTTCCCCACAGAATAGAAACAACCAAAGTTTTGATCTCTCATTCCCCAAGCAGGAATTACCTCCTCCAGCAAAGTGCCTTCAGAGAGATGAAGTTTGTACTCCCCAGCTGAGTTTTATAATTTCAAACAGTTTATAAAACCTCCTCCCGGGTAGAGTTTATTTCTCTAACTACGGAAGTTCAAGCCCCAACAGAGTTTATTTCTCTACATCGGTAAAACCTTTCAACAAAGCATTATCTCTCTCCACAGAGTTATTCTCAAGCAGGAGTTAAGAATAACGGCAGAGTATCCTCAAACGGAAAAGGAAAATCCCTGGCAAATCATCTCCATTCATCATCCCTAGCGTAAGTGTAGGATTCAGCATCCCAATACTCTTCAGCACTAGTCTGGGATTTACCTTTCCAAACTAAAAAATATCGCAAATAACATCCCGTATTCATACATCATGGAATGCGCATAAGCATCGCATACAGCATATTCTCATTTATTTTGAAAACATTATCACACAATGCATTTCATACATCATGACATTGCATACGACTAACTCTTTGCCATTTTCAGGAAAGATCAAATCAACAAACACGATTGGCTACTTACGTGACCTGGTAGTCTTCTCAAAAGCTACGTCTAATGAAAGGCTATTTCAGCATTTTCCTCAGAAAGACGTTCTCAAAAGACCTTCTCTGGTTCATTTAGATCGATACTAAGATCTCTCTGATTTCTATTCCATTTGAAGATGTTCTGAGACTTTTGTCTGGTTCAGTTGAATCGATACTAAGATTCTTCTGATTTCCATTCCAGTCAAAGTTAATCCAAGACCTTCTCTGGTTCAGTTAGATCGATCCTAAGATCTCTCTGATTTCTATTCCAGTTGACGATATTCCAAGACTTTTGGCTGGTTCAGTTAAATCAACACTAACATTTTCCTGATTTCTATTCTAGTCAAAGTTAATTAAAGACCTTCCCTGGTTCAGTTAGATCGACACTAAGATCTCTCTGATTTCTATTCCAGTTGAAGATATTCCAAGACTTTTGTCTGGTTCAGTTGAATTGATACTAAGTTTCTTTTGATTTCCATTCCAATCAAAGTTGATCCAAGACCTTCCCTGGTTCAGTTAGATCGACACTAAGATCTCTCTAATTTCTATTCCAGTTGAAGATATTCCAAGACTTTTGTCTAGTTCAGTTAAATCGACACTAAGATTTTTCTGATTCTTATCCAGTCAAAGATAAATCAAGACCTCTACTGGTTCAGTTCGAATCGACCATTGATTTATTACTGATTCTTTTCCAGTAGATCCTTTCTCTGGTTCAGTTAAATCGACAATAAGATTTTTATAATTTCTATTCCAGTTTGAGAAACTGCAAAGCCTGGAGTATGACCAGATAATAGTTTAAGCTCATTTCTCTAGTAAGTCGTTGTGAAGCCTGGAATACGACCAGATGACAGTCAGCCTTATCATCCTCAGCAAGTCACTGCGAAGCCTAAATCCTGACCAGATAGCCGTTCACTTCTGTCTTTTCAGTCAAGAGATGACTCCCCAGTAGAGTAATGGACAACCAAAGCTCCTAGACTATATTCCCCTAAAAAAACATTCCCCAGCAGACTCCTCCTCGGACAGCAGGAACATGAATCCCCACAAAGAGACTTCTTATGAAGTCAGCATCTATTTTGGATGGCATCTTTAAGCCCATCTCCGACGACTATCCATCATATTCCTTTGAAGGAATATTTAAGCCCATTTCCGACAGTCTTCTATCATCTTTTCCAAATGGCATCTGTAAGCCCATTCCCGATATTATTCACCAACAATCTTACTTCAGACGAGTGCAAATTTCTTGGCACTCTAGTGTTCAATCATCTTCCACCTTCAGATCACGAAAGGAAAACAAGCCAATCTAAATCTTCAGGTTTAAGAAGATTTAACAGGGGAAGCTATTGTACCCCAAAATTTCCCTCCCATTTTCACACAAGACATACTCCTAGAGGTCCTCAATTGCTCAAGGTTGATCAAGAATTGACCAGACATTTCTCCTCCTAAGGCAATGAACCCCCAAATAGGGTGTCAATTTTCATCAATATGGTTGACCTCCAATGGTATTAAATGCTTCCCATGGTCCTAATATACCTTCAAGATTATCCATTCCAAATTTCATTCCTTGCACAATAAGTTTGCTCAGTCAACTGCTCAAGTATTGGAAAATCAACTATGTTAGGTCAAAAGTCAACTATGGCCCATGTACAGTCAAACTTCAAGATTTTTGGTCAACATAAACATTTTGAAGTGATACCCAACATTTGATCAAGGGTTGATCATGACTCCTCAATAAATGCTCCTAATTCATCAAAAGTAAAAAATGGCAAATTAAGGTTTCTATAGGAAAAGTCAACCAAACTTTGACCAAGCATAACTTTCTCATACTTTATCAGAAATTTTCCCACCATAACTCATTTTGAAGATAATCCAATACACTACAACTTCTCTTCATCCCACAAGTTCAAGAGATTCACCATTTGAAAGATATGAGCTCAAACATTACAGGTCATTTTCAGAAAGTCAACAAAAGACACTTTTTCCAAGACCTTTTACATCAAGATAAAATCTTCAAATGCAACATTGATAAAAAGAGATATTGAAGTATACATCTTGGGCTTTCCAAAAATTACCAGATCATCATCATGAGATGAAAATTGAGCAAGTTATGTCTTGCCCAAGTTGGGAAAATTTTGGAAATTTCAAGAATGGTGCATTGAGCAAATTTGGATTTTTGAGTCAATGGCCTAACTTTTTAAGGTTCAAATATCTTCCTAAGGTTATGGAAGACCTCTAATATTATTTTTGCATGGCCTTTCATTTTCTACCTATTTTTTACATATTTATTTTAATTTATTCCAAATAAATGGTACAAAAATAATTGGAAATGGGCTTAGGAATTTGGGATGATGCCTTGTCTTGCTTAGAGGCCCAAGGATTCGTGAAAACCTGAACAAATTTATTGAACATCAAAAAATGGCTTGAAATCTCAAGTTTGGTAATTTTTCAAAATTGTGATAATGTCTTTAAACCATGGCTTTATGGGCGTAATTCTTTCCTCCTTATCTTGTCCCCTCCTTCTATACTATAAGTACATCACCTTGGCAAGCCAAAAACACGCATATACACTATACAAGAGTGCTACCAAGATTGCAAAGAATTTCCCAAAATCGTGAAAACTCAAAATCACACCTCCAGCCCATTTCCATCCAAATAAACCTCTCATTTCAATCTCTGAGATCATTAGGAGATCATCCAAGCCATTTTCCAGACGTGCAACACTCCAGAACCTCAGATCCACGCATCACCGGACTTGGGTAAAGTTTGAATTCAAAAACTTTCATACACGTAATATAAATCAATTCATTTCATACATTCATGTTATTATAGTTATTTGTGGATGCTCTAATGTGCTTCATGTGTTTGAAAGGGCCCTAATCATGGATCACCATTATCAATGGTTTTTGAATAGTGATCTTCGAATCTCATTATACAGGAACTTTCAGATCAAATAAAGGCCACCATTGAATTCCTTGGGAAATTTTAAGGGGGGTGGGATGTTTTAGTTGCTTTGAAATTGCGTATTTTACAAGTTTTGCTTTTTGCCTCGCCGGAGAAGATGACTGTGACCACCGTGGCCGGTGGTTTGACTAGTTGTAGGCAGTGGTCAGAAATGGCGTGGCACTATCCCTATGTTTCATTGGTTCAATCAAACGTTCACTTCCTCTCTCCATTCCTGACTGGCTTGTTCAAATCTCAAGGCCCCACCTAGAGCGCGCGTGATTTTTACTGACTAAGATTTAACTTTAATTTTTTTATATATTATTATTGTTTGATTTATTATAATGATTGAATGGGCAACTCAACTGGTAAAGTGCACTGGTAAAGTTCCCTTACAGATTCCATACATATCAGTGCCAGACGTGCACCGTACGACATCAAATCACCATCACCTGTTTAAGATCCAGCATATCCAAGCGTAGGATTCACCATGCGCCATAGTTTGTTTTCCCCACCAGATTGGACGCATCCTCTGGGCTCTTGCTAATGGGCCCAGCGTTTTTTATTAACAACATCCCTCATTTTGCTTTTGATGACCAGGCCCATGTTTTTGTTTATTTTCTCATTTATTTTATTTTATTTTGTTTATTATTTTCAAAAGTCATTTTTTAACAAATCATAAAAAAAAAAAAAAAATAACAAATAGATTTAGGTTCTTTCTAAAGTTATTAATTAATTAATTAATTAATTATTTTGACTTTATTTTATCAATTTAAAATCAATTAGAATTATATTTATTTCATTTAATATTTTTCTTAATAAAAATACAAAAAATATTAGAATTAGGCTTAAATTCATTTAATAATTATCTTTTTAATTAAATTTAGATATAAGGTAGTTTAATTATTTTCTTAATAAAAAATAAACAAAAAAAATATTTCTTTATTCATCTAGAACTTTTTAGGGTTTTAGACGTCTCTTTCCATTTCGCACACGTTGTTTATTTTAGCACTTTTTTATACTGATGTATCTGCCGATGGAATATAATAGAATTAACTAGGACGTTACTTTACCGCTTTATTTATTTCCCCCCATTTTTGGACATGTAAATACCCCCTCCCCAAAGCATTTTAATAGCGTAGGTTTAACTTTCCATACTTTAAATTTCTGCAATATTTAAACTGTTTAGATGCATGGTAGTAGGATTGTATGACAAGATTAATAATCAAACGTTAGCAAACCTAATATCAAAGACTAAAATAACTGAACATAACACACTTGCACATATACACCTCTAGGATATTCCAACTTTGGTTGCCTTTTGGAAAATAAAATAGTCATGTCGCTCGAACGTAGGGATATCTTAGCAAATACCCTTAATTTAAAAGTCATCATAAAGATCATGGTCCCTTAATGTCCCTCGAGTTTCCTACGAGAAATGATCTTGTCCCTCGATGTTGCCTATATGATGAAAGTCCCTTCGAAATGCTAAGGTATCCTTACATGTTGCCTTCAATGACCATAAGCGTCCCTTTCGATAGTCCCTCAAACATCCAATGATAGGGATACCTACTCACTAATAGTAGGATGGCACTGTCTAAAGGATAAGGAGGAAAAGAACAAACCTTTTCGAGTACAAGTAGATAGCTATTAGATTCTATGCTCAAAACAAACTATTTGTACTTACACATTTCAAAAACAACTTTCAAAAACATTTACTTTGTCAACACTCTTGAGGACCGATACAAGAGTTATCACAAAGTGAATCGCCGCACTAAGGCATTTTCAAATACTTTTCAAAAACACAGAGCACAAGGCATTTCAAAAATGAGCTAAGCATCTAAGAGCCCATAGATAACTACGGATGGAAAGGGTGCTGACACCTTCCCTTTCCATAATCTACCCCCCTTACTCAGAAAATTCTCAAAAAGGTCTTTTTCTGTTCTTTTCACCCTTTCCTTAATTTGGATAAAAGAAAAGTCGATGGCGACTCTTGCTTACCGCGACATTTGCAAACACAAACGTAAAACCAGTATTAACAGTCGGTTCTGTTACAGTATCACACAATGGCATAGCGTTTAACTAACTCTAAGGAGAAGTGCTAATATAGTTGTGTTGGTATCATATGCTCCGTTTATCTTTCAAAAAAAAAAAAAATCGATGTTGCACTCTAACTAGTGATTCGTTCACAAGAGGTGTCGCGACATCTTTTCAAGAAAAACTTCAAGACTCACATAAGTGTTGCATTAGAATCATCATTATCAGAATAAACATTTTTCTATTTTCAAACATTTGCTTAATGCCAAGGGAGCTTTACATAAAGAACACCAGTTGAAAAAGCTTTATCCCATTGAGTAAAGAGCTAATCATTTCAGAGAATGGTCAAAATAAGGGGCATGTTACCTAGAGACTCTATTGAGCATGATAAAGTTGTTGTCACAACTTAGTTACCCAAAAGGGAAGCTTGAAGAGTTTTGAGCAAGAAGTATGCCAAGTCCATTCAATCTGGGGCAGTGATGTAAGATATGAGGAATCTCTTCAAAGATCTTTGGATCAGAGGAACTGGTTCAAAGTTTGACGATTCTTTTGAAGAAAGGATATGCCAAGTTCAGCTAATCTGGGGCAATCAAGTAGAGATTCAAATCTCTCTAAGAATTAGTTAAATTTTGGGCAATCAAGTAGAGATTTAAATCTCTCTAAGAATCAATTGATCTGGGGAAGTTAAGTAGATATTCGGTGAATCTCTCTAAGAGTTAGGCAATCAGAAGGAGTCACTTCAGAATTGGTCAAACAACTTGTCATTTACTCATGTTAATCGTTGCAACTCATCAGCATGGATAAATTGGGGAAACAAGGTTGCTATCGATAAGGTTTTCAATTTCATCTCCTCGTAGAGGTTCTCCCCTAACCAAAGTTCTCTTGAAATGGTTTCTCATCCCTAAGCAGCATGAGATGATGGAACATTCCCCAAGCAGTTTGAAGATGGTGAGAAGTCATAGGTTTCATCTTTTCCCCTCAAATTTTGAAATATATTTTTTGTGGGTCCCCAACAGAGCTTGCGGCCCAATGGTTATTAACAATCCAGTTTATTACTCCTCACAAAAATCAGATCACCATGCTTTTCCCTAAACGGGTTTTTCCTGTAATACATCCTTGCATATAATAATCACTACATTATATTAAATCCTTAAAATGTGAAGCATATCCCATAAAAAGAATCATTACGTCATGGTAAAATTCATACATGCATACGAAGCATAAGCCAGAAGGTGTTATCCCTACAAATCTCCAGCTCATATCTTCAACGAATTTCCCAACATACTTCACTCAAGAGACTTGCTTCCCTACACCCACCAGTGTCACACAAGATAACAAATTACTTATCAAACACTCATTTGTGTCTATCTTTCATTAAACACTCGTTCATGTCTCTCTTTCATTAAACACTCGTCAGTGTCTCTCTTTTTCATTAAACATTTGTCTGTGTCTCTCTCTTTCATTAAACACTCGTCTGTGTCTCTCTTTTTCATTAAACATTCATCGGTCTCTCTCTATCTTTCATTAAACACTCGTATATGTATCTCTCTTTCATTAAACACTCGTTTGTGTCTCTCTTTCCTGACACACTTGTCTTTGTCTCTCTTCCATTAAACAATCGTTTGTGTCTCTCTTTACTGAAACACTCGTATGTGTGTCTCACTTTCATTAAGCACTCGTATGTGTATCTCTTTCTTGAAACACTCGTCAGCATCTCTCTCTTTCATTAAACACTTGTTTGTGTCTCTCTTTCATTAAACACTCGTCTGTGTCTCTCTTTCCTGAAAAACTCATATGTGTCTCTCTCTCTCTTTCATTAAACAATCGTTTATGTCTTTCTTTCATTAAGCACTCTTCTATGCCTCTATTTCTTGAAACACTCTCCCGTGTCTCTCTTCATTAAATACTCATATGCGTCCCTCTTTCCTGAAAAACTCATCTTTGTCTCTCTCTTTTGTTAAACACTCGTCTATGTTTCTCTTTCCTGAAACACTCGTATGTGTCTCTCTGTTTCATTAAACACTCGTCTGTGTTTCTCTTTCATTAAATACTCATATGTGTCTCTCTTTCCTGAAACACTTGTCTGTGTCTCTTTTTTTCATTAAACACTCTTTTGTGTCTCTTTTTCATTAAACACTCATATGTGTTAATCTCCAGCACTCCTGCCTAATTACAAAACAACTTGTACTAGCACCATAACTACGATACGAGTCCTTACCATCTAACCTCATTTGTTCACCTTTTCACCAAAATTCTTTCCCCAGTAGAGTCTGTTGTGACTTCTATCCCCAATTGAGTCTTGTTTTGATTCTCAAAGAGTCAAGATCGGTTATTTTTACCCATATTTTCTCTTTGTAGTTAGAATGTGAGAAACAGTCAGTGTATAACCTTTCTTTCTTGTAATTTGTTTTGGAGGCCTTACTTTGTGTTTGGAAATCCAAATGATTGTCGCTCTTGGAGAATTATACCCCGCCTTTGGGCCCGTGGGATTTTATAGTTTTTTTGCCTTGCCTAAATACCCAAATCCTCCACTTACCTTTTGAAAGTCGGTCCCCTTACTGCCTTTTGCATAAGGGGTGCCTCTTGTTTTTTGTTCTCAGTTATTTTTACCCGTGTTTGCCTTTTGCATTTAGAGCACGAGTAAAAGTCAGTGTATAACCTTTCTTACTTCTCAATTATTTGAGTAACCTTACTTGGTGTTTAACAGTTCATATAATTATCTCTCTTGATAATTATACCCCGCCGTTGGCCTGTGGAATCAATATAATTTTTGATTTTTAAATACCCAACTACCTCTAAAAACCCAACTTTGGTTGGTAACCTTTCGAAACCCAGTCTCGATTTGTAATATTATCTCTGTAAGTCCATGTTAGTTTTCGTTTGTATTCTTTGTAAGTTTATTAAGTTGACATCTGTTATCTTTGCTCTGTAAGTTCACGTTAGTTGGCGTTTGTCTGCTTTGTAGGTCCATTAAGTTGGTGTCTATTATCTTTTCTCGGTAAGTCTATATTAGTTGCGTTTGGTTGTTCTTTGCTTTGTAAGTCCATGTTAGTTGGCATTTGTTTTCTAAGTTCATATTCGGATGGCACCTTTTCCAAATCTTACTATCACCAACATAATCAGATAACAAAAAAAAAGATCATTATCAGATAAAAAAAAAGATCATCATCAAAAACAAAACAAAAAGCTATACACCATCTCATTTCCCCCAGAGGGAAAATTTTCTGGTTCTTTTAGTATTTAATCCTCTTCTACCTTAAATGCTCGAAAGGCTAGCACCAATCTCACCTTAAGGTTTACGATGATTAAATAGGGGCAGTTGTTGCACCCCAAAATTTGTCCTCCTAGTTTTACTTTTATTTGGCTTATGTTTCTCATATCATTTGCATCACTTCACTAGGTTCATCTGCATAACACTCATTCATTCAATAACCAACCTTGGTTCAAAAGGAGTAGTGGTTATGCAAGCTGGGGTTTCACATGGTTTGAACGCTTCGGCATCAAATAAATCTGATTCATCTGGTTCTTCTTTGAACATTGAAGTGTGAATTAGGGTTTTGTCCCTTATACTCAAGGTCAAGTGAAATCTTCGGGGACTTGGTTTCATCCAAAGGCTTTTGTCTCCTTATTTTTCACTCATCCATCATATGAGAGGATTACATGGTTGCTTACAGCATAAGGTATTCCAAAGTCTCATCCCAAGGACCAAGAGCTAAGGCAGGGAAACTCTACAAGCATCATTTTCTTGTGCTTATCATCATAATCTGATCAAGGTTTATTTCCCTAATCAATATTCTATTAAAGAAGGGTTCCCTGTAGATTTTTTCATCAGGGCATCCTACCATCAAAAGGATCCAACCATTGCTTAAAGGGAAAATTATCAAAGCAATCTTGATGTATGAATCATGAATTAGGGTTTTATCTCAAGATATTTTGAAGGGTTTTTAGTCACTTACTCTACCAATCAATGGTTTCTCAAGAGGTTTTGGCATTCTTATTATGGTGTTCAAGGTTTTCTTTGAGGTATTTCTTGAATAATTGAGTTATGGATCAAGATTTCAAGGGATTGGGTTTAAGTGAAAAAATGATTTGGATTTGAACACAAAGTCAAAAAAAAGATTCATTATTCCAAGTGATCTTGAGAATTTGGTTCAAGAAAAGGTTTTAAGGTTCATGGCTTACTTATAATACAATATGCAAGTGTTCAGTTCAAGTAAAAGTTATGCATCATTCAAGGTTGCATTTCATTTAATAAATCAAGTATCATGTACATGAGGACTTCAAACACTACCTAATCATCATTTCAAGATCAAAGAAAAGATATGCAATGTGAAAGAAGAAGTTTGCTTGAAGTTTTGTCCTTAATTTCAAGGTTCATTACAAGAAGCTTACAGTCATTGCAAACCATTTCAAGTTTGTCTTGATTCAAGTTTCATTCAATTTAAATCATCATTACAAAATCACCATTATTCATACCATTACATCAAAATGCACAAACTACAAATTATCATTCCATTACACCAAGTAAAACTACACAAAACAAGAATACATCAAGTGTTTTGAACCTAAACTTTAAGCTCCACTTTCTTTCCATACTGGAAACTTTGAAACTTAAATGCAACAAGACCATGACCTTGCCGAACTTGTTAATTACTGTCCACTTTGCCACTTGATGTCCATAATCATAACCTTACAAAACCTGTCTACTTTGCCACTTATTGTCCATAATCATAATCTTACGAAACCTGTCCATAAAACATGTTGTCCAGTTCTGCTACAAACCTCCAAAATATTCCAAAAACCTTCTTCTAGTGCTTCCCACAAAACTACAAAACAATCCCTGCACCAACCTGCATAAAACCAGTCCAAAAATTGCATAGAAAGAGCAAAACAAAAACCTACATCAAAAAGTGACAAATCAGGGCACCAAAATAGTTCAAAGCTATACAATTTCCTTCCCAAAAACTCCCTCACATATTCTATAAAACAGACCCTCCCCTCAATCATTCTGCATCTCTCAATCCCTTGAATAATCAACCAAGAAATCACTCTCAAAATCTCTCCTCAACCTCACCTCTACATCATCTCCGACGATCTTCATCAACCTCGTATAACCTCACACTCAAGACAACCTGCATAAAAAACAAATAAAAATGTCACACAAGAAATCGCACTCTCTCTAAAGAACCACAAAATTCCCAAAAAGAATCACATAAAAAATTGCAAAAGCTCTATTCGCACAACCTTACTCTTCAAACTCATAGTTCAACAACGCGTAGACCAAAAACAAAACCACAACGGATACAGTAGAAAAATGATAATACAAACTCAGATAGAAGAAGAAAACAAGAGAAAGCTAGTACACCATAGTTTCTGATGAAGCACTCACTTCCAGAAGCCAATGAATCACGCCCTCCATGTAGCCATACGACACTACAAGTCCATTGTGTCCGATAACTCTTGGGAAACAACCGCCCTTAGGACACAATATATGAGTAACAAACCAATAGAGGATGGGAGGGAGTCGCTTAATACACCTTGTAGTGATTGGCTCGTTATTTTTGTTATCTCTTGGTGTCTTTAACTTCTAATTAGAATGCAATCTCCAATTGAACTCATAGTGAACGCTTGAGTCCCTAAACCTCGACTCATTACCTATAGTTATACCAAACAAAGTTTTCCATAATTCATTTGTAAATGTGTAATACTTACCTCCTGTGTGGAAGGTGAACTCTATTTTTTCACGCTTACTCAACTCGGCATAAAACACTCAAATCAAATCCTCATTGTAGTTTTGAGCCAATTGGAGGAAGTAGTTTATTTCTTGATGATTGATTTGACTCACAACCTCAGAAATGTGAATTTCTTCAACAGTACTTACTTTGTAGTAGTGTTGCTTTGAACACGATTTCAGATGATCTGGAGGAGGAACCAACATTTCCTTTGCCTCTGCCAGCCCCCTTTCCTATTGAAAATTTAGGAGCCATGAGAATTTACTCAAATTGTTCTTTCTCAAGAGGTGTTTAACAGAATGCTCTAAAGATGTGAAAAACACAAGAAGGGGGATTGAATTGTAAAACTGGAAATCAAATGCAGACAACACTGTATTTTTATCCTGGTTCGTTTGACCTCAAACTACTCCAGTCCACCCGCCAAGGTGATTTCGCCTCTCTCCAACGAGGACTTAATTCACTAATCAAACTTGATTACAATTCTACTTTAACAATTGTTAAAGTCTTCTTGAGTCCAAAACCACAACCTGGTTTTCTCAAGGAAATTCACTAAACAGATAATTGTATAAAAGTGTACAAAGATGTTTCTAAATAAACAGTATCACAAACTTGTGATGTATTACACAGTTTAATATTGAATTGACGAAGATGAAGATTGTTTGTAGCTTTACTGACTTTTCACATTTTGTGTGTCGTTGTTCATCTTTCTTGAAATCTTCTTCTAGTCTTCTTTATATACGCCTTGCAATAGTGACATAAGAAGATACTTTTGGTATGTCCATAACACGCGTTAATGATCTTTCCAAATCAGGAGATCCTTGTCTGTTTGTAGCCGTTACTTATGATCTTGCATTGATGGAGTTGTAACACTTGAGAGACAGTATCAAATATTCTGTTTAGCAGCGCTGGTGCATTCAGAAGTTCAAACAGAACTTCTTCATATAAGCGTGTTATGCATATTTGATGCTGCTGAATCTTTCATAGTCCACTCAACTTCTGTGTTTGCATACTCAGAACTTCTGATGATGTTCTGGCAGATCTTCCAGTTGCATTAGAACATCTTTTTCGCATCAGAACTTCTGCATGTAAAGATACTTATTATTAGCAAGCATATTTGTTCTTTATATCATGTGTTTGTTATCATCAAAACTCTTGCTGGGATATAGAACTAAATTATGTTCTAACATGCTCCAACTAAAAGAATTGGAATTTGAGAGATAAACTTTAATCCCACAAGTAACAATGATGTTATGACAAAGATAAGAGCACACAAACAACAAATATACACACAATATATTTAATTTTTTGAATGATAGATGCAATGTATAGTTTTAGAATGCTAGTGATACACTCTAGTGGGGTTTGAATGAGAGTTAATTGAGAATATTAAAGGAATTTAATTTTAATGATGTGAATGTAATAGATTTTATGACAAAATTGATGTTGGTGAAGATAGATTGGCCAAAATTGTTGTAGGTGAAGAGGAGTTTTTGGTTAGGTTCATGAATCAAAGAGATAATAAATGAAGATGGATATGAAGGAGCAAAATTTCATCTCTATCAGACTACACGTGTCGGCCTAAAAAGGATTATGTGCAAGAACATACGTTTAATGTGCCAACCTGCACTAAAGTGTTTACACAAAGAATTCAAAATTTATTTTATGTGTCGACCTGTGCGATTTTTGTGTCGACACATACTGAAGCAAATTTGAAATTTGTAGAAAAATGAATTTATGTGTTGGCACATAGAACTTTTGCGCCGGCCTATACTGACTCAAAATTAACAAAATTTAAATGCCTTAATTTCAGACCGACCTGATAGCGATATGACTCAAGAGAACAATTTAGTTTCACTTTTAGGCATGCAACTAGACTCATGCATGAGTAATGTCATAATGAATGAATGTTTGAACAATATTTCTTACAGTTATGTAGTTGAACAATGTAAAATACAAGAATGAATACATATTACAATAAGGTAAAACACACATAATTACATAATTTGATCTATGTCACTATAATCATGTAAATTGAAACAATCACAAATTAAATTGAAAATTTTGGAAGTGAACATAAGAGAAAATAATATTCAACGTGTATTTGAGACACCTTTTAGATATAAATAGATAATAGAAATAGTTTACTCTTTTAGAAAAAAATTGAAACGATACAACCTCGCCGAATATACGGAGTGTTGTACCATAAAACTTTCCCTCTCACATATCAAGATTTTTCTCACAAGATCTCATTGGGCTCAAGACTGCACTAAGGTTTGATCAGCTCAAGACACCTCCTTATGCACTGATGACCAAAATTAGGGTTTGAGTTTGCACACGGATTTTTGAACTATCAATGCTTCATATGACTTTCATGGACCATTATGGACCCCCAAGATTACTCATGTCAAGTTTCAAGCCTTGGATCACACTTTTGATCAGTCAATTGAACAGTTGACCTAAAAATCAGCTGTATTGGGAAAAAAGTCAACCATAGCCAATTTACAGTCAAACTTCATTGTTCTTTATCCACGTCAACATTTTAGACTCATATTTATCATTTGATCAAGTTTGGACCACAATTCCTCAAGAAATTTGATCAAATCTCCAAAAAAGGCAAAATGGTCAAAATTAGGGTTTTGACTGGGAAAGGGCAATTTTTTATTTTTGACCTAGAAAATGGTCAATTGGTTTAAGGCATGATATCAAGAGTCCAATTGCATCATTTTTACCTAATTACATGATTCAAAACATTGCAAATCCTTTGGATTGACAGATGAATTTTGCAGTCAACTGATCAAAAGTCAACTGTATACTGAAAAGTCAAACTTTGACTTTTTGGTCAAATTCAAGTGCCAAAGATCACAATTCATCAAAAAATGTCAAAATAGGAAACTTATTCATCAAGAAATCAAGATTTCATTTTGAAAAGTCAAAATTTCTAAACTTAGAAATTTTTCAAAGTGTTGAAAATTTCTTATTTTTTCATAATTTTGAGCAATTTTTTCATTATGATACAAGATTATTCAAAGGAAACTTCCAACATGAAAGTTGTAGATCTCCATGAAATCTACAACTTTTCTACACACAACTTCTTCCAAAAGTGCTTGGATCTCAAGTTATAATTTTGTGAATACACGCTCATGAACTAAGAAACACTTAGTGAAATTTTGCCCTAGTTAGGCAGATTTTTGACCTAACTTCATGACAATTTTTCACATAGTTCAAAGGGGAATCTTCAAAGTAAATTCAAATATGGGTTGTATAGAACATTGCAAGATTTCCAAAATGTCCAAGAAATCCTTGATATCATTCTTGAGCAAGGAGAATCGAAGGCAAGAAGTTAGGGTTTTCAAACTTGAATTACAAGCCATTTTGTGAAGAACACTTGATCCAATCTTCAAGCATGTTTTACAAATCTTGCTTTGCAGGCTTCAAACTTGCTAATCACTCAATAATTTAATGTTTACACAACTGATAAAGCCATCGTCCAAGCATTTGAGCCATTATCCAAGTTGCATTTCCATTTTGGGAAGAAAGTCACCACTTCCATTTTGGAAAAGTAACTTTAATCACAATGTCAACTCTTCTTGAGCCCATACATTGTTTTTTCTGACTCAAAAACATTTAAAATCAAGAAGCAACATATCTACAGCCTGCGAACCACCCTACAAATCCTTGTACTTCACATTGAAACCATGTTTGTCAACTTTGCTTCAAAATCAAGTAACCAAGCCATAACATGTGATTTCATTTTCTGAGTTGTTTCAAGCCTCAAAACCTCTTGGCTATAAGTACATACACTATTTGCAAGCTAACAGATGAGCTAGAAGACCCTGAAACTCACTCAAACTCCCTATAGCCAGAAATTGTCCCAAAACACCATTGTTGTGCAAGTTCTGACTTTACATACCAAACTCACATTTCCCTCGTGCGTTTTGAAAATCAATCATTCAAACACCTTCTATACATCATACCGAAGCAATCCAGGCCCCTGTTTCAAGACTGTAACTCCTCCATCACTATCCACCATTTTCAAATATCAAGCTTGTAGGTTGACTTGAGTAGAGAGGTTCAGGAACTTTCAAGGCAAAGTAGGAGTTGGAATACACTCAAGGAGGTCCAGGCAAGCTAAACAGATCCTCAGGCCATCTCAAAAGTTGCTGAAACTCCATTCACGACTCTAGCTGCAAGAGGTAAGTTTTCAAACTTCTATCTCTTCATACAAGCATCATTTGATCCTGATTTGTGAAGATAAAATGTAGATATCTTTACTCTAAAGATAACCATGTCCATAGTTCCCATTTATATTGACAGTGTGTAAAGAATTTTGGATTTGAAATTTCTGAGAAAATTAGGTTTCAATTTAGGGCCAGCAAAATTAGTTTTCATCTTTGACTTTTAGCTTACATAAGTTATATGGTTGGATTCGTGAGGAAAAAATACATAACTTTCATGTTTACATTTTTGAATTTGGTTGAGAAATGAGAGAGATACAAGATTTAAAAATGGTGTTTCAGCCATAGGCGCGAGGAAGAAGATGAAGTAAGCCTCAGGGTTTGTTTTATTTTATATATTTATGGTTTGGTTATATGACCGGATGAAACAGCCACCCTAGTGGCAAGCACGCGCGTACTAATTCACTTCTTACCTAAAGGGCGAGAGTTCAAACCAATGTGAACCCCCCTTTTGTATTTTTTTCATATTTTCTTTACAGATTTTGTGCAACCAAGCCTCGCACGTACATGGTGCGCCCCTCTTCTCAACCATATGATCAACATCAATCCAGATCCAGCACCCTGGAAGTCACCTCCACGATACACCTCCTGAGGGCCTCTCACACTGAATCATGAAGCGCTGGGCTCACTGCAAATGAGCTTAGCATTTTTTTTGCTTTTGTGTCACCCCCCTGATTACTTTTTTACATCTTGGCCCAATTTATTTTATTTTCATTTTAATTTGTTTAATTTCTTTTTTTAATCTTTTTTTAAAAAAAAAATCATAAAATCACCAAAATATTAGATTTAGGTTTTTACTTAATTAAACTAATTTTTTCACAAATAAAATTAATTTTAGTTACCCTTTTGTTTTATTTTTATTAATTAACTTGTAAATTAGGGTTTTCATTATGTTATATTTTACACATTAAAAATGTTTTCTTAAGAAAAAACTCAAAAAAATAATATTTTCTAAAATACTTAACTCATCTTAGGTTTTATTAATTAATTTATTTTCATGATAAAATTAATTAATTTTTTTCACACCTTTCTTTTATTTTGTAAATAAATTAGAATTAGGGTTTACTCCTAATTTCTTTCATCACAAAATTCAAAATTCTTTTTCTCAAGACAAAAAACAAAAACAAAAAACATTCTTTTTTTTCTTTCTAATATTTAAAAATACTTTTTTTGGTTTTATATTTAACTCTTTTTTCATTTTTTATACATTTATTCACCCTTTTACATTATTTTGTGATTATGCAATTGTTGTCAAAATTTGTAATAGTAATTTAGGGTTTATTGCTTTGATTCCACATTCATAAACTTATATCCCCATCCCCTAAAATGATGTAATAGCGTGGGACTTTACTTTCCGCAATTTATCGCTTTCATATTATTGCTAGTAATCAGGGTTTTGTATGGGAAGATTAAAACCAACAAATAACAAACCCTAACTCAAGATAAAATCAATCATGAAAACAATACACTTGCACACAAGCACCCCTAGGGTACAATCCACTTGGTTGCCTTACAAAATGGCCATATTACGCATGTAAGGTATCTTAGCAAAAAAAAAAACAAATACAAGATCGCAGTCCCTCGATGACGCTATCTAATTTGCCTTACAAATGATTTTAGTCCCTCAAAAATAATGCTAAGATACCTTGCAACATTGCTAATCATGACTATACGATGACCCACGCCCGTCCCGTTAACATCCAAAGATAGGGTTGCTTACCAAATCAATGGTAAGGCAACAACGTCAAAGGAAAAGAAAATAAACAAGAAAGACATTTGAGTAGGTAGATTGTTCCTAATTACTTGCTCAATTTCAAGCAAATATCCTTGCTATTTTCAAAAACAATCACACACATTTTCAAAACATCTTACAATACTTGAAAACATTTTCAAAAGATCAACATCTTTGTATACATTCTTACGAATGAGAATCATTACAAAGATTGCCTAAACAATAGCCTCTTTACAAAATACTTTCAAAAACCACACAAAGCATAATTTAAAACAAAAACAAGTGATCTAGCAAGTAACTAAGAGCCCATGGAAAACCATGGATGAAAAGGGTGTTAATACCTTCCCTTTTCATAATTTACCCCCCGAACTCAAGAAATAATCTCAAAGGTCTTTCCTGTGCTTTTTCACCTTTCCTTTTGGATAAAATAAAAGTCGGTGGCGACCCTTGCTAACCACAACATTTGCGATAAAACGCAAAACCTTCAAGTCAGTTCTCCCACCGTATCACACGGAGTAAGCACGAGAATTTTACGAGGAGCTCTAGAACAAGAGCATTAACAAATATCAAACGTGCCAACAATAATAACAACAATTATTTCTTCATTTTCATCTCTTTTAGATTAGTTTAGTTATTAGGTTTATTAAACAAATTTCAATTTTCTACTTTAGCCGTTTTACCCTTTTTCCCCTGACGAGCTCACTAACCTAAAACTAATGTTTCCCCTTTTTACCCTATTTGTAAATATTTAGAAATAAATAAAATAGACGCAAAACAAACCTTAGAAAATAACTTAACCCTAGCTATTAGGAGGTTCCCGTTGAGTACTACAAACGTGAGGGGTGCCTAATATATTCCCCTCATGTAACCGACTCCCGAACCCTAAACTGCTAGCGATGACCATGTTTTCTCCTCTTAAAGGGTTTTATCGATGTTTCCCTTCTGTCATACCCCAAATTTGTCCTACCTCAGCGATCCTTTTCTTTGAATTATTTAATTAAAGATGGTACAACAATATCTGATGGTCTATATTTATTCAAGATAAAGGGGTGGTGTATTTTTAATCCAGAAGATTTAGTTGTTATTTAAAAGGGAGGAGTGAAAATTAAATCCAAAAGTATGCAAAATAAAGGAGAAGAATAAATTCTAGGCCCAATTGAATTAAAGGAGAAGTTCTTACTGCAAACGAAGAAGTGTTAGGCTGTACGGATCAAGCGCTGACCCAACAGAACTTCTGAAACAAATCCCAGAAGTTCTTCTTTACAGAGACAAACTCAAAAGTTGTGCAGATCAAAACCAGAATCACGCACAAGCTAGTACTGGTACAGAACTGGAATATCAGATCTTCATGCAAATTCAAATTGTAAGCAAGGGCAGAATCAAATTATCTTCCACAACCCAAGCTCATAGTTTCAGAGGCTAAGTAAATCAAGCCCAAATCTGTTGGATGTGCATTGTATCAATTTCAATCAAATCTTCCATAGAGAATCAATTCCAATCAAATATTTTTAATTCTATCCTCAATCTTTGCTCTAGCCATAGTCCAAGCCCAAAAATTGAACATTATAAATAGAGGAGTAAATTAGCAAATGGGAAAAAAAAGAAAGGAGAAAAGAATACGAGGGGAGAGACGAAATTGCAGAGAAAAGCAATATGATAATGCTTGAAGAAAGAGCAAGGAGGGTAGAATTTCTGGAAACCTAGAAGAAGAACATGCAGAAGAGTAACTGAGGTTCCAATATCTGGAACCCTAGTTTCAATCATCGTCGCTTCGCCTTCTGTCGCTGCTATCACCAGAATCTACAGAAGAAGAAGGAAAGGACAACAAAATACGCACCAGAATCAGAAGTAAAAGCGCCAAAGGGGTAACAAATTTTAGTTTGTTTCTTTACTGTTTTTTATGCTGGGATTGTGGTGAGTAGGGGTATAAAATTGATCTTACTGTAGAACAACAGAAACATACTTAATAAGGGTAAAATGTATATTTAATATTCTGATGCAAGCGCACATGCGCATGTTGTTTTGTTATGTTCTGATAAGCCTCCCCCTTTGTTAGAACTTCCCTTTCAGGGCTTTCCCCTGCCCAGAATCAGCCTTAGGCTTATACATTTTCACAACACCTAATCCGTCTGGCCTTCCCAGAAATATTGCATAGTGGGCTTAGCCCAGAAGTTAACACCCTTATTTTCTGACTTTGCTAACTAGCTTATAGTGTACCTTTTCAGAAGTTCTGCGACTGGGGCCAAAACCCGGTCAATTTCCCTGCATCCCCCGCAGAACTTCTATCCCTTTCAGAACACCCATTTTCCAGAATTTACGCTAGGGCTTAACAACTAGAAGATGCAAGCCCCCTGTTCATAAATTATTTTGTTTTTTTTCCTTTATTTTTCTATTTTTTTAATTACTATACTATTATTATAATTATTAATTTTTATTGTGAATATTATTTATTATATCACTTAAATTATCTTTACATCAAAAATTGCATATTATTTTCCTATATTATTTGCATTAAATATTTTTTTATATCATGCATTAATAAGAATTTTTGCAATTAATATCTATAAAAAACATATAACAAACATAAAACTATTTTTTGCAACAAATTAAGCTAAACAACTTTTTTTGCAAAAGGGTTTCAAGCAGATTTTGACTTACTGCGCATTTAGCCAAAATCTCCGCAATCACTACTCCCGGCCAAAATGCGAGGTGATTCAAAGTACGTTTGCAACCCCTAAAAACATAAATCCATACGAACTATGAATTGGGACTCTGATTCCTCATAAGAGGATACGTAGGCATACGATTAAAAATCGTAGCGAGTTCCCCTAATAAAAATTAAAACCATTTTCCCTATAAAAAATTTAAACCCTTTCCCCTAATAGAACTTAAATCCTGTTTTACCCGAGCCTAAATCTAAAACCTAATATCCTTGTGAACAAGGTAGATGAAAGGTTCCTAACACCTTCCTTTCGTATAATGAAGTCCGGAACCTAGAATCTTTGTCTGCGAATTAGGGTTTCCTATTAGATGTCCTTCCCTTGGATAAAAACTAATAGTGGCGACTCTTGATTTAAAAATCAATCGCAACAGCTGACGACTCTGCTCGGGATTTCAACTTTAGGTTTTAGGGTTTTTACTTTGGGGTTTTATTTATTTATTTATTAATTTATTGCATTATTTATTTATTACGTTATTTATTTATTGTATTTATTTATTTATTTTCGTTTCTTTATTATTATATATTTGATATGTGGTGGGTTTTTATTTCAAAAAATACTTTCAATAACCCTTAGAAAGAAAGTTCGTCTATTAGCTTAGGGGGTACATCATCCCTGCGAGTTTATGTGACGACTTCGCCTAGAGTCGGTGAACTTCCGAAAAAGGAATACTTATCGAGATATATCCTCTTGATGAGTAGGACTTTGGAAGATCACCCATGACTCTTTGTAACGGCCTTAACCTAAAAATTCATGACGAGACCTTTCACGACTTTGAGACGAAAGTCTCGGTCCGTAAAGAGCCTCCACCTAAGGGAAAAGTCAATCAAACTTTGACCAGGCATAACTTTCTCATACTTTATCAGAAATTTCCTATCCAAGTCTCACTTTGAATAGGATTCAATTCCCTACAACTCATATTCAGCCCTCAAGTTCAAGAAATGCACTCGTGAAAAGATATAAATTGAGACATTATAGGTCATTTGAAAAAGTCAACAAAAACACCTTTTGGGTCAAAGCTTCTTACTTGAACATGGAAGATCCAAGTGAGATGAAACCAAAAGGGTTGTTTATAGGACATCCTAAGCTTTCTAAAAATTCCAAGAACACCCTCTTAGGGTTAAAATTGAGGGAGATATGTATTGTCAAAAATGACCAATTTTTGGAAATGTGCATGATGTCAACATTGATCAAAATGACTTTTTTTCCAAATGGGCCCATGTTTTCTTGTTTTAAACTTGTTCCTAAGATGGCCCACGACCCCTAACCTTATCCACCTATTATTTTATTATTTTTATTATTTATTTTGATTTTTTATCCATTTAAATCAAAATAAATCAATTTAAATAGTAGAATAATCAAATAAAATCAAAGATTTGATTTTATGAGCATATTATGAATCCATGAACAGCTAGCAAATCAAAAAAATTCATGCAACAGCAAATTGATTGGAAAAAATCTTAATTTGGTCTTTTTTGGAAACAAATCATACAAGACAAAGAATGAAATCAAATCTCCATAATTTGCAAAGATATGATTAGTTTTTATTGACCTAATTCATTCCAATATAAGGACATAACATTCTCAAGGCAAGAAAAGAGGGTTTGGGGTCGTGAAAACAAAGGAAGAAGTGACAAATTTTTGTGGAAAAAGTGCAGGTCGGTTTTGATTCTATAGGCTGTTTCAAGCAATTCCAAGGCAAGCAATTTGTTCCTGGACATTTTCTAAATTCATTCCAATCATCGTTAAGCCTTAAAACCTTCAGAAATCACGCCTCACAGTGCCACGGTTTGCATCTTTTTTCAAGGTTCATTTTCAATGATTTATCCATCATAAACATGTTTTGATCATATATCCATGCTTGATATCATATTTGCAATGTTTTTGATTGGTTTGATTGAAGTTTAAGTGCAGGAATGGCACGATGCCATTGTTAGGGTTTTGAGGTCCCAAATTGGGAATTCTATATAAAGGAAAAATTGGACAAAATTAGGGGTACTATCATGCTAAGGAGATGATTTGCAATTGGTCCATGCCTTTGGTTTGAATTTATTCTGCTTGTGTCGTGTTTTTGAATTTTGCAGGTTTTTAGTTACGAACAAAATTTGTCACTACAACCTATAGTGACGGAAAACTACTGTAGGTAAAAGTTCCCCATCTAAAACGACGGATCCCTGAAGAAGGTGATGGCGTGGTGCTCACTGATTCGTCCATTCAAACTATTGGGGACCCACAACGCGCGCGTTTTTTACATGTGACCATAGATCTTTATTTGCCTTATATTTATTTTGTATTATTTTGTTAACAATTAACACGCTTGGTTCAGTTGGCAAGGCAGGGCATGATAATGCTTTAGTCCAAAAGGGGGTGGGTTCGATCCAGCCCTTTTACAAAGTTAATTTTCACTAATTTGTGTCTTCAGATCAAATGCTCCAGGTTCCTGTGCGCTCCTCATGCACTTGCATCACCATACCACAAGATCTCATCATATCCAGATCTAACACTCAACACATGCAGACCATGGTGAACCCTCAAACGTGGCCAGCACTGGATCCAAACGCCTGATTAGGCCAAAGGATTTAGGCTCAATGAAATTCAGCTTCACACCCCCTAATCTACTTTCACCACAGGCCCAATTACTTTCTTTCTTTATTTTCTTTTGTTTTATTTGATTAATTTCTTTTTACAAAACAACAAAAAAATCATTTTTTATTTAATCATAAAATCAAGAAAACCACAAAAATGTAGAATTAGGTTTTTTTATTAAAATTATAATTATTTTTTTGAAAAATAATTAATTTAATGATATTGACTTGATTGTTTTCATAACTAAAATTAATTAGACCAATTATGTTTAATTCACAAATATTTAATTTTCTCATTAAAATACCAAAAAATGTTTTTCTTTAATTAATTAGATTTAGGTTAAGATTTCAAATATTTTTCACAATAATAAAATACAAAAAAATATTTTCTCTTTAATTGATTAGATTTTTAGAATTTAAACTTTGATTCCCGTACTTAATTCTCGCGCACAATATTTTATTTTCCAATTATTGTATTTGCTTCGGGTTTATAATAGCTTTTAATTAGGGCTTACCGCATATTATTTATTGTTTAATCCCCGGTTTTTGGTTATGTAAACTCCTCCCCGAGGCCTTGTAATAGCGTAGGACTCTTTTATTTTCTCGCTTTTATTTTATATGCTTGTATATAATTGTTAGAAACCTAGGTTTGTATGCTTAATCAATTAAATAGATCATTTAATTATAAGATAAATATCTGAAAACAAACACTGCTGCACACTTGCACCCTTAGGGTATGCCTCACTTGGTTGCCTCGGAAAACAATGGTCGTGTCCCTCGAACGTAGGGATACCTTAGTAATGACCCGCGATTCAAAGTTATCATAAGGATCATAGTCTTTACTTATCCCTCGAGTTGCCTACGAGAAATGATCTTGTCCCTCGATGTTGCCTATATGATGATAGTCCCTTCGAAATTCTAAGGTATCCTTACATGTTGCCTTCAATGACAATAACATCCCTTTCGATAGTCCCTCAAACATCCAAAGACTAGGGTTACCTACTCACTAATAGTAGGATAACACGGTCTAAAGGATAGGAGGAAAAGAACGTATTTTTTCGAGTAGGTAGATAACTGTTAGGTACTTGCTCAAATAATCCTTTTTAC
The DNA here is from genome assembly GCA_948472305.1 of Vicia faba. Classification (NCBI taxonomy): domain Eukaryota; kingdom Viridiplantae; phylum Streptophyta; class Magnoliopsida; order Fabales; family Fabaceae; genus Vicia; species Vicia faba. Next base: position 166,519,008 of record OX451735.1, read on the forward strand.
ACCATACACTTTTAAACATACTTTTCAAGTAAAAGTTTTCAAAAAAAACTTTATCACACTCTTGAGGACTGATACAAGAGTTACCATAAAGTGAATCGCCGCACTAAGGTATTTTCAAAGCTTTTCAAACCACACAAACACAAAAGCAATTTTAAAAATGAGCAAGTACCTAAGATCCCATGGAAAACCATGGATGGAAAGGGTGCTAACACCTTCCCTTTCCATAATCTACCCCCCGTACTCAGAAACATATCGAAAAAGGTTTTTTCTGTTCTTTTTCCCTTTTCCTTTGTTGGATAAAATAAAAGACGGCGGCGACTCTTGCTTACCGCAACATTTGCAAACAAAAAATGCAAACCAGTATTAACAGTTGGTTCTGCCACCGTATCACAAGGGGGATCATCAAACGCCCCCCATAATCCAAAAAGAACTGCTTCAAACTACCCAAAAATAAAAGAGGGAGAAATTAATGTTGTAGCCTCACAACCAAGGGCATCACAACCACTAATGATCCTGCAAGGGCAACAATAAGATAGATTTAAAAGGCCACAAAGAAGCTTTGATCCACTCCTTATGCCACCCATCCAGTTATTACAACACTTGGTTAAGGCATCATTGGTGGAAATCAAACCTCTAGCTCCTTCAGTCGGGCCACTCACACGAAGGTATAATGCTGATGCCAAATGCGAATACCATGCTAATTCTCCGGGGCACACCATAGAGCAATGTTGGGCATTCAAACACAAAGTGCAGGACTTGTTAGAATCTCAAGATATCACCTTTGAGAAACCTAACATCAAGATAAATCACATGCCTCCGCATGGTGGGCCGACAATAAATTAAATTGAAGTAGTCATTGACTTTGGGGCAATCAGACAAGCAAAAACCCCAATCAACTTGTTAAAAGAATATTTGTTCGAATGTGAGTTCCTGCTGGAACATAATAAAGCCTTCGAAAGAACTTTGCAAAATCTAATGGACTAGAGGATAGTCCAATTCGGACCATACCCTGAAGAAAAATATGTAGCCGCAATTGAAGGAAAGAAGCCATTGGTAATCCCTTGCCAAGGCCCAAATCTTAACAAGAAAACTCTAGTGATCCTGTGGGAAGAATCAACGGAGACCACAAGGATGGCACCCAAGAAGACTCTCCTAATACCAACTATTCCAAAGGCCACAATGGTGATTAAGGAACCCTCACCTATCCCTTATGAGAGTAACAAAGCAGTGCCATGGAGTTATGACTCGGCCGTATACATTAATGGAATGAAACAAGAAAGTGAGCCCTCACCAAGTCAGGGACCTGCAATTTCTAATATAGCAGGGGCAGGGGGTATGACCCGAAGCGGTCGAATTTTTTTATATGAACCATCAAAGAAGAAAGACGAGAATCCAACAAAGGACAAGGGAAAAGTAGTGGTGGATACAAGTCAAGAAACATAACCACTAAGCAAAAACTTTACTGATCAAGAGGCAGAAGAGTTTCTGAAAATAATCAAAAGAAGTGATTACAGAGTGGTGGATCAGCTTCACCAAACTCCAGCGAAAATCTCCATACTCTCACTACTCATCAACTCTGAAGAACACCGAGACTCCTTGATGAAGGTACTAAGTTCAGCTCACGTCATAGAGGAAATTTCGGTAAATCAATTTGACAATGTCATAGAAAACCTAACATCCGGATCATACCTGGGTTTCAGCAACAATGAATTGCTGCCACAGGGTCGAGCCCATAACAAGGCACTCTACATTACTATGCAAATAGGTACTACCCATTTATCCAGGGTTCTCACTGATACCGATTCTACCCTCAATGTGTTTCCAAAGTCCAGTCTGATAAAGTTAACAATAGATGACGTTGTGATGAGGCCAAGTTCTCCAATAGTGAAAGAATTTGACGGTTCTCGAAGCTCGGTGTTAGGAGAGGTGGATCTTCCAGTTAAAATTGGGCCGCACATATTCAATATCACTTTCCAGGTCATGGATATAAAACCAACATACACTTGCTTACCAGGGAGACCTTGGATCCATGCAGCAGGGGCGGTCACCTCAGCCCTGCATTAGAAATTGAAGTTCCTAGTGGAATGGAAATTAATCATAATCGATGGCGAGGAAGATATCTTTGTAAGTCACAATTAATCATACTAATACATCAGCACCGACGAAGACTGTATAGCTACCCCATTCCAAGCCCTGGAAATTGCTTCAATGGTGACTCTACCAATCGAGAAGGGTAATAAGCTTAAGGTGACATCATGGAGAGATCTGCAAGAAACCATGGGATGTGATTCCTCAAAAGGATGGGGAAAGCTCCCAGAGATCCCTGAGAAGAATAATCGATTTGGATTGGGCTATGAATCATCGAAAGTTACTCGAAAAGGAAAAGCACGCTTCCCTCCGATTCGAGAGAACTTTGTCAACAAGAGAACAGAGCATGGCGGACACTTGGCGATGATATCTAACAAAGTTCACACCAGAAAGGCAATGGACTTTATCAGGGAGTGCGCTCTAGGAGTAGAATTCAAAAGTTGGATTGTCGTGGAGATTCCCGAGATATTTTTCTTTCCTAAGTAATTTTCCTTGTTTTAGAAGAACCTATGTCAAGCCTGAGGCATAGGGGTTGCTTGTAATGGTTCCCCATTTTGTTTCATACAATATTTATAATCAATAAAAGTTATATTTTGTTTTCAATCAAGATCCTTGTCTTTCTCTTGTATTCATTCCTTAAAAAATAAAAATGGCAATACTTTCTCTGTATATGCATTTTCAAAAACTCATATACTAAAATCTGCACCAAAACATGATAAATGTGTAGATCCATGCCCAAAAACACCGATAATGTTACTGCTGCGACCCGATACAATTTTGAGGCTCCTATCAACCAAGTTGAAGAGGAAGATGATGAAGATCTGGAACTCCCTGAGGAAATGACGAAGGAAATAGAACAAAAGGCTGACAGCATACTATTCACAGTGATTTATGGTAAACAACCGCTAGTCTTCCAAACTATCGAATGAACTTAATTACTGTTATTCAATTTCTCTGGTAACTTGCAGGATCGACTAGATTGATCCTATGGGACATGGTTGTTTGGCTAAATCTAATTGTAAAACTGGTATTCATATTTAGGACTTCTAATTAAAGTGTTTCAAAGACATCCAATCCATTTCGATTACTATACTAAATGATTCGAAGGATAATTTCTATATGATATAAGGAATGTTCATTAAAAAAGTAAAAAGACTTGAGATTGGAAGGATTAAGTGAGTGAATGTAAAAGTTGCTGGATGTTTAAAGGATTCAAACATAAGAAAAGCGTTTAAATGCAGAAAGAAATAAATGACGCTGAATGTAAAAGCTTTAGTGTAAAGGCATGAACGTAAAAATGTTTGAAGCACAAATGAAATGGAAATGAAAGACAAAACTGGAGAATATAAAGAGTTTTCATTGAATTGTAAATGTTGGTGTTATCATACATACATCTTTCGAGCATTCGTTTCCCTATCCATGCGGTATTTTGAATGTTTACTGAATTCGTACAACAAATATGACACCCCGAAATCCTAACACTAAGACCTTTATTTATACTATTTCGACCATAACGGTCTTGCTATCAGAATTTGCCACGTTCGAAGCATGCAGAGCATTACTTCCCTCTAGCCTCCACGCGTCCTCGAACGCTCCAACGCTTATGTATTTGAATTTCAAATATCTCGCTCACGTTTGAATTTCAAATGCCTTGGAACCTTCATTTCGAATTCGTTTCAAAGGTTATTTTCGAAAACAACCTTCACAAATATAATCTTATCATTATTTCGAAAAATTATTTAGCCTTACACTCCACAACTATCATTCGAAACCTTGAACTTTAATATTTCCATTCGAAAAAAACAGTCTCTTCCATTCCAAACCATAAAACTTGCTTTATTCAAACAAAGCCCAATCATTTCATTTCGAATCACAATATCAAAATCTTCAGCCAACAAAATGCCCCTTTAAAATATGTATTTCGAACCCTTTGAGAAATACTTATTTTAAATAGATTCACAAGATTTTGATAGGTCTTTTGAAGAATCATGACATTTACTGTGCATGACTTTACCCACATCAATCAAGACGCCTCTTTGAGTACCTAACCGTCTTGGACCAGTTACCACAGCACGGTGTGGTTTTAAAAATAATGATTACTATTAATCACACTCATTACCAACACTAGATCTTACGCCACCTCTCTCTAAATCCAACCAACGACTTCCACGTACCCCTAGTCTTATTTAGTGGGTGTTTACACTCACTCTTCCACACTCCCTATAAAACTCATCAGTTTAGCCTTTTCTTCTTTTTCTCCAAAATTATGAAACCCCCCTTTTTTTTTACTAAACCCTAAAACTTCCAGCAATCTTAACAATGTCTTCATCAACATCATCATAATTGAAGAAATCATCAAAGAGGAAGAACAAGAACAACAACACGGAAACTGTCATGGAGAGCAAGATGGGTATTTATCATAATCAATCTGTGCTCAATCCTCAAGCGATCTCCAAAGAGAAAGAAATGTTGTATTCTTCTCAGGTATTAATCCCTACCATTGTTGCTGGAAAAAGGTTTGCCCTAATGGGTCCTTTAACCGTTTTTGAAATTCTGAAAGATACTAGGAAATTTTTTCCCGTTTGCTATAAATTCAAACCCCTATTCAACAAGATGGATGCCCCTAAGGCAGGAACTGAAGACATAAGCGAATCATCTGATTCAAAAACAACTGAAACTCCAATCTCACCTCCAAAAGATCCTTTTATTTTAGATTACATCAAAAGCAATTTCAAACCATTTCGATCCTGCCCCACTTCAGATGTAGCATATCAAAACTGGCTCACTAAAGTAGAATCCAAAAAATCCCAACAATGGGAAGAATTAGGAATTTATAATTTAATCAAACTGTCGAAACCAGGCTTTACTTACAGTCACCCATTGTTATTTGCTTCATTGTACTTCTAGGACAACACTTATAACACTTTCCACCTTCTGGGCGGAATGATAACACCCACCTTCTTTGATATAGCTGCCATCACTGGTCTTTCACCAGTGGGGGAAACTTATATTCCTAATAACGAAGAACATTCTAGCATCATTGACTTCGATGTCAAACTAGCTAGCTTTTCAAAATTCATCAGCCATTATCATACTGAAGGGGATGATGTCTCAGACGTAGAACATATCACTTTCCTTACCTTGTGGCTATCACGATATGTGTTCTGCAGCAGATCCTTGCAAGTGGCGAGTAGGTTCATTCCCCTAGCCAGGGATTTCCATGAAAAAAGGAAAGTCTGCCTGAGTGAACTGCTACTCGTCGATCTTTATGAGAGCTTAAGGTCAGCAGTTTCTGGTTTAAAATCCCATGCTCCAAAGAACATTCTTCTGGATGGACCCTTTTGGTTGCTTCAACTATGGCTTAATGCCATGTTCGAATCTTCTTTATCAACTGCTGATACTATCATCGAACAAGATCCAGAAATAGCTGACAGGATCATCGAAGGCACAAGGCTTCGAAAGCTTACTCCAAATGATGACAAGGATGATTTCAAAGTCCATTTTTCTAAATACATCATGATCTTCTCAAAAAGACACAAGTTCGAAGAGTCCATGGCACCTTTTGCTCAAAGGACTTGTGGACCATCATGGTTCACAACGTCTCTCTCAGAAGCTGTCAAGAGCAGAGAGATGCAGGACATTTGGAAAGCTTTTCTTCTTCCTAGGCTAATTTCCTCAAGAATTACTCCAACAAAGAATCAGATTTTCCTCCTGGCTTATCAACCCAATTTCGTTTCTCGATAATTTGGCCTGTGCCAATTAATTCCTGAACCTTTGTTCCAAACACAAAGTGCCATAACCTCAGGCAAAACGTTCAAAGCAAGAGAGGCCAAATTACAACAGGAGCAATATCAAGATTTTGCTCAGTTCGAGCTTTTACCTTTCGAGCCAACATACTTCACAGCAAAAGGATTTCTTGAATGGTGGACTAAGTTCTACCAGACATATATGTTTGACACACTCACCATTCAACAAAAGCTAACTGGCGCGTTCAATGTGCAGGTACACTCCAAGAAAGGTATGTTCACTCATGTTAAAGAAATTAGGGCTTTTCAAAATTATTTCGAAACCACTTATGATCCCACACACTTGGGAACCACTGTACATCGAGCGGCCGGGACCTTGAAGGAAAAATTTAAAGAAAAAATTTCTGAGTTCAAACTTCCTTCAGGGTTATCACCTGAGGATAGGTATAGGTTGGCACTCGAAATGCATCCACCTAAATTTCCTAGGTTGCCTACCTCAGAACTGGCTCTGGCTTGGTTTCCTCCGTACCCTTGGTGGTTTACTTGCAAAGAAATGTTCAAATACCAATCTCGAAAGAAACTAAAGCCATCTGAGACTGTGACATGGGCTCGTTACTGGCTTCATAATTTCCCAAGACATCTTCGCTATGACCTTCCTTCCATTTCGATTACATCTAATCAAGGCACAGGTGCAAATGCTTGGGAAAATTCCAATTGTATCCTAATTCCCTTATCCTTAACATTTTACCTTAATTGTTTCACTTTTCAGCCATTAGGATAAAAAACGTTACTTCGAAGCCCAAGGCAGGGAACACTTCTCAACAAGCTACTGAAGTCAGCGATGATGTAACTCCAACAATACCAACAACAACAACAACTACTACAACAACAACACCGGCAATAGCAGACATTTAAATTCCAAAGGTAATCAACTAACCCTGTTATTTCAAATAAACTGAAGTTTATGATTTAGATCTAACTTATGTTTAAACCTTTTCAGACTAGCAAACTTCCACCAACTACTCCTAAGAAAAGGAAACAAGGCCCCATTGAGAAGAACCTCAAGACTGGTGAAAATTCTCCAACAGCTTCTAAGAAGAAGAAAATGAAAGAAAGCTCCAAAGGCCCTAAACCTACTAACGTTCCTGGACTTGATTCCAAAGACGTTGCTCCCTCAACAACATCCAAAATTTCACCTTCGACTTCCAATGTAATATTGGAACATATTGACAGTAAGATTTCTTCTGATAATCCACAGGTAATTCAAATTCGAATTCCTAACAAAAATAGTTATTCATACCTTGGTACATATTCTTAACTTTTCTTTGTTCAATGCAGGATACTTAGAACACGAATCCTACTGCTTCAACTCCTCCAACCGGGACCACTGCTCCAATCACTTCCTCTCTCCATGGGGACTCCAGCAACTTCGTGCAAAACAAAGGGTCTTCCAACATGGTGGCCCTGACTGGGACTTCGGAGGCACACGATGATCAAGGCACCTTACCTCCTTTGAAGGAAGCAAACGAAGAATCACCCAACAAGTCTAAAGAAAATCCACCAGAAACTTCCCTTCTGAAATCTCCTCTTGGAACTCTTCAAGAGAGTCCAAAAATCACTCATGCTGAAAAGGACAATACTGATTCTCCTCAAGAGAGTGAAGAAACTGCAGAAGAAAGATCTGGTGAAGACGAAACCCAAAGTGGTTCGGCTGATGAAACGAAGTCTGATGCTAATAGCAGCGAGACCAATACTGTCGATGTGGTGGATCTGTGCGACGAAGGAGAAAGTACTGAGCAAGGAAAGGATGAAGATAATGGTGGTAAGACTAAAGAACCTATGGAGGTCGAAATGGACGTGACTCCTTTGAACATGGAACTTCTCCCAACTTCCCCGCCTCGACTGACTGAAGAGGAACTAGCTCTCCTAAAACACAATGACCCAATTGGGTACATGAAAACTAAATTGGCCCAAAAGGACATCCCTTTCACTAGGGTTGGCACTGGTTCAACTAACAACACATTGTCCCCAGATGCTAGAGCTATACTTCTTAACAAAGTCAGGAAAACAATCCTTGATGTAGACCTATTCTAAGTTCTTAAAAAGGATAGCACTGCTTGCTATACCATGAAGGAACTTCTCACTCAAGTTAACTTCGCAGCTTGCTCCTTGCCAGTCAGCACTATATTGTTCGACCTCCAAGCATTATTGGATGATGTGACTGGATGTCTCCTACAAGATGAATTAGCTGCTGCTAAAGTTCAGGAGAAACGAAACACCATGGATGCTGCTTATGAGCGCGCTTCGAAACTGTCTAAAGAGGCTGAAGACCAAGCAACACGTTTTAAACAGGCGAAGGCTGACTATGAAGTTTGAGCGCGGTCTATTCTCTTTTGGGAAGGACAAATTCAAGAGCTCCAGCAAAAGGTCAAAGAAGCTCAACAACAGCAACTGGCTTACAAAACTGACACCGTTAGTAACCAATTCGAAGAACTTCTTAGCGGGGCCTTTCTGAAACAGAAGCAGCAGAGTGTATCAAAGGAGAAGTAACTACTCTGGAAGGAGCGAGACGTTATACCCGGCAAAGAATTGAGTCCTTTAGAAGCACCTTTGCAAGATTGAGAAACAACGTTTATTTTTAAATCTTTGCTTATTTGAATTAATTTGAGTCTCGATTTTGTAATATTTGAACAACGCCATTTTGGAAACGTATGGCACCATTTTGGCATCTCCTTATAATATTTCGACTACGTTGCTATTATTCGAATCTCCTGCAGGTGAGGTCTATATTTTTTCAAATATTTTCCGTTAACCTTTAAGATTCGTTTGTCATCAGTTAACTCTTCGATTTCATACGCGTTGTTTGAGAATCTCTTTAGTATTCGAAAGGGTCCTTCCCAATGAGGTGAGCATTTACCTAACGTTTTATTCTTATTGTCCATGGGCAATATGACTTTCCAGACTAAGTCATTAACAGTGAATGTTTTACCTTTCACCCTTTTGTTGTATGCCTTGGCCACCCTTTCCTTTTGCCTCATTAGGATTTCCAATGCATGCAATCTAACTTCGTCTAACTCAACTAACTCATTCATCATCATCTCCCAATATAATGCAGATGGGATCTCATTTTGCCTTTGAATTCGAACTGATTGCAGATGAATTTCCACTGGTAAAACTGCATCATGGCCAAATGTTAGTTGGAAAGGCGTGGTGTTAGTAGCTTCTTTAGGAGATGTTCTACAAGCCCAGAGTATTTGGTCCAAAGTTATGCCAATTCTTTGGCTTCTTACCAACATGTTTTTTAATTAACCCTATTATCACTTTGTTTGCTGCTTCGACCTGACCATTTGCTTGAGCATAATATGGCGTTGATGTTAATAATTTAAAACCCATCTCCTGAGCAAATTCTTGCATCTTTCTACCAGTAAACACAGAACCTTGGTCTGTGGTTATACTCTCTGGTAATCCGAACCTATAAATTATCTGTTTCTGTAAGAACCCAATAATAGCCTCTTGATCAGCAACTATTAATGGTATTGCTTCGATCCACTTGGTAAAATAATCAATTCCTACTAAGATATATTTCTGTCCTTTAGACGAAGCAGGATTGATCTCTCCTATTAAATCTAATGCCCATCCTCTAAAGGGCCATGGTTTAATGATCGAATGTAACTCACTTGCAGGAGCATGTTGAATTCCTGCATGTTTCTGGAAATCTTCACACCCTTTAGCAAAATCTATACAATCTTTGAGCATGCTGGGCCAATACATGCCATATTGGAATAACAACCATTTCATTTTATGGCCTGCTTGATGTGCCCCACATATCCCATTGTGGACCTCTGATAATGCTAAGTATGCCTCACATTCTCCTAGGCACTTCAGTAATACGCCTTCCTGGGTCTTCTTGAACAATTCATTTCCCATGAGGACGTATGATAACGCTCTATATTTTATCTTCCTATCAACATTCAATGTTGGGTTTTTTAAATAATTCACAATTGGACTTCGCCAATCTGCATCTGACAAGGCGTCTATGGCTAATACTTCGAATTCCTGCTTGTCAGCACAACCTAACTTTGTATTTTCTAAGTCTGATGGTATGAGTCTAGTAGCCATAATCCTTCCTCTTAATTCAACCAAATCTTCAAATTCTTTGGTGGAAACTTTATACCCTGAAGCCAACTGTGCTAGGTCATTTGCCTCTTGATTTTCTATTCTTGGTATATGTTTAATATCCATGTATTCAAAATTTTTGAGTAGCCTATTAACTATGACGAAATACGTAATCAAATTGTCCTTTATGCATTTGTATTCCTTTGTTATTTGCTTGACCACTAGCTCCGAATCTCCTCTAATTTCGACTCTAGTTGCCCCCAATTCCAACAAAGCTTCAAGTCCAACGATAAGCGCTTCGTACTCAGCTTTGTTGTTCGAGCAACGAGGACCATCTAACTTATACTTGAATTTTCTTGGAATTCCTTCGGGAAAAATTATAAGAACTCCAACACCACTACCATCTTTATGGGTCGAACCATCAAAGTATAATTTCCAAGGTTGCATTTCAACGTGACCCATGACTGTCTCTTCGATCAGTGAATGATCAACAATGAAATCAAAAATTACTTGACCTTTCACAGCTCTTAAAGGCATGAAAGTCAAAGAATACTTTGTCAAGGCCAAAGCCCATTTACCAATTCTGCTGTGCATTATTGGTTTCGAAAGCATGTGTTTGATAACATCGAAATGAGATAAAACATGAACATCAACAGGCTTTATATAATATTTAAGTTTCATACAAGAGAAATACAAACAGAGACATAGCTTTTCTATGTTGCTATATCTGGTTTCCGCATCATTTAACACCCTACTTAAATAGTATACGGCTCTTTCGATGCCATTGCTATCCTCTTGTGCTAACATACTACCTATGGTAACTTCAAAGGCGAATATGTACAATATCATGGGTTTTCCCCATGAAGGTGGAGCCAAGATAGGAGGCTGAGTGAGATATCTTTTTATATTGTCAAACGCCTCCTGATGTGCTTCGTTCCATTCAAAAGCTTGTCCTTGCTTCAAACGAAGTAACGGAGAGAAAGCCTGGGTTCTTCCACTTAAATTCGAAATGAACCTTCTTAAAAAGTTAATTTTACCTAGCAAAGATTGCAACTCCTTTTTTGATGTAGGTGCTTTCGTTTCTACAATGGCTTTGGTCTTGTTTTGGTTGATTTCGATGCCTTTCTTATAAACCACAAAACCAAGGAAATCTCCAGCCTGCACGAAAAATGCACACTTAAGGGGGTTCATTTTTAAGCCATGCTTTCTCATTCTTTCGAATGATTGGCTCAAATGATGCAAATGAGTTTCTGCAGATACTGATTTGATGATTATATCATCAATGTACACCTGCATAAAAGTCTCAATGAAATCATGAAAAATCGAATTCATTGCCCTTTGATAAGTTGCTCCAGCGCTTTTTAAACCAAAAGGCATTACTACCCATTCATAGGTGCCTAAGGCTCCTGGACAACGAAATGTTGTCTTAGCAACATCTTCTTCAGCAATAAAGATCTGGTTATACCCAGAGTATCCATCTAACATACTTAAATATTCAAATCCTGCAGCAGAATCTATTAACATTTCTGCCACAGGCATGGAATACTCATCTTTGGGGGTAGCAGTATTTAAATCTCTAAAATCTATGCAAATTCTCAGAGAGCCATTCTTCTTAATAACAGTTACTATATTTGCTAACCATTCAACATACCTTATGGTCCTGATGAATTTGCAGCACAACAACGTTTCAATTTCAGCTTTAATCTTCGTGAGAACTGCTGGTGCGAACCTTCTAGGGGTCTGCTTGATGGGCTTCTTGCCATCCTTGATTGGAAGTCTGTGTTCCACTAGCTCCCTCTTTAAACCAGGCATTTCATCATAGTCCCACGCGAAATAATCTTTGTTTTTCCTAAGAACTTCGATCACTTTCTGCTTGAGGCTTGAATTGAGTTTTGTGCTCACGTAAGTTATTCTTTTTGTGTTTTCATCTCCCAAGTTCACCTCTTCGAGTGGATCCTGCGCTAACATTTTAGCACCTGAGTCTGTGGGGTCCTTCTCGAAGCCTAAAGGTTCTTTATCATAAATGGCATCTAGCCTTTGATCTATTTTAACTATTTCTTGTTCTTCAGAGGGTGAGCCTTTTGAGCCATCCCCACCTGTTTTGTTTACTTCTGCAGCCATACTATCCACTTCAGCTTCTAAGGCCGCCTTCCATTCGTTCTCAGCCATGTAGGCCGAAATCTTTTCGAAGAAGGAGGACTCAATCATGAGCAGGACTATCGAGTTCCCAGCCTGCTGGCCGTCTTTGTGCAGCGCCTTCGACCTCTCCATCTCCCTTGATTAGTATTCGATCCTAATACATTCCATCATGGCGAAGGGTCATGTAATAATGCGCGTTCCTGGTCTCATTGATCTCGTCGTTAGGGGTACAAGGAGCAATTTTGGCTAAGTGTTTGTCATAGTTTCTCTTATCAACTAGGTTGACTGCTGTCATGAAATAGCTTTGGTCAGCTTCGATGTTTTCAACAATGCCATCCTCTATCCATAATACTAACCTCTGATGCATCGACGAGGGGACTGCTCTAACGCCATGGATCCATTCTCTGCCCAACAGCAAATTATAGTTGGCTTTAGCTTCGATTACCATGAACATAGTGGGTCTGCAGCTTGATCCCACTGTCAAATCCACTTGGATCACCCCCAATGTCTAGCCTACTTTACCTTCATAGTTTGATAGTACCATATTGTGTGGTTTTATGTCAACATCTTGTATCCCTAACTTCTTCAACATGAAATGAGGCATCAAGTTCACTGCAGCGCCTCCATCCACCAGGACTTTGTTTACGCCATGTGTACCAACTTTTGCTCGAATGAACAATGGCTTTAGGTGATTTTGGATGGCTGGTTCTGGGTACTCGAAGAAGGCATTCTGCTCTTCGACAGCCCCATTGTCCATCAAATAATAGCATACTGGCCTATGTTTCGTCAGGTCTATTGTATCATCCTCCTCGTGCTCTCCGACTTCAGTCTCTTGCCCAAATTCGCAAGGCAACACAGATACTACATTGCAGTTGATGTTGAGTGAAGAATCCCCTTCTGATTCGAAATTGTCAGTCAGCATATCCTCATCCTCCTCTGGACCTGGCGTATATTCCTTCGATTCGTTTTGCTTTGTTTCAGAGAAAATTTTCTTGCTAACTGGAGGTTTTCCCCCAGGTTGATTGTTTGGTGCAGGTTTGTTGGTACTCGATTCCTCTTTGTACTTGCTCGAAGCCACTCCTTTGTCTAACATAGCTTCTCTCTCAGCTTTTCGAACTCTTTGTTGCTTGTGCCATTGTGACCTTGACATAGGGTTCTTTCCCTTGTAGTTTTCCAACCTTACTTCTTCCCTTTTCGCCATATTGAACTGCCTTCTGTATGCCATGGCATGGCGTGCATTTCGTTCATTATTCCTCCACTTGTCTTTCCCCTTGTCAGCCCTAACTTGTAGCCACTTGTCCATTAGTACCTCAGGAGGAACTTTGAATGTTACCCTTCGAGCGCCTCTAGGATAAGGGTTGTCAGGCCTCCGTTGGGTGTAGTTGTTCTCGAAACATTGGCCCATCTGACCAGTTTCTCTGTGGTTCCAACATGGGGCGAAAGGGACTATTTCGAAGGTTTCGGCCACTTTCTGATCATATACTGCAGAACATCTTGGACACACTAGGCATTTGGTTGCCCCCTTGTGACAACGAACTAAGAACCCCAAAAGACTTTCTCCAGCCTTAGGGTAGCATCTGAACAGCTGGTTATCCTGGCGCCAGTTGACGCCTGTTCATGCCCTTTGTCTTTTTTCAAAGTCTGCAGCAATTCTCTGATTACAAATAATGCTGCATTTGGTACATAACATCATTACAGCATTCTCTTTGTGGCATAGCATAAGGTAGTCTTTGAGACTGGCATCCCTAGCATAACTGTCTTCCATCTTGTATTTTTCTTTCTCTAAGTACCTTTCCATTTCCTTCATTTCGGAACAAGGTTGCTCCATATTCACCATGTTAACATCCACATCTTCTCCTTTAATATCAGTATCTACCCATCCTGTAGGTTTGATGTCTTCAATTGGGGTCTTTGAGCTTTCTGGGGCGGAATACTTCACCATGTAATCGAACTTTCCGCTGGGCTCCCCCAAGGTATCCCATATTCATTTCTGAGGAAGAACTGGCAGTGTGATCTGTACTTTCTCCAACTTTCGCCTCAGGCTTTCAGTAGCCTGTGTCAAATTTTGTTTTTGGTTCTCCTGGCCTTCAGTAGCCTGGATCTCTTTCGAAGCAACCAAAGGAACTACTTCGATCAAAGCTTCTTGTTCCTTATGGAAGTCCTCAATAACTTCCTTTTCGACTTCAACTAACACGTAGTTTTCATCTTCAGTGTTTTCCCCTTCTGATGGAGTGTCACCTTCATTTGCTCCAACCATATTTATCTCTCCAATGTATGCAGGTTCAGAGTAATTGGTGTCAGCAACATCTAAAGGGTCATCATCCACTTTCATCTTTCGCTTGTCAGCGAACCTTAATCTACCATCCTTGATTGCATTTTGAATCAGATCCCTGAAAAGAAAACATTGTGAGGTTTTGTGGCCTAAGAAACTGTGATACTTACAAAACTCTCTTTTCTTTCTTTGGTCTAAAGGTGGTAATTTGACATTCGATGGCACTATTAGTTGGCCATCTTTGACAAGCAAATAAAAAATTTCATCACATTTCGTTACGTCGAAGGTATACACCTTCTTTGGGAACTTGTCACTTTTCTCATTTTCAATAATTTCTTTCTCTTTTGTGGGAACTAGTAATTTACAAGAGTAAGGTGGAGCCTATTTCAATTCAGCGAGATCAATTTCGACCTCTTCGAATTCAGGGTAATCTCCTGCTTCCTCAGTTTCGACATAGGAAACCCTTTCTTTCTTGTTATTTTTAAAAACCCTGGCTTTCTCGGCCTTTAGTCTTTCGACTTGTCGAACCCTGTCCGCTAATTGGGCCATATCCCTCAAGTATTGTGTATCTAATTTCTTTCGAATGGAGTAGTCTAGGCCACCAGCAGCCATTTCGACTAACTCATGTTCAGGAACTACTGTGAAACATCTAGACTTCAAGAGTCTGAACCTATTCATATAATCATCTATGGGTTCAGTAAACTTCATCTTGACACTGGCTAGCTCTTTCAGACTTATTTTAGATTGTCCCATGTAGAATTGTTCATGAAATAATCTCTCCAAAAGAGTCCAAGTATCTATGGATCCAGGAGGCAATATGGTGAACCATGTGAAAGCGTTCTTAGTTAGGGAACTTGGGAAATATTTAATGCTAAGTTTCTCATTATTTGCTATGTCTCCTGCTTCGGTCAGATACCTGGCTATGTGCTCGACTGTTGACTCATTGGTGTCTCCAGCAAACTTTGTAAATTTAGGGACCTTATATCCCCTTGGTAAATCAGTGTGCATCACATAATCTACTATGGGAGAGGAATAGTTTGGCCTTATAATTCCTGTATTGAGACCGTTTTGAGCCATAATCCTTTCTATCATGGTGGTTAAATTGTTTTCTGCTAAGATGTTGTCATTTCGAATTCTATGAACGACTTCATCAGCATCTTGGTGTCAACCCACCATGACAACTCCTCTAGGTTGTTCTTCTCGAAACTCTGGGACTTCTAACCTTTCGACCCTTGCCCCTGGTTCTATAACTCCCTTTTGTGGTTCCTCTCAAATCACAAGGGCTTCTTGTCTTTGTTCCCTTGCCCCCAAGTTAACCCCCTCTCTGGCTGGTCTATAGGGTGGGTCATCAGCAATTTGTTCTATGATGGGTATGTTTGTTCGAACCAACGCTAGATTCTGCCTACGCCTTTCTGGCAGAGCAAAAAAATCTGCTATTCGACTCATCTTGTCCGTGTTTTCTCTGTTGGTTGCAGTTACATTTTGTACTATTGGGGCAAAGATTTCTTGCATAGTCTGCGCTAACACTCCTATCATATTATGGTTACTCTCATCCATTAATTGTCTAAAGGCCATCTGATTTTCTGTGGTTAAGATAGGCAGTGTATTATGACCTACTGAACCTTGGGTTTTTGTCATAAATTGGTTGGCCCCAGATCCGGACCCAAATTGTGGTGACGAATTTGATGTGGAATTGTACAAACCCGCCATAAAAGATGTTGGCGTCCCATAAGATGGATTTCTGGGTCTAATGCCATTGAAACCGGGTGGTCTAGTTGGTGGTGGGGTGGCGAAATGGGTTTGTGTCCCTGATGGTGGGACAAATCCCGCAAGATAACCAGTGGTCCCTATATTTCCTAGGGTCGAACTGTTGGTTGTCGTGCCACTTGCTCCATTTGTGGCCACACTACTGGTAGAAGATGCAACGGACTGTGCGTTTGTAGGGATCATGTTAGACGTCCCCGTCGAAACAGACTTATTGGTGCTTGTTCCATGTGGGGAATTTTGTTCCCCTTGTTGATTGCTTGGATTAGACATCCTACTACTATGTTTTCTTCTGGGTAAGGGTTGGTTACTATTAATTGTTTTACCACTTCTAAGGTTCATATAACAGCGAAATTGATACTCATAAAAGAACTTACACAGCGAGATTATATCCTAAAACTCCTTACTTTCGACTTTCTTAACAACGGGTCCCACCGGGTGTGCCAATTTGTTCACAGTGATTTCTGGTAAACAACTGCTAGTCTTCCAAACTATCGAATAAACTTAATTACTGTTATTCAATTTCTCTGGTAACTTGCAGGATCAACTAGATTGATCATATGGGACATAGTTGTTTGGCTAAATCTAATTGTAAAACTGGTATTCATATTTAGGACTTCTAATTAAAGTGTTTCAAAGACATCCAATCCATTTCGATTACTATACTAAATGATTCGAAGGATAATTTCTATATGATATAAGGAATGTTCATTAAAAAAGTAAAAAGACTTGAGATTGGAAGGATTAAGTGAGTGAATGTAAAAGTTGTTGAATGTTTAAAGGATTCGAACATAAGAAAAGCGTTTAAATGCAGAAAGAAATAAATGACTCTGAATGTAAAAGCTTTAGTGTAAAGGCATGAACGTAAAAATGTTTGAAGCACAAATGAAATGGAAATGAAAGACAAAACTGGAGAATATAAAGAGTTTTCATTGAATTGTAAATGTTGGTGTTATCATACGTACATCTTTCGAGCATTCGTTTCCCTATCCATGCGGTATTTTGAATGTTTACTGAATTCGTACAACAGATATGACACCCCGAAATCCTAACACTAAGACCTTTATTTATACTATTTCGACCATAACGGTCTTGCTATCAGAATCTGCCACGTTCGAAGCATGCAGAGCATTACTTCCCTCTAGCCTCCACGCGTCCTCGAACGCTCCAACGCTTATGTATTTGAATTTCAAATATCCCGCTCACGTTTGAATTTCAAACGCCTTGGAACCTTCGTTTCGAATTCGTTTCAAAGGTTATTTTCGAAAACAACCTTCACAAATATAATCTTATCATTATTTCGAAAAATTCTTTAGCCTTACACTCCACAACTATCATTCGAAACCTTGAACTTTAATATTTCCATTCGAAAAAAACAGTCTCTTCCATTCCAAATCATAAAACTTGCTTTATTCAAACAAAGCCCAATCATTTCATTTTGAATCACAATATAAAAAATCTTCAGCCAACACATACAACCATACCAAGAGGTTGTGGAGACCATTAATCTGGGCACAGAGGAAGATCCCAAAGAAGTCAATCTAGGGGCAAGGTTAGAGCAGAGTGTCAAGGAAGGGTTGATAAAACTATTGCATGAGTACGTGGACATATTCGCTTGGTCCTACAGAGACATGCCAGGGTTAGATACCGATATCATGGTGCACAAACTACCTCTCAAAGAAGGGTATTCTCCAGTTAGGCAAAAACTCGGGAGAACTCGTCCATATATGTCCATCAAAATCAGAGAAGAGGTTCTTAAACAATTTGACGCAGGGTTCTTAGCTGTGGTAGATTATCCACCCTGGATAGCTAACATTGTGCTCGTACCCAAGAAAGACGGCAAGGTATGCATGTGTGTGGATTGCCGAGATTTGAACAAAGCAAGCCCCAAGGACGATTTCCCGCTACCCCACATAGATGTTATGGTGGATAACACGGCTCAAGCCTCAGTATTCTCATTCATGGACGGCTTCTCGGGCTATAATCAAATCAAAATGGCGCCCGAAGACATGGAAAAGACTACCTTCATGACACCTTGGGGAACTTTCTACTACAAAGTAATGCCATTCGGTCTCAAGAATACAAGGGCAACCTATCAGAGGGCAATGGTCACATTATTCCATGACATGATCCACAAGGAGGTTGAAGTATACGTAGATGACATGATCGCCAAATCCCATACAGAGGAGGAACACATCATACATTTACAAAAGTTATTCGAACGACTATGCAAGTTCAGACTGAGGTTAAATCCGAACAAGTGTACATTTGGCGTCAGATCAGGCAAATTGTTGGGTTTCATCGTAAGCCGGCAGGGTATCAAAGTGGACTCCGACAAAGTAAAAGCTATAAAAGGGATGCCAACACCGAGGACAGAAAAAGAAGTGTTTGGTTTCTTAGGGCGATTGAATTACATCTCAAGGTTCATATCGCATCTAACAGCCACATGTGAGCCAATATTTAAGTTATTACGAAAAGATTAGACGGTAGTATGGAATGATGATTGTCAAACAGCCTTCGAGACGATAAAACAGTATCTGCAAGAGCCACCAATCTTAATGCCGCCAGTTCCCGGAAGACCACTCATCATGTATCTGACAGTGCTCGAAGGATCAATGGGTTTTGTTTTGGGACAGCATGATGAAACACGTAGAAAGGAACATGCGATTTACTACCTTAGCAAGAAATTAACTGACTGCAAAACCAGGTACTCACTCCTTGAGAAAACTTGTTACACATTGGCTTGGGCTACCAAGAGGTTGAGGCAATATATGTTAACCCACACTACATGGTTAATATCAAGAATGGATCCTCTAAAGTACGTGTTTGAAAAACCAACTCTTACCGGGAGAATCGCATGATGGCAGACGCTACTATCAGAATACGACATCCAATATGTCACTCAGAAGACCATCAAAGGTAGTATACTAGCTGCTCATCTAGCTCACCAACCGCTTCCAGAACCAGCCTATGAAGTTTGACTTTCTAGACGAAGATGTCATGATTATAGCCGACTATGAAATACCAGGACCCGACGAAGGGCCCGAGCCAGGGGCACGTTGGACACTCACGTTTGACGGGGATTAAAATGCATTAGGGCACGGCATATGGGCAGTTTTGACTTCTCCAAAGAACTACTACAAGCCATATACCGCAAGATTGTGTTTTGATTGCACCAACAACATTGTCGAGTACGAAGCTTGCATACTAGGACTGGAAGCTTCCATCGATATGAGAATAAAGCACCTCGAAGTATTTGGGGACTCTGTATAAGTCATATATCAGGTTAATGGCGAATGGGATACAAAACACCCAAAACTGATTCCATATCGGGATCATATTTTGAAGTTGGCCACGGAGTTCACCGAGATCACTTTCAGCTACACCCCGCGAGAAGAAAATCAAATGGCAGATGCTCTGGAAACTCTATCAGCTATGTTCAAGGTAACCTGGCTGAATCATGAACCACGCATCACAATTAGAAATTTCAAAGAGCCCGCACACTGTCTTGCTATTTAAGAAGAACCGGAAAGAAAGCCTTGGTTCTACGACATCAAGAAGTACCTATAAAAGCAGGAATATCCAGAAAATGCCTCTATCATTGACAAACGAACCCTGCGGAGGTTAGCTTCAAAATTCTTTCTGAGTAATGGGGTGCTATACAAAATAAACTACGACATGGTACTACTCAGGTGTGTGGAGAAGCAAGAAGCGGATACACTTATGAGAGAAATTCATGAGGGTACTTTCGGGACTTATACAAATGGGTATGTCGTGGCTAGAAAGATTTTGCGAGCAGGGTATTATTGGTTAACAATGGAAGCCGACTGTTATCACTACACGAAGACGTGTCATAAATGTCAGATCTATGCCGATAAGATAAATGTGCCACCAACTCCTCTGAACGTCATGAGCTCCCCTTGGCCATTCTCAATGGGGAATTGATATGATTGGCATGATCGATCCGAAAGCATCCAACGGACACCGTTTTATACTGGTAGCCATCGACTACTTTACCAAATGGTAGAAGCAGCATCCTACGCCAACGTGACAAGTCAAGTGGTTACACGCTTCATCAAGCAGAATATCATATGCAGATACAGGGTCCCAAGCTGGATAATTACCGATAATGGGTCCAATTTAAACAACAAAATGATGAAGGAACGGTGCGATGACTTTAAAATCGAGCATCATAATTCTTCACCCTACAGACCAAAGATGAATGGGGCCGTCAAAGCAGCCAACAAAAATATCAAGAAAATTATCCAGAAGATGGTGAGACGTACAAAGATTGGCACGAAATGCTTCCCTTCGCTCTACATGGCTATCGCACTTCGGTGCTCACATCAACAGGCGCGACTTATTTCTTGCTGGTATATGGCATGGAGGCAGTACTTCCAATTGAAATTGAGATACCATCACTTCGGGTTCTAATGGTAACAAAACTGGAAGAAGCAGAATGAATGAAGACACGGCTCGATCAGCTCAACCTTATTGAAGAAAAACGATTGATATATCTGTGCCATACTCAACTACATCAAAAGCGGATGAAGAGAGCCTTCGACAAAAAAGTCCATCCTCGAATATTCAAAGAAGGGGATCTAGTGCTCAATAAGATTCTGCTACCTCCCCTTGATTCACGTGGTAAATGGACACCCAACTACGAAGGTCTATACGTATTCAAAATAGAATTCTCAGGAGGTGGTCTTATCCTCACAACAATGGATAGGGAAGAACTACCGCATCCGGCAAACTCACACGCAGTCAAAAAATACTATGTATAAGAAGCTCGCTAAGCTCGAACCTCAAAACATGCGACTTAGACAAAAAGGAGCGTCCTAGTGGATCGAAAACCCTAAAGGGTGATCCAGGCAAATATTAGGGGCATATAAAAAAAACTATCTCGGTGGATTGAAAACCCGAAAGGGCAATCCATGAAAAAATTAGGGATCATACAAAAGGAAATAAAGAACAAAAAAATTGTGATCTGAGAACTACGACTACGAACCACGAAGGGATAGATAGATCAGAATCATACAACTCAGAAGCAAAGGAGATAAGGGTTATCAAAAGGATATTGGGGAAACAATAGTAACAATTATCATTTTCATTGCCATTTACATGTTTGAAAATTTCTGTAATTACTTCTTTCTAGGAATTGCATATTATACTCTCGCCTACTCAGGTGCATATCAATAAAGTATTTGCCTTCTTTGCATCTTTCAAATTGAGTTTTTTTTCTCTGACTTGTTTACAAAATACTACGATTATTACTACTGAATATTGTCTTGAAATCATTTCGGGGAAATTAACAAAATAAAAGCATTTGACAAAACATCGATAAAAAACATTTTTTGTTAAAATATCGAAAGAAAATCCACGTCTACGTCCACGCACATGTCTACTCCTGCGTCTATAATACGAATTCTATACACATTTCCATGTCTATGCCTGCTATTACAACCTACAAATCTATGAATATGCTAATACATACGTCTACATCTACGCATGCGCTTACAATACAGAAAATCAATGTTCAAAATTTTGCTAACAATGTTCACTGCGTTCAAATTCAACAAAGCTACGACGACACAACATGCAACGCCAGGGGATTTGTAACTCTAAGCCAATGGTTTAAAGGAGAGAATTCCAGAAATAGTCTTCATAACATTTCTAGGCATACGCGCATTTTACACACATTTCATACATACGTTTTGCATATCCAAAGCATACATACAATATACATTTTTGCATACAATACGCATATATTCAGGGTTCCATATCAACGTCAAACATCATACATTTTGCATACATCCAAACATCTCAATATCAAACATCATACACATATATCATACATCAAACAAACAATTTCACCCTCGATTTAGCTATCTAAGGGTTAACCAACAAAACACTTCTCCTACGATCTAACCCATCACCTAAGTCTCCATGCAGTAATGAACGAAATTCCATACATTGCCTCTAAGCCTCAATGTACTCTCACAACTCACTACTTTGCCTCTAAGCATTAACGTATTCACAAAAACTCCATACATTTCCTCTAAGCCTCAATGTACTCTCACAACTCACTACGTTGCCTCCAATCTTCAACGTATTCGCAAAAACTCCGTACATTGCCTCTAAGCCTCAACGTACTCTCTCAGCTCACTACGTTACCTCTAAGCCTCAACATATTCGCAAAAATAATTTGCATTACCTCTAAGCCTCAATGTACTCTCAAAGCTCGCTACGTTGCCTCTAAGCCTCAATGTATTCACAAAAATTTCGTACATTGCCTCTAAGCCTCAATGTACTCACAAAGCTCACTACGTTGCCTCTAAGCCTCAACGTATTCACAAATCTTTGTACATTTCCTCTAAGCCTAAATGTACTCTCACAGCTCACTACGTTGCCCCTAAGCCTCAACGTATTCGCAAATTTCCGTACATTGCCTCTAAGCCTCAATGTACTTTCTCAGCTCACTACGTTGCCTCTAAGCCTTAATGTACTCTCAAAGCTTACTACGTTGCCTCTAAGACTCAATATATTCGCAAACCTCCGTACATTGCCTCTAAGCCTCAATGTACTCTCATAGATCACTACGTTGCCTCTAAGCCTCAACATATTCACAAATCTCCGTACATTTCCTGTAAGCCTCAATGTACTTTCTCAGCTCACTACATTGCCTCTAAGCCTCAACCTATTGGCAAAAACTCGGTGCATTGTTTCTGAACCTCAATGTACTTTCCTCATCCAACCCACAACTTCAAACCCTGGTGAGCGATATATCATCAGCTTCGCTTATTTTCTCAAGGCTCATGAGGGTGTGCCATATCAGCATAACCTTATGAGTGGGTCGGACAAATTTTGGATATTCCAAGTATTCAATAAACTCCCAACCAAAATGCGCTAGACCTGCGTTTTCTCGCACTATTCGATTGGAAGATAATTGAATAGGGGCAGCTGTCATACCCTAAATTTGTCCTACCTCAGCGATCCTTTTCTTAGAATTATTTAATTAAAGATGGTACAGCAATATCTGATGGAATATCTTTATTCAAGATAAATGGGGTGTATTTTAAATCAAGAAGATTTAGTTGTAATTTAAAAGGGAGGGGTGAAAATTAAATCCGAAAGTATGCAAAAGAAAGGGGAAGAATTAACGCTAGGCCCAATTGAATTAAAGGAAAAGTTTTGACTGCAAACGAAGAAGTGATAGGCTGTATGGATCAAGTGTTGACCCAAAATAACTTCTGAAACAAATCCCAAAAGTTCTTCTTTACAGAAAAAAAATGTAAAAGTTGTGCAGATCAGAACCAGAATCACGCATAAGCTAGTACTGGTACAAAACTGGAATATCAGATCTTCTAGCAGAGTCAAATTGTAAGCAAGGGAAGAATCAGATTATCTTCCACAACCCAAGCTCAGAGTTTCAGAGGCTAAGCAACCCAAGCCCAAATCTGTTGGACGTGCACTGTATCAATTTCAATCAAATCTTCCATAGAGAATCAATTCTAATCAAATCTTTTTTAATTCTATCCTCAATCTTTTCTCTAGCCATAGTCCAAGCCCAAAAATTGAACATTATAAATAGAGGATCAAATTAGCAAATGGGGAAAAAAAGGAGAAAAGAATACGAGGGGAAAGACAGATTTTCAGAGAAAAGCAATACGACAACGCTTGAAAAAAGAGAAAGGAGAGTAGAATTTATGGAAAACCTAGAAGATGAACACGCAGAAGAGTAACTGAGGTTCTAATATCTGGAACCCTAGTTTCAATCACCGTCGCTTCACCTTCCGTCACTGCTGTCACCAGAATCTGCAGAAGAAGAAGGAAAGGACAGCAAAACACGCACCAGAATTAGAACTAAAAGTGCCAAAGGGGTAACAAACTTTAGTTTGTTTCTTTACTGTTTTTTATGATGGGATTATAGTGAATAAGGGTAGAACATTGATCTTACTGTAGCACAACAGAAACATAATTAGTAAGGGTAAAATGCATATTTAATGTTCTGATGCAAGTGCACATGCATGCGTTGTTTTGTTATGTTCTGATAAGCCTCCCTCTTTTTTAGAACTTCCCTTTCAGGGCTTTCCCCTGCCCAGAATCTGCCTTAGGTTTATACATTTTCACAGCACCTAATCCGCCTGGTCTTCCCAGAAATTCTGCATAGTGGGCTTAGCCCAGAAGTTAACACCCTTATTTCTGACTTTGCTAACTAGCTTACAGTGTACCTTTTCAGAAGTTCTGCGACTGGGGCCAAAATCCATTCAATTTCCCTGCATCCCCTGCACAACTTCTGTCCCTATCAGAACATCCCTTTTCCAAAATTTACGCTAGGGCTTAACAACCAAAAGATGTAACCCCCCTGTTCATAAATTATTTTGTTTTTTTCCCTTTATTTTTCTATTTTTGTAATTACTATACTATTATTATAATTATTAATTCTTATTGTGAATATTATTTATTATATCACTTAAATTATTTTTACATCAAAAATTGCATATTATTTTCCTATATTATTTGCATTAAATATTTTTTATAACATGCATTAATAAGAATTTTTTCAATTAATATCTATAAAAAACATATAACAGACATAAAACTATTTTTCGCAACAAATTAAGCTAAACAACTTTTTTTGCAAAAGGCTTTCAAGCAGATTTTGACTTACTGCGCATTTAGCCAAAATCTCCGCAATCACTACTCCCGATCAAAATGCGAGGTGATTCAAAGTACGTTTGCAACCCCTAAAAACACAAACTCATACGAACTATGAATTGTGACTCTGATTCCTCATAAGAGGATACGTAGACATACGATCAAAAATCGTAGCGAGTTCCCCTATTAAAAATTAAAACCCTTTCCCCTATAAAAAATTTAAACCCTTTCCCCTAATAGAATTTAAATCCTGTTTTACCCGAGCCTGAATCTAAAATATAATATTCTTGTGAACAAGGTAGATGAAAGGTGCCTAACATCTTCCTTTCGTCTAATGAAGTTCAAAACCTAGAATCCTTGTCTGCGAATTAGAGTTTCTTATTAGATGCCCTTCCCTAGGATAAAAACTAATAGTGGCGACTCTTGATTTAAAAACCAGTCGCAACACCTTCAATTAAAAAACTTCGGTGGCGACTCTGTTATATTTTGAGTGTGCAATGCACTCAAGTATTTTTCCAGCCAAAATACTAATTTCAAACCAAGGAATATTTTTAAAATTGGCAAATATTCAACAAAACATTGTTTTAACAGGATAAACTATAATGTCTGAGATTTTAACCGATCTAATCTAAAACCTAGGAAGATTTTAGTATTGACTAATCTTCAACCTAAAAAGGAAATGATCACACAGTCCCAAACTAAAGCTTTTTTTAAGTTTAACTTCTAACCACATATATAATCCATATTTGGACAGTATTCAACCAATGTGTTCATAAGACATTGCCTTGGTATAATTTTATAACTCTACACTACCAGAAATACAACATTATCCTCACTCACAAAGGAATTTTCTCACAAAAGGATTTGGCTATGACATCTAGTGAGAGAAAGTTAAATAAAACATAAGAGAAAGAGTGTGTGTGAGAGAGAGGGAAGTGTCAAAACACGTTTCTGGATGCTCTTAAATGAGAAATGAGGTCTCTATTTATAGGCAAAAAGAATGCCCAAAATAGAATTCTCATTTAATAATTTTTACCGTTGGCTAATAGATTAGCACTTTAGTCTAATCGATTAGATTATGAAAAATAACCGTTGGTGGTTTTTAAAAAAGGAAGTTAGATATATCTAGTCGTTATGAATCATTGAAGTGATATAAAAATTGCTTAGGCATTAAGTTTGAACCGATCTTATCGATTAGTAAAATGACATAATCGATTAGATTGGTCAAATATTTCTCTCTAGTTATTTCCATTGCTCCTAAGTAATCTGGCACAAATTTAAGACACTTTTAAAAATGTTTCCTTTTGGTTAAGGCATTTGAAAAAAGTTTTAGTGTGTGTGTGCTTATAGCCATATACTTTTAGGAAAAAGTCCTTCCCTTTCACAATAGGGCACTCACTTACTAATCTAGGAGATTAACTCCTTCTACAAGCCCTTTGCCAAATATTATCTAATCTGTTGACATTGCTTGAGATCACTTGAGGTTTTATATAATGCATTGTGTTTGCCTTCTTTGAATAGATAATTTCATTAAACCAATTTACTTGGGTTTGTATCTCTAACCGCTCATGCCGCTTATGCTTGACTTATCAAGTTGTCTTTATGGTTGACTTTTACGATTGACCTTATAGGAGATTTTACAATTTTTATCACAGTTGTCATCATTAAAAGATGATACCTTGGTTAAAGGTATATTACATGCAAAACATATATTACCTTCAAAATAAGGTTCCACATTCTCTCCCTTTTTGATGATGACAATGCATCTCTTAGTGGTGGTGGTAAAAGAAACTATATATATATATATATATATATATATATATATATATATATATATATATATATATATATATATATATATATATATATATATATATATATATATATATATTAGAGTGATAACACTCCCCCTGAGTTAGATAGAAATGTACCCTCCCCTAAGAGCATTTTGCAAACATAAAAAAGACGGGAGAAGATGCATTTGCAAAAAATAGATATGTAAAACAAGGGAAGTTTAGGTGTTTAAAAGAAAAAAAGCATTACGCTCATATTATTATTAAAATTCAAAGTACAAAAGGAAATATTGCTAAATTGAAATTACAAAGGGAAATATTGTTAAAAATTTAACAAGTACATGAAAGGAAAAAGCAAAAATAGATATCAAATAAGTAGGCTTATTCTATGCCATAATTTTCACCATTTTTTGCTATGAGTTTCTTTATGTCCCCAGTTATGGTATGACAGAGGTTAAGAATTTTATATCTATTGGTGCTCTCATTTTCTAATGGTTCCTCTTCTTCTATTTCTTCTTTCTTGATTGATGAGTCATCTTCTATTACTCCATACTTGATACACATTCTAATATCTATTAGGGTAAATTATGAGATAATATGGTTTGTTGAGTCTTCTGGTTCTCCTAAGGTGTTTATGTTGAAGATAGAAAGAAGTTTTTAAATTAAGTGTCTGTATGGTAATCCAGCTGATGGAATATCCCGGCATCTGATCATATGTTTGGACATTCCTTCTATCCAATTGGTCTATATTTCTTGTGTTAGGAGCCACAATGGTATTATGTCCTCTCTAATCACATATCAATTGTTTGTGATTCTTGGGAATAGGATTCGGGTGATTAGGTAATGAGGGATTATGATTTTTGGTTTTATATGAGTGCTCCTGAAAGGGACGTTCATCGTTTCAATTGGGTTGATGGTAAGGGAATTGATGGAAACAGAGTGTTTGATATTTTTGAAGCCTATTGATTTATCTAGTGTGTAGTTTAATCCTCTAATGGGTAGTTCAAATATAATTCTGACGTGGTTCTTGTAAATGACAATCTCTACTCCTTTGAAAAAAGTTTATAGGGAGGTTCCTTTGAATTTTAGGTTAAGATAGAATTCTCTTACCAAGTTAGTGAATATTTTTTTTGGAGTTTGTTTATAAAGTTCATTAAGTGAGGCTTGGGAAATTTGATGATAAGGTTTGTGACTGTTTAGCATACTTACTTCTAAGAACCAGGGTAGAATAACCTTTTTATTTAGTATTGTCATTTTTTCCTTTTCTTTTTGATTGGCTAGGCTAATAAGGCAAAGATGTTTTGGATTTTCCTTAGGTTGTTTATTTGAGGTTTCCATGGTGAAATTTATGGCAAAAGAGAAAAGGTCTCACAGACATAAAGAAAATAGTATGAAAGAGTGTGAATGAGATGCAAGAAGAATTAGGAACAATACCTATTTATTGAGTGACCTTCTAAAGTATTTGAGCATGTTGGATTAAATATTTAATGGGAAGATTGTGCTCTCCAAAAATTAGATCCAAATCTCCTTATTTGAGTCTCCTAATCGATTATATTTTTCTTCTAATTAATTATATTTTCCAATCTTTCTGTTTTTGGCGAGATTTCCATAAATGCTGAGATTTGATTGTCTTGGCGCGCAAGATGTGCTTGGATTTAATTTGAAAATATATTTTCCAGATTTTCTTAACCGTTTAGCAAAATGTTTTAATCGACTAAGACATCATCTTTCGGCTTTCTAGGTGCTTATTGGGCTTTGTGTTGGATTTTCTATCCTTACGTACCCTCATTTGTCTTTGTTTGCACCTTTAGCTTAACACAAATGCTCATTTTATGGGTTAGGAAGAATTTTATTCAATTAAGAAAAATTAATTAAAATAAAATAATTATTTTAAGGGTTTAATCATATTTTTCTGATCATTTCAACATTAAAATAATTTTACCTCCTTAATCAAGAAAGATTCTTGATAAATATTTTCCATATGGGAACACCTTACAATGTATCCTTCTCCATACATCGTTGGATGTGAGAGTTGGTAAACCACTGTTGTAACTGGTTTTAAAATCAGAGTCGTCACCCTTAACTTTTATCCTAAGGAAGGGAATATAAATGAATAACTCTAAAGTTCATAGATTCTAGATTTGGACTCGGTTTTAGACGAGGGGAAGGTGTTAGGCACCCCTTATCTACCTTGTTCGCAAGGATATTAGGTTTAGAAGCGTAATTTTTAAGAAATAGGGTTTTAATGTTATTTAGGGGGAACTCACCACGATTTTAATTGTATGCCTACGTATCCTCTTAGGAGGAATCAGAGTCTCATTTCGTAGTTCGCAGTTTGTTTATGTTTTTTATGGATTACGAAAAATATTTGAATTTCCCGTGTGCTTTGCCTAGGTGTTGTGAATAGTGGAGATTGTTAGACTAAACGTATAGTCAATTCGAATAAGTTCACAATCTTTTTGGAAAGTTATTTGTTGACTTAATTTGATTTTAAAAATGGATTTGTAGTTGGTTGGATGTTTTTTTAATATGTTAATTACTTAAAAAAAATAATTCTATTTAAATGCATAAAAATAAGTTTTAATGCAATAAATAAAAATAATGTTTTAATGAATTTAGAAAACTGGAAATTATGTAATAATTAATAATAATAATAAGTATAATATTTAAATAAGTTAAATATATAAAATAAATATATATAATAATTATTATAATAAAAAATTAAAATATAAAAAATTAAAAAAAGTGATAAAATAAATGAAACATTTAAAAACGTAGGGCGTGCAAGATATAAAAGATAGTATAAGGTTGGGGTTCTAATAGAAAGGACCTGAGTTCAAATATTAAATTCAGGCCCAAAAGGCCAAGGGGTGCGTTTTATATTAAGCAGTAAAGCAAGGGGTGCACAAAGTAACACGGCCCTAGTCCAGATTTTGTATTAGGTCCAATAAGCTGGGGGCGTTTGTTCAACGTGTGTTAGAAAGAAAACAAGAAAACATAGGGTCCAATCAGTAAATGGGCTCGGCCCAGATGACACATCTTAGATCCGCTTGGATCAGGTGTGAGGGCGACACAAGGTGATATCATGGACGTGCATTATGGATGCTAGGATGGGGATCACGTGGCTAAGATTGATGTCGCATGATAACTATTATAAGCAACACATATTTGATTACTGAAAATAATATATTTCATTTTTACACAATAATAAAATCATTTTCTCTGTTTTCTTCTCTCTTCACGCCTCCTTCTCTGTTCTTCCATTTTCTTCTCCAACATAACCGAACCCTAAACCACAACAACTCGAATCGCCTCCGTCCCACAAACCTAAGTCTGCAGAGGTTAAACCCTATTTCATCACATCAACCCCTAATACCCTCAATCCACCACAACTAATATCAATCAGAAATGGTGCAATAACAGAAGTTAAGTTCTCACTACCCCCTTTTGCGAATCGGTTTGTCCCTCTTCATTTATGCTGGATTGTTAGCCCTATTCTTCTGTCTTTTCAGGTATAACAGTGGCGTTGGTGGCGATATTCCAAGGAAAAGATGAAGAGAACAACGACGGTGGATTTAGGGTTTCATATCTTGAAACACTAAATCGGAGCGATAGATTACAACAGAAAGGCCCCTCCTTCTTCCAACTTTCGCTTTGTCTCCAAATTTCTTTCTTCCCCCTTTGTAAAAATTATGTTCTCCCCTGTCACCACCTTCTGTAGATTTAGATTAGGATTTTATAGATTTTTTAGGAGTCTGCAATTTGGGAAAGAGGCAAGCTTGTTTGCAGATTTTGGTTAGATAGTAATTAGGGTTTGAATTCCTATAGGAATTTATTCGATTATGTCTGTAGTTTAAGAACATTGTAATTAGCTTCCATTTCTGCATTTGATTATGTATTGATGGGAAAAAAGTTTCTGCATTAAGCCTGATCTTCTTTTGGAATGATTATATTATTGTTCTTGTAAATCGTGAGCGATTTTAATGAAAAGATCCATCTTTGTTTCTGTTTTGAATATCAACGAATTTCTCTTTGCAGCCAGCATTGTGCACTTTAATTTGCACAGTATCTGTTTCTTTTTGGGCCACAATATTTTACTTTGGGCATGGGACTGAATTTCCAATCCTCTTAACTTCAAACAATAAAAATAGCTATGAATAAAAGGGTTAATAAAATAAAACATTTTCTTTGAAAGGCCAGATCTCTCAACCTATTGGGCTTTTTAAAAAACAAAATTCTTTTATGGACCCGCTCCTGAAATGAATTAAAAAAATTGTATGGGCCATATCATTTCCTAGATTTGGATTGGTCCTTCTTTAGCTGATTTGTAACAAAAACAACATTTTCTAACCGAGTTGGGTTTGATCCTCAAAGAAAACCGAAAACTGAACGGGCCTCTATATTGGGTCTTTAAAAATAAATCGCCATGGGCTTTTTTATTTAAAAAATGGGTTGCATTGAACACCCTCTCACAAAAAGGATGGAATTTTAATGGGCCTTATGGTTTCTTAAATATTGGGCCTCAATCAAAACAATCGGTTTTACATATCTTGATTAAAACAAAACCTCACATATTAATCTTGAAATGGACGTCCTTTTTTTAAAACCCAATGGGCCATCAGATATTGATGGTCCATTTTGGATCAAAACAAACCTCCTCCGCTTTAAAAAAACACCCCCCATAGAAGTGGAAACTAAATAATGCGATTTACTTAAAAGGGAACCTAGATATAATATAAAAGGGTAGGGAAAATTTTGGGTATGACAGCTGCCCCTATTTAATTACCTTTTGATTGAATAGTGTGAGAATATGCAGGTCTCGCATGTTTGATCGGAAGATTATTAAATATTCGAAGACCCCCAAAATTTGTCCGAAAGATTATAAGGATACGCTATATAGCATTCCCATGGAAGTAAAGAGTAGGCGTAGATGATGATGCATCATCTTACCAGTGTTTGAGCCAAAGTTTTGATTTAACTTAGACGTGACGACACAGATAATTCATCAGTATCTAAAAGGGATTGTAAATTTTGCATATTTACCATAACCCAGGAGGTAAATGATACATGTTTGAAAAGTTGACTTACCAATGCTTGAAGACTAATGTAGAAAGTTATGGTTTAATTTGATTTTGTTTATTCATCGTAACCTAAGGGATGTATATAACAAAGTTGGATGATGCAATGTTGCATGGAAACTGATGCAAAGAGTTTTATCGCAGGAAAAGCTGATAACAAACATTGTTGCATTGAGACTGACGCAATGAGTTATGTCGAGGAAGAAACTCTGATAATGACATTGCTGCCAGGAGACTGACGCAATGGATTTATATCGTGAAAAATCTTGATAAAAATATTGTGGCATGGAGATTGATGTAGTAGACAAAATCTGGTAAAAGCATTATTGCATGGAGACCAACACAATGGAAGGAACTTGATAGCATCGCTACATGGAGGCTGAAGCAGTGGGTTACATAAATTTATTTTGCATATCTTATCACAACCTAGGGAATAAATATTTGATAAGAGCTTTGATAACTACATCGCCACATGGAGATTTAGGTCATGAGTTATATTGAGGAGGAAACTTGATAACGACATTGCTTCCTGGAGACTGATGCAATGAGTTATACCGCAGAAAAAGTTTGATAACAACATTATTGCATGGAGACTGATGCAGTGGAAGGAGTTTGACAATGACATTGCTGCATGGAGTCTGACGCGACGGAACAATTTTGATAATAACATTGTTGCATAGAGACTGATGCAATGGATTATATTGTAGATAAGGAAACACATTGTTGCATGGATATTGGCGCAATGGGTTAAACCGTAGAAAAATTTTGATAGCAACATTGATGCATGGAGACTGATGCAATGGAAGGAGTTTAATAATGGCATTGTTGCATGAATTCTAACGCGATAGAACAAGTTTGATAATAACATAATTGCATGGAGACTGATGCAATGGATTATATTGTAGATAAGGAAACACAGTGATGTGCAAATACTGACGCAATGGGTTTAGCCGCAGAAAAAGTTTGATAACATCATTGTTGCATTGAGACTGGTGCAATGGAAGGAGTTTGATAATGACATCAATGCATGGAGTCTGACGCAACGGAACAAGTTTGATAATAACATTTTTGTATGGAGACTAATGCAATGGATTATATTGCAGATTTGGAAACACATTGTTATGCGGATACTGACGCAATGGGTTAAACCGCAGAAAAGTTTGATAACAACATTGCTGCATGGAGACTGATGCAATGGAAGGAGTTTGATAATGACATCATTGCATGAAGTCTGACGCGATGGAACAAGTTTGATAATAACATTGTTGCATGGAGACTGATGCAATGGATTATATTGCAGATTTCGTACATTGCTGCATGGAGCCTGACACAATGAACTATACCGCAGAGGAAGGAATACACTTCTGCATGGTGACTGATGCAATGAATTAAATTACAGATTTTGCATATTACTGCATGAAGCCTGACACAATGAGCTAGATTGCGAAGAAATAACATATTGTTGTATGGAGACTGACACAATAAGTTAAATTACATATTTCACACATCGTCGCTGTAACACGGTGGGAGAACTGACTTGGTTATTTTGCATTTTATGGAAAATGTTACGGATAGAAAGAGTCGCCACTGACTTTTCTTTTATCCAAAAGGAAAGGCTGAAAAGAACAGGAAAGACCTCTAGAGTTATTTTCTTGAGTTCGGGGGGTAGATTATGAAAAAGGAAGGTATTAACACCTTTTTCATCCGTAGTTATCTACGGGCTCTTAGTTGCTTGCTAGATGACTTGCTTTTGTTTGAAAATGTGCTTTGTGTGGTTTTTGAAAGTATTTTGAAAAGGGCGCCATCGTTTAGGCAAAGTTTGTAATAATTCTCGTTCGTAAGAATGTATACAAAGTGTTGATCTTTTGAAAATGTTTCAAGTTTGAAAGATATTTTGAAAGTGTTGGTGTTTGTTTTGAAAATAGCAAGGATGTTTTGATTTGAAAATGAGCAAGCAACTAGGAACATTCTACCTACTCAAAAATATTTCTTGTTTATTTCCTCTTTCCTTTGATATTGTTATTTTACCATGGATTGGTAAGTAACCTTATCTTTGGATGTAAAGGGACGAGTGTGGGTCATCGTATAGGCATGATAGCAATGTTGTGAGATATCTTAGCAATTATCTTTGAGGGACTAAGATCATTTTGAAAGAGGCAACATTGATAGCGTCATCGAGGGACTATGATCTTGTATTTTTGATTTTTTTTTTTTGCTAAGATACCCCACATGCATAACATGGCCATTTTATAAGGCAACAAAGTGGATATACCCTAAGGGTGTAAGTGTGCAAGTGTGTTGATTTATATCCATTGTTTTGTCTTGAATTAGGGTTTGCTAACTTGTTAATTTTAATCTTTCCATACAAACCCTAATTTACTAGTATTTATATATAAAGCATTAAATTGTGGAAACTAAAAATACTAAGCTATTACATCAATAGGGGAGGGGGTGTACAAATTTACAAATGGAGATTTTGCAAGAAAATTAAATCTAATTAAATATTACAACCATATTGAATATTGTACAAAATTGAAAATAAAATGCATAAATGCAAAAAATGGAAAAAGAAATGATTTTTGTTTTGATTTTTATGAAAGGATTTTAATCTTGACCTAATTAAGAAAATAATCAAATAAAATTAACTTAAACTATTTAAGAAAAGAAATTAACTAAAAAATATTTTTTAGGGTCTTTTATGAAAAAGTTTTAGGATTAATATAAAAATTATTTGATTAAAATAAACCTAAATTCTAAATTAATTTTAAATTACAAGAAAATAATAAAATATAATAATTAAACCTACTTATCTAAATATTAATTAAAAAAAGAAATTAATTTGTTAAGAAAATTGTTTTTATTCTTTTTAATTTTTATAAAGAAAAATAAAATATGAGTATAAAAATAATAAAATAAATATTTTTTTTTGGGTTTTTCTATTAATAATAAAAAACATAATATTAGTAATGAAAATAATAAAATGAAAATATGAAAGTGAAATAAACTAGAAAATAAAAATAATATAAAATAAAGAAATAAATGACCAGGGGGTGCTGAAGCAGGGCCAGGATTAGAAGCCAGCAAAAGACCAAGGCCCACTGCATTGAGGCCCAGGCGTGTGTGTTTGTGACAAAAAAGAGTGAAAATGTGAAAAATGAACAAAAGGTAGCGCGCTTGGTGAGAACCCACGCCCTCTTGGTTACCAGCGTGCTGCCTTACCACTGGGGTGGCTATACATCCGTTTATTAAAATGAAATGATAAATAAATAACATATAATGCTTCCAAGGCCTGTACTTCATCTTAAACCTTCAGCCAGCCAGAGCACTTGTAACTTGTTCATCTCTCAACAAAAATGGAAAGTACAAACATGAAAGTTGTGGCATTTCTTCCCACGAATCCAACCATATAAATAACTAAAGCTATAAATCCAAGATGAGTGAGAATTTTTCTGGCCCTAATTTAAAACCTAAAAATTTCATAAACTTCAACTCCAAAATTCTCTAAGCCCAGGCCATATAAATGCAAACTATGGATATGTACAGCTTCGTGACAATGGTATCTACATTTTATCTTTGAAAATGGAAGCCTAACAATGACTATATGAATAGTTCAAAAATCAGAAAACTCACCTTGCAAGAGGGTATCGTGTTTTGACTTTGAGCAGCTTTTGATGAGTTCTAGTGATTGGGTTAGCTTCCTCAAGTTCCCAGGAAGCTAATGTGATGCTTGGTTTGAGCTGAATGTGGCTGAGGAGTTCTGGAGAAGTCAAGGTGCAAGGTGTTGTTTTTTTAAAATGGTGGATGATGATGGAGGTGTTACAGTCTTGAAACAGGGGCTTGGATCACTTATGTATGATGTAAGTAAGGTGTCTAGATGGTTAAGAATCAAAACGCACGAGTGGAAATGGAGATGGAGAGTTTTGGCTCAAAACTGTCAAGTGGAGCAGTTCTGTGCAGCAAGGGTGTTTGGAAGAGTTATTGGAGGCTTGAAATCATGTGTTATCTTGCAAACCACTTGTGCATAAGTATGGAAAAGGTTCTCTGGCTTTAGAGGGTCAGAAGCACAAGATATAGACTTATGGCTATGTTACTTGATTTTGAAGAAAAGTGGAAATATGGTTTCAAGGAATAGTACAAGTATGGCCTAAGTTTAAAGAGGCTTTAGACAAGTTTCTTTTGGGTTATATAGGTTGTGTGTGATCAGAAGGAACAAGTGCAAAGCTCAAGAAATGTTTTTGTGCATAAAAGCTACTTTTCCAAAATGGCAATGTGCATTTTCTTCCTAAAATGGTATTAAGCATGGGCAATCCATTGAATACTTGAATTAAAGCCTCTAACAGCTGTTCAAAACATTAATTATGAAGTGTCAAGCAATTTTGAGGCCTGCAAAGCAAATATTATGCAACCTAGCATGGATTTGAATTCTTGTTCATCATGGAAATGACCTATGATTCAAGAATGAAATGCCAATTTCATGCCTTCGATTCTCCTTACTCAAACATGATCTCAAGGAGTTCTTTGACATTTTAGAAAGATTTTAATGTGCTCTACAATCCTTCTTTGAATCACTTTTTCAATATCCAATTGGAACTATATAAAACTTGGCCCAGAAGTTAGGTCAAAATCCTGACCAAAATGCTCAAAATTTCACTAAGTGTTTTAGTTTTATGAACATGATTTCATGGATTGATAACTTGAAATACAAGCATTTCTAGGAGGACTTGTGTTCAGAAATGTTGTAGATCTCATTGATATCTACAACTTTCATGTTGAAGGTTTCCTTTAAATCATCTTGCATCATGGTGAAAATTTGGCTCAAAGTTGTGAAAAAATATGAAGTTTTCAACACTTAGAAAAATTTCTAAGTTTGGAAACTTTGACTTTTCAAAATTAAATATTGACTTTTTAATTTCTTGATGAACAAGTTTCATATTTTTACATGTTATGATGAATTGTGATCTTTGACACTTGATTTTGACCAAAAAGTTAAAGTTTTGACTTTTCAGTGTATAGTTGACTTTTGATTAGTTAAATGAAAATTAATTATCAATCAATTGACCTTGAGAAATGTTTTGAATCATGCCATTAGGTCAAAATGATGCAATTGAATACTTAAGATCATGTTTCCAACCAATCAACCATTTGCTAGGTTAAAAATCAGAAATTGCCTTTTCTCAGTCAAAACCCTAATTTTAACCATTTTGCCCTTTTGATGATCTGATCAAATTTCTTGAGGAATTATGGTCCAAACTTGATCAAATGACATATATGAGTTTATAATATTGACATGGATAAAAAATTATGAATTTTGATTGTAAATTGACCACCATTGACTTTTTTCCCAATACAACTGATTTTTAGGTCAATTGATCAATTGACTGAGCAAAACTGTAATCCAAGACTTGAAACTTGACATGAGAAATCTTGAGGGTCCATAATGATCCATGAAAGTCATATGAGGCATTAAAAGTTCAATTATCCTTATGCAATCTCAAACCCTAATTTTCAGTCATTAGAGCTTGAGGAGGTGTCTTGAGCTGATCAACCCTAGTGCAGTCTTGAACCAAAGAAGATCTTGTGAGAAATTAATTGATAAATGAGAGGGAAAATTTTGGGGTACAACAGCTTCCCCTGTTCAATCTTCTTAAACCTGAAGAGTTAGATTGGCAGATCCGTCATTCGTGACTTGAAGGTGGAAGATGATTGAACACTAGAGTGCCCAGAAATTTTCACTTGAAGATGAATTGTGAATGGGCTTATAGATGCCATTTGGAGAAATGGGGGAGATTTTTCGGAGATGGGCTTGTAGATTCCATCCAAAGGTGACTGTTGACAGAAAATGGACTAAGTCTGAACTTGATTTCAATTGGAAAAGAATCAGAATAAATCTTTGGAGCTATTTATATGAAACTAGCAGAAGTCTTGTATGTTGTTTGACTGGGAAGAATCAGAATAAATCTTGGAGAGATTTATCTGAACTAGACGTGTTCATTTGGAAAGTATCAGGATAAACTGTTGAGAGGTTTATACTGAACCAAAAGAGGTTTTGAATATTCTTTAACTGGAGAGAATCAGAGTAAATCTTTGAGCGATTTATCTGAACCAGAGACAGTGCCTACTAGGAAAGAATCCGAATAAATCATTGAGAGATTTGTCTGAACCAGCAGGGATTTGGAGAAGAATCAAAATAAATTGTTGAGATATTTATCTAAACCAGAGAAGACGTCTGCGAGAAAAAATCAGAATAAACCGTTGAGAGATTTAAACTGAAACGGCAGGGATCTGGAGAAAAATCAGAATAAATCGTTGAGAGATTTATATGAACCAGAGAAGACGTCTGCGGGAAAGAATCAGAATAAACTGTTGAGATATTCAAACTGAACCGGGAGGGATCTGGAGAAGAATCAGAATAAATCATTGAGAGATTTATTTGAACTAGAGAAGACGTCTGCGGGAAAGAAACAGAATAAACCGTTGATAGATTTAAACTGAAACGGATGGGATCTGGAGAATAATTAGAATAAATTGTTGAGAGATTTATCTAAACCAGAGAAGACATCTGCGAGAAAGAATCAGAATAAGCCGTTGAGAGATTCAAACTGAACAGGCATGGATCTGGAGAAGAATCAGAACAAATCATTGAGAGATTTATATGAACCAGAGAAGACGTCTGCGGGAAAGAATCAGAATAAACGATTGAGAGATTCAAACTGAACCGGCAGGGATCTGGAGAAGAATCAGAACAAATCATTGAGAGATTTATCTGAACCAGAGAAGACGTATATGGGAAAGAATCAGAATAAACCATTGATAGATTTAAACTGAACTAGTAGGGGTCTGAAGGAATTATTTGTTATGTAGATGGTTGACCAGTCCTTTCTAGGGAATTGATCTATAATTGACTTGTTGAAAATTTGACGATAATTTTTTGTTGATTGATCTTTCCTAAAAAGGTGAAAGGTTAGTTGCATGCAATGCCATGATGTATGAAATGCACGGTATAGTGTTGTTTCTCAAAATAAATGAGATCTCATTGTATGCACTTGTGCTATCAATGCTATGACGTATAGATGTAATGTATGGACATGTTAATTGTTATGCCGTAGTGTTGCTGGAGTCGGGGAAAATAAATCCCTGAGTACCACTGGGAATGAGGAGTGTAAGTCTTCATATTTTGAAGTTGAATTGTTGATGAGTTTCCATTTGTTAGAAAAATAAACTTTGTTGTGGAAGGGAAACGCCGTGCATTGCTTGTGGACCTCGTGAAATCCTGTTGGGGAGTCCTGAGAAGCTGGGCGAGTTTCACTGGGGAATCTTTGGAGCGGTAACCGGAAGTTTTGTTCTGGTGGGGATGTGAGAGCACTTGATACCATTAGGCTGCATACTGGAGATATGTTAGCGATCCTGTAGCGGGATGTCCCAGCTTCCGCTCTTGCTGGAAAAGTACCTGCGGGGGATTTTATGGAATGGTCTAAAGATATTATCATATTTCTTAAAGCCATTAATGATTGTCTTTCTATTTTCTATTCCTCTTTTTTTGCTCATTTGTAAACAGTAGTCACGTTGAAATGCATATGTTCAAAAATAATCATTGGACGCTTTTGCAAACAAAACACGGAAATAAAAGAAAAACAGATAGTTTTGTACTTTCAAAGGAATATCTTTGTACTAACTTGAATAAGTATTTTTTGTACAATGAGACAAACATCCAAGTAAGGGAGTGTCGTCTTAGAAAATGAAAATTGATACAAAGAAAATATAGCTATGTGAAATAATCCCATGGGGTTCCTATTCTGGTATATCCTTCATGTCTCTGAGTGTCTCGTCCACTTGCTGCTTTGTCTGAAGCTGATTGGATTGATTAGAAACGTTGGAGTTTGTCAGTCTATACTGAAGGTTGTTAGTAAGGTGATTCAACGGGACATAGTTATACGCTTTGATTCCCTAACTTTTTCCTGGACCTCCCTTTCGGGTTTTCAGTCCACCGGGATACCCTTTTTTGTCCAAGCTGCCCTTTCAGGTTTTCAGCTTGCCGGGTGTATAGATTTTTTTGTATTTTATCCCTAATTTTTTCCCGAACCTTTTCGGTTCATTGGGATGCCCTAATTTTTGCCTAGGCCAATCGACCTAGCGAGTCTCTATTCATGCGTAGTATCTTTTTACTATGTCCGCGTTTACAGGATGTCGAAGGTCATCACCATCCATAGTGGTTAAGATCATTGCTCCACCAGAGAATATGCTTTTGATCACAAATGGTCCTTCGTATGTAGGAGTCCATTTTCCCCTGGGATTACCTTATGGCAATATGATACGCTTGATTACCAAGTCACCAACCCGATATACCTGATGTCTGACCTTCTTGTTAAAAGCTTTGATCATACGTTTTTGGTACATCTGACCATGACAGACAGCCGTAAGCCTCTTCTCATCAATCAAGTTCAACTGGTCAAGTCGAGTTTAAATCCATTCATCTTCATTCAGCCCTGCCTCTTTTATGATTCTCAGAGAAGGTATTTGGACTTCAATTGGTAGGACGACTTCCATACCGTATACCAAAGAGAAAGGAGTTGCCCCTGTTGACGTGCGCGCCGTGGTAAGGTAACCGCGAAGAGAAAATGGTAACATCTCATGCCAGTCCTTGTAGGTTACTGTCATTTTTTGTATGATCTTCTTGATGTTTTTATTTGCGGATTCGACAGCACCATTCATCTTTAGCCGATAAGGAGAAGAATTATGGTGCTGGATCTTGAATTGTGTGTATAGTGCGGTGATCATAGTATTATTGAGATTGGTACCATTATCCGTAATGATTCTCTCTGGGATACCGTACTGACAGATGAGATTCTGTTTGATGAATTGGGCCACAACGTTCTTGGTAACAGAAGCAAAAGAAGCTGCCTCAAACGACTTCGCGAAGTAGTCAATGGCAACCAAGATGAAACGGTGTCCATTAGAAGCTGTAGGTTTGACTTCTCCAATCATGTCGATGCCCCACATGACGAATGTCCAGGGAGCAGTTAGGACATTTAGAGGAACTGGAGGCACATGTACTTTTTCAACATAGATCTGACACTGGTGACAGGTTCGTGAATGATGATGGCAATCTGCTTCCATGGTAGACCAGTAGTACTTCGCCCGTAGGATCTTTTTAGCCATCGTGTGCCCACTAGAATGGGTGCCAAAAGTGCCTTCATGTATATCAGCCATGATCTTGTCTACCTCACTCTTGTCTATGCAACGAAGCAAAGTAGAGTCGTGGTTGTGCTTGTAAAGAATTCCATTACTGAGGAAGAACTTAGCAGAGAATATTCTCAAGAACTTCTTATCATTTACTGAAGCTCCTTCTGGATACTCTTGGGCCTCGAGATACCTCTTAACTTCATGGAACCAAGGCTTGTCCACTACTTCTTCAGTATCGATCTCGTGACAGTAAGTTGGTACATCCACCCACTCAATGGTGATCTGGGGAGCCTAGTTATCCCACTTGATTTTAAACATGGGTGACATAGTGGCTAGCGCGTCCGCTAGTTGATTTTCCTCTCGTGGAAAATGCTCAAAGGTAATTTCCTCAAAATGTGGGATTAATGTCAACACATGTTCTTTATAGGGGATGAGATTATGGTGCTTCGTGTCCCATTCTCCTTTGATCTAACTGATGACTAAGGCTGAATCTC
Source organism: Vicia faba (assembly GCA_948472305.1). Taxonomy (NCBI): domain Eukaryota; kingdom Viridiplantae; phylum Streptophyta; class Magnoliopsida; order Fabales; family Fabaceae; genus Vicia; species Vicia faba. Next base: position 166,560,336 of record OX451735.1, read on the forward strand.
TAAATACCCTTAAGGACTTGATTCCCAAATCTATGGCGGATTTGAGACCCATAATACACGCTTCATATTCTGCCATATTATTGGTAAAGTTGAAACAAAGTCTTGCAGTGAAGGGAGTATGACATCCTTCAGTGGATATGATCACAATACCTATGACATTGCCGGGTGCGTTGGAAGCTCCTTCAAAAACCAAGGTCCATCGGGATCCTTGTTCAGGTTTGTCATATGGTCTGAGTTCTTCATAATTGTTTACCAACATGATGTCTTCATCTGGGAACTCGAATTTCATGGACTGGTAGTCATCCACAGCCTGATGATCAAGGTGATCGGCTAGCACACTGCCCTTTATTGCTTTTTGGGTAGTGTACTGAATTTCGTATTCAGTCAGGATCATCTTCCATCTTGCTATTCTTCTAGAGAGGGTGGGCTTCTCGAATATGTATTTAATTGGATCCATCTTTGATATCAATAAGGTAGTATGGGTCAACATATATTGTCTTAGCCGGCGAGCATCCCATGCCAGAGCACACCAAGTTTTCTCGAGCAGTGAATATCTGGTTTCACAGTCGGTAAACCTTTTTCTCAGGTAGTATATTGCATGCTCTTTTTGGCCAGACTCGTCATGCTGCCCCAGCACACACCCCATTGAATTTTCCAAGACAGTTAGATACATGATCAAAGGTCGTCCCTCGACTAGTGGAATCAAAACAAAAGGATCTTGAAGGTACTCTTTGATCCTGTCGAAGGCATCCAGGTAGTCGTCGTTCCAATCCAATACTTGATCTTTCTTCAGTAATTTGAATATTGATTCACATGTAGCGGTTAGGTGAGAAATGAATCTGGCGATGTAGTTTAGTCGTCCTAAGAATCCTTTGACTTCCTTCTCGGTGCGAGGAGCAGGCATTTCTTGTATTGCTTTTAGCTTTGCAGGGTCCACTTCAATACCTTTACCGCTGACGATGAAGCCTAGGAGTTTACCGGACCTCACTCCAAATGTGCATTTACTCGGGTTCAAGCTTAGCTTGTATTTCTTCAGTCTTTCAAACATTTTCTGCAGATGCTCCTCTTCAGTTTGAGATCTGGCTATTATGTCATCCATATAGACCTCTATTTCGTGATGGATCATGTCATGAAATAGAGCTACCATGGCGCGCTGATAAGTTGCCCCAGCATTTTTCAACCCGAATCGTATAACTTTGTAACAGAATGTGCCCCACTGTGTGACGAAGGTCGTTTTCTCCATGTCCTCAGGTGCCATTTTGATTTGATTATAGCCTAAGAAACCATCCATAAATGAGAACACTTTATGCTGTGCGGTATTGTCAACCAGAATATCGATATGGGGAATCAGGAAATCATCCTTAGGGCTTGCCCTATTCAAATGTCTGTAATCCAAACACATGCGTACTTTATCGTCCTTTTTAGGCACTGGAACAACATTGGCGACCCATTGTGGATAGGAGGTGACGGCTAAGAATTTGGCGTTGAATTGTTTCATGACTTCAGTCTTGATCTTCTCTGACATGTCTGGCCGCATGCGACAAACTTTCTATTTTACTCGAGGGCAGTCCTCTTTTGTTGGTAGACGATGGACCACGATATCAGCGTCAAGTCCTGGCATGTCTTCGTATGACCAAGCAAAGACCTCAACATAGTCATGTAGTAACTGAGTTAAGCGCTTCTTGACACTAGGTTCCAGATTGGCACCTACCTTGACTTCTTTCTTGTCCTCTTTGGTACCTAAGTTAACTGTGTCAACTGGTTCTTCGTGGGGTTGTATGGTCATTTCTTCTTGTTGTAGTAACCTGGCTAGTTCCCCTGGAACTTCACAATATTCCTCACCTTCGTCTCCGGCTAGGTAGATCGGATTTTCATAGTCACAATAGGCCATAGCAGAATCATTACCCATGGGATCCTGAGTGGATGTGGATCTGCATTTTGATATGTGAGTGTCTGTAAGAGCATAGCTATCTTTGAAAAAATAAAAATGTAGAAAAAGAAGAATAAAGAGCGTAAAATTTGCATGCAAAAACGTCCATGATTCATTGATGACATACGAAAATAAAGTAACAAATCTTACAAATGGACCATTGTGCCTTGGGTAAGACAGAAGGTTTTAAAAGTCTAAATTGTTTAATTATTACAAGTCTGACAAAAATTTAAAGACAATTATTGTTGGATAAAAGTAATAGGGACAAATTCTTTGGCTTCCCAGTTGTTGAGTCCTCCACTGATAGTTGGAACAATCCATTCTTCCAGGTCACAGCTGTCATCACTATCCTCCACTGCGTTGACTCCATGGTTGTTGATTTGAAAAGGTAGTTCCCCGGCACGAGCATGACGAACAGCTTTCTGGGCTCCTGAAGTAAATCCCAAACCAAATTTTTTAGATTTGTAGGGAATATCCGGGAGTTGTACCCAAATGGTACACCCACCTTTTTCGACTACTGCATTGGCATCTTTTAGAGAAGCCATCTTCAGCGGAGGTCTGGTAATCTTCGGAACTTTGGAAACAGTCTTGGTTGCCACAATTGTTTGTGGGACTTCCTCAAAACGCTGACACGGAGTTTCGATGAATTCACCATCCATTTCCATATATCTGAAGGAGTTCAGGTGACTGACCATATATTCATCCTCTCCATGGACAATGATGATTTTTCCCTTGGTTGGGTATTTCAAGGGTCGGCCCAATAAACAGGAATAGGAAGGGCGAATATCCATTACATAGAAAGTTGAATCAAAGGTATGAGTTCCAATTTTAATGGGGATGTCCACCTCCCTGTGCACCATTCTCTTCGAACCGTCGAAGGCCCTTACCACTATGTTGCTGGGTTTTAAGGTCAAACCTTCACAGTATAGTCTATCCAGAGACTTCTTAAGCAGCACATTCAATAATGAACCAGTATATACCAGGACATGGGCCAAAGTAGTGCCCCTGCATTCGACGGAGACATGCAACGCCTCACTGTGTTTCCTCCCTCTAGGTGTCAGGTCAGCATCAGAAAAATCCAAATCGTTATCAGCTGTCAAACTGGCCACACAATCTTTGAATTGGTCGGTAGGGGTTTCCTGTGGCACATGGGCAGTTTTAAGAAATTTCACCAAGGCCTTCGCATGAGCTTCGAAGCTAGTATAGAAATCTTTGAAGGGGTCTGCCCTAGCTGTTCGACTACATTGTAGTCGATTCTCTTTATAATTTTCAAAATTTCTTCCATCTCCTTCTTGGAGGCCTCTGGGATAGATATTGATTTCTCCTTCATCCGGACAGGTTCAACCAAAATTCCTTTTCCCCGAGTCTCGGTCGACTCGAAGATATGGGTGTTAGAAAGGGTAACCATAGGAACTGTAGTAGTAGTATCAACAGGAAAAAAAGCAGGGATGATCACAGGACCGGTAACAGTTTTCGGAGGAGAAATCTTAGGGGATAACACTCTTCCACTTCTGGTTATTTTGCTGGTTCCCAAAATGTTGCCGATGTCGGGGTCAGCCCTCTCAAAAACCGAGTCTTTATCAGCCAACCAATCTTGCATGATGTCGTGGTAGTAGACGTCACCCCCATAGTTCCAGGGGATAGTTTTATCTGAGGAGTATGGGATTGGCCCTGGCATAGTAATTAATGTTAGAACATAGTTTAATTCTACAACCCTCAGTTAGAGTTTTGATGATAACAAAATACAAGATTAAATGAATTATGAGTTGTATATTTGACATAGATGCTACTTAAAATTATGTTGTGTATTTGCAGGAAACTCTGATGGAATCAGCATTAGAATATCAACATCAGCATCAGAAGATGTCAACCAGAAGATCATACATGTGCTTACGCTGAAGTCTGATGAACAGAATCTGCGCTCAACACACTCTGACTCTGATCAAGATCTTAACTATGTCATCAGCATTCAGAAGCGCCAGAATAATCCAAAGCCAAGAACACTCTGATCTTAATCAAGCAGAACATTCTAAAGTGTCAACGGTACTGCATTCAAGGCAGATTTATTACCAACGGCTTTATTCCAAGACAAAGATCTTCTCAAAATGGAAAGAACGTAATGAGCATTGAAATGGAATAATTGGCATCAACGTATCTTTTCCAAGAAGTATTTAAACAAATCAGTGAGAAGTGAAATGGCTAATGCTCTACAATACTCTACACGCCTAAAGCAAATCATCTTCATCCTCACTCATACAGTTTGCTAAAGCTCTCAAATTGCTTACTCTATAGTTCTAGCATTCTAGTTTCACATAAGCTTATTTTGTGTATTATCACAGTTGTGATATATAGTTTTTCCAGAAAACATTCAACACACATATTGTTCATTTATCTGTAAGAAAGAATTTCCTTGAGAAATCGGTCTATGGTTTAGACTCAAGAAGGCTTTATAAGTTGTTAAAGAAGTTGTAATATTCAGTTGAATATAGTGAATTAAGTCCTCGTTGGAGAGAGGCGAAATCACCTTGACGGGTGGACTGGAGTAGTTTGAGATCAAACGAACCAGGATAAAAATAACGTGTTGTCTGCATTTGATTTCAAGTTTTAACAATTCAACCCCCCTTATTGTGTTTTTCACATCTTCAATTGGCATCAGAGCGCCTGGTTCTGAGTTCATAACACTTAATCGTGTCAGTACAAGATCCAGCGTTGAAAAACACTATGGCAGGAACACATCACAACATCAACAATGACAACAATGAAGAAAGAGACAGATTCAGTGGAAAGCCTCCAGTCTTTGATGGAGAGAACTTTGATTACTGGAAAGACAGAATTGAAAGCTTCTTTCTAGCCCACGATGCTGATCTGTGGGATATGGTGATAGATGGATACACGCACCCAGTGAATGCAAGTGGTCAGAAGATTGACAGGAAAGCAATGTCTGACCAACAAAAGCGTGATTTCAAGAATCATCACAAGGCCAGAACTATTCTTCTCAGTGCTATCTCTTACTCTGAATATGAAAAAATATCAAACAGAGACACTGCTAAGAACATGTTTGATTCTCTCAGAATGATGCATGAAGGCAACCTTCAAGTGAAAGAAACTAAAGCTCTTGCGCTCATTCAGAAGTATGAGGCATTCAAGATGGAAGAAAGTGAATCTATTGAAACAATGTTCTCAAGATTTCAGATTCTGGTTGCTGGTCTCAAAGTTCTGGACAAAGGGTATTCTACTGCTGATCATGTGAAGAAGATCATCAGAAGCTTGCCAAAATAGTGGAGGCCAATGGTCACAGCACTGAAGCTAGCTAAGGATCTCAACAAAATCTCTCTGGAGGAACTTGTCAGCTCCCTCAGAAGTCACGAGATAGAGCTAGAAGCTGATGAACCTCAAAAGCAAGGTAAGCCTTTAGCTTTAATATCTAACAGAAAATCTGACTCCAAGGTTTTGCAGGTTGTTGAAGAAACCTCTGATGGGTCCTCATCAGAAGAAGATGAACTGTCTCTCCTCTCCAGAAGGGTGAACCAACTGTGGAAGCAGAGGCAAAGAAAGTTCAGGACTCCCAGAAGATCTGAGAACCAGAACGAATCCTCCTCCAGATACAGAAGGTCAGAACCTACCTCTGGATACAGAAGATCTGAAGGCTCTTCAGGAAGCAGAAATCCAAACAACAAGGACATCATCTGCTATGAGTGCAACGAGCAAGGACACTACAAGAGTGACTGCCCAAAGCTTCAGAAGGAAAAGCCCAGAAGAAAGTTTGGCAAGGAAAAGAAGAAAAGTCTCATGGCCACATGGGATGACTCTGACACATCTGAAGCTGACTCAGAAACAGATGATGAGAGAGCAAACATAGCTCTCATGGAAAACATATCAGAAGACAGTGAAGCTTCTGAATCAGACTCTGAATCAGACATAGAAGAGGTATTTTCTGACTTTGCTATTAATTTTACTAAGGCTGAACTAGCTGAAATCCTTAATGAGATTCTGGAACGATATCAGCAGATCAGAGTCAAATTCAGAAACCTGAAAAGGGATCTTGCTTCTGACTCTGATAAAACTGAGAGTCTCAAATTGGAAAATTTTGAGTTGAAAAATAAAGTTTCAAAATTATAAAATCTTTTACAAAACTCTCAGAAGGAAACAATTCCTGAAACTCCCAGTAGTGCTGATGAGATCATCAAGGAGTATGATCACAGCTTTCAGAAGTTTCTTGCTAAAAGCATAGATAGAAGCAAAATGGCTTCAATGATCTATGGAGTTAGCAGAAATGGCAGAAAGGGAATAGGATACCAAGGTAAGGTACCTACACCAAATAATGCCATGGATTTAGTTATTAAACGAACTCCTCTTAAGTCACACTTTGTATATGGGCACACACATGACATCAAATACACTAGTAGCAATTATTCTGTCAAACCAAAATTCAACCAGAGTTTTGGTAAAACTAACAAATCAGGACCCAAGAAAATATGGGTACCTAAGGATAAAATAATACATGTTGCAGACATCTTTAGCAGCAAAGCAGAAACACCAGTCATGGTACCTGGACTCTGGCTGCTCACGACACATGACAGGAAGAAGGCATATGTTCCAAAGCCTGGAACTTAAGCCTGGAGGCCATGTAGGCTTTGGAGGCAATCAGAGGGGAAAGATCATTGGCTCTGGAACAGTAGGTAATGGAAATCTTCCCTCTATCAGTAATGTTTTATTAGTAGATGGATTAATGCATAACCTGTTATCCATAAGTCAATTAAGTGATAACGGTTATGATATAATCTTTAATCAAAATTCATGTAAAGCTGTTAGTCAGAAAGATGGGACTATCCTGTTTAATGAAAAGAGGAGAAACAACATTTACAAAATCAAACTTTCTGAACTGAAAAGTCAGAATGTAAAGTGCCTTCTGTCTGTTAACAACGAGCAATGGATCTGGCACAGAAGATTGGGGCATGTTAGTATGAGAAGAATATCTCAGATTAACAAACTCAATCTAGTCAGAGGACTTCCTAATCTGAAGTTCAATTCAGATGCTCTGTGTGAAGCATGTCAGAAAGGCAAGTTTGCAAAACCTGCTTTTAAATCAAAAAAGGTTGTTTCCACCTCTAAACCATTAGAACTTCTGCACATTGACTTATTTGGACCAGTTAAAACTGCTTCAGTCAGTGGCAAGAAGTATGGGTTAGTAATCGTAGATGACTATAGCAGATGGACATGGGTAAAGTTCTTAAGACACAAGGACGAGTCACACTCTGTGTTTGTTACCTTCTGTAACCAAGTTCAGAATGAAAAGGATCTTAGAATCGTTAAAGTCAGAAGTGATCATGGTGGAGAGTTTGAAAATAAAGATTTTGAATCATTTTTTAATGACAAAGGCATTCTGCATGATTTCTCTTGTCCTAGAACTCCCCAGCAAAATGGAGTTGTAGAACGAAAGAATAGAACATTGCAAGAAATGGCCAGAACCATGATCAACGAGACTAACATTGTTAAGATCTTCTGGGTAGAGGCAATAAACACAGCGTGCTACATTCAGAATAGAATCTCCATAAGACCTATTCTGGAAAAGACTCCATATGAATTGTGGAAGAACAGAAAGCCCAACATTTCATATTTCCATCCATTTGGATGTACTTGCTTTATTTTGAATACTAAAAATTATTTGAACAAGTTTGACTCTAAAGCACAGAAGTGTATTATGTTAGGATACTCTGAACGCTCAAGAGGGTATAGAGTATACAATACAGAAACACAGATTGTGGAAGAATCAATCAGTGTTCGTTTTGATGATAAGCTTGACTCTGAAAAGTCAAAGCAGAATGAAGTATTTGCAGGTATGGAAGTTGAATTCACAGGTTCTGAAGACAAGTCACCAGAAGCTCTTACACTCCCTCAACATCAGAAAGAGGCACTGCAAGCAATCCAGCATCTTCTGTTGATCAACCTCAGAAAAGACCATCCAGAAGCAGCATGGATCATCTAGAAGAAACAATCTTAGGAAGAAAGGAAGATCCAATCAGAACAAGAGCCAGTTTCAGAAACTCTGAAGAATCCCTCATGGGACTTGTCTCTCTGATTGAACCATCCTCTATTGATGAAGCACTTCAGGACAACGACTGGATTCTAGCAATGCAAGAGGAGCTGAATCAATTCACAAGGAATGACGTATGGGATCTGGTTCCTAAACCAAAAGGATTCAACGTCATTGGAACAAAATGGGTGTTCAGAAACAAGCTGAATGAACAAGGTGAAGTCATCAGAAACAAGGCACGATTGGTAGCACAAGGTTATAGTCAGCAAGAGGGGATAGACTATACAGAAACCTTTGCTCCAGTCGCCAGGTTAGAATCTATCAGACTTTTAATTTCTTTTGCTGTTAATAAAGGCATCACTCTGTATCAAATGGATGTCAAGAGTGCATTCTTAAATGGCTACATAGAAGAAGAGGTATATGTGCACCAACCCCCTGGTTTTGAAAGATCAAAACATCCAGAATATGTTTTCAAACTAAAGAAGTCACTGTATGATCTGAAACAAGCTCCCAGAGCTTGGTATGAAAGACTAAGTAACTTCCTGTTAGAAAAGGAATTCACCAGAGGGAAGGTGGACACAACCTTATTCTGTAAGACAATTAAGAATGACATTTTAGTCTGCCAGATTTATGTTGATGATATAATATTTGGATCTACTAATCCCTCTCTGGGAAGAAAATTTGCTAAGTGTATGCAGGCATAATTTGAGATGAGCCTGATGGGGGAACTGAAATTCTTTCTGGGAATTCAGATCAATCAAACCCCAGAAGGAACTTACATTCATCAGAGTAAATATGTCAGAGAACTTCTGAAGAAATTTGATCTCTCATAATGTAAGCCGTCAAAAATTCCAATGCATCCCACGTGCATTCTGGAAAGAGAAGAGGTAAGCAAAAAGGTAGAACAGAAAGTCTACAGAGGTATGATTGGTTCTCTTCTTTATCTGACAGCCTCAAGGCCTGATATTTTATTCAGTGTATGCATTTGTGCAAGATTCCAATCAGATCCTAGAGAATCTCACTTAACAGCTGTTAAGCGAATTTTCAAGTATCTGAAAGGTACTACTAATCTGGGTTTGTTTTATAGAAAATCTGGTGATTACAGCTTAGTAGGTTACTGTGATGCTGACTTTGCTGGAGACAGAGTTGAACGTAAAAGCACTTTTGGAAGCTGCCAGTTTCTGGGAGAAAATCTGATCCTGTGGTCCAGCAAAAGACAATCCACCATTGCTCTATCAAGAGCATAAGCTGAATACATAGCAGCAGCTGGATGCAGCACACAAATGCTCTGGATGAAAAGTCAACTTGAGGACTTCTAGATTTATGAGAGTAACATTCCTATACTCTGTGATAATACCTCTGCCATTTGCTTAAGTAGAAATCCAATTTTGCATTCTAGGGCTAAGCATATAGAAATAAAACATCACTTTATTAGGGACTATATTCAGAAAGGCATTTTAAACTTAAAATTTATTGATACAGACCATCAATGGGTTGATATCTTTACAAAACCACTTTCTGAAGATAGGTTCAACTTCATTCTGAATCATCTCAGCATGAAGCTCTGTCCAGAATAAAACTGTTTTAATTTTATATATTAACCTTCAGAATCATGTCTATTACTCTTTGAACTTCTGATCAATCTTCTTTCAGAGTCTTTAGAAATGCAGATTGTATCAGATCTATCCATGAAGCTCTGAGCTCTTTAGTTCAAGGATAGAAGTGATGTTCACTCAAACAAACAAGTGTCATCCAGTCATCAGCTGTTTCCTGAGGCTGAACACGCGTTCACTCTTCTGAAAAGGCAAAGCGCTGATTGGTTGCATTGAGACACATGTCACTGGTAACTGTTTAAGTATCTTTCTGAAATCCCCTAAAATCAGCAATCAATTAATGCTATTAATCATGATTTATTTCTCTCTCTTAAGCGTTTATGTTTTCAAAAACTTTTTCAAAATCTATTTAAACACCATTCACACTATTCACAACGTGTACCCTTACTTTCGTTTTCAATCAATTTCTCTGATATATGTGTTTGTGTTCTTCCTGCTCAAGAAAACCCCTTTCAATTTTTTCTCTCAAGAACTCGTGTGAACAATGGCATCTTCCAGTAATATCTCTTCAGGTTCCCAGCAAGATGCATCAGCTGAGCAATATGAAGTTCCTCTCAGAACGCTACTCACTCCAGTCAAGAACTTGGAAGTTCTGTCAGAGATTATAGTGGATTTCAACAGTTTGAAGGAAAATGGTTTTGACCTGTCAGAAGAGATTCAAGCTCAAGGATGGGAGAGATACTTTGACAGGTTGGTGGGTCCAACTTTCCCTATCTTGGTTAAGGAATTATGGATTCATGCGTCTTCCTCAAATCACCAAGTCACTTCCTACATCATGGGGAAGAAAATTGTGATTACTGAAGACCTAATTGCAAAACTGATTGGATACAATGGTGGTGGTATTCGTTGTATAGACATGGCAGAAAGGTGCTCAGATGTTGCTGTTGTAGCAAGGGAAATTTTCACGCTGGGGCTTCCCTCCAGCAAGATAAGGGATCTGAGAGATAAGCACAGAATTTGGGCAAAGATTATTTTGGGCTGTTTCAATCACAGAAAGCCCATAAGCTCTCCTGACTACATAAACATAGATCAGCAGTTTCTGATCTATTTTATCAATCAGAAGGTAAAGATTAATCTAGCTCATCTTTTGTTCAACCATCTGAGAACCAGCGACAAGGAGACTAGAGAAGAAGAACGCACTAAAAGGGATTGGATACCCCTGGGTAGATTGATATCAGATATTCTGACTAAGAATAGGCTGATTGAACACTTGACAGAAGCACAAGAGATCAGCACCCTGGAACCATCTGTTGGCAAGCAGCTGAATGCCAAGAATCTCAAGAAGATGAAGCTGATAGAGAACATTAAGAAGGAGCCCAGCGTTACTCCTTTTGCTGAAATCTCCAGCAGAAGAATTCCTCTGGACGACTTCCCTCTAATCTCACAGATTGACTCCAAGCCTCAAATAGTTCTGAGATATTTAGATGCGTGCAAAGCTGATGGTACAGTACCCAATCTAAACATTCAAGATCTTTAGCAGAAGGCACCAGAGGTTGCTCTAAAGAAGACGAAGAAGAGAAAAGCTGCTCCAGAAGGATCATCACAACAGACTCCAAAGAAAAGAGGTAATCCTGTTTCTATATCTGTTTTAGATTCAACTGCTGGTTCCACATCCATTCCTACTCCAACTCCAATTCCATATGATATCCCAACACCCCAAACCTTTGAAGATTTTGAAGACTTTGACCCTTCTGAGTCATTAACTCTCAGAAGATCCCGCTCCAAACCACAAAATCCAAACACTACAACCATTCCAGAACCAGAACTTGCACAAGTTCTGTCTGATATAGAACAACATTCTTCCGCTCCCCATACAGATAATCCAAATCCAAACTCAAAAATTCCCACTTCTCCTCAACCTAACATTCCACTTTCACCCATTCCAGAAACTCCACCCACTCCAATACCAGAACCAGAAATTCCACAACCTTCCTCTCCCCAACCAGAAAATAATCCACCATCTCCTCCACATGCACATACTCCACAACCTGAGACACAAAACTCTGAGGCTCAAACCTTTGAGTCCCCTGAACCACAACCCTTGGCCATTCAATTGCCTTGTGGTACAACTGTCAATCTGGCTCAACTTCCCTCATCACCAGAAACAACTCCACCACATACTCCACATAGTCCAATCGTTATTTCTGATTCTCCTACTCCCTCACCCAAGAAAAATACAGAAAACCACAGCAAGACTGTCATTAACTTAACAGTCCTTGAACGCCTTGCTGCAATAAACCAGAAAACTGCCATCCCTAAACCTAAACAACCAGATGCTGGTAGCAGCATTTTGAACTTTGAATCAGATATGCAGAAATGGATATCTTCTTTGAAACAAGCAAGTTTGGAAGTAGTTGATCCTGCTGTATCAGATCATCTCTGGACTCAATTCAGAAGATGGGTATGTGCTGAAACCTTCAAGCTGCAAGACCAGAGCTATGGGCAGGCTCAACAGAACTTCAGCAATCAGCTGAAGGAAATGGAAGGTCCAGTTCTGAGTAAAGTGCTGAAGGAAGAAGTTATGCATCTGGACAGTGAACCTTGGTCTGAAAAGCGTCCAACATCTCAAGTTCAAGCTGCAGAAGAACAGGTTATTTAAGCTGAAGACTTGGGTCAAGCAGAAGAAGCTACAAAATGCTCTGAGAAGCAGCCTGTATCTGAAGATCCTCAATCTTCCTCTGTTGACAGGCAAGCTCTGGTGGATTTGAAGAGATCATATATGCTGATGAATGAACGGATGGACAAGAAGGATATCAAGATTGAATCTATAGCAAGCATGGTAGCCAAGCAGAATGAAACCAGCGAACAAATCAAGAGCATGTTGGAAGCCCTGTTCACACGACTTCCTCCTTCTTTTTAGATTTTTCTTATGTTTTCCCTGTTTTCTTATGTTTGTCTGTAATATTTCTACTTGCTCTAAACTATCATTGCTTCTGTTTTAATACAAACGTGTTTTGCTCTAATGTTGTTTTTAACTCTGATTATATATGCTTTTTGATAGCTGACAAAAAGGGGGAGAAAGAATATGATATTTTTCAATTACGGTTTACTGAGACAAAAGTCTCAAACATTCTAACATTCATAAATATTTGTTGTTCTGAAAAGCTTACAGGTACAAGAATCTGAAGAACTCTGATAAAGCAAAAGTATGATGCTCAAAGAAAGGTTCAATAAAGTTCTGATGCTCAAGGTCTCAAGGAATCAAAAGGAATAATCAACTCAGGGGGAGTTTTTCTCATCATTACTCTGATACTTTTTATTCCTTACTCTCTTAACTCTGATACTTTTTCTCGTTAATGGATTATCTCTGATACTGTTTCCTTTTTATCCTTAAACTCTGATACCTTCATCATTTTATTTTAATTGAAAAAAATCTAGTTTTTGTCATCATCAAAAAGGGGGAGATTGTTAGAACATAGTTTGATTCTACAACCCTCAGTTAGAGTTTTGATGATAACAAAATACAAGATTAAATGAATTATGAGTTGTATATTTGACATAGATGCTACTTAAAATTATGCTGTGTAGTTGCAGGAAACTCTAATGGAATCAGCATCAGAATATCAACATCAGCATCAGAAGCTGTCAACCAGAAGATCATACATGTGCTTACGCTGAAGTCTGATGAACAGAATATGCGCTCAACACACTCTGACTCTGATCAAGATCTTAACTATGTCATCAGCATTCAGAAGCGCCAGAATAATCCAAAGCCAAGAACACTCTAATCTTAATCAAGCAGAACATTCTGAAGTGTCAACGGTACTGCATTAAAGGCAGATTTATTACCAACGGCTTTATTCCAAGACAAATATCTTCTCAAAATGGAAAGAACGTAATGAGCATTGAAATGGAATAATTGGCATCAACGTATCTTTTCCAAGAAGTATTTAAACAAATCAGTGATAAGTGAAATGGCTAATGCTCTACAATACTCTACACGCCTAAAGAAAATCAGCTTCATCCTCACTCATACAGTTTGCTAAAGCTCTCAAATTGCTTACTCTATAGTTCTAGCATTCTAGTTTCATATAAGCTTATTTTGTGTATTATCACAGTTGTGATATATAGTTTTTCCAGAAAACATTCAACACACATATTGTTCATTTATCTGTAAGAAAGAATTTCCTTGAGAAACCGGTCTGTGGTTTAGACTCAAGAAGGCTTTAGCAGTTGTTAAAGCAGTTGTAATATTCAGTTGAATATAGTGAATTAAGTCCTCGTTGGAGAGAGGCGAAATCACCTTGACGGGTGGACTGGAGTAGTTTGAGATCAAACGAATCAGGATAAAAATAACGTGTTGTCTGCATTTAATTTCAAGTTTTAACAATTCAACCCCCCTTCTTGTGTTTTTCACATCTTCAATTAACAGTGGAGTCACCTTCAGAATAGATGTAATCCTGACGGGTCTTTTGGTGGAGACCCTGGGAGGATTGGAGGAAATGGTTACTATTGAAACATCCTTGTAAGTAATGGTTGGAACGAGAGTCTTTTCAAACAAACTCTCTTTGTCATCCATCAGGTGCTGGACACCTGCTTTCAATAAATGACAACCAGTCAGTAGGGATAAACAGAGGTGGCAGCCTTCACCACAACTCGGAAAAAAACCGGCCTTCAACAAGTTCCTCTTGACGGTCAGGAGAGGAGTAACAAGCTCATCAACAACAGTAACAAACACATGATCTTCAACAATGTTAATACCATGCTCGTGCTTGGGCATAGGAGCAGTGATGACATTTGGGATCTCGGGGGCGTCAAATTCAATTTCCTTTTCCTCGAGAAGGTCTTGCACCTTGTTTTTCAAATCCCTAGCAGTCGTTTGTATCATGACCTGGACTTTCTGAATGGTAAGCACAATAGGCGTTTGGCTTTTAACGGGGAGAGGCGGTGTTGGGATTCTTTGGAGCTTCCCGCAAGGTTACCAGATTAGATCTCAACAAATGTGGCAAGACTTGAGACAACGTCATATTTATCTGGGTAAATTGTATTACTGGTCTTTCTGTTCTCGGCTGACTATTCCTTTGTTGAGTAGGTGCAGGCTTAGAGATTATGACGGCCCCTATCATTGGAAAGTGTTCAGTTATGCCTGATTCCTTTGATGGTACACAGCACCAACCTCTTTCTTCTCAGCAAATGGTTTCTTCAACGCGCTCGAGGATGCATCTTTTTGAATTTTGCCACTTCTTATACCCGCTTCTACTTGTTCATTAGTCATGATTAATTTGGTAAATCCAGTCGAGGAGCTTCTGATCAAGTGTTTGAAGAATGGACCAGACAGCGTGCCTAAGAACATATCAACCAATTCCCGGTCAGATAGAGGGGGTTGGACTCTTCCTGCGAGATCCCGCCATTTTTTAGCACAGGTTTTGAAACCTTCACCTACACCCATGGACATGTCTTGCAGTTGTGTCTGACTTTGAGCTAAGTCAGCATTATACTGGTATTACTTGTAAAAAGCGGCTTCCAAATCATCCCAATTGTGGATGTTGGTCCCTTCCAATTGATAGAATCAATCCAACTGCGTTCCTGACAAGCTTTATTGGAAGAAATGCACCCATAGATTACTATCCGCAGTATGGGGGTGAATTTTCCTGACGTATGATCTCAAATGTAGCTTTGGACAAGAGACACCGTCATATTTAGCGAAAGTGGGGACCTTGAATTTCTGCGGTATGACAACCACTGAGACAAGTCCTAGCTCCTCAAAATCCAACCGGGTACTTTCTGGATCTCCATAGCATTTGAGCGATCTTCCAACTGTTTGTATTTGTCGTCAGCTGGAGGATACTGCTCTTCAGAGTAGTCAACCTCTTCTTCCTCTTCAGATTCTGAATGGTCAATCACTTCCTTGTTTTTCCCTTCCTGATTGTCCCTTTCACCTGATGATGTTGCAAAGTCTAGAGTCCTTTTGGCTTGCCATTTGAACCTTCTTCCCCGATTCAAAACACCGATTGATTTCTTTGCTTTCTTCTTCTTTTCTTTGATCAGTAAAGTTTATAAATCCTCTTGTCCTTTTTCCAGAGTCAAGAACATTTGTTGAAACTGGGCGTTCTGCGCCTGGAGATCTTTTATTGTCTGTTCAATATATATCTCACTGAAATAAACAATAGAAAGATAAGGAGACTTGGTTTAAGAAACCTGTTTATGTTATGATGAATGAAGATGCATATGCAAATAATTTCAAGGAAATTAGATATTTAAATTTGCTTTAGACAAAAAGGAACACACGTTATATTAGTAAATCAAATTTTGAGTACATCATGCCTATTTGGGCCTACAATGAAAGAAATAAAATACAAAACTCTAAGACAAAAAAGTTGAACACATCCTCTTCGGTTGGATGTAGGCGTTCAGACTCCGCTCTTCATGAAGTTGCTTGGTGAGTTCTAGAACTTTCTTCTCGTTGGCGTAGAGTTGGGCTTCGAAAGTGTCTTGCTCTTCCTTAAGCTGTATCCAATCCCTTTGCAAGTCTTCAAGAGAGGTGGGCATGTTATGATGAAGGATGGTGTATGGGACATCTCCTTCCACAACAGGCTCTATGATAACTGGGAGAATGGAGGGGTAAGGCATCATAAGACTTTGAGCACGGGCTCATACCCATTTGAGATAAGGCTCAAGAGGGATGGAATTCTTGTGCCCTAGTGTATTACTATCAACTTTATGTACCATGCCCCAAGCTCGCATGAACCTTTTGCGGTAACCCTGAGCATCACTCTCGTAGTCGAAGATGATTCCTTAAATAAGTGTACCATGAGGACCATCCCTTAATGCCTAAGAAAGGGACATTAGGGAATTCTCCACATCGATCAATGATGGTAACATTCTCCGAGAATCGGGGACACCAATGAATGCCTGAATGTGTAAGAGTCATTAGCCTATGAGACCATCTCAAACCATGTTCATTCTTCAAGACGGATCGAGGTAGGTGCGAAATAAACCACCTAGCCAAAAGAGGTGTGCAGTACAGAAGGGTTCCTCTCCTATTTATAGTGCGAGTATGCAAAGAATGTAGTATATCTCCAAGCAGAGTAGGTACCGCATTGCGTGACAGGAAAACCTTAACCGCATTCACGTCTATGAGCTAGTCCGGATTAGGAAATAGTACCAAACCATAGATGAGAAGAGCTAACACCTCTTTAAAATCTTGTAAGTCCAGGGTAACCCAAAAGTGATGAGCTTTCTCAAACAAGAACTTAGCCAAAAAACCCTTGACACCTCTCCTGGTTTCCCAATTTGCTACTATGTCAGACCGTTGTAAGGACAGAGCTTTAGCAATATCTTCAGGTTTAGGGTCTCTTTCCATACCATTGAAAGGTACCTCATTAATGATAGGCACCACCAATAACAGATAAAAATCCTCCATAGTAGGCACTAAGAATTGAAAGAGCACTTTTAATATTTCTTCATCAGGGTTTGAGGTGATCAAGCTGAGAAGTCGACCATGTCTTTCAGTGAAGGGAGAGCTTTCGGGAACCCATGATACCAAATCCTTAAGTTGAGGAGGTACCTTTACCAGACTAACTTGGATAGGGAATTTGCGGGCGAGGGCCATGTCCTACAAAACAAGACAAAAATAAACCTTAAGAATCCTTGAAATGGTTAGTATAATATGCTATGTTATGATGTCATGATTATGTTCAGATATAGCAGATATAGCAAACACAAGCAAATCACACGGAGACCTTAGGTTTAAGGCTTGCATGGATTTTAAGGTGATACCCTCTTGAAGTTAGGTTGGCTCAACCTGTCCTAAATATAGTAATCGGGTTCTATGGGATCTCAATATCATCGGCCTTTCCCCCAAATCTTGTTCCGATAGACAATTGACTTGCCACCAAACAAAACTCAAGGGTCAAACCTCAATGAGTGTAGCATCGATTATCAACCGACTTTGGGTTTACACCAAAGACGGCTATCTCACTACGTCCTAAAAGCCAAGTTGGTCAATTAAGGTGCTAAGGTCAGTTGACGCTTTATGATACCATGCAGCGTCCTCGTATTCTCCTTGATTACTCAATGGCTACCGGTACACACCAAAGTATCGCATCAACATAGCTATTGTTTCAACCGTGTTTGTATACCCCGCACAGTTCTGTCACAGTTTATTGCTACTTACCTAAAAGGTGCCCCAAATCCAGGTGTAGGATTTTTAACAGTAACCCAAACAAGGACCCAAAATATAAAGCATACAAGTCAAACAAAGAAAGCAGGTAAAGATGATCTAGCCCTAAGGTAACCCCACTTTTAAGTTTTTCCCCAGCAGAGTCGCCTGTTCTATAACACGGTGAGAGAAATGACTTGGTTGTTTTATGTTTTATCGTAAATGTTACAGATAGAAAGAGTCGCCACCGACTTTTCTTTTATCCAAAAGGAAAGGCTGAAAAGAACAGGAAAGACCTTTAGAGATATTTTCTTGAGTTTGGGGGGTAGATTATGAAAAGGGAAGGTATTAACGCCTTTTTCATCCGTAGTTATCTACGAGATCTTAGTTGCTTGCTAGATCACTTGCTTTTGTTTGAAAATATGCTTTGTGTGGTTTTTGAAAGTATTTTGAAAAGGGCGCCATCGTTTAGGTAAACATTGTAATAATTCTCGTTTGTAAGAATGTATACAAAGTGTTGATCTTTTGAAAATGTTTCAAGTTTGAAAGATGTTTCAAAAGTGTTGGTGTTTGTTTTGAAAATAGCAAGGATGTTTTGGTTTGAAAATGAGCAAGAAACTAGGAACATTCTACCTACTCAAAAGTCTTTCTTGTTTATTTCCTCTTTCTTTTGATATTGTTATTTTACCATGGATTGGTAAGTAACCTTATCTTTGGATGTAAAGGGACGGGCGTGGGCCATCGTATAGCCATGATAGCAATGTTGTGAGATATCTTAGCAATTCTCTTTGAGGGACTTTGATCATTTTGAAAAAGGCAACATTGATAGCGCCATTGAGGGACTATGATCTTGTATTTTTTATTTGTTTTTTTTGCTAAGATACCCCACATGCATAACATGGCCATTTTATAAGGCAATAAAGTGGATTTACCCTAAGGGTGTAAGTATGCAAGTGTGTTGATTTACATGCATTGTTTTGTCTTGAATTAGCGTTTGCTAACTTGTTGATTTTAATCATTCCATACAAATCCTAATTTACTAACATTTATATATAAAGCATTAAATTGCGGAAAGTAAAAATACTAAGCTATTACATCAATAGGGGAGGGGTGTACAAATTTACAAAATGGAATTTTGCAAGAAAATTATATCTAATTAACTATTACAACCATATTGAATATTGTACAAAATTGAAAATAAAATACATGAATGCAAAAAATGGAAAAAGAAATGATTTTTTTTTGGATTTTTATGAAAGAATTTTAATCTTGACTTAATTAAGAAAATAATCAAATAAAATTAACTTAAACTATTTAAGAAAATAAATTAACTAAAAAAGATTTTTTAGGGTCTTTTATGAAAAAGTTTTATGATTAATATAAAAATTATTTGATTAAAATAAACCTAAATTCTAAATTAATTTTAAATTACAAGAAAATAATATGATATAATAATTAAACATACTTATCTAAATATTAATTAAAAAAAGAAATTAATTTGTTAAGAAAATTGTTTTTATTCTTTTTAATTTTTATAAAGAAAAATAAAATATGAGTATAAAAATAATAAAATAAATATTTTTTTGGGTTTTTGTATTAATAATAAAAAACATAATATTAGTAATCAAAATAATAAAATGAAAATATGAAAGTGAAATAAATTAGAAAATAAAAATAAAATAAAATAAAATAAAGAAATAAATAAATGACCAGGGGGTGCTAAAGCAGGGCCAAGGGTTAGAAGCCAGCAAAATACCAAGGCCCACTGCATTGAGGCCCAGGCGTGTGTGTTTGTGACAAAAAAAGAGTGAAAATGTGAAAAATAAACAAAAAGTAGAGCGCTGGGTGTTGAACCCAAGCCCTCTTGGTTACCAGCATGTTGCCTTACCACTAGGGTGGCTATATATCCGTTTAGTAAAATGAAATGATAAATACATAACATATAATGCTTCCAAGGCATGTACTTCGTCTTCAACCTTCAGCCAGCCAGAGCACCTGTAACTTGTTCATCTCTCAACGAAAATGGAAAGTACAAACATGAAAGTTGTGGCATTTCTTCCCACGAATCCAACCATACAAATAAGTAAAGCTATAAATCCAAGATGAGTGAGAATTTTTCTGTCCCTAAGTTAAAACCTAAAAATTTCAGAAACTTCAACTCCAAAATTCTCTAAGTTCAGGCCATATAAATACAAACTATGGATATGTAAAGCTTCGCGACAATGGTATTTACATTTTATCTTTGAAAATGGAAGCCTAACAATGTCAATATGAATAGTTCAAAAGTCAGAAAGCTCACCTTGCAAGAGGGTATCGTGTTTTGAGTTTGAGCAGCTTTTGATGAGTTCTAGTGATTGGGTTAGCTTCCTCAAGTTCCTAGGAAGCTAATGTGATGCTTGGTTTGAGCTGAAGGTGGATAAGGGTTTCTGGAGAAGTCAAGGTGCAAGGTGTTGTTTTTGAAAATGGTGGATGATGATGGAGGTGTTACAGTCTTGAAACAGGGGCTTGGATCACTTATGTATGATGTAAATAAGGTGTTTGGATGGTTAAGAATTGAAGCGCAACGAGTGGAAATGGAGATGGAGAGTTTTGGCTCAAAACTGTCAAGTGGAGCAGTTCTGTGCAGCAAGGGTGTTTGGAACAGTTCTTAGAGGCTTGATATCGTGTGTTATCTTACAAACCACTTGTGCATAATTATGGAAAAGGTTTCCTGGCTTTAGAGGGTCAAAAGCACAAGATATAGACTTATGGCTATGTTACTTGATTTTGAAGAAAAGTGGAAATATGGTTTCAAGGCATAGTACAAGCATGACCTGAGTTCAAAGAGGCTTTAGACAAGTTTCTTTTAGGTTATAGGTTGTGTGTGATCAGAAGGAACAAGTGCAAATCTCAAGAATTGGTTTTGTGCTCAAAAGCTACTTTTCCAAAATGGCAATGTGCACTTTCTTCCTAAAATGGTATTAAGCATGGGCAATTCATTGAATGCTTGAATTAAAGCCTCTAACAGTTGTGAAAAAAATTAATTATGGAGTGCCAAGCAAGTTTGAGGCCTGCAAAGCAAATATTGTGCATCCTAGTATGGATTTGAATTCTTGTTCATCATGGAAATGACCTATAATTCAAGAATGAAATGCCAACTTCATGCCTTTGATTCTCCTTTCTCAAACATGATCGCAAGGAGTTCTTGGACATTTTAGAAAGCTTGTAATGTGATCTACAACCCTTATTTGAATCACTTTTGCGAAATCCAATTGGAACTATATGAAACTTGGCCCAGAAGTTAGGTCAAAATCCTGACCAAAATGCTCAAAATTTCACTAAGTGTTTTAGTTTTATGAACGTGATTTCATGGATTAATAACTTGAAATACAAGCATTTATAGGAGGAGTTGTGTTCAGAAACTTTTTATATCTCATTGAGATCTACAACTTTCATGTTGGAAGTTTTCTTTGAATCATCTTGCATCATGGTGAAAAATTGGCTCAAAGTTGTGAAAAAATATGAAGTTTTCAACCCTTAGAAAAATTTCTAAGTTTGGAAACTTTGACTTTTCAAAACGAAATCTTGACTTTTTGATTTCTTGATGAACAAGTTTCATATTTCAACATGTTTTGATAAATTGTGATCTTTGACACTTGATTTTGACCAAAAAGTCAAAGTTTTGACTTTTCAGTGTACAGTTGACTTTTGATCAGTTGACTAAAAATCAACTATCAATCAATTGACCTTGAGCAATGTTTTCAGTCATGCCATTAGGTCAAAATGATGCAATTTAATCCTTAAGATCATGTTTCTAACCAATCAACCATTTTCTAGGTTAAAAATCAGAAATTGCCTTTTCTCAATCAAAACCCTAATTTTGACCATTTTGCCCTTTTGATGATCTGATCAAATTTCTTGAGGAATTGTAGTCCAAACTTGATCAAATGACATATATGAATTCATAATGTTGACATGGATAAAAAATTGTGAAGTTTGACGGTAAATTGACCACAGTTGACTTTTTCCCAATATAGCTGATTTTCAGGTCAACTGATCAATTGACTAAGCAAAACTGTAATCCAAGACTTGAAACTTGACATGATCAATCTTGAGGGTCCATAATGATCCATTAAAGTCATATTAGGCATTAAAAGTTCAATTATCCTTGTGCAATCTCAAACCATAGTTTTTAGTCATCAGAGCTTGAGGAGGTGTCTTGAGCTGATCAACCCTAGTGCAGTCTTGAACCAAAGAAGATCTTGTAAGAATTTACTTGATAAATGAGAGGGGAAATTTTTGGGTGCAATAGTCGCATAGATACTGATACAATGGGCGGAATTTTTTATTTCGCAATATTGTTGTCTGGGGTCTGACACAATGAGCTAGATCGCAAAGGTAGAACATATTGTTGCGTGGAGACTGACACAATAAGTTAAATATAGAAAATTTCACACATTGTCGCATAGAGACTGACATAATGGGTGGAATTGCTGACTTTTTAACATTGCTACTTGGGGTCTGACACAATGAGCTAGATCGCAAAGGAAGGAAACACATTATTGCGTAGAGCTTGACACAATGAGTTAAATATAGAGGAAGATGTTTTGATGATCCAAATCTTAGATAACTAAATCAGAGATGAGATTGGATTTTTTTCCGATTGTATATATTTTTAACCAAGGTAATAATCTTATGGAGAGCCTAAAGATATTGGTTCTGCCCAAAGCATGTTTTAAGAAATGCCACGTGTGATGCATGTGCGTGATGTCTTGGATCGATGTGGAACCTATAGTGTATATGCATTGAGTGTGTATAACCCAAGTATTTTGAAAATCTTTTTGATAATTCTCTTTCGTTAAACCATCGGGTTCTTGTAGTCACCTACTTCCCGACATTGTTTGTTGCCAATTATTATATATCCAAGTTGATTTGAATTTGGTGAAAAGTGTCAGCAAGATTTTGATGTCTGTATCGTAGGTGCATGCGTAGGTATGGACGTAGATGTGGACGTTAGTATGGATGATGACATAGTCGTAGACATAGGCGTGGGTATAGTAATAGGCGTGGATTTTCCTTCAATGTTTTTCTAACCAAAATAAATTTTGATGCTTTATCAAAATTCTCTTTGGTGTTTCTGTATGTTAGGTGCACCAAATGTTGTGCATGACCTTGAGATTTTGATATGGTTTTGTGTACGTCATGCTTGATATGAGGCTTTTAATGGGAAATCTATTGTCGAGATTTATAAGGAATCTACTGCCGAGATTCAAATGAGAACTACCTTTTGCCGAGGTCTTCGGATAATCATCTGCCGAGATTAACCAGGAGAATCTACTACTGAGATTCTGTCAAGAAAATACCTTTTGCCAAGGTCTTCTGTATAATCATCTACCGAGATTAACCAGGGGAATTTACTATCGATATTCAATTGTGAGTTACCTTCTGCCGAGGTCTTCTAGATAATCAATTGTCGAGATTAACCATGGGAATCTACTGTTGAGATTCAATCGCGAATTATCTTCTGCCGAGGTCTTTTGAAAAATCATCTGACAAGATCAACCTGCCAAGATTCAATTGTGAATTACCTCCTGCCAAGGTCTTCTGGATAATCAATTGACGAGATCAACCAGGGGAATCTAATGTCGATATTTTGTTGGGTACTACCTTCTGCCGAGGTCTTCTAGATAATCATCTGCTGGGATTAACTAGGGGAATCTACTGTCGTGATTCAACGTAGAATTGATAACTTGATTGACAATGATGATTGTCTTTACATACAACATGGTTTTATGCCATGCGTGTAAATTTGATTCATGCATGAAATTTAATGATTGATTGATGTATGCAATTAGTGACTTGGATATGTGTAAATGGATGTTGGAATTTGAAATGCGAATGCGTAATTGGCCTTTTTGAGATATGCTCGAACCATGCCGCCAGACATCGTCAGATGGATGAGATGATAAGTATAGCTTGATTCTAGATCGAGGATCCCTAATGCATGATTTATGCAGCCTTATGCTTGATGATTATGACTCGAATGTTTTTTTAATGGTGCCCTTGTGATGGGTCGTGGGTGATTAAAGCATAGAGGTTTTCCTATGCAACAAGGTTGCTTGTCACATGATGGTTGAATGTTATGCTATCATGATTTACCGATACTTGATTTTAACTTGAAGATTGATGATGTAGGAGAAAGATCCACTGGAGTTTATGAATGTACGCGGAGAGCTTGCCCCTATATGGACTGTCTTTCCTTAATTTGTTGGTAGGGTCTTGGAGGAGATTCTCATTGATATGAGTTTGGAAACAATTTGATCATAACATGAACTACCCCACTATTTTATATTATGCCCCTGATTAAAATATTCTTGAAAATGTTTGGCTTTGATGAACCATTTTGAATCACTCCTTTTAATCTGACCTCTATTGGCCTAATTTATGGAAAGATGTCCATATCGCGGTTAGAAATTGTGACCAATGCCAACGCACTGGAAACATCTCTAGACGTGACGAGATGCTTCAAAAGGGCATTCTAGAAGTTGAAGTCTTTGACGTATGAGGAATTGATTTTATGGGACCCTTCCCATCTTCCTTTAGAAATCACTACATACTAGTTGTTGTCGACTATGTTTCAAAATGGATCGAGGATGTAGCCTCTCCAACAAATGACGCACGAGTAGTAGTCAGGCTTTTCAAGAACATAATCTTCCCAAGATTCAGTGTACCGAGAATCGTCATCAGTGACAGTGGCTCCCATTTCATTTCCAAAATCTTAGAAAAATTATTAGCGAAGTATGGAGTCCAACATCGTGTCGCAACACCTTATAATCCACAAACAATTGGGAAAGTAGAGGCCTCCAACAGAGAGATTAAGCAAATCTTAGAAAAAATGGTAGCAACCTCTAGGAAAGATTGGTCATCTAAGTTACACGAAGCTCTGTGGGCATATAGGACGGCATACAAAACTCCGATCGAAACCACACCATTTAAATTAGTCTATGGGAAATCATGTCATCTGCCGGTAGAAATTGAACATAAATCTTACTAGACCATTAAGTCCCATAATTTAAATTACACTGCCGCGGGTGAGAAAAGAATCTTAGATATCCATGAACTTGAAGAACTTATACTAGACGCTTACGAGAATGCTCATATATATAAGGAGAGAACTAAAAAATGGAACGATAAACGCATATCTAGGAAATAATTCAATGAAGGCGATATAGTACTCCTATTTAATTATATGCTCAAACTATTTCCTGGAAAACTTCGCTTTAGATGGTTTGGTCCCTTCGAAGTCACCAAGGTTTTTCAAAATGGCGCAATAGAAATTAAAGGAATGTGTAGTGAACCTTTCAACGTAAACGGACAGTGTTTAAAACATTATCATTGCATAGATAATAAGGAATATTACACAACATTTAGGCTAGATGCGCTGCCACCCCACTCATTAGATTAATCAGCCTGTTATGTCGAGCTTACGACTTAAAACAAAGCGCTTATTGGGAGACAACCCACTTTTTAGTCTTTTCCTTTTGCTTTGCTTATTTTTAGTCTTTCTTTTATTTTATTACTTTTGTTATTGCTTATTTATATTATTATAATATTATGTAGTATTGTTTCTCCATTATTACCCACTACTAACTTAATTCTAACTGTCAACCTACTTCAGGCTAACTTTAGTATTAGCTAACTAAACTAACTACGATGAATCAAGTTGACACTATGGGAATTGTTTTTAGAGGAAGAAACCAGAGGAGATGGTTTCAGTCTTTATCTGATAGGGAGATGGGATTGAGTATCTAACCTGATGGACCTGCTATGATCATATTAGGAATCAGAGACAATGTCTTGTTTTTGTTAAGCCAAATAAGCTGGGACACGCCTTCCTTAAGAAGAAGGTTTAGTTCATACCGTATATTAACCCTAGAGTTTCTAAGCTCTCTTTTCTACAAACCTAACCACGGTCTAGGGTTTAATAGGGGACTAATTAGGTTTAGGTTATTTGATATTGAATACACATATACCCATAGGGAATTGGCTGAACTGTTAGTATTTCCACACGGCCTCGATACATTCACAATAATCCAAGAAGAACTTTTTGATGTGGGTGAACTAGACTATTCCTGGGGTGATATTACAGGTATAAGTAACCCTGAGCCTAATAACATGCACTCAGAAAACATTCATAACCCCGCCTTAAGGTATTTTCATAAGATCCTATCACATACCCTTTTTGGTAAGCCAAAAAACATAACCACGGTATCTAGAGCCGAACTTTTCATTATGTTATGTGCATCGCAAAACCGTCCTTTAAATGGAGATACCTTTATGATAGCCAACTTTAACCATCTTGCGAGAACTATCCATGAACCAATCTTGATAGGTGGCTTAGTAACCATAATAGCAAATGATATTGGCTTAAGACAACCATTGCTAAACCTTGTCCCCCTAGGGAGATTCCAACCAATGAATATCCATTTTTGCTTCAATAGGGGAATAATTGGAAACCTAGGTTCGGGTAACTTTGAACTACTCATTAACAATCAGTTAATGCCTCTTCTCACCCTGCCTGACCCTAGGACTAGCGTTCATGACAGGAACAATTGGTTGTATAATTGGGCCGAACCATACATTTCACCACCACCCACTCCTGAGACACCCCAGATTTATGACCACCTTGATTCCTTCCTATCTGATGAAGAAACTGACCCGGAAACCCCTCCATTTTACCATCATTTTCCATCTCCCGATCAGGTTGACTCAAACACCTCTGTTGCTCCAATTGCTACTTCACCTCCCACATTTGACCAAGCTCCTGCTATAAATGCTCTACAATCCGAGCTTGATTTATTGAGAGATGAACTGATTATTTTGAGGATTGACTTCCATTCTTTCATGGACGTGGTAGCAGAATGGTTGGACCATGTTTATCAGCATGTCTACTCCGATTATCTTCCTAATAATTGACGTAGCTAGTTTTTTGGGCTTACTGCATATCTTCCTCTCACATTTAAACATTACGGACAATGTTTTGTTTAAGTGTGAGGAGAAGACTAATTAGATTATAATTTTCATTATTTGTTGTTTTAAGTTCTTAAGTACATTTTTATCATTTATTTTCAGTTCAGTTATATTTTGCTTATTTTTTCATTCGTTTTCTTTTGGAATTTACATTAATTTTCATTAAATAAACTATTATCATGTTTACATATATTTACTATGCTTTAGTATTTCCAATATATATTTATATATGTACGTACTGCCTGCAAGTATTGAAATATATACTTTTTATCCTTGGGAAGTATGGGAGACAAATTTTAATTTTATTCTGTTTCTGCACTTTGTGCTGCTTTCCATACAAGCATGACGTCAGTCACGCTTCACAAATAAGTCCCACCCAGAACAAAAGCGTTCCCCTCAGCACGGAGTTAGAAACATAAGTGTTTCTGTTTTATCACAGAAACTCTTATCGATTCTTCTTCTTCTCATTTTCTTCAACCCCCACTTTAACTCCATTAAACCTCTGCCTATTTCACTCCCTCCATTATCATTATCATAAAAAATGACAATTTCCCACACTTTACCATCATTATTTTTCTCTACATATACACTCCCCAAACCCTCTTCCATTCCAAAAGCCCCAAATTCTCATGAAAAACACCTAACCATCTTCATCTTTGATTCAACAATGGCACACAGAAGTTCAAGGCCAGAACCTGATCTTTCTGAGATTACGTTACGAAATGGTGAAGCTGGAGAGCACCGAGGGCTCAGTATCTCAAATTTTATCAATGCTCCATGATCCCTACACGATATGTTGATATTGAGTGTTTACGCAAATTAGGATTGCTTGATAGTGTGCAATGGTTACTCCGAAACTTTGATTTAGCATTCGTTTGCACATAAAATATTCCTACATATGAGTCGCTAACTTTGGCATTCATAAGTTCATTCTCATACAACCCACCATGTAGCGAAAGCCAACACCTACCCAGCTCAGCAACTTTCAGAATGTTCAACGATGAATATTTGATAACTCAAACAACTTTGAGTGATTTCTTTTGCTTCCCTCATGAGGGGGTGATACACCACTGAATCTCTACATACACAGATTGGGCATCTATATCTTTCAAGATTTGGAAAGCTATCTCTAATGAGGAACTGACCAATTGGGAGGGACTTTATGCATCATTTATACATAATCCCACAATCAGGTATTTTCACTGTGTCATCTCCAACACTTTTTTTGGGAAGATTAAAAACAACAAAGTAAATTCTAAATAGTTATTCCTCCTCCATTGTACCTTCACTCCTAACCATAAGATCAATTCGAGCACATTCCTCTTGTCGCATATTCAGTCTTTGTGTATAAGAGGGTCTACGCCTTTCTGCATTAGAGGTCTAGTTACCTCTATAGCACTTGGCCTGCGCCTCGAAGACAAGCTTGCAAATCTACCTCCACTGCCACCTACATTTATTGGCATCAATAACTGTCGGGTTGGCCACTTGATTAAGGTCAGAGGAGATGGGAGGTACAATCTTATGGTGCATAACAGAGTAATTCCTAGTATCATTTTGCCAAACATTGCACTTACCGATGTAACAAACATGGAAAAGTGGCTTTATGACCTTAAAGCTCCTGCACCTGGAGAATATGCGCAAAACAACCAAGGGAATACCCAAGCTGATGAAATGGAGAAAGAATTGTAACAAGGGGATGTTGAACAACAAGCTCCTTCTGAAAACATTGCAAGCACGTCCATAAGAACCAGAAGAAGACGCGAAAGAGCACCGACCTCAAATTATGACATTATGGCTGCCATCACGCAACAAGATGAGAGAGTGCAAGCTATGCAGAACAATCAAAATGCAATGATGCAACTTATGCTAGATGTGCAAACTCATCAGTAGGAATATGATGAAAGAAATGAGTGTCGGCCTGCAAGATTGACCTAGGAAATGGAAGCTTTAACTGTACGTATGGATGGTTTTCAAGAATATATATATACCACGTGGGTATGCCTCCTCCTCTGTTGGACGTGATGGACGTGGATGAGCACGAGGAGGAGGAAAAGGACGTGATAATGAGCAATAATAGATCGAAGCAGCCTCTCTTCATGTTTCCTCTTTTCTTTTAAGCATTGGGACACTGCTTGTTTCAAGCTTAGGGGAGTTAGTTAGTTAAGAAACTCTTTACTACTTTCTAGGTATATTTTTCATTCCCGTTTGTATTTCCTGTAATTCAAAACATCTATGTACTTTCGAGTTCTACTATGCAAAATTTTCCACTATTATCTAATTTCCCCACTTTCTTGAGCCATAACAAAAAAAAATTATTCGTTACTTGCATAAATTGACGCATTCAAAGAGTATACAGGTTGCTCAGTTTTTAAGATATATGAGAAACTTTGAGTAAAACAGAAGCACGACGGATACCGTCGTAACACTCTAGATCTCCAAATTGCGCTAGATCAATTTCAGTACCCTTTAATACTGAAACCTTATACTTTAGTTTTAAAGTAACCCTGAGTAGTTTATTTAGCAGTCAGTATTGTCTTAAACACAAACTACGTAAGGAGTTGATGAATATAAGTGTATGATCCCGAGTATTTAAAATGATACATGCTTTACTATTATAAAATAGGGAATGCACTAATTAAGTTAGGCGACCCTCACCCAGTCACTTAATCCAACATATGCAGAACCTACACAATATAACATATAAACCCGTTGTTGGTTGGTTCAGAGGTGTCTGGTACTGAGCTTGGTAGCGCGGACTACGGTCTGATCCCTCGCAACTTGCAATTGGGTGAATTAAAGGAGGTTACCGCATATATATTCCAGAACCTCGTGCTTAAAAGGATCATATTCACTAATCGGCTACTCTACTATGTGCATGTAAAGATAAAAGGCTTAATGTGATTGCGCTAGAATGAAAACGGATGAAATTTAGCGAAAAGAATTAGGTTGAGCTATAATGGCATGACTGGAATTGGTCAATACAATGGGGGGGTTTTAGTATTATTACAGTATCTTTTGTGTTATGTTGAGCTTATGTTTCTGCAAAAACATTGGCAACCTCTTACTATTCGAAATGCATCATGTATTTGCATTTAACTTGTGCTCTATTGATTTTTTTATACTAACTATATTGCTTGAGGACAAGCAAAGGTTCAAGCTTAGGGGAGTTTGATAACATGAAAAGTTATAGCATTTTCCGCCCGACTTACATAGATAAAGCTTCTGATTCTTCATTTATTATGTCACATTATATCTCTATTTGTAGTGTTTGCAGCATATTTCAGGTATTTAGCTTTTGCAAAGCATAAATGAGAAAATGAAGAAAAATAATGGAGAAATGAAGAAGAAATGACATTTTTAGCAGCAAAGCGCAAACATTATGTAGCAGAAGCGCATGCCGCCCGTCACAAATTGCAAAAGTGTGCCCCTCGGCACACTTCTTGTCCCGACTGACACATATTGAAGATACGTGCCCCACACCACAACATGCATGACACTCGCCATAACTCATTCAACAGTTATATAAGTATCTCCATTAAGCGCACGAAACGCACGGCTTGCTAAAAATTCTCCACGGTTGAAGAATGAGGATCAAGGGACTATTCCTACTTTTGCTCAACATATGGAATCTATATAACAAAGACAGTTACCAACACTTGGGACGTTCGAGACCTGCTCCAATTTCATTACTTTTCTGCATATTGCAACTTTATTATTTTATTATTCCAGTTCATAGTTTTTGCTAATTTAATCTCCAGTTTCATTTAGAATTTCCATAAGCAAAGAATACCCTCACCATTAAAGCAATATTTCTTCACATCGGAGGAATACTGAACCTTTAGTTTTCCTTCTAAGCTTCCAGAATTCGTTTAGGTTTATTTTTATTTCTTCAAGATATTTTTATTCCGAAGTTAATCCTGCTGGCTTGTGGAGGATACATATTGCTCAATTATTTCTTCAGTTTTATTCTAGGTTCCAATTTTAAATTTAGTTTAATTATTTCTACCATGCCCGTGTTATTAAATTCATGCTTTAATTTTATGTTGTTACAGAATAAAATTATATTTAGCTAATTTCCCCGATACCAGTATGTGAAGTCCTAAACCGAAGGGATTTAGTAATTAATTGGCATAATATTTTACAAAAACACTTTTCTGGTTTTGATTTTCAATTTGGATATTAAATTGTTTTTGTATGAGAGTAAAAGACAGACTAAGGATAAAATCAACAGAGCGAGAGTTTGAGGTTTTAACTAGATAGTGGTAATTGAACATTAATTTTAAATACAGCGAGAGTGTTTTACAATTAATTGGACTCTATTTGTTTTCAAAAATACTTTTGAATTTTAAATGAAACAACGAGAGCGCTCATTTGAGTTTAATAATATGGCCTGAATCGATAGAATGAAAGTGTGAGACGTGGGTTTTTAAATAAATGGTTTTCACTGAAACAATGTTTTAATACTTAAAACTATGCCAATGACTTATTGAATCCCTGAAGTCGACAAATTACATATTGGTGTCTCGTTATTAATTATTAGATTTTAGTTAATTCATGTTTAAACCCCAACATCCTTATTTTATAATTAGCCTTAGCTTTACACAGTGACCCTAAGATAACAATAGTTTGACCATCAGTCATTGTGGGTTCGATATCTTTTAAAACTACACGATTAGACTGTGCACTTGCAGTCACTACACCCGATAGACTCACAAAGTCGCGATCAATGCACAATTCCAGGATACATGCACACACACAATTGGATAAAAATTGTATTTTTTAGGACCTTTCACAATCCTCATTGCTTCTTGATACTCTTGTGATCACCTCTTCATTTATTCCTGCAATTCTCTTTCTCTTATCTGCATTTCTTGTTGCATCTCTAATTGTTTTTTCTTCATCTCTTCAATTTCTGCATTTCTTGCTGCTACTTGGAGTGCTACCTCAGTATTCGCCAAGTTTCTCATAGTTTCAAGCATTTCGACGGTTAATATAGGTTGAGTTGATGTTTCTTCTCCATCAGCAAGTCTCATTCTGAAACTCTTATACGCCGCTTGATAGTTTTGGCATACCCTCCAGCATTATACACTCTCCCATTTTTCTTCTTTCCACCTGAAATATCATACCATGTCCGAAAATCCACACTAGGATCAACAGGATATCTCGGTGGTGGTCCAGGTAATTCAGGATGCTCTGACAATGTTAGGGCAAGTTATCTATCAAACTCCTCATACAAAAAAAATAAATGTTATAATGATTCAAATAAGCTAGGTACATATAAAATAAATAAATAAAGTATTTTTAATATAAGACAAACTTACTTTACTGCTTCTTGCGCGCTCGTCAACAAGCTCTCTATTTCTCTTGAGATGAGTCTCCATATGGAGCTCATTAAGAAGTGGAGTTCTACCCAACTCTTCGCGCTAATTAAATAAGTAAAAAATAATTAGTTATACGTAAACTAAAATATAAATGATAAATTAATTAAAAAATAAATAAATATACGTACCATCCTTTGTGCAACTTCAGCAAAACTAATACTACCTGCTGCGTAGTTGCAACCACCAACTTCAGATGCTCTATTTTTCTTTGCCTTTTTAGATATTTTCTTAAATTTTTCAGAAATCCAATAGGCAATAAGCTCTTGAAATAATTCTACTCCTATCCAACATGGACATTGCTTTTTTTCCCATTTAATTCTAACATTCCTCGTGGTGTCAGAAAATCGGGCACTATATTTTGAGTGAAAATTTTCTTCAATTTGGACTTCATCTCTAACATCCTAACAACACTTCTCCTACATTGTTATATGAATTAAAAATTAAGCAATAAAGAATCATGAATATCTCAAAAAATATAAATAAAATTCCTAAATGAGTAAGTAAATTATACCTTAAATGCATTAAACCAATTTGTTATGTCATCTTCAAGTACAGCTCCATAACTCGACCAAAATTTTGTATACTTATCTTTAATAATGTCTGTTATGATCGATACTTCCTGATGGGGCAAGATCTTAAACACCAAAATCTTGAGTTAGAATTGATTAAATAAAACTCAAATTTAAAATAATATAAACATATATAAACATTAACGATCCAGAATCGGGCCAAAGGACAAGTCTGTCATGATAATATCTAACTTTTTTGCGGCTCATTTCTTCTCAAGACACGCTCCCTCCTTATTGGATCCTCAGTGGCACTTGTATCTTCTTGAGTATTGGTATCTCCAAGAGCACTGGTATCTCCATGATCATCCTTAGAAGCCATGGGTCGGGGCATGCTAGATCCACCTGGCTCCATATGAATAGGTAATGATTGGGGCATGCTGGGTCCACTCAACTGCATGGAAGGCATAGAAAAATATGGTGTGTATCCATTAGGACTAATAAAAGTTATCGGGGATATGGATATGAATGGTGTGCATCCAGTAGGTGTGGGTAGTAATCCAGTGAAAGATCCAGACATGGATGAAATAGGATGCATAGGAGGTGGAGTAGGATGCATAAGAGGTGGGGTGGAATGTGGAGGAGTATTAGCCACTTGACTCGATTGTGGCATAGGAACAAACAAATCTGAATCAGAAACCTTCTCTATAATGTACCTGGTGCGGCGAGGCTTTTGTTGACTCCTACCTTTTTCCATTCTCTTGGGTTGCATTTTTTTCTATTTTAAAAGAAAACATTAAACAATGAATGTTACATAAAAGATAATATATATATATATATATATATATATATATATATATATATATATATATATATATATATATATATATATATATATATATATATATATATATATATATATATATATATATATATATATATATATATATATTTGAAAGATAATATTACATAAGATTATTTTAAAATATAATATTACACAATCTTATTAAGCAAGAGTAATATTACATCATACATATTCAAATTATTCATCATCATAATCTTCATTATCTTCATTGGATCTGAAGTTATTGTCTTCGGACTCTTCTAGCTCTTCATGCTCTTTTTCCATGATATTTGTTGACAACAAGATATTTGCGTCAACTTGTTGACCCTCAACTACAATATCACACAAACTTATAATATCCTTAATTTCAATTACCTCATTAACAGGTAAAATATCATCATCTTGGTCTGCAACATCTTCTATTACTTCGTCAGTCTCAATGTGACCCATTGGGTTAGACTTAATTACAACACACCATCCTCGTTTAGGTGGGGTAATTGAAGGATAAGGTACATAATAAACTAGCCTAACATTGTGTGCCATTATGAAAGGGTCATACTCTTTGCACTTTCTATCTATTTGAACCTCAACGATGTTATATTTTTTATCAATTTTTGTTCCTATGGAAGATGGATCATACCTGTCATAATAGAACGAGACAACTTTATTTTCCGAGTCCATATAATTATAGACCAACTCGTAAATATGTGTGATCACCCCATAGAAGTCATCCTCACCACCCTTTGTAACTCCTTTCACGACTACACCGCTGTACGGTTTTCTTCCCTTCACTCCATATCTCAGTGTGAAATTTGTAACCATTTACAAAATATGTGTGCCATTCATTCACACGTTAATGAGGGCCTTCAGACAAACTTCTCAAATGTATTATTTCAGGACTTGGTGCAACAATACATGATAATTTTTGCTTGAACCATGCTAGAAAATAGACATGCGTGTAACCAGTTGATGGTTGTTTACGTGTGATTTGATAATAGTAGGTACTAAATGCCCTACTTATAAAAAAATATATAGGTTAGAGAAGGTTACAGGTTTTAACCAATAAAACATATAAACTTAATTAAATATACTTACTCAAGATATGGTTTAACTTCAACGCAGTTAATCAACACATGAATATGAGCATATTACATTTCTTTTTTAGAAATCCAATGCTCATTCGTCTTCCCTGAGGGATGCCCTGGACGATCGAAAACGAATAAGGTGAATTGACTTCTTTAACTGGAGTGAACTCTGTTCATTATGATTCTTGGAGTCAACATCTTGTGATTGAAATAATGAAAGCAAAAATGAGATGTTTTGCAATGTAAATAATGTGTACAAAATGATCTCTCAACTCTTGCCTTATTTTTCACTGATCGCTTTGAATCACCCATGAATCGTTTAAATGGATATATCCATCTATATTGAACAGGTTCACCTAGGAAAGCTTCATAAGCAAGATGCATAGGGAGATACTCCATAGAATCAAAAAAACCTGGATGAAATATTTTTCTCCAACTTGCAGAGAATGATAGGAATATTTCATCCCAATTTAATGATATCTTCTACTCTTAAAGTTGAAGAACAAATGTCTCTAAAAAATTGACTGATCTTAGTTAGTGGATTAAGCACATTCTTGGGAAGTGAACTGATTGCAATTGGAAGCAATTGTTCCATGAAAACATCGCAATTATGACTTTTCATTCCATGCATCTTCCCTGTTATTGCGTAAGCACATCTTACCAAGTTATAAGAATAACCATTAAGCATCCTCAAACCATTTAACCATTGACATACTACTTTTGCTTCTTGGGAAGTAAGAGTGTAACAAGCCTTGGGTTTTAATAATTTTCCATTATGTCGAGGTTTCAACTCCAATTCTTTTTTATTACACAAAAGTTCCAAGTCTTTTCTAGACTTCTCATTATCTTTCGCCTTCTCATTACTGTGTTAAATACATTATCAAAAAAATTCTTCTCAATATACATAACATCAAGATTATGTCGCAACAAATTATCCTTCTAATGTCACAACAAATTTCTCCTTTTCTAAAAGCATTCTTATTTCTTCTAAATTCATGGTATGTAGGTAAGAACCTACGATGACAGTCAAACCACGAACTTTTCCCACCCTTTTCTAAAGTAAACACTTTTGTGTGATCCATGCAATGTGGACATCCCATTTTTCCATGCGTACCCCATCCAGACATCATGCCATATGCAGGAAAGTTGTTAATTGTCCATATCAAAGAAGCTCGCATATTAAAGTTTTGTTTACGAGACACATCATAAGTCTATTATCCCACCCACAACCTCTTGATATCATCAATTAAAGATTGCAAATAAACGTCTATTCCCGCCTTTGGACTCGATGGTCCTGGAATTATGCATGTCAAAAACATGTAAGGTTTTATCATGCACATCTCAGGAGGAAGATTGTACGAGGTAACAATAACTGGCCAACAAGAATATGCATTTGCTGACAAACTATAAGGAATGAAACCATCAGAGCATAATCTAAGTCTGACATTCCTGGGTTTTACTGCAAATTCAGGATGAACTCTATCAAAGTGTTTTCATGTCTGTCCGTCAGATGGATGTCGCATCATGCCATAACTAATTATGTTTGTATGATTCCATGTCATTTGGCTTGCGTTGTACATTGATGAAAACATTCTTTGCAACCTAGGTATTATTGGAAGATAGAACATGGACTTCACTGTAACTCATTTTTTCTTTCGATCAACTCCTTTGATGCGAACTAAATACCTCAAACTATTGCAAAACTTAGATTCCTCCAATTCCCCGTCATTTGTACTAAACTCGTTATCATAAAACAACATGCAAGCTCTAGTGCAACAATAAATATTTTTTACTTCTAGTCCTAACTTCGACACCATCCTATTTGCATCGTAATAACTTGTAGGCATGTTTTCTTTCACAAGAGTCGCGTCCAACATCATTCTCGCAAAGAATTCGAAACACTGATCTGGAACATTCCAATTTGACTTTGCAGCTAATAGCCTCACACACATTGATAGCCTAGAGTCAGTAGACCCCTCAAACAACGATATATTTATTTTTTTCAACAAGTGATAAAACTATTGCGCTTTCTCATTCAGGAGCTCTTCTGCATCAAAGTCTTGAGGTTCATCATATGCCACATTCACCCCTAATGCGTCATTGACCATATCCTCAACTAAATCAAATTGTTCCTGGCATTGCATATGTGATGGACTACCTGTAGCATCTCTATTTATATCTGATCCAATACATGTTTGACTGCTAGAAGCTTCTCTATTCATCTCTAGCATTTTTCCCCATTAGATATCCAAACCCGATAATTTTACCTAAAACCCACTCTCTCCAAGTGATGTTTCCCTTTACTAGGATCACTAATTATATTTCTGCAACCATAATTTAAACACTGACACCTTACCTCTCCTTCGCTTCGACAATATTCTTGAGCAAACGCATACGAGAGTAACAAGACAACTCATTCCTTAAAATGCGGTTTAAGCCCATGTCTTCCAGGAAATATTGTATCATACATCCAACTACGATAGAGTTGATAATATTTCATATTGCACATTGTTCATGTTTAGTTTAATTAAATAAAAGGAAGATTGATCTATCGATAAATTTTTAAATTTTTTCGATAACATCATATATCTATTCTAATTAAACATTTTTGCATGCAATATATATCTACCTAATTATAATGTTTTTCAAAATTATTTACCTATATATTCTAATTATATATTTAACCAAAATAATATATCTACCTATTTATTCTAATTAAACACACTTTTTAAATATATTTGATCATGAAAATATACTTTTAAGAGTTTTCTTCTTTAAATGAGTATATAACTTTTACTATATTATATCCTTCTAAAAGTAGTTTTTTTTCTTCCAAAAAGCGACATCTTATATATATATATATATATATATATATATATATATATATATATATATATATATATATATATATATATATATATATATATATATATATATATATATATATATATATATATATATATATATATATATATATATATATATATATATATATATATATATATATATATATATATATATATATATATATATATATATATATATATATATATATATATATATATATATATATATATATATATAT
This sequence comes from Vicia faba, assembly GCA_948472305.1. NCBI lineage: Eukaryota > Viridiplantae > Streptophyta > Magnoliopsida > Fabales > Fabaceae > Vicia > Vicia faba. The sequence goes on from OX451735.1 coordinate 166,597,924, forward strand.
ATATATATATATATATACTTAATGTTTTAAAAAAATTTTAATCATACTTTTTTAGAGTTATTCTTTTTTAAGAAAGTATATAAATATATGTACTATTATTCCTTTTAAAAAAAATATTTTTTTTCTTCTAAAAAACTATATTCACTTATTATTTTCTAAATAAATATTATGATGTCTACTATCACATAAAAATATACTAAAAATATAAAAAAATTGTTTTAAACATTAAATAAATTGTTTTATACAAAAGTTTTAATACTATATATAAATATATAAATTATATTATTTATATTTATACACTAGTTTTCTATACTAAATATAGTATACTGTTTTTTTTGTTTTAACTTAAAAATAAAAAAGTTTTTGTTTTAAGAAATAAATAATCTGTTGTATATAAATAAATATTTTTTATAGTACTTAAAAATACTATTTTTTTACTAAAATATAAAAATACTGTTTTCTAAATAAACGATTTTTATACAAGAGTTTTTAATACTAAAAATAAATTATATTTTTTATAATTATACACTTGTGTTTTTACTAAATATAGTATATATATTGTTTTTTTTTTGTTTTAACTTAAAAATTACTCGTGCGTTCTTACGGATATCGGTATGATATGCGCATTTGTTGTTAAAATATAATAAAAATTAAATTAAATTATTTAAAAAAATTAAGTCGGTACCTATAATTCTTCCAATATATAAAAATATTTGTATAAATAATATATATTTTTTATATAAATATTATTTTTGTTTTGGAATTATTGTAAAAAATATTTAAACTGTTCTGGATTGGGCCTGCCCGTGGCCCAATCATCAGCGAAGCCCAATCCAAGCTTTACAACATACCACGCTGAGCATTAGACTCCCCGGCACACCCCAATCATGGGTGGCTGGTCGAATTAGACTGTGCCCACCGATAACCGCGAAGAGCGTCCCCGACGAGGGACGTCCCAGACGAGGAACATCTCAATACAAGCCCTGCTCGAGCACCCTCCTCGTAGGGCAGACTCTCAACCTCTTCGAATATCTCGGAGTCCTCAGGGTCCTGGAAAGATCGCGTCTTCACCCTCCCTATTTTGCGGAGAGCATCATCCAGGTAGGGGACCACGTGCAGGACCCCACTACTCCACGTAGAACTTGGCAGTCTCTTTGTTGGGCATGTTTGGTCAGCCCAGTAAAGGGACCTTGGCACAGCGATGGGGGCTATAAATACTCTCTATTTTAAGAGAGTCAGGTATTCATTTAATACGCACCAATATACTTGATTTCCTGCTCATTCCGTCTCTCACTTTGTCATCAGAGTGTCTTGCAGGTACCCCCTCCATCTCCTTCAAATTCAATTCGAAGTCAACTGTGACGGTTCAATTCTGATCAGGTACGATCAGTGGCGCCGTCTGTGGGAAACTAAGCTTCCCCGTCTTATTCACTTAAAAATACCAAAGCTAAAACCATCCTCGACCGTCATGGCTGACCAGACTCATGATAACCAGAACGTACGCGTCGCTGAAGCTAACAACAACATCGCCGAAACAAATGGCGGCCCCGACAACACCGACATCACCGGCCATAACATACTCCCCGGAGGCACCATCCCCGAGCCCTCTAAATACTGGGATGGAGTCACGGCTTCATCTTCATCAGTCCCTCCTTGGCTTGAAGAGGATCCAACCGTCCAATTCCATGAGGTCCATGTCCCCGTTGGGGTAGACGCCACGACCAGGGCACTGTTCGCAACAATTAACCAGACGAACTATTTCATCTTTGCCCAGGGGGAAAGATTGAGAGCACTTGAAGACGACCGAAGACCCCCTAGAAGACACGGGAGGCCTCAATCCCCTCCTCCTTGAAGAACGGAGGAACGTACCCGATCTCCCCCGCGAAGACAGGACCGGGACTTCTCTCGAAGCCCATTGCCCTGACCAGTCAGGCGGCGACCCAGCTTGGAGAGGGAACCAATCATCGAAGCAGAAAGGCTTGACCACGGTCCCTCACGGCAAGAACGAAGACCTCCCGGGGACAGACATGGAGGAATCTATCAACGGTCATATTGCTCGAGGAACGTACCGCACGACCAGGGCCACCGTGACTGAAAATACATCAGATCCCCGTCTCGCTCCCCGAAATAGAGTGACGAGGACGACCCCCGCGGTCCCTTGTCACAAGCTATCATGGAGGCGCCCATTCCCCCGGGCATAGATAAGCCTCCCCACTTAAAAGAATATGACGGTGTCGCCGACCCAGTCGACCACATAGACGGGTTCGAGGCCATGCTGCACTACCACAACGTTGGGGGACCAACCAAATTCCAGTTGTTCCCTACGACTCTGAGGAAAGCAGCCATGGACTGGTACAAGGGTCTCGCCCCGGGGTCAATTACCTCGTGGCGAAATTTGAAAAACCAATTCATCAGCTTGCTCACTGCGTCGCGGCGACATCCGAAGATCGAAGCGGCACTCGAGGCCATCGTCCAGAAGCACGATGAAACCTTGAGAGAATTCATCAACCGATTCAACCGGGAATCCATCCAGGTCCCTTGCATAGACCATATAAAGAGATACCTGCTGGAGAGGGGGCTCCTTCCCGGTACTGAATTCAGGAAGGCCGTGGGCATCGAACCACCCCGAACATTCGACGCCCTCCTCGAGAAGGCCAGAGCCTACATGGACTACAAGGAGAGAGAAGCGTCCAACAGAGCCCGAGACCCCAGGAATCGCGGATCCAACAGCAATCCGCGACAAGATACCGCTCCTCCTCGATGAACCGAGAAAAAAAGAAAGGACGATAAACTCTGGGACGCCCGGGAGCAGAGGGGGCCCTAGGGATGGTTCACAGAATATACCCTGCTCACGGCTTCCCCCGAGCGCATCTTAGCGGAGTGTGTGAGTACAGACTTTAAAGATGGCAGCGTCAAGCATCCCCAACCAGCGCCTGCCAAACCCGGGGTGGACCAGAGCAAATACTGTCAGTATCACCAGAGCCACGGGTATCTTACCGAAGACTGCGTCAACCTCAAGGACACCATCGAGACCCTCATAAAAGGGGGAGACTCGTGCAGTACCGGCGAAACGACGCTCCTCGTCGGGACGCCTGCGAGACGAGGGAAGCCAAAGAGGATGCCTGACGGTATGACGGATCGGTTCCCATCCAAACCGCGTTCTCCGTCACAAGACCCGAGGACCTCTACGTCCCCGATCACATACAAGAGTCGTTGTCGACGCACAGCAGGTGGGAACACTTCCCCTCCGCCATGGTCATCAATGGTGGAGGGTTCAACGATCTGACCATAAATTCAGCTAAGAGGAAGCTGGACGAATGTGTCGACACGATTCCCCCTCAAACGGTGACCTTTGAAAAAGTGAGGGGCAGGTCGGAGCCAATCACTTTCTATCTCGAGGAGCTCCCCGACGGGGCCCCCAATTAGGTCATTCACCTTCTGATAAGAGCGAGGATGGCCAACTTCGATGTACACCGTGTCCTTGTTGACGAGGGAAGCTCCACCGACGTGATGTACAACCAACTGTTCCGAACCATGCAGCGCGACGACTCTCACCTCTCGCCTTACGTGGGGTCGGACCTGCAGGGCTTTAACGGCTCAACTTCCAAGCCTTGGGGATACGTCGAGCTCATGGTCACATTCAGTGAGGATACAGCAACGAGACAAGTCAAGGTTCACTTCCTCGTCATTGATTGCCCTTCCCTCTACAACTGCATTCTGGGAAGGCCGACACTGGCGAAGCTGACCGCAGTACCCTCCACCGTTCATCTAAAAATGAAGTTTTACACAAAGAGGGCACGGGTCGCCACCATCCAAGGGGACCTAGCAACTTCCCGAAGGTGTTTTAATGCGGCTTCCAAGGGACGCTGTAGCGGTGAAAGTCGGAGATCGAGCTATTAATTAACTCGACTCGCAAAAGCAAGAGTCGTCACCGCGCTTTATTATTTCCAAGGGAAAAGGGAAAAGAGCGAAATAAAACCCTAAAACATGCAATGTAAAATAATACTTAAAAGTAATGAAAATATAATGCGTTTTTGAAAGAGATCAAGAGTTCGGGGGTTGGTTATACAATGGGAAGGTATTAGCACCCAATGCATCTGCGGTACTCCGCAGGAACCTTTTGGAATATCTGTTTTTTTGGTTAAAATTGTTTGTTATATACAAGGGTGTATTTATCTACAACTATGTTTGTTTAGGGGGAAAGAAATGAGTTTTTATTATTGCGTTCGTGAGGGTTTCGCGACCCTTTGCCTACGTATCCAATGAAGGAATCAAAACACCGTAGTTCCTCTAGAAAAAAGTTGATTTGTTTGTTTTTTTTAGTGGGCGACATTAACATACGCATTCTAGCAATAGGCACGGCCAGTATCGCGGTAGAACGGGGATAACATGCCCCTGGGGGGAGTTTTGATTTGTTGAGTGTTTTGCGGGTTTTAAGATATATTCAAGTAAGGATTAAAGAGTGTTTTTGGATTTTTTGGTTTGTTTACTTGTTGATTTTATCTTGCCATACACGCCTAATTACTAGCATTTGTACAAAGTAAATAAAATGCAGAAAGATATAACCCTAAGCTATTACAACCGTATCTAAAGGCATAAAAAATATGAAGGAAAAAATAAGATAAAAGTAAGAAAAATGAGTGTCTTTCGACCCAGGCAGTAGTAGCCTTCGATTTGCATTCTGTTGGCCTCCTTCGATTGGGGCTGGCAACAGCAAAGTCACGTCTTTCGATTGGGCCTTGGCAGGGGCGAGGTCCTGACCTTCGATTGGGCAAAGGCAGCAGCAAGTTGTGTCCTTCGACTGGGGCCTGGAAGTCAGTGTATGGCGAAGCCTTCTGATTCTGCCTTGTTGCCTTCTTAGACTGGAGGTTGAAAGCAGTGAGGGAATGCCTTTCGATTGGACATGTGTTGTACCCCAAAATTTTCCCTCTCATGTTTTCAAAGGTCTTCCCTTACATGGTGGGTCACAAACCCTTGCCTAAGAAAAATAAAGTTTTTTTGAAGATGAACAAAGTGTCTTTCGATTGGCATCTGGGAAAAGTCTTCGATTGGGCATTTGGCACTCTTCGATCAGGCTTGACTCACCAGTCTTCAATTGGGCATTTGGCACTCTTCGATCAGGCTTGACTCACCAGTCTTCGATTGGGCATTTGGCACGCTTCGATCAGGCTTTGATTAGTAAGCTTCGATTAGGTGTTTGGAACCCTTCGATCAAGCTTTTGTGTGCAAGTATTCGATTGAGCGTTGGACCTCCTTCGATCAAGCCTTGGTGTGCAATTATTCGATTGACCGCTGGACCCCTTCGATCAAGTCAATTTCACAATGCTTCGATTAGTACTTCAGAGGGCCCTTCGACTGGAACTTCATACTTTACCTCAATTAGAACAACAGAACGAAATGACCTTCGAATGGAATTTCAGTGCAGAGCTTCTCTTAATCTAAGATGCTTTGATGAAGGAAGTTCTGGACACTTCGAATCAGAACTTAGACTCATCACAAGGCCAAGGGCTGGTCGAAGTTGTCTAATAGGGAATGTTCTGAATATATTCGAATTGGACCTTGAAAGCTGGCAAAGAAGGCAGATTCGAAGGAATGAAGTAGGCTGTCATGACTAGGCAAAAACACATATCCTAACCTGTCCAGAATACCCAAAGTTCACAAAGGCATGTGTCCCTTGCAAATATGCAATCGAAGAAGGGGGGGTCTCAATCGAAGGGGCTGACTGGAGTAGTTCGAATTGGGACTTTGAAGCAATCGAAGAGAGCAAATTCGAAGGGGCAAGTCAGCTTTTGATTTCCATCATATTGGAGGCCCAAACAGCTCATAACAGGCTGGCAGTAACGCATGAAGATAGATTGGAACCTGATTGAATCAAATATAGCAAGTCTTTATGAAGAAATCAAATCAAATCTCTTCATCATAATGGACCAAGATTTGATACACAAATGTTGACCTAATTTCCTTGGCTATATAAACCTCTGCTCACAAACAAAAAACACACACGGAAACCCTTGCAGACAGACGTGAAAGACACGAAAAAACACACAGAAACTCTGCAAAAACGGCGCCACAACCTTGAGAAAAAAAAGCTTGAAAAGTGAGGGATCAAAAACAACCTTTGAAGCGAATTCAGACCAAAAGCAAAACGTAGCTCTCTTCCTTGACATCTAGTGGAGCTATACCAATCAACACCAGGTCTTTTCATTGCCTAGAACTCCCTGTAAGTATCTACGAATCTTGCTCTGGACATGATATCATGAAATCATTTTCTTGCATCCTTTCATTGAAATAATTACATATTCATGCTTTGCGTTGCATTTTGAAACTGTTGGCATCACTGAATTTTATTTTCATAGCCTGTAACGCCATGCCCAGTTCTAGGGTTCGTATACCTTGTTTTTGGGGTTTTTAATTGCAGGAAAAATCAATGCACATAATTGGTATAGGGATGACCATGGGGAAGAGACGAGTACGTTGGTACTCTTGGATTTCATTTACATGGACTGGAGAGGGTTTTTGAGATACCCTACGAAAATTCCTGCGGATAAAAATCCGCAGGTAAAAAACCAAGGTCGTTTGAAGAAGACAATGGCGTGTCCTTGTGCTATTGGTCCATTCAAACCATTAGCGCGTTTGTTTTATTTGCAGGCTTAGCGTTTTGTTTGTTTATATAATATTTGTTTCTTAATTCAATAACAATAATGCAGCGTAGTTGGATTGGTGAAGCGTGCGTTGCAGAACCCCCCTGGGACCTGGATTCGAATCCCAGGTCCCCCAAAACTTTGTTACAATTTTTCTTCAGGTACTCAGATGCAGCGCTTCAGGCAGGGAGCATCATATACCTCCAGATCTCATGTGCCAGGTGGTTCCAGATTCAGATCCAGTGGTCCAGGATGAGGTTCACCATGAACCTTGATCAACAAACGCCCAGGCAACCTGAAAGTCCAATAGGCTGGACGTTTGGGCCTGGAAATTGCAATTCATACTCCCTTTACGAGCCCAGCACCCCTGAGTTTGTTTCTTTATTTTTCTTTTCACTGTTTTTTTATCATAATTAATTAATTAACTAACTAACTCTTTTTCATTAAAAAAAATCAGAAACAACAAAAATATTTTAGTTTTATTACTTATTTTTGTAAATAAATTGTAACCAATTAATTTAGTTTAATTAGGTTTAATTTTAACGGATTTTACATTAAATTAAAATTGATTTAGAATTAGGATTTTATTAACTTTGTAATCACTCCTATTTTACTGCCTTAATCAAAATAAAAACTCAAAAGTATTTTCTTTAATTCCATTATTAATTTAGACTTAATTCTTAAATTCAAAAAAAGACCAAAATATGCTTTCTTTCAATAAAAGGGTCAAAACCCTAAAGGACAATCTGATTCAACTTTTCTCGCGCATATTATTTTGATCCATATATTGTAATTTCTCCAAGGATGTAATAACTTTAACTTAGGATTTTATTTATCGCTTTTATTTACCTTTTCGAATTTAATTTTAAGGGTTTGTTTTTGGCGATGTAAATACCTGACGCCTTATAATAGCTTAGTTTTATTTTCCGCAACCACTAACTGCTAGATGTATGAATAATAGGCTATGCATGACAAGATCTATCTTAACTTAAAATCAACAAGTAGCTCACCATGACATGTAAAGATAATATAAACTGAAAATTGACACACTCGCACATGCCACTCCTAGGGTACGCCTCACTTGGTTGCCTCGAACGTGGTCATTGAGTATAGGATGTTTTAGAGGTCGCCCTCTTGTCCAAAGATCATAAGTTGCCTCGAAACGGTTGCCTCGGATAAAAATTATCTAAGACAATAGGGTTACCGCTAAGGCGTCCTAACGTTGCTTTAGTGACCACACATCCCTAAAATCGAATTGACCCGAAACTCCAACGACGATGCTACCTACTCCTCAATAGTGGGATAGCATTGTCTAAAGGACATTAGCACAGTTTAATTCCTTTTTGAGTAGGTAGATGTTCTTAAGTACTTGCTCCTTTTAAAACAAAACAAAACCTTTTTCACACTTACACTCTTTTTCGAACAAAGTTTTCAAAAACACTTCATACGCTCTTGAGGACAGAAGCAAGAGTTAAATAGAAGTTTCAAATAAAAACTTTTTCAAACCCACAATCACAAAAGAAAAGAAAACTTTTGAAAACATAGTGAGCAAGTACCTAAGAGCCCGTGGATAACCACGGATAGAAAGGATGCTAACACCTTCCCTTTCTATAATCTACCTCCCGAACCCGAGAAACATCTCGAAAAGGAATTTTTCCGTGCTTTTGTCCTTTCCTTTTTGGATAAAATAGAAGACGGTGGCAAATCTTGCTTACCGCGGCATTTTACGAAAATAAACGCAAACGCGAACCAACACTCCAAAACAGTCAGTTCTATTCCCACTGATCACAGAACTGGCGACTCTGCTGGGGAATATTAAGAAGTGAGGTGTACCTTAGGATTAAATCACTTGTGTTTTCAATTGTATGTTTTGTATGCTTTAAAATTTGTGGGCTTGTATTGGAGTTCTATAGATCCTAACCCGGATCTGGGGGTACCCTTTTTAGGTAAGTAGCAATAAACTGTGAGGGATCTGTCCGGCGTAGACCGACACGGATGAAGTAGTAGCTACGTTGGTGTGGCACCTTAGTCTGTACCGATATCCCTTGTGTTGGAACGAGGAGAATATGGGTCTTCTAAGGAGTCATTAAGCACCAACTGACCTTAGAACCTTAAATTGACCAACTTGGCCATAGAACAGTAGCAGTATGCTACACTCATTGAGACTAAACTCTCGCGATGATTCCGGCTGCAAGAAAAGGTTTCTAAACTGGAATTATGACCGATTGAGGGTAGTCAGTGATATTGAGATCCTCTAGAACCCGGTTACTATTTTTTAGGACAGGTCTTAACCAACTGAAACTGAAAGAGGGTAATACCTAAACTCCATGCCAGCCTAAACTTAAGGCTATTTGTGTGACTTGTGTGCCTTCAAACTTGAACTACTTGCACATTCTTGTTATCTGACAGCATGAGTTCCTTGCAGGTTTTGTTTACAGTCCTTATCCAATAATTTGGATTTATCACAGGGTTTACTCATAACACCTCACACTTTTGCTTAAACGCATAACATACACATCATAACATCATGCCTTAGCATTTATTTAACCATTTCAAGGATCTCAAGGGTCTGTGATGCAGGTTATGGTACATCAAATGTCTAGCAAGGGGCAAGGGGACTTATTTTCCTTTAGCCAATGTCGTCTAGAGATCAAAACACGATAACTTGAGTCAGGGGCTATGACCCACTCGATATGGTGAGATTGACTCTTGAAGAAGGACTCTCAACAACATGAAGTTCCTTCAATCAAAGCTGCAAAATTCAAATTCTAACAAGTTTCTTGTTTACCCCGCGAGATCCTTGAAAACATTGCATACATATATCATACATATCATTGCATAACAGGTCTCCCAGTACAGGTCTCTTATCTTCTTCGTTGTTTATTTCAGCAATCATCATGTCTACTGAACCTTCAACCGAGCAAGCTATCAAGGCCCTCCAGGCCAAGAATGCCCAATTTCAAGAGTTGGTCATGAGCCTAGCTAAGGGTCAGCAGGACCTGAAGACCCTGATTCTGAAAGAGAGGAAGAAGAAGAAAAAGAGGACCATCCTGTTCAATACTGGACGCAGGTTTGGAAACGGGCTGCAGAATGAAGTTGATCTGACCACCTCATCTAGAGGGAAGGATAGTCCACAAGAAAGAAGGGCTCCTAGCCCTATGGTCTCCGACAACGAGACGGACTATGATGAAGAACAGTATCCTCCTGCTGAGGATAAGTACAAACAACTGGAAGACCGCTTGAGCGCTATGGAAATATAGAAGGTGCCCGGTCTGGACTTCAGAGATCTAGGTCTATCCTCTAGGGTGGTGATTCTCCATAAATTCAAGGCACCTGCCTTTTCCAAGTATGACGGAGCTTCCTGTCCAAAGCTGCACCTCCGGTCATATGTGAGGAAGATTCAACCCTATACTACTGATAGAAATCTCTGGGTTCATTTCTTTCAAGATAGTCTGTCAGGGACTTAACTTGAATGGTTCTGTCAATTGGAAGGAGCTAACATCTGCAACTGGGAGGACCTTGCTGCTGCTTTTTACAAGCAATACCAGTATAATGCCGACCTTGCTCCCACGCGTACTCAGCTTCAGGGTATGTCTATGGGTACAGGCGAAGGCTTTAAGGACTACGCTCAGAAGTGGAGAGATCTTGCTGGAAGAGTCCAACCCCCTCTGTCTGATAGGGAGTTGGTGGATATGTTCCTTGGGACTTTGTCTGGTCCCTATTTCAAACACTTGATCGGAAACTCTTCAACCAGATTCACCAAGCTAATACTGATCGGCGAAAGGGTCGAAGCTGGCATCAAAAGTGGGAAGATTCAAGAAGCTACACCTTCTGATGCTCAGAAAAATCCCTACAATGGGAAGAAAGAGTCCAATGTTGTGTATGGTCAAAAGAGTAGTAATGACCAATACGTAGGAGAAATCTTGATCTCTAATCCTACGCCTGCTCAACAAAGACAGGGGCATCAGCGTAAGGAGGTCGCGCCCAAAAGACAATTCACTAAGATCAACATGTCACTGGGTCAAGCGTTACAACGCGTGTTGGAGGCAGAGCTGATTACATTAAAGGCTCCTCTCCGGAACCCAAATACTTCCGCTCCTACCTATCATACCAATAAAAGGTGTGCATACCACTCTGACAGTCCGGGACATGACACAAACAACTGTTGGACTTTGAAGAACAATATCCAAGACATGATTGATGCCAAGGAGATCAAGTTTGACCCTTCTGAGACTCCAAACATAATCATTGCTCCTATGACGAATCATTGAAAGCTTTTGTTCATTTGAATTTTCAAGTTGTAATCTCTTTGTTATTCAAAGAATTATCTATTAATGTCAAACTTTGTTTCATTAATGCATTGCATATGTTTGTCTTGATTTGATCCAATCATTTTAATTACATTTAAACTATGCTTTTTACTCATTCAACTCTTGCTAAAAGTTACAAGCCTTTAGAGGGAGGATGACGAAAAAATGCCATAATCTTTACAGTATGCTTTTGAACAGACCCCGCTGACGATGTACAGGAATTGTTTCAAATCCTAAATAGTGGAGTTATAAGGAAGATAATCCCTAGTCACCCCTTTGAGCCAAAGAAGTTGGAGTTTTTCTTTTCATGAATTAAAACCCTTAATTATAACCTGGGGCAGGGTAGTTCTCTCAGTTGATCCAGGTGCACAATCAATGGCATCAAAGAAGTCCTTCTGAAACAAAAGACAGTGGTGGTTCCTTATCTTATAGGCAGTCAATCTCTCAAAAGAAAAAAGCCCACCGAGCCAAAACCTATAAAGGAGGCTTAAGAAAGTTGGGGCATCCCGCTGACTGTAATCTCGAAAACAGAAACAGTCAGGCAAAAATTAGGGATAACAAATCAAAAGAACAAGTTCGCTACAAATCCTCAACAACATGAAAAATGTTGCAAAAATGATGACTGCCTTCAAAAATCCAACTTGTGTGAACCATCACCAAAACGTCGTTCCAAATTCGAATAGAGTCCGACGCACAATTAACTGAGTTTAGGATTGAAGAACATCATGAAGAGCGGGTGGGTACAAATATACTTTGAGCCTTTATCCTTTATTTCTTAAACCGTGAACCAAGCCACGTTACAACCCTTCAAAAGTCCTAACTGAAGCATGGGTTAGTTCGAAAGTGTACTGTTACAAAAGGTATCCCGACTCCTGTAAGGCTTTGCCCTAAATCTTGCGTTGAATTTGTCTTATAAAGAGTTTTCTGCTAAAAAACGCATTTTCAAAACTTCGAGACAAGCATAAACTTTGCATTATTTGAATATCATTGTTTGCATTTGGCTATTTATTTGACAGCGGAGAAATTCACACAACGAATATCCGATGAACGAAAGCCCTCTCAGTGAACAAAATCACTTCAAAAAGGATGACACTTCCATTGACAAATCTCCTATCAACAAGGGGACTTGACATGTCACTATCCAGCACACCTGGGGAAGTCCAGTCAAGATTTCAAGAAATCTCCGAAGAAGGGCAGAGTAACCAGGGGCAAGTCTCCATCTCCGTCACTTGGGGCATTGAACATCAATCTCAGTGAAGGGTTACGTACAATTAAACATTTTCTGGCAATGTCACAAACACTTGCTATTAGGGGCAATGACAAATCTCCCCAAAATCCTTCTCATAGGATGACATCCCAGCAAGGGTTTAATCTCTGAAAACCTTTCCCCAGCTGAATCAACCTCAAGAATCCTCGAGGACTTCCCCCAACGAAGATGTCACCTCTCTAGCGGACTGACGACAGGGTTTATTTCCCCAACAACATCAGGATTCCCAAGCTTGATTTTGCCTCGCCGACTACTACAAATCAAAGGACCACAATTCCTCTTCCGCAGTAGACTACTCTACAATCCCCAGCAAGTTACTGTGAAACCTGGACCCGACCAGATATCACTTCAACTTCGACTCCCCAGTAGAGCAACAGACGACTAAGACTCCTAAACTCTTTTCCCAAGAAGAAATAAGCATACTCCCCACAGAGTTTTCAATATCCCCCAGCGGGGTTCTCCTCAAACAACAAAGCAGGGATCCCCGGTGGAAACATTTTGAGCAAAGTCCAAGACAAAATTACACTTCAACAACATTCACAACATATGCATACAAAATACATATGACACAAATATCATTTTATTTTGAGAACATCATTACACAATGCATACATCATGAGAATGTATACATCATGACATTGCATACAACTGACTCTTTACCTTTTCAGGAAAGATCGATCAACAGGAAAAGATCATCATCTTCTGAGATCCCTTCTAGAGACAGCTCAGATACGATCTAGAGACAGGTGTCATTCTGGAACTCATTCAATACATGTTTTATATACAGTTCAGATACGATCCAGAGACGGATGTCATTCTGACACTCATTTAATGCATATGTCAAATACAGTTCAGATACGATCCAGAGACGGATGTCATTCTGACACTCAATCAATACATGTTTCAAAGACGGTTCAGATGCGATCCAGATATGGCTGACATTCTGATACTTATTCCAGATTCCTGCTAGAGACAGTTCAGATGCGACCCAGATATGGCTGACATTCTGATACTTATTCCAGATTCCTTCTAGAGACAGTTCAGATGCGATCCAGATATGGCTGACATTCTGATACTTATTCCAGATTCATTCAAAATACAGTCCAGATACGATCCAGATTCGGATGTCATTCTGTCACTCATTCAAATTACAGTCCAGATACGATCCAGATCCGGATGTCATTCTGTCACTCATTCAAATTACAGTCCAGATACGATCCAGATTCGGATGTCATTCTGTCACTCATCCAAATTACAGTCCAGATACGATCCAGATTCGGATGTCATTCTGTCACTCATCCAAATTACAGTCCAGATACGATCCAGATTCGGATGTAATTCTGTCACTCATTCAAATACATTTCAGATACGCTCCAGATGCAGACGCAATTCTGACAATCATCCAGACTCAACTCTATTCTCCAGCAGCTCCGGGATTTATTTTCCCAGCTAAAACATCATGCATTTCATACATCATGACATTGCATACAGCTAACGTTTACCTTTTTCAGGAGAAGGTCAATCAAAAGATGGCTACCATCAACTTTTTTTAAGTTCCAGATTAATACCTGTAGCAGGCCAGGAAAAATATCTGTGGACGACTGATTGTAGATTAATACATGTAAGGAAAACCATCTACACAAAGAGATTATAGATTAATACCTGTAACAAGCCAGGAAAATCATCTACACAAAGAGATTTAAGATTAACACCTGTAACAAGCCAGGAAGACCATCTTTCTTTCTCAGGTACGCAAGTTCTCGCTAAGGAATCTCTTATGCGATCGACACTCCTGCAGATGGCATTTATAAGCCCATCATCCTACCAACAATCTCCAAATGACATCTGTAAGCCCATTCCCGATATCACAATGTTGATACTACACCATGCGAGTGCAAATTTCTGGGCACTCTAGTGTTCAATCATCTTCCACCTTTGGATCACGAAAGGCACGCAAGCCAATCTACATCCTCAGGTTTAAGAAAATTGAACAGGGACAACTGTTGTACCCCAAAATTTGCCCTCTCATGTTTCCAAAGGTCTTCCCTTACATGGTGGGTCACAAACCCTTGCCTAAGAAAAATAAAGTTTTTTTGAAAATGAACAAAGTGTCTTTCGATTGCATCTGGGAAAAGTCTTCGATTGGGCATTTGGCACTCTTCGATCAGGCTTGACTCACCAGTCTTCGATTGGGCATTTGGCACGCTTCGATCAGGCTTTGATTAGTAAGCTTTTATTAGGTGTTTGGAACCCTTCAATCAAGCTTTGGTGTGCAAGTATTCGATTGAGCGTTGGACCTCCTTCGATCAAGCCTTGGTGTGCAAGTATTCGATTGAGCGCTGGACCCCTTCGATCAAGTCAATTTCACAATGCTTCGATTAGTACTTCAGAGGGCCCTTTGACTGGAACTTCATACTTTACCTCAATTAGAACAACAGAACGAAATTACCTTCGAATGGCATTTCAGTGCAGAGCTTCTCTTAATCTAAGATGCTATGATGAAGGAAGTTCTGGACACTTCGAATCAGAACTTAGACTCATCACAAGGCCAAGGGCTGGTCGAAGTTGTCTAATAGGGAATGTTCTGAATATATTCGAATTGGACCTTGAAAGTTGGCAAAGAAGGCAGATTCGAAGGAATGAAGTAGGCTGGCATGACTAGGCAAAAACACATATCCTAACTTGTCCAGAATACCCAAAGTTCACAAAGGCATGTGTCCCTTGCAAATATGCAATCGAAGCAGGGGGGTCTCAATCGAAGGGGCTGACTGGAGTAGTTCGAATTGGGACTTTGAAGCAATCGAAGAGAGCAAATTCGAAGGGGCAAGTCAGCTTTTGATTTCCATCATATTGGAGGCCCAAACAGCTCATAATAGGCTGGCAGTAACGCATGAAGATAGATTGGAACCTGATTGAATCAAATATAGCAAGTCTTTATGAAGAAATCAAATCAAATCTCTTCATCATAATGGACCAAGATTTGATACACAAATGTTGACCTAATTTCCTTGGCTATATAAACCTCTGCTCACAAACAAAAAACACACACGGAAACCCTTGCAGACAGACGTGAAAGACACGAAAAAACACACAGAAACTCTGCAAAAACGGCGCCACAACCTTGAGAAAAAAAAGCTTGAAAAGTGAGGGATCAAAAACAACCTTGGAAGTGAATTCAGACCAAAAGCAAAACGTAGCTCTCTTCCTTGACATCTAGTGGAGCTATACCAATCAACACCAGGTCTTTTCATTGCCTAGAACTCCCTGTAAGTATCTACGAATCTTGCTCTGGACATGATATCGTGAAATCATTTTCTTGCATCCTTTCATTGAAATAATTACATATTCATGCTTTGCGTTGCATTTTGAAACTGTTGGCATCACTGAATTTTATTTTCATAGCCTGTAACGCCATGCCCAGTTCTAGGGTTCGTATACCTTGTTTTTGGGGTTTTTAATTGCAGGAAAAATCAATGCACATAATTGGTATAGGGATGACCATGGGGAAGAGACGAGTACGTTGGTACTCTTGGATTTCATTTACATGGACTGGAGAGGGTTTTTGAGATACCCTACGAAACTTCCTGCGGATAAAAATCCGCAGGTAAAAAACCAGGGTCGTTTGAAGAAGACAATGGTGTGTCCTTGTGCTATTGGTCCATTCAAACCATTAGCGCGTTTGTTTTATTTGCAGGCTTAGCATTTTGTTTGTTTATATAATATTTGTTTCTTAATTCAATAACAATAATGCAGTGTAGTTGGATTGGTGAAGAGTGTGTTGCAGAACCCCCCTGGGACCTGGATTCGAATCCCAGGTCCCCCAAAACTTTGTTACATTTTTTCTTCAGGTACTCAGATGCAGCGCTTCAGGCAAGGAGCATCATATACCTCCAGATCTCATGTGCCAGGTGGTTCTAGATTCCGATCCAGTGGGCCTGGAAATTGCAATTCATACTCCCTTTACGAGCCCAGCACCCCTGAGTTTGTTTCTTTATTTTTCTTTTCACTGTTTTTTTATCATAATTAATTAATTAACTAACTAACTCTTTTTCATTAAAAAAAAATCAGAAACAACAATAATAATTTAATTTTATTACTTATTTATGTAAATAAATTGTAACCAATTAATTTAGTTTAATTAGGTTTAATTTTAACGGATTTTGCATTAAATTAAAATTGATTTAGAATTAGGATTTTATTAACTTTGTAATCACTCCTATTTTACTGCCTTAATCAAAATAAAAACTCAAAAGTATTTTCTTTAATTCCATTATTAATTTAGACTTAATTCTTAAATTCAAAAAAAGACCAAAATATGCTTTCTTTCAATAAAAGGGTCAAAACCCTAAAGGACAATCTGATTCAACTTTTCTCGCGCATATTATTTTGATCCATATATTGTAATTGCTCCTATGATGTAATAGCTTTAACTTAGGATTTTATTTACCGCTTTTATTTACCTTTTCGCATTTAATTTTAAGGCTTTGTTTTTGGCGATGTAAATACCCGACGCCTTGTAATAGCTTAGTTTTATTTTCTGCAATTTATTTTCCGCAACCACTAACTGCTAGATGTATGAATAATAGGCTATGCATGACAAGATCTATCTTAACTTAAAATCAACAAGTAGCTCACCATGACATGTAAAGATAATATAAACTGAAAATTGACACACTCGCACATGCCACTCCTAGGGTACGCCTCACTTGGTTTCCTCGAACGTGGTCATTGAGTATAGGATGTTTTAGAGGTCGCCCTCTTGTCCAAAGATCATAAGTTGCCTCGAAACGGTTGCCTCGGATAAAAATGATCTAAGACAATAGGGTTACCGCTAAGGCGTCCTAACGTTGCTTTAGTGACCACACATCCCTAAAATCGAATTGACCCGAAACTCCAACGACGATGCTACCTACTCCTCAATAGTGGGATAACATTGTCTAAAGGACATTAGCACAGTTTAATTCCTTTTTGAGTAGGTAGATGTTCTTAAGTACTTGCTCCTTTTAAAACAAAACAAAACCTTTTTCACACTTACACTCTTTTTCGAACAAAGTTTTCAAAAACACTTCATACTCTCTTGAGGATAGAAGCAAGAGTTAAATCGAAGTTTCAAATAAAAAAATTTTCAAACCCACAATCACAAAAGAAAAACAAACTTTTGAAAACATAGTGGGCAAGTACCTAAGAGCCCGTTGATAACTACGGATAGAAAGGATGCTAACACCTTCCCTTTCTATAATCTACCTCCCGAACCCGAGAAACATCTCGAAAAGGAATTTTTCTGTGCTTTTGTCCTTTCCTTGTTGGATAAAATAGAAGACGGTGGCGACTCTTGCTTACCACGACATTTTGCAAAAACAAACGCAAACGTGAACCAGCACTCCAAAACAGTCAGTTCTATTCCCACCGATCACAACATGGTTTGCCTCCTGGTTTACTCTTTTGTTCGACCTGGAGAAAGAGGGTAGAAGCCAGAAGCTTTGTTTCCTATTTCCTGTTTCTTTCATTTAAAGCATTAAATGACAACATGGCCTGAGGCCATGCTAGTATTTATCTTTCAAACAGTTTAATAATTAAAGCTAGTTCAGGTAAACAGAAAGCAAAATGAAAGGGTTAATTTTTAAAAACATGTTAACAGGGTGGAAATGAAAGTAACAATGGTATATACATGCTTGAAACGAACAAAAAGATTATTTACATCTTATGGCATGAAATGAAAGGTTCAAGGGTAAGAGTGACTTACCTTGATGGAGGCTTTGAATGGGTGTGGGACCTTGAGTGGAGGCCCTGGATGCTGGATTCGAAAGAGGGGTCAATAGATGTGCTTGGAACGCTGGATTTGAAGGAAAAGAAAAAGCAAGTGTGATGCTTCTTCGATTCGAAGGAGACTGAAGTGTGGTTATTCTTCAGAGTCGAAGGAGATGAATGTGATTCTGGGTTTTTTGTGATTTCTCAAGTGTTGATGAACTTTGAGAGTTTTATTGTGTTTGAGAAAATTTGGGGGATTCGTTCCTCTGGTCCAAAGATCCTCTCAAAAATATGTGTTGGAGCCTCTTATTTATAGGCAAAGTTGGCTGAAGTTTTTGGAGGGAAAACAAAATAATTTGAACAATTTGAGTAAACTGCTCTTTGCAGCCTTCGAGGGACAGTGGTTGTATGCTGTTTTGGTGCAAGAAATTGAGTAGTACATGACCGTTGTGCAACAGTTTTGGAGTTTTATGGCCAGTGTACCATGTCTGAACTTGGCAGCAAGCATCTTTGAATATTTTATCCTTTCATTTTGACCCTCCTTCGACCAGATTCTTCTTCCAACACATTGTTTGACTTTCCTCCAACAAGTGTCCTTCGAACGAATCATCTTTGTGTATCATTTAAAGGGGCCAAATGTGTGCTTCGAATGGACTAGTAAGGCGTACCCTTCGACAGGGACTCATATGTATGCCCCTCAAGTCCACCACTATATGTCTTTTGAGGGGGCCATCAACCATGTGCTGAAGTTTGTCAAGGATGGAAATGCAGCATACTAAAGAGAAATGTTGTCCAGTCGAAGCTAGTACAAACATAGTCAATGTCTTGTCGAAGCCTGCATGGGGGAGGTCTAAACTTTGTGACTCCAAGCAAGAACACAAAAGGTCAATGCTCAAATAAAGACTTTCATGAAGGGAGCCACATGCCCAAACGAAAGAGGCATGCAGGAGGCAAAATATCCATATTCGAAAGAGGCATGCAGGAGGCAAAATGTCCAGATTCGAAACAGGCTTGCAGGCAGTATACTTGTCCAGTCGAAGCATGTGGATCGAAACAAACATATTTCCCAATCGAAAGTCCGTGTTCAAAGGAAGCAATGTTGCCTAATCGAAGCATATGGATCGAAACAAACATATTGCCTAATCGAAAGCCCGTGTTTGAAGGAAGCAATGTTGCCCAATCGAAGCATGTTTGCAGGCAGTAAACTTGTCCAATCGAAAGGCTGAATCGAAGGAGACCTGTCAGCACATGAAATTAAAGAAACAAAAAACACACATTTCGTGCTTGATTAGAAGTTAGTGATACATAGGCTAAGAATGTTCAAAACACTTGACAATTTCTGCATAATCAATGCTCGAAGGTGAGAGGTTAAAAACGACTGTATTTAGTGACCTTGACTTTTGTATAAAAATGCAAAAATAAAAATGGGATCTTAGGTCAAAAATTGGGGTATGATAGCTGCCCCTATTTAAGTTTCTTCTATCTGGAGATATGAAGATTGGGATCTTCATTTCGACGAGATTGAAGGGGCTTAAATATAGAATACACAATTTTTGGCTTTAAGATACCGCAATTATGTTTATGATATGGTAGGAATGTAATATTTTGAATTTAACAAGGAATGATGCTGCATGAGACAAACTACTACTGGAGAAACCAAGCACAGTAATCACATAGGGGAAGAGATTATAACTTAATTGGGGGAACAGAGTCATAGGCTTCAAATGAGAGACTCTTGAATGATTTACATCAGTGTTGAGACTGGAAAAGAAATTATTGACATTAGCACTAAGGCTGGAAGATGATGATTGGCATCAGCACTGAGGCTGGCAGATGATGATTGACATCAGCACTGAGGCTGGCAAATGATTGGCATCAGTACTGAGACTGGAAAATGATTGGCATCAGTACTGAGACTGGAAATAAACATTTCTGACTTCTGAATTTTACCAAGATATCGCTTGAAAAGGATAAAATACAAATTTCCCCATGGAACTTTTCCGAAGAGGTGTCGTTTGCATTATTGTTGGGGATACACAAGCTGCTCAAATAAAGAGGCCGCCACTTGCTTCCTTTCAAAGGTGTCAATAACATACAAGTTGCTCATGAAGAGACCGCCGCTTGCTGTTTTTCAAGAGAACAATAACACACAAGTTGGTCATGAAGAGACCGCCGCTTGCTGTTTTTTCAAAGGTAACAATAACACACAAGTTGCTCATGAAGAGACCGCCGCTTGCTGTTTTTCAAGAGATAACAATAACACACAAGTTGCTCATGAAGAGACTGCTGCTTGCTGTTTTTCAAGAGAACAATAACACACAAGTTGCTCATGAAGAGATCGTCGCTTGCTGTTTTTCAAGAGAACAATAACACACAAGTTGCTCATGAAGAGACCGCCACTTGCTGTTTTTCAAAGATATCAATAACATACAAGTTGCTCATGAAGAGACCGCCGCTTGCTATTTTTTCAAAGGTAACAATAACATACAAGTTGCTCATGAAGAGACCGCCGCTTGTTGTTTTTTCAAAGGTAACAATAACATACAAGTTGCTCATGAAGAGACTGCCGCTTGCCATTTTTTTCCAAGGTATCAATAAAATATCGTGAAGATATTGCTGGAGGTGAGAGTCAATAATTTCATCGGGGATGGACAAACTGCTCATGAAGAGACCGCCATTTGTCATAACATAAAGAAATTCAGAAATAATCAAACTGCTCAAATAAAGAGTCAGTCGCTTGCTGTCGCATCGATATTCCAGAAGAAGGTTATGATAACACTACTAGGGAATAAAGTTCATCTTCAATGGGGAAACATGAATAAATCCTTCCTGAGGAGACCAAGTATTTACATACGCAAGATCAATGCAATCTCCATCTAGGTTTCACAGCTTAGAGAGATTCACCAAGCAACATCTGTAATAGACAAAACGCAATCCAAGAATAAAATTGGAGATAAACAATCAAACAAGACCTTACCAGATGAGGAATAAACTCAACTGAGACTTATCATATCCTGAGACAGAAAGGAAGGCTAAAGCAACAACTCTTCCACGAGGAATAAACTCAGTGGGGAATTAGAAAGGATACACTTTCTGCTTAAGTTGACACTCTATTTGAGAAGAGGAAATACGATAACCAAAGTATACAGATCAAGAACATCAACAAATATTAATGTGTGTGCATGATGCAAGTGTGAATGAATAAATGAATGTCATGTATATGCTGACAAAACAAATAGAGGAGATAGACAGAAGATGATAAGACATCACAGCACAACCCGACACTCAGCTAATCTCAAAAAGATGGTAACATTACCGGAGATAAAAACAAAAACCATCATTGGAGCAAAGTCCTTTTACAAGGCTTAAGTCTCTCTGGAGAGGAAGATATTTTTTGGTAGAAAACCCAAAGTCCACTCTTCTATCGTCAACAATCCATTGAAAGGATAATAACATGAACAATGTTTTAGCTAGAAAAAGTCATGCTTAGCTGGAGATACTAGGAACACCACCCTCTGATAATGTGTGAAAAACATATCACATATCTTAACAAATCTGGATTGCCCCTGGGACTAATTTTGGATGCCCCAAGTTTATTGTTGATAAGCTGCATGTTGCACGACAATTCTTGCGAATAACTTCACTTCTAAAATGCCCCAAGCTATATGGTTGATGAGGAGAAATCGTCTCAAGAGGATTTTACAAAAGACATGGCATTGACCATGCTCTGGTGTCTTCAAACTCTTAGAGAGATTCATCAAGTCTCGATGTGATTGCCCCGGATTGACTGTAGTTGGCACAACGAAGTCTTCAAATTTTGCCCCAAAAGAGTAAACAAGTTGGGAAAGCAATAACTAGGAGAAGCAACATGTTTGTGCTTAAGGTCTTCATGTGACATGCCCCCTGATATGATTTTTCCTTGAAATGATTCTCTAATTACTCAACAGAGTTTCAGGCCTTAAAAGAACAAACTCATCACTAGTGCTTATGTGAGCTTCCTTGATATCAAACAAATGTTTTGCAGTTAGAAAAAGTTTATTATGAGAATTAAAATTCTAATGCAACAGTTATGTAAGTCTTGAAGGTTTTGAAAAGATAACGCACAAATTTTGCGAGTTAGAGCACCATTTATTTTTGTATAGGAAAAGCATATGATACCAACATAACTATTTAGAACATTCATCGGAGTCAGGAACACCATCTCATTGAAGTATAATTTCAAAATAACCTTGCTTCAATTAGGACTTTTGAAGGTTGTAACGTGGCCTGGTTCATGGTTTTTAGAAAAAAGATTTTTTTAAGGCTCAAAATTTATAGGTGCCCGCCCATTCTTCATGATGTTCTCCAACCCTGTGTTCAGTTAATTCAATATGAGTGTTCATCTCTCAAAAGGATTTTGTGACGGTTAAGGAAACGACGAGGCTTTCGGAGTAGAAACCACCCTAATGTCTTCGTGTTTGTAGTCACCAATTTGTTCTTTGTTGAGGACTTTTCTTTGTAGTCCTTTCTTTGCAATTTTATTTTCCCTAACTTTTTCCTGGACTAATTCTTTTGAATTGATAGTCCAGCGGGATGCCTTAATTTTTGCCTAAGCCGCACGTTTTCAAGTTTTCGACTTAGCAGGCTTTTTTTCTCTCTTGATTTTTGACTTTTGAACAAAATGTGTGACATTAGCTTGTCTTTACTTGTTGAGCGGATTATGACTTCCTCGTTTCTTGATGGATGAGGGATAACATTGTGATTCCACATCTTATGGCTTCATCATACATGAAGGGTAGCCCTCGTAGTTTCTCTTCAGAAATATCTTCCTTATGAATTTTGAACACTCAATCAGATTAACTGAAAAACTACCTTGCCCCAGATTAAAATTCAAGGTTTTTTCGTATAGAAAAGAAACTTCTACTTCAAAGGCTCAAAAGGGGTTAGCAAGGGATTATCTTCCTTATATCTCCGGTGTTTAGGGATTTGAAACAATGCCTGTACATCGTCAGCAAGATTTTATTCAAAAGCATACAACCAAAGATTTTGTGTTCTTTAAATCATCATCCTCCCTTCAGTCTCTACCTAGGCAAGAGAATGAGCAACAATTTGGTATCATAGTGCAAAAGCAATTTAAAATTTGAAAACAATATGAGTGAAACGAATGAATTTCTTCAAGACAAACATACTCATTGTATTAAGATAATCATTCAGATGCAAACAAGTTCTTACATGCAAACAATGTTTTGACAAACAAGAAAAATTACAAAAAGCATGAATAAGTTAATAATCCAGGAAGGCTTTCCATCTGGATTTATGCTGAAGGAAACCTCTCCTTAACTTCAAGGTCAAAATCAACAGAGATTCACTTATGCTTTAGAAAAGGGGTTGACTTGAGTGGCAACCAAAATTCAGACCAAACCAGTTAAGGGCTCCACACTAGCTTTCAAATTAGTCATCTCTCTACGGAGTTCAGAAACCTCTTGCTTGATATTCTCCATTGTTCCCTTAGCGCGAGTGTTGTACTGGTGAGACCAAAGGAAAAATAAGACTTGGAAAAAAGACCTTTGAAAGTGAAACCAAAAATGTAGAATGATGCATGATATGCAAAAGAGAGTTTTTATTTGACTTTCAAGGAAATCAAGATATTAAGTTGTAAACATCAAAGTATGAAGATAGAAGATGAATTTTAAATTGAATCAAAGCGTTGATCAAGTTATCATCAAGATCAATCATCCATTTTGGTGGATTAGGGTTTTCACCCTATCAACACCCAAGATCCATTGAGCTTGACGAAACTTGTGATGTTTACAAAGAAAGACCTCCAAATTCCTTGAAAATCAAGTGAAAAGGGTTTCATGGATGCATGAAGGCATGGCTATGCAACAACCACAAGCAATGTCACAAACAAAGTCGAAAGGTTCAACGTCACGAGCATGGAGTCAAAGGTAAAAACCGTCCCCAAGGTATGTACTAAATGTTTAACCACACCTGTAAAACAAGGTTCTAAAAGTTCCCAGAATCTACATTCCTCCTTCAGATATTACCAACGTCCCAATTACTCGGTAATCAGCAATATTCTCAAGAGAAACTCGTCTGAGTGCAGCATCGCGTGACAACTACTTCCGGATTACTCTGTTATAGTCTCCGCACTACACCTAAAAGGCCAAGATGGGTTAAGGGTTCTACGGTTCTCAGCTTCTCTGGCTCCCAGGTCGAAAGTAACAATGTCTTCCCGATTACTCGGTAAACAAATACTACGTTCAAAGGGGCTTCCACTGAGTGGGGGATTTCATGCCTCCTTCTTCGGGATTACTCCCTCAAAGTTAACATGACTATACCGCCCGTCCTATTCCTAAGTGTAACTTAGTCCGGGTATAGGACTTGTCCTTTATAAATATCACCAACACCCAAATAACCACAATATATACATATAATCAAACAAACAAGTAATAATAAATAAAAAATAGATATGACAAATTAGGCTTAACCCACTTAGGGATGGACCAGCAAGAGGTTAATCTATCCCCAACAGAGTCGCCAATTCTGTAGCGGTGAAAATCGGAGATCGAGATATTAATTAACTCGACTCGCAAAAGCAAGAGTCGCCACCGCGCTTTATTATTTCCAAGGGAAAAGGGAAAAGAGCGAAATAAAACCCTAAAACATGCAATGTAAAATAATACTTAAAAGTAATGAAAATACAATGCGTTTTTGAAAGAGATCAAGAGTTCGAGGGTTGGTTATACAATGGGAAGGTATTAGCACCCAATGCATCTGCGGTACTCTGCAGGAACCTTTTGGAATATCTGTTTTTTTGGTTAAAATTGTTTGTTATATACAAGGGTGTATTTATCTACAACTATGTTTGCTTAAGGGGAAAGAAATGAGTTTTTATTATTGCGTTCGTGAGGGTTTCGCGGACCTTTGCCTACGTATCCAATGAAGGAATCAAAACACCGTATTTCCTCTAGTAAAAAGTTGATTTGTTTGTGTTTTTTTAGTGGGCGACATTAACGCACGCATTCTAGCAATAGGCACGGCCGGTATCGCGGTAGAACGGAGATAACATACCCCTGGGGAGAGTTTTGATTTGTTGAGTGTTTTGCGGGTTTTAAGATATATTCAAGTAAGGATTAAAGAGTGTTTTTGGATTTTTTGATTTGTTTACTTGTTGATTTTATCTTGCCATACACGCCTAATTACTAGAATTTGTACAAAGTAAATAAAATGCAGAAAGATAAAACCCTACGCTATTACAACCGTATCGAAAGGCATAAAAATATGAAGGAAAAAATAAGATAAAAGTAAGAAAAATGAGTGTCTTTCGACCCAGGAAGTAGCACCCTTAGATTTTCATTCTGTTGGCCTCCTTCGATTGAGGCTGGCAACAACAAAGTCACGTCTTTCGATTGGGCCTTGGCAGGGGCGAGGTCCTGTCCTTCGATTGGGCAAAGGCAGCAACAAGTTGTGTCCTTCGACTGGGGCCTAGAAGTCAGTGTATGGCGAAGCCTTCTGATTCTGCCTTATTGCCTTCTTTGACTGGAGGTTGAAAGCAGTGAGGGAATGCCTTTCGATTGGACATGGTTTGCCTCCTGGTTGTCTCTTTCGTTCGACCTGGAGAAAGAGGGTAGAAGCCAGAAGCTTCGTTTCCTATTTCATGTTTCTTTCATTTAAAGCATTAAATGACAACATGGCCTGAGGCCATGCTAGTATTTATCTTTCAAACAGTTTAATAATTAAAGCTAGTTCAGGTAAACAGAAAGCAAAACGAAAGGGTTAACTTTTAAAAACATGTTAACAGGGTGGAAACGAAAGGAACAATGGTATATACATGCTTGAAACGAATAAAAAGATTATTTACATGTTATGGCATGAAATGAAAGGTTCAAGGGTAAGAGTGACTTACCTTGATGGAGGCTTTGAATGGGTGTGGGACCTTGAGTGGAGGCCCTGGATGCTGGATTCGAAAGAGGGGTCAATAGTTGTGCTTGGAACGCTGGATTTGAAGGAAAAGAAAAAGCAAGTGTGATGCTTCTTCGATTCGAAGGAGACTGAAGTGTGGTTGTTCTTCAGAGTCGAAGGAGATGAATGTGATTCTGGGTTTTTTGTGATTTCTCAAGTGTTGGTGAACTTTGAGAGTTTTATTGTGTTTGAGAAAATTTGGGGGATTCGTTCCTCTAGTCCAAAGATCCTCTCAAAAATATGTGTTGGAGCCTTTTATTTATAGGCAAAGTTGGCTGAAGTTTTTGGAGGGAAAACAAAATAATTTGAACAAATTGAGTAAACTGCTCTTTGCAGCCTTCGAGGGACAATGGTTGTATGCTCTTTTGGTGCAAGAAATTGGGCAGTGCATGACTGCTGTGCAGCAGTTTTGGAGTTTTATGGCCAGTGTACCATGTCTGAACTTGGCAGCAAGCATCTTTGAATATTTTATCCTTTCATTTTGACCCTCCTTCGACCAGATTCTTCTTCCAACACATTGTTTGACTTTCCTCCAACAAGTGTCCTTCGAACGAATCATCTTTGTGCATCATTTGAAGGGGCCAAATGTGTGCTTCGAATGGACTAGTAAGGCGTACCCTTCGACAGGGACTCATATGTATGCCCCTCAAGTCCACCACTATATGTCTTTTGAGGGGGCCATCAACCATGTGCTGAAGTTTGTCAAGGATGGAAATGCAGCATACTAAAGAGAAATGTTGTCCAGTTGAAGCTAGTACAAACATAGTCAATGTCTTGTCGAAGCCTGCATGGGGGAGGTCTAAACTTTGTGACTCCAAGCAAGCACACAAAAGGTCAATGCTCAAATAAAGACTTGCATGAAGGGAGTCACATGCCTAAACGAAAGAGGCATGCTGGAGGCAAAATGTCCAGATTCAAAAGAGGCATGCATGAGGAAAAATGTCCAGATTCGAAACAGGCTTGCAGGCAGTAAACTTGTCCAATCGAAGCATGTGGATCGAAACAAACATATTGCCCAATCGAAATTCCATGTTCGAAGGAAGCAATGTTGCCCAATCGAAGCATGTGGATCGAAACAAACATATTGCCCAATCGAAAGCCCGTGTTCGAAGGAAGCAATGTTGGCCAATCGAAGCATGTTTGCAGGCAGTAAACTTGTCCAATCGAAAGGCTGAATCGAAGGAGACCTGTCAGCACATGAAAGCAAAGAAACAAAAAACACACATTTCGTGCTTGATTAGAAGTTAGTGATACATAGGCTAAGAATGTTCAAAACACTTGACAATTTCTGCATAATCAATGCTCGAAGGTGAGAGGTTAAAACCGACTGTATTTAGTGACCTTGACTTTTGTATAAAAATGCAAAAATAAAAATGGGATCTTAGGTCAAAAATTGGGGTATGACAGACGCGATACGGTCGACTCCAGCACAAGGCCCGCCAAAAGAGCTGCAACAACACGACCAGAACCTCGGAGGTCAGAGCCCGTCAAAGCCGAAGAGCAGAGAACTCCTCCAGGGGTCGACTCAATATCTCTGGACACCCGTTTCGACCAAGATGAGCCTCGCAACAGAGAGCAAGTCCCCCATCGAACAATTCTGGACGGATACTTCGAACTCGTTCCCCTCGGCGAAGACCCAAGCAGAGGAGTGAAGATTGGTACCGGACTCCCCGACTTGGCGAGGAAGCAAATCAAAGCTTGCTTGTGCAGGAATGCATACTTGTTTGCGTGGAGCACTATGGAGATGCCCGGACTCGACCCTGAGGTCGCCTGTCACAAACTCGCCATTGATCCAGCCGCTAGGGAAGTAGTGCAACGTAGACGTAGGTAGTCTCTAGAAAAAATGGAGGCTGCTGAAAAAGCTGTAAAAGATCTCCTAGAGGCAAATTTTATTTCGGAAGCCCGATATTCAACCTGGCTGTCAAATGTTGTACTTGTCAGGAAAAATAATGGAAAATGGAGAATGTGCGTTGATTATACCGATCTTAACCGGGCATGCCCAAAAGATGCTTTTCCTTTACCTAATATTGATATGTTGGTCGACAACTCGGTCGGTTATAAAATACTATCATTTATGGATGCCTATTTGGGCTATAACCAAATCCCAATGGCAATAAGCGACAAGCATTGCACCGCTTTCATGACCAGCTCGGGCAACTATTACTACAACGTAATTCCCTTTGGTCTGAAAAATGCAGGAGCAACGTATCAACGGATGATGAACAAAGTCTTCCGCAACCAAATCGGGGATATGCTCGAGGTATACATGGAGGACATGATCGTCAAGTCCCGAGCAGACACCGACCATGCCGCTCATCTCAGGGAAGTCTTTGCTCAAGAGAGGTGTGATGCGGTGGGAGAACTGACTTGAGGTTTTGCGTTTTGTATTCGCAAATGTTGCGGTTTAGCAAGAGTCGCCACCGACTTTTCTTTTATCCAAAAGGAAAGGTAAAAAAGCACAGGAAAGACCTTTGAGATGTTTTCTTGAGTTCAGGGGGTAGATTATGAAAAGGGAAGGTGCTAGCACCCTTTTCATCCATGGTTTTCCATGGGCTCTTAGTTACTTGTTTAGATCACTTGCTTTGTTTTGTTTTAAATGGTGTTTGGTGTGGTTTTTGAAAGTATTTTGTAAAAGAGGCCATTTGTTTAGGCAATCTTTATAATGATTCTCGTTCGTAACAATGTATACAAAGATGTTTGTCTTTTGAAAATGTTTTCAATTTTTTTGTAAGATGTTTTGAAATTTGTGTGTTTGTTTTTGAAAATAGCAAGGATTGTTTTGAAATGGAGCAAGTAACTTAGAAGATATCTACCTACTCAAATGTCTTTCTTGTGCATTTTTATTCCTTTGACATTGTTGACTTACCATTGTTTTGGTAAGCAACCATATCTTTGGATGTTAACAGGACAGGCGTGGGTCATCGTATAACCATGATAGCAATGTTGCCAAGTATCTTAGCATTTTTGAGGGACCAAGATCATTTTGTTTAGGCAACCTTTAAATAGCGTCATCAAGGGGCTATGATCTTATACTTGTTTTGTTTTTCCAAGATACTTCACGTGCGTAACATGGCTATTTTATATTAGGCAACCAAGTGGGAGAAACCCTAGGGGTGCTTGTGTGCAAAGTGTATCATTTTCATGCTTTTGTCTTGCATTTAGGGTTTTCTATTTTGCTTTGTTTTTGTTCTTGTCATGCAAATCCTAATTTACTAATCATGGCATATGAAAGCAATAAATTGCATAATTTAAACTAAGTTATTACAACAATTTTTATGGGAGGGGGGAATACAAGTTTGAATGGGGATTTTGCACAAATATAAACCTAAATATATTATTACAGCCAAATCGAATATTGCGCGAATTAAATAAATATAAGACAAATATTTAAAATGCAATGCAATGTTTATGTTAAAAAAATGTTTTGTGTTTTTGTATGAGAAAAATAATTAATTCAAACCCTAGAAAAAATAATATTATTTTTGGAGGGGTTTAAAACCCTAGTTTTTTTTCAATTAAAAGAAAATAATATTCTATATTTACTAACTTGTATATTTTTGTATAATAAATAATAAATAATATTATGTTTAAATATTAAAAAATTAAATATGTATAAAAAATAAGTATTTATGAGTATAAATAATATAATAAAAATATTAAGTATTTTTAAATATATTTACAAGCTATTTAAGAAAATAAGTTCTATCCTACTCAAATATTAATTTTCATGTAAAAAAAAAATAATAAAATTGTAAAAATAAAGAAATTATTTTTGGGATTTTTTATTATTCAGAAAAAATAATCAAAAGCAATAAATATAGAAATATGAAAAAAATATGAAAAATATAAAAATCAGTCAGGGGTGCAAATAACAAGTCAGGAGGTGCAAATAGCAAAAACAAAAAGGCCCAAAGCACAAAAAGCCCAGAAGTACTTCATCCATGTCCTTGGTCAATTCCCTGCGCGCGCTTCCAGTTCAAACTGCATCTTGCTTATGCTTGCATAAAAACAAAAACTCATAACATGAAACATGTGGCATTTGAGCTCACGATTCCAACAATATAAATTATGTAACCTAACTCTTAAAGATCAGAGAGAATTTTTTAATCCCTAATTCATGACCTAACTTTTTCAGAGTTTTCAATCTTCAAATTCTCTTAGCACAAGTAATATAAATGAAAAGTAATGATATGTACAGCTTCGTTATGATGAGAGCTACATTTTTCCTTCACAAATTGTGGCTTGAGGTTGCCTATTCAGAGAGATAGAGTTTGAAAAAAATACCTCCTTCAGTTGGAATCGTGCAGAACAATGTAGGGACTTTAATGGAGGCCTGGTGATTATTTAAGCTTCCTTGAACTTCCCTGAACCTATTCCAATGCTTATCTGGCTCTGAGGATGGTTGGAACTCTCTGACCAAGTCCAACTGCAAGCTTCCAAAGTGAAAATGGCAAATGCTGAAATAGAGGTTACAGAACCAGGGTGATGGCTTGGATTGATTAGGTAGCAAGTGTTTAAGATGTTTGAAGTAGTTAAACACAAAACGCACGAGCCAAATGAGAGTTGGTTGTGCTTTTGCAGAATCTGAGTGTTTGGGCAGTTTTGTGGAGTTTTTTAGTTTGAGAGTGTTTCAGGTTCAATCCAAGCGTGCTATGCCTTGTAACAAGTTTGTATATTTGTATAGAAGGGATACAAAGTCATCCCTTACTAGTTGTGCAAGCTTTGGACCTTTTTGCAACTTTTCTTGCTTTTGAAGTAAAGTGACAAGACCAATGCTACATGCTTGTCCTAGCTTGCTTGAGGGATGAAATGAGTTGGTACACATTGCTTGAGAGCTGTAGAGTTTGCTTGTACCAAAGGGATAGGTTCAATGCTCAAGATTGACAAAGTTGCAAAAGTTCCTCTTTATGAAAATGGCAATGTGAACTTTTTGCCCAAAATGGAAATGCATCTTGTGTAAAGCTTCAAAAGCAAAGATAAAGGCTTTAGCTTCTGAGTTTGCATTTAATTATTGAGTGTATAGCAAGCTTAGTACATGTAAAGCAAGATACAACCAGCATAGATCTGATTTGCAACTTGATGCTATGTGAAATTGGCTTGATCAAAAGTGAGAAAATGCCAACTTCCCTTCTTCGATTCTCCCTACTCAAAACTGATCTTGGATAGTTATTTGACATTTTGGAAATCTTGCAATGTTCTCTATAATCCATCTTTGAAATTCAATTTGAGATACCTCTTGGAACTAGGTGAAAAATGTCCATGAAGTTGGATTCAAAACCTGCCTAAATTAGGGCAAAATTTCACTAAGTTAAGAAGTTCATGGACCTATATTCACAAATTCATAACTTGAGATCCAAGCATCTTTTGGGAAAAGTTTGTTAAGCATAGTTGTAGATTTAATGGAGGACTACAACTTTCATGTTGGAAGTTTTATTTGAATCAAAATGCATCATGGTGAAAAAGTGGTGAAAAGTTGGGGAAAATAAGAAAAATTTTATACTTAGAAAAATTCTAAGTTATGAAAATATTCAAATTAAAACCCTAATTCTCAATTTTGAGTTTATTGGTGAACAAGTTTCATATTTTGACATATCTTGATGAATTATGACCCTTGGCACTTGATTTTGACCAAAAAGTCAAAGTTTGACTTTTCAGTACACAGTTGACTTTTGATCAGTTGACTGCAAAATTCATCTGTCAATCCAATGAACTTGAGATATTTTGAACCATGTAATTAGGTAAAGATGATGCCATTGAACCCTTGAAATCATGTTTGAACTCAATTGGTCATTGGCTAGGTTAAAAATTAGAAATTTCCCTTTCTCAATCAAAACCCTAATTTTGACCATTTTGCCCTTTTGATTATTTGATCAAATTTCTTGAGGAGTTGTGATCCAAATTTGATCAAATGGTACATATGAGTCTAAAATGTTGATGTGGATCAAAAAAATATGAAGTTTGACTGTAAATTGGCCATGGTTGACTTTTTCCCCAAAACAGCTGATTTTTAGGCCAATTGTCCAATTGACTGATCAAAAATGTGGTTCAAGGCTTGAAACTTAACATGAGAAATCTTAGGGGTCCAAAATGATATATGAAAGTCACATGAAGCATTGGTGGTCCAAAAATCCTTGTGCAAACTCAAACCCTAATTTTGGGTCATCAGTGCAAGATGAGATGTCTTGAGCTGACCAAACCCTGATCTTGTCTTGAGTCAAAGAAGTCTTGTGAGAAAAGTCTTAATAAATGAGAGGGTAAATTTTGGGGTACAACACCTACCCCTGTTCAATCTTCTTGAACCTGAAGAGTTAGATTGGCGAGCTTTGTCGCTCGTGACTCGAAGGTAAAAGATGATTGGACACTAGAGTGCCCATAAATTTGCACTTGACAAAGTGTAGTTAAGGGAAT
Source organism: Vicia faba (assembly GCA_948472305.1). Classification (NCBI taxonomy): domain Eukaryota; kingdom Viridiplantae; phylum Streptophyta; class Magnoliopsida; order Fabales; family Fabaceae; genus Vicia; species Vicia faba. The sequence continues at coordinate 166,630,242 of OX451735.1, forward strand.
GGGCTTAAAGATGCCATTTGGAGAGGTGATAGAATCTTGTTGGAGATGGGCTTGTAGATGCCATCCAAGAGTGTTTGCTGAATTGTAAGTTGTAAGTCAAAAGAATAAGTATCAGAATGGTGTTCGTATCTGGAACGTATCTAAACTGTATCTAGAGACTGAATCTGTATGAGCATTAGAATAGCGTCCGTGTCTGGAGCGTATCTGAGCTGTATCCGAACTTTGAAATCTAAATGAACAATAGAATAGTGTCCGTGTCTGGAGCGTATCTGAGCTGTATCCGAATTTTGAAATCTGAATGAGCAATAGAATAGCGTCCGCGTCTGGAGCGTATCCGAGTTGTATCTGGAGACTTGAAATCTGAATGAGAAACGGGATAGCTTCCATGTCTAGAGCGTATCCGAACTGTATCTGAATGTTGAAGTCTGAATAAGTAACAGAATGGCATCCGCGTCTGGAGTGTATCTGAACTGTATCTGAGCTTAAATTTGAATGAGTAGCAGAATAGCATCCGTGTCTGGAGCGTATCCGTACTGTATCTGAAAGTGTATCTGTATGTTTGAAGTCTGAATGAGTAACAGAATAGCACCCGTGTCTGGAGCATATCCGTACTATATCTGAAAGCTGAATCTGAATGAGTAATAGAATGACTTCCGTGTCTGGAGTGTATCTGTACTATATCATGATTGTATATTGTTAAACGGTAGCTGTTAATCTTATCCTGAAAGGGGTAAAATGTTAGTTGAAACACAAAGGCATGTTGCATGAAATGTATGATGCAATATATGTGTTTTATCAATGTTTATGATATATGGATGTAATGTATGCGCACGTAAGCTGATTTGCTGTATTGCTGAGGAAAATAAATCCTTGACTGCTGCTGAGAATATGTGGATTCTTCATGTATTGAAGTTGGAGTATTGACAAAAATTATGTTGTGAGCAACGCCATATACTGCTTGAGTAATCTGCTTGGGGAATTCAGAGAATTTTGATGACTTCTACTGGGGATTAAACAAAAACTCTGTGGGGAAAAAAACTTATTCCCGTTTGAAAAAAGTTCAGGAGTTTCGGTCGTCTTCCAATCTACTGGGGAATTATCCTAGGTTGGGGAGAAACAAAAGTTAATTGTTATCTGGTTGATTTTCAGGCTTCAAGATAACTTGCTGGGGAATTTGGAGAAACTGAAAGGTTTCCGCTAGGGATTGATAGTTCGAAGTTTTGGCTCTGCTGGGGATTGGTAGTTTGAAGTTTCAACTCCACTGGGGATCTTAATGATGTACTGTAGGGATTTCTCATGGAATAGCCTAAAGACGTTTTCCTATCCTTTCAACCTGTCAGTAATTGCTCTTTTCCATTCTGTTTATTTTTAAACAGTAATTATGTTCAAATGCATATGTTTATTAATGAATCATTGGACATTTTTGCAAAATAAAAACACAAGTGTAAAGAAAAAGGCAAATAGTTTTATGTACTTTGAAAGAGATATCTTTGTATTTACTTTGAATAAGTATTTTGTACAAAGGAGACAGACATCCTAGTAAGAGGATAGTGTCAGAAAAGTAAGAAAAAATTATACAAAGAAAGATAGCTATATGTGATAATCCCATGGGGTTCCCATTCTTCTATAGCCCTCGTATCTCCGAATATCTTGTCCATTCGTTGCTTCGTCCGAAGATGATTGAATTGATCAAAAGCTCCAGGTTTGTTAGTGAAGAGATTGAAGTTGTCCTCAAAGTGATCCGACAAGACATAGTCATACGCTTTATTCCCAAACTTTTGCCTGGACTTCCCTTTCGGGTTTTCAGTCCACCGGGAAACCCTTTTTTGCCCAAGTCGCCCTTTCGGGTTTTCAACTTGCCGGGTGTACAGATTTTTTTTTATTTTATCCCTAATTTTTTCCCGAACCTTTTTGGTTCGTCGGGATACCCTTGTTTTGCCTAGGTGTGTCAACCTAGCGGGTCTCTTATGCGTTGTATCTTTTAACTATGCATGCGTTCACAGGGTGTGGCAGGTCGTCATCGTCCATGGTGGTTAAGATCATTGCCCCACCAGAAAAGATGTTCTTGATTACAAATGGTCCTTCATAGGTAGGAGTCCATTTGCCCATGGAATCACTTTGTGGAAAGATGATGCACTTGATCACTAGATATCCAACTTGATATACCTGGCGTTTGACTTTCTTGTTGAAATCTTTGATCATCTGTTTTTGGTACGTCTGACCGTGGCAAAAAGCAGTAAGTCTCTTTTCATCAATCAAGTTCAGTTGATCAAGCCGGGTCTGGATCCAATCGTCTTCACTCAAACCTGCATCTTTCATGATTCTTAAAGAGGGGATCTGAACCTCAATAGGCAAGACATCCTCCATGCCATAAACCAAAGAATAGGGTGTTTCCCCAGTTGATGTGCGAGCCGTGGTACGGTACCCGTGGCGAGCAAACGGTATCATCTCATGCCAGTCCTTGTAGGTGACTGTCATCTTCTGTATGATTTTTTTAATATTTTATTAGCAGCTTCGACAACACCATTCATCTTTGGCTGATAGGGGGATGAATTGTGATGTTGAATCTTGAACTGCTCGCACAAGGCGGTGATCATAGTATTGTTAAGGTCCGTACTGTTATCATTGATGATCCTTTATGGGATACCGTATCGAAAAATAAGATCCTGCTTGATGAAGCGGGCAACAACATTCTTGGTAACGGATGCGAAGGAAGCTGCTTCGACCCACTTTGTGAAATAGTCAATGGCCACTAGAATGAAGCAATTTCCATTGGAGGTTGTAGGCTTGATCTTCCAAATCATATTGATTCCCCACATAGCAAAGGGCCAAGGAGTTGTTAAGACATTTAGAGGAACCGGAGGCACGTGCACCTTGTCTGCATAGATTTGACACTTATGACAGGTCCGGGAGTGTTGATAGCAGTATGCTTCCATGGTAGACCAATAATAGCCTGCCCGTAGAATTTTCTTCGCCATCATATGCCCACTAGAGTGAGTGCCAAAGGTACCTTCATGCAATTCAGCCATGATCTTTTCAGCTTCAATCTTATCCACACAACGGAGCAGAATAGAATCATGATTACGCTTGTACAGGATGCCATTACTTAGGAAGAACTTAGCTGAGAATCTCCTTAAGAACTTTTTGTCATTGACTGAGGCTCCTTCTAGATATTCTTGAGCCTCGAGATACCTTTTGACTTCATGAAACCTTGGTTGGTCCACTACTTCTTCGGTATTAATCTCGTGACAGTGTGCTGGTTCGTCCATTCGTTCAATGGTGATCTGGGGAGCCTCGTTATCCCAATTAAGTTTAAACATAGATGACATTGTGGCTAGAGCATCTGCTAGCTAATTTTCTTCTCGGGGAAATGCTCGAAGGTAATCTGCTCGAAATGTGGTAACAATGTCAAAACATGTTATTTGTAAGGGATAAGGTTTGGATGCTTAGTATCCCATTCCCCTTTGATCTGACTGATGACCAAAGCTGAATCCCCAAACACATCTAAAGATTTGATTCCCAAGTCTATGGCAGCCTTGAGACCAAAGATGCATGCTTCGTATTCTGCCATGTTGTTCGTATAGTTGAAGCAAAGTCTGGCAGTAAAAGGAGTATGGCATCCTTTCGGAGATATGAGCACAGCACCGATACCATTACCAAGTGCATTGGATGCCCCGTCAAAGTACAGGGTCCATCGGGATCCTTGTTCAGGTCCGTCATATGGCCTGATTTCTTCACTGTTGTCCAATGTCATGATGTCTTCGTCAGGGAAGTCAAACTTCATGGACTGGTATTCTTCTACAGCTTGATGAGCCAGATGATCAGCTAGTACGCTGCCCTTTATAGCTTTTTGGGTAGTGTACTGTATGTCATATTCTGTTAAGATCATCTGCCATCTAGCTATTCTTCCAAACAGAGCAGGCTTCTCAAAGATGTACTTTATCGGATCCATCTTAGATATCAGCAAAGTGGTATGAGTCAACATATATTGTCTTAGCCGGCGAGCAGCCCATACCAAAGCGAAATAAGTTTTCTCGAGCAGTGAATATCTGGTTTCACAGTCGATAAACTTTTTGCTTAGGTAATAAATAGCGTGCTCTTTTCGGCCAGACTCGTCATGCTGCCCCAGTACGCACCCCATTGAATTCTCTAAGACGGTCAGATACATGATTAACAGTCTTCCCTCGACTGGTGGCATCAAGACAGGAGAACTCCTTGATTTTATCAAAAGCAATATGACATTCATCATTCCATCTGACTACTTGATCTTTCTTCAACAGCTTGAAGATTGGTTCACAAGTAGGCGTTAGGTGAGAAATGAATCTGGCAATATAGTTTAGGCGTCCCAAAAAACCTCTGACTTCCTTCTCAGTGCGAGGAGAAGGCATTTCTTGTATCTCTTTAACCTTGGCAGGATCAACTTTGATGCCTTTGTTGCTGATAATGAACCCTAAGAGTTTACCGGATTGGACTCCGAATGTGAACTTGTTTAGATTCAATCTTAACTTGTACTCCTTCAATCTGACAAACAGCTTTTGCAAGTGATCAAGGTGTTCTTCTTCAGTTTGTGATCGGGCTATCATGTCATCTACGTAGACCTCTATCTCATGATGTATCATATCATGAAACAAAGCTACCATGGCGCGTTGATAGGTTGCCCCGGCATTCTTCAGTCCGAATGGCATCACTTTGTAGCAGAACGTACCCCACTGTGTGACAAATGTAGTTTTCTCCATATTCTCAAGTGCCATTTTAATCTGGTTATAGCCTGAGAATCCGTCCATGAAAGAAAATACTTTGTGCTGGGTTGTATTGTCAACCAGGATGTCGATGTGTGGAAGTGGAAAATCATCTTTAGGGTTGGCCCTGTTTAAATCTCTATAATCCACGCACATTCTCACTTTGCCGTCCTTTTTAGGCACGGGAACAATGTTGGCCACCTATTGAGGATAAGAAGTAACACCCAGAAATCCAGCATTGAACTGTTTCATAACTTCTGCTTTGATCTTCTCTAACATGTCTGGCCTCATGCGGCAGACTTTTTGTTTCACTGGTGGACAGTCTTCTCTTGTGGGTAGACGATGTACCACAATGTCTGTATGGAGTCCCGGCATGTCTTCGTATGACCAGGAAAATATCTCAACATAATCATGCAATAGCTGAATTAGGCATTCCTTGACACTCGGCTCTAGATTGGCACCCACTTTGATTTCCTTTTTATCCTCCTCGGTACCCAAGTTGATTGTATCCAACGGCTCCTCATGAGGCTGAATAGTTCTTTCCTCTTGTTGTAATAGTCTGGCCAATTCCCCTGGCACCTCACAATCTTCGTCACCTTTGTATTCGGCTTGGTAGACCGGATCTTCAGAGTCACTGAAGGCTATAGCAGTATCGTTACCCATGGGATCCAGAATGGAAGGATACCTGCATTTGTGAGTGTGGGTGTGTGTAAGGGTATAGCCATCTTAAAACAATAAAATGTATAAGAAAGACAATGAGCACAAAAGGTTTATATGTGAAAAAGCGTCCATGATTCATTGAATGTCATATGTATATGAAATAAAAACCCTTACAAGTGGACCATTGTGCCTCGGGTAAGACACAAGGTTTTTAAAGTGCGAATTGTTCGTGAATATTACAAGTCCAACAGAAATGTAAAAGATAAATTACTGAGAGATGAAAGTTATTGGGATGAAGTCTCTGGCTTCCCAATTGCGAAGTCCTCCACTGACAGTAGGAAATATCCAATCTTCCAGGCTGCCATCCTCTTCATTGTCTTCCACTGCATTGACGCTTTGGTTTCTAATCTTCACAGGTGGCCCCCCAGCACGGGCACGACGCACAACCTTCTGACTAGTTGAAGTAAACCCCAAGTCAAACTTGTCTGATTTGTACAGAATGTCTGGAAGCTACCCCCAGATGGTGCATCCTCCCTCTTCCACTACTGCCTTTTCATCCTTTAGAGATGACATCCGAAGCGGATGTCTTGTGATCTTAGGAATCGAGGATACCGCCTTGGTCGCCTCTACTTCTTGAGAGACTTCTTCAAAATGTTGGAAAGTGGTTTCAATGAACTCGCCATCTAACTCTACATATCGGAAGGAATTCAGATGACTAATCATATACTCCTCCTCCCCATGGAAAGTTGTGATCTTTCCTTGGACCGGGTATTTTAGCATTTGATGTAAGGTGGAGGTGACAGCACCGGCATTGTGGATCCAGGGGCATCCCAACAGACAGGAATAAGAAGGACGGATGTCCATCACATAGAAGGTTGAGTTGAAAACCTGAGTTCCCACCTTTATTGGGATGTCCACCTCCCCGTGGACCATCCTCCTTGAACCATCAAAAGCTCTCACCATTATGTTGTTGGGTTTTAAAGTCAGCCCCTTGCAATCCAATCTGTCAAGGGCTTTTTTCGGAAAGACGTTCAAAGATGATCCCGTATCTACCAAGACATGAGCTAGGGTTGTTCCTCTACACTCCACTGAGACATGTAATGCCTCGTTGTGTTTTCTCCCTCTGGGTGTCAAGTCAGCATTAGAGAAACCCAGGCCATTATCAGCTGTCAAACTGGTCATACAGTCTTGGAACTGGTCGGCAGACGTCTCTTGTGGCACATGAGCTGTCTTCAGAAATTTTACCAGAGCTTTGGCATGTGCTTCAGAGCACAGCAGCAGAGCTAGCATAGAGATCTTGGAAGGGGTTTTCCCCAACTGTTCAACCACATCATAATCACTCTTTTTTATTATCCTCAGGATCTCTTCCATCTCCTTCTTGGATGTTTCAGGAATAGCTAGTGATTGAGCCTTCGTCCGGACAGGCTCCTCTTGAATGTTTTTTTCCTTTATTCTCAGTAGTGGAAGCAGGGATAGGAATTGTATTGTCTTTGTCGGCAGGTACGCTTGTAGGTATAATCACTGGTGCAGAGGTAATCTTCGGAACGGCCACGGGTCCAAAGACTGCCGTTGGAGGGGAAATCTCTGGAGAGAAGACTCTACCACTGCGGGTAATCTTGCTTGTTCCGGCAATATTGCTAATGTCGGAATTGTCCTCTTCGGAGATTTCTTCTTCGGTAGTCAGTTCATCCTGTTTAATACCATGGTAGTAGATTTCTCCACCATAATTCCATGGTACTGTTTTATCTGATTTGTATGGGGCCGGCCTGGGCATTATAATCTTAAGTGGAGTAGTCTTTGTGCAGGTGTAATCCTAACGGGTCTTTTAGGGGCCCTGGAAGGATTGGCATATATGGTTATAAATGAAACTTCTTTTACTGGAACGGGTGAAACAGGAGCATTCTCAAACAAAATTTCTTGGTTATCCATCAGTCGTTGGATACCTTTTTTCAACAGAGGGCAGTCAAATGATGAAGATAGGCAAACATGGCAGTCTTTGTCACAACCCGGGAATATACCAGCTTTCAACAAATTCAACTTAACAATCGGGAGCGGAGTTAACAGTTCATCCACGGTAGCAACAAATAGATCTTCTTCAATAGCGTTGACATTGTGACCATTCCTAGGCATTGGAGCGGAAATAACATTTGGTTTCTCAGGCGCTTCAAACTCAACTTCCATTGTGTCTATAAGGTCTTGAATTTTATTCTTCAGAGCCCAACAGTTGTTGGTGTCGTGCCCTGGACTTTCAGAATGGTACGCGCATCTGGCGTTGGGATGGTAATGTGGAGACATAGTATTGGGATTCTTTGGGGCCTCTTTTAAAGTGGCCAGATTCAACTTCAGAAGATGTGGTAGAACTTGAGCTGGAGTTATTTTAATCTTGGTGAATTGCCGAAATGGCCTTTCTATCCTTTGCTGATTATTTCTCGGCTGGTCTGATGCAGGCTTTGGAATCATAACGGCCCCTATCGTTGGTCGGTGCTCAGTTCTTCCCTGATTCCTCTGTGAATAGACAGCAGATACTTCCTTCCTTCCAGTGAAGGGCTTTTTCACAGTTGTTCAGGCAGACGCGTCCTTTTGAATCTTCCCACTTCTTATACCAGCCTCCACTCTTTTGCCGGTTAATATCAATTCAGTAAACCCTGCATAAGAACTCCCAATCAAATGATTGAAGAAAGGGCCTGATAGAGTTCCCAGAAACATGTCCACTAACTTCCTTTCAGATAGAGGGGGTTGCACCCTTCCGGCTAGATCCCTCCACTTTTGGGCGTAATATTTGAAGCCCTCATTGGAAACCATAGCCATACTCTGAAGCTGAGTACGGGTAGGCGCCAAGTCGACGTTCTACTAATATTGTTTATAGAAAGCTTCTGCTAGGTCTTCCCAATTGTGGACGTCAGCCCTTTCTAATTGGTAGAACCAATCAAGTTGCGTTCCTGATAAACTGTCTTGGAAAAAATGGACCCTCAAGTCTTTGTTGGCAGAGTGTGGTTAAATCTTTCTGACATATGATCTGAGGTGCATTTTAAGGCAAGACACCCCATCATACTTGGCAAATAGTGGCACTTTAAACTTTGGCGGGATTACAATTCCTGACACCATCCCCAACTCTTCAAAATCTAACCCTGGTTCTCTTTGGATTTCCATAGCGCTTAGTCGCTCTTCAAGGTGTTTGTACTTGTCATCAGCCGGAGGGTATTGTTGTTCAGAGTAGTCCTCCTCTTCCTCTTCTTCTTCTTCATAATCTGATGGTACTACCGTTCCTTTTCCTTTTCTTTCCCCTTCATCAGATGTTGTTGGAAAATCTAAGGTCCTTTTGGCTTGTCCCTGAAATCTTCTGCCCATGATTACCACACCAGTTGGCTTCTTCTTCTTTTTCTCTTTTTCTTTTTCTAACAAAGTCATCAGATCCTCTTGCCCCTTGGCTAAGGTCATGAGTAACTGTTGAAATTGCATATTCTGAGCTTGCAGATCTTTGACTATTTTTTCGAGATCCATCGTACTGAAATAAACAGTAGAGAGATGAGGAAACTTGTTGCAAAGACCTGTTTATGTTTATGATGAATGATATGTATTCATGCAATGTTTTCAAGGATTTAGATATTCAAATTTGTTTTAAACAAAAAAGAAACACACGTCATATTAATAGGATAGAATTTGAGTACATCAATACCCCTTGGGCAAAATAATACAAAATTCTAAGGTAAAAAGACATTGCGCATCCTCTTTGGTGCAATGTAGGTATTGAGAGTCTGCTCTTCATGAAGTAGCCGAGTAAGTTCGAAAACCTTCTTCTCGCTTATGTAGAATTGGGCTTCGAAAGTATCGCGCTCTCCTTTGAGCTGTATCCAATCCCTTTGTAGATCTTCGAGTGATGTCGGCATGTCAGGATGTAGGATAGTGTATGGAACTTCTCCTTCCTTAACAGGCTCTATAATCACTGGAAGAATGGAGGGATAAGGCATCATAAGACTTTGAGCGCGGGTTCGTACCCAATTGAGGTAAGGCTCAAGAGGGATGGAATTATTTTGTCCCAAATTCTTACTATCCACCTTGTTTGGCATCCTCCAAGCTCGGATGAATCTCTGACGAAGTCCTTGATCGCCGTTGTCGTAGTCAAAAACCAAGCCTTGAATCAACATATCATGTGGGCCATCCCTTCGGGAATAACCAAATTGTCTTAGATCCAAGCATGGGTTTTAGGTGATGCCTCCTATAATGCCAAGTAGAGGGACATTAGGGAATTCCCCACAACGGTCAACAATGATAACATTCTCTTTGGATCGAGAACACCAATGAATATCTGAATGTTTAAGTGTCATTAACCTTTGTGACCACCTCAAACCTTGCTCATTCTTCAAGACTGATTGGGGAAGATGAGAAATAAAACATCTTGCTAGGAGAGGAGTACAACACATAAGAATACCTCTTTTCCTCATTGTATGAGTGTGAAAAGAGTGTAGGATATCCCCAAACAATGTAGGCACCGGGTTACAAGACATGAAGATTTTGATAGTGCTTACATCTATGAGTTGGTCAGGATTAGGGAACAAGACCATCCCATAGATGAGAAGAGATACAATCTCCTCAAAAGCTTGCAAGTCTAGGGAATTCCAACAGATTTGGGCCTTCTCAAACAGAAACTTTGGCAAGAAGCCTATGACACCACTTCTAGTTTCCCAATGAGTTGTGACATCAGATGAGTGCAAGTGCAGGGCTTGAGCAATCTCTTCTGGCTTTGGATCTCTTTCCGTACCGTTGAAGGGTAGTTGATTGAGAATAGGAATCCTCAGAAGTTGAGAGAATTCTTCCAAAGTGGGCACAAGTTGATAGTCAGGAAATGTGAAGCAATGGTGAAAATGGTCAAAGAACTAGAAGAGAACCTTCATCATATCCTCCTATGTGTTGGAAGTGACCAAGTTGAGTAGACGATCATGTCTCTTGGTGAATGGAGAATTCTCAAGGATCCTTGAAGCTAGCTCCTTGAGTTGTGGAGGAATTCTCACAAGGTTGATTTGGATAGTTTTCCTGCGAAGTGAATCCATAACCTACAAAACAAGAACAAAGATGAATCTCCAAAATCCTTGAAATGGTTAGTGAATGCATATGATGTTCATGATGTCCATGATGTTATGCACAAGTATATATGTACAAGAAAATCAAGCAAGTTCTTAGTTTAGGCTTGCATGGGGTTTCATAGGTAAGTACCCTATTGAAGTTTGGTTGGCTCAACTTGTCCTAAAAATAGAAATCGGGTTCTAAGGAGCTCAATATCACTAGATTGTTTCCTTGTTCATTGTTTCATTTCAAGCCTCTTTACTGGCGACCGAAATATCCCAAAAAACCAACCCTCAATGAGTGTAGTATCGAGTATCTACCAACTTCGGACTGCACCAAAGCCAGTCATCTCACTACATCCTAAAAGGCCAAGTTGGTCAAGTAAAGGTTCTAGAAGTTCATTAGTGCTTCATGACATCACTCAGCAGCCCTGTATTCTCTTTGATTGACTCAAAGGCTACCGGTACCCACAAATATGTCACACTAATATAGTTATTGCTTAGACCATATCGGTATACCCTGCACAGTTTCCATAACGTATTGCTATTTACCTATAATGTTTCCCAAATCCGGGTGGAGGATTCAAACCCAAACAAAGAACCATAATTGTAAAGCAAACAAGTCAAACAATGTAAGAAAATAAAGGTGATCTCAACCCTAAGGTAACCCCACTTTTAGAATCTTCCCCAGCAGAGTCGCCAGTTCTGTGATGCGGTGGGAGAACTGACTTGAGGTTTTGCGTTTTGTATTTGCAAATGTTGCGGTTTAGCAAGAGTCGCCACCGAATTTTATTTTATCCAAAAGGAAAGGTAAAAAAGCACAGGAAATACCTTTGAGATGTTTTCTTGAGTTCGGGGGGTAGATTATGAAAAGGGAAGGTGCTAGCACCCTTTTCATCCATGGGCTCTTAGTTACTTGTTTAGATCACTTGCTTTGTTTTATTTGAAATGGTGTTTGGTGTGGTTTTTGAAAGTATTTTGTAAAAGAGGCCATTTGTTTAGGCAACCTTTGTAATGATTCTCGTTCGTAAGAATGTATACAAAGATGTTTGTCTTTTGAAAATGTTTTCAATTTTTTTGTAAGATGTTTTGAAATGTGTGTGTTTGTTTTTGAAAATAGCAAGGATTGTTTTGAAATGGAGCAAGTACCTTAGAAGCTATCTACCTACTCAAATGTCTTTCTTGTGCATTTTTATTCCTTTGACATTGTTGACTTACCATTGTTTTGGTAAGCAACCCTATCTTTGGATGTTAACGGGACGGGCGTGGGTCATCGTATAACCATGATAACAATGTTGCCAAGTATCTTAGCATTTTTGAGGGACCAAGATCATTTTGTTTAGGCAACCTTTGAATAGCGTCATCGAGGGGATATGATCTTATACTTGTTTTGTTTTGCCAAGATACTTCGCGTGCGTAACATGGCCATTTTATTTTAGGCAACCAAGTGGGAAAACCCTAGGGGTGCTTGTGTGCAAAGTGTATCATTTTCATGCTTTTGTCTTGCATTTAGGGTTTTCTATTTTGCTTTATTTTTGTTCTTGTCATGCAAACCCTAATTTACTAATCATGGCATATGAAAGCAATAAATTGCATAATGTAAACTAAGTTATTACAACAATTTTTATGGGAGGGGAGAATACAAGTTTGAATGGGAATTTTGCACAAATATAAACCTAAATATATTATTACAATCAAATCGAATATTGCGCGAATTAAATAAATATAAGACAAATATTTAAAATGCAATGCAATGTTTATGTTAAAAAAATGTTTTGTGTTTTTGTATGAGAAAAATAATTAATTCAAACCCTAGAAAAAATAATATTATTTTTGGAGGGGTTTAAAACCCTAGTTTTTTTTCAATTAAAAGAAAATAATATTCTATATTTACTAACTTGTATATTTTTGTATAAAAAATAATAAATAATATTATGTTTAAATATTAAAAAATTAAATATGTATAAAAAATAAGTATTTATGAGTATAAATAGTATAATAAAAATATTAAGTATTTTTAAATATATTTACAAGCTATTTAAGAAAATAAGTTCTATCCTACTCAAATATATTAATTTTTATGTAAAAAATAAAAAAAAAAATAAAAAAAAATTGTAAAAATAAAGAAATTATTTTTGAGATTTTTTATTATTCAGAAAAAATAATATAAAGCAATAAATATAGAAATATGAAAAATATAAAAATCAGCCAGGGGGTGTAAATAACAAGTCAGGGGGTGCAAATAGCAAAAACAAAAAGGCCCTAAGCACAAAAAGCCCCGAAGCGCTTCATCCTTGTCCTTGGTCAGCTCCCTGCGCGCGCTTCCAGTTCAAACTGCATCTTGCTTATGCTTGCATAAAAATAAAAACTCATAACATGAAACATGTGGCATTTGAGCTCACGATTCTAACAATATAAATTATGTAACCTAACTCTTAAAGATCAGAGAGAATTTTTGAATCCCTAATTCGTGACCTAACTTTTTCAGAGTTTTCAATCTTCAAATTCTCTTAGTACAAGTAATATAAATGAAAAGTAATGATATGTACAGCTTCGTTATGATGAGAGCTACATTTTTCCTTCACAAATCGTGGCTTGAAGTTGCCTATTCCGAGAGATAGAGTTTGAAAAAAATACCTCCTTCAGTTGGAATCATGCAGAACAATGTAGGGACTTTAATGGAGGCCTGGTGATTGTTTAAGCTTCCTTGAACTTCCCTGAACCTATTCCAATGCTTATCTGGCTCTGAGGATGGCTGGAACTCTCTGACCAAGTCCATCTGCAAGCTTCCAAAGTGAAAATGGAAAATGCTGAAACTGGGGTTACAGAACCAGGGTGATGGCTTGGATTGATTAGGTAGCAAGTGTTTAAGATGTTTGAAGTAGTTAAACACAAAACGCACGAGCCAAATGAGAGTTGGTTGTGCTTTTGCAGAATTTGAGTGTTTGGGCAGTTTTGTGGAGTTTTTCAGTTTGAGAGTGTTTCAGGTTCAATCCAAGCGTGCTATGCCTTGTAACAAGTTTGTATATTTGTATAGAAGGGATACAAAGTCAGCCCTTACTAGTTGTGCAAGCTTTGGACCTTTTTGCAACTTTTCTTGCTTTTGAAGTAAAGTGACAAGACCAATGCTACATGCTTGTCCTAGCTTGCTTGAGGGCTGAAATGAGTTGGTACACATTGCTTGAGAGCTGTAGAGTTTGCTTGTACCAAAGGGACAGGTTCAATGCTCAAGATTGAAAAAGTTGCAAAAGTTCCTCTTTATGAAAATGGCAATGTGAACTTTTTGCCCAAAATGGAAATGCATCTTATGTAAAGCTTCAAAAGCAAAGATAAAAGCTTTAGCTTCCGAGTTTGTATTTAATTATGGAGTTTATAGAAAGCTTAGGACCTGTAAAGCAAGATACAACCAGCATAGATCTGATTTGCAACTTGATGCTATGTGAAAATGGCTTGATCAAAAGTGAGAAAATGCCAACTTCCCTTCTTTGATTCTCCCTACTCAAAAATGATCTTGGAGATTTCTTGGACATTTTGGAAAGCTTGAAATGTGCTCTATAATCCATCTTTGAAATTCAATTTGAGATACCTCTTGGAACTAGGTGAAAAATATCCATGAAGTTGGGTCCAAAACCTGCCTAAATTAGGTCAAAATTTCACTAAGTTAAGAAGTTCATGGACCTATATTCACAAATTCATAACTTGAGATCCAAGCATCTTTTTGGAAAAGTTTGTGAATAAAAGTTGTAGATTTCATGGAGGAATACAACTTTCATGTTGGAGGTTTGCTTTGAATCAAAATGCATCATGGTGAAAAAGTGGTGAAAAGTTGGGGAAAAATAAGAAAAATTTTATACTTAGAAAAATTCTAAGTTATGAAATTTTTCAAATTAAAACCCTAATTTTCAATTTTGAGTTTCTTGGTGAACAAGTTTCATATTTTGACATATTTTGATAAATTATGACCCTTGGCACTTGATTTTGACCAAAAAGTCAAAGTTTGACTTTTCAGTACACAGTTGACTTTTGATTAGTTGACTTTAAAATTCATCTGTCAATCCAATGAACTTGAGATCTTTTGAACCATGTAATTATGTCAAGATGGTGCCATTGAACCCTTGAAATCATGTTTGAACTCAATTGGTCATTGGCTAGGTTAAAAATCAGAAATTTCCCTTTCTCAATCAAAACCCTAATTTTGACCATTTTGCCCTTTTGATGATTTGATCAAATTTCTTGAGGAGTTGTGATCCAAATTTGATCAAATGGTACATATGAGTCTAAAATGTTGATGTGGATAAAAAAATATGAAGTTTGACTGTAAATTGGCCATGGTTGACTTCTTCCCCAATACAGTTGATTTTTAGTCAATTGTCGAATTGACTGATCAAAAATATGGTTCAAGGCTTGACACTTAACATGAGAAATCTTAGGGGTCCAAAATGATATATGAAAGTCACATGAAGCATTGGTGGTCCAAAAATTCTTGTGCAAACTCAAACCCTAATTTTGGGTCATCAGTGCAAGATGAGATGTCTTGAGCTGACCAAACCCTGATCTTGTCCTGAGTCAAAGAAGTCTTGTGAGAAAAGTCTTGATAAATGAGAGGGCAAATTTTGGGGTACAACAAGAGGCAATGCAAAATGAGATTTAACCCCGAGAAGTGCACGTTCGGGGTCAAGGCGGGCAAATTCCTCGGCTTTTACTTGACTGAACGAGGAATCAAAGCCAACCCCGACAAATGCCAGGATTTCACCGACCTCCCCACACATACATCAAAGAAATCTATACAAGTCCTGAATGGTATGCTCACCTCATTATCCCGCTTTGTTACGAAATCATCTCAACACGCACTCCCTTTCTTCAAGCTTCTTCGCAAGGAAGCTTCCTTCGAATGGACCGAAGAATGCGAGCAGGCGCTGCTCCATCTTAAACAAAGTCTATCTCAACCTCCCGTGTTATCACGACCAGTCGACAGGGAACCTTTGTTCCTGTACCTGGCCTTCTCGGTCGAAGCCGTCAGCGCAGCCCTCATTCGCGAGACGCCCGACGGGCAAAAACCCGTCTATTTCATGAGCAAAGCGCTTCAAGGGGGAGAGGTTAGATACCAACAGATAAAGAAGGTAGCTCTGGCCCTCATCAACACAGCGAGAAGGCTCAGACACTATTTCCTCGCGCACACGATCGTAGTACGAACGGATCATCCCGTGAAATAACTCCTGGGTCGCCCAGACATGGCGGGTCGAATGTTGAAATGGTCCTTAGAACTCTCTGAGTTTGACATCTAATACGAAAGCAGGAAAGCCCTAAAGGCACAAGTTGTAAGTGTTTGGGTGTTGGCATGTTTTTTTTGGTCCTGTGACCTGATCTGGTTTGATAAAGTCCTGTGACCAAGTCTTGAGGTTAATTAATCCTAGCTATTTTCGTGGAAGCCCTAACTGAAGAACAGCGGCCTATATATTCAACAGGACGACTGTTGGTGAAGATAACTTTTTGACAGAATATCAATAAGGGGCTGTATAGTTTTAACTACTGTAATCCAAGCAATTATCATTGTGATAAGTGACTTGGAGTAGGTTTTGATTGTAAGGGTTGTGTATCACTCAAAGCTTTGAAGCACGAGTGTTTGTGTCACTTGATTAAAGCTTTGAAGCAAAGTCAAGTTAGGTTATGTATCACTCAAAGCTTTGAAGCACGAGTGTTTGTGTTAGTTGATTAAAAGCTGTGAAGCATAATCAAGTGTATGTTCTTAAGAGTGTCTTTATAATTTCGTTAGTCAAGTGTTTAGTATCACTGTTGTGATTGAGGGGGAGTGAGTAGGAACTCAGGTTTAAGTTGAACTTAGATTGAAGTTGCATTGGGTAGGTCTTAAGTGAAGGAGATAAACTGGTTGGTTTATTCCTGAATTAATATCTCTTATAGTGAATTTCCTCCCTGGCTTGGTAGCCCCCGGAGTAGGTGTTGTTACACACTGAATTGGGTAAACAATTGACTGTGTTCTTTACTGCTTTTAGACTTACTGTCTTGTAGAAAGTCAGATACGGTGTCTTAACATTCACTGTGACATTGAGTATTTGCTGCCAGAATTTCAATTGGCATCAGAGCAGGCACCCTTCCTGTCTTACTGGGTGAGATCTAGGGATATTATTTTCTGGCGCTATGGACAAAGAAGGAGTTTTTGGAAACAGACCACCCATTCTGGATGGATCAAATTATGACTACTGGAAACCTCGTATGATTGCCTTCTTAAAATCACTGGACAAAAAGGCTTGGAGAACTGCTGACAAAGGATGGAACCATCCCACCATAACTGAGAAAGATGGGACAATCAGTCTGAAACCTGAGGAAGAATGGAGCAAAGAAGAAGATGAGTTATCCCTGGGTAATTCCAAAGCCTTAAATGCTTTGTTCAATGGAATTGATAGAAACATATTCAGACTAGTACATCAATGTGAACTAGCCAAGGAAGTTTGGGACACTCTCAAAACTACTCATGAGGGCACATCCAAAGTAAAAATGTCAAGGCTTCAGATGCTGACTACCAAATTTGAGAACCTAAGGATGATGGAAGATGAGACCATTCATGAGTTTCACATGAACATCTTGGAGATTTCCAACACCCCAGGAGCATTGGGAGAAAAGATGTCAGAAGAAAAGCTAGTGAGAAAGATTCTCAGATCCTTGCCTAAAAGATTTACAATGAAGGTGACTGCTATAGAGGAAGCTCAGGATATCTGCAATTTGAAGGTGGATGAACTCATTGGGTCACTTCAGAACTTTGAAATGGGGATCAGTGACAATGACGACAAGAAAAACAAGAGCATAGCACTTGTATCTAATACTGAAGATGAAAACAAGGAGGATGAAGAAGAAAATATTTCAGAAGCTATAGCCATGCTTGGAAGACAATTCAACAAACTCATCAAGAGAATGGATCCAAAGTCAAGGTCAAATGTTAAGAACATTCATACTGAAATTAACAGATCCTATGACTCCAGCAGAAGACCAAAGTCTGAAAAAAAAAGGGAAATCAAAGCAAAGGAATTCAATGCCATGGATGTGAAGGATATGGGCACATTCGAGCTGAATGTCCTACCTTTCTTAAGAAACAAAAGAAAGGAATGTCTGTTACTTGGTCTGACTGTGATTCAGAAAGTAATTCTGAAGAAGAATTTGCCAAACTAGTTACTGCACTAACTGGTATTTGTAACTCTGATAGTGACTCTAGTGATGAGGAAGTGACATTTGAAGAACTGGTTGATTCCTACAAGAAGTTATGTATCAGAAGTGCTGAAGTCTGTCAGCAAAATGAGAGACAAACAAAACTCATAATAAAGTTGGAGGCTGAGAAAAAGGCAGGCATTGATACTATAAGTCATCAAGAAGGGGAAGTTCAAATGTTAAACTCAAAACTGGACCAGATGACCAAATCTGTCAAGATGCTGACAAATGGAACTGACAAATTAGAAGAAATCCTTCAGATTGGACAAAATGTGGGAAACAAGTCTGGTCTAGGATTTGTGGCAGCAAAGAAATCTGTTATGGACAAAAAGAAGATCAGGCTTGATAAACAAATGTCAAAGTAGATGTCACAACATAGAACTCAACATCGAGAACATAAGAAAAAGTATCAAAGATGGAGATGTCATCATTGTGGGAGATTTGGTCACATAAAGCCATTCTGCTTCAGATTATATGGATATCCTAATCAGACCCCAGTTGTCAAACCTAAGTCTAACAAGGTACCACATACTCAACAGTGGAAGAAAAAGGCTACTGCCCTGATAGCTCACACCTCTCTTAGAGTCTCTACAAAGGAAGACTGGTACTTTGACAGTGGATGCTCTAAACACATGACTGGAATTAAGAATCTTCTCAATAATGTTAAACCTCACACTACTAGTTTTGTGACCTTTGGAGATGGTGCTAGAGGAGAAATCAAAGGAGTTGGAAACTTGGACTGTCATGGAGTTCCAAACCTAAATGAAGTATTGCTGGTAAAAGGCTTGACTGCTAATCTCATAAGTATAAGCCAATTATGTGACCTAGGATTCAAGGTCAACTTCACCAAGTCTGAATGTCTTGTAACTAATGAGAAACAAGAAGTTGTAATGAGAGGAGTCAGATCTAAAGACAAATGCTACTTGTGGGAGCCTGAGAACACTAATTACTCTTCTATGTGTTCTATTGCCAAAGAAGAAAAAGAAGTGAAACTGTGACACCGAAAACTAGGTCATCTACATCTAAGAGGAATGAAAAGGATTATATCCATGGAGGCAGTCAGAGGGATTCCAAGACTGAAAATTTATGAAGGAAGAGTCTGTGGTGAATGTCAGGTTGGGAAGCAGACTAGGATGTCACATCCAAAGTCAAGACATTTGACCACCTCTAAGGTACTAGAACTTCTACATATGGATCTGATGGGACCAATGCAGGTGGAAAAAGATATGCTTATGTTGTTGTGGATGATTTTTCCAGATTCACCTGGATTAACTTCATTAGGGAAAAATCTGATGTATTTGAAGTGTTTAAAGAAGTGTGCAAAAGAATTCAAAGAGAAAAAGAAGGGTGCATTGTCAAAATCAGAAGTGATCATGGCAAGGAATTTGAAAACAGTAAGTTTGATGAGTTCTGTTCCTCAGAAGGAATTAATCATGAATTCTCTTCACCTATAACTCCTTAGCAAAATGGAGTTGTAGAAAGGAAAAACAGGACCATACAGGAATCTTCCAGAGCAATGATACATTCCAAAAGACTTCCTATTCATTTTTGGGCTAAAGCTATGAATACAGCCTGTTATGTCCATAACAGGGTCATCTTGAGAAAGGGAACATCATCCAGCATTTATGAACTCTGGAAAGGAAGAAAGCCTACAGTGAAGTACTTCCATGTATTTGGAAGCAAATGCTATATTCTGACAGATCGTGAACAAAGGAGAAAGATGGACCCTAAAAGTGATGAAGGAATATTCCTAGGATACTCTACCAACAGCAGAGCTTATAGGGTATTCAATTCCAGAACCAAAGTTATGATGGAATCAATAAATGTCATAGTTGATGATTATCATGAGGAAACAGATGTCCCTTGTGATGTTGAGACATTCTTTGAGACTTCAACTCAACAGGATGATCTACCCAACACTACTGCTTCAGATTCTGAATCAAAGAATGCTAACAAAGACCCTTCCATCAGAATTCAGAAAGATCATCCTAAGGAACTCATCATAGGAGATCCTAACAATGGAGTCATTACAAGATTTAGAGAAATCATCTCAAACTCTTGCTTTGTATCTAAAATTGAACCAAGAAATGTTAAGGAGGCTTTAACTGATGAATACTGGATTGGAGCAATGCAAGATGAAATGAACCAATTCAAGCAACATGAAGTATGGGAGTTAGTTCATAGACCAGAAGGAACAAACATCATTGGCACAAAATGGATCTACAAGAACAAATCAGATGCTAAAGGAGTTGTCACCAGGAATAAGGCAAGACTTGTTGCTCAAGGATACACTCAAGTTGAAGGGGTTGATTTTGATGAGACTTTTTCTCCTGTAGCCAGACTGGAATCAATCAGACACCTGTTGGGAATTGCTTGTCTCCTTAAATTCAAGTTATTTCAGATGGATGTAAAAATTGCCTTCCTAAATGGGTACTTAAATGAGGAAGTTTATGTGGAACGGCCTAAAGGATTTGTGGATCCAAACTACCCTGATCATGTCTACAAATTGAGGAAAGCTTTGTATGGCCTGAAACAAGCTCCTAGAGCATGGTATGACAGGCTGACAAAATTTCTCTCTGACAAAGGATACAGAAAAGGAGGCTTGGATAAAACCCTTTTTGTCAAAAATGAAGGAGGAAAGATGATGGTAGCTCAAATCTATGTTGATGACATAGTGTTTGGGGGAATGTCAGATAAAATGGTTAAACATTTTGCTGACCAGATGCAGGCTGAATTCGAAATGAGCCTCATGGGAGAATTGACCTACTTTCTTGGACTGCAAGTCACACAGATGGAAGACTCAATTTTTCTGTCTCAAAGCAAGTATGCAAAGAACATTGTCAAGAAGTTTGGAATGGAGAATGCCAGTCACAAAAGGACTCCTGCACCTACTCATTTAAAGCTATCCAAAGATTCAAGTGGGGTTAAGGTGGACCAAAGCCTGTACAGAAGCATGATAGGAAGTCTGCTATACTTAACAGCCAGCAGACCTGACATTGCTTTTGCAGTTGGAGTATGTGCAAGATACCAAGTTGATCCCAAAGTAAGTCATATCAACCAAGTGAAGAGAATTTTGAAGTATGTAAGTGGAACCTACAACTATGGCTTGCTATACTCTCATGGATGTGAACCAACTCTAACTGGTTACTGTGACGCTGATTGGGCTGGAAGTGCTGATGATAGAAAGAGCACCTCTGGAGGATGTTTCTTCTTAGGAAATAATCTTGTCTCCTGGTTCAGCAAGAAACAGAAATGTGTGTCTCTCTCTACTGCTGAAGCTAAATACATAGCAGCTGGTAGTAGCTGTTCTCAAATGATCTGGATGAAACAAATGCTTACTGAGTATAATGTCACACAAGATGTTTTGACATTGTACTGTGACAATCTGAGCACTACCAACATTTCCAAGAATCCTATTCAGCATAGCAGGACCAAGCACATTGACATTAGACATCACTTCATCAGAGATCTTGTAGAGGAGAAGACGATTAAACTGGAACATGTTGCCACTGAACTACAACTGGCTGACATATTTACCAAGGCACTTGATGCAAATCAATTTGAAAACTTGAGGGGAAAGTTGGGTATTTGCCAACATGAGGAAATGTAGCAATTAATTTTGCTTAAGACAAGGGATGAAGGAGATCTTTTTGTTAAGTCTATTTTGATTGGGTTAATCATATGTTTCCCTATTTCTTTCACAATTGTTAAGAGGTTGAATAGACTCTCATTTATCTCCTTCCTCTCTCGGCTCTGCAAAAATCTTCATTCTCTCAATCAAAGATTTTACTCTCACTGGTACTGGCTTTCTAAGACGCCCAACATGTCTCAACTATCCATGACATCATCCTCTTCAAAGACAACTACTTCTTCCGCATCCTCTGATCGAGAACCTAGGGCAATCACAAACTGCATGGATTCTGATGTTCTGGATATAACTCTTCTTCGTGAACTGGCAGCTGACCCCTCTAAGGTTAAAAAGCTAAAAACAAGACATGCAAGAAGGTCTCAAGCTTCTACATCTGGTAATCCCTCTCAAACATCCTCTGTTCCCTCAGAAATATCAAATAGGGAAGGCTCAGCTTATGTTCATCAAGCAATAGCTAGACTTGTTACAAGGATTCTAAATGAGAATCACTCGGTACCTGGCATTTCTGTACCCTTGAATCAAGAAGCTGCTAGTCCAAATGTTGAAATGAATCCAGATGTCACTCATAATGTTGAGACACCGGATGACAACATTAGGAAATCATCTGAAAATCTTGATGATCACCAGAACCCTTCTGAGAAGGATGTTGAAACCCCGGTTATTGATGTTGATGAAGAATACTCTGACAGTGACCTAATTGCAAATATCAACCCTAGCATAGCTAGAAGAATGATGAACAGAAAGGGAAAGCAGGATGCTGCCAAATGTATGTCCAAAGAGAAGACTGCGGATGTTGGAGTAGAAACTGTGAAGGCTGGATTGTCAAAAGGGAAGGTGAAAACTCGAGTACTTGCTAGTAGTCTCTCAAAGCCTGTGAGACAACCAATAGATAAGAAAAGGAAAGAGCCTGAACCCTCTGATTCTGATGAGGAATCAGAATTTGAATTTGATGCTGAAGACATACCTCTCAAAAGGAAACTCCCATCAAGCAAAATGTCTAAAGTCCCTGAAGTCCCCACTGACAACATTTCCTTTCACCTTCCTGAGAATGCAAACAGGTGGAAGTATGTTTGTTTGAAAAGGATAGCCTTGGAAAGAGAACTGAACAAGGGTACCATGGAATGTAAGGAGATCATGGACCTAATCAAAACTGCTGGCCTAATAAATATTGTGGTAAAGTTTACCAACTGCTATGAAGTTCTTGTCAAAGAATTCATAGTGAATTTATCTGATGGGTGTGCTGATGGAAGGTCAACTGACTTTAACTGTGTCTATGTGAGAGGAAGAAAGGTAAATTTCTCTCCCTCTGAAATAAACAAATTCCTAGGAAGACTAGATGATGCTTGCCCTGAGCTAGAGGTTACTGACAACCAAGTTTGCCAAACCATCACTGCAAATCAAGTCAAGAGCTGGCCCTTAAAAGGGAAGCTGAATGCAAGCAAGCTGAGCATGAAATTTTCCATTCTGTACAAAATTGGTCAGCCAACTGGGTACCCACCAACCATAAATCAACCATCTCCACATGACTGGGAAGATTCATTTATGCTGTTGGAAGCAGGAAAAAATTTGACTATGGCAAGTATATCTTTGATCAAACTTTAAAACATGCTGGAAGCTATGCTGTTAAAGGCCCTATTGCCTTTCCCTCCCTCTTATGTGGTATAGTCCTTGGTCAGTATCCTGACATTCTAGTTGAAAGAGATACTGTATGCAAAAGATCCCCTGCTCTTGGGTTGCACTACAAGCTATTTCAGGGAACTCATGTTCCTGACATTGTCATAACATCAGTTGAGACATCAACTGTCAAAACTCAGTCCAAGAGAACTGATGTTATAGCTGTGCTGAAGGAAACCTGCAAAGAGATGGATACAAGGAAAAGGACTCTTGAGGACCTGATTGCTAGACTAGAACAGGAGGAGACTGAAGGACGAAGAAGGGAAGAGGATGCTGCTGAAGATCAGCTTAATGCTGAAGATAGTGCCTCCTCTGAAGATGGCAGTTCTTGAAGAAGATGACAACCTTGCTGCTGGTACCTGTTGCTGCAAGTGTTTTTAGAATTTTTATCTGTGTTTTTATTTTTGGATGACTGTATATCCTAAAAGTACATGTATCTTTGGCCTATTTATGGCTAAAGAGGGGGAGAAGTTTTTGTGTTAATTAGACTTGGTAGACATTATTTCCTTCTGCAGACATATTAATTCCGCTGCTTTCTAATCTCTGATTGTTTAGGGGTTTTAGCCAAAAATTTGCCAAAGGGGGAGTTTGTAAGTGTTTGGGTGTTGGCATGTTTTTTTTGGTAAAACCAGGTGTGTGAATGTCATGACTGATGTCATAACATTCTGGGTTACTAGGTACATTCTGCAGAAAAAGGATGTCATACAGAAGCTGCTTAAATTGAGTGTTTAGCTGATCATCATGCAATGATCATATTTATTACATTCTACCAAAATCAATAAACAGGATTCTTGTTGTCATAACCAATGTTTGGACATCCTGTACTGATCTAACAGTTGTACAGTGTTGTTAATTCTGAGATTTTTCAGGAAACTGGTTTACACAGTCCAGTACAAAGTCTCACGTGGACTTTAGGTTAACATGGCTTAACCCTAATCTGGTTTGATAAAGTCCTGTGACCAAGTCTTGAGGTTAATTAACCCTAGCTATTTTCGTGGAAGCCCTAACTGAAGAACAACGGCCTATATATTCAACAGGACGACTGTTGGTGAAGATAACTTTTTGACAGAAGATCAATAAGGGGCTGTATAGTTTTAACTACTGTAATCCAAGCAATTATCATTGTGATAAGTGACTTGGAGTAGGTTTTGATTGTAAGGGTTGTGTATCACTCAAAGCTTTGAAGCACGAGTGTGTCACTTGATTAAATCTTTGAAGCAAAGTCAAGTTAGGTTATGCATCACTCAAAGCTTTGAAGCACGAGTGTTTGTGTTAGTTGATTAAAAGTTGTGAAGCATAATCAAGTGTATTTTCTGAAGAGTGTCTTCATAATTTCGTTAGTCAAGTGTTTAGTATCACTGTTGTGATTGAGGGGAGTGAGTAGGAACTCAGGTTTAAGTTGAACTTAGATTGAAGTTGCATTGGGTAGGTCTTAAGTGAAGGAGATAAACTGGTTGGTTTATTTCTGAATTAATATCTCTTATAGTGAATTTCCTCCCTGACTTGGTAGCCCCCGGAGTAGGAGTTGTTACACACTGAACTGGGTAAACAATTGACTGTGTTCTTTACTGCTTTTAGACTTACTGTCTTGTAGAAAGTCAGATACGGTGTCATAACATTCACTGTGACATTGAGTATCTGCTGCCAGAATTTCACAAGCTTTGGCCGATTTAGTCGCAGAGATAACCACTCATAACCCCTCTGCAGGAAAAGAACACAAATGGAACATCTTCGTCGACGGAGCATCCAACTCATCTGGTAGCGGTGTCGGGATCCTCCTAGAGAACGAGGAAGTTGTGGTGGTCGAGCACTCGCTCAACCTTTCTTTTCCGACCTCGAACAACCAAGCGGAATATGAAGCCCTGCTCGTGGGACTAAGACTAGCCGAGGACCTAGGCGCCCGTGAGGTACAAATCTTCACCGACTCTCAACCCGTCGCGTCCCATGTCCAAGGAGGATACCAGGCTAAAAACAACAGCCTCATCGAATACCTGAATTTATTCAAAGAGTACATAAAAAAGTTTGACCGAGCAGAAATTTTGCATGTACCGCGCGAGCAAAACACAAGGGTCGATATACTTTCGAAGCTCGCAAGCACGAGGAAGAAAGGCAGAAACAAATCCGTCATACAAGAATCCCCTATCTCGCCCGAGCATCGAAAAAACCTCGATTCCACCCGAGGTAAATTCCATTGGAGACAAATCGTGTTGGATATTCCCAGTATTCAATTTCCTAACGAGGGGGAACTCCCCTCGGACCGAACAGAAGCATCCGCGACCAAACGATGAGCATGCTCCTACGTGGTGATCGAGCATAAACTATATCGCAAGGGATTTTCCATCCCACTCTTGAAGTGCGTCGACGAATCCATAGTCCCCGAGATATTACGGGAAATACACGAGGGTATTAACGCCTAACACATGGGCGGTAAATCCCTAGCAAGGAAGGCTCTACGAGCGGGGTACTACTGACCGACAATGCAACAAGATGCCAAGGACCACGTCAAGAGATGCGACAAATGCTAAAGGCACGCCGAGATGCATCTCACCCCTCCACACGAGCTGAACATATTGTCATCCCCGTGGCCATTTTCCTGGTGGGGGATGGACATCCTCGGACCGTTCGTGCAAGGAACGTACCAAAACAAATTCCTCATCGTGGTCGTGGATTACTTTATAAAGTGGATAGAGGTCGAGGCCTTGCGAAAATCACCTCCCATAACATCTTCTGCTTTTACAAACGGAATGTCCTCGCCCGGTTTGGAATCCCGCAGGCGCTAATCACGGATAACGGCACCCAATTCACTGGCTAAGGCTTCTGAAGCTTCATCGCCAAACTCGGCACCAAATAACATTTTACCTCAGTCGAGCATCCCCAAACCAACGGGCAAGCCGAGTCCGCCAACAGGGTCATCCTACGAGGACTCAAGCGCAGATTATGCGAAGCAAAAAGGGGGTGGGTCGAGGAACTACATAATGTCCTGTGGGCTTACCGCACCACCCCCCATTCAACAACAGGTGAAACTCCATTCCGACTAACCTATGGCACCAAGGCGGTCATCCCCGTAGAGATCATGAAGCCATCTAGGCAAACAGAGATGCCCCTTGACGAGGAAATGAACGACGAGGCCCTGAGGGATGAGCTCGACCTGGTTGAGGAAATCCGATCGGGAGAAGCCCTGTGTGAGGCCACTTTGAAACAACGAGTAGCCCTACGCCACGACGACAAGGTCATCAGGCGCGAATTCCAGGTCAGCATCCTAGTATTGCAAAGGAACCAGAAAGATTCCCGCGAAGGAAAATTGGACGCAAACTGGGAGGGACCTTATCGCGTCCAGGGCGCTATGGGCACTGGAGCATATTATCTCGAACAACTAAACAGAGAACCATTACCGCGACCCTGGAATGCTGCAAAGCTGAAACAATACTATAGTTAAAGCCCTCATAAACTGAGGACGTTTTCCGTCGAACATTCACCTTTAGTCGACAAAGGGAAAAATCTCGACCACATAGGCGAGTCGAGGTACGGACCCGACCTACCAACCAACAAGAGCATACTGTCGTTCACTCCGATTAATCAAATGAACATGCCCGACAGGGACACCTCGATCGAGCTCCACTGTCAAAGTACCCCACATGGCAGAACACCCAGCTCGCGATGGGCAGTTCACGCCACGGGCATAGGACCTCAATCGCGATCATATGCCCGACACGTGGATTCCACTCCATGCATTCCACACATTTCAAAGTGCGTCGAACCGTCACAGGGGTCGAACAGATATCTCCACTAGAATATGAACTTCGCCAAAGAATTCACTATCAAAATAACAGTCGAGCATATACCTAAAATACTATCGGGTAATTGCAAATAAAGCATCCATCGAACAAGCAATCATAAACAAGGATTAATAACATACCGACCACAAAGGCTGGAGATATTCGAAGTTACAGTCCAGGCACGACGGCCAAAAAACTAAAGAATAATACGGGCACGCAGGCCCCAAAAACAAATACGGGCACGCAAGCCCCAAAAAATAATAATAACCGGGCACGCAGACCCAAAACACCAACAAGGTATCAATCAGTCCCCAGAGTGTTGACATCGACTTCAGGAGAGTCGGGGGAGGCACAACCCGGCCATCGACGATATGGGATAGAACTCCAGCCCCGTCGGTGTTCAAACCCAGATTAAGCACGGACAACTGACTCACCGCAACCTCGAACCCATCGGCCAAAGCGCCAACACAGTCCGACTCTACGAGTTGAATGCGAGCAATGAAATCAGGGCGCGTACGCAAGTCATCCATCCTCTCTGGTTCATCCTCAGCGGGCAGCATAACGGCTTTCAGGTCCTCGACCTCCCTCGACAGCCGCTGGTTGTCGCTCTCCAATCGTTCCTTATCTAGCTGAAGGCAATCCCTTTCCTCGAGAGCCCTATCGGCCCTTTCCTTCTCCCCCGTCAACACATCAGACTGCTCGCGAAACTTCTCCTCGGAGCGTTCGAGAGCAGCCTTCAGTTTATGGGACTTGGCCGCGAGATCCGCCTTCTCCGACTCCAGCTCTCTGATCCGGTCCATGGAGTATGATCCCTTTCCCGCGAGCACAACCGCCATCTCGGCCATTTTCACCACCCCGACCATACTGGCAGCGAGGTGCTTCCTTCGACCTTCCTTGTCAAGCCGCCTGATGATGTCGGCCTCATTGTCGGACACGGATAAGGGAAACCCCTCGAAGAAATCCTTCTCTAGGAAGTAGGGTGGAAGCCCGAAGGCCCGGGCACTCGCACCTCCGTCGGTCACTTCGACCCCATCATCTAGTCGACTCCGCTTCCTGCTGATCAGAGCAGATTGGCGCTCGGCGTCTGGGGATCCCGGGGAACCGCTAGATCCTTCCCTGCCTGGGTCAGGAGTCGGACCCATCCACGTGGCTTGCTGCAGCCTCACCAATCTCTTGTTGATTTTCTTGTCTTGAGTTAGCTTCAGCAACCTCTCGCGATGTTCCGCCATGTGACCTGCAAAGGAAGCGTACTTAGATTAGCTACATACATTAAAAAAAACAAATAAAGAGCAACATCAGTAGAGCAAAGAAAGAAACCTAAGAGTTCTACGGCTTGCCCGTAAGATTGGCACTCGATGAGCGCCTTAGTATTGATCGGGCGCGCCTCAAACGTCGGATAGCCATCCTCATCGAGAACGTCGTCCCCTTCCCTCGTAACCCACCGAGCAGGAAAGAAGCCGTTGACAAACTTGTTTAGGACGCCATAAGCTTCCTCATCCTCAACACTCATACCCCTAGCAGGAGTGTGGTAGTATCCAGGACCATGATCGTAATGGCCCGAACACCAGTGAATGGGAAACCAAGAGACTCTCCCAATCTCGGGGTTACCCTCAGCATCCAAACATGGCTCCTCATCCTCGTCAACCACATTGGCCAGTTCGAACAAGGAATCTATGGCTGTCGGGGTGCACGGTTGTAAAATATACCACTTGTCCTTGAAATCTCGCACATAATCCATGTACATCCTAAATAGTCTCTTCGAATTTTTAAGGGACACTCAGCTGTGCTTTCCTCCTCGGGACTGCCATTGTAGGTGGAAAACCCTGAAGAACAGGGGGATCGTCGCCCCAATCCTCAGGAAGCGATAGGTGAGTTTGTTGGGATGAATTTGGGAGGGGGCCAGGTTCAGATGGTTGAACACTCCGACCTGGAAGTCATTGAAGGGCAACCGGAGCCCGAGATCTCTGAATACGATCTCGTACATGGGAAACACATCTTGTGTGAACTCCGAACAGATACGGGTGTCGCTCGTCGGCCTCATAATCTTGAAGTTCCTTCAAAACCCCTCTTGAGCGCCGCCATACTCGACGATAGTATAAGCTTGTCTATTTGAAAGGCTATAGATCGAAGCTATCCCCCGAGGCTCAGCACCGACCCAATCCAGCATGGGGTCATCGACGGTGTTGACTAGGGTGATAGTTTCCTCCGATGTGCTTGTTTCCTCGACGTCGTTACGCCCCGAGGACTCAGGAGTGTCGGCCATTTACCTGCAAAGTACAGGAAATCGGTGAAATCGACAGCAAATCCGCTTGTCCTCCACAAAGATGGCGAGAAGTAAGCAACACTTAGACCTTGCCTACGGTCATTCGCACGAAAAACGGGAAACAAGTGGTCCACGACAAAATACCGACCTCAGTGGCGGACGTGTATCAATCATGAACGAAGCAAGCACAACATGAATATCACAAGCAAAAGATGAATCCCGCGACCAAGTTCACAATGTTTCTGGCCCGGTACAAGAATACTACGGGGAAAACTAGCCGATGTACTAACGAAAGTATGAATCTCACGACCAGGTTCATAAATCTACTAGCCAAACGCATGACTGTCGCGGGCACAATCTTAAACCGTATGTCTAAACTTATGAATATCTCGGGGACAACCATGAATCAGGCGCCCAGCGCGCTTAAATTTATCGGGCACTACCCCCAGACACGAGATTCTACCACTATAAAGCCATCAAATCTATCTACAACGTGAGATATCAAAAGGAGAAAACACTTACTTGAGAGAAGAATGAATAACGACGGTGGTGTAAATTATCAGACGACTAACGGCACAGCGGTCTCAGCGACGGTAAGAAAATTCACAAGATGGAAAACAAGGAAAATATGAGAAGCGGGAAGAGGTGCAAACAAACTATGGGCCCTGGAACCCTATTTATAGAGATGACGTGGAATATGAAACGTCGCACCGGGGAACTACAAACCGCCCCCTTCCTCGACGTCTACTCGCATAGACAATGATGGCCTTATTCCCTAGGTTGGCATTGTGGTTTCCAAGAGCCGCACCACGTGTCTAACTAACGCGTCACCACCTACCTCCCCACAAAAGTTCCTCGAGCACTCCTCGATCGCTGCACGGGGAAAATCACAAATCGGGCGATGCCTTCTCTCCCCAGTTGAAAGCCCCTGCGTCGCGCGAGCGAGTCTCGTGAAAGAGCTAATTTGAGTCAAGTCATAACTCCCGTACCAGGAGAATGACTTGGGGGGCTCCTGTTCTGGACTGGGCCTGCCCGTGGCCCAATCACCAGCGAGGCCCAATCCAAGCTTTACAACATACCATGCTGAGCATTAGACTCCCCGACACACCCCGATCATGGGTGGCTGGTCGAATTAGACTGTGCCCGCCGGTGACCGCGAAGAGCGTCCCCGACGAGGGACGTCCCAGACGAGGAACATCCCAATCCAAGCCCTGCTCGAGCACCCTCCTCGTAGGGCAGACTCTCAACCTCTCTGAATATCTCGGAGTCCTCAGGGTCTCTGGAAGATCGCGTCTTCACTCTCCCTATTCTGCAGAGAGCATCATCCAAGTAGGGGACCACGTGCAGGACCCCACTACTCCACGTAGAACCTGGCAGTCCCTTTGTTGGGCCTGTTTGGTCAGCCCAGTAAAGGGACCTTGGCCCAATGCTGGGGGCTATAAATACCCTCTATTTTAAGAGGGTCAGGTATTCATTTCATACGCACCAATATACTTGCTTGCCTGCTCATTCCGTCTCTCACTTTGTCATCGGAGTGTCTTGCAGGTACCCCCCCCCCCCCCCATCTCCTTCAAATTCAATTCGAAGCTAGTTGTGACGGTCCAATTCTGATCAGGTATGATCATAAACCAATAGTAAAATTGTTCTATTAATATTCAATATTTTAATCAGCAATTTCGTGTTCCCGTTAATATTTAATAATTTGATCAGTAATTTCATGTTCTCGTTAATATTCAATATTTTGATCAGTAACTTAATATTTTCTTTAATATTCAATATTTTGATCAGTAACTTTATGTTCCCGTTAATATTCAATATTTTGATCAATAACTTCATGTTCCCGTTAAAATTCAATGTTTTGATCAATAACATGTTCCCGTTAATATTCAATATTTTGATCAGTAACTTCATGTTCCCGTTAATATTCAATATTTTGATCAGCAACTTCATTTCCCCTTAATATTCAATATTTTGATAAGTAACTTCATGTTCCCATTAATATTATATATTTTGATTAGTAACTTTATATTCGCGTTAATATTCAATATTTTTATCAGTAACTTCATCTTCTTGTTAATATTTAATATTTTAATCAGTAACTTCATGTTTACGTTAATATTCAATATTTTGATCAGTAACTTCAAGTTCCCGTTAATATTCAATATTTTGATCAGTAATTTCATATTTCCATTAATATTTAATATTTTGATAAATAATTTCATATTTCCGTTAATATTTAATATTTTGATCAATAAATTCATGTTCCCGTTAAAATTTAATATTTTGATCAGTAAATTCATGTTACCGTTAAAATTAAGTTATTGAAATGATATTTGAATCTCTATGTTTAAAAAAACATATTTGTCATTCTCAAATATAGGTCGTAGACAACTGATAACTGATAGTATTAATATAATTAAACAATCAGAAATTTTAAAAAAGATGTAATAATTGATTTAGTTGAACAAATATTATTGATTTAATACCAAAAAAAAATATGGTTGATTCAATAAAAAAATGTGATTGATATAATAACCCGAATGTTCGCACAAATTTTAGTATTGTTATTCGTGCGTTTATTCAGATACCGATATATTACGTATATTTGTAATAAGAATAAAAAAAAAATTGTTTAACAAAAAAAAAGTTTATTATTTTTAAAATATAATAAATATTAATAATCCAACAGAGCAAGCTACTAAATTTGAGTTGTTTATAGTTAATAACTATGGAATTAGAAAAGGCTATTTACAGTGACAATTAACATAACATGCTTCTATGGAACTTGTTATCATAAAGCCAACGAAATCAAATTATTTTAAGCACGGGTAAATTTATTTTAAGCATTTAAAAATAATGTAATAATATAGTATATATAGTATTATATGTACCTGTAAATATGAATGACTCATTTAAATATATAATTTTTCATAGAACAAATCATATAAATTAATTTGCTTTAAAATAATCATAAAATATGAGTAACATTAAACTATCTTTTATTTATTAGGAGAAGCATATGATAAGAGAAAATAAGTGCACATGTGAAAGAATAGAGGTGGTGAACAAAATTGAAGAACTTTAGGAGTGTAGAAGAGCATAAATAAGGACAATCAACAATATTTGTAGATGAGTTCTAGCATTGAATATGCATTCATTTGAATAAACACCAATCGAATATAAATTCCAGATGGTCTTTTTGATTCACCAATCGAATATAAATTCCAGATGGTCTTTTTGATTCACCAATCGAATATAAATTCCAGATGGTCTTTTTGATTCACCAATCGAATATAAATTCCAGATGGTCTTTTTGATTCACCAATCGAATATAAATTCCAGATGGTCTTTTTGATTCAACAGGATACATATGAGCTCTTAAAAAATTATTGTGATAAAGTAATGTTGTGAGACTAACTTTACAATAAACAAAGGCAAATAAATAAAGTACCGATATGATGTAATCCATACCGGGGCAATTAGAATCTCTAAACCACCTAATTTCTAAAATAATTTCTATATGGGCTACATCATTATATTTAAGGACATATCTATAATGATTTCTAAACCACGTAACTTCTAAAATAGTTTCTATAATCAAGTAGTTCAATTAATTAACATAGGAAAATACTCAAGTAGTCATTTGTTGAGTGGCTAACTACCATAACATAAATACCCCCCTTCATCAGTAACTGTGTAATAGTGAATTTTTTTTTAAATAATTAGGTATTAAAAAAAAAATCGTAAATAATCATGTTTCGGAGAAAATTACGCAAATAATCATATTTCAAAAAACTCCACAAAGGAGGAGCCAACCCAGTTGACGCATCCGCTCTCCATTTTGCCCTAGGCACCATCCCACTTGGCGCCTCCTCTCTCTTTTAGCCAAGTGAGATGGCGCATGCACTTTAAAAGTGAGAGGAGGCGCCATCTCACTTGGCTCCTAGGGCAAAATGCTATTTTTATAAATAATTTGTCAGTTTCTCCGTCATTCCTCACACTTTCTCGCACTATTCTCTTATTTTTTTACTCTGTTATTTGCGTCATGACATCACCCATGATTTTTACCAGAGATGGTTACATTATTTTCTCCGGCACAAAACCTCCGATGAAAATGAAATTCTGGCACATTCACTCCATGGAGCGTCTGAAGAGGGAGTTGATGTGACGACTAGAGGGAGATATCGAGGAGGGGGAACAAATTAGAAGGATCCAGCGAAGACGAACAACAACCTCACTTGCGATAGGAAGACCTAATTTTTGGTTGGAGGAAGTCAAAACAGACAACGACGTAATGTTGATGATGCATGGGTCAGATGAAATTGTTTTAACGGTTGTAATTTCGTAAACGGTTTATCTTATTTTATTTCTTGTTCGCGCAATGTTTATTGTAACAAATACTGTTAACGAAAAACCCTAATGTTTACAACTTAATAAAGGAAATATTTTTTGTAATACAATTTTTATGTGGTTGAGCCAGTAGCCCGATTCGAACAATTTTTGCGATTGTGTCCGACCTGACGACATAAACCACACTTTCTTTCCAGCTTGTCAAGGGAGTCCATTTCGGTTGTGATGCGCTTACTTTTGGGACGACCCTTTTTATTCCTTAGCATTTGGTCATTGTGCCATATTATTTTGCCGTCGTATGCAGACCAATAATCAGGTTTTGCTACCAAAGGAAAGTTGTTATTGTATACATTGAGCAAGGTTTCAGATTTGTAAATGGGAGACAGAAGTTGTAGCGCGTCTTGATGAGTATAGGCACGCGCGACAATGACATGAGAGCAAGGCATACGAAAGGCTTGAAACTTGCCACAATCGCACCAACAAGAAGGTAGTATAACCCTATACTCTTGTCTTGGTAGGCCCTCGTTGTGGTCGATTGTCTCTTTGACAATGAAGTTGTGGCTGTGTCGGTCAAACCGTATAACCAGATGGGTGTTGGCTTTGGCACTTTCTGCCTTAATGTACTTCATGTAGCTTTCACTCCATAGTTGTCTAGATTGCAACACAGCATTCCATATTTCACCTCTTTTGGCAAACAACGAAGCCATCCTAAAATATGTTGATTTAACCTAAGCAGTGACTGGGAGGTTTCGTATGCCTTTGAATACCCCATTCACCGATTCAATTAGATTTGTTGTCATGTGGCCCCATCTTTGTCCATTGTCGTATGACCTAGTCCATTTTTCTACCAGAATATTATCGATCCACCTACTGGCTTCTGGATTTTACAAACGGATCTCGTTGCGATAATATTTGAACGTAGGTTGTGTCAATGCATATCCCGCATTCATAACCGCTTTCCTAAGAGCTTTGTCTTTGATCTCCCTCGTGAAATTTTGGACGATATGTCTAATGTAATAGACATGCGTAGAAGGAGGGTCATGCCAACCGTTTGCCGGATTGTTGTATGCATTTTCAATGGATGCATGTCTATCAGAGATCAAACAGAGATCTGGTTGAGGAGCCACGTGTGTTCGGAGATTCTTGAGAAAAAAGCTCCAAGCACCACCAGTCTCCCCCTCCACTAGGGCAAAGGCAATTGGGAAA
The DNA here is from genome assembly GCA_948472305.1 of Vicia faba. NCBI lineage: Eukaryota > Viridiplantae > Streptophyta > Magnoliopsida > Fabales > Fabaceae > Vicia > Vicia faba. The sequence continues at coordinate 166,664,837 of OX451735.1, forward strand.
ATGTTGTTGTTTCCATCTTGTGCAACTGCCATCAGTAGTGTGCCTTTGTATTTCCCATACAACCAAGTCTCATCAATTGTATAATTGGTTTGCATGATGCAAACCCTGTGATGCAAGGTTGAAAAGCCCAAAACACTCGACTGAATATTCCATTTCCGTTGAGTTGACTACCATTTGGGGCGTATGCTGGCACTGTTTCCAGAATGTAAACAGTACCCGGAGAATAAGTATGGAGTGCATTCAGGTAGCGAGGAAGTTCTTGGTATGACTCATCCCAGTTTCCATATACATTTTCAATCGTCTTGGTCTTTGCTAACCACGCCTTTCGCTAAGACGGAGTATAGTTAAATACCGTAGTGATGTGGGAGATTATGGTTTTCACCTTCAATGATGGATCGTTGCTGACGAGTGGTAGGATTTCTTGACAAATGAGATCATAATTTAGTTTCCAATGATCCTGTGATTGAGTAGAACTGACACACGTGTGGGTAGACATAGAACCTATGACCCAACAATCACCTCTTAATCTATATGATGCAGTGAGCTTGAACATACAATATGGGTGGACACACTTGATCTTGTACCTTTCTGGATTTACACGGTCCACCTTAAAATCGACTGAGTCGAGCATGTGAAATTTTTTTGATGGCTTTGATACATTCTTCTCTGTTACGAAATTTGTCTTTCTCTTTTAAGTTTTCATCCGACTGCATATACGGATTGAAAAATAAATCAGAAGACGGTTCATCTCCGCCCATGTTGAAGTTTGTCATGTGTGGAGGTGGTGTGTAGATCGCTTGAAGGAATACCAGGTATCCCATCATCTTCGGAATCATCGTTGACCATGTCGTCAAACTCCAACTCATCATCTTCTTCTTCTTCATCAACGACATCTACTTCTGATTGTTCAGTCTCCAGAGGATCAACCACTTGTGACAGCTGAGGCTCTCGCAGCATAATGTACAACTCAATAGAGTCGTACCCAGAATACTCATGACTAGAAAACATATTCTGAAGGTCCTCGTCATCTTGAACCTCAACCTTATAAAATATTATTTGGTTGTTACAAAAAAAACTGGATTCTGATAAAATATTTGTGCCACGGGACCTCATCCAAGTTTGGCCTCCAATCGTTTTTTGAAGTACAGGAAATTGGCTTTCCTATTTAAACAAAATCGATGTTCTCAGTGTCTCTAAACAAAAAACCAGAGGTGGTACAAATGTATGTCTCACCGTTGAAATGTGCACTGATCACATATTGGGGTGCAGAGGCCATTGTGTATGACTGTTTGAAGGTTTGAAGTTTATGAGTTAATTGCTGGAATTTTTGAATGTTCTAGTTTTTGAAAGATTAAGTGTATGAGTGTTTTGATAAATGTAAGATTAAATAGGTTGTACTGAATTTGAATAAACCAACAATAAGCACTCTTCAAGGCTGTTACCTAGCCTACGCCTACACTGCAACCCATGCCACCTCTTATTCGCCAACCGGGATGGCGACACCTTTCATTTTTGTACTCTTACACTGAGTCCAATGGCGCTTACCTTCACGTCCAATCGTGTTACATACATTCAGAGATGCCTTCTCCAAGGATGTCACCTAGCCTGCACCTACACTGCAACCTCTAAGGCGCCTCCCATCACGTCCAATCGTGTTACATGCATGCAGAGATGCCTTCTCCAAGGCTGTCACCTAGCCTGCGCCTACACTACAACCTATGCCACCTCTTATTCGCCAACAGGGATGGTGACACCTTTCATTTTTGTACTCTTACGCCAAGTCCAATGGCGCCTACCTTCACGTCCAATCGTGTTACATGCATTCAGAGATGTCTTCTCCAAGGTTGTCACCTAGCCTGCACCTACACTGCAACCCATGCCAACCTCTAAGGCGCCTCCCATCATGTCCAATCGTGTTACATGCTTGCAGAGATGTCTTCTCCAAGGTTGTCACCTAGCTTGCGCCTACTGTTTACCTTGGGTTTTGGTAAACAACCGCTGATCCTCCAAATGGTTACTTATTTGGTTACTCGCAGGATCGATCAGATTGATCCTAGGACATAGGTTGATTTTGAAGTTTGATTAAATTGGATAAGGCTTTAAATAAAGAGGCTTTAAATAAATTGCATGAAGGAAAGACTTGGTAAAATAAACAAGGCTTTAAAGTAAAAGGTTCGACAAGAATGTAAAGGAGAAAGCAAGTAAATTTCTGGAAAAAGTAAATGACTTTGATTAATAAAATTGGTGTTTCACACATACATTTCTCAACAATTCCTTCTCACACGCTGGGTACTCGAATCTATATGAGTGACTTTGTATAGAACTGTGAACACACGCGAGAAACTACATGTCTACTACTATTTATACTAAAACATCCCAAGTAACCGTCGGGCAGTTACACTGCTTCGAGATCAATCCACTTGGCACGTTCTCCACGTTCGACGCTCCAGATCCTTGCACGTTTGCACGTAGTAACTGCTGGAAACCGTTTTCCCTCCAAAAGCTTGAATTTCAAACTGCTCCACTCTGAACCATCGAACACTTTCGTCAAGAGACATCTTCGACGAGAAACTCCTTCGACGTCGAAGGCAACCAGCCTTCTTCCTTGGAAGAAATCTTCTAAGTACTTTGCCATCTTTCGACGGGCATTTCGACAGACTTAGCCAGTCGAAGACATCCTTCAGCTTTAATGGTTTACCTCAACAAAACAAAGGTGTCGAATTTAGGAGCCAACAAATTTCCCCCCAAGAATGCCTTATTTCGACTCTGAAAGAAAAAGGCATTCTTTGAAACGCCATTCGACACCTGTCTTTCCACGCTTAGTCACAAATTAACTTGTGCACTTTTTGTTGTTTTCTACCAACTATTGGCAATCCCAAGAAAACCATCATTGTTCCGTACCTAGGACGTCACTTTCAGTACGGCGTGCAGTACCAAACGTCATTTCAGAATTTGTCATTATGACAATTCCCAAAAACGAGGACGCACGCTGCGTCCCTCTATTTCTGCAGAACGGCTAAAACAACAGGGGAATGCCACGCGTCCCACTAACTCCTGCAGCATTAAATGGCATTTAATGTCCTCGTTTTTGGGGATTTTTCCCACTACTATAAATAGCAGTAAGTACCCCATTGTGGGACTTTTTACGCCATCTAGCTTTCAAACTTCTCTGTTTTCATACAAGCTTGTTATCTTTGCAGAAACTCTTCCTCTTTCACTTCGTCTTCAACCTCATTTCAAACTCAACACTAAACCATGGCATCTGGTTCTACTGCTCCTAGTGCTACTGTACCATCTGAAAATGCTAAACCCAAGGTTTTCGTCACTGCTCCAGTGGTAACTTCCACAGGCAAACGAAGGGTTCCTGAACCCTTGGACATCGCCGTTCGCGACGCCTACTCACGCCACTTGATGATCCCGGTTGGATACTCCAACCAGATCTTTGCAATGTCTGGCCCCATGTATCCCAGTATCTCTGAGGCTATGAAGATCAAGAGCTATTTCCCGGTGGTTGAGAAACTCAAACCGGTCGCATGCGCCAAGAAAGACGCAGAAGACAATGAAGACCCTGCACATGAAAAAATTGACCTCCGTTTCTTCAACAGAGGTGTTAGGGCCTTCAGGTCTTGCCCTAACCTTACCCCTGATTACGTTGCTTAGCTAGCAAAGATGGAGAAGCACCAAACTTCGATCTGGAAGGATATGGGGATCTTCGACCTAGTGATGCTGTCGAAGACAGGTTTGAACTATTCTCCGGAGATGCTGATAGCTTCTCTGTTGTTCTGGGACTACTCCCATTTTACTTTCCATCTCCCCTGTGGGATGCTAACCCCCACACTCTTCGATGTGGCCGCTATTACTGGCCTTCGACCCACCGGAGATTACTTCGACCCGGAGGAGATGTCGGAAGATCAAATTGGCTTCTCCGAAACCAAACCAACATACACCACTTTCATCAACCATTATCATGACAAGTCGACAGATGCTGTGTCGGATGTCGAACACATAGCGTTTCTAGCCCTATGGCTGACTCGCTTTGTATTTTGCTCGAAGTCTTTACAGGTGACCAAAAAGATGGTCACTCTTGCTACTCAACTGCATCATCGACAAAACATCTGTTTGGCAGAACTGATTCTGGCTAGCCTCTATGATTCGATCAGCAATGGGGCAACTCTTCTAAAAATTATCGAGAACAGGGCCAGCTTGCTACTTGCTGGGCCTTTTTGGCTGCTCCAACTGTGGCTCAATGCCACTTTCGAATCCTTCTTGCCTAAGAAGGTTCAGATAAACGAGCAGGCCCCAGCGATAGCGAACAGACGCGTCGAAGGAACCAGGCTGGCTCTGCTGACACCTATGGAAGATGGACTGGAGTTTCAGCAAACCTTCACCAACTTCGTTCTGATGTTTGCTCGAAGGAAGGAGTTTGTTTCAACTATGGCTCCATTTGCTCGACGGCAGGTAGGCCCAGCATGGTTCACAAGGCCACATCCAAGGACGTCGAGTGGTCCTAATGTTGACGAACATACAATACTGTGGGAGGCGTTCCTTACACCAAGGATCATGCCTCTTCGATTCAGGAGCTCTAAGACTCATTTGAGCCTGATTGCATACCAACCGAACCTGGTATCTCGCCAGTTTGGTATTATCCAAACCCTACCTTCTCCGATTTTTCCAAGAGAGAAGTCAATGCTGTACTTCTGCAATGATTACACCGAAGAAGCCGCCATCAAGCATATCGGAAGATATGTTGGTCGAACAGTTCTCTCGCTGTTTGACTACCAGCTCAATTTTCTTTGCTCACCATCCTTCGAGGAGTGGTGGAAAAGCTATTATGCTGAGGCGTTCTTCGACGAGAAGGACTTCATGGATGAGCTGCAGAAGTCTTTTGTCCTTGTGTTGGACAAAATAAAGAAATGTAAGTTCACCCTCTCACATCACTTTGTCTTTCTTTCGACTGCTAGCCTGTTAACTTTTTTATTTGCTTTCAGTTGTCCGAAAGCCTGTGGCCAAGAAGGCTACAGAAGGCCAACAGGGAGGAGGCCCTTCAACAAAACCTCCACCGCCGGCGAAGACTACAGCGCCGGCGAAGACCACAAGCAACCAACAGGGGGAAGGCTCTTCGAAGAAGCCTTCTATATCGGTAACCAGACTTTCATCATTTTTCCCTGGCTTTCGACTTTTCACTTTCGATGCAATTATTAAATCGAATTCCTATTGGTTTTCTAGGCACCTTCGCCCAAGAAACGGCCAGCACTGGTGGTCGAATCTGGGAGTGATGAAGAAAGTGATTCTCCTCCTGCCCCTCTAAAGAGGCGAAAGTTGACGAAGGATGCTTCTGTTCCTGCTCCTGCTCCTGCTCCTGAAGGTCGAACCATCAGAATAAAGGTTGCTGGAAGAAAGCCTAGGCCACCTCCAGTGATCATTGAGGAGCCAACTGAGGAGGAACTAAACATTCTCCTTAACAAGCCTGTCGAAAGCGACAATTCCAGCCCTGGGGCTGAAGCTAATCCACAGGTAATCTCTTAGACCCTTTTATAACTTAGGTATAGATACCCATATTCGATTGTGTCTCTTTCGATCTCTGAAGATTTGTCTTCTTTCCTTTTTCAGGACACCACTGAAAGTTCTCCGCCAAGGACCTCTGAAACGCTGGAATCTGCTGAACTCAGCAGGCCTCAAGAAAAAGGCTTGGGAAATGACGAAGCCCATACTGAAAATGAGGCCAATGCTGAAACGGTAGAAAAACCAACAGAGGAACCTCAAACGGAGGAACAACGGCCAGAAGCGGTTCAGGTGGTGGATCTGTCAGAAGAGAATTATGAAGAAAGGGACCAAGGCAATGCTGGCGAAGAAAATCAAGGTGCTGCTGACGAAGAGAACCAAGGTGGCACTGGCGAAGGGCACCAGGGTGACGCTAGCGAAGAGCACCAAGATGACGCTGACGAAGGGCACCAGGGTGATGCTAGCGAAGAGCACCAAGTCGACGCTGGTACTGCCCCAGTCCGAGTCGAAGAGCAACAAATCGAGGCACCTAACATTCAACAGCCTCAAACCCAAGACAATACTGTTGCAAGGGTTACCTCCACGAAGCACAGGTCAAAAGAGGACTTAGAACTCTTGAAACAAACTGACCCTGTTAGCTATCTCAACGCAATCATCGAGAGCAAGAGTTCGTCTGATGCTAGTCAGGAGATTCCTACCCTGTCGGGGAAGTCTACTGAAACCTCTCCTCTCGATGAAGCTCTGGCGAAGGTTAAGGCCCAGTTCTTCAAGAGGGACTTGATGAAGGCTTTAGAGGGGGACCCCACTGCTCCATCATGTTTGAAGGATGTCTTGAATGCTGTCGACTTGTTAGCTGTAGCCCCAGAAGTCTCAGGCTTGATCATGGAGTTACACTCTATGATTGATCAAGTCTCAGCAGATTACAGGCGCCAAAGGGGGTTTAACAGTCAGCTTGAGGTGTTGTATGGCAAAAGCTCCTCTGCGTGGACTGCTGTCTCGGATACGACTTCTCGAATTGCGGAGTTGTCGAAACAAAAAGCATCTACGCAGGAAGAAGTCGATGCCATTGATCGAGAGAATGCTTCCTTCCGGGCACAAATCGCAGAGATAGAAGCGAAGATAAATGCTAACACTATACGCAAGGAGGAGCTTCTTTCGACCATCTCAGACACCGAGAGCCAAACTGAAATCAAACAAGGTCTGGAATTCGCTGAGAGGGCCCAAGGCTTCGACGCTCAGATTGCCAAACTAGTGCAGGAGAACGCTTGGTGCAAGAAAAGGTTGGAGCTGCAGCAAGCCAAGTACATTCGACTCAAGGACTCTCTTCCCTTTTGATTGATTCTCTTTTGTAACCATATTCTGTAATCGATATTCGACAACAATTGCCATCTTGGCTGAAATTTATAAAATTTCCATTTTGGCATTTTTATGGTTAATTTAGTTTTGTTCTTTTATTATTTTATTTTTATCTCTTGAAGTGTAGGTTTGTATTTTTTGAAATATTTACCATTTACTCTCAAGAGCCTTTTGTCTCCACCTAACTCTTCGACTTCATAGGCTCCACTAGAAAAAGTTTGGATAACTCTGAAGGGTCCTTCCCATTTGGGTGACCATTTCCCCATGCTTCGATCCCTTCGATCCATGGGAAGAATTACCTTCCAAACTAGTTCTTCAGGCAAAAATACCTTAGGTTTTACCTTTTTATTGTAAGAGTCTTCTACTCTTTTCTTCTGAAGCCTGAGTAGGTCGAGAGCGCGTAATCTCTCTTCGTCTAAATCCACCAGTTCGTCCAACATCATGTTCCAATAAACTTCAGAAGGAATATCATAGTGCCTCTGAACCCTTGCAGATTGAAGACAAATTTCTGCTGGTAACACTGCATCATGGCCAAAAGTTAGCCTATACGGTGTTGTACCAGTAGCTTCTTTTGGGGACGTTCGACAAGCCCATAAAATCTGATCTAACGTCTTATGCCAATTCTTTGGTTTCTTCCCAACATGTTTCTTTATCAAGCCAATCACCACTTTGTTAGCTGCTTCGACTTGACCATTCGCCTGTGCATAATAAGGCGTTGATGTTAGGAGTTTGAAACCTGTTTCCTGAGCAAATTCCTGCATCTTTCGACCAGTGAAAACTGACCCTTGATCAGTTGTTATTGTCTCAGGGATTCCATACCTAAAGATAATGTTCTTTTGAATAAATTCAATGACATTTTCTTGGTCCACATTGACTAAAGGGACAGCTTCGATCCACTTAGTAAAATAATCAATGCCTACCAATATGTATTTCTGACTCTTTGATGATGCTGGTCGAATCTCTCCAATGAGATCCAACGCCCATCCTCTAAAGGGCCAAGGCTTCACTATCGAGTGAAGTTCGCTTGCTGGTACATGTTGGATGCCTGTATGAACTTGACACTCTTGGCAACCTTTGGCGAACTCAACACAATCTTTCAGCATAGTGGGCCAATATAGTCCTTGCCGAAACAACAACCATTTCATCTTTTGACCTGCTTGGTGAGCCCCACATGCCCCAGCATGCATAGTCGAAAGGGCTACGTATGCCTCAGTTTCACTTAAGCATTTTAGCAATACCCCTTCAGGCGTTTTCTTGAATAACTCATTACCCATGAGTACATAACTCAACGCCCTATACTTTGTTCTTCGTTCTGTCGAAGCTCCTGGATTTTGAAGATAATCCACAATGGGTTTCCTCCAATCTTGCTCTGACAAATTATCAATGAACGAAATCTCGAAGTTACTGTGATCAGCATATCCTACTCTCGTCGATTCCAAGTCTGATGGTGATAGACAAGTTGCTTTTATCTTTTCTCGAACTTCGATTGCTCTTTGTAATTTCGTTTTTGAAATCTTATACCCAGATGCAATTTGTGCCAAGTCATTGGCTATTTGATTTTCGACTCTGGGTATGTGTCGTATATTGATCGTTTCAAATTTTTTCAATAAACGATTTGCTATCACAAAGTACATAATGAGATTCTCCCTTATGCATTTATATTCCTTTGTGACTTGCTTAATGACTAACTCTGAGTCTCCCATGATTTCGACTCGAGTTGCCCCCAATTCCAACAATATCTCAAGGCCAGTAATTAGAGCTTCATACTCAGCCTCATTGTTCGAACAAGAACCTGATATTTTGTACTTGAATGTTGTTGGAATTTTATCTGGAGAAATAATCAAGACTCCTACCCCTGTTCCATCTTTATGGCTGGAACCATCGAAGTAGAATTTCCAAGGCTCTATCTCCACATAATCAATATCCTCGACTTGAATTGAGTGGTCGACTATGAAGTCTGCAACCACTTGTCCTTTTACTGCCTTAAGAGGCATAAAGGTCAAGGAGTATTCAGTTAATGCTAATGCCCACTTGCCAATTCGACTATGCAAGATAGGTTTCGACAACATATATTTGAAAACATCAAAATGAGACGAAACATAAACATCAACTGGTTTTATATATTGCTTGAGTTTTGTACAAGAGAAATACAGACATAGACACAATTTTTCAACTTCACTATATCTAGTTTCTGCATCGTTCAAAACTCTACTGAGATAGTAAATGGGTCTTTCGACTCCATTCTCATCTTCTTGGGCTAACATTGCTTCCCAGAGTTTTGTCGGATGCAGCTATGTACAATCTCATACTCCTATTGCTACAAGGAGGCACCAAAATAGGTGGCTTAGTGAGGTACCCTTTGATTTTGTCGAAGGCTTCTTGTTGCTCCTGCCCCCATTCGAACCCCTCTTTATTCAGTCGAAGTAAGGGTGAAAAGGCCTGAGCTTTCCCACTTAGATTAGATATAAACCTCCTTAAGAAATTTATCTTGCCTAAGAGAGATTGCAATTCCTTCTTATTCGATGGCGCTTTCGCTTCCAGAATTGCCTTCGTCTTGTTCTGGTTGATTTCGATTCCTTTCTTGTGGACAACGAAGCCTAAGAAATCTCCAGCTTTCACACAGAACGCACACTTCAAAGGGTTCATCTTCAGACCATGTTCTCTCATTCTTTCGAATGATTGTCGAAGGTGGTCAATATGATTCTTCCTGGAAACAGATTTTATAACAATATCATCAATATATACTTGCATAAAAGTGTTAATAAAATCGTGGAAGATAGTATTCATTGCTCGCTGGTACGTTTCCCCAGCGTTTTTTAGGCTAAAAGGCATCACTACCCATTCGTAAGTGCCTAAGGCCCCAGGGCATCGAAAAGCTGTTTTCGACACATCCTCCTCAGCAATGAATATTTGATTATATCCTGAATAACCATCGAGCATACTCAGGTATTCATAACCAGCGGCAGAATCGACTAGCATTTCCGCCACAGGCATAGGATATTCATCTTTGGGGGTGGCAGCATTCAAATCTCTGAAATCTATGCACACCCTTAACGTACCATTTTTCTTAATTACTGGCACAATATTTGCAATCCATTCGACATACCTTGTAACACGGATGAATTTGCATTTCAGAAGTCTTTCGACCTCCGTTTTGATCTTCGACAGTATTTCTGGAGCGAAGCGCCTTGGATTTTGCTTGATTGGCTTCTTCCCAGGTTTGATTGGCAACTGAAGTTCTACCAATCTTCTGTCGAGACCAGGCATTTCGTCATAATCCCATGCAAAACAGTCTTTAAACTCTTTCAGCAATTGGATTACTTCCAACCTAAGTTCTGGATCGATTTTGGCGCTGATGTAAGTTGGCCTTTTTTCTGATCCTTCGCCTAAGTTGATTTCTTCTAAAGGGTCTTGCGCTAACATTTTAATGTTGTTCTCCAAGGGGTCCTTTTCGAAGCCCAAAGGCTCATCGTCATAGATGGCGTCGAGCCTCTGTTCCTGCATTTCTTCTGGCATGATATCAGGAGGTTTTGGATCGAAATCCTTTCCTGGGCCTACAGCAGATAATGGTGGATCATTGGCCTGTGTGGCCATGTACTTTACTTCGGCTTCGAGAGCCGTTATCATCTTGGTTTCGGCTACATAAGCCGAAATTCGCTTCAAAGATTGTGACTCAGTCATTATCACTGAATTCACTTCCCCAACCAGTTGGTTGGATATCAGTTAACCCACTGAAGTCTATGTGGGACAAGTCTTCTCTGTCCCATTGGAAACCATGCTCAGGATGCAGGTATAGGGAACAAAAGGTGTTTGGCGCTGGCGCCATGTCGAAGTCAGGTGTTGGACATGGCCCTATGTGAGCCAAGTTCTTGTCGAAATCTGCCAAACCCAGGTGATTCACTTCGCCAAGGTAATAGCTTTGATCTGCCTCTATGTTTTCGACCATCCCATCTGGACGCCATAGCAGCAGCCTTTGGTGCATCGATGAAGGCACAGCGCCAACACCATGAATCCATTCACGGCCCAACAAAAGATTGTAGTTAGGTTTGGCCGATATGACCATAAACATCGTTGGTCGAAGGATCGACCCTACTTTGATATCTAGCTGGATCACTCCCATAGTGGTCCCTATGCCGCCCTCATAGTTCGACAGGACCATGTTGTGAGGCTTAATGTCCTCATCTCTTTTGCCAATTTTCCTTAGCATAGAGTGAGGGATAATATTGATGGTTGCCCCACAATCGACCAATATTTTATTCACAGTGGTTTCTTCGAGTTTAGCCCTTATGAATAAAGGCTTGAGGTGATTTTTCATCGCCTCTGTAGGTGGCTCGAAGAAGCCATTTTGTTCCTCAGTAGTGCCATTGTCCATGACAAAATAGCACATTGGCCTATGTTTGGCCATTTCTTGCTCCACTTCCCAGTCACTTGCTTCGACTTCTACCTGTCGATTGAATTCTCTGGGCAGCACTGAAACTATATTCACCATTATATCCAAAGTATCATCAGACTCAGCATCGTCTTCGTCTTCGACTTCACTTTGGTTAGGCCAAACTAGCCTGTTGGTCACCGGCTCCCTTTCTAGAGGTTTCCTTTGCTTCCTTTGAGGAACGTTCGAACTGGTTTCTGCCTTTGGTTCGTTGGCAGCCTCCCTTTCAGCTTTTCGTCTCCTTTGATATCTCCTCCATTGAGATCGAGACATGGGATTTTTACCCTTGTAGTTGCTGGACACTTGTGCAACCTTAGGTGCAGCAACTTGAGGCTCTTTCTTTTGAGTCAAAGAGGAACCTCTTGGCACATCGAAGGAATGCCATTTCTCCTCACTTGGCCTTTTCCGACCAGAGGTTCTGTACCAAGTATCTACTGGCACATTTGTTGGAGGCCTAAAAGTCAATGGCCTCTTTTCTTGGTTAGAACCTCTTTGGGAGGCTCTTCTGGGATCACGTCGAAGGTCAACATTCTCCCTTCTCTTATTCGCTGCTCTTACGCCTTGAATGTGCTCAGCAGCTTTTTTATCAAAGATCGAACTGCATCTTGGACACAGCATCACCTCTGATTTCTTTTTCTGGCATCTTTGTAGAAAATCTGCCAAGTTTTCATTTTCCCGAGGGAAAGCAGTCTTATTAGCTTGTTCTTGCCTTATGGCCTCTTCTGATGCTTTTGGGTCAGAAAGTTCGACCATGTTGATATTCATTGTATCTTTGTTAGCAAGAGTTAACTGTTTCATTTGTATCTCCAGATTCTCCGTCTGGCCTTGAACAGTGGCCAAGTGGGAACTGGGTTTTGATCCAGTTTTTTGTGCTTCAGCGGTCTCCGACTTCGGGTTTTCGACCGCTTTCTGGACAGCTTCAATTGTCTTCCTGGATAAATTTCCAGAAAAACTGCCAAAGATTGGCATGTTGATGTGGTCCTTTGAGACTTCGACCATGGTAATTCCTGGCTTCTTCGACTGGATCCTGGTTGCCTCTATCACGTTCACCTCAGAGGGTTCAGCATTGTGGGCTTCAGCCTGCAATGGATTTGAGTTGACAGCCATGGGGGATTTATCAGCAAACTTCAATCTCCCTTCTTCGATAGCGTCTTGCACAAGATTCCTGAAAAGAAAACATTGAGAAGTTTTATGGCCCAAAAAATTATGATATTTGCAAAAACCTCTCTTCTTTCTTTGATCAAGAGGAGGCACTTTTACCCCTGGGGGTACTATCATTTGGCCATCTTTAACCAGCAAGTCGAATATTTCATCACATTTTGTGATGTCAAAACTATAAGTCTTTTTTGGGAACCTATCGTTGGTCCTTTCTGGACCAATGGGATTTTTCCCATTTGAGGGGACTAACAGTTTACAAGAGTATGGTGGCCCTTGTTTCAGTTCTGCTAAATCGACTTCTCCTTCTTCGACAGTTAAAGTATCGTCGAAGGATTCTAGATCTTCGTCATCCATCTCAACGTACGCTATCCTCTCTCTCTTGTGAGTTTTCGTTGCCTTGGCTTTTTCAGCTTTGAGGCGTTCTACCTGTCGAACTCTATCGGCCAGTTGGGCCATGTCTCTTAGGTACTGGGTGTCTAGCTTCTTCCTAATGGAATAATCTAAACCGCCTGCGGCTATTTCAACCAACTCATGTTCTGGCACTTGTGTAAAACATCTCGCCTTGAGCAACCTAAACCTATTCAGATATTCGTCTATAGGTTCAGTGAAACGTCTCTTCACACTGGCCAGTTCTTTCAGGCTTATCTTGGTTTGCCCCATGTAGAATTGTTCATGGAACAATCTTTCCAACTGGGTCCAATGATGGATCGAATTGGGGGGGAGAGTTGTAAACCAAGTAAAAGCGTTCTTTGTTAAAGAACTTGGGAAGTACTTGATCCTTAGGTTCTCGTTATTAGAAATGTCACCCGCTTCGATCAAATATCTCGCCACGTGCTCGACAGTAGATTCTGTCGTGTCCCCAGAGAACTTAGTAAATTTGGGGACTTTGCATCTAGGAGGTAAGTCCGTTTGCAACACGTATTCTGACAATGGAGATGTAAAGTTGGGCCTTCGAAAGCCCATGTTCATCCCATTCTGAGTCATGATCCTTTCAATCATGGTTGCCAGATTGTTTTCCAAACCCATGTTTTGGTATTGGATATGCTGAACCACTTCGTCAGCATTTTGGTTTCTGTTAACTAACCTTACCTCTGGGGCTATTACCCTAGGTTCCTCGACAGGTTGTTCCAATCGTGCCCTAAGGTTTTCTTCGACAGGCTGTTGAGCCTGGTTAATGGTGGTTTCTTCCTCTAAAAATATCCCCTGGTTTCCCCTTATCTGCGCCCTTTGAGGCTGTCGAATAGGTTGGGGTACTCCAAAGAAGTCAGCCAAACGCGTCATTTGCGCTGTCACTTGCTGATTCGATTGAGTAGTGTTTTGTATTAGAGGATTTAGCACTGTACTCAAAGTTTGTGCCAACATTTGCACCATATCATGGTTGCTTTCGTCCATTTGTTGCCTCAAGACTGCTGTCGAGGCATTTGTAAGGCCATGGGCTACTTGGGACGTTCCTCCTAAGAGTTGGGTCCTATTTCTATTCGCCATGCCTACTCCAGAGCCTTGGAGTGGCGAAGAGGCACTCACTAAAGGGTCTGAAAAAGTGGACGCAGCATTCGTCAGGCTTGCCACTTCAGAAGTTGGCATACCATAGAATGGAATAAATCCTGGGGGAACCACAGGCCTTGTGCCTAAATTTCCCCTTGGTGGGGGAGTTCCCAAAGGCATCCTGGGGCCTGTTAACGAAGGTATTGGCCCCGTGGTTGTGACCGATACTGCTGGTGTCGAACCAACATTTGTCGCTTCACTTACGGTCGTACTAACCGTTGTTCCCACATTCGTTTGTGGGATTTCGTTATTGTTTGGCGGATTCGCCATCTCTTCCCTTCTTCTGGCAGTATTGTTATCGTTAGTGTATATTCTACCACTTCTCAATAACATACAACTCGAAAAGATGAGATTATTTTCAACAATCAACACACTGTCCCACCGGGTGTGCCAATTTGTTTACCTTGGGTTTTGGTAAACAACCGCTGATCCTCCAAATGGTTACTTATTTGGTTACTCGCAGGATCGATCAGATTGATCCTAGGACATAGGTTGATTTTGAAGTTTGATTAAATTGGATAAGGCTTTAAATAAAGAGGCTTTAAATAAATTGCATGAAGGAAAGACTTGGTAAAATAAACAAGGCTTTAAAGTAAAAGGTTCGACAAGAATGTAAAGGAGAAAGCAAGTAAATTTCTGGAAAAAGTAAATGACTTTGATTAATAAAATTGGTGTTTCACACATACATTTCTCAACAATTCTTTCTCACACGCTGGGTACTCGAATCTATATGAGTGACTTTGTATAGAACTGTGAACACACGCGAGAAACTACATGTCTACTACTATTTATACTAAAACATCCCAAGTAACCGTCGGGCAGTTACACTGCTTCGAGATCAATCCACTTGGCACGTTCTCCACGTTCGACGCTCCAGATCCTTGCACGTTTGCACGTAGTAACTGCTGGAAACCGTTTTCCCTCCAAAAGCTTGAATTTCAAACTGCTCCACTCTGAACCATCGAACACTTTCGTCAAGAGACATCTTCGACGAGAAACTCCTTCGACGTCGAAGGCAACCAGCCTTCTTCCTTGGAAGAAATCTTCTAAGTACTTTGCCATCTTTCGACGGGCATTTCGACAGACTTAGCCAGTCGAAGACATCCTTCAGCTTTAATGGTTTACCTCAACAAAACAAAGGTGTCGAATTTAGGAGCCAACACCTACACTGCAACCCATGCCACCTCTTATTCGCCAACAGGGATGGCGACACCTTTCATTTTTGTACTCTTTCTCCAAGTCCAATGGCGCCTCCCTTCACGTCCAATCATGTTACATGCATGCAAATATGTCTTCCCCAACGCTGCCACGTAGCCTGCACCTACACTGCAACCCATGCCAACCTCTAAGGCACCTCTCATCACGTCCAATCGTGTTACATGCATGAAGAGATACCTTCTCCAAGGCTGTCACCTAGCCTGCGCCTACACTGCAACCCATGCCACCTCTTATTCGCCAACAGGGATGGCGACACCTTTCATTTTTGTACTCTTTCGCCAAGTCCAATGGCACCTCCCTTCACGTCCAATCGTGTTACATGCATGCAGAGATGCCTTCCCCAACGCTGCCACGTAACCTACACCTACACTGCAACCCATGTCAACCTCTAAGGCGCCTCCCATCACGTCCAATCGTGTTACATGCATGAAAAGATGCCTTCTCCAAGGCTGTCACCTAGCCTGCGCCTACACTATAACCCATGCCACTTCTTATTCGCCAACAGGGATGGCGACACCTTTAATTTTTATACTCTTTCTCCAAGTCCAATGGCGCCTCCCATCACGTCCAATCGTGTTACATGCATGCAGATATACCTTCCCCAACGCTGCCATGTAGCCTGCATCTACACTGCAAGAGTGACACTTATCATGCATGCATGCACCCACCTACCACCTCACTTACTCTATGATAAAATTTTGCCTATAAATACAGAGCCTCACATACTTCTATCGCATCCACAATCGTCTCACTCTCTGCTACAAACTCTTTCATAATCTCTTGCAATTTCAAACTCTTTCATAATCTCTTACAATTTCAAACTCTTTCATAATCTCAAACATTTTCAACAATGGCTCGTCTCACAATGGGCGATTCTCACAGAGGCACAAGGGACAACATTGCAGCGTTTGTAAGTTTATTTTATACTTATACATTTTTCATACTTCTAGTAATGCTTTATTCATCTTACCTACTCTTACACTTTTTACATTATTAACTTAGGATACTAAAAGATTCAGAATTCGGTCACACAACTACCTTTCTCCCGACCCGTTGATCGTACCCTATCTCGAATATGCAGGTTTCGGAAACGTTATAAAGATCTCCAACTCCACGATTAATTCAAAGTTCATACTTGCAATGTTGGAAAGGTGGAGACCAGAGACCCATATATTTCATCTACCAATAGGTGAATGTACCGTCACACTAGAGGACGTGTACATGTTATTGGGTCTCCGTGTCGATGGTAAGGCGGTTAACGGGTCGGTTCAACAACTCAATTCTCTGTGTGAAGAATTGTTGGGCAGGGATATGGTTGAAGGTGTTGGTGTGAAGGTCAGGGTATACTACTTACTGAGCTAAAAAATCATTATGCGACTCTGGAATTGAACGAAAATTCCTCTGAGCTAGCTAAGGTAATAAAAGCTAGAAATTATATAATGATACTATTTGGAATCTTTTTATTTCCTGAAAGTACGGGAAATAGTATAAATTTTATGTATTTAAATTTACTTAGAGACTTCGAAAAAACTAGAAAGTATAGTTGGGGTTCTCCTGTTTTAGCCCATCTATACAGTTCCTTGTGTAAAAATGCAATCAAGGAAAAATGTACATTTTATGGCTGCGCTTTTTTACTTCAAGCCTGGGGTTGGTGGAGGATGGAGCCCATAAATCCCGTCAACAACAACACATTCGTTTTCCCATACGCAACAAAGTAAGTCATCAACTTATATCATTTATTACTATTCATCTCTTCACCAAATATATGATAAAAATAAAATATTTTTCAATTTCTTTAGGTATTGTGTGAGGGGTATGGATTACGGAAAGAATCCAAGATTCACTGTCGCTCTATACTGCAATCTATTGGATCACCTTGGCCCGGATGATGTACGTCATACCTTTCAACTTTTCTACTTTTAAATTATTTATTTATTACGTTTTCATTAACCTGATTTAATTTTATCCACAGTTTGTCTAGAGACCATATTTGGGTTTGGACCATGAACCAAACCCCGAGGATGTAGCAATTTGGAGCGCAAAGACTGCAATCATACGGTTCAATGTTGTGGAGATGCACCGCAGCGACCGTGTCAAAATGCAGTTTGGAATGCATCAAGAGATACCCGATGATCCGACTTGTTTGTCCCTGTGGCATCTCAAAAGGGTCGACGCCCAATAGGGTCTTACCAACTAGAAAGATTTTGCTCCAGAATGGTGTAAGATGTGGCAGAGGCGTCACCGACATATCTTGCAATTCCCAGTTTTCCTCAACCATGGTAATATGCGACATACAGATCAGTATTTATCTTGGTACAAATCGGTTACTACCCCTGAAATGCACGTGTCTCATCCAAGGTATTTAGTTGACCCACGAACACAATAGGCACAATCCTCATTTCCCCCAACAACAAACCCAACACACATCAACCTCCCACCAATCTCCCCAACGAAACAGAACCACAAACACCCAACCACAGTCACCACCACAATACAATTACACCCACATGCCCCACAACCAACCACAATCACCACCTCAGTACCAATATCCCCATATGCCTCACACCCAACCACAATTTCAATCACAATACTGATACACCCACATACCCCACACACAATTTCAGTCTTCTGCATATCCCAATATGGGCCCCTCAACATCCAACCTCAGCCCTGATCTGGGATTGTCCAAAGATTATGAACCAACCGACCCAACTTACCATCAACCACAACATCACCAAAGCACCCAACATCCTCAATACCAAACACCCCAAGATCCATTTCCTTTCTATCCCCCGTACTCAGACGACCAGTGCTACAGACCAACCATGGAACCCCACCCACCACCAACACGACCAAACTTTGAGGGTATGGGAAACTGACTGTACCAAAGCGGATCTTCTAGATATGGATATATGGCCGATTTCATGGATCTGGAACGCATTGACTTCGCTGGGCCATCGACCCTGCCACAACAGGAAATACGACGAAACCCAGCACGGAAAAGGCGAGGACGGGGATGCGGAATCGGGGGTCATTACCGTGTTCCGTGGGACCACTGATTAATCTGTATTTTTTTAATGTAATTGTTATGTGTGTAATCATATTTTGTAAATAAAAAGTCAATTTTGTTGATCATATATCGAATACGTAACGCACCGCATTTAAAATAAAAAAACGCGAAAAATTGCCTCCCAATTGCACTAAGGCGTCATCTCACTTGGCTTAGGGCAAGCCTTTAACACCTAGGCGCCAAGTGAGATGACACCTCCCATTTAAAATAAGGTGTAGGCGCCAAGTGGGATGGCTCCTCCCTTGGAGAGTTTTCTGAAACAGGGTTACTTCTGTAATTTTCTCCGAAACATGATTATTTACTAAAAAAAATTTTAATACCTAATTATTCCAAAAAAAAATTCTGTAATAGTTTCCTTGTCATGATCATGCCTACCTTATACTACATCTAAGTTTCAATTATAAATTAGTATACACTAATAAATCAGAATCATGATCATGCCTACCTTATACTACATCTACACATGTTTTATGGCTATTTAATTATCAATTCCAATGGAAAGAAACAAAACAAATTACATGGAGGAATCGGTTGCTAGTAAAATGACTTCTTGAAATTGTTTATGATGGTATTCACAGTATTTGATAATTTTGTGTAATAACTATTGTGTCTCAGGATTGGTATTACTACATTTTTCATTTTTTCATTTTGTTGTGTTTTAATCACTTTAATTAAGAGAACTTGTGTTTTGTCTTAGGACATATATTCCGTTAGAGTATGATAATTATTCTAGAGTATTCTGTTATGAATACTTATATTTTTTTTTTTGTAGAAAATGTAAATTTCAGCAACTTGAACGCGATAAGTAAACGTCAATATCTTATCTTTTTGAAGCTTATCAAAGTCATACGATGATGAATTTAAAGTCGGCATTTGAAAAAAGTATTGAAGTTAAATAAGAAATTTAGTTTATAAGGCTTAATCAAATTGACATTTAAAAATATCTAAATGCTTGGCAAAAAGGCATATCACAACAATAAATTTCTACACAAAATTGAATTTAGTTTATAAGGCATATCACAGCAATAAATTTCCCACAAGCAAATGCCAAAGCTATAGACATCACATGTCCTATTGTAAGGTTTACCATCAAAAACCTACACATTGTGTAAAGCATAGGTTAATATTTCAAACTAACAACTTCAAGTTCCCATCTATTAAACCATGTGAGTAATTTGGAAGTTGCAACTATTAGCATATGTACACCATGTGAGTATCAATACCTCGGGAGCCATATATCTGAGAGTTCCAATTTCAGCAGTCATGTCACTTGGATTCATAGCTTCAACCCGAGCAACTCCAAAATCAGCTATCTTTAGATTCTGGTTACCATCTAGCAACATATTCTTCAACTTAACATCACGATGAACAATCTTCTTCGAATGCAAATAGCTAAGACTACATATTAGGGGAAATAAATTAGCATTCTATATGTATCAGGTTTCTAATCGTAGGAATAGAAAAAAAGGACCTACCCTCTGGAGAGATCCAAAACAAGTTGAACCACAATCTTATATGCAAGTTTCTTCCCCCTGTTTTTTATCAAGTATTGTTTCGGCGTTCCACCAGTGAGAAACTCGACGATAACACAACATGCCCTAGAAGGAAGGGTCTCTTGATTGTCAATAGAGTTTTTTGAAGGAATCTTAAGATTCGAAGTTCCCATTAAAACTCTGGCAAACTGTTGCAGAAATAAATACAAAACAATCACTAATCTGAAAAGTTATTCATGATTCATCGATACGAAATATTGTACTCTTTTTCTTATGACAAAATCAGCCATCATTTGGTTAGGGAGTATTTGGCTGACGTGAATTTCCTCAGTTGTAATTTTTGGTTTGTTGTTTCCTTTCCCGTTTGCTGCTACTCATGATAATACTAAATAACTAATGTTTTTCATAACCCAAAATTGCATCTACTCATCCCTTATACTGCTATTGTTCATCGGTCACTATGATAACAATCCAATTTTTTTTAAAAAGCAAATCAAAAGATGAAAACTATATTTTTCAGCAATACTATTGAGTATGATTGAAAGTCACCGATCTCTTTTTTTTCCTTCTCCTCATATAGGGGTTAGTGGCTAACATGATAGTAAAGTAACTTCACATTAAAAACAGTCAACATATGATCTATACATTATCTGGTTTTAGTTTCAATTTATCTGGTTTGAGACAAGTACTTTAGCTTCAGCCATCTAAATCCTGTGCACATAAACATATATCAGGATTGTGACAAGTACTTTATGGTATCAGCAGATGAAATGCATTAAAATAATAAAGAACAGGCTGTAACACCACAAGACAACCATCAGGATAAAATTTTGAAAGAACTTTTCAACCAGTACAAGTTTTAGGTCATCGTATGCATTGGGACATGCTTTCTGCAACTGTTATAAAAGCTACAAATAATATCTCAACACCTCTTACACTTTGATTTAAAAAGTCTCACCTCAACAACTTTACTGACTTGGCCAATCTTCTCAAAACCGTGTTCCAGACCGTACCAACACTGCAATATATGTTGAAAACTGAAGTTATCATCAAATTGTAGTTTCAACATTAACATGCATAAAAAAGAAAAAGTGGAGAAGTAATTTAAGGTGTATAAATAAGTAAATGGTATCCAATTAATACTTAAGTTTTGCTTTCTGTTCAAACATGCATATTTTACTTAGAAGTGTTTTTCTTAAATAATAAGCACTAATGCTTTTGTGTTGTGATAACACATGATCAAAATGAATGAAACCAAGTTTGAAGAAAAGTCCTAAGAAAAGTTTGGAAAGTACCATGTTAGTAAAGTATTTGGTTATTTTTCTAAGAAAATAGAGTAAGTATTACAAACCTGAGGGATCAATTCTTGCTACAGCAGTAGTAGCATACAAGAATGCTACAAGAAGCAACAAAGGAATATTGAAAGCCTTTCTCATGATTGATGAAATCAACAAAAGTGGTTTAGAAGTTGAAGCTGAATAGGGAAGCTTGAGTTACAATTCTCACAAGCATGCAATATTTATTCTATAAGCTTGTATTTAACACTGATTTTATGGATAAGTTGGTTGCTTCTTATCATTCCATTAAATGAGCCTCTAAAGTTGGATGGTAGGATAATAATATTGCAAGTTAGTTAGGGAAGGTTCAAATACTCTACTCATTGTAAAATAATAAGTCTTATGTTTAATAAATAAACTGCACTTCCAAAACAATACATTTAAATGGACCACACACATATATATACTATTATCAATTAAGCCAGTTTTTTCATACATTATTGACTCATTATCTCTGCCACAAATCAATGTCATGTAACTTTTTCTTTTTGATAACTCAACCATTTCATTAAACAGAAACAGGCACCATATTGACATCCAAAGAGAAAATGCATTTGTGATACGGTGGCAGAATCGACTGTTATACTGGTTTTGCGTTTGTGTTTGTAAATGTTGCGGTAAGCAAAAGTCGTCACCGACTTTTCTTTTATCCAACAAATGAAAGGGTGAAAAAAAACAGAAAAAGACCTTTCGAGAATTTTTTGAGTAAGGGGGATAGATTATGGAAAGGAAACGTGTTAGCACATTTTCCATCTGTAGTTTTCTACGGGCTCTTAGATGCTTAGCTCATTTTTTAAATACCTTGTGCTTTGTGTCTTTTGAAAGAGTAGTTTGAAAATGCCTTAGTACGGCGATTCGCTTTATGATAACTCTTATATAAGTATTCAAGAGTGTTGACAAAACAAATGTATTTTGAAAGTGTTTTTGAAATGTCTTTGTGTAAGTGTGAAAAATTATTTTTTGAGCAAGCATCTATGAACTATCTACTTATACTCGAAAATGTTCATTCTTTTCCTCCTATCCTTTAGACAGTGCTATCCTGTTATTAGTGAGTATGTAGCCTTATCGTTGGATGTATGAGGGACATTTGAAGGGACGTACAGTCATAAAGGCAACATATGAAGACGCTTTAGCAATTTTGTTTAAGGGACGAGATCATTTACCGAGAGACAACAATGTAGGGTCATCGAGGGACTATGATCTTTTGATTTACGGGTCTTGCTAAAGCGTCCCCATTTTCGAGGGACATGATTGTTTTACTTTCTGAAAGGCAACCAAAGTGAGAGTATCCTAGAGGTGTATATGTGCAAATGTGTTGTATTCAATTATTTTTGTCTTTTTTTGCTAGGTTTGCTAGTTGTGATGTTATTAGTCTTTCCATACAAGCCTAATTCCTAACAGTTAATATTTTGTAGAAATTTAAAGTGCGGGAATTTAAATCCTACGCTATTATAATATTTTGGGGAGGGGCTATTTACATGTTCAAATGAGGAAAAAATAAAGAAAGCGATAAAGTCCTATTTATTATCTATTACATACCATAAGCAGATACATAAAATATGAAAAAGAATCATATAAAAGAAATATTGAACGCGCGCGAGTTGAAAAAGATACATCTAAAACCCTAAAAATTCTAAGTAAACAAGAAAATCTTTTTGGTTGTTTTTTATTTATTTATTAAGAAAAATAATTAAACTAGATCTAAATTTAATTAAGAAAATAAATACTAAATGAAGTTAAACCTAATTCTAATATTTTTGTGTTTTTATTAAGAAAATATTTGAATTAAATAGACCTAAGTCTAGTTGATTTTAAATTGATAAGATAAAATAAAAATAATTAATAAAATTAATTTACAAAATTAAAATTACTTCAAGAGAAACCTAAATCTATTTAATATTTTTTTGATTTTATGATTTTATATTATTCTAAAAAAATGATTAAAATAAAAAAAAATTAAACAAATAAATAAAGAAAAAAGAGTAAATGGACTTGACACAAGGCAGAAAAGGGGTGCAATCTGGAAAATGTGAGGCCTATGTTAAGCTGGCCCAGAGGCTGTATTGGATCTGGTGAGAGGGTCCTTCGAATGCCCATGTTAGGGGCATGTTTGCTGCGCTTGGATCTGGATGTGTTGACCTCTGATGGTGTAGATTTGATGTTACATGGTGTGTAACACCCCTTCTAAAATACCCCGAATAATATTAATTATATCAATGATTAAAGACATATTCCATCAGAGTTAACACGGAACAAGGGATGTCACAATTATGAAATAAATAAAACTTCCAATAAAACAGTAGTCATGCTACACTGAGGGTCATTATTCAAATAATTCAATCAACTTAAGACCATGTCTTACACAGCAGAAAAATACCATAACCAAAACGGAATAAACCAAAACATAATTATTCCCAATGAAATTCAAAGAAACAATTGAATAATAACTAATTCCTCAACTAAACGTTCCCCAGTGTTACAACCTATCAGAGCACGACACTGACACGCGGACTTAAAGTAACATAGCTCTAGAGCCATCCTCACCAACTCCTGAGCTGCTAACTTTAATCTGAAATTGTTAAAGTAGGGGTGAGATTTCTCATAATTAACATGCATTATAAGCTTCTCAATCAACATTATATCACAAGCATATTATTTCACCCATTTTAGCATAAATTCATATTCAACACGCAGTTCCAATCATACAAGTCATTATGCA
The DNA here is from genome assembly GCA_948472305.1 of Vicia faba. NCBI lineage: Eukaryota > Viridiplantae > Streptophyta > Magnoliopsida > Fabales > Fabaceae > Vicia > Vicia faba. The sequence goes on from OX451735.1 coordinate 166,688,664, forward strand.
CAAATCAATAATCAACCAAAGAATTGTAACACTGGAAGACATCCTAACATGTTACAATTCCATGCAAACACAAATGCAGACACAATGCATGTGGTACCAACACGTGACCAAGTCAACCAACACTGATCCATCATCAACCGAATACAGCAACCATCGATTCGTCCATAAACACCCAGACACGAATTCAGCCTAACCACTCATCATCACCCGGGTATCGGTTAACGGCAATACAAGTCAAATTCCACACAATGAGAATTAACTTCACCAAAACAATGCATATGCACGCACATCACTAGCATGCAACATCAAATCAGTCTATGAAATACATCAATTTATCATAACTGAACCAAAACCAAAAACATGATATCTCAACGATCATGCACACCATCATTAACAACATAAACATGTCTTTCATTCACACAATATTAATACATCCATCCATCACAGGTTCATTGCTACATACACACCCATGTGCGTTAGCCAATAATCACTTATTCCGGGATTTGACTCATTTTCAAAATAATTTCAGGTTTTAGGAAATCTTTTCATTTTATAAAATAGAGCATTAAATTCAAGAAATAACGTCCAAAACGGCACTCAAAACGGACTTACGGTTTGAAAGTTATGAATTTTCAAAGTTTAATATTTTTCAAAAGTTACAGCAGAACCCGGTTCCTACATATGCAGAAATCGGTTCCTGCGAAGTTCAAAAATTACGCTTCTGGAAAAATGTATGGGAACCCGGTTCCTACCTATACATGAACCGGTTCCTACGTGCATTTTTGCCAGTTTTTATAAATTCACACAGTGGAACCCGGTTCCTCCCCACTGGGAACCGGTTCCCACGACCTGCAGAGTCAAATTCTGCACTTTTGACAACATTTATTCATTCTAAACCAATTCCAAACATACCCATACGAATTGCAACATGAGAAACACCAAAACACATCCATTTTACACCATTATAACATCAAACAACATTATTTCATCATTCCTTTTTATCATCTGACACCCTAATGGTTTTCAACCTACAATTCGACGCAATAGGGACAATTCTACGGAATCCTAGAATTCCAAACCGGGATTCCCTAACATACTATGATCCATACTATTGAATATCTAAACCGATAATATGAATTAACTAATCGAAATCACCCCTTACCTTGTGGGTTCTTCGAATTCTGACGCTTCCGGTTTTCTCCTTCTTTTTCCTCTTCTCAAATGCACGTATGATGAATATTCCAAAATAACTCTCTTTCTCTTCTTTTTCCTTTTAATACTCCTTTTATTATTCCAATAAAATAATTAAATTAGTAATTAGTAAGAGTAGAGTATTTTACCCCTCACACCCTCTAATCACTCTTCACACCACCAATACTTCTTTCCTTTAATTAATTAAATTAATTTCAAAAATACCAATAATTAAATTTCCAATTAAATTAATAATTAAAAATTCTAATTATTTAATAATCGGATTATTTGGGGTGTCACATGGTGCGCGTGTATAGCCTGGCTGCACTGGATCTGTAAAGAAGAAATAGAAAAATAATATGCAAGAGGCAAGGATCGAACCCCTGCCCTTGCACACACGTAACGCCTTAACACATACACACCCAACCGTTAGGACGGCTTTACATCCGGGAGTATATATCAAATGATTATAATATAATGTAAAACGAGTCATAGTGATGAGTTGTCAAACACGCGCGTTTCAGTGGGGTCCAAATATTTGAACGGACCAATCATTTCATTATGTCCGTCCATGCAGGCGTCAACGTCGGTCAAGCCACCGAGAGTGGTGGCTCCGGTCATCCCTTCCGGTTGCTCAACATCTCTAACCTGCAGAAATCAAACACAACAATAACGAAAATGACCATACCCCCCTAATTTAGGGTCTACAAATTCAATGGTGACATTTATTTGGTCTGAGACGGTCTGTATTGTCCTGTTCGTGTCTTGGCCGTTTCAAAATCCTAATAATGGAAAGTCCCTAAATCTGCATCCATTCTCTCATGCTTTACGTTAGAACAAATTAAGGCAATAATATAAACATGAATATGTGCATTGAACTTGTTAAAACTTCATATATTGAAAGTTTGAGATCAAGGAAAAGTTATCGATCAAAGTGATACTGTGAGGGTGTTCTGGCGTGTGTTGGCTTGAGTGAGAGTTGGGGATGAATCATGGGATCTTCAGGAAGAGGATGGCAAGCTTGGTTTGGATGGACGGTGGCTAGAAATTCAATTTGGAATTTCATAACTTTGAGAATTTTTAGCAATTTCGTGTGGTTCTTCCCAGGTTGTGTATCCGTCCATGAGGCTTGCAAATGCCACCCTTATATAGAGAAGATGGAGGGGACAAGGTAGGAGAGAATGAAGCATGCTCAATAATGTTCTTTAAGAGCCATAAACAAGTATTTGAAACTTTTCCAAAGGTGTGGAATTCTTGTCTCTTTTTGAATTTGAATGAATGTGGACACAAATGACTTTCGAATGCTCTCCTTCGAATGAATTTTCTGAGTGTCTTTTGAAAAGTCCATATGTATGCCTTATGCCCTCTTCGAATGGTCCACCAAGGTGTGCCCTTCAAATGGATCAAGTCTCATCATTGGGACCTCTTCGATTGAGTCTATCTACTTGCCCTAGCTGCTTGATTCAAACAACTCAAACAAAAACTTCAATCTGGCCAATCGAAAACCTTCTTTTTCACCACCTTCGAGTGCCATTGCACAAGAGGCCTGGGCCTAGCCACATGTAGGACCAAGACCCATCACAAAGCAAACTTGTTATCAATGATTATGTGTCCTTCGAATGGACCAATGAATGCTTCTTCGAAGGGACCACATGAATGTGCCTTCAAAGGGACTATCATGCGTGTTGAAGTGTGTACAACTGTTTCAAAGGGGACCATTGCCCAGTCGTAGCTGGCACAAAGGCAGCCCATGCCTTGTGGATGCTAGCATGAGGCAGGTTAAAGCAAGCATAAAAGAGGCCATTGCCTAGGCGAAGCTGGCACAAAGGTAGCCAATGCCTTGTGGGTCGAAGGAAGCTTTTTTCCTGGTGGATCAAAGGAAAATCTGAAGGAGTCTTGGCCTTGTGTGTTAAAGGAAAGCTGAAGAGGGGGTCTTTGCCTTGTGAATAGAATACCAGTGAGAGGAGCCTTTTTCCTTGTGAATCAAAGGCATGTCTGAAGCAGCCCTTTGTATTATGAATCAAAGACCAATGAAAGGAGCATTTTTCCTTGTAGATCGAAGGTAAGTTGATGGGTATTTGCCTTGTGAAACCAAGGCAAGCATGAAGAAGCTTTTTGCCTAATAGACCAAAAACAAGCATGAAGAGGCATATGTGTGCTGATGACAAGCTGAAAGGGCCTTTTGCCCTATGAGAGCTTTGTGAACTAAGCTTGATCGAAGGATACTCAGCGCCTAATCGAAGCCGGTATGCAAGAGTTCACTTCTGGTGAATCGAAACAAACTTGTAGGAGATTCTTGCTTTGTGCGTTGAAGGCACGTACAGAGGGAGTATTTGCATAGTGCGCTGAAGCCAAGTTGAAGAGGGGTTATGTACCTTATGCGTTGAAGGCAAGCACAGAGAAGGCCCTGCTTGAATGGTACTTGTCGACCAAAGCTTGCTCAAATGGGTCTTTATATGTCCAATCGAAGCTTGTCTGTAGGGGACTACTAACTTGTGAATAGAAACAGGCATGGAGGAAGTTTTTTCCTTGTGAATCAAAGGCAAGCTTGAAGCAACCAATGTGCAGTCGAAGCCTTGTGATTGAACTTGATCAAAAGGGGGCCCAACGCCCAATTGAAGCTTGCTCAGATGCCAATCAAAATACTTTGTTTATATGTCAATCGAAGGACATTGTTGAATTGCCAATCGAAAGACACTTTACTAACATTCAAAATTTTCATTTTCTTTAGGCAAGTGTTTGTAACCACACATATAAGAGAAAAAAAACTTTGGAAAACATGAGAGGGCAAATTTTGGGATACAACAACATCTCATCCAAGTAGTAACAGAAGAAAAGCACCAATGATAATCTCGTCCACATAGCGACATGCTAAGACACTTACACTTCTTTCATGAAGACTCATGATATGCAATCCCCTAGTTACACTGCAAACCCAAAAAATTCAAACATTATCACCATGTGCATTATTATAAACATTATAGATGCTCCAATTATGCTAAATATAATTTCTAACTTTCAATTAAAAGCAGAAGTGTTGTCACTACTGTAAATTATAGTTTTGCTTTAGCGATGATGTAAGCTCACCATTCATGGAGCCTCACCAAAATGTCATACAAATGCAATAAGACAATAAAACAGAAGATATGTTTATCTCTAAAAGCTAAAACAAATAAGGCAGGACAACCTCAAACAACAACAACATCAGTGAATCAACCGCAAAGTGCTTCAACAAAATCATGGTACCACTGTGATTTTGTTAAATCTACCATGATATCAAACATGAACTATACTAATAGTTGGACAAATCAAATACAAGTTCCACATATCAAATAACTAAGTAGAAGTACTTCAATAATATTATTGCATCAAGCAACCCATATTTTCTTTCATCAAACAGGGTGAAGGAACTGCAAAATTGAACCATTAAGTAAGTTATTGATCCTTGTGTAATGGCTAACTTATTGTAATGATATTTCTTAGCAACATAATTTATTTGAAGAATCAAGATGATTGCAGAATTTCCAGTTATTGGATTATCCTTCTTACAATAACCCAAAAAATAATAATAAAAGGAACAATATTCATAAGACAACAAACTTAACTCACCTTTACTAGAGGAGCATTTGAAGCAGTAGACCCTTCAATTAATGAGACGTGATTCATGTTTCAAATAGAATAACTCTCCACGTGTTTTGTAATCATCTGTGCAACAAAATAAAAGGATAAATATAGTTCAGTTGATATTCCACTGCAGGAATTCAACAATAAATAAAGGTTGAACTATTGGCCTGAATTAGTTATATATTAATAAAGAGTAATAAGAAAACACAAATAACATACCTCTATACAAATGATATAGTCTTGTATTCATTTTTCCAGCTCTTGAGCAAGCGACCCCTTAAATGCTCCCATAGAGAAAAGAAATGCGACAATAACTCTTTGCCACCATGTTAGAAAGACTATTGATTTAAATTTTTAAAATTTTGATAATGGTTTGATTGGCTCCAGTTTATCTTTAATGACAAAATAGAATTGCACAAGGCAATACATGGCCTAAGTATGACTAAAATTAAGAATACTTCCTAGTAAGGTACTTGCAAACACCAAAGAGAATTAGGATTCAGGTAGTATAGTCGCCATGAGAAATACTGATACGGAAATAGAAAAGTGGAAATAATAATATATGTATTGATTTCAATAGTCTTACCCATATCTCCATTCAAACTGCCTTTCTCCATAAACCCCAAAAGTCTGGAGGATCACTACTAGCATTGCACATATCATGTTTGGTATCATCTGGGATGAGGTTTTAGTCAACGTTAACAATAAGAAAAACATGGATTCCACTTTCCCAAAAAGAGAGAGCAGTGGAACAAAAGCACAAATCACCAAAATCTAACATAGATATTGAACGATGCCAATTTTCACAGATTTATAAACACTTGCTTTCTCCCAAATTAGAATTCTCCCTTCTAGATCCAGCTCTCGAGATCAATAGAACAAATCGGCATCAAAGTTTAAGAAATACAGTGATACAAGAATTGTAGAAACTTTATCATAAACTATATCCTTGATGTGCCAAATTGGCCAAAACATATAATTCCAGAAAAATCATCACTTTCAATAATAAATACAAACACCAATACGAAAAAAATGACGTGTACAAAACGCAATGAAACAAACCTTTACCTCGAGCGTTTTCTAGGCGCTGTAGTGGGTTCGATGTCGAAAACCCAGGACATTGAAAAAACAACAACAACATAATTAGACATTGGAAAAACAGTTTTGAGATCCTTAATCTGAATCCAGAAACACATCATCCTCAATTTTGAGATCCCTAATCTGAATCAATCCACCGATCTACATCATGATACCGCACATCATCGTAAAATCGCTGAAACAGTCATAGTCGACATTGTCTTCACCATTCTGAATGATTCATGAAACTCTTTCTTGATTTCACTTTGAACCATTCTTTTGATTTTTGTTTGTAAGAGAGATGAGAGTGATTTTTCAAAGAATAACCTGGAAGAAGAAAGAGAGAGATGTAACAAAAAGATGAAAGTTGAAACGGTTGTAGTGTAATGAGCGAGGATTCGTTTTTGTTATTGGAAGTGAAACAGTTACTGAAAAGGAGATGGAAGAATAAAAAGAAGAACTGGCAATGCTTGATTTTAGAAGAAGAAACTGTCATTACTTGATTTTAGAATAGAATAAACAATTGAGTTGATTTTTCAGGCCATCCACATAAATTGAAATGAGGAAAGTTGAGAAAATTAATAAATTAGAACCCGAAATATGCTATCCACTTGTTGTCTTTTGAAACAAAAACAAAATAGGAATTTTGGGTAGAATAACTTTTTCTTCTATATATATATATATATATATATATATATATATATATATATATATATATATATATATATATATATATATATATATATATATATATATATATTAGGGGTGTTCGCGGTGCGGTTTGAGCGGTTTTAAAGGAAAAAATTACCTGAATCACAAGAGAAAAAAATATGCGGTTCGGTCTGGTTCGGTTGGCTTTTAAAAATAAATCAGAACCAAATCAAACCAAACTAATGCGGTTTAGATTGGTTTGGTTGGTTCGGTTTTTTACAAAAAAAATTATTAAGTCATACAAACAAATATAGAGGAAAATATAATTTTGTGTTTAATTATTCGTACATTACCATAAAATTTTATAATTTACAAAATAAGTTTATAATTTGATACATAAAATTGCGTATTATAATTTTATCAAAATTTAAAGAATGATATAAACAATATTGCATTCTTAAATAAATATTATGCAAAGAATACGATAAAATATATTTTGTGAAAATAGTATTTATAAATGAATAATATTTTTTTTTATGATTTGTAAATTAAAATGAATATAATACAAAGTATGATAAAATATACACATAATACATGTTTATTTCTCTAAAGAATTAAAGAAATATATATTGGTTAGTAAGATTTTATAACATAATGCGGTTTTGTTTGATTTGGTTCGGTTTGTAAAATACGAACCGCAAACCAAACCGAACCGTGCGGTTCCGCGAGAAAATGATTCAAACACATCCGAACTAAATGCGGTTTTTTGCGGTTTCGGTTTGGTTCGATTCGGTTTTTCGGTTTTTTATTGGGTCGATTTGGTTTTGAACACCCCTAATATATATTATATACTCTTTTTATAAATACACATAAATACTATATAAACTGATTTTATAAATACTATGTATATTGTTTATATAGTTATTTTTTTTATTGTTTTATAAATAAATAAAATACTGTTTTTATTAATACACATAAAAATTTTAAACATAAAATTGTTTTTAATATTAAACATAAATTTTATTATTTTAAAGAAATCAATCTACTGTTTTTTTAAAAATATATATTTTTTAGAGTATATAAATATACTATTTTTTAAATCAATAAATATATACTATATTTTTTTAGTTTAAAAAAACGAAAACAAATACAAATTTTTAGTTTTTAATAATCTATTTTTTCAACATATATATTGATTTTTAAATTATAAGGCACAAACAGAAACACACCAAACAAATATATTTACATACATAGTCAATCTACTAGATAGAAATATCATATCAAAAAAATTGAAAAATTTGTATCAGTGTGTACACGAATTCAAAAATTTCAAAATTTTACTCCAAAATCTTACTCCTTGAGAAGAATCAATTGGTATATGAAACTGAAAAATTGAAAACAAAAATTAGATTATAAATTAATTCAAAAAATAAAATAGATACATAAGTGAATCATTAAATAAAATTCCCTCAAATTAATTAGGTTGGAGTTGAGAAAATTGATGAACTTGATTTATATTGAGAGGAAAAAGAACAAAATATAAGTGATGGAGAGACTGTATATGCAGAATGGATAGAGACGAAGAGAAAAAAGTTTTCTAAATAAACAAACGTATACTGAAGCGATGGGTGGGTGGGTGTGTGAATTTATTATATTGACTAATGGCGACGGGACTCCCCTTGCAAATGAAACAGCCATAAGTGGCGTGGAGCAATCCTTCACAAATTGAACGCCTTGAAAAATGGAGACTACGAGCGCAATTTGCACACTATAATGATTTGATTTATGTTGTCTCCGATGCGTGGGGGAGCCCTTCACAAATTGTACTTTGTCATTTTGCGTGGGGTAGCCCATCGCAAAAAGGAACTACATCTAACAAGTTAATTCAACGTTGGCGCTATTTATTATCAAGGGTCTACCCCTCGCAAAACAACATTTCAAAACTCAAAATTTCCCTCTTTCCTATTTGCAAGCGGTAACCCCACACAATTTTAAAATTTTTTATTTATAATTTGTACTAGTGAGGGACTTTACTCTAAACAATGTTTTTTTTTTTTTGAGGTTTAACTCCTGACTAAATCCTCTGACAAATCTGAGTTTTTCTTATAGGGAATGCAAATAAGAAAAGAAATAAAGGAAATGAATTTGATTTAACAAAAAAAAAGGAAGTTAAAAAGTAAACAGGAAAAAGCAATTGAAATAAGGATATTAAAAATGGAACACAAGTTCATACATTTCTCAGAAAACTTGTTATTTCACTTAATCAGACGTATGAGTTCTAAAGAGAACAAAAATGAAATGCAAACATTGATTAGAGTCAAAATCTAACTATATATTAGGTACATCGTCGACTGTCAACAAACGATTATCTCTTCAAAATCTGACACATATATTTTTATGTGAATTTTCGTCTACTTCTTTGTTTCATGTGTCTTTGCCTCTTGAAATGCTTCAAACGGCCACTGCTGTCGAAAATGTCTTTAAATCCTCCACTCACATCTATCGAAAAGATCAATGTGTCGAATTTGTGACCTAATGTCAAAAATATGACTTGATTACTTGCACTTAGCATTTCTATACATCTTATATCTCATATTTATGTCAAAATGTCAAGCAAAATATCTCAGACTAACGGACCCTAATACCACTGATGGGTCATGATGAACCATTACATTGAATCTAGAGCAACAATACAAGTGAAAGAGATATTTTTTCTTCACCTAGACATTAAATATATGTTACCTCTCTTATAAAGTTTGCAAGCTCAACTCTTTCAAACAAATATAATACTTTTATATCTCACACTTGTATCATATGAGTCATATCTTTTGGAAATGTTGGTAATTAGTCTACTTATTTTATTTTAAGAAAAGTCTGGTGACATGTAGCAAATTAAATTTCAAATCTCGTCTCACTGTTTTTTCTCATAAATGAGTATACATGAGATTTTCACTAGTTACTAATCTTAGCAAGAGAATTCAATGCACGAGATCGCAACCGCAATTTCACCCGGATGCAATATTAAGCACTTTCATCAAAAATTAAAATATTAAAATCTTAAACCTCAATTTACATCGTATGGAATGAAAAACTTAACATTAATTGTTTTTCAACTCTGTATTTCAAATATTTTCTTATAAAAATTCACACTGCAACGGTCACAATTCACACTTTCAAACCATGGTAATGTTAGCATGGCGGATTCAAACACGCGTCAGTTCATCTCTCCAAGTTATCTTTCAAATCACCAAATCAAGTTACCACTCCTAAGAAGAAAAAAATTGAAAAGTGTAGATATACATTTGTCTGAACTCAGTGATCAAATTATCTAATGTATCATTGCTTACATTTTCCTCCTATATCTTTACTTTTGAAACGAGCTTCTGCTGTAACAGTTGCTGGCAAGTGTTGGGTTATTCAGTCTCTAGTATTGGCTGCAAATTACACTGCCATAACCATGTTTCTAAATTGCAGTTATGTTTACTATACAATCTTTGACATTCCAACAAAAATGTGGACAAATACGGTCGATGCAATCAAACAAAATTTTTCCATAATTCTATGCTGACAATTATCTAAAAAAAATAACAAAATTGAAAAGTTTGAATAACTGAAAAGCAAAACAGTTTCTTGCTGTAAAAAAAGATAGACAAAATTGATAAGTTGATTGTAGAGAGAAAACCAAAACTTAAGAAAATGCAATGCGTTTCTAAAACTAAAAGAAAATTGGCAAAGCCACTTCATTACAAAGAAAGGATAAAAAAATAAAGTAAAACTGATCATATGCATCCATTATATCTATTTCTTGCAAGCATATCTCCTATTCTTATCACAAGTAAATGCTATCTCAAGCTGCTCCACTCTTTGTGTGAGAGATGTAAGAACTGAAGTTTGCTTCTCACTATAATCCATAATCATTCTTAACATTTCCCTATTCCCATCCATCATCCTTGTCAACATTTCACTATCAATCCCTCCATCTCCTTCCTCCACCAAACAAGATTCCACACTCTCTTCAACCTCCATCGTCTCTTCATCCACATCTTCAATTACCTCAAAATCTTCAACCTCAAGCATGGTTTGAATTTGATCAACAAATTCATCAAGAAAAATAGCCCTATTGATAAGCGATTTTCTCAACTCCCTAAGAGGGGAGCAATGAAACACAGCAAAAGAGTCTAACCTAAGAAGCAAATTCATGATGGTTTCGCGGAATCTTGTTCTCTCTTTTTGCTCCTTCTTCATGATCATCACGGTTTCTTCATTATTCACCTTCTTCGCAATCTCCTCCAGCTCCACCTTTATTTTCATCATCTTCTTCATGCCTTTCCTCACAAGATACCCTCTTGCAACCATCTGAATTTTCGTTGCTGCCCTAACGCATTTACCATCGTCACCGTCCTCATTATCCTCGTTCACCATTTGAATTTGATCAACAAATTCATGAAGAAAAATAGCTCTTTTAATGAGTGACCTTCTAAACCTCCGAAGTGCAGAACAACTAAACACTCTAACATAATCCAACCTAAGAAGCAAATCCATGATTGCTCCATCCATCCTTATTCTCTCTTCTTGCTCTTTCTTCATGATCATCACAGTTTCTTCGTCATTCACCTTCTTCTCGATCTCGTCCAACTCCACCTTTACCTTCAACATCTTCTTCATGCTTTCCCTCACAAGATACCCTCTTGCAACCATCTGAATCTTCATCGCTGCCCTAATGCATTTACCATCATCACCATCCTCATTCTCCTCGTTCACCATTTGAATTTGATCAACAAATTCTTGCAGAAAAATAGCTCTTTTAATGAGTGACCTTCTAAACCCCCGTAGCACAGAACAACGAAACACTCTAACATAATCCAACCTAAGAAGCACATCCATGATGGCTCCATCCATCCTTATTCTCTCTTCTTGCTCTTTCTTCATGATCTTCACAGTTTCTTCGTCATTCACCTTCTTCTCGATCTCGTCCAACTCCACCTTTATCTTCAACATCTTCTTCATGCTTTCCCTCACAAGATACCCTCTTGCAACCATCTGAATCTTCATCGCTGCCCTAACGCATTTACCATTGTCACCGTCCTCATTCTCCTTGATCTCCGTTTGAATTTGATAAACAAATTCTTGAAGAAAAACAGCTCTTTTAACTAGTGACCTTCTAAACCCCCTAAGCGCAGAACAATGAAACCCTCTAACAGAATCCAACCTAAGAAGCAAATTTGTGAGGCTTTCGTCGATCTTCATGCTCTCCATCTGCACTTCCTTTATCATCTTCACAGTTTCTTCATCATTCACCTTCTTTTTAATCTTCTCCAACTCCACCTTTATCTTCAGCATCTTCTTCACACTCTTCCTCACAAGATACCCTCTTGCAACCCTCTGAATCTTCGTGGCTAAATCAGTTATGTTTCTCTCTGATTGAACCGGATTCAAAACCACCTTGAATGGTGGCTGGTTGTGACTAGTATGACCCCATTGGGGCCAGGGTCTGCACAAGGAAGGTGTTGATGGTGGCTGCCCTTGGGGTATGAACCAGGAAGGTGTTGATGGTGGCTGGTTGTTGTGACCATTAAGACCCCATTGGGGTGTTGATGGTGGCTGCCCTTGGGGTGTGAACCAGGAAGGTGTTGAGGATGTCTGCCCTTGGGGTGTGAACCAGGAAGGTGTTGATGGTGGCTTCCCTTGGGGTGTGAACCAGGAAGGTGTTGATGGTGGCAGCCCTTGGGGTGTGAACCAGGAAGGTGTTGATGGTGGCTGCCCTTGGGGTGTGAACCAGGAAGGTGTTGATGATGTCTGCCCTTGGGGTGTGAACCAGGAAGGTGTTGATGGTGGCCGGTTGTTGTGACCATTAAGACCCCATTGGGGTGTTGATGGTGGCTGCCATGGAGGTGAGAAGAAGGAAGGTGATGATGGTGGCTGCCATTGGGGTGTGCACAAGGAAGGTGCTGATGGTCCCATCTTGCCAAAATGCGTCTTGTTGTGACACTGATCCATGGAACTGAAAGCAAAACAGGAAGTATCAAATGAAAAGAAACGGCTAAACTTTTATAGAATGAAAAACCCTAGTTTAAAACCCTAACGTTAGGTTTACTATTCCATTCCATCCTAATTTTTCTAAAACCCTAACGGTTTTTATAAATAAAACCCTAACGTTTATTGTTATATACTTGAAGAGAAATTATTACTATTATTAAAACCTTTAGTATAATAGTTTTGAATATCACTTGTATATTGCTTTTTCGATTTCATTGGTATAATATGATTTCCCATTTAATTAAAAATTAAAAGTTAATTTTAATATTAGAATATATAAAATAAAACTATTATTACAATTTTCAAAAACATGAGCATAAATATTATTTTTCTAAAGTTAGATATGATTTTATAGTAAAGGTAATTTATATATAATATACAGTATCATATTTTTATTTAGGTTATTTAATAATGTGAATAGTTTTTTTTAATTATCAAATCTAAATATACATTTTTAAATTTAATTAAGAGAATATCTAAATGACGAAAATTTAGATACAATTTTTTAGGGGTGATTTATCCTATTTTTCAATGAAAATATGACAAGTATATTTAAATATATTTTAGAGAGTAGAAATAGGAGAAAATTACATATGTGTAGGAGTAAATTATACACTTGTCATATTTTTATTGAAAAATAGTATAAACAATTCCTAAAAAATTATGTCTAAGTTTTCTCCTATCTAAATATACTTATTTATTCTATGAACGTAATTAAAAGAATATCTACATATATTAATTTACTCATGACTTTTTAAATTTAATTAAGAGCATATCTAAATAGAGTTTAATAGTAGAGCAGTAGTGTAAAGAAGTATTACACATATATCTAATCAGAATATTTTAAATAAAGATGTCAATTTGTATTTGTTGACGGGGATCCCTGTGGAGATTATCTATTCGGATGAGGATTTGTTCTCCCGCATGGATGGAGGGAAAAGTTTCCCCGATGATACTTGAGGACGGGTATTGGGAAAGTATCCTCTGCCCTGTGAATTCCCCGACTCCAAACATACTATTTAACTTTTATATTTTATATATTACATATTATATAATTATATAATTTTACATAAAAATATTAATGTATTAGAAAATGAAGAGTCATTAGTTGATCATTTAATTTTTATGATTTATTGTTTCGCAACCCAAATACTCAACCCTACAAAATTTTACCCAATAAATAGAATATCATTGTCTCCTTCTTTTCTTTTCTCAATTATCTTTGTATCTTCCATTCATCATCACCTTTATTCTCATCATTACAGCAACCACTCTCCTTTGTTCATTGTGCTTATGATAATTACTTTTCAAACTCACTTTACTTTCATTAGTAACATGTTTTTCATTCAATTAATAAATTAGTAGTAATTGATTTGCCACACTCACACATAATCAACTACATGCATCGGAAGACGGCGGTACTATGATAGTAAATTAGCGGAAGCATGGTAACAATAAGTTCTGTTAATATTTTTTTTTGTAGAAAAAATATTAGCAACATCAAGTGCTTTTGCTTTTTTTATTGATGCGAGATTTGTTTTTTTTTAAAGAATGATGCAAAATATGTGCTTTATAAAAAAAGAAATAAATAATGAAATACTAATGTCATAATTTTGATCGAAAAGTATATATATTTTCTTAATATTCGACCTCCGCGAATCTCTGTGGGACTGAGGATGGGGGAAAATATTCTCCCGTGGTGGAAATAGAGACGGGGATGGAGAATAAATTTGGGAGTGGACGGGGAGTGGGAAAACATCCTCTGAACATTCTCTGCCTTGTTGACATCCCTAATTTTAAAGTGTCAAATCATATAAATAATTTAAAATTTATAGTCTAACTTAACGGATTACATGATTATCATTGATTGACAGTGTAAAAATAATTTACGACATTATCCATTTTCTCATCTAAATATACTTAAGAGAATATCATATTATTAACTTTTAAACGTTGTTTATTTACTCATGATTTCCTTTAAAAAGTTTAAATTGACTATTCACTACTTTTTCTTGTAAGCAAGATATATTGATAGGAGAATTAAGGGTTCTCAATCTCGATTACAAAAAATATCGAGACAAGGCTCGAAAAAAAGAAAGATTACAATCCAATTGAAACTAAGATAAATAAAACAAAAGGTTTTGCTAAACTCATAAAAGTTACAATTTGGATGTGTAATTTTTCCGATGAAAGACCATCTCCAAACCAAAGCCTTTATGTTCCACACAACATCAAAAATATTCTAATCGTCGTTCCTAAAAATAATGCCATTCCTTAGGATCCAAAAGTTTCAACAAATTACCAACCAAATAACTCCCTCTTTGCCATCCCTCACACTTTTGTGCCTACAATAAGCGCTCCACTTCAAAAAACTCTCTTTGAAATAATTAACCAGAAAATCAACCAACCCAATCCAATAGGCTATCTCCCTCCAAATTAGAACCAAAACTTTACAAGACAAAAGAGAGTGATCCAACGATTCACTAATGTTACCGCAAAAGACGCAAAGACAATCAATAAAAGGTAATTGAATACCCCTAACAAGAAGTAAATCTCTAGTTGGAAGCTTATAATAAAACACCTCAAACCAATAGATTTAGTCTTAAACGGGATATTCACCTTCCAACTCGAATTAAGAGCCATGTAGAATTTGTTGCATGGACCATACGGGATGCGAAACTTACTAGCTATACCATAACAGTTGCTCACGGTGAAATCTCCATGCACATCTCCAACCCACCAGGCAGAATCTACAACATCCGGACACGACTTCACCGGTGACAGAATGGCTACCAGCGCCTGTAGCTCGACCGTGACAACAACATTCTGATGAACTATAGAGGACATACTGAATCCCCCCCCCCCCCCAATGCCACCCATCATCAACCCAACCGCCCATACAAGCTATGGAAACATTCTTCAACTCAGTTAAAGAATATAAAAAGGAAACCTCTCTTTCAAACACAATTCCTCCACCCATTTGGAATGCTAAAAGGAAACATAAAAACCATCACTGATACGGAATCTACAGTTGTTCAGAACAAACTCCTCGGATAATACTTATCAAGATAACACAAATCCCTCCACAAATTTGAAATATTATTGCGCTTCTTTTGAAAATCTCTGAAATTCACAACCTGCAAATTAATATCTCTGTAACATGCTTTTACGACCTTATAGCACAAAGCATCAAATTCGCTAATTCTCTTAATCTCGAGACGGCCTCTCTTAATCGAAAGACAAACATCCCTCTAACTCACCCAATAAATCTTTTTACTTTCCGCCAAACTACCCTAAAGAAAACTACTTTGAATTGTAGTAATCTCCTTAATAATCTTGACTGGGGCTTTGTAAAAAGAAAGCATAAAAATAGAGAGACTAGACAAAACTGATTTAAGAAGAATTATCCTTCCCCCGAAGCAAAGCGTCCAGCCCTTCCAAACCGCTAACTAATTCTTCACTTTATTGAGAAGGCATTTCCATATAAATATTCTTCTTGGATTAGAACCAATGGGGATTCTAAGAAAATAAACTCTTTATCATCCTCTTGGCATGTAAAAAAGGTAGTGGCAATAATCATAAATTTTGGACTAATGTTGATACCAATAAGCTTATTTTTGTGGAAATTAATTCCCAAACCCGATACCAACTTAAACCCTCTGAACACCACCTTAATAGCCCATAAGTGCTTCCAACTACCATCGCCAACCAACAAAGTGTCTCAAATTGAAGAATATCAATAAAACATTTTCCATTAATAATGAATCCCGCAAAATCGCCATTCTCCATGACCTTACTAACTAATCTTATTGGTTAATCAGAACCTGTAAGGTGGTCAGATGATGATCTTCTGTCGGGCTGTAATGTCGAGGAAGAAAAATGGGGGTTGTACCTGCAAGGTACTCCAACGATCAAGTAAGTGTGGGAGCAAAGAGATATAAGCATAATGTTAGGGTTTTAGTGGTGATAATGAATATTGATACATGGCCCTCAGATGTGTGAGGGTTTATATAATGCCCCTAGCGCATGGCTATTGGTTCCTATTTTTGAGCCTACATATGTGAATCCATGAAAATAGGTAACTTCCAAGACTTGGTCATACCGAGCAGGTGTGCCCGTAACTAGTTGTTGATCCCAAGGAGGAGGTAGGTTACGGGCAGCGGTCTGGTCGGTTCCTACTTGTCTGGCCGAGTTCCTAGTCGGGCAGACTGGAAGGCACTCATCGATCATCAAAGGTCAGTATAGGTGTAAGAGGGAAAACGACCGATGGTTCCAAATGAAGGGCGCAGGAGATCTTAGTTGTGTCGTGTGCGCTTTACCGAAGGAGGAATCTAGACTGGGCTCACACAGGCTGTCGGGCCAGTCCAGAACAGTTTTCCCCCAAAGTTGTTTCTTCTGGATACAATAGTGATGACTTTAGCACCTGCTCATAGGATGGGGCATTTTTTTCGAGGGTCATAAGGGTTGCCTATTTCGCCTTTCTCGTGGGGAGACGATGAGTTGGCCGTTTTGAGCTTTGAATCTGAAGAGGTAGTGTGTTTCAGGTAGTGCACTGACGAAGCGGCGCAATGATGGCCTAGGGGCTAGGGTGTAATGATGGCGACCCTAGGGTTCTCTAGGCGTTTTTCTCTCACACGTGGGCGGTCCTAGCTATAAATACGAGAGGAGTAGGGTATTCTGTATTTTTCATTCTTCTGTCATCCTACTCGTTACTGCTTATTTGTTCGACCGCCATTGTTTCTTGGATATTTTTTCTCCCCGCCACCCTTTTCAGCCTTCTTTCTTCTCCGAATGGTAAGATTTCAATTCTTCGTTGTCATTAGAACTTGGTAGTTTATATATTCGTGATTTTAACCTTGGAAATACATGCGGTTAGGGTTAGGATCTTGTCAATTATGGTGTTTTAGACGAGTGTTGGTAGCGGATGGTGGTTCTGTAATTATAGAGACGTCAGAGCCGCCTTGGGTTTTCTCCTGACATTTGCGATGCACTGTTGGTGACCCTTTAGGACTTAGGATGTTTTTGCTGATTGGGGTCTTTCTTGTTGAAGAAGCGTTTGTTTGCTCAGATGTCTTAGTGAGGGTTCTGGTTGGGGATATAGTCCATGTTTATCAGTGCCTTTTCACTTGATTAGTGGTGGAAGTGTGGTTCTGGAGACGATGTTCAACTCACCTCTATCCTCTGCTTTCCAGGTACTATGGTCGACAATATCGGGGATGTTTTTTCATATGGACAAACTGGATCCTCTCATAGCTCTACGGATGATATCTATAGTACTTCGAGTGTCCAGGAGGTTTATGAGGATTAACCGAATAGATCTGATCAGCAGTTAGGGGGAGAGGACGCAAAGATGGCTCCCGTCGATCAGGGTGGCCTGTTTCAGCCCGACGAAGATGAGGACCCATAGTCTTGGGTCACCCAAGATCCTTGGGATTGGGTTTCTTATTTCTTTGAACATCGTGATGAGGTTTTCACCGAGGTATACGCGCACGACGAGGGAGGTCGAGGGGACTATTCGCTTTGGATCCCCGGGAAAGACATTTGGATCTGCTCCAAATATGATAGGAGGTGGATTTGTATGTACGACATCGTATTCCAGAAGATGGGCCTCCGAATCCCCTTTTTAGATTTCCAAGTGGTCGTCTTTCTCCATCTTCGACTGGTTCATTCCCAGTTGCATTTGAATGGGGTTTCTTTCATGCGGGATTTCAACATCGTTTGTAACTACTTGAAGATTGGGGCCACCATCCATATGTTCTTTTACTGTTTCTATCTCCAGAGGAGCAGGATTGATGGTAAGTGGGGATGGGTTGCCCTGAAGCAGGGCAACGGGAAGTTGTTCAAAGCTTACTTGGAGTCTGTCTGACATTTTAAGGACAAATATATTCTGGTGCATCCTTTCTTGAGCAGAGCGATGCTAAACATTTTCAGGACTGCACTGGTATATGATGAGAATGGGGCCCTCATTTTGAACGAGTTTGGAGAGCATGTGAATAAGCTGGCTTACAAGTTCCCTTTCCAGTGGACGAGGAAGCATTTTGATAACAAATTAGGTTCCTATGTCTGGAAGGAGGGGGAGATCGGTGTCAAGGACTAGGAGAGATTTTTCGTCTTGATCGCTTTTGTGGCGCGGATCCCTCGTGTCCAGCGAGCGGGCCAGGGAGGTAAACCGGTAACGGACAAGAATGGGGAGGTCGTATACGAGCCTGGTTTGATAATTGTTAAGGAGCTTCTCTGGAGCGAGGATCCTATCAAATATTTGGGTATTTATGTTTTGAATAGTTATATATCGTCGACGCTTTTTGGGTCCTCTCTCCCGCTCCAGTATCCTCGAAGGAAAAGAGGTCGCGTGTCGAGGGAAGTGTCGATCTGACTGGGGAGAAGGGGAAAGGGAAGTACAACCTGCCCCCTGCTGGCTGGAGAGGGATTTCTTCGAGGGCGCAACTCTTCAACTTCCCCGGGATGAGTCTCTTCACCTTGAGGGTTTGGATCTCCCAGAAAAGTGGTAGGTGTTGGCACATGACGCTGGTGGTCTAATGAGGATATTGGAGATGGTTGTTGCTTACACCGAGGGGAGTTCTTCGCAAGAGGCTGAGCTGAAGAAACATTGGGTTAAGTTGGCCGCGATTGAGAAGGGGAAGAGTGATGAGGAAAAGGCTCGGAAGCTGGTCGAGGAGGATTTGGGGAGGCTCTCCGAGGAGCACAGAACGCTGTTGCTTGAAAATAAAGCTTTGGAGGAAAAGGTAGTGGTCCTGACTGCCGAGGTTGCACCCGCCAAAGACGAGCCAGAGAACACAAAGGATTTGAAGACTCGGGCCGAGCTTGTCGCTCGTTTTCAACTGGGGATGGATGATGCCAAGGCTTCCTCCAAGGGGAGTTTCGAGAATGCGGTGAAGAAGCTATGCGTGCTGAATCCCGGGGTTGAGCTCAACACCTCTGGTATGGGGGTTAATTACTATGTGGCTGCTGAAACAATCGGCTGAAAACCATCAGACAATGCAGTCGCCATCGAATGTATTTTATCCCACATGAATGGAAAGGTAAACATCGAGAAAACATGAGAAGGGAGAAGTCACAGTCTTAAAACTGAGAGATCGAGTAAGGGAGTCTGTTACGCGAGGGAAGGTATTAGCACCCCCACACGCCCGTAGTACTCTACGGTATCCACTCTTGTTATCTATCTTATGGGTGTGTCTAAATCTATGCTTACTGATTACTACTGAGGAAGAATGCATGCAAAAGAAAGGAGAAAATAATGTAGAGAAAATAAAGTTGTGCTTGCTCGGGCCCTACCCAAATGCCTACGTATTCTTTTTTAGGAATCAGAGTTACCGTAGTTCATCTCACATGTTTTGTTTGTTTTTGTTTTTTAACAGAACAATGTTAATTCCTCCTTCTGCCGTAGCTCGACGTTTGGAGACTCACGCGTTGGCACATAAGTAAATTAACATGTCCTTTTCTGAAAATGGTTTTGAGTTACGCCCTCAAGGCAATATGCCATGTTTGATTGGTTTGTATTTTTATTACCTTGAAAAAGGATTTTTTTTGTTAATATGTTTTATGGTTTGCTAAAAAAGAAAGTTTTAGTTTTAGATGCAAGGATGCAAAAGGGGAAGACAACTAAGGGATACTAGCCTAAAATTACCCCTAATGTTATCATGCAATGGTGGCCCTACATCAAGGATGAAAGGGAAATCTCTACCTAATGTTAGCATGCATGACTTACAACCTAAGGTCTAACTTTCATCCGAAAGAAACAAGTACATCCTAAGGGAACATGTTATATACAAGGATAAAATAAGCAAGCTCGAAGGAGCACACACATAAAATAGTAAGGAAAAGAAACGAAATGCTTTAGTCAAGGGGAGCGTATCACCCGAGACAAACAAACGGGAGTAGGATGTAAGACAAAAATGTGATGTCCAAAGCGACTGAACACCTAACCAAGATATAGGAGATCGAGGTAGGTGACAGAAGGAAATATGAACAATCACGGAGTATAAACATCGACCAATGCGAACTCCTGACAAAGTGTGGAGGTTTGATTGCGAAACCCTTTTCCACTTGACGACTCGATACACATGATCTTGGGAACATGTACGAAGCTTAGAACTCGCAAAAAGTGAGCATAGGAACGACACAGACGAAAACTGGTGGGGGTTGATTGCTAACCCTTTCCACTTGTCTTCCCATGAGGACAGGAATGGTTGCCATAAAAAGGACCTAAAACCCTCATCCCTCTATGCAAGCACAAATTTAAACACACGTGCGGAATACCTACTTCAAAGGTAGGGTTTTAAACAAACACAAATAGCATACAGAAATCACACAATACGAAATTTCCCTAAACAGGTCTTTAAATAAACTAGAGGGATTCCTGACATGATCAGTAAAGAAGATCCCCTTCATACATCTCTACCCTACTTCTCATAGCATCGTAAAGCAGTAAAACCCCACTTCTCATGATCTCTAGAAAAGCGATAAAGAAATGCGGTAAAGTGGGGAGAAATATAAAAATAGTAGAGGCGAATTCCAAAGCAAGCAAATCATCGAGAGAAAACAAAAGAGATGGAGAAGCAAGGAGTACGCATCGAGAAATCTTCACCAAGAAACAAACAAAGTCAGAAACGATATCCAACTAAGATAAAAGAAAATGTGTGTTGTGAATGCAACGCGTAATCAGAAGTTCCTGCATAAAGCATAAAAAAATATCACATGAATCAGGAAAACATATAATATGATATGAATTTCTCAGGACGATGAGAAATAAGGTGTGTCGCATCAGAAGCGAGCATAAGCCAAATGCTTTGATCACATAACAATTTGTTATGTTTAATGATCAAAAACACCAAAAAATGTACCTTGCACAATGAACAAACGCGTCAAAAATAACGAGGCACAACGATATAGAAATATGAAAAAAAAACTAAAAGAAAAAGTATTTTTATTAGTTTTTTATGTGAGGAAAATTCATCAAAAAAACTAAATAATTAATTCCTAAAATTGATTACGAAACCAACAAATTTTTATTGATTTTGTAATTTTTTATCATAAAAAAATAAAAGGGCATTCAGCCAGAATTGATTCTAGATAATTTTTATACTGAAATTTATTATACAACTCACTTTTACATAAATTTATCCAAACATAAATCATTTCTGCTAACCTCAATTTTACTAGAATCAATTCTATTGATATCCAATCCAAACACATCCATAGACTGTTCTATGATAAAAATTATTAGCAGCTAATCAGATTCAATATGAAATCTTTAGAAAAAAAACACACACTGGACCACTCATGATTATGACTCGTGTCCTCTATGAACCCTTAATCCCTTATCTCCAAACAACCCCACTAAAACTCATTTTTATCTCTCTGAAATCATAATCACAAAATGAAACCACTTTCAACCAACCTATTAATACCTACCTCTATTATTTAAGCCCACAATTCCACCCTTAAAACGAACCAAAACCCTCTCAACTTTTCTTCTTCTCACACATTTCATCAAACACCTTCCCTCATTTCCATTACCTTCCCTCGCAAACATGACACGAGCGCTAAGAATCCTCACTGAAAACATCAACGCCGCCTCTGTAACAGCATAGTCGCCAGAAGCCGTGGCATTGGAGTCAGACTTCGTCGTGATTCTCGTAGCCTTGCTCTGTGCCTTGATATGCATTGTCAGACTCATCGCCGTAGCCCGATGCGCCTGGCTCCGATGAGACTCTAGCACTGGAAACTCTCCTCAGCAAGCTTTAGCTAACAAAGGACTGAAGAAAAAAGTTCTTCAATCGCTTATAAAATTCGCTTACGTCAATAGCAACCCTACAAAATGGTTGGCGACAACTGAATGCGCGATTTGTCTATCTAATTTCTCCGCAGGCGACGAGATCTGTGTGCTACCGCAGTATGGACACGGATTCCACGTTGCTTGCATAGACAGATGACTGGATTCTTCGCCAGTTCGATTGCAGATTTTTTGTTGACTTGAATTATTGTTGCATCTTCCTATTTCAACTCCTTCCTTCTCAGCAATCTTCCCAGCCATATTGCATGGCATACACACCAAGATTCTGCCATATAATCTGCTTCACATGTCGAAAGAGTTACCATGGGTTGCTTCCTTGACAACCAGGTGAATACAGTGTTTCCCATGAAGAACACATATCCTGAAGTGCTTTTTCGATCATCTATGTCACCACACCAATCAATGTCAGAGTAGCCAGTCAACTTGTATTCTTCTGCTTTTGAATAAAACATTCCAAGTGACACAGTTTCTTGGACATATCGAAGGATTCTCTTTAAAGCTTTCCAGTGTACAAAAACTGGTTCTTCCATGAAATGACTCACAATTCCAACACCCAGCGAAAGATCTGACCTTGTGCATGTGAGGTATTGAAGACTTCCCACCAAGATTAGAAATTTTCTTACTTCGAAACGCTCTCCCCCATCAAATTTCGAAAGCTTCGCTCTTGGTTCCATTGGTGTCGAAATTGGATTGCAGCTTTCCATTTTAAATCTTTTCAGGATATATTTTGCATATTTTTCTTATGAGATGAAGATTCCTGTTTCTTCTTGTCGAACCTCCAAACCAAGAAAGTATTTCATCAGGCCTAAGTCAGTCATCTCAAATTCTTGTGTCATTGTGCCTTTAGATTCTTCTATCATCTGATTATTGTTTCCCAAGAAAATTAAGTCATTTATATAGAGAGAAACAAGCAATATTTTCTCTTTTTTCTTCTGCACATACAAGACATGTTCGTAGGGACATTGCTGAAATTCATTTTCTTTGAAGTATGTGTCAATTTGTGTATTACATGCTCGTGGTTCCTGCTTCAGCCCATAAAGTGCCTTCTTTAGCTTTAGCACCTTTCCTTTATTTTCGATTTTCATGTATCCAGGTGGTTGTTCGACATAAACTTCTTCTTCAAGCACGCCATTCAAAAAAAGCTGACTTGACATCCATCTAATATATTTGCCATTTGTATTGAGCAGCTTGAGATATGAGTAGTCGAATTGTCTTCATTCTCGCAACAGGTGCAAACACTTCATCATAGTTGATTCCTGCTTTCTGCTTGTATCCTTTCGCCACAAGTCGTGCCTTATATCTTTCGATTTCACCTTGTGCGTTTATCTTTTTCTTGAGCACCCACTTCACACCAATTGTTTGACTTTGTTTTGGTAACTCTGTTAGTTCCCAAGTATCATTGCGTTCGATGGCCTTAATTTCTTCATTCATATCATCCTTCCAATTTTTGTTTCTTACTGCTTCGTCGAAACTGACATCTTCAGTGTCTGCCAACAAACATACTAGATACACTTCTTCTATGTTTTCATACAAGTCTTATAAACTTTGCAACCTGGGTTGTAAGAGTCCATCTTCATCATTAGAGTCTTCTGGTTCTGTCGAAGTGTTTTTTGATATAACACCTGGTAATTCGACCATAACTCCAGTCGAGTTGTTCCAGTCCCACTTGCTTCCTTCGTTTACTTGAACATCTCTACTCACTATCACATGTTTGTTTATTGGGTTGAAAATTTTGTAACCTTTCATTTTCTCATCATACCCAATGAGTATGTATTTCTGACTCTTATCTTCTAGCTTTGTTCTTCTTTGATCAGGTACATGTGCATTAGCCACACTTCCAAACACTTTGAAATGAGACACAGTTGGATTTTGTCCGCTCCAAGCTTTTTGAGGTGTTAAATCTCCCAACTTCGAATTTGGACATCTATTTTGAACGTAGATTGCATATTGTACAACTTCTGCCCAAAATTCCTTCGACATGTTATTGCTCTTAAGCATTGATCGAATAATGTAGAGGACTGTTTGATTCTTTCTTTCTGCCACACCATTTTGTTGAGGTGAGTATGCTATAGTCAGAAATCTCCTTATGCCTTGCTCTTCACAGTACTTCATAAAGGCTGTCGAAGTATACTCCCCACCTCTGTCTGATCGAAGAGCTTTGATGTGCCTATCTGTTGCTTTCTCCACAATTATCTTAAACTTCTTGAATACTTCGAAGGATTCTGAATTTTCTTTCAGAAAATACACCCAAGTTTTCCTTGAGAAATCATCAATAAAGGATATAAAGTACCTTTTGCCACTGAAGAATTCTGGGGTAATTGGTCCACATATGTCAGTGTGAATCAATTCTAGAATCTGTTTAGCCTAATATTCTGCCTTCCTTTGAAATGAGGTTCTCATTTGTTTTCCAAACACACATTCTTCACAGAACTTTCCTTCGAATTCTACGTCTGGCAGTCCATGCACCATATTTTTCTTTGCTAACCTCCTTAGTCCAGCATGATGTAGATGACCAAAACGTAGATGCCACATGGATGCTTGGTCTTCGACATTGACTTGCGAATACTTTTCTCGAATGCTTCTCAAATTCAACTTGTACATTTGATTTCTCCCTATTTCGACTTGTGCAACCAGACGTCCTGACTTGTCTTTTAAGTGCAAAATTCGATCTTCCATGAGTATCGAATAACCCTTTTCTCTGAGTTATCCCAGATTCAAAATATTTGCTTTGAGGTTTGGTATATAGTACACATCTTGGATTGATCCTATCAAATCATCCTTCTGCAAGAAATTAATTGTTCCTTTTCCTTCGACCATTACTTTCGACGCATCTCCAAAGGAAACATAACCATCCTCAATTTTATTTATTTCTTTGAACAAGTGCTTATGACCACACATATGATTACTTGCTCCTGAGTCCTGGTACCACATAATGTCATTTTCTGTATCTGCTTCCTTTTGAGTCATTAACATAAATCCTTCATTCAATTTTGTTTCTAGGGCAAGATTTGTTGTTTCTTCTATATTTCTTCTGAATCGACAATCTTTTGTAAGATGTCCCACTTTACCCCAGTTGTAGAAACTGTAGGAGTTGCAATATTTCACATAGTGCCCCTATTTGTTACATTTGTAACATTCGGTATTATTGTAATTCGACCTACCACCTTTCTGGCCACGTCCTCTGCCACACCAGTTTTGTTGGCTTGATTGTCCTCTGTCGAAGTTGTTATTTTGGTAACTTCGACCACCATTACGTTCTCCATGACCATGTCCTCTCCCACGCCAATTTTGAGAGAAAAGTGCCTTTTCGTCTCTGTTGGGTTTTGCATCCTCAAGTGTCTCCTCCTTCTTCTTTATTTTGTGTTGATCATGTCCCTCAAGTGAACCAGCAACTACTTCGACGGTGATTTTCGAAAGATCCTTCGCCTCTTCTATTGCGTGTTGTACCCCAAAATTTGCCCTCCCATATTCTTCAAGAAATTGCCAAGTCATGCTTCAAAATTCCCCAAAGGTTGCATAGTTCAAGGGCCTCCTAAGCAGTCAAAATTAGGGTTTTGGTCCTGATCAAGAAAATGAAGTTTCCCAAAGGTCCAATCAAGTCCCACATGCCTACAAATATGGTCAAGCATCCTCATACCAAGTTTCAAGACTTTCAGCACAAAATTGCACAGTCAAAACCCTAATTGCACTACAGTCAATTGTAGGGGCAAAATGGTCATTTGACAGTCAAAAGTTCAAATTTTTGGTCAACATCTCATTTTGAAGCCACAAACATCATTTGATCAATGCTTGATCATGATTCTCAAAGCTTGGCTCAAAAATCATCAAGATGCAAAAGTTTCCTTATTTGGACAGTTGAAAAAGTCAACTGTAAATTGACCAGGGCATAACTTTCACATGGATTATCAGAAAAATTCCATCCAAAGCTCATTTTGAAGAGAAAGACATTTCCTACAACTCATCTTCATACTTCAAGTCCAAGAAATGCTCTCACAAAAAGTTATCAATTTCAACATTATAGGTCATTTTCAAAAGTCAACAAAAAGGGACTTTAAGTCAAAGGCCATAACTTGAGATTGGTAAATCAAAATGACATGGGACCAAAGGCATTGGTTATAGGACTCAAAGACCTTTCCAAAATGTCCAAGAACATGAGCAAATCTTAAATATTGAGCAAGTTATGCCTTGTGGAAGTTGGGAAATTTTTGGATATTTTGAAAAGTCAACATTGATTCAAATGACCTAAAATTGCTAATGGGCCTCTTTTTCTTCCACAATTCATCATCCCAAGCATGCACACGACCATTTGGCCCAAAGGGAAGTTTTTTATTATTTTTATTTATTTATTTGAATTTTTTATTACAATTAATTCATTTAAACTAAATAAAATATGAAAAAATGCTAAACTAATGAAATAAAATCTTTTTGTGCAGAAAATACTCTCATTGGACACTCAAATTCGTGCATGATCAATTAGGTAAGGATTGGATATGATTTGATATCAATTTGCATGAAAAGATTAGAAAATATCATGGCTTAAAAATGAAAGATTACATTCATCAATTCATGGATCTTGGACCAATTTTATTTGACCTAATCATTCATACATAAGTACCAAACGCAACCCTAATGCCATTGACAAAAAAAAGCTGCGCAGAAACTCCATTAGAAAACTTGACTTTTTGGTGAAAAATCTCAAAACTGAAAACAGGGTTAGAGTTTGATTCAAGCCAAAACAACGATCCTATCACATTCCTGGGACATCAAGGAACCTTCCTGGATCAAGAACACAGTCCCTAACCCTTTGAATCATTGTACAGAAGTCAAGTTTTTCTCATTTTTTTTCATAATCGTATTTCAAGATTTAGACATTTTCATTGCATATTTTTAATGAATTCATACTAATTGATATGTCCTGAAGCTAACCATCTACTTTAATTGTGTTTTTATCGCCTCTATGCGAATCTACCATTATCGTGTTTTAGGGTTTATGGAGCTTTGAATTGGGGGTTTTTGAATACAGCAAAATTGGGACACTTGAATACCACCATTGAATCAAGCATATTTGGACGAAGAGAAATAAACCCTCGCGCCTAATTTATGAGGCCTTATGGCCTATTCGCTATTTTCTCTAATGATATGTTATAGAACGGTTCAAAACCGTTGCTTATTGTCTTTGTGTTTCAGGAAAAATCAAGCCAAGGAAGAAGAAGGCGAGGTGGCTATCCATGATTGGAGCGTTTAAATTTTTCGCGCGTAAAGAGCACTAGCGCTTGGATTTATTTTATAATATTTGTTTGATATCTAACATACAGAAAACGCGTTTGGAACGGTTGGCAAGCATAGGCATTGGTAATGTTCAGGACCTGGGTTCGAGCCCCAGGTCCCCACCCCCTTTCATATTATTTTCTATTTAATGTTCCTATGCAGCTTCAATACCAAAGCGCACCATGCATCCCCTAAATCAAACCTGCCACGCGTTCAATCTCTTCAATCAAGGGCCAGTGTCTGTGGAACATGGTGGACTATGGTCAGCGCATGTGCATAATTCCTGGAAAGTCAAAGAGGCCAAGGACAAATGGGCCTGAATCACTACAACAAACCCTCACAATTAGGGGCAGACCCCCTAGGTTTGCCATTATTTTTTATTCTTTCTTTTGCATTATTATTATTTTCTTTTAATTATTGTCTTTTAATTCAATTATTTTCATAAAAATACAAAACAATAAAAAAATCAGAAAAGCTAAAAAATAATAAATATTTTATTTTAGTATTTTTGTAAATAAATTCATTAACTCACTTAGTTTTAAATTAGGTTTTAATCTTAACTTTCTTAATAAAAATCTAAAAAATATAGAATTAGGGTTTAATTAATGATAATTTTTTTATCCTTTTTTATTTTCTTTCATGATAATTAAATATTAAATATTTATTTTTATTTTATAATTAAATTGCATGTAAATTAATTAGGGTTAATTTTAGGTTAAAACTTTAACGTGTTTTCATAATAAATTAAAAACAACTAGAATCAGGGTTAGCTTCTTATTTTAATTAATTCTTTTTCATTAAAATCATAAAATACCAAAAAATACCAAAAACAATTTCTTTTCTTTTTTTAATTAATTAATTTCATCATTTAATTTAATTTTGCAAAAAGGGTCCAACGCCCTCGTTTTAATTCTTATTTAATTCGCATATTTATTTTTATTTCTTTGTAATATTTATGTATCTCTCCCAAGGCCTTGTAAATTAATTTCTTGCACTTTACTTTTCTTTTAATTCTTTATTTTCCTGTCAAATCGGGTTCTGGAAATTTTGGCGATGTGAACCCGCGCCTTTTGTAATAGCTTAGAACTTTACTTTTCTCGCACTTTTAACTGTTAACCAAGACATGAAAGAATGAATGGACAAAAATAAAAACAAACGCTAGATCACCAATAACATGACAAAAGACAAAAATATCTGAAAACGGCACACAAATCACACACCACCCCTAGGGTACGCCTCACTGTTGCCTTGCCTCGAAAGGTGATCGTCGAGTAGAGGATGTCTTAGTAAGTCCTCATGGTCCGGGAACCTGGCATGAGGGTAGCTTCTAAGGTGTCTTCCCATTGCTCTGGTGATCACCATGTCCCGAACCTCGAATTGACCCGAACACCTCCAACGGTGGTGCTACCTACCTCTCAATGGTGGGATGGCACTACTTTAAAGGACATCTACACAGACGAATTCCTTAGGGTAGGTAGACGACTCTAGATACTTGCTCTAAACTTCAAAACAAATTCCAAAAATACTTTTCACACCGACACCTTTTCAAAAAGCTTTCGAAAGCAACTTTTCAAACACTCTTGAGGACCGATACAAGAGTCGAACTGAAATTTTCAAAGAAACTTTTTTAAAACCCACAATTGAAAAGCAAACAAACCATTTTTGAAAACACAAATGAGCAAGTATCTAAGAGCCCATAGATAACCATGGATAGAAAGGGTGCTAATACCTTCCCTTTCTATAATCTACCTCCTGAACCGAGAGCAATATCTTTAAGGAATTTTTCTGTGCTTTTGTCCTTTCCATTTGGAGAAAATAAAAGACGGTGGCGACTCTTGCTTCCGCGACATTTCGCGAACCAGCTTTAAACAGTCAGTTCCAGATCCACCGATCACAGAACTGGCGACTCTGCTGGGGATACTTAAAGTGAGGGGTACCTTAGGGATAGTTCATAACTGTGTTTTCAATTGTATTGATTTTCTTGCTTTAAATTGTGGGACTGTCTTGGGAGTTCTATAGATCCTAACCCGGATCTGAGGATACCTTCTTAGAAAGTAGCAACAAGGCTGCGAGGGAATTGTGCGGGGTATACCGACATGGTTGAAACAGTCTGCTACGTTGATGTGGCACTTTGGTGTGTACCGGTAACCCTTGAGTTCAGTCAAGGAGAGTACGGGGCCTCCGCGTGGTGTCGTGAAGCATCAACAGACCTTAGGAACCTTAATTGAACTATCTTGGCCTCTTTAGGGTAGTGAGATAACTGACTTTGGTACAGTCCGAGGTTGGTTGATACTCGATACTACACTCAATTGAGGGTTGCTTTCCTGGAATATTTCGGTCGCCAGTTCAGTGGCTAAATCGAAACGATGAACAATGAAAGCAATCCAGTGATATTGGGACCCTTAGAACCCGGTTACTTCTAATAGGACAGGTTGAGCCCACCAACTTCAAGAGGGTAATACCCAGACCCCATGCTGGCCTAAACTCTAAGGGTTTCTCTTGTGTGACTTGTGTGCCTTCGTACTTGACTATTTGCATGCTTGTTGTCTGACACTTGAGCTTCTTGCAGGTTTTGTTTGTAGTCCTTAATTAGGACTCATAACAAGGTCTACCGAGTTTCTTGCAGGTTTCGTTTATAGTCCTTAATTGGGACTCATGACAGGTTTTACTTGAGTTTCTTGCAGGTTCTGTTTATAGTCCTTAATGGGACTTATGACCCTTGGAAGAAAGACTCTCAACAAATATGAAGTTTCTTTCAATCAAGCTACCGTATCCTAGCTCTAACAAATTTCTTGTTTACCCCGCGAGATCCTTGAAAACATTGCATGCATATCATACATATCATTGCATAACAGGTACCCTTGTTGCAGGTCACTTACCCTCCCTGCTGTTTATTTCAGCCATGGCTTCCCAACAAGATAACCAGGACCTTCACACTCAAGAGACTCAGTTCAAAGAGATCTTCCTAAGCCTATCCGAGGGGCAGGAAGAGTTGAGGACACTCCTCATGGGGAATCTGATCAGAAAAAGTCCTGAAGATGATAAGGACGAACAGCTGAAACGTCTACAAGCTGAGGTAGACACATTGAAGACCCAGATGCTGGGGCAAAGGGCTCTCATCCAAGGTTTAGCTCAGGAGCAAGGAGAGCTGAGGGCCATGATCAGTCAGCTTCATCAAGACAGGAGGCAACCAGCCCAAGTCAGGGACCAGGTCATTGAACAGCTTCCGAGAGGACAAAGGTTTGGTTTAATGAGAGGGCCTCTCCAAACTGCTACTACTTCACAGGTCCAACAACGACCTCGCCAAGAACAACGGGCTGATCAGAGTAAGCCAGACAAGCCTAAAAGGCAGTTCACCAAACTCAACGTGTCACCGTCTCAAGCTTTACAACAATTGTTGAGGTTGAATCTGGTGACGTTAAGGGACCCTCCTAAGCGTCTCAACACAACCTCCCTAAAGTACAATCCTGAGGAAAGATGTGCATACCACTCTGACAGTCCAGGACATGACACCGACGACTGCTGGGCTTTGAAGAATAAGATTCAAGATCTGATTAATGAAAGAGCTGTGGATTTCACCCAGATGGGCCAGGCTGAATGCTCCTGCCATCCCTACAAGATGCACCAGTCGAAGTAATAAGCATTGAGACTGGAAGACTTGTGTTTATTAGAATTTTCAAGTTGTAACTTTCTTTTAACTGTTCAAACATTTATTCATGATTAAACGTTGTTAGTTCATTAATGCATCGCATATGTCTGTTTTGAAGCAATATATTCGCATTCACTATATGCAAACTGTTTTCATATTTTTTGCTGATGTCAACTCTTGATCTAAAATTCTAAAGCCTCTTGAGGGAGGATGACGAAAACGATACCACAATCTACAGTATGCTTTTGAACCGACCCCGCTGATGAGGTACAGGCATTGTTTCAAATCCTAAACACTGGAGTTATAAGGAAGATAATCCCTCGTCAACCCCTTTGAGCCAAAGAGGTAGGAGTTTTTCTTTTCGAAAATTTAAACCCTTAATCATAACCCGGGGCAGGGTAGTTCTCTCAGTTGATCCAAGTGCGCAACAAATGGCACCAAAGAGATCCTTACGAAAAAGGACAGTGATGGTTCCGAATAATCAAAAAAAAAAAAGGCAGTCATTATCTTTCAAAATAAAAGCCCAAAAAGTCAAAACCTATAAAGGGGACTTACGAAACCGGGGCATCTCGCTGACTGTAATTCCAAAAAAGGAAACAGCTCAGGCAAAAAAGAAAGAGATAACAAAAATAAAAAAGAAAGAGGTCATACAAACCCTCAACAAAAAGGAAATGACTGCCCATTCAAAATAAATCATCAATATCCGAACCATCACCGGAAAATCAGAGCAAAGACTCAAACAAGGTCTAACGTATGATCAACTGAGTTTAGGTTTGCAGAACATCACGAAGAGCGGGTGGGTACAAATAAAATTTGAGCCTTTATCCTTTGTTTCTTAAACCGTGAACCAAGCCACGTTATAACCCTTAAAAGTCCTAGCTGAAGCATGGGTTAGTTCGAAAGCATACTGTTACGAAAGGTATCCTGACTCCTTAAGGCTTACGGTAAATACGGAGTTGACATCACGTTTTACAAACATTCACTTGTTTTATGAAAAATGCATTTCCAAAAACTTCGAAACAGACATAAGCTTTGCATTTTTAACATAACTTTGTTTGCATATGACTTTTTGTTTGAACAACATAGAAATTCGCACGACGAATGCCTAATGAACAGAAGTACTTCCAATCAAGGGACATGACATGATCAGCATCCATCATCTAGGGGCAGTCCAGTCAAGATTCGGAGAATCTCTCAAAGGCCAAATAGCCTGGGGCAAATCTCCGCCTAAGTCACTTGGGGCATTCCAACAAGGAACCTTGCTTGATCAAACACCTTCTGGTGGCAGGACAAAAACACTTCTAACAGGGGCAACTCCCTACATTCTGAGAGCATGGACATAGTCGAAAAAATACTACGCAAAATCAAAAGACCCGCTAGGTTGACACACCTAGGCAAAAATAAGGGCTTCCCGGCGAACCAAAAGGGTTCAGGCAAATGAAGGGATGAAACAAAAAGAATCTGTACACCTGGCAAGTCGAAAACCTGAAAAGGCGGCTTGGGCAAAAATGGGTATCCCAGTGGACTGAAAACCCGAAAGGGCGGTCCAGGCAAAAATTAGGGATCCAAGCGTACGACTATGTCCTGTCATCTTATCACTTGCCTACCAGAAGAAGGGTTGCCCATCAACAACTATCAGCGCCTCACAAGTCTTCCTCTCCCACCTCAGAAACAGGGGCAATAAAGAGTTGTCTAAGCAATCTAATTGTTCTGTCCTCCAAGGTATCAAGGTGAATTCAGCTGAAGAACATAACCAGTACATCCCAATTCCCCAGAGGGTGAGCCAGCAAGTCAGTACACTCTCCTCAAGTAAAGCTATACAATCAAACCTTAAGGAAGTTGGGTATCCTCCAGCAGATCTCAACATTCCCCAGCAGCATATATGCACTCTTAACAGGCATCCCCGACAGTCTTGGTCTAAAGATTGTTCCCCGGCGGTATATCAAACATTCAAAGGAATCACTTCCCCCGTAGTTCAAAACTTCCCCAAGAGAGTCTAATCCAATTTCCCCAGGAAAGTTGGAATTCATCTCCCCAAGCAGTAAGCTTATCCCCAGTAGATTCTGGAAGCTTATCCTCGCAGAGCACGAATGTGTCTCCCGACTTTATTCAAAGAGTTATTTCCTTACCAGGATATAACTGGGTTATCCTCAGCCAAAAGCCACGAAAAGAGCGTCCTCGATGAAGTCTCCTTATCCCCAGCGAAGTCTATCAGCACTTCCAACACAACAATGGTATCCCCAGCAAGTTATTATCAACAATTCAGCAAAGTATCTCTCTCCCCACAGAGTATTGCTCCCCAGCAAGATCGCTAGAGTGCTTTTCTCCCTGCAGAATATTCCATTCGCCAAGTTTATTCCCCAACGGAGTTATCTTCTCCTACCGGTATTCTTACAGCTATCATCCCCAGCGGAAGCGAAATCTATTCTTCAACATCAGCCCAGGATATGACTTCCCGGCACCCGTCAAGGATTTACTTTCCTAGACGAAAACATACATTCCTAAACATCACATACATCATTATAGCATGCCTAGACGCATCATATCTTACAAATCTCATTTATGTTGAGAACATCATTACTTGATCCATATCATGCATCGCATATGACTGACCTTTACCTTTCAGGAAAGATCCAGTTAAATTCTCAATCATATTTCAAGACCTAGACCGGATCAGTTAAATCGACTCCAAAGATTTCTCTGTTTCTTATCCAGTCAAAGGCCTTCTCTGGTTCAGTCAGATCGACTCCAAAGATCTCCCTGTTTCTTACCCAATTGAAGACATTCAAGACCTAGACCGGTTCAGTTAATCGACTCCAAAGATTTCTTATCCAGTCCAAGGCCTTCTCTAGTCCAGCTAAATCGACCCCAAACAGTTTTTTCTGATGAAGACTCAGTAGAAGTTATCCAAGGTTTTTCTCAAACGTTTTCTTTTGAGATTATAATTTCCTATGGTTCTCTCCCCGATCCTGCGGAGACGATAATTCCATTCCAGGTTTTTCTCAAACGTTTGCTTTTGAGATTATAATTGCCTATGGTTCTCTCCCCAATGCTGCGGAGATGATAATTCCATCCCAGGTTTTTCTCAAACGTTTGCTTTTGAGATTATAATTTCCTATGGTTCTCTCCCCGATGCTGCGGAGACGATAATTCCATTTCAGGTTTTTCTCAAACGTTTGCTTTTGAGATTATAAATTCCTATGGTTCTCTCCCCGATCCTGCTGAGACGATAATTCCATTCCAGGTTTTTCTCAAACGTCCACTTTTGAGATTATAATTTCCTATGGTTCTCTCCCCGATCCTGCGGAGATGATAATTCCATTCCAGGTTTTTCTCAATGAATGTTATTGAGATTATAATTTCCTATGGTTCTCTCCCCAATGCTGCGGAGATGATAATTCCATTCCAGGTTTTTCTCAATGAATGTTATTGAGATTATAATTTCCTATGGTTCTCTCCCCAATCCTGCGGAGACGATAATTCCATTCCAGGTTTTTCTCAAACGTCCGCTTTTGAGATTATAATTTCCTATGGTTCTCTCCCCGATCCTGCAGAGACGATAATTCCATTCCAGGTTTTTCTCAAACGTCCGCTTTTGAGATTATAATTTCCTATGGTTCTCTCCCCAATGCTGCGGAGACGATAATTCCACTCCAGGTTTTTCTCGATGATTGCTATTGAGATTATAATTGCCTATGGTTATCTCCCCGATACTGCGGAGATGGTAATTCCCACCAAGATTTCGCTCAATGATTGCTGTTGAAGTGAAGTTATCCAAGATTTTCTCAACAATTGCTGTTGAGGTTAAGGTTATCCAAGGTTCTCTCACCGTTCCTGCCGAGGTAGTAACCATCCCTGGTTCATTCATTGCCGTTTGAAGCTCCAGATCCAGCTCCTGTAACCAGTCAGAATACATCTATACAAAGAGTTTGAAGACCAGCCCCGTAACAAGTCAGGTAATCATTTTCTTTTTGCAGGTATGCAAGTTCTCGCTAAGGAATCTCTTACGCGATCAACATCCAGATGGCATCTATAAGCCCATCATCCTATTCATCAACCTCTAAATGGCATCTATAAGCCCATTCCCATCATCACACTGCTACTATGTGAGCGCAAATTTCTGGGCACTCTAGTGTTCAATCATCTCCCACCCTCGGATTACGAAAGGCACGTCAGCCAATCTGCATCCTCAGGTCTAAGAAGATTGAACAGGGGCAACTGTTGTACCCCAAAATTTGCCCTCCCATATTCTTCAAGAAATTGCCAAGTCATGCTTCAAAATTCCCCAAAGGTTGCACAGTTCAAGGGCCTCCTAAGCAGTCAAAATTAGGGTTTTGGTCCTGATCAAGAAAATGAAGTTTCCCAAAGGTCCAATCAAGTCCCACATGCCTACAAATATGGTCAAGCATCCTCATACCAAGTTTCAAGACTTTCAGCACAAAATTGCACAGTCAAAACCCTAATTGCACTACAGTCAACTGTAGGGGCAAAATGGTCATTTGATAGTCAAAAGTTCAAATTTTTGGTCAACATCTCATTTTGAAGCCACAAACATCATTTGATCAATGCTTGATCATGATTCTCAAAGCTTGGCTCAAAAATCATCAAGATGCAAAAGTTTCCTTATTTGGACAGTTGAAAAAGTCAACTATAAATTGACCAGGGCATAACTTTCACATGGATTATCAGAAAAATTCCATCCAAAGCTCATTTTGAAGAGAAAGACATTTCCTACAACTCATCTTCATACATCAAGTCCAATAAATGCTCTCACAAAAAGTTATCAATTTCAACATTATAGGTCATTTTCAAAAGTCAACAAAAAGGGACTTTAAGTCAAAGGCCATAACTTGAGATTGGTAAATCAAAATGACATGGGAACAAAGGCATTGGTTAGAGGACTCAAAGACCTTTCCAAAATGTCCAAGAACATGAGCAAAGTTTAAAAATTGAGCAAGTTATGCCTTGTGGAAGTTGGGAAATTTTTGGATATTTTGAAAAGTCAACATTGATTCAAATGACCTAAAATTGCTAATGGGCCTCTTTTTCTTCCACAATTCATCATCCCAAGCATGCACACGACCATTTGGCCCAAAGGGAAGTTTTTTATTATTTTTATTTATTTATTTGAATTTTTTATTACAATTAATTCATTTAAACTAAATAAAATATGAAAAAATGCTAAACTAATGAAATAAAATCTTTTTGTGCAGAAAATACTCTCATTGGACACTCAAATTCGTGCATGATCAATTAGGGAAGGATTGGATATGATTTGATATCAATTTGCATGAAAAGATTAGAAAATATCATGGCTTAAAAATCAAAGATTACATTCATCAATTCATGGATCTTGGACCAATTTTATTTGACCTAATCATTCATACATAAGTACCAAACGCAACCCTAATGCCATTGACAAAAAAAAGCTGCACAGAAACTCCATTAGAAAACTTGACTTTTTGGTGAAAAATCTCAAAACTGAAAACAGGGTTAGAGTTTGATTCAAGCCAAAACAACGATCCTATCACATTCCTGGGACATCAAGGAACCTTCCTGGATCAAGAACACAGTCCCTAACCCTTTGAATCATTGTACAGAAGTCAAGCTTTTCTCATTTTTTTCATAATCGTATTTCAAGATTTAGACATTTTCATTGCATATTTTTAATGAATTCATACTAATTGATATGTCCTGAAGCTAACCATCTACTTTAATTGTGTTTTTATTGCCTCTATGCGAATCTACCATTATCGTGTTTTAGGGTTTATGGAGCTTTGAATTGGGGGTTTTTGAATACAGCAAAATTGGGACACTTGAATACCACCATTGAATCAAGCATATTTGGACGAAGAGAAATAAACCCTCGCGCCTAATTTATGAGGCCTTATGGCTTATTCGCTATTTTCTCTAATGATATGTTATAGAACGGTTCAAAACTGTTGCTTATTGTCTTTGTGTTTCAGGAAAAATCAAGCCAAGGAAGAAGAAGGCGAGGTGGCTATCCATGATTGGAGCGTTTAAATTTTTCGCGCGTAAAGAGCACTAGCGCTTGGATTTATTTTATAATATTTGTTTGATATCTAACATACAGAAAACGCGTTTGGAACGGTTGGCAAGCATAGGCATTGGTAATGTTTAGGACCTGGGTTCGAGCCCCAGGTCCCCACCCCCTTTCATATTATTTTCTATTTAATGTTCCTATGCAGCTTCAATACCAAAGCGCACCATGCATCCCCTAAATCAAACCTGCCACGCGTTCAATCTCTTCAATC
This sequence comes from Vicia faba, assembly GCA_948472305.1. Classification (NCBI taxonomy): domain Eukaryota; kingdom Viridiplantae; phylum Streptophyta; class Magnoliopsida; order Fabales; family Fabaceae; genus Vicia; species Vicia faba. The sequence goes on from OX451735.1 coordinate 166,726,249, forward strand.
AAGGGCCAGGGTCTGTGGAACATGGTGGACTATGGTCAGCGCATGTGCATAATTCCTGGAAAGTCAAAGAGGCCAAGGACAAATGGGCCTGAATCACTACAACAAACCCTCACAATTAGGGGCAGAGCCCCTAGGTTTGCCATTATTTTTTATTCTTTCTTTTGCATTATTATTATTTTCTTTTAATTATTGTCTTTTAATTCAATTATTTTCATAAAAATACAAAACAATAAAAAAATCAGAAAAGCTAAAAAATAATAAATATTTTATTTTAGTATTTTTGTAAATAAATTCATTAACTCACTTAGTTTTAAATTAGGTTTTAATCTTAACTTTCTTAATAAAAATCTAAAAAATATAGAATTAGGGTTTAATTAATGATAATTTTTTATCCTTTTTTATTTTCTTTCATGATAATTAAATATTAAATATTTATTTTTATTTTATAATTAAATTGCATGTAAATTAATTAGGGTTAATTTTAGGTTAAAACTTTAACGTGTTTTCATAATAAATTAAAAACAACTAGAATCAGGGTTAGCTTCTTATTTTAATTAATTCTTTTTCATTAAAATCATAAAATACCAAAAAATACCAAAAACAATTTCTTTTCTTTTTTTAATTAATTAATTTCATCATTTAATTTAATTTTTCAAAAAGGGTCCAACGCCCTCGTTTTAATTCTTATTTAATTCGCATATTTATTTTTATTTCTTTGTAATATTTATGTATCTCTCCCAAGGCCTTGTAAATTAATTTCTTGCACTTTACTTTTCTTTTAATTCTTTATTTTCCTGTCAAATCGGGTTCTGGAAATTTTGGCGATGTGAACCCGCGCCTTTTGTAATAGCTTAGAACTTTACTTTTCTCGCACTTTTAACTGTTAACCAAGCCATGAAAGAATGAATGGACAAAAATAAAAACAAACGCTAGATCACCAATAACATGACAAAAGACAAAAATATCTGAAAACGGCACACAAATCACACACCACCCCTAGGGTACGCCTCACTGTTGCCTTGCCTCGAAAGGTGATCGTCGAGTAGAGGATGTCTTAGTAAGTCCTCATGATCCAGGAACCTGGCATGAGGGTAGCTTATAAGGTGTCTTCCCATTGCTCTGGTGATCACCATGTCCCGAACCTCGAATTGACCCGAACACCTCCAACGGTGGTGCTACCTACCTCTCAATGGTGGGATGGCACTACTTTAAAGGACATCTACACAGACGAATTCCTTAGGGTAGGTAGACGACTCTAGATACTTGCTCTAAACTTCAAAACAAATTCCAAAAATACTTTTCACACCGACACCTTTTCAAAAAGCTTTCGAAAGCAACTTTTCAAACACTCTTGAGGACCGATACAAGAGTCGAACTGAAATTTTCAAAGAAACTTTTTTAAAACCCACAATTGAAAAGCAAACAAACCATTTTTGAAAACACAAATGAGCAAGTATCTAAGAGCCCATAGATAACCATGGATAGAAAGGGTGCTAATACCTTCCCTTTCTATAATCTACCTCCTGAACCGAGAGCAATATCTTTAAGGAATTTTTCTGTGCTTTTGTCCTTTCCATTTGGAGAAAATAAAAGACGGTGGCGACTCTTGCTTCCGCGACATTTCGCGAACCAGCTTTAAACAGTCAGTTCCAGATCCACCGATCACAGAACTGGCGACTCTGCTGGGGATACTTAAAGTGAGGGGTACCTTAGGGATAGTTCATAACTGTGTTTTCAATTGTATTGATTTGCTTGCTTTAAATTGTGGGACTGTCTTGGGAGTTCTATAGATCCTAACCCGGATCTGAGGATACCTTCTTAGAAAGTAGCAACAAGGCTGCGAGGGAATTGTGCGGGGTATACCGACATGGTTGAAACAGTCTGCTACGTTGATGTGGCACTTTGGTGTGTACCGGTAACCCTTGAGTTCAGTCAAGGAGAGTACGGGGCCTCCGCGTGGTGTCGTGAAGCATCAACAGACCTTAGGAACCTTAATTGAACTATCTTGGCCTCTTTAGGGTAGTGAGATAACTGACTTTGGTACAGTCCGAGGTTGGTTGATACTCGATACTACACTCAATTGAGGGTTGCTTTCCTGGAATATTTCGGTCGCCAGTTCAGTGGCTAAATCGAAACGATGAACAATGAAAGCAATCCAGTGATATTGGGACCCTTAGAACCCGGTTACTTCTAATAGGACAGGTTGAGCCCACCAACTTCAAGAGGGTAATACCCAGACCCCATGCTGGCCTAAACTCTAAGGGTTTCTCTTGTGTGACTTGTGTGCCTTCGTACTTGACTATTTGCATGCTTGTTGTCTGACACTTGAGCTTCTTGCAGGTTTTGTTTGTAGTCCTTAATTAGGACTCATAACAAGGTCTACCGAGTTTCTTGCAGGTTTCGTTTATAGTCCTTAATTGGGACTCATGACAGGTTTTACTTGAGTTTCTTGCAGGTTCTGTTTATAGTCCTTAATGGGGACTCATAACAGGGTTTATCCATACTACCCCATGCATCATAACATCATACCATTGCATACATCTTAACCCATTTTAAGGATCTCAAGGGCTTGTGATGCAGGTCATGATGAATCAAACGTCTAGCAAGGGGCAAAGAGGATTTATTTTCCTCTAGCCAAAGTTGTCAGAGGCTATGACCCACTTGATATGGTGAGCTTTGACTCCTGAAAAAGGTTCCCCCAGCCAAAGTTGTTTGGAAAGCAAAATAAGGTTGATGACTTGAGGCACGGGCTATGACCCACTGGATATGGTGAGCCTTTGACCCTTGGAAGAAAGACTCTCAACAAATATGAAGTTTCTTTCAATCAAGCTACCGTATCCTAGCTCTAACAAATTTCTTGTTTACCCCGCAAGATCCTTGAAAACATTGCATGCATATCATACATATCATTGCATAACAGGTACCCTTGTTGCAGGTCACTTACCCTCCCTGCTGTTTATTTCAGCCATGGCTTCCCAACAAGATAACCAGGACCTTCACACTCAAGAGACTCAGTTCAAAGAGATCTTCCTAAGCCTATCCGAGGGGCAGGAAGAGTTGAGGACACTCCTCATGGGGAATCTGATCAGAAAAAGTCCTGAAGATGATAAGAACGAACAGCTGAAACGTCTACAAGCTGAGGTAGACACATTGAAGACCCAGATGCTGGGGCAAAGGGCTCTCATCCAAGGTTTAGCTCAGGAGCAAGGAGAGCTGAGGGCCATGATCAGTCAGCTTCATCAAGACAGGAGGCAACCAGCCCAAGTCAGGGACCAGGTCATTGAACAGCTTCCGAGAGGACAAAGGTTTGGTTTAATGAGAGGGCCTCTCCAAACTGCTACTACTTCACAGGTCCAACAACGACCTCGCCAAGAACAACGGGCTGATCAGAGTAAGCCAGACAAGCCTAAAAGGCAGTTCACCAAACTCAACGTGTCACCGTCTCAAGCTTTACAACAATTGTTGAGGTTGAATCTGGTGACGTTAAGGGACCCTCATAAGCGTCTCAACACAACCTCCCTAAAGTACAATCCTGAGGAAAGATGTGCATACCACTCTGACAGTCCAGGACATGACACCGACGACTGCTGGGCTTTGAAGAATAAGATTCAAGATCTGATTAATGAAAGAGCTGTGGATTTCACCCAGATGGGCCAGGCTGAATGCTCCTGCCATCCCTACAAGATGCACCAGTCGAAGTAATAAGCATTGAGACTGGAAGACTTGTGTTTATTAGAATTTTCAAGTTGTAACTTTCTTTTAACTGTTCAAACATTTATTCATGATTAAACGTTGTTAGTTCATTAATGCATCACATATGTCTGTTTTGAAGCAATATATTCGCATTCACTATATGCAAACTGTTTTCATATTTTTTGCTGATGTCAACTCTTGATCTAAAATTCTAAAGCCTCTTGAGGGAGGATGACGAAAACGATACCACAGTCTACAGTATGCTTTTGAACCGACCCCGCTGATGAGGTACAGGCATTGTTTCAAATCCTAAACACTGGAGTTATAAGGAAGATAATCCCTCGTCAACCCCTTTGAGCCAAAGAGGTAGGAGTTTTTCTTTTCGAAAATTTAAACCCTTAATCATAACCCGGGGCAGGGTAGTTCTCTCAGTTGATCCAAGTGCGCAACAAATGGCACCAAAGAGATCCTTACGAAAAAGGACAGTGATGGTTCCGAATAATCAAAAAAAAAAAGGCAGTCATTATCTTTCAAAATAAAAGCCCAAAAAGTCAAAACCTATAAAGGGGACTTACGAAACCGGGGCATCCCGCTGACTGTAATTCCAAAAAAGGAAACAACTCAGGCAAAAAAGAAAGAGATAACAAAAATAAAAAAGAAAGAGGTCATACAAACCCTCAACAAAAAGGAAATGACTGCCCATTCAAAATAAATCATCAATATCCGAACCATCACCGGAAAATCAGAGCAAAGACTCAAACAAGGTCTAACGTATGATCAACTGAGTTTAGGTTTGGAGAACATCACGAAGAGCGGGTGGGTACAAATAAAATTTGAGCCTTTATCCTTTGTTTCTTAAACCGTGAACCAAGCCACGTTATAACCCTTAAAAGTCCTAGCTGAAGCATGGGTTAGTTCGAAAGCATACTGTTACGAAAGGTATCCTGACTCCTTAAGGCTTACGGTAAATACGGAGTTGACATCACGTTTTACAAACATTCACTTGTTTTATGAAAAATGCATTTCCAAAAACTTCGAAACAGACATAAGCTTTGCATTTTTAACATAACTTTGTTTGCATATGACTTTTTGTTTGAACAGCATAGAAATTCGCACGACGAATGCCTAATGAACAGAAGTACTTCCAATCAAGGGACATGACATGATCAGCATCCATCATCTAGGGGCAGTCCAGTCAAGATTCGGAGAATCTCTCAAAGGCCAAATAGCCTGGGGCAAATCTCCGCCTAAGTCACTTGGGGCATTCCAACAAGGAACCTTGCTTGATCAAACACCTTCTGGTGGCAGGACAAAAACACTTCTAACAGGGGCAACTCCCTACATTCTGAGAGCATGGACATAGTCGAAAAAATACTACGCAAAATCAAAAGACCCGCTAGGTTGACACACCTAGGCAAAAATAAGGGCTTCCCGGCGAACCAAAAGGGTTCAGGCAAATGAAGGGATGAAACAAAAAGAATCTGTACACCTGGCAAGTCGAAAACCTGAAAAGGCGGCTTGGGCAAAAATGGGTATCCCGGTGGACTGAAAACCCGAAAGGGCGGTCCAGGCAAAAATTAGGGATCCAAGCGTACGACTATGTCCTGTCATCTTATCACTTTCCTACCAGAAGAAGGGTTGCCCATCAACAACTATCAGCGCCTCACAAGTCTTCCTCTCCCACCTCAGAAACAGGGGCAATAAAGAGTTGTCTAAGCAATCTAATTGTTCTGTCCTCCAAGGTATCAAGGTGAATTCAGCTGAAGAACATAACCAGTACATCCCAATTCCCCAGAGGGTGAGCCAGCAAGTCAGTACACTCTCCTCAAGTAAAGCTATACAATCAAACCTTAAGGAAGTTGGGTATCCTCCAGCAGATCTCAACATTCCCCAGCAGCATATATGCACTCTTAACAGGCATCCCCGACAGTCTTGGTCTAAAGATTGTTCCCCGGCGGTATATCAAACATTCAAAGGAATCACTTCCCCCGTAGTTCAAAACTTCCCCAAGAGAGTCTAATCCAATTTCCCCAGGAAAGTTGGAATTCATCTCCCCAAGCAGTAAGCTTATCCCCAGTAGATTCTGGAAGCTTATCCTCGCAGAGCACGAATGTGTCTCCCGGCTTTATTCAAAGAGTTATTTCCTTACCAGGATATAACTGGGTTATCCTCAGCCAAAAGCCACGGAAAGAGCGTCCTCGATGAAGTCTCCTTATCCCCAGCGAAGTCTATCAGCACTTCCAACACAACAATGGTATCCCCAGCAAGTTATTATCAACAATTCAGCAAAGTATCTCTCCCCACAGAGTATTGCTCCCCAGCAAGATCGCTAGAGTGCTTTTCTCCCTGCAGAATATTCCATTCGCCAAGTTTATTCCCCAACGGAGTTATCTTCTCCTACCGGTATTCTTACAGCTATCATCCCCAGCGGAAGCGAAATCTATTCTTCAACATCAGCCCAAGATATGACTTCCCGGCACCCGTCAAGGATTTACTTTCCTAGACGAAAACATACATTCATAAACATCACATACATCATTATAGCATGCCTAGACGCATCATATCTTACAAATCTCATTTATGTTGAGAACATCATTACTTGATCCATATCATGCATCGCATATAACTGACCTTTACCTTTCAGGAAAGATCCAGTTAAATTCTCAATCATATTTCAAGACCTAGACCGGATCAGTTAAATCGACTCCAAAGATTTCTCTATTTCTTATCCAGTCAAAGGCCTTCTCTGGTTCAGTCAGATCGACTCCAAAGATCTCCCTGTTTCTTACCCAATTGAAGACATTCAAGACCTAGACCGGTTCAGTTAATCGACTCCAAAGATTTCTTATCCAGTCCAAGGCCTTCTCTAGTCCAGCTAAATCGACCCCAAACAGTTTTTTCTGATGAAGACTCAGTAGAAGTTATCCAAGGTTTTTCTCAAACGTTTGCTTTTGAGATTATAATTTCCTATGGTTCTCTCCCCGATCCTGCGGAGACGATAATTCCATTCCAGGTTTTTCTCAAACGTTTGCTTTTGAGATTATAATTGCCTATGGTTCTCTCCCCAATGCTGCGGAGATGATAATTCCATCCCAGGTTTTTCTCAAACGTTTGCTTTTGAGATTATAATTTCCTATGGTTCTCTCCCCGATGCTGCGGAGACGATAATTCCATTTCAGGTTTTTCTCAAACGTTTGCTTTTGAGATTATAATTTCCTATGGTTCTCTCTCCGATCCTACGGAGACGATAATTCCATTCCAGGTTTTTCTCAAACGTCCGCTTTTGAGATTATAATTTCCTATGGTTCTCTCCCCGATCCTGCGGAGATGATAATTCCATTCCAGGTTTTTCTCAATGAATGTTATTGAGATTATAATTTCCTATGGTTCTCTCCCCAATGCTGCGGAGATGATAATTCCATTCCAGGTTTTTCTCAATGAATGTTATTGAGATTATAATTTCCTATGGTTCTCTCCCCAATCCTGCGGAGACGATAATTCCATTCCAGGTTTTTCTCAAACGTCCGCTTTTGAGATTATAATTTCCTATGGTTCTCTCCCCGATCCTGCGGAGACGATAATTCCATTCTAGGTTTTTCTCAAACGTCCGCTTTTGAGATTATAATTTCCTATGGTTCTCTCCCCAATGCTGCGGAGACGATAATTCCACTCCAGGTTTTTCTCAATGAATGTTATTGAGATTATAATTTCCTATGGTTCTCTCCCCAATGCTGCGGAGATGATAATTCCATTCCAGGTTTTTCTCAATGAATGTTATTGAGATTATAATTTCCTATGGTTCTCTCCCCAATCCTGCGGAGACGATAATTCCATTCCAGGTTTTTCTCAAACGTTCGCTTTTGAGATTATAATTTCCTATGGTTCTCTCCCCGATCCTGCGGAGACGATAATTCCATTCCAGGTTTTTCTCAAACGTCAGCTTTTGAGATTATAATTTCCTATGGTTCTCTCCCCAATGCTGCGGAGACGATAATTCCACTCCAGGTTTTTCTCGATGATTGCTATTGAGATTATAATTGCCTATGGTTATCTCCCCGATACTGCGGAGATGGTAATTCCCACCAAGATTTCGCTCAATGATTGCTGTTGAAGTGAAGTTATCCAAGATTTTCTCAACAATTGCTGTTGAGGTTAAGGTCATCCAAGGTTCTCTCACCGTTCCTGCCGAGGTAGTAACCATCCCTGGTTCATTCATTGCCGTTTGAAGCTCCAGATCCAGCTCCTGTAACCAGTCAGAATACATCTATACAAAGAGTTTGAAGACCAGCCCCGTAACAAGTCAGGTAATCATTTTCTTTTTGCAGGTATGCAAGTTCTCGCTAAGGAATCTCTTACGCGATCAACATCCAGATGGCATCTATAAGCCCATCATCCTATTCATCAACCTCTAAATGGCATCTATAAGCCCATTCCCATCATCACACTGCTACTATGTGAGCGCAAATTTCTGGGCACTCTAGTGTTCAATCATCTCCCACCCTCGGATTACGAAAGGCACGTCAGCCAATCTGCATCCTCAGGTCTAAGAAGATTGAACAGGGGCAACTGTTGTACCCCAAAATTTGCCCTCCCATATTCTTCAAGAAATTGCCAAGTCATGCTTCAAAATTCCCCAAAGGTTGCACAGTTCAAGGGCCTCCTAAGCAGTCAAAATTAGGGTTTTGGTCCTGATCAAGAAAATGAAGTTTCCCAAAGGTCCAATCAAGTACCACATGCCTACAAATATGGTCAAGCATCCTCATACCAAGTTTCAAGACTTTCAGCACAAAATTGCACAGTCAAAACCCTAATTGCACTACAGTCAACTGTAGGGGCAAAATGGTCATTTGACAGTCAAAAGTTCAAATTTTTGGTCAACATCTCATTTTGAAGCCACAAACATCATTTGATCAATGCTTGATCATGATTCTCAAAGCTTGGCTCAAAAATCATCAAGATGCAAAAGTTTCCTTATTTGGACAGCTGAAAAAGTCAACTATAAATTGACCAGGGCATAACTTTCACATGGATTATCAGAAAAATTCCATCCAAAGCTCATTTTGAAGAGAAAGACATTTCCTACAACTCATCTTCATACATCAAGTCCAATAAATGCTCTCACAAAAAGTTATCAATTTCAACATTATAGGTCATTTTTAAAAGTCAACAAAAAGGGACTTTAAGTCAAAGGCCATAACTTGAGATTGGTAAATCAAAATGACATGGGAACAAAGGCATTGGTTAGAGGACTCAAAGACCTTTCCAAAATGTCCAAGAACATGAGCAAAGTTTAAAAATTGAGCAAGTTATGCCTTGTGGAAGTTGGGAAATTTTTGGATATTTTGAAAAGTCAACATTGATTCAAATGACCTAAAATTGCTAATGGGCCTCTTTTTCTTCCACAATTCATCATCCCAAGCATGCACACGACCATTTGTCCCAAAGGGAAGTTTTTTATTATTTTTATTTATTTATTTGAATTTTTTATTACAATTAATTCATTTAAACTAAATAAAATATGAAAAAATGCTAAACTAATGAAATAAAATCTTTTTGTGCAGAAAATACTCTCATTGGACACTCAAATTCGTGCATGATCAATTAGGGAAGGATTGGATATGATTTGATATCAATTTGCATGAAAAGATTAGAAAATATCATGGCTTAAAAATCAAAGATTACATTCATCAATTCATGGATCTTGGACCAATTTTATTTGACCTAATCATTCATACATAAGTACCAAACGCAACCCTAATGCCATTGACAAAAAAAAGCTGCACAGAAACTCCATTAGAAAACTTGACTTTTTGGTGAAAAATCTCAAAACTGAAAACAGGGTTAGAGTTTGATTCAAGCCAAAACAACGATCCTATCACATTCCTGGGACATCAAGGAACCTTCCTGGATCAAGAACACAGTCCCTAACCCTTTGAATCATTGTACAGAAGTCAAGCTTTTCTCATTTTTTTCATAATCGTATTTCAAGATTTAGACATTTTCATTGCATATTTTTAATGAATTCATACTAATTGATATGTCCTGAAGCTAACCATCTACTTTAATTGTGTTTTTATTGCCTCTATGCGAATCTACCATTATCGTGTTTTAGGGTTTATGGAGCTTTGAATTGGGGGTTTTTGAATACAGCAAAATTGGGACACTTGAATACCACCATTGAATCAAGCATATTTGGACGAAGAGAAATAAACCCTCGCGCCTAATTTATGAGGCCTTATGGCCTATTCGCTATTTTCTCTAATGATATGTTATAGAACGGTTCAAAACCGTTGCTTATTGTCTTTGTGTTTCAGGAAAAATCAAGCCAAGGAAGAAGAAGGCGAGGTGGCTATCCATGATTGGAGCGTTTAAATTTTTCGCGCGTAAAGAGCACTAGCGCTTGGATTTATTTTATAATATTTGTTTGATATCTAACATACAGAAAACGCGTTTGGAACGGTTGGCAAGCATAGGCATTGGTAATGTTTAGGACCTGGGTTCGAGCCCCAGGTCCCCACCCCCTTTCATATTATTTTCTATTTAATGTTCCTATGCAGCTTCAATACCAAAGCGCACCATGCATCCCCTAAATCAAACCTGCCACGCGTTCAATCTCTTCAATCAAGGGCCAGAGTCTGTGGAACATGGTGGACTATGGTCAGCGCATGTGCATAATTCCTGGAAAGTCAAAGAGGCCAAGGACAAATGGGCCTGAATCACTACAACAAACCCTCACAATTAGGGGCAGACCCCCTAGGTTTGCCATTATTTTTTATTCTTTCTTTTGCATTATTATTATTTTCTTTTAATTATTGTCTTTTAATTCAATTATTTTCATAAAAATACAAAACAATAAAAAAATCAGAAAAGCTAAAAAATAATAAATATTTTATTTTAGTATTTTTGTAAATAAATTCATTAACTCACTTAGTTTTAAATTAGGTTTTAATCTTAACTTTCTTAATAAAAATCTAAAAAATATAGAATTAGGGTTTAATTAATGATAATTTTTTATCCTTTTTTATTTTCTTTCATGATAATTAAATATTAAATATTTATTTTTATTTTATAATTAAATTGCATGTAAATTAATTAGGGTTAATTTTAGGTTAAAACTTTAACGTGTTTTCATAATAAATTAAAAACAACTAGAATCAGGGTTAGCTTCTTATTTTAATTAATTCTTTTTCATTAAAATCATAAAATACCAAAAAATACCAAAAACAATTTCTTTTCTTTTTTTAATTAATTAATTTCATCATTTAATTTAATTTTGCAAAAAGGGTCCAACGCCCTCGTTTTAATTCTTATTTAATTCGCATATTTATTTTTATTTCTTTGTAATATTTATGTATCTCTCCCAAGGCCTTGTAAATTAATTTCTTGCACTTTACTTTTCTTTTAATTCTTTATTTTCCTGTCAAATCGGGTTCTGGAAATTTTGGCGATGTGAACCCGCGCCTTTTGTAATAGCTTAGAACTTTACTTTTCTCGCACTTTTAACTGTTAACCAAGACATGAAAGAATGAATGGACAAAAATAAAAACAAACGCTAGATCACCAATAACATGACAAAAGACAAAAATATCTGAAAACGGCACACAAATCACACACCACCCCTAGGGTACGCCTCACTGTTGCCTTGCCTCGAAAGGTGATCGTCGAGTAGAGGATGTCTTAGTAAGTCCTCATGATCCAGGAACCTGGCATGAGGGTAGCTTCTAAGGTGTCTTCCCATTGCTCTGGTGATCACCATGTCCCGAACCTCGAATTGACCCGAACACCTCCAACGGTGGTGCTACCTACCTCTTAATGGTGGGATGGCACTACTTTAAAGGACATCTACACAGACGAATTCCTTAGGGTAGGTAGACGACTCTAGATACTTGCTCTAAACTTCAAAACAAATTCCAAAAATACTTTTCACACCGACACCTTTTCAAAAAGCTTTCGAAAGCAACTTTTCAAACACTCTTGAGGACCGATACAAGTGTCGAACTGAAATTTTCAAAGAAACTTTTTTAAAACCCACAATTGAAAAGCAAACAAACCATTTTTGAAAACACAAATGAGCAAGTATCTAAGAGTCCATGGATAACCATGGATAGAAAGGGTGCTAATACCTTCCCTTTCTATAATCTACCTCCCGAACCGAGAGCAATATCTTTAAGGAATTTTTATGTGCTTTTGTCCTTTCCATTTGGAGAAAATAAAAGACGGTGGCGACTCTTGCTTCCGCGACATTTCGCGAACCAGCTTTAAACAGTCAGTTCCAGATCCACCGATCACATTGCGCATACTATATTTTCGAACTTATTTGTCAAAGATCTCAGAATCTTTTCAACAATACGAGCATAAATCATTTCTTCTCCATTTCGATTGAGTTGACTTTCCATCGTCTGCACACGAGTGATGTAGTCCGACACGGACTTTGTCTCCTTCATCTTCATTCTCATCATTTCTTCTCGAAGAGTTTGAAATCAAACTTTCTTGAATCTATCTTCTCCTTTGAAAGCCTTTTCTAGCTTGTCCCACACTTTCTTCGACGTAGTCGAACCGGTAATCTTTTTGAAAACTGATTCGTCGGCTGCTCTGAACATCATGTATAATGCTGTTTTATCCTTTGCCCGTGTTTCTTTCAACGCCTTGTTCTGAGCATCTGTGTTTGCCATCATATTTGATGGTTCTTCAAACCCATTGTTAGTTACTTCCCATACATCTAACGATCCCAGAAGCGCCTTTATCTGGATACTTTAGTTCTCATAATTCGACTTTGATAGTCGTGACAATGGCATTTGACCCATCATATTTTCCATGCGCTCTGATACCAATTTGAGGAGAAAATGGGAGTGAACTTAAACTTGTTTTCTTTTATAAAATGTCCAACTAACTTTTAATATGAATACAAAGTAATTTATATAGAGATCACAAGATAGAATATTAAATATTACATCATTAACTATTACTAGGTCCCTAAGGAATAAACTTCTCACTGCCCAAAGAGAATCTGTCTTTTGCACTACCTAATAAAAATTTGAATTTAACCAACACATTTGATGTTGATCTGAAACCACTTAGTGTGACTACAAGAAAAATAGTTGAGTGCACTCCATTTTGTCAAGTAATAACTTAGGACTTAGTTACAGACATTACATGTTTGACTGACCGATTTATATAAAATGTATGTAGAAATTGCAGCCTGAATTTGCTCGTGTTTTGCAAGACAATGATTATAAGGTTTTATTTTATGCCAGGACAACGAAAGGACTCAAATGCTCTTAATTTTGAACCTAGAAGATTCAAATCGTACAAAATTATCTTATGAGTGAGATGTATTATGCAAGTCAAACCAGTTTAGAGGAGGCAATGCAATTAGATTCAGATTGAATGTTACCGACACCAACAAAATATGTCACGTATATAAAGTTCTTAATGCGTGACTAAAATATGTGAATTTTTTTTTGAATAACCAGGTATTAAATTTTTTTCCGCAAATAACCACATTTCGGAAAAAATTACGCAAATAACCATGTTTCAGATGGCTCTCCAAAGGAGGAGCCATCTCACTTGGCGCCTCCACCAAGCTTTTTGCCCTAGGCGCCATCTCACTTGGCGCCTCCTCTCTCTTTTAGCCAAGTGAGATGGCGCATGCACTTTAAAAATGAGAGGAGGCGCCATCTCACTTGGCTCCTAGGGCAAAATGTTGTTTTTATAAATAATTCGTCTGTTTCTCCGTTATTTCTCACACTTTCTCGCAATGTTTTCTTATTTTTTACTCTGTTATTTGCGTCATGACATCACCCATGATTTTTACCAGAGATGGTTACGTTATCTTCTCCGCCACAAAACCTGAGATGAAAATGAAATTCTGGCACATTCACTTCATGGAGCGTCTGAAGCGGGAGTTGTTTCGATGGCTAGATGGAGACATCGTGGAGGGGGGGAAATTCGAAGGATCCAGCGAAGACGAACAACAACCTCGCATGCGACAGGAAGACCTAATGTTTGGTTAGAGGAAGTCAAAACAGACAGCGAAGTAATGTTGATGATGCATGGGTCAGATGATATTGTTTTAACAGTTGTAATTTCGTAGACAAAATATCGTGTTTTTTTCTTGTGCGCGCAATGTTTATTGTAGAAAATACTGTTAACGAAAAACCATAATGTTTACAACATAATTAAGGAAAGATTTTATGTAATACAATTTTTATGTGGTCGAGGCAGACGCCCGATTCAAACAATTTTTGGGATTGTGTCCGACCTGACGGCATAAACCACACTTTCTTTCCAGCTTGTCAAGGGAGTCCATTTCGGTTGTGATGCGCTTACTTTTGGGACGACCCTTTTTGTTCCTTCGCATTTGGTCATTGTGCCATACTATTTCGCCGTCATTTGCAGGCCAATAATCTGGTTTTGCTACCAAAGGGAAGCTGTTGTTGTAAATGTTGATCAACGTTTCAGATTTGTAAATGTGTGACAGAAGTTGTAGCACGTCTTGATGAGTATAGGCACACGCGGAAATGACATGAGAGCAAGGAATACAAAAGGCTTGAAACTTGCCACAATCGCACCAACGAGAAGGCCGTACAACCCTATATTCTTGTCTTGGCAGGACCTCGTTGTGGTCGATTGTCTCTTTCACAATGAAGTTGTGGCTGTGTCGATCAAACTGTATAACCATATGGGTGTTGGCTTTGGCACTTTCTTCCTTAATGTACTTCATGCAGCTTTCACTCCATAGTTGTCCAGATTGCAACACCGCATTCCATATTTCACCTCTTTTGGCAAACAACGAAGGCATCCTAAAATACGTAGATTTTACCAAAGCAGTGACCGGGAGGTTTCATATGCCTTTGAATACCCCATTCATTGATTCAATTGGATTTGTTGTCATGTGCCCCATCTTTGGCCATTGACCTATGACCTAGTCCATTTTTCAACGGGAATATTGTTGATCCACCTACCGGCTTCCGGATTTGACAAACGGATGTCGTTGCAGTAATATTTGAATGTGGGTTGTGTCAATGCATATCCCGCATTCATAACCGCTTTCCTTAGTGTTTTGTCCTTGATCTCCCTCGTGAAATTTTGGACGATATGTCTAACGCAATAGACATGCGTAGAAGGAGGGTCATGCCAACCGTTTGCAGGATTATTATATGCACTTTCAATGGATGCATGTCTATCCGAGATCAAACAGAGATCTGGTTGAGGAGCCACGTGTGTTCGCAGGTTTTTCAGAAAAAAGCTCCAAGCACCACCGGTCTCCCCCTCGACTAGGGCAAAGGCAATTGGGAAAATGTTGTTGTTGCCATGTTGTGCAACTGCCATCAGGAGTGCATTCAGGTAGCAAGGAATTTCTTGGTATGACTCCTCCCAGTTTCCGCACACCTTTTCAATCGCCTTGGTCTTTGCTAACCACGCCTTACGGTAAGACGGAGTATAGTTAAAAACCGTAGTGATATGGGAGATGATGGTTTTCACCTTCAAAGATGGATCGTTGCTGACGAGTGGTAGGATTTCGTGATAAATGAGATCGTAATTAAGTTTTCGATGGTCCTGTGATTGAGTAGAACTGACACAGGTGTGGGTAGACATGGAACCTATGACCTAGCAATCACCTCTTAATCTGTATGATGCAGTGAGCTTGAACATACAATCAGGGTGGACACACTTGATCTTGTACCTTTCTGGGTTTACACGGTCCACCTTAAAGTCGAACGAGTTGAGCATGTGGAATTTATTTATGGCTCTGATACATTCTTCTCTGTTACGAAACTTGTCTTTCTCTTTTAAGTTTTCATCCGACTGCATATACGGATTGAAAAATAAATCAGAAGACGGTTCATCTCTGCCCATGTTGAAGTTTGTCATGTGCGGAGGTGGTGTGTAGATCTCGTTTGCAGGAATACCAGGTATCCCATCGTCTTCGGAATCATCATTCACCATTTCGTCAAACTCTAACTCGTCATCTTCTTCTTCTTCATCAACTGCATCTACCTCTGCTTGTTCGGTCTCCAAAGGATCAACCACTTGTGTCACCTGAGGCTCTCGCAGCATAATGTACAACTTAATAAAGTCGTACCCGGAATACACATGACTGGAAAACATATTTTGAAGATCCTCGTCATCTTGAACCTCAACCTTATAAAATATTATTTGGTTGTTACAAAAAAAAACTGGATTCTGATAAAATATTTGTATCACTGGGCCTCGTCCAAGTTTGGCCTCCAATCTTTTTTTGAAGTACAAGAGATTGGCTTTCCCGTTTAAATGAAATCGAATGTTGTCTGTGTCTCTAAACAAAAACCCAGAGGTGATACAAATATATGTCTCACCATTGAAATGTGCATTGATGACATATTGGGGTGCAGAGGCCATTGCGTATGATTGTTTGAAGGTTTGAAGGTTGGAAGGTTTGAAGTTTATGAGTTATTCGAAGGTTTGAAGTTTATGAGTTATTCGAAGGTTTGAAGGTTTGATTGTTTGAAGGTTTGATTGTTTGAAGGTTTGAAGGTTTGATTGTTTTAAGTTTTGATGGTTGGAAGGTTTGAGAGATTAAGTGAATCAGTATTTTGATAAATGTAAGACTAAATAGGTCATACTGAATTTGAATTAACTAAGGCTGTAACCTCCAATGGCGCCTCCCTTCACGTCCAATAGTGTTTCATGCATGTAGAGATGCCTTCTCCAAGGCTGCCACCTAGCCTGCGCCTACTCTGCACCTAGACTGTAACCTGTAAGTCTCCTCCCATCACCTCCAATAGTGTTACATGCATTCAAGCATGCCTTCTCCAAGGCTGTCACCTAGCTTGCGCCTACTCTGCAACCCATTCCACCTCTTATTCACCAATGGGGATGGCGACACCTTTCATTTTTTACTCTTTCGCCAAGTCCAATGGCGCCTCCCTTCACGTCCAATCGTGTTGCATGCATGCAGAGATGCCTTCTCCAAGGCTGCCACCTAGCCTGCGCCTACTCTGCACCTACACTGTAACCTGTAAGTCTCCTCCCATCACCTCCAATAGTGTTACATGCATTCAGGCATGCCTTCTCCAAGGTTGTCACCTAGCCTGCGCCTACTCTGCAACCCATGCCACCTCTTATTCGCCAATGGGGATGTCGACACCTTTTATTTTTGTACTCTTTCGCCAAGTCCAATGGCGCCTCCCTTCAAGTTCAATCGTGTTACATGCATTCAGGGATGCCTTCTCCAAGGCTTGCACCTAGCATGCACCTACACTGCAAGAGTGACACTTATCATGCATGCATGCACCAGCTACCACCTCACTTACTCTATGAATTTTTTTTGCCTATAAATACAGAGCATAACATACTTCTCTCGCACCCACAATCATCTCACTCTCTACTACAAACTCTTTCATAATCTCTTACAATTTCTAAGTCTTTCATAATCTCAGGAATTTTCAACAATGGTTGTTCTCACAATGGGTGATTCTCACAGAGGCACAAGGGATAACATTGCAGCATTTTTAAGTTTCTTTTATAGTTATACATTTTTTATACTTCTGGTAATGCTTTGTTCATATTACTTAATCTTACACCTATTACATTATTAACTCAGGATACCAAAAGATTTAGAATCCGGTCTCAGAACTACTTTGCTCCCGACCCATTTATCGTACCATATCTGGAATACACATGTTTCAGACATGTTATAAAGATCTCCAACTGCACAATTGATTCAAAGTTCATACTTGCAATGTTGGAAAGGTGGAGACCAGAGACCCATACATTTCACCTACCAATAGGTGAATGTACCGTCACGCTAGAGGATGTGTACATGTTACTGGGTCTCTCTGTCGATGATAAGGCCGTTAACGGGTCGGTTTAACAACCCAATTCTCTGTGTGAAGAATTGATAGGCAGGGATATGGTTGAAGGTGGTGGTGCGAGAGGTCAGGGTATACTACTAACTGAGCTTAAAAATCATTATGCGACTTTGGAATTAAACGAAAATTCCTCCGAGCAAGACAGGGTAATAAAAGCTAGAACTTATCTAATGATACTATTTGGAACCTTTTTATTTCTCGAAAGTACGGGAAATAGTGTAAATTTTATGTATTTAAATTTACTTAGAGACTTCGAAAAAACTAGAAAGTATAGTTGGGATTCTGCTGTTTTAGTCCACCTATACAGTTCCTTATGCAAAAATACAATCAAGGAAAAATGTATATTTTATGGCTGCACTTTTTTACTTCAAGCCTGGGGTTGGTGTAGATGGAGTCCCTAAACCCCGTCAACAACAACACATTCGTTTTCCTGTACGCAACAAAGTAAGTCATCAAGTTATATCATCTATTACTATTCATCTCTTCACCAAATATATGATAAAAATAAAATATTTTTCATTTCCTTTAGGTATTGCGTGAGGGGTATGAACTACGGCAAGAATCCAAGATTCAATGTCGCACTATACCGCAATCTATTGAATCACCTAGACCCGGATGATATACGTCGTACCTTTCAACTTTTCTACTTTTAAATTATTTATATATTACATTTTCATTAACCTGATTTAATTTTATGCGCAATTTGTCTGGAGACCATATTTGGGTTTGGGCCATGAACCAAACCCCGAGGATGCAGCAATTTGGAGCGCCAAGACTGCAATCATACGATTCAATGTTGTGGAGATGCACCACATCGAACGTGTGAAGATGCAGTTTGAAATGCATCAAGAGATACCCAGTGATCCGACTTGTTTGTCCCGTGGCATCTCAAAAGGGTCGACGCCCAATGGGGTCTTACCAACTGGAAAGACTTTGCTCCAGAATGGTGTAAGATGTGGCAGAGGCGTCACCGACATGTCTTGCAATTTCCGATTTTCCTCAATCATGGTAATATGTGACACACGAATCAATATTTATCTTGGTACAAGTCAGTTGGTAACCCTGAAATGCACGTGTCTCATCCAAGGTATTTGGTTGACCCACGAACACAATGGACACAACCCTCATTTCCCCAACAACAAACCCAACACACATCAACCTTCCACCAACCCCCCAGACGAAACAGAACCACAAACACCCAACCACAGTCGCCTCCACAATACAATTACACCCAAATGCCCCACAGCCAACCACAATCACCACCTCAGTACCAATACCCCCATATGCCTCACACCCAACCGCAATTCCAATCACAATACCAACACACCCGCATACCCCACACACAATTTCAGCCTTCTGTATATCCGAATATGGGCCCCTCAACATCCAGCCTTAGCCCTGATCTGGGAATGTCGGAAGATTATGAACCAACCGACCCAACTTACCATCAACCACAGTATCACCAAACCACCCAACATCCTCAATACCAAACACCCCAAGATCCATTTCCTTTCTACCCCCCGTACTCAGACGACCAATGCTACAGACCAACCATGGAACCGCATCCACCGCCAACACGACCAAACTTTGGGGGTATGGGTAACCGACTGTACCAAAGCGGATCTTCTAGATATGAAGATCTGACTGATTTCATGGATCTAGAATGCATTGACTTCGTTGGGCCATCGATCCTCCCACAGCAGAAAACGCGACGATACCCAGCACGGGAAAGGCGAGGACGGGGATGCGGAACCGGGGGTCATTACCGGATTCTGGGAAACCACTGATTAATATGTTTTTTTTATTTAATCTGTTTTTTTTATGTAATACTTATGAGTGTAATCAATTTTTGTAAATAAAAAGTCAATTTTCTTGATCCTATATCGAATACGTAACGCACCGGATTGAAAAAAAAACGCGAAAATTGCCCTAACAAATGCACTAAGGCGCCATCTCACTTGGCTTAGGGCAAGCCCTAAGCACCTAGGCGCCAAGTGAGATGGCGCCTCCCCTTAAAAAGTAGGTGTATGCGCCAAGTGAGATGACTCCTTCTTTGAGGAGTCATCTAAAATATGGTTATTTACGTAATTTTTTCTGAAACATGGTTATTTGTGAATTTTTTTTTAATCCATGATTATTCCAAAAAAAATTTGAAATATGTTAATGTTTTTGTGTTGTAGGTTAGCATGTTGAAATTAAAAAAATAACTATTGTGTTGATTAACTTATTGTTAAATTTCAAAAGAACAACTGTATCCAATTCAACACTACGTTCCATGTAGAGTTTCCATTATAATGCAATCTAATGTACTGAGTAAATACTGTTTGGATTGTTTATATTAACAAAATAACGGGAAGATATATTCCTATAAGACCATTTACAATGGTTGAAAAACTCAACACCCACTTTTTCAACTCCCAACACTCCACATCATTTTCTCTTTCTTCCACGTAATAACTCAACACCCATTCAACTTTTACCCTCTCCAATGGTTTTTCACTCAACACCCTACCCCACCACTTTTTATTTTCATATTCTTATTTAAATTTTATTTTTATTTTTATGATTACATAAAATTACAATTATCGATTAAAATTAAATTAAAATAATAAATACTTAATAATTTATTTTTTAATTTTTTGTAATAAAAACAAAATTTATTTAAATAATTGGATACGATACAAATCATCTTAAATTAATTTAAAATACAACACACAATTAACGTAATTAGTACGTTACAATTGTTGGGATTTTGGTTAAATGGAAAATTAGCAGAATTTTGAGTGTTAAAATGATTATTGGGATCCATTTCACTAGAAAAAGACACTTAACTTCAAAATAAACACTAATAATAAAATTAAGATAGTGAAAAACTTAGTTTTTTTTTGTGTCCAAATCAAATGAACCAAGTCTCTATTTATAGAGGAAAAAAAAATCATGAATTTTGGTAAAAAAAAAAAAAAAAAATTAATTTGCAACGAAATAATTGAGTTCAAAGTATTAAATGGATAAAAATCTGGTCAGCCACATCTCTCTCCTCCAACACACACTCAACACTACTCTAAACACACCATTGCACATGATTTTGCCATGTTGAGTTCAATTAAACACACCATTGCACATGGTCTAAGGAAGCATAATATTAACACTGCTATATCCTAAAAAAAAAAAGTACAACTTTTTAAGGTTACATGCATATTATAAGAAGGCCCAATTCAACATTGTCGTAACTGCGTTCTTCGTTTATGAGGCGATTTCCAAGTTCCGTCAGGATAGGGTATATAAGTTTGAAATCTTTCAGGCTTCTTCTGTTTGTCTGTAGGAGTTTCTCCAAATGATGTGTAAATATCAGTTTGCCACGCACAGATAATGCAGGCTTAAACGACAAAGTGACACATGTTGGTGGGTCCATTTGTCAAACCTGTGCATGAAGTGACCTATATCACTGCATGAAGCAAGGCGCTGGTACGGAGGAAACTGTAAGTTTTCCAATGGTTAATAACAACATATCAACATAAAAGTAATTTGTGCACCACCAGGTATGATTTATTTT
The DNA here is from genome assembly GCA_948472305.1 of Vicia faba. Taxonomy (NCBI): domain Eukaryota; kingdom Viridiplantae; phylum Streptophyta; class Magnoliopsida; order Fabales; family Fabaceae; genus Vicia; species Vicia faba. The sequence continues at coordinate 166,747,348 of OX451735.1, forward strand.
ACACATTCACGGGTACATATGTTTTGAGTTAAATATAAATAATTGGATTATTGAAATTTGTATGTACAACCTTATTAGTTGAATATCATAGGTGGTTGAAAACCATTCGTACGTAGTTAGGCAATGTTGAGGAATTATGTGCCTGTTATGGAATGTTGAGAAATGTTATGTCTATCCAGGCTCAATTATGTTAATCCATTGTTTATTGTTGTAATAATTTTCTTCCATGATGTTCCATAAGTCCCATAATAAATAATTTGTAATTTAAGAGAAATCATTAACAACCTTCATTCTATAAATAGGTAACGGGAATACTTAGATTACATAAATTAGATTGCAAGATATGCCTAATAATATTTGTGTAATTCATTACAGATTCCAAAATAAAACCGAAATGGTTACTGGGATGATAATAGCTGATCCAAAAATATCAAAGGAATTACATAATGGTATTCCATTTTATCCATTGTCAAAGTTGATTTTCATTTTGTACAAAGAATCTAAAAGATAGTTTACAGTTATCACAACATTCCATTCAAACGACCGACTTTTTTTTCCCGTTTGGCAAGTTTCTTCACTTTAGTCGAAGAAAGGTCGCCTCCAGGAAGTGGCCTAACCGAAAAATCAGTGGAAGCATCTGGTGATATCCTCTTCACATTAGTAGTTGGGGCAGCCGGATTAGGAACGGAGGTAGATGTAATTTCACCATCCTTCATGAAGGTAAGGACAAAATTCATAAGAATTTTAGTGTGTTTTATAAACGATAAATATAAGTTAGGATTCGAACATTCAAAAAGAAGGGGTGAGATTCACAATTATATAAAGAAATGCATAATAATATATAAACATATAATTATTTCACACAATCACCCATTCAACAAGTTCACACACCTCACAATCCAACATAGTAGTCCTTATGCAAGCACACTCCATACCATCAAAAGATTACAATCAATGATTTATGCAATACAGTGAGACCAAATTCTATGACTCAATGCATGTGGTACCAATTATAAACTCTCAGGTTTATCTCGCTCCCGATCCCCACCATAGGATCAAATCACACCAAAATCATTACCATCACCATAGGTAACGCTTCACCGATTTCCTCCTGGAATCAGATACTCGCAACCAATTCCTCCTGAAATTTCATTTTTCACAAAATTTGACTGCATAACCGGTTACACCCAAACTGGTAACCGTTTTCACCCACAAAAAACCCAATATTAAAAAGTTGTCTCAGTTGTAACTGGTTACTCCAAAATTGGTAACCGGTTACCACCTTGATAGTAGCAGTGTTTCTTCAATTTTAGTGTATGAAAAGCAATTCCAATCCATCCCCAAAACCCCACTTTTCATGAAGAATTGTGTATCCTAGTTTTACAAGTTCAGTCTCATCAACATACAATAATTCCAATCATTCACCAACCACACGAATCATCCAAACAAACTACACAATCACATCATTATGCACTAAATTACACAACACATAGAAAAGAGAAAATAATCATAAAGAGACTTCTTACCCACCCACGTGTTATCATACACTTCCTATACAAGAGGAAATTCCACCCTTAAATTAAATTGATGAGCTTGAACTTCTCTAATGAAGGTTCTTCTTCTTATGCCCTAACTCTCCTCCTATTCTCTTCTCTGTTTTCACATTCTATCAGGGTGTGACTCTTTATTCCCTTCTTTTTTTATTATAATATTTTTATTATTACCTATCTCAACTAAATAAAATAAAATAATATTCCAACTAAATATTTATTTAAATAATTCTAAATTAATTACTTATTTTAATATATCACTATAACAATAATAATTAAATAAATACTTAAATATTAACTATTACTAGTATTTATATAAATTATCCTAATTAAATAATATGAACAACAACTACTACTCCCACCACCCACAATCTCTACATTATTACTCCAACACCATAAACACCTTAAATTCTACATTTTCTAAGCCCACCACCCTACACATAAGGGTTTCCTTAACACATCAACCAACACATATCATCACACAATTTATTTATGAAAATAGGGTACTTACATAAATTATTAACCTAAAATCTAGTACTTATACCTCTTTTGATATCTCCTAGTATTTGATCCAACCGATGATCTTTTACAATCATCCAATCTTGAGGTTGCTGGTTCGAGGTCTCTTGGTTGTCTTCGTCATGTGAGATTGTCTATTTATCTTTATTAATATCCTTATCCTTTTGTGAGGTAGGCGAATCCACTTTGGGAATTTCTTCGTAGGTCAAATTTTCTGTTATCACACCTGAAATATCTGAACTTATACCTTCCTCCGTCTTTTGAGGTGAGGATTTCTCAAATGCAAAATGAATATATTCTTCAATCAATGGTGTTCCATGATTGTAAACTTTATATGCTTTACTCAAATATGAGTATCCTAGGAATATTTTTTCATTGGATTCAACATCAAATTTACCAAGATTGTCCTTTCTGTTATTTAAAATGAAACATTTGCAACCGAAAACACGAAAGTAAGAAATGTTTGGTTTCCCACCTTTAAGTAACTCATAGGGTGTCTTCTCTAGGATTTGTCAAATGACCACCCCATTTAAGACATGGCATGCAGTATTAATCGCATCCGACCAAAAGTACTTAAGTAAGTTCATTTTGTTTATCATGCTCCGAGCTAATTCTTCTAAAACACAGTTTTTACGCTCAACAACACTATTTTTATTGTGGAGTTCTTAGACATGAAAAATTATTAGAAATTCTGTTTTCGTTACAAAAGTTTTGAAATTGATGGTTTACAAACTCACCACCATGATCACTACGGAGTGTGATAATTTTCAAATCAAAAAGATTTTTGGACAAGCTTAGCAAAATTAACAAAAGCCTTAAAAATTTCGTCCTTATGGGTCAAAAATAACATCCAGGTGAATCTAGAATAGTCATCCACAATTACAAACTCGTAATAGTTACCTCCTAAACTTCTTGTCCTCGAATGACCAAACAAGTCTAGATGGAGAAGCTCGAGAGGTTTTAATGTCGAAATAACCTTTTTTCCTGTTTAAACAACACTCTTGTTTGCTTTCCATTTGGAAAGCTTCACACAATTTTTATTTTAAAATTTAATCTTTTGAAGATCACTCACTAGACTCTTGGATGCTATTTTATTGATTAATTCAAAATGCATGTGGCTTAAACGCCTATGCCGTAACCAATAATCTTCACTCTTGGCGACTAAGCATTTAGCTTCATGCATTGACACATCATCCAAATTAAGCATATAGATGTTATCAATCCTACAAACCTTAAACACAAGGGCTTTATTTGCCTTATGCTTAATTAAGAAACTTATGGTATAAAAAACCAAAGAGTACCCTTTGTCGCATAATCGACTAAAGCCAAGTAAGTTATGTTTAAGCACTTTAACCAAAAGCACACCTTCCATGGTGATTGTGGAAGGATTTCCCATAACACATTCTCCTAAAATTTTACCTCTCGTGTTATCCCTGTACATGACGTGGCTGATTTATTTCTTATTGAACTTTATGAACATCAAATCGTCTCCCGTCATGTGTCTTGAGCATCTTCTATCTAAGACCATAGCCTTTTTTATGGAGTCAAAACTTTCCCGCAAATAATCAATTAGGAAATTTAGGTATCCAACTAGTGTGTCCTTTGTGGTTATTTGAGGAGCACTTAGTTATCCATGTTATTTTACCATTAGGAACCTGGACATTCCTACTATGACAAAGAGGCCTAATGTGACCTTTATCACCACAATAATGAAATGAGAGTTTTTCTTAAAAACTGCCCCTTTATCACTTGAAGAAGTAAAACTAGTAGATGATAGTGAAATAGCGTGAGTTAATTGTCCTTTGAGAGTTTCAATTTCAAGTTTTAAATATGGATAAGTAACACACTCTATTTTTTATACCTTTTTAACTTAAGTGTCAGAAACATTAAAACACTCATCAACTAGAGATGTATGCACTTCCATTAAGGAATCCAAAGTGCTCTTAAGATCAGTAATCTCCTTTTCAATTATCAAAATCATTTCCTTTTGGAGAGAAATTTTCTTAAAATCGTTTATCGAATCTGCATACATATCATTAAAAGCTTTTGATAGTTATCTATATGAAAATTCATCTTTAGGATCATAAGTATATACCTGTGAGCCTTCACCTTTATTTCATGCCATTAAACATAGGTTAGCACATTCATCATCTGAACTTGAGTAAGAATATGAGAAAGAGCTCCCATCCTCTTCTTCCCACGCGATATAGGCTCTACGCTTTTTCCTTTCGTCTTGTAGAATTCTTTAACCTTCTTTTTATGCTGCTTAATGAGACTCTCGGAAAGAAGTTCTATAATGTCCCAATTTTCTGCACTCATAACATGTGATATCATCATCTTTTTTCTTGTGTTCTCTTTTAGGCGGGTGAGTATTTTGAAATTTACCAAACCTTTGTTAGAGTGCTAGAGCTTGTTTATTTTCAAGTATCGATTGTATCGTCTAATGAATAAACCCATCTCATCTTCTTTGGGAGCTTCTTCGACAAAATTATCACTTAATTACTTCAATTTCTTCGCTTTAGATGACAAAGCTTTAAAAGAAATATCCCCTTTCTATTTTTTTACCTTTCTCTTTCTTTTCCGACTTCACTTCGATAGCCACAAGTCATTTAAGCTCATTTTCATGTTCAACAAGTTTCCCAAACAACTTTGTGATTTCAAAAGTATTAAGATCATTAGATCCATTATGGTGGTAACCTTCGGTTACCATTCCCTGCATATTGAACTTAATATTTTGTTAGCACAATCTTTGTTAGAAAAGAATTTTACTAAGTTGTTTAGTTTGTTGATTAAGTGGAGGAAACGAGTCTACATGGATTCCATAGTTTCTCTGGGTTCCATGCATAAAAGTTTGAACTCCTCTATTAACATGTTGATCTTAGAATCCTTAACATCTTCATTTCCCTCATAAAGGGTCTAAAGAGCGTTCCACACAACTATTTGGATCGTCATCAACATTCATGTTCCCAAAATTTGGAGTCACTTAGACCTGATCAAAAGACAAGCTCCAAGGCCAATTGTTGGGGTAGTAGTATACAATATAGGAACGATTTAGTGGGAGGGGGGGGGGGTGAATATACCATTTTTAAAATTTGCTGATTTTCAAAATAAAATATCAGAGTTTTTCAAATGCAAAAATCTTAAAGAGAAGAATGAAAACCTTACATTTTGATTTTAAATCATCACAAATAAAAACACACAATTCACAAATATATCTGATTGATTAGACATTATGTCCAAAGAGTTACAAACTACAATGAATTAACAATTCATAAATTACATGAGATGTGTTTTTTTTACAAACTAACAATTTCTATAGGATTCAACACCACTAGTCCTCAAATTTTAATCAACACTAAAACACAAATAGGTTCTAACTCTAACAAAACCTAAACTTATGTAATAAATCACTACCAACAGAAATTAACGATAAACTACACTAAGAAATGATTACCCAAACATGCAATAACCTACAAAAATTAAAATGCCAGAGAGAGAGAGAGAGAGAGAGAGAGAGAGAGGGAGTACACCAGGATGAATAGTAGTAGGCTCTATCGTCCTTGCATGACCCTACTTCACTCTCCAATCGTTTCCATTGAAAGTAGATCTTCCAATATGTTTTGAAAAATAATACACGAATTCATACAATCACCAATCCAAAATAATCCTGGGAAAAATAAATCTCATATCTAAATCTTGACTTGTATACAACCTTTATGCCAAATCTCTCGATTATCAGTTCTTGAATGTTCCAGCTTATTAAATTTTCTCTAAGTCTTCGTATGTGTCAATTACCCCTGATCCCATGTATTTCTTATGCGATGAATTGTGCGAAGATTGAGAAGAACTCACACCTTGTTCGTAGGCTTCCACACAACACTACCAAGGTGAACTTGGAGAGAAGAACCACCTTCTTTTCACTGGAATTTGTCACCACCAGTCACAACAACCATAATCTTGCAAGCTTCCTGAAAATATTTACCAAACTTTCAAGAAATGTTAGTTTCAAAACACGTCTCCCTCAACAATTACAAATCTTCATAATCAAGATCTGAATCTAAACTAAAGGTTGAAGATGAAAGAAATTTTGTTTGCAAAATATTTTAAGTATTCAAAAATGAAGGTTGTTGATTTCACAAAATCACTTTTATTATTGATGTGTTACTTGTGAAGAATGAGATGACAAAAAGAATTTATGTATGGTGGACATTATACACAAAAATATGAGAAAATGGTTGTTAGATTCTAGTAAAGAGAAATTGTTGATTTGAATCAAATGAGCAAGCATAATGGAACAATATCAACATAAAGAAAAGTGACCCATTTCCCGTTATTTGAGTCATGTTGTCACTTTGATTCGAGCCATAAGAGCTCATGATTTGAGTCATGTACAAAGCCTGATTTGAATCAATTTGAACAGAGCCAAACATGAAAAAGTTAAAACTTTGTGATTTGAACAATGTTGAAAGCGTGATTTGAATCAAATGAGGCAGAGGCTAACAGGACATGTGTGATTGAAATCATGTGAAAATTTTGATTCGAGTCACAGTTTTGTATGATTCGAATAATGTGTAAACTATGATTTGAGTCATAGAAATCAGAATTTTCTTGTTGTCCTCTGTTTAACTTGATTCGAGTCATAGACTGTGAGTGATTCGAGTCACAAACAATACATCTCAATTTTCAAGTTTTTCAAAATAGTTTGATATTTTACTTCCCACACAACTTGAACCCACATCAAATATGGTTGTTTTTCCATTAACTTAAGAAATTAACTTAAAACATAATGATCATAATCAAATAGAAACACTTCAATTATGCATGCTAAAACGAACAGATTCAAAACTTAATCCAAAGATGTGAAATTGAAAAGGAGACTCAATAAATAATAGTAAATAAAACAAAATCTTAGGAGACAAGAAACAAAATCGTATTGGGGTTCTCCCCCTGAATATATTAGACATGAAACTTCCATAGTGTTAGTTCTCTAGTTTTAGGATTGACATTAATTTTTGTAAAACAAATAAAACAAAAATATGTTAGATGGATGTCTTAACTTGCTAATAGAAATAGGTCGAGCAAGAAGTCCTATCTTATGAAGAAACATGTTGAGTTGAAATGTTTCAACATCTAGAGCAACATGATGGATAAGATGTCCTATGCAGGATCATACGATATCGCACATGTGCTGAACTGGTTTGTTGGATTCTGTTATGATTTAAGAGATGCACAATATTATGGGAATATTATGCTATCCTATGTGGCATTGTTTTATGGGTCTAGAAGTCGAGTCAGAATATTGAAGAGTATGCACTTTCTAATTTGGAGATAAATTTGGAAGAATATGATTGAAGAACTTGTTTGTAGCAGAAGTTTCTGCTAATTTATAACAACTGATATGCTGTGATTAGAAGCCCAAATCCAGTTGAGAGATAGGTTATAAATAGAATGCTTGTAACCTAGAAAAGTACAGGTCCAAGATGTAGAAGTTTAGAGCTTTGTCTTTGTGCCACTCTCTAGGAGAGTTAGTATTGTTCTCCTCGAAGCTGTGAAGCAAGACTGAGTATTGTTCTTGGAGAAAGATTTTAAGTAACTCCAAGTTATGTTCTTAGTTAGGAGAAAAGTTATAAACTGTGGATTTTAGCTTCCAGTCTTAGCTAGATATTATCATGGAAGTGTGTCTTCTATTTTGTCGTCATGAAAGTGTGTCTTCTAATTTATGTCCAATCACTGTCTGTGATTGAAGGGAATTTGAGAAGGTCCTCATACCTAGGTGAGTCTTAGATAGAATTATGGAATGAGTAGTGATTAAGTGAGAATTTGTAAACAGGGGAGTTTAGCTTCAAATATATACTATCATAGTGAACTTGATCCTGACTTGGTATGCCCCCAGAGTAGGTGTTGTTATCATCGAACCGAGTTAACAATTTTGTGTGTTATTTATGCTTTTCAGTACTGTTTTGATTGTTTATAACTTTTTTATTTGTTTAAGTCAAATCATATGTCCCAACATGTCACAGAACATATGAGTTCTGATATACCAGAATTTTAATTGGTATCAGAGTAGTAATCTTATTCTGTTCTGGGTGTGATCTTGGGATGATACTTTTTGGTTCATGGGCAAGGAAGGAGGTATCTACTGAAAAGCTGTTTGAACTTGGATAGTTCATACTGTGGTTTGAACGGTTCCTAGAAGTGGGGGATTAACTATTCATGACAGGGTGTGTATTGGACATGTCTGTTGTTATCATGCCTGTAGCTTTGGTGGCGAGCTGCTATGTTGGGTTTGATTTATTTTCAAACCTTGGTTGTTGTGTTTGCACCTGGACTGTAGTGGTTGTATGTAAGGTTTTTTGTTTTACCTGAAGGTTGTTAAGGAGTTTTCTGGGTTGTGTTCTGCTGCATATGTATTTGATTGAAAACTCCTGGTGGTTTGTGTGTCTCTGGTGTTGAGAATCTAGAATGGTTTGTTCCTTTCTGAAGATGCATCTTATGATGATGTGATTTGAAGAAGACTGTTGGGATCTGGTTATTGAAGTTTCTAAAGATACTTGAGATCCATCTCGATTCCACTCATAAAGGCACTTATCAATAAGTTTAGTGAGAATCTGTAGATAAATTGATCAAGATTTGAGAGAATATGTTATCATTCACACCTACGTGGTTATTCCTAATTAATGGCTAAATTAGGAAGGTGGTGTTGGTCCTGTTGTTTGCTGATGATAGTATGGAAGATAGAAGTCTATTTAAGACCTTGAAGGTGGTCAAGGTATATTATGTCTTGGAGAAGTAAGGACTTCAGAACCAATCTCAACAATGTGTTGATTGGTATAGGAAATATATTCGACCAGATGTTGGAACATCTCATCAATAATCTGAGCAGAATCCTGATTGGACAAAGGATTGGCTTAGAAAATGCTCTGGGTTTTAAACAATTGTATATTGATCATATATGTTTGGAACATTCTCCTGGTCTAGAAGTGGAGGCATTTGGGAGTTATAGTGTCACTCATTGGATTAGTTTATTTCTGATCCAAGTGAGTTTGAGTGTGGAGGTTGTGATTTATTTTCATGTGGAGACTTGTTAAAGGTATCTCAACCAGAACCTTTATATGTGGATATCAAGCTCAATTGGCAAGGACATTCTCTATGACATCTAGAGGATCCTTCTGATCAAAGGATCCAGATTTATGGAATCTTGTTTATGGCCATGGAACAGACTCTATTTGAGGAGAGTAATTATGGAACACACTAATCACTGGATGTGCATCCATTGGAAGGGAGAATATATAAGTCCCTTAGGTGTTCTTAGAAGTTAATAAGGGGAATCCTTAATCTAAAGCTGCAAGAACTTGAGGAAATGTCTTGACATCTTTGTATTAAAAATTTATTTTTTCTCAATGTGTCTGCTGGTACTTTTCATAAACAGGATATAGGTTGTTTACTCTAACTTGGTATTCTTATCAAGTCTATGAGAGCATGTAACTCTTGTTCTGTTGAAGTGAAAGGTCTTTCAAGGGATTGTGAGCAGTAGAGGTGTATCAACTTGAGATGTTTATTGGTGTCTGCTCATGTTGAAGTGTCATCTAATTCACCTATGATGAGCATTTCAGTTTTTGTCTGGAGCCAGGAGGAGTTGGCCTTCTTTGGTTATCTGTATGTAAAGTTTTTCTTTAAGATTGGGGTTCAATTATGTGGTGCCCTTACATGATGGAACATTGGTATTTACAAGGATTGAGTGGCATCCTTGTAAAGATTTGGGAGAAGTAGGCTTAACCTGTAGTCTGCTTGTGGCTTATAATGACCATTCAATGCCATTGCTGTTGAAGTCTTCTCCAGATACCTGTTAGAGGAAATCTCCTCTTTAGGTGCAGAAGAATGGCGTATAACACCTCAAAGTCAGACAAGAGGTCTGTATGTATGAGAAGAAGATTCTCGAGGTGTGCATGCTACTACATGGTCTAGGTTTGAAGGTTGGTCAGCTACTGATGGCTGATCTTCTTGTATCCCTCGCAAGAGTGGTATATGGACTTCTATGGGTATTGTCTCCTAAGCCATAGTAAATGGTCAAGTCCATATGTTTGAGACTGATTTCAGATATGATGTTGGAACATCATCTCAATGTATGTTTTGCTTCTTCAGCCAAGGAAGTTTGTGTTGCTCATGGTGGAGTGTAAGGTCAAGCCACTGACCTAATCTGGAATAGTTTGTGATGTGCATGGCTGTCATAATTGTTTGTCATGTTGACGAATCATCGGGTGCCAGAGGTGTGCAGAAGAAGGATGTTAGATTAACTGTTCTAATTCGTGTGAGGAAGTAGTCTTGTCTTCTGATTGTTCCTTTGTTGATGTTATGCATGTGATTGATGGTAAATACTTTTACGGGAGCTGAGTATTTGTCGATATGTTGGTACAAGTCTGCAGTCTGAACCTTATGATTCAGAAGGAGTATAGAGAATTGTTTTTTCTCTATGTGGTTATGTTGAGTAGGAAGCTGCTAACTACAAAGAGTTTATTTCTCTCTATGGTGCTTTGGTGTGTGACAACCTGAATTGGCTATTGAAGGTTGTGTGATTGGAAACCCTCTGTTGTCAAGGACTTCTATGCAGATAATAAGTCCTATGGATGATGTTTTTAAGAACCAGAGTGTTTAGGGTCTGTGATGAGAATATGAAGTCCCAAATGATGTTGGAACATCATGTTTTTGGGTTTATTTGGAAGATGCTTGAGCTTATGGATGTGGAGGTTGTTGCTCAAGTTCATTGTTAGAAGAGACGTTTCTGACGATGTGGATTAGTTTTATTTCTCTGAAATTATGATTGGCATACATTTTGATAAAACCAACTTGACAAAAACATGTTGAACAAGATGTTCCAACTTGCAGTTTTCAACATGTTGATTAAGACGTCCCAACCTGGAGGATAGGATACCATGTCTGCAGCAGCTGACATATATGTTTCAACTAATATGTTAGTTACTGAATATTTAGGGAATATTTATTTATCTTATGTGACATCCATGATTGACAAATCAGAGATTCTATGTTGGTTTTCGAAGAAATATAAAGTTTCAAATAATGGAGACATTTTAGGAAACTAATGATTAACGACCTATTTTCTCGGAGAAGATTTTGCAGACTTTGTGCAACCTTACTGTTGCATTTTTGAAGCCCAACTCGGTCCATAATAATGTTATAAATAGTCTGGGGTATACCTAGTCTTAAGTGGAACTCACGTGTGTGTTTTATTAGCATTTTTTAGAATCCTTATTATTGGGTTGTAAGTTCTGTCAAATATTCATAAGCTTTTAAGCATTGACCAATTATGTGTCAGATGCTCATAAGTTATTAAGCAATGAGTATTTATGTGGCAGTTCTCATAAGCTTTTAAGCATTGAGGATTGTGTGTCTTGGAAGAGTGACTTCCTATTTTTGTTACCTTTTGTGTTTAGAGTTGCTCCAATCGCCGAGTGTGATTGAAGATGGATTTAAGGAGGGCCTCATACCTAGGTGTGTCTTAGGTATAAGTTAAGAAAAAGGTAGTGATTAAGTGCGTAGATTGTAAACTGGTGTTTGTTATGTGGTCTACAAATTGATACTATCTAGTTAATTTTGTCCTTGGCTTGGTATCCCCCAGAGTAGGTGTTATTTGTAAGGGAAAGGTTCCTTCAATAAGGGTTTCAATGATGTCAAAACTTTCCATTATATGTTGGAAATGTTGATAGATGATTTGGTGGATAAAGAAACAAGAAAAGTCTTCAAGAATTGGCATTTTTGGAAATCTATATGTTGTGAGTCGACTCAAAGAAAGCTCAGGTTGACGCATGATTAAAAGTTGCTCCTTTGGTCGACTCATCCTGGAAGCAATGTTTAAGCACTATGAGTCGACACATACCCCTGGAGAGGTCGACGCATGGATCTTACACTCTGTTATGTGGCACCTTTGGGAATGCTCAGGTCGAGTCACCCTTCTATATAGGTCGACACATGGATCGTGAACACTGTCATATGGCACTTTTTGGAATGCCCAGGCCGAATCACCCTTTTGCATAGGTCAACGTATGGCTTGTATACACTATCATATAACACTTACGGGAATGCTCAGGTCGAGTCCCCTCTTGCATAGGTCGACCGTTCACTCGTAAAAACTGTTTTTCAGTCTGTTAGTTTGGGTCTTGACCTTAGATAACATATATATACTTGTTTGGTTATATAATTTGGTTTCAACAAGAAAAGTGAAATAGATACACAAGGTACTCATCATCTTCAACCTCTCACTCATCCAATGATAACTACACATAATATTTTTTATCGATCAAGGTGAGAAGTGTGTGTTGATAACGTCCAAAGTAAAAGATTGCGATCTTGTTTGGGTTGAGTAATTTTGGGTTTTTATTGAATAAGATCTGAGGGTTTTTTCCTCCAAGAACATTGGGATTTGTGGGTTTTTGACAATTCTTTGATTCATCAAATTCAGCCGTTCTCAAGGGATTAAGGAACTGTGGGTTTGCTCAACAAGGTAGCTACAATTGGAGGATTTTGAAGGAAGAATTGGGGTCATCATCTTGTGGTCAAATCAACTGAGCAGGGAGTTTGAGAAATGGTTAGGTTCTCAATAAGGTAGTTACAACCAGAGGTTTATCGAAGATTGATGACATACTTGATTCAAATCGAATCAAGGGAAGAGAGGAGCTTAGTTTTCAATTCAACAAATTGGGTTTGAATTATGGTGACTATTTTCTATCTCTTGTATAAACTTTGCAATCATAATAGAAACTATCCTAATTCTAAATTCTAAAATTAGGGGCAGACATATCCCACACGAGAACGACAGGGGGAACTTCCTTAACAAGTCGTGTGTCGTTTTTCTTTCGCGCTCTTTACCATTCATTTGCAACAATCTGAAAATTTGCTCTCGTGGTTCCAGTTGTCCTGATTTGTAGTGCAATAAACTGTTACTAAAAACTATAGTAATTACTTTGATTTCTATAATTGATTTCAACATTACAAATTAAGGTAGATTGAACTTGGTGAAATTAAGCACACCAAGTGTTCGATAAAAGTCCAAAAGTGAAAATTTGTGTATTTTCTTCTCAACATTTCATTGGAAGTAATTGACAATAGTTAAAGAGTATAAGTGATCAATTATAATTGATTTAAGTGTTAATAATTCTCATTGATTCATTCCATTCCGTTTTTCGCATATCCGGTCTTTTCAATAGAGGATCGTTTTAGACGAGTGTATCCGGGTAGCTTTCACTGCGCTTCAAGTTTTTCTTAAAAACTGATTTTAAAAATCAAGGTATCTATTCAACCCCCCCTTCTAGATACGTCCTATCGTCTAACATTGTTTTCACTGAGTTGGGTAAACATATTTGTGTGTTATTTATCTTCAGCACTGTTTATTTTGTTTATACATCCTGTTGTTACTTGTTAAAGTCAAATTCGGTGTCTCAACATCTCTTAGGACATCTAGGATCTGATAGCCAGAATTTGAATTGGTATCAGAGTAGGTATCCCGCTCTGACTCTAGGTACGATTTAGGGAAGTTACATTCTGGTGCAATGGACAAGTATGGTGGAATTATGGTTAAATACCTATTCTGGATGGTACCAACTATGACAGTTGGAAACCTCATATGTAAAAGTTCACAAAAGCCATGGGTAACAAGGCCTGGAAAAATATTGTCAAAGGTTGGGATCCACCAAAGGTTATGGGTGAAGATGGAAAAGTTACTGATGTGCTGAAGCCAGAAGAAGATTGGAATGATCTTGATGTGTTATCAGCCCAAGGAAACTCCAAAGCATTGAATTCCATTTTCAATGGAGTTGATAAAAATGCTTTCAAGCTAAATAATAATTGTAAGCGTGCTAAAGTTGCTTGGTAGACCTTAAGGAAGGTCCATGAAGGAAATTCTAAAGTAAAGATGGCAAAACTTTAACTTCTCTCGGTAGAATTTGAGAACTTGAAGATGAAGGAGGATGAGAGTATTCTGGATTTTCACATTATTGTTCCAGACATTACTAATGACTCAGAAGACATGGGAGAGAAGATATCAGAAGATCAGCTGATCAGGAAGATGCTCAGATCTCATCCAAAAAGGTATTACATGAAAGTGATTGCCATTTAAGAATCCCATGATACAAGCACTATGATTGTAGATGAACTTGTAAGCTCCCTTAAAACCTTTGAATTTTCTATCAATGAAAGGTCTAAAACAAGAAGAGTATAACCTTTACTTCTAGCATTGAAGACTCAGAGGATAGTGGTGAGTTGGACTTAGAAGGAGTGTTTGAGGATCTTGTGTTACTAGGAAGATAGTTCAACAAAGTACTAAGGAAGTCCAAGTCAAATGCCAAGGACATATCTTTCAACATCAACAAAAATCGGGATCTTGGAGGAAAGTCCAGAATTGAAGAAAAGCCAAATCAGGGAAAAGGAGCTCGGTGCTATGAATGTGAGGGATTTAGACATATAAAGTTTGGATGTGCCACGTATCTTAAGAAACAAAAGAAAGGTTTATCTATGTCGTGGTCATAGGAAGACTCTAAAAGTGATGATGAAGAGGAATCTGTCAAACAAGTGAATACCTTGACTAGAGTTTATGATTCAGATGAAGAATCAGATAATGAAGAACTTACTTTTGAGGAACTCGCTGCTTCATACCGAGAGTTGTGTATCAAAAGTGAAGAAGTATGTCAACAAGGTGAAGAAAAAAGAGAGTCATTGCTCAACTACAAGTTGAGGAAGTAAAACATTTAATCATTATTTTTTATCTGAAGGAGGAAGTTGTATTGCTATATTCTAAACTAGACAATATGACTAAATCTGTAAGAATGTTAAATAATGGATCATATGCCCTCGATGAGATTCTTGAGGCAGGAAGGAATGCTGGTAATGTTAGAGGTATTGGTTATGAGAGTCAAGGTGTGAAGAACAAAAAGGTAAAGCCTGAGATAAAGTTTGTACCCTCAATGAAGGACCAAGAACCAAATATGTCAAATCTCATGCCCCAACATCAGCATAGACCTCAAGCAAGGTATAAGGGAGGCAAGAATCAGAGATGGAAATGTTCTTATTGTAAAAAGGTTGGTCACCTGAAACCCTAATGCTACAAATTATATGGCTATCCCAAATTTGTACCACAGTCTAGAAGAAGTCAGAGTGTGAGTAAAGAAAAGGAATGGATTCCTAAAAATGGTATGACTAAGGAAGTAAGTAACATTTCTCTCAAAGCTTCAGCTGAAGAAGCTTGGTATTTTGATAGTGGATGTTCTAGACACATTAAAAGTGTCAAGAAATTCTTAGTGGGAATTAAAACTTCTTCAACTAAAATCATGACTTATGGAGATGGATCAAAAGGTAAAGTAATAGGTGTTGGAAAGTTGGATTATGCAGGACTACCTAACCTTGATGATGTGTGTGATACGGTGGCAGAACCGACTGTTTTGGAAAATGCTGATTTGCGTTTTACGTTTGTGTTTGCAAAATGTCGCGGTAAGCAAGAGTCGCCACAGACTTTTATTTTATCCAACTGGAAAGGAAGAAAGCATAGAAAAATTCCTTTTTTCGAGATTTTGGGTACGAGGGGTAGATTATAGAAAGGGAAGGTATTAGCACCCTTTCTATCTGTGGTTTTCCACGGGCTCTTAGGTACTTGTTCATCATTTTAAAAATTGCTTCTGTGTTTGTGTGTTTGGAATTTTTTTGTTTTACTTCGTTTTAACCCTTGCTTCTGTCTTCAAGAGTGTTACAAAGTCGTTTTGAAAACATTGTTTGAAAAGAGTGTAAGTGTGGAAAAGTTTGATTTTGAGCAAGTACCTACTAGCATCTACCTACTCGAAAAAAGAATGTTTTTGTTCTTGTTTCCTTTAGACAACTCTATACCACTATTAATGAGTAGGTAGCATCGTCGTTGGAGTTTTAAGGGTCAATTCGAAAGGGACGTACGATCATTAAAGCAACGTTAGGACGTATTAGTAATAACCCTAGTGTCTTAAGATCATATTCGAGGCAACATTTCCGAGACGACCTTTCCGAGGCAACATTTCCGAGGCAACATTTCTGAACGGGACTTTTGATCTTTTTTTAGACAAGAGGGAAACCACTAAGACACCCTATACTTAATAATTGTTTACCGAAGGCAACCGAAGTGAGAGTATACCCTAGGAGTGCGCATGTGCGAGTGATTTCATTTCAGTTATCATCTTTGCACATTTAGGGTTTGCTAACCATTTTAAAATTAACATACATTCTTGTCATGCAATTCTATTATCATTCATCTAACAGTTAATATTTGCGAAAATTAAAATGCGAGAAATAAAACTACGCTATTACAAGGCTTTGGGGAGGGGGATTAATTACATAGCCAAAAACCCATAAAACGATAAATAAAGAAAATCATAATTAAACTATTACATACCATGAACAGTTACATTAATATTTGCAAAAAAAATAAATGCGCGCGATGGAACGAGAACGAGAAAATTAGGGTTTTGACCCCGTCTAAACCTAATTGAAAGAAAAAAATCATATTTTGTTGTTTTTGATTATTTTTGAGAAAATAAGGTTTTAATTGAATAAATACAAACCTAATTACTAATTAATTTAAATTAAGAAAAATAATTAATTTTGACCTATTTTTTTGTATTTTTGTTATTTTATAAAAATAAATAAAAAAATAACCAAGACCAAAACCTAATTTTCTAATTGATTTTAAATTATTTACAAAAAGGTTAGAATTACCCTAAAATTAAATTAATCTAATTATTAAATTAAATTTGATAAAAATAAAACCTAAATCTAAATTGTTGAAAATTGATTTTATGAGTTTTGCAAAAAAAGGAATTAATTTTGTGTTAGAAAATAATTTAAACAAAATAAATAAATAAAAGAAAAAAATATAAATGAAAATGAGATGGGCCTGGTGTTTAGAGCAAAAGAGGGGGTATCAATTGTAATTCTGAGCCCAATAATCCTTGTCCCATGCTGACTTTCAAGATCCTGTATGCTGGCTTGACTAGGGTGCATTGTGGACCTCCAAAGGATGGCCCTTGGATCCAGCTTGTTGGAGATCTGGTGGTTGAACATTGAGGGTGTATAGTGGTCTCCTTGCATGCATGTGTACCTGATGATGTAAAAGAAAATAATATTGGCAAATATGGCGACCTGGGGATCGAACCCAAGCCCTTTGGCAATTTCCCTTGTACACTGACCATCTGAGCTAGCGTGTTTTCTTGTACATGGAATAACAAATAATGATTATATTGGAAAAACAAAATAATATTCTTCAAAACACACGAATTTGATTGTATCTTTCCCTGAAAGGTAAAGAGTTAGTCGTATGTAATGTCATGATGTATGACATGTATCGAGTAATGATGCTCTCAAAATAAATGAGATTGTGTTGTATGATGCGTATGCGCATGCCATGATGTATGGATATGCAATGTTCTCGTGATGTTTTCTAGCTGGGGAGAACAATTCCTGGACTGCTGTTGGAGAATATAAAGAGTTGAGTTCTTTGTTCTTGCTGGGGATAACGACCGAAGATGATTTGAGAATAAATTGGTGGGAGAATAACTCTGTTGGAGAATAAACTGGCGAGAGAATGAATCTGTGTGGAAGAGATACTCTGCCAGAAGATCTGCTGATTTGGAGAAATAACCTCGGCTGGGGATGAATTACCGTTGCTAGAGATAATTAACCCTGTTGGGGGTTGAGTTTCTGCTTGTAGAAAAAATAAACTCCACTGGGGATAGTCTTCCATTGTTGGTGATAGATGAACTCTGCTTGGGGAGAATTAACACCACTGTTTTCAGACACTTCCTACTCTGCGGGGAGGGTATGTGCCTTTAGTCATTTTCTCAAGCTGACTCTATCCCTGTACCTGGTGGGTTGAGCAACTGTAAGGTTTGTACACTTCTTGTTTGCCCCTGTTCCTGAAATTACCAGTAATCATCTTTTGTTTCGCATGTAAATATTTATGAGCAACAATTATTTTCAAATGCATATATCAAAACGAACCATTGGACGTTCTTGCCAAACAAAACAGGAAAAGAAAAACAACTTTGAAATTTATTGTAAAATGAATTGTATTGATTTTGAAGTTGTCCTGTAATAGGCGTTTTGTACAAGAGGCTGACGTCCTAGTAAGAGAACGCCGCCGAAAGATAGAAATTATACAATTTATGAAAAACCAAGAAAAACAGCTATGTGAAACAATCCCACTGGGTTTCAACTCTGCTATTGCCTTTATATCTTCGAGCGTCTTATCACTTTGCTACTTGGTTAAAGGTAGATCAGATTGGTTGGCGCCGTCCAAGCTTGATAGTCGATACTGAAGTCTGGTTGTAAGATTATCCAATGAGACATAGTGTTACGCTTTGATCCCTAATTTTTTCCTGGACCGCCCTTTCAGGTTTTCAGTCCACCGGGATACCCTTTTTTGCCCAAGCCGTCTTTTCAAGTTTTCGACTTGCCGGGTGTACAGTTTTTTCATTTTCATCCCTTATTTTTGCCCGAACCCTTTTGGTTCGCCGGGAAGCCCTTATTTTTGCCTAGGCCAGTCAACCTAGCGGGTCTTTGAATATGCATAGTATTTTTTCACTATGTCTACATTGACGGGGTGAGGAAGGTTGTCACCATCCATGGTGTTTAGAATCATAGCTCCTCCTGTGAAAATGTTCTTAACCACAAATGGCCCTTCATACGTAGGGGTCTATTTGCCCCTGGGATCACCTTGTGGCAGTATGATGCGTTTGATCACTAGATCCCCGACTTGATACTCTTATCGTTTAACTTTCTTGTTAAATGCCTTGATCATTCGCTTTTGATACGTCTAACCATGACAAATAGTAGTAAGTCTCTTTTCATCGATTAAGTTCAGCTGATCAAGCCGGGTCTGGATCCAATCGTCCTCGCTCAAACCTGCATCCTTCATAATCCAGAGAGAGGGTATCTAGACTTCAATGGGTAAGACTGCCTCCATGCCATACACTAGAGAGTAGGGTGTTGCCCCTGTCGATGTCCGTGCTGAGGTGTGATACCCATGAAGAGAGAATGGTAGCATCTCGTGCCAGTCTTTGTATGTCACCATCATCTTCTGCACAATTTCCTTGATGTTCTTATTAGCCGCTTCAACAGCCCCATTCATCTTCGGCCGATAAGGAGAAGAGTTGTGATGTTGTATCTTAAACTGTTTGTAGAGCTCGGTGATCATTGTATTGTAGAGATTTGTACCATTGTCTATAATGATCCTCTTTGGTACACCATATCGACAGATCAAATTGTGTCGGATGAACCACGCCACGACATTCTTGGTTACTGTAGCAAAGGAAGCTGCTTCAACCTATTTTGTGAAATAATCAATAGCCACCCGAATGAAACGATGCCCGTTGGACGCAGTAGGTCTGATCTCTCCAATCATATCGATGCCCCACATTACGAAAGGCCAAGGAGCCGTCAAGACATTCAGCGGAACTGGAGGTACATGCACCTTATCAGCGTATACTTGGCACTTATGACAGGTCTGAGAATGCTGATAACAATCGGCTTCCATAGTAGACCAATAATATCCTGCCCGTAGGATTTTCTTCGCCACGGTATATCCACTGGAATGAGTTCCGAAGGTACCTTCATGTAATTCTGCCATAATCCTTTCCGCCTCGCTTTTGTCCACACATCGCAGTAAGGTTGAGTCATGGTTACGCTTGTAAAGGATACCATTACTAATGAAGAACTTCGCAGCGAACCTTCTCAAGAACTTCTTATCATTAACAGATGCACCCTCAGGGTATTCTTGAGCCTCAAGATACCTTTTTACCTCGTGAAACCAGGGTTTATCTACTACCTCTTCAGTCTCAATGTCATAGCAATGTGCGGGTTCATCAAACCTTTCAATGGTAATCTGGGGAGCTTCATTGTCCCACCTGACCTTGAACATAGAAGACTTGGTAGCTAGCGCGTCCGCTAACTGATTCTCCTCTCTCGGGAAGTGTTCAAAGGTTATCTCCTCAAAGTGCGGAAGCAATGTTAATACATACTCTTTGTAAGTAACAAGATTTGGGTGCTTCGTATCCCACTCGCCTTTGATCTAACTGATCACTAGAGCGGAATATCCGAATACACTCAAGAAATTAATCCTCAGGTCAATAGCTGCTCGAAGACCCATGATGCACGCTTCATACTCCGCCATATTGTTGGTGAAATTAAAACATAATCGGGCGGTGAATGGAGTATGACAGCCCTCAGGAGATATGATCACAACGCCAATGCCATTAACCAACGCATTTGAGGCTTCATCAAAATACATAGACCATCGGGATCCTTTCTCAGGTCCTTCATCCGGTCCAGGTTCTTCACAGTTGGTCACCAACATGATGTTCTCATCCGGGAACTCGAAATTAATGGATTGGTAGTCATCCACAACATGATGCGCCAAGTGATATGCCAATACACTCCCCTTGATTGCTTTTTGGGTTGTGTATTACATGTCGCACTCAGTTAAAATCATCTGCCATCTTGTTATTCTTCCGGACAAGGCAGGCTTTTCGAATATATACTTGATTGGGTCCATCTTTGATATGAATAAGGTAGTGTGAGTCAGCATATACTGTCTCAGCCGGCGAGCAACCCATGCCAAAGAGCAGCAAGTTTTCTCGAGCAGTGAGTATCAGGTCTCACAGTCGGTAAACTTTTTGCTAAGGTAGTAAATAGCATTCTCTTTTCGGCCAGACTCGTCATGCTGCCCCAGCACACACCCCATTGAATTATCCAGCACTGTCAAGTATAAAATCAAAGGTCTTCCTTCAACTAGAGGCATCAGAATAGATGGCTCTTGGAGGTATTCCTTAATCCTTTCGAAAGCGGTCTGACATTCATCATTCCATTTTACCACTTGATCTTTCTTCAGCAGCTTAAAGATTGGCTCACAAGTAACAGTCAGATGTGAAATGAATCGGGCGATGTAATTCAGACGTCCCAAAAAGCCCCTAACTTCCTTTTCTGTACGGGGGAGCCGGCATCTCCTGTATAGCCTTCACCTTTGCAGGATCCACTTGAATACCTTTATCACTAACGACGAAACCCAACAGCTTACCAGACCTTACCCCGAAGGTGCACTTGTTCGGGTTTAACCTCAGCTTGTACATCTTCAACCTGTCAAACAGTTTCTGGAGATGGTCAAGGCGTTCTTCTTTAGTCTGGGACCTTGCAATCATGTCATCAACATAAACCTCAATCTCATGGTGAATCATGTCGTGGAACAAAGCGACCATGGCGCGCTGATAAGTTGCCCCAGCATTCTTCAACCCGAAAGGCATTACCTTGTAACAGAAGGTGCCCCACTATGTAACGAAGGTTGTCTACTCCATTTCCTAGGGAGCCATCTTGATCTGATTGTAACCAGAAAAATCGTCCATAAAGGAGAAGACCTTATGCTGCGCGGTGTTGTCGACCAGAACATCGATGTGAGGCAGCGGGAAATCATCCTTGGGGCTCGCCCTGTTCATATCCCTATAGTCCATACACATCCGTACCTTACCATCCTTCTTCGGCACCGGAACAACGTTGGCAACCCACTGCGGGTAAGAAGTGACAGCTAGAAAAACGGCGTCGAACTGTTTCATGACCTCAGCTTTGATTTTCTCAGACATCTTAGAGCGCATACGACAAACCTTCTGCTTTATTGGAGGACAGTCTTCTTTGGTTGGCAGGTGGTGTACCACAATATCGGTGTCCAAACCAGACATATTTTCATAAGACCAAGCGAAGATCTCAACATAGTCGTGTAGAATCTGTATCAACTGTTGCTTGACTCTAGGTTCCAGATTTGCACCTATCTTGACCTCTTTCTTGTCTTCCTCTGTACCTAAATTCACTGATTCCGCTGGCTCTTCATGAGGTTTTATGGCCCTCTCTTCCTGTTGTAACAGTCTAGCAAGTTCCCCAGGCACTTCACAATCATTCTCACCTTCGTCCTCGACTTGGTTGATCGGATTTTCGAAGTCACAACTAGCAATAGCAGAGTCGTTATCAATGGGATCCATAGTGGATATGGATCTGCATTATGATACATGAGTGTGTGTAAGACAATAGCTGTTTTGATAAAGTGCGGGATAGAAAATAAAAACAAGGAGCGTAAAATTTTTAATGCAAGAAAACGTCCAATGCTTTATTGATGATATATGAAAATGACAAATAATAAGCCCTCACAAACAAAGCCAGGGTGCCTCGGGCAAGGCACCAAGCCGTAAAGTTTCAAACTGTCTATTACAAATCTCAAAACAAAAGTCAATTAGTGTGTAATAAAAGAAATGGGCATGAAGTCCTTCGCCGTCCAGTTGTTCAAGCCACCATTGGTTGTAGGGTAGATCCAGTTGTCGATATCTGAATCTTCTTCATAAACATCTTCCGTGGTTGAGACAACCTCAATAACATTGATTCCTGAGCCATGCTTGGGCATGGGTGCCGTTATGACATTGGGTTTCTCTAGCGTCAAACTCAATCTCTTTAGCTTCGATCAAGTATTGCACCTTATTCTTCAAGGCCCAACAGTTGTTTGTATCATGACCTGGGCCATCGGAATGATAGGCGCAGTGGGCATTCGGGTTATACAGCGGAGATGTGGTGTTGGGATTTTTCGGGGCCTCCCTCAGAGTTACCAGGTTGGTCTTCAATAATTGTGGTAGAATTTGAGACAAGGTCATATTGATCCGAGTGAACTGTCTTTGTGGTCTCTCCACCCTTTGATGATTGTTACATTGTGGAGCAACGGTGGGTCTTGATATCACTACCGCATTTACTGCTTGATGGTGTTCCGGTCTGCTTTGGCCCCTCGGGCCGTAAACTGCACTAGCTTCTTTCTTACCGGCGAAGGGCTTCTTTACTGCACTTGACGATGTATCCTTCTGTATCTTACCACTTCGGATACCAGCTTCTACTCTCTCCCCAGTCAAGATCAACTCAGTAAACCCAGATGATGAACAGCCGATCAGATGATTGAAAAATGGACCAGACAACGTCCCTAGAAACATATCAACCAACTCCCTGTCAGACAAAGGGGGTTGGACTCTTCCAGCCAAATCTCTCCACTTCTGAGCATAGTCCTTAAAACCTTCACTTGCACCCATAGACATACCCTGAAGTTGAGTACGAGTGGGAGCAAGGTCGGCGTTATATTGATACTGCCTGTAGAAAGCAGCAGCAAGGTCCTCCCAGTTTTAGACATTAGCTCCTTCCAATTGATAAAACCATTCAAGCTGAGTCCCTGACAGACTATCTTGAAAGAAATGCACCCACAAATTTCTATCAATAGTGTAAGGTTGGATTTTTCTGACGTACGAGCAGAGATGGAGTTTTGGATAGGATACTTCATTGTACTTAGCAAAAAACGGAGCTTTAAACTTATGAGGGATCACCACCCCAGATGTCAGTCCCAAATCTTCGAAATTCAAACCAGGGATCTTTTGATCTCCATAGCGCTCAGCCGGTCTTCAAGTTGTTTGTACCTATCCTCAGCAGGAGGATACTGTTCCTCATCATAATCTGTATCATTATCAGAAACTGCAGGACTGGGGCCCTTTTCTTCTTCTTGGTCCTCCCCTCCCTTGGATGAAAAGGACAGACCAACTTGCTATTTCAACCTATCTCCAAACCTTTTACCCATACTCAGAAGAACGACCTTCTTTTTCTTCTTCTTCTTCTTCTTCTTCTTCTTCTTCTTCTTCTTCTTCTCTTTCTCTTTCAAAATGAGAGCTTTCAAGTCCTCTTGTCCTTTAGCCAGGCATAAGAACATCTCCTGGAATTGGGCATTTTGTGTCTGAAGATCTTTGATTGCTTGATCAGAAGACATTTCTGCTGAAATAAACAGTGAAGAAGATGAGAAACCTGTAATGGTACCTGTAATGGTGTGCATGATAATGGGATGCGTATGTAATGTTTTCAAAGACTTTGGGAAATTTAAATTTGTAAACCAAGAAATAAACAAACTTTATTAGATTAAACTTGTAAAAAGGTTCAACAATGCCTTTAAGGCGTTTACAAAGACGTAAATGAAAAACAAATCTAAACTAGAAAAAGCAGAATCAGAAATCCCATGGACGCTTCCCTTTCGTGCTGACGTAGTCATTGATCGTCCTTTCATTCTCGAGTTTCCTGGTGAGCTTCAGGATCTTCCTTTCTTGCTCATGGTACTTTTCCCGGTAGGTATCCCTCTCCTATTTCAGCTGAATCCAGGATCTCTTCAATGCTCCAAGATCAGTGGGCATGTAGGGATAAAGGACTGTATAAGGAATGCCCTCTTCATTGGTAGGCTCCATAATCACTTGCAACACAGCTTCATAAGGCATCCCAAGCTTCTGGGCTCGAGCTCGGACCCATTGGAGATAAGGCTGCATAGGGAGAGAAGTCCTTGGTCCTAGTTCTTGAGGGTCAGATCTGTTCACCATGCCCCAAGCTCGTATAAACCTCTGGCGGTGCTCATCAACGTCCTCCTTGTAGTCAAATGCAATATCTGTAAGAAGTAGCTCATGAGGACCATCTCTCCGAGCACAACCGAATTGTCGCAAAGCTAAGAAAGGACTGTAGGTTATACCCCCTCTAATTCCGAGCAATGGGACATTAGGGTATCCCCCATATCGATCAATGACATCAATGCTTTCCATAGCCTTGGAACTCCAAAGAATTCCTGTATGGGCAAGGGACATTATCCTGTAAGACCATCCTAAACCTTCCTCATTTTTCAACACTGACTTGGGGAGGTGCGAAATAAACCACCTCGCCAGCAGCGGCATGTAACACATGAGAGTCCCTCTTCTTCGCACAGTACGAGTATAGAGGGCATGCAAGATATCACCCAGAAGAGTAGGTACAAGATTGCGAGACAAGAAGATTTTAACCGCATTCACATCTATGAAGGAATCTGGATTTGGGAAAAGAACCAAACCGTAGATAAGGAGAGCCAAGATGTCTTCGAAAGCCTGAAAGTCCAAATTATCCCAGAATAGTTGAGCTTGATCCATCAGAAACTTGGCTAAGAAACCTTCAACCTCGCTTCGTGTTTCTCAATTAGATACTACATTAACCCGTTTCAAATGTAGAGCTGAA
The DNA here is from genome assembly GCA_948472305.1 of Vicia faba. Lineage (NCBI taxonomy): Eukaryota > Viridiplantae > Streptophyta > Magnoliopsida > Fabales > Fabaceae > Vicia > Vicia faba. Next base: position 166,772,520 of record OX451735.1, read on the forward strand.
GCAATATCCTCTGGTCTTGGAGTCTCTTCCAAACCTGTGAAGGGCATCTGCTCAAGGATGGATATGCCCAATAAGTAAAAAAAATCTTCCATAGTGGGAACTAGCTGATAATTTGGGAAAATGAAGCAATGATGCACCAGATCGAAGAACTAGAAAAGCACACTCATCATCTGCTCATCAAACTTTGAGGTAACCAAGCTAAGAAGCTGACCATGTCTCCTAATGAATGAAGAAGTATCAAAAACTCTCGAGGCTAAATCTTTGAGTTGAGCAGGTATTTGCATAAAGTTAACTCGGATGATGTTTCTGCATATGGAAGCCATAATCTGCAAAACAGAACAAAGATAAATCCCCCCAGTCTTTGAAATGGTTAGTATAATGAAGTATGCATGCTATGTTATGATGCATGATGTCATGATAATACACACAACAAGTATAGCAAATAACAGACATGGTAAAGGCAAACAAGTCACACAAGAGCCCTTAAGTTTCAGGCTTGCATGGGGTCTAGGTACTACCCTCTTGAAGTTCAGTTGGTTTCAACCTGTCCTAATAATAGTAATCGGGTTCTAGAGGTTCTCAATATCACTGACCATCCTCCATCGGTCATGGTTTCAGCTCACACAATCTTTTCTTGCGGCCGAAACTATCTCGAGAGTATGGTATCAATGAGTGTAGCATCGAGTATCAACTAGTTCTCAACTTTACACCGAGGCCGGCTATCTCACTACTTCCTAATGGCCAAGTTGGTCAATTATGGGTTCTAAGGTCAGTTGATGCTTAACGACACATATAGCGGCCCCATATTCTCCTCGTTTCTCCACAAGGGATACCGGTACTAATCAATGTGCCACATCAATGTAGCTACTGCTTCAACCGTATTGGTCTACACCGTACAGTTCCCTCACAGTTTATTGCTACTTACCTAAAAGGTGTCCCCCAGATCCGGGTTAGGATCTTATAGTAACTCCCGATACAAAACCCTTTAAAGTAAAGCAATCAAATCAAACAAGAGAAGCAATTTATGATGAACTAATCCGAAGGTATACCCCACTTTATACTTATCCCCAGCAGAGTCTCCAGTTCTGTGATACGGTGGCAGAACCGACTGTTTTAGAAAATGCTGGTTTGCATTTTGCGTTTGTGTTTGCAAAATGTCGCGGTAAGCAAGAGTCGCCACCGACTTTTATTTTATCCAACTGGAAAGGAAAAAAGCACAGAAAAATTCCTTTTTTCGAGATTTTGGGTATGGGGGGTAGATTATAGAAAGGGAAGGTATTAGCACCCTTTCTATCCGTGGTTTTCTACGGGCTCTTAGGTGCTTGCTCATCATTTTAAAAATTGCTTCCGTGTTTGTGTGTTTGGAAAAGTTTTTGTTTTACTTCGTTTTAACCCTTGCTTCTGTCTTCAAGAGTGTTACAAAGTCGTTTTGAAAACTTTGTTTGAAAAGAGTGTAAGTGTGGAAAAGTTTGATTTTGAGCAAGTACCTACTAGCATCTACCTACTCGAAAAAAGAATGTTTATGTTCTTGTTTCCTTTAGACAGCGCTATACCACTATTAATGAGTAGGTAGCACCATCATTGGAGTTGTAACGGTCAATTCAAAAGGGACGTATGATCACTAAAGCAACGTTAGGATGTCTTATTAATAACCCTAGTGTCTTAAGATCATATTCGAGGCAACATTTCTGAGGCGGCCTTTCCGAGGCAACATTTCCGAGGCAACATTTCTGAATGGGACTTTTGATCTTTATTTAGACAAGAGGGTAACCACTAAGACACCCTATACTTAATGATCGTTTACCGAAGGCAACCGAAGTGAGAGTATACCCTAGAAGTGCGCATGTGCGAGTGATTTGATTTCAGTTATTATCTTTGCACATTTAGGGTTTGCTAACCATTTTAAAATTAACATACATTCTTGTCATGAAATCCTATTATCATTCATCTAACAATTAATATTTGCGAAAATTAAAATGCGAGAAATAAAACTACGCTATTACAAGGCTTCGGGGAGGGGGATTAATTACATAGCCAAAAACCCATAAAACGATAAATAAAGAAAATCCTAATTAAACTATTACATACCATGAGCAGTTACATTAATATTTGCAAAAAAAAAAATGCGCGCGATGGAACGAGAACGAGAAAATTAGGGTTTTGACCCCGTCTAAACCTTGTTGAAAGAAAAAAAATCATATTTTGTTGTTTTTGATTATTTTTGAGAAAATAAGGTTTTAATTGAATAAATACAAACTTAATTACTAATTAATTTAAATTAAGAAAAATAATTAATTTTGACCTATTTTTTTGTATTTTTGTTATTTTATAAAATAAAAAAAAATCAAGACCAAAACCTAATTTTCTAATTGATTTTAAATTATTTACAAAAAGGTTAGAATTACCCTAAAATTAAATTAATCTAATTATTAAATTAAATTTGATAAAAATAAAACCTAGATCTAAATTGTTGAAAATTGATTTTATGAGTTTTGCAAAAAAAGGAATTAATTTTGTGTTTGAAAATAATTTAAACAAAATAAATAAATAAAAGAAAAAAATATTAAAGAAAATGAGATGGGTCTGGTGTTTTGAGCAAAAGAGGGGGTATCAATTGTAATTCTGAGCCCAATGATCCTTGGCCCACGCTGACCTTCCAGATCCTGTATGCTGGCTTGACTAGGGTGCATTGTGGACCTCCAAAGGATGACCCTTGGATCCAGCTTGTTGGAGATCTAGTGGTTGAACATTGAGGGTGTATAGTGGTCTCCTTGCATGCATGTGTACCTGATGATGTAAAATAAAATAATATTGGCAAATATGGGGACGTGGGGATCGAACCCAAGCCCTTTGGCAACTTCCCTTGTACACTGACCATCTGATCTAGCGCGTTTTCTTGTACATGGAATAACAAATAATGATTATATTAGAAAAACAAAATAATATTCTTCAAAACGCGCGAATTTTAAATAAGCGAATCAGGGAGTGCCACGCCACCCTTCTTCTTCCTCCCTCCGTTGGCAAAAGTCCAACACTTTTACCTACAGTTTTCTAGGCGTAGGTACAGCCCTGTGATCCTCCAAAATCCTATGCACGCATGATAAATCAATTCCAGTGGTACCAATCAACTCGTTGCAACCTCACGAGTCTCATGGTACCACTTTCCACGGCCAATTGTTTCTGCAAGCAAAACCCCTAAAAATGAAACCTAAACCACAATCATGGCAACTTTCTGTGTGGTTAACAAAAACACAATTAAGTATTATCATTAGCTTGCAAATGTTTCAAGGATTCAGAATATGTCCATAAAATATGCTAACAATGCCAGATTTATGAGATATGATTTCAAAAAATCATAGAGGTCGTGGGGTACTTACAACGCGTATTTGGGCATGAAAATGCTTGCTAATGATTGGGATAGAGTCCTTGGATGCCCAACAGACGAATGGTATGCTTAGAATGGCTTGAAGAAGCCTGGAATTGAGAAATCAGATTGCACCTTTTCTTGATTTTTTTGAAAGTTGTTCTTCTCTTTTCACGCCTCAAATTCCCTTGCTTTTGGTCTGCCAATGTTCTATATGTACCCTAGAATAAATTAGGTTACAAACTTGCTTCAAATCTTTCTCCATTAAGATGATTGAATCATGATTTTATTCTTATGTAAATATTTCCAAATCAAGACAAAATCCAATCTTTTTGTGTCCATTTGAAGCTTGCACAATTTTATTCTCTTTCCAGCTGTATAAGAGGCCTAAACATGCACAAAATCTCAAGCTTTGATTAGTTTTTATATTTTCATGATTTTATTTTGATTTTATTTGATTTAATTGAAATAAAAATCAAAATAAATGATAAAAATAAAATAAATACAAGTGGGAAGGATTATGGGTCTTGGACCATCTTACAAACTTAATACAAGTACAAAAAGTTGGGCCCATTTGACAAAAATTGCAATTTGAGACATATTTGACTTTTGGCAATTTTGCAAAAGAGGTCAACTTTGCCAATGATAACTCCTTCAATTTTGACCCTAGAGATGTGTTATTGGACTTTTTAGAAATCTTGAGATGTCCTCTAAGCAACCATTTTGGTCTCATCTAAATTGAGTCTTCCATGTTCATGTATGAAGCTTTGACAAAAAAGGTGTTTTTGTTGACTTTTCAAAATGACCTATAATGTCCAAATTTGTATCTTCTTGTGAGTTAATATTTTGAACTTGGGAGCTGAATATGAATTGTAAGGCATTGCATCCTATTCAAAATGAGCTTTGGATGGGTCATTTTTGATGAAGTATGAGAAAGTTATGCTTGGTCAAAGTTGAGTTGACTTTTCCTACAAAACCCTAATTTAGCAACTTTTGGGTTTTGATGAATTGTGAGAAATCCTTGAGGAATAATGATTAACCCTTGATCAAATGATTAATAATACTTCAAAATGAGAATGTTAACCAAAAATATTGAAGTTTGACTGTATGTGGGACACAATTGACTTTTGCCCTAACACAGTCGATTTTCAGACCTTTGAGCAATTGACTGAGAAAATTTTCTCTGCAAGGCTTGAAACTTGACATGGATGATCTTGAGAATATATTATGACAATAGTGATCATTTGGGACCCTTTTTATTCAAACATCTTGATGCAAACTAAAACCCTAATTTGAGGTAGACTGCCTTAGGAGAGAGTTTGTCTGGTCAACCCTTGGACTTCCTTGAGCAATTTGAAAATATCACTTAAATGTATTTGAAAAATGGGAGGGAAAATTTTGGGGTACAAAAATGTGCTATTTGTAGAAGGATTAGATGCAAATTTGATAAGCATGAGTCAACTATGTGATCAAGGTCTCAGAGCTAATTTTACAAATTCTGAATGTTTGATAACAAATGAGAAGGATGCGATTTTCATGAAAGGCAGCAGATCAAAGGACAATTGCTATATGCGGATTCGTGAAGAAACAAAGTTCTCTACAATTTGTTTGAGAGCCAAAAATGCTATTGGAAGAAGTATTAAGCCAAAACATATGATTCTTGCTTATAGAGTCACACAAGATGTCAGGACATTGTATTTTTATACCCCAATTTCCCCCCTGAGATCTCTCATCATCTCATATTATCAATACATCAAGATCACACATTAGGGTTGGTTATCCCTTTCTACTTCATCCTATCTTTAAGTTTAGTCTTGAGGGATCACCAAGCACCTTAAATTGTGTATCTTGTACATCTGTTTTTTTAATTGGATTAACTTTTAACTAACATCAAAATATGTATATATGTTTCTTTGAATGATCATATTGTAGGTGATGACACAACTGCATCCATCTCACCATCTAACCTAGGATTTTTAGGGTTGGTCCTTAGTCAAATAGTTCTTCAATGGATTGCAAGAGCTTAAGCTTCAAGGCTATGTCTATGATATCAAATTTTTTGGTTCAAATAGCTCTCTCAATTTATTTAGGTCAATTTTTCCTCAAGGTTGTTGGTGGTATTCATCAAGAAGATTCATAGAGTCATGTATTTATTTCCATGCCTTATTCAAGAAGTTTCATTGATACTTAAGCTCCACCTTTGAGTGTGCTTCAAGATAACATCATTTAAATGTCTAATGTGATCCATCATGCTCTATTTTGCAAAGAAAGTTCAAAATATTCAAGGTTGATTCAACAAGTTTTACCTAATTGAGAAAGTGATTGATTCAATGATCACAAGTGTATAACTCTCTAAATTTTCAATATTTTGAGTTGGTTCTTTTTTGATATGGGTTCTTATCATCATCTACAATAACTTCTCCTCACATGACAAGATCCAATTGTGCAAGAAAAATCTTCAAAAGTTGAAAGGGGTTCCAAGTTATTTTGACACTCTCTGAGCTAGGGTTTTCCGACTTCCAAGGACCATATATTGCTCATTTTTTTGAGATTTTTGATTGATTCCAAATCCATTATTATATTTAAAGGGTCCTTAACAAGTTCTCCTCAAGGGTTTAAGGCTAATTTTGAGTGGAAGATCACTAATGGTTGAAGAAGATTACAAGTCCTTTGAAAAGGCTATCAAATTCTCTTGTGTGACTTCAAAAGATCATAAATTGGTCAAATTTTATCTCCTTTAGTTCATTATTTTTCTACAATAATATTTTGGGATGTCTACTACAACATTGTTTTAATATGAAAGAGTTGAAAATTCTTGGAAAGTTGTTTAAGAATTGAAAAGATTATAGGTCTTTTGGGAATTTCACCAAATTTGTTCATCATCTTCCAAAGACCATAAATATTTCAATTTTTATGATTTATGAGTGATCACAATTCCACAATTCAATTCAATAGGTTTAATTCATTTCATCTTCAAGGATAAATATATAATTGTAAATGGAAGGGCATGTAATTTTGAAGAACATTATATGTCATTTTGAAGCTCAACACTTTTCTAAGTACAAAAATCCGTGTGTTTTTCTTGATTTCAAAGTTAAATAACTTTTTGCTCAAACATCCAAATGAAAACTTTCAAAATCACATTGTCAAGATTGATCATTAAGCTTTCTAATTAATCCAAGATTGCATCATAAAGGTCTCTGAGTAGTGAGTTATGTATTATTGAAGTTGGCTCCATGGAATCTATTTTTTGCTTCAAGTAAATTTTTTTACCATGAGTAAACTTGGATTACATGTTGAATTACTTAAATTTTAGTTGATAAACATGTTTAACTAGTTGTCTAGATGCATTTTGATAAGAATTTCACTTGGTATGAGGTTGTTTTGATGCAATTCAAGTCACACGTTTGGCATGATCACAACTGGCTTAGATTGCATGATTTGCTCACAATTCCTCTCATTTCTCATCATCATTCACTTCCATATAAATAGAGGATTCTATTCCATTCATTTTCTCAAGCTCAGACAACTAAAATCACCCTGACAAACTCTCTCCATAGCTCACAATTTAAAGTTTTCGAATTCACTCTTTCCTTATTTTTCAATCCAATTTCTTTATTCATTCTTCATCCTTGAACTTCAGTGAAGGTAACAGAAGAAGAACCAAGCCTTTAAGTGCTTGAAGAATGGAAAAACACAAGAAGCGGGGGGGGGGGGGGGGAGTTGAATTGGGATCTTAAAACTTCATGAAAAGAACACGTTGATTTTTATCATGGTTCGTTTAAACTCAAACTACTCCAGTCCACCCGCCAAGGTGATTTTGCCTCTCTGAAACGAGGTCTTAATCCACTAATCAATCTTGATTACAAATCTACTTTGATAACTGCCAGAGTCTTCTTAAGTATAACCATAACCCGATTTTTCTCAAGGAAATTCACTAAGCAATGTATAAAAAAAGTGTACAATAATGTTTCTAATTAAACAGTATCACAGGACTGTGATGTTTTACATAATTCTAAAGTTGAAAGATTGAGGATGAAAAATGATAGCAATGTTGTTGTGCGTTTGTAAATCATGAACAATTTATCCTCAAGGCTTGTTTGAATAGGCGAAGCATGGATGAACATTTGGAAACTTGATCAATGACAATTAATACGCTTTTCAAAAATAAAGATCCTTGTTCCCTTCCATCCGTTACTCTTGAAATAGAAATATTTGATTTGTAACGCTTCAGAACATTGAAGTATCTGTTGCTGCTTGCTTCAGAACTTTGGAGATCAGAGCCATGAAATTCTGTTTGCAGTGTTAGAACTTCTTTCAAAGAGTTTTATAATTAGATTTGAAACATCCTTTTAGCGCATCTTATGATCTTCTTTCATCAAAACTTTTTGAGAGATGTTTACAATCACAGCAGAAACAAATTTGTAATTTATCTTCTGATCTTCTTCCATCAGAACTTATCTACAAAACAAAATATAATTTTATGGAGCATAAATGTTCTTTGCTTTTGTTATCATCAAAACTCTTACAAGGGTTGTAGAATCAAATTATGTTCTAACAATCTCCCCCTTTTTGATGATGACAAAAACTAGGATATTTCAATCAAAACAGACATAACATAAAGTATTTTAAGATCTCCCCCCGAGTTGAATATATAAATAGAAAAAAATACTTCCCTGAAGTTTATTCTTATAAGAGCTTTTGATGCATTTACGTCTGTCTCTACCAGAGTTTTGTTCATGTTTTACTTTTAGAGAAAGAAACGAGAAGTTATGATATACAAAATGTTTAAGAACTTTGTCTTGATACTGTTATTAAAAATATATTACGTTCTCCCCCTTTTTGTCAAGAATAAAAAAGCAATATAAACACTAAGATTCATAAGCAATAAAAGTAGAGTTATATTAAAAAGGATTGCAAAAAGACATTCAGAATCAAACAACACAAAAAGATTGAATACACTAAAGAAAACAAGTTTAAAAACTAAGATTGAGGTGGAGGAATTCGTGTGAACATGGCTTCCAACAAACTCTTAATTTGAGTGTTCGATGCTTCTTGTTTTCCAAACATTCCTTTAATTTCCTTGCATGTGTTATCTTGCTTGTCTAATCTCTCCTTGATCATTGCATTTTCTTTCTTTAGCTCCTCTAGAGTTTGCATAACCAGATATGAAGAAGGTATATCCACAGAAGGTGCAACCTTCTCAGAATAAGCTGCTGTAGATTCTGACTCAGTAGCTTCTTCAGTCTCTTTGCCTTTGTCTTGAACAATAACCAGAGGAAGATTATCATAGCATGGTGTTGCACCCCAAAATTTACCCTCTTGATCTAGGCTTATGTTTCATCATGAATATCATATTGCATTGCATTCATACATTGTGATGGGATCAAAGTACTTTGGTTATCAAGTCTTCCTCAAGCTTTAAAGGTTGATTGCATTGACAAGTTTCTCAAGTAGAACCTTATCATCTAAACCTCTGGATCTTTCAAGCTCAAAAGTTATTGCACATCTCAAAATATTTTATCCATCTCTTTGGATCATCAGAGGATTGAAGTTTGTGTTTGATTATAAGAGGAATCACTCTTTTGATTCACCAGTCAAAATTAGGGTTTTGATTGATCAAGGCTATTGATGCATGTTCAAGTCTTGATTTGGAAGTTACAACATCCCATTGGTATTTTAAAAGTCTTTGTACATGAAATTGGTCAAGATGCCCAGAGGATTTGAAGTTTTGGAGATGATTCATCAGTCTCCTAAGGGGTTAACCAAAACTAGGGTTTGGGATTTCATCAAGATTTCTTGATAATTTTGAAGTGAAACTTTGTACATGACCTCTATATGTTTGGAAGATCACATGTTTTAAGTTTTGATCATCAATTTTGAAGGGAAGTGGATCAATTGATTCAAAGGGGCAAAATGGTCATTTTGGTCAAAATCAGTCAAAGTCAAGGTTGACCAAGGGAATTTTTGGTCAACCATAAATTCAAGGATTTACTTTTCATATTTAAAGTCCATTTTGATCATTGGATCAAAAAGATTGAGGTTTGGGTTGAAACTTGTTCATGATGAAACCCTAAAAGTTTCTAATTTTGGAAAATAAGGACTTAACTTCAAAAATTCATATTTTATTCACCTTTGATCAAAAAAATGCAAATGAAGTATGCTTGGAAAGATAACAGGATGATATTTCATATCCTTTTGGTTTCATGTCCAAATTGGCAAAGAGTGAAGAGTTATAAAGCTTGGAAGTCACAAAATTATAGGTCATTTTCCAAATTTAGTGAATTTCATGTCAAATTTTGAGGACCTTATTGGACTCAATTGCAAAAACTCAAAACTAAGGGATTGCAAATATTTTCAATACCTTTCCAAATTGTACTCATTTGTGTCCAAATTCAAAAATATGATCAAGTTATGAGCTTTGGAATTTTGAGGCATTTTATTGAATTTTGACAAATATGCAAAATGGCCATTTCTTGCAAACTCAAGTTTTAGCCATTCCTTTTGCTTCTAATCAAGCCCATGAGCAATTTGTGACATGCTGAGGCCCATCACACTCACCATTTCATGCCTCATTTGGTTTTGCACTTGTTGGATTGAAAAATCACAAAACTTGCTCAAATTTGCAAATTCACCAACACTCTCTCATTTCAAACAATCATGAGCTGGCACTTTGGGCATGTAATTCTGACTTCATTTGGCTCAAAAAATGCACAAAAGGTAAGAAAATGCACGAGTGAAACGCAGGCTCCATGTGCATCCTCATTTTTGGCCAAAACTTCCAATCCTGCCCTCCAACAGTTTTGAGTGCAAAATACCACTTCTATCCTCTTACCCTCGTGCTATATAACAAGAATCAAAGCTCGGTTGTGAAAAAGGAGGCTCATAATCGCTACATTGCAAATATGAAAATTTCCAAGCATCTCTGCAAATTACTTCGAATCTCTTTTCTCCTTGGATCATTCTTCAAAATTCTTGGTGTTTCAGCTTCAGTGAAGTAAGGAGATCAAGCCAGCACCCTTGGATTGCTTCTGGAGCAAAGGAATCGTGTTTCCAATTTTCACATCCATGTGAGTTTCTTGAACTTTGATTTATGTGTTTCAGCTTGAATTGATGATGTAAATCATGTTCATTGAGTTGCTAGCTGGCCAATCTTTAGGATTGATGTATATTTGTGCTTTGATTCAAGCAGAATTGTTGAAATCGTGTTCATGACTTTGATGTTTGCAGTGAGTTTCTTCAGTTTTTGAGACTTTATTTCTTGATCCATGCTTGATCTTTGAGATTGATTCAAATTGCATAATGTAGTATGATATGCTAGCTTTAATTTGCACTTGATTTCATGGATTTTGGTTGAGAAGCGAGCATGATTGATGGATCTGAACATAGGCTCATGACCTGTTGTATTGCACGCGTTTTGCCATATGCTGGAGGTTGAAGATGAAGTGAGGTGGCGCGCTGTGATTGGCTTGCTTTAAATTATCATGCATTTCATATTATTTGATTTTAATTGATTTTCGATTTTTATTTCTTGATCAAAACAATTTAAAAAATCCTTAAAAAATTATCACAAGTCCAAAATAATTTATAATATCTTGTGTAATTTTATTGGAATTTTTAAAAATGTTTTGATAGCTTTAAAAATTCATAAGTTTAAATAATTGTTTGTTTAAAGATTATTTTTATTTTAATAGTTATTTTGATCTAAAAATTACACAAAAAATGTTTTGAACTCTTAAAATTATTTATAATTTGATTCTGAAATTTGTTTAGAATTTTTTCTATTTTTGATTAGAAAATTAATTTGAGAAGTTTATTTGAAATATTTGTTTCATAATTTTTGTTTTAATACTTCCTTCAATTCAAAAATCCTCAAAAAAGTCATGTAAGTTCGTTTTTAATCATTTAATCTGAATATAATGTTATTTTGACCTTTTTGTGACTTTTTGCTAGGGTTTGCATTTTTGCTTTTAAATAATAGTTTAATTGTTAATTGTTTGTTTGATTTTTATTTTAATATTTCCTCTAATTCAAAAATTCCACAAAAAATCAGGGATGTGTGTTTTTAATTATAATATTTGAATATAATTTTGGTTGGATATTTTTCTGATTTTTTATTAGAGTTTTATTTTGAGATGTGAATATTTGTTTAATTGATTAATTGTTTGAATTTGATTTTTATTTTTGACTTTCCTTTAATTCAAAAAATATGGAAAAATAGGTATTCTGACCTCTTGAGTTTTGTCATGTTTGATGTATATTTGTTCTAATTTTTTTTTTAAATTTTGATCTTATCTAATCAATATTTAAGATTAAAAGTCAAAAATTAGGGTTTTGTTGCTTATGGTGCAAGTTTCATTTTCAAAACCATTATGCCCTGGATTTTCAATGGAATTTAAGTCTTGATTATGGTTCATGAATGTATTTAGGATCTGAAAACCATTTTTCTTGAATTATTTGACTTGGTTTGATATTTTTTCCACAAATTATTTTGAAAGCTTGTCTAGTTTGGTAGTTTGGCCAACTAGTTTTGAACTTTGGGCCTCATTTGATCCCATCCTCAACCATTCATGAACCTAAGACTTAATTTCTGACTTCTACACACTTCAAAGATGCTAAGAAATTTTTGGTTTGAATTATTGATACTTGTTTCTATTTTTGATGTATTTTTAAAGTGAAGGTACCCAATTAATGTTGCATATCTTGTTGCAATTTTTTTAATGGCCAATGAACTTGAGTGAGGCCTATAATTGGGCACCTAATAATCATGTTGGATATGTTTATTCAAATAAACTCAAGTCATTTCACTTAATGCTCCATGTTTGAATGATTGAACCTTTTGATGCATTGTGTGAGATTCCTCTTCTATTATGCTTATGAGCTGTGATGAAATATTTGAGTATGATTGATTTGTGGTTGCTACTGACCTTCATGGTCTTTTATTGTATTCTTCTCAAGCTCCCATGATCCTTGATTGATACTCAATTGTCAACTCAATATGGTGATAGAAAGGAGCAACATGCCTCTAATTTTTTACCTAATTGTGCATATGCCTGTTTCTTTTTGTCTATCATACCTAATGTTTTGATAGTTGTTATCATGTTTCCTCACTTCAGTATGGTGTCATCATCTATCCCTTATGCGAGTCATCATTCAATTTATGGGAATACTAACTTGGCTGTTGAATGTGCGAGGTACTTTGAGAAAAGTTTTTGGCTTGAGGCTATTGTGTTTCACTTTATTTGTGGAACACAATCTTTTATATTGGCACTACTCTTGTGCTTGGTATATTTGATAGTCTATGCAGGATATATATATATATATATATATATATATATATATATATATATATATATATATATATATATATATATATATATATATATATATATATATATATATATATATATATATATATATATATATATATATATATATATATATATATATATATATATATATATATATATATATATATATATATATATATATATATATATGTGTGTGTGTGTGTGTGTGTGTGTGTGTGACTATGAATGCTATAAATTGCCCATGGGACCTGTTCATATCTGATAATCTCAATACTTACATCCTGATGGTGTAATTTCTGACTTGATTTGTCTACTGATGCCAGCTTGCTTGAAGTTCTCTCAGTTTCTTTTATTCTTACTCAGTTGCTACAGATAGTTATCCGTTTGGTATTGCACTATTTCCTTTCTTCTATTTTGATGTTGTATAGTTCCATGTTGCATGATGGGATCTCTGTTGCTGATATATGTCAGGAGACCTTATGTTTTTGTTTGATACATGTGCTGTATTTGTTTCTTTAACTTTTGATCGATGAGTCACTCAATTTAGAAATTGAGATCACGACTTCGCTCTTAGTGCATGTTACATATAGGATGTTTATTGTTTTTCCTATTTAACTTTTGATCGATGAGTCACTCAATTTAGAAATTGAGATCACGACTTCGCTCTCAGTGCATGTTCCCTATAGGATGTTTATTGTTTTTCTTCTTTAATTGTTGATCGATGAGTAACTCAATTTAGAAATTGAGATCACGACTTCACTCTCAGTGCATGTTCCCTATAGGATGTTTATTATTTTTCTTCTTTAATTGTTGATCGATGAGTCACTCAATATAGAAATTGAGATCACGACTTCGCTCTCATTGCATGTTCCATATAGGATAATTTTGTTAAGCTTCCTTTAACATGTTAATTAAGGTAGGGTCTTCCTTTATCCTCAACCTTAGGATCAATCATTGTATGATAACACTAGGGATAGTGCTAGGCTAGTTTCCCTTAGTTATTTTTTCTTCCTTTGCATTTTGCATCTTAAAACAAAAGTTGTTTTCTTGGAAAATCATAAAACACCTTTAATAAACTCAAACCCTTCTTCAAAGTAAAAAATACAAACCAATCCTATTTGTTTATGCGCCTCTTGGCTTTGTTTTTAAACCTGAAGCCGATGTTTTGCCATCGTACATGTTCGTTATCCTACTTTGATTCTCAATATCATTGTTAGATGTGATTTTTTGTCATCCGTTTTATTGATGTTTCGCCATCTTTGCCATGATACCTTGTTATCTTTTAGCCGATGTTTCGCCATCTCACATTTGTTTGAAGCCTATGTTTCGCCATCGCACATGTTTTTTATCCTACTTTGATTCTCAATATCATTGTTAGGTGTGATGTTTCGCCATCTTTACCATGATACCTTGTTATCTTTTAGCCGATGTTTCTCCATCACACATTTGTTTGAAGCCGATGTTTCGCCATCGCACATGTTTGTTATCCTACTTTGATTCTCAATATCATTGTTAGGTGTGATGTTTTATCATCCGATTTTGTGATGTTTCGCCATCTTTGACATGATACTATGTTATTATTTAGACGATGTTTCGCCATCACACATTTTTTTAAAGCCTATGTTTCGCCATCGCACATGTTTGTTATCCTACTTCGATTCTCAATATCATTGTTAGGTGTGATGTTTTATCATTTGACGTTTCGTCATCTTTGACATGTTACCATGTTATTCTTTAATCGATGTTTCACCATCTTATTTGTTTGTTGTTTCATTTGATGTTTTGCCATCTTGACTATTTTTGATTGCCTTAATTAAAAAACACAAACCAACCAAAATATATAAGCCGAACTACAACTGCTATGATTCCTTAAAAAGGGATATGTAGGCAATGAGGTAGGGCCCAACCGAGCATAACTTTTATTTTCCCTACATTGTTTTTATTTTCTTCTTTCGCATGCACTCCTTTTTTCAGCTTTAAGCCATAGACATAGGATTTGGCCACACCCATTAGATTAGACAACAAGAGTGGATACCGTAGAGTACTACGGGCGTGTGGGGTGCTAATACCTTCCCCTCGCGTAACAGACTCCCTTACCCGATCTCTCAGTTGAAAGACCGTGATTTCTCCCTTTTTAGGTTTTCTCGATGTTTACCTTTCCCTTTCGGCGGGATAGAAGACGTTCGGTGGCGACTTCATTGATGTTTCATTACATCCAGATGACAGGTCCGGCCGGGTGGTTTCAGCTGGCGACTTCACTGGGGATAGATTGACCTTTTGCTGGTCCATCCCGGAGTCGACCCTAGCTCTTGTTTGTTTTCTTTTTAAGTGTTTATTTTACCACTTTGCATATTTATCTGTTTGCATTGCATCCTATGTGCGCTTTATTTTTCTACATACTGGATTTGGCTGGACTGTTTGGATTCTGGATTTCTTGGTGGGCAGGTTGTTCCATGAGGTAAAAGGCCTCATACCCAGGCTATGAGTGAATTCCATAGGAACTAGGAATAGAGTGGCCATGGCATCTATGAGGCGGATGCTTTGTAGACCTGACCATGAGACCCATGACTTCAGAGGTAGTTCGGATAAGTGTTATCGTATGATGATACCGACATTCGAGCTATTATACTCTGATTTGGCTTTTAACCTTACCTTGACCTAGACTACACCCGTGAGAGGGGCGGGAAAACTTTTCTTACAGGTACAGGTACTGTTGGTGACTTTGTGTGGCGAAGGTGACTCAGGTTCCCATGATAGTTTTGGAGCTTTGGGATTTTCTTTTGATCTTGAGTGGTGCTGTTTTGTAATGGTCCAGCCATGATCCAGTGCGAAACTTTGATCCTGTCATGTTGCATCATATCATATTTATTTCTAAAAAATGATGTATAAAAAAAAAACTAGCATGTGCATGTCATCTTCCAAGGACATTCAAGAGTCTTCTTTCCATCAGAAATGGCTGGCCTCCCGTCAGATTAGTTTGATTCAGTTCTTGTTAAAGAGCCCAACAGGCATACATTCGCTTATTAGATTCCAACTATTGATGTGTCCGAATTGAAGAGGTTGAGTTCTTATCTGAAGGGTGATGTTCTGAGTAATTTCAACAAAAATTATGGAAATTTGTTACTAATCCTTAACACTCCAGTTGACCCAATGGCTTTGATCACCCTCTTCCAGTTCTATGACAAGGAATTACGGTGTTTTACTTTTCAAGATTATCAACTGGTTCCCACACTAGAAGAGTACGCGTACCTACTTAATAAAAAGTTGTCCTATGAAGTTCCTTTCGTCCAAGTGCCATAGAAGCTGAATGTGATCGGTGGAAATAGAACTGACTATTTTGGAATGCTGGTTCGCGAAATGTCGCGGTAAGCAAGAGTCGCCACCGTCTTTTATTTTCTCCAACAAGGAAAGGACAAAAGCACAGCAAAATTCCTTTTCGAGATGTTTCTCGGTTCGGGAGGTAGATTATAGAAAGGGAAGGTGTTAGCACCCTTTCTATCTGTGGTTATCCACGGGCTCTTAGGTACTTGCTCACTATGTTTTCAAAAATGTTTTGCTTTTCTTGTGTTTGTGGGTTTTGAAAAAAGTTTGTTTGAAAACTTCGATTTAACTCTTGTGTCTGTCCTCAAGAGTGTATGAAGTGTTTGTTTGAAAACTTTTGTCAGAAAAGTGTAGGTGCGAAAAGTATTTTTGTTTTGAAAGAGCAAGTACCTGAGAACCTCTACCTACTCAAAAGAAATTAAGCTGTGTAAATGTCCTTTAGACAGTACTATCCCACTATTGAGAAGTAGGTAGCACCGTCGTTGGAGTTTCGGGTCAATTCGATTATAGGGACATGTGGTCACCAAAGCAATAGTAGGACGCCTTAGCGGTAACCCTAATGTCTTAGATCGTTTTTTATCTGAGGCAACCGTTTCGAGGCAACTTTGATCTTTAGACAGGAGGGCAACCTCTAAAACACCCTATACTCAATGACCACGTTGAGGCAACCAAGTGAGGCGTACCCTAGGAGTGGCAGGTGCACGTGTGTCAGGATTCAGTTAAGTTATCTTTGCACATGTTATGGTGAGCTACGGGTTGATTTTAATTTCAGAGATAAGTCTTGTCATGCATAGCCTAGTTAACATACATCTAACAGTTAATAGTTGCGGAAAATAAGTCTAAGCTATTACAAGGCGTCGGGTATTTACATCGCCAAAAACAACCCTTGAAAAGTAAATTGCGGGAAATTAAAGAAAGCGATAAAAAGGTCCTAATTAAAGCTATTACATCCTCGGAGCAATTACATAATATGGATAAAAAATTAATCAAGAACAATCACACGCGCGAGCAAAATTGAATCAGAATGTTTTTAGGGTTTTGACCCTTTTTTGAGAAAGAAGGAAGTTTTGCTATTTTGCATTAAATTAAATAAAACCTAAAACTAATTAATTAATAAAAAGAAATATTTTTTGAGTTTTTATGTTTTTAAGGAAAAAAGAAAAATATGGTCAAAAGTTTTTAAAACCTAATTCTACATTGATTTTAAATTATTGTGAAAATATTAAAATTAACCTAATTAACTAAATTAATTACATTAGTATTTATTTACAAAAAATAATAAATTAAGGGTGAATTTAATAAATAATAATAAAAAATATTATATTTTAGTTTTCTGGTTTTATTATGAAAAAAATTAATTTGGTTAATTAACTAATAATAATAATAATTAAGTAAAAAATATAAAAGAAGAAAATAAAAGAAAATAACCCAGGGGGTGTTGGCCCAATTAGGAGGTGTATTTGGAATTTTCTCGCCCATTATGCTTCCAGCCACGTTGATTTTTCTGGATTGTCCATGCATGTGTTGACTAAGGACTAGGGTAGTCCTTCAATTTTGGCCATTGGATCCAGGCTTGGAGACACCTGGCGCCTGGAAATTGAAGCATATGGTAGAACTCCTTTTTGAGACCTGCATGTAAATATATGAAACAAAATAGCACAAATGTTTTGGGGGACCTGGGATTCGAACCCAGGTCCCAAGGCTTCCAGATCAACACGCTAACCATTCAACCACCCGCGTCCTTTTATTATTATAATGATAAGCAATTATTATATTGGCAATCAACTTAATATGCTGTAAAAAGAAAAATAACGCGCGTGTTTTCAAATTGCCCAATGGTGCATCAACACATCATCATCTTCTTCGTTGTTCCTGTAAAAATAATATCAGATAGCGGGGGTTTTTAACCCCCACTAACCATTGCAACGAAAAATAGTGAATAGCAGCTCAGTTTATATAAATATTTCGCGAGGTGTGGTTCTTGTTCGTCTTGTCCTAACGATTTCAACCATGTGCCTTATGAGTCCTAATTTTGCCTGGTTCAGAAAGCCCCTAATTGAAAACTCAAGAACCCTAAAAAATCGTTCATGGCATCTTTTGATTCAAGGCATTATAGTCTAATTAAACCATGCCGTTGGCTTTGTATGGTCCCTAGCAACACAAATAAACCACAAGAACATGTTAAATATGCATGAATTACGAAATACGATCTTGAATAAAGAAGGCAAACCGTGGTTCTGTAATGAACGATTCCTTGAGGTTTGGTACTAGAATTTGATTGCAACACGTTCCTGGAACCTCCTACAATGTGTTTGAATGATCAAAAACCCTTGAATCAACCTAGAATGCCAAAACCAGTTTTCAATTTTTTTGGAAATTTCTTGAATTGGCTATGGTTTTTCTACAGCTTTTTTCACGTGTCTTTGATCAGGGTTAGCTTGCATATGTATAAGAGAATGAAATTAGGTCAAAAACTTGGGCCAATATCCATTGCATTGATGTTCAAATCCTTGATTGGAAATCATATCTTTTTGATTTTTCATGATTGAATAATGTTGCCAATTTTGGATTTTTTGTATCTTTCACTTGGTGCTCGAATTTGCCAGCATATCTTGACCATATTTGCTTCACAAATTGATTGAAAAATCAAATCTTGCATTTTCCTACAATTTAAATTAATGAAATGAATTAATATTAATTAAAAATCCAATTAATCAATAAAAATAAGAAAATAAATTCCATTAACTTGATGGGTCATGCATAGGTCATGGATGAAGTTTCAAGAAGAGATTTGAGGCCCATTAGCAAAAAGAAGGTGTTTTGAGCAAAGTTGACTTTTGCAAATTCATAAAAATTTCCCAACTTCTCCAATGCACAACTTGCTCAATTTTGATCATATGACCATGTTCTTGGACATTTTGGAAAGCTCTTGAAGTCCTCTAACCAATGCCTTTGGTCCCATGTCATTTGGATTTACCAATCTCAAGTTATGGCCTTTGACTCAAAATGTACTTTTGTTGACTTTTGAAATTGACCTATAATGTAAAAATTGGCAACTTCTTGTGAGTGCATTTCTTGAATTTGGAGTGTGAAGATGGATTGTAGGAAATGTCATCCCCTTCAAAATGAGCATTGGATGGAATTTTTCTGACAAACCATGAAAAAGTTTTGCCCTGGTCAAGATACAGTTGACTTTTCTACTGTCCAAAAATAGTAACTTTTTGCATCTTGATGATTTTTGAGCTATGCTTGTGGAATCATGATCAAGACTTGATCAAATGATGATTGTGAACTCAAAATGAAATGTTGACCAAAAATTCTGACTTTTGACTGCAAAATGACCATTTTGCCCTTGTAGTTGACTGTAGGTCAAATGGAGCTTTTGACTATGCAAATTGGCACTGTGAGTCTTGAAACTTGGCATGTAGGTGCTTGAGAGTGTATATAGGCCTATGATACTTGATTGAACCATTGAAAATCCCAAATTCCTTGAAAGAACTGAAACCCTAATTTCAGCTATCTTAGGAGGTGGTTTGACTGTCTACCTCTTGAGCCATCTTGAGCAATTTGAAGATCATTCTTGACAAATCTTGAGGAATATGGGAGGGAAAATTTTGGGGTACAACAGTTGCCCCTGTTCAATTCTCTTAAACCTGAGGATATAGATTGGCTTTCGAGCGTTTTCGTGATCCGAAGGTGGAAGATAATTGAACACTAGAGTGCCCAGAAATTTGCACTCGCATGGTGTAGTATCAGCAATGTGATGTCGGGAATGGGCTTACAGATGCCATTTGGAGATATGATGGATAGGAGGATGGGCTTATAGATTCCATCTAGAGATGTGACATAATCTTGTCGGGGATGGGCTTATAGATGCCATCTGGGAATGTAATGGATAGTTGTGGAGATGGGCTTAAAGATGCCATATGGAGATTGTTTGTTGAATTGTAATTTGGTAGGTTGAAAGAAGGAACCTGTGTAGGGTTGCCTGACGATGAGTCCGTGTAAAACTGCATCTGGAAGAGAAGGAACCGGTGTAGGGTTGCCTGATGATGAGTCCGTGTAAAACTGCATCTTGGAAGAGAAGGAACCGGTGTAGGGTTGCTTCATGATGATCAAGTAGATAGTTGTCTTGTCTGGTTTCAGGTATTAATCTACAATTCGTCGTCCACAGATTTTTCCTGGCTTGTTACAGGTATTGATCTGGAACTTGAAAAAGGTTGGCCGATGAGATAGTTGTCCTGGCTGGTTTCAGGTATTAATCACTGACCTGAGAAAGAAAGATAGTCTTCCTGGCTTGTTACAGGTATTAATCTTCAATCTCTTCATATAGGTGGTTTTCCTGTCTGGTTTCAGGTGTTAACCTATAATCAGTCGTCCACATATATTTCCTGGCTAGTTACAGGTGTTGATCTGGAACTTAAGAAAGGTTGGTCAAGGAGATAGTTGTCCTGGCTGGTTTCAGGTATTAATCTCTGACCTGAGAAAGAAAGATGGTTTCCTGGCCTGTTACAGGTGTTGATCTTCAATCTCTTCGTGTAGATAACTTTCCTGGCTAGTTACAGGTATAGATCTACAATCAGTCGTCCACAGATATTTCCTGGCTAGTTACAGGTGTTGATCTGGAACTTAAGAAAGGTTGATGGTAATCATCTTTGGATTGTCCTTTTCCTGAAAAGGGCCAAACGTTAGCTGTATGAAATGTCATGATGTATGAGATGTATGATGTCATGATGTTCTCAAAATGAGATCTTGTCGTATGCACTTTGTCATGTATGTAAATAGGAGGTATGAAATGTGAAATGTTTATGAATGTATTTTCGTCTGGGAAAATAAATCCTTGACAAATGCCGGGGAGTTTGTTAAATCCTGGGCTGATGTTGAAGAGTCTGGTTGAATTCTTCGTTTCCACTGGGAGGATGAACGAAGATGATTGCAAGAATAAACCGGTAGGAGAAGATGACTCTGTTGGGGGATAAACCTGGTGAAGAGATTACTCTGCGGGGAATTACTCTGTGGGGAAGAGATGCTTCGCTGAGATTTTAACAATAACTTCGCTGGGGGGACTCCGCTGATAAGCTCTGTTGGGGATTTTGATGATGAACTCCGCTGGAGGATAGAAAGAACTTCGTTGGGGATGATCTTTCAGTTGCAACATGCTGAGGATAACCCAGTTAGACTCTGGTGGGGGATAACCTTTGTGCTCTGCAGGGGACAGGCTTCCAGAATCTACTGGGGAAGATGATTCAACTCTGACGGAGAAGCTTTTTAGACGGCGTTGGGGAAATGGTTCCACTGAGGGTATCTTGTATTCCGCCGGGGAACAATCTTGTATTTCTGTTGAGGAATATTAAGAACGTCAGGGATGCTTGCTGAGGAATATCTGTATACTCTGCTGGGGGATACTAAGACCTACTGGGGATACCCAACTTCTTTAGGGCTGATGGTAGACCAACTCTGCTTGGGGGAGAGTATTGTTGATTCGTTCGTAGTTGCAAGTCTCAGTGGAGAGATCTACCATTACTGTTTTATTCTGTGGGGAGTGACGGTATCTTGGTCATATTCTTCAGCTGAACTTACCTTGGTACCTCAGTGGATAAAGCAACTAGATCGCTTAGACAATTCTTATTGCCCCTACTTCCGATGTCACCCGTAATTAGTCCTTTGTTTCGCATGCAAATATTTGTGATCAGCAATTAATGTCAAATGCATATATCAAAAATGAACATTGGACGTTCTTTGCAAAACAAAACAGATAAAGGAAAAAACAATTTGCAATTTGGCTGAAAAGTGAACTTGTATTAATTAAGGGGGTTTCCTGAAAATAGGCGTTTTGTACAAGAGGTTAACGTCCTAGTAAGAGAACGCCGCCGGACAAATAGAATTTATACAATTTGTGAAAAGAAAACAAAACAGCTATGTGAAAAATCCCACTGGGTTCCAACTCTGCTATCGCCTTTATGTCTTCAAGCGTCTCATCACTTTGCTGCTTAGTTGAAGAGGAATCTGATTGATTGGTTCCGTCCGAGCCTGATGGTCGATACCGAAGTCTGGATGCAGGGTGATCCAATGAGACATAGTATTACGCTTATCCCTAACTTTTGCCTGGACCGCCCTTTCGGGTTTTTAGTCCACCGGGAAACCCATTTTTGCCCAAGCCGCCTTTTCAGGTTTTCGACTTGTCGGGTGTACAGATTTTTTTATTTTCATCCCTTATTTTTGCCCGAACCCTTTTGGTTCGCCAGGAAGCCCTTATTTTTGCCTAGGCCAATCAACCTAGCGGGTCTTTAAATTATGCGTAGTATCTTTTTACTATGTCTGCATTGGCGGGGTGAGGAAGGTCGTCACCGTCCATAGTGGTTAGAATCATCGCTCCTCCTGAGAAAATGTTCTTAACCACAAATGGCCCTTCGTACGTAGGGGTCCATTTGCCCCTGGGATCACCTTGAGGTAGAATGATGCGCTTGATTACCAGGTCTCCGACTTGATACTCTTGTCGTCTGACTTTCTTGTTAAATGCCTTGATCATCCGCTTTTGGTACGTCTGACCATGACAAATAGCAGCGAGTCTTTTTTCGTCGATTAGGTTCAGTTGATCAAGCCGAGTCTGGATCCAGTCGTCTTCGCTCAAACCTGCATCCTTCATGATCCGGAGAGAGGGTATCTGAACCTCAATGGGCAGGACTGCCTCCATGCCGTATACCAAGGAATAGGGTGTTGCCCCTGTTGACGTCCGTGCTGAGGTACGGTACCCATGAAGAGCAAATGGTAACATCTCGTGCCAATCTTTGTAGGTCACTGTCATCTTCTGCACAATCTTCTTAATGTTTTTGTTTGCCGCTTCGACAACCCCATTCATCTTCGGCCAGTAGGGAGAAGAGTTGTGGTGCTGGATCTTGAATTGCTCGCAGAGCTCAGTGATCATCTTGTTGTTAAGATTGGTACCATTATCCGTAATGATCCTCTCAGGTACACCGTATTGACAGATCAGGTTATGCCGAATGAACCGTGCCACGACATTCTTGGTTACGGTGGCAAAGGAAGCTGCTTCAACCCACTTCGTAAAGTAATCAATCGCTACCAGGATGAAGCGATGCCCGTTGGATGCCGTAGGTCTGATCTCGCCGATCATATCAATGCCCCACATTGCAAAAGGCCAAGGTGCTGTCAAGACGTTCAAAGGACCGGAGGAATGTGCACCTTATCAGCATAGATCTGGCACTTGTGACATGTTCGAGAATGTTGATAACAGTCAGCTTCCATGGTGGACCAGTAATATCCTGCCCGAAGGATTTTCTTTGCCATGGTATGTCCACTGGAATGAGTTCCGAAGGTACCTTCATGCAGCTCTTCCATGATCCTTTCTGCTTCAGTTTTATCCACACAACGCAGTAAGGTTGAATCATGGTTTCGTTTGTAAAGAATGTCATTGCTGAGGAAGAACTTTGCCGCGAACCTTCTCAGAAACTTCTTGTCATTAACGGATGCACCCTCAGGGTATTCTTGAGCTTCTAAGTACCTCTTTACTTCATGATACCACGGCTTTTCTGTTACCTCTTTGGTCTCAAGATCACAGCAATGTGCAGGTTCATCCAATTTCCAAATAATGATCCGGGGAGCCTCGTTGTCCCATTTGACTTTGAACATAGAAGACATCGTAGCTAACGCGTCCGCCAACTGATTCTCCTTTCTTGGGAAATGTTCAAAGGTTATTTCCTCGAAATGGGGAATTAATGTCAACACATACTCCTTGTAAGGAATAAGATTTGGGTGTTTCGTATCCTACTCGCCTTTGATCTGACTGATCACGAGAGCGGAATCTCCGAAGACACTCAAAAACTTGATCCTTAGGTCAATTGCAGCTCGAAGACCCATGATGCATGCTTCATACTCCGCCATGTTGTTGGTGCAGTTGAAACATAGTCGGGCGGTAAGTGGGGTATGAGAGCCCTTAGGAGATATTATCATAGCGCCAATACCGTTACCCAAAGCGTTTGAGGCTCCATCAAAGTGCATAGACCATCGGGATCCTTCCTCAGGTCCTTCATCCGATCCAGGTACTTCACAATCAGTTACTACCATGATATTCTCGTCTGGAAATTCAAAGTTCATCGACTGGTAATCATCCACTGCCTGATGTGCCAAATGGTCTGCCAACACACTTCCCTTGATTGCTTTTTGAGTCGTGTACTGGATGTCATATTCAGTCAAGATCATCTTCCATCTTGCTATTCTTCCGGACAAGGCAGGCTTTTCGAAGATGTACTTGATTGGATCCATTTTTTAAATTAACAGAGTGGTGTGAGTCAACATATACTGTCTCAGCCGGCGAGCCGCCCATACCAAAGCGCAACAAGTTTTCTCGAGCAGTGAGTATCGGGTCTCACAGCCGGTAAAATTTTTGCTAAGGTAATAAATAGCATGCGCTTTTCGGCCAGACTCGTCATGCTGACCTAACACACACCCCATTGAGTTGTCCAATACTGTCAAGTATAAAATTAGAGGTCTCCCTTCAACTGGTGGCATAAGAATAGGTGGCTCTTGGAGATACTCTTTGATTATTTCGAAAGCGGCCTGACATTCATCGTTCCAACGTACTACTTGATCTTTCTTCAGTAGCTTGAAGATTGGTTCACAGGTAGCAGTTAGATGTGAGATGAATCGGGCAATGTAGTTCAGCCGTCCTAGAAAGCCTCTGACTTCTTTCTCTGTCTTGGGAACTGGCATCTCTTGTATGGCTTTCACTTTGGCAGGGTCCACTTGAATACCTTTGTCGCTCACGACGAAGCCTAGCAATTTTCCAGATCTCACCCCGAAGGTGCACTTGTTCGGGTTTAATCTCAACTTGTACAACTTCAACCGGTCAAATAGCTTCTGTAGATGGTCAAGGTGTTCCTCCTCAGTTTGGGACCTTGCAATCATATCGTCAACATATACTTCAATCTCATGGTGGATCATGTCATGAAACAAAGCAACCATGGCACGCTGATATGTTGCCCCAACATTTTTCAACCCCAAAGGTATGACCTTGTAGCAAAAGGTGCCCCACTGAGTAACAAAAGTGGTCTTCTCCATATCTTCGGGAGCCATCTTGATTTGATTATAACCGGAGAAACCGTCCATGAAGGAGAATACCTTATGCTGAGCAGTGTTGTCAACCAGGACGTCGATGTGAGGTAAAGGGAAATCATCCTTAGGGCTTGCCCTGTTCAAATCCCTGTAGTCAACACACATTTGGACCTTACCATCCTTCTTCGGCACCAGAACCACATTGGCAACCCACTGAGGGTAAGAAGTTACTGCTAGAAAACCGGCGTCGAATTGTTTCATAACCTCAGCTTTGATTTTCTCGAACATCTCTGGACGCATACGGCGGACCTTCTGTTTTACCGGAGGGCATTCTTCCTTGGTAGGAAGGTGGTGAACCACAATGTCAGTATCCAACCCAGGCATATCTTCGTAAGACCAGGCCAAGATTTCCACGTAGTCATGCAGCATCTGAATCAACCGTTGTTTCACACTAAGCTCCAGATTTGCACCGATCTTGACTTCCTTCCTGTCTGTCTCAGTACCCAGATTTACCGTTTCCACTAGCTCTTCATGTGGCTGAATGACCCTCTCTTCCTGGAGTAGCAGTCTTGCAAGCTCACCAGGCACTTCGCAATCATCTTTACCTTCGTCTTCGGCTAAGTTGATCGGATTTTCGAAGACATAACTGGCAGTAGCAGAGTTGTTACCAGTGAGATCCAGGATGGATTGGGACCTGTATATGTGAGTGTATGTAAATAGTTGTTTTGCAATATATAATAAAGAAAAACAAGGAGCGCAAGATTTGAAATGCAAAAAACGTACAATGCTTTTATTAATGATATATGAAAATGACACACAAAAGCCCTCACAAATGAAGCCACGGTGCCCCGGGTAAGACGCCGGGCCATAAAGTTTCATAATATTGTTTGTTACAAATTTAAAACAAAGGAGTTCATTACTGAGTGACAAAAGTAATAGGGACGAAGTCTTTTGCCGTCCAGTTGTTTGGTCCACCGTTGGTCGTAGGGTAGATCCAGCTGTTGAATTCAGATTCCTCTACGTCATCTTCAATGGCATTTACCCCTGGGTTGCTGATGAAAACGGGAGGTCTTCCAATCCTTGCCCTACGAACAGCCTTCTGAGCTTCTGCAGTGAAACCCAAACCAAACTTGTCAGTTGTGATTGGTGGATCTGGAACTGACTGTTTAATGCTGGTTCGCGAAATGTTGCGGAAGCAAGCGTCGCCACCGTCTTTTATTTTCTCCAACATGGACAGGACAAAAGCACAACAAAATTCCTTATGAGATAGTTTCTCGGTTCGGGAGGTAGATTTATAGAAAGGGAAGGTGTTAGCACCCTTCCTATCCATGGTTATCCATGGGCTCTTAGATACTTGCTCATTGTGTTTTCAAAGTGTTTGCTTTTCAATTGTGAGTGAGTTTGAAAAGTTTCGTTTAAAGATTTCAGATCGACTCTTGTATCAGTCCTCAAGAGTGTTTGAAAAATTGTTTTGAAAGCTTTTTGAAAGTGTCGGTGTGAAAAGAGTTTTGATTTGTTTTTGAATAGAGCAAGTATCTATGAGTCATCTACCTACCCTAAGGAATTAGGCTGTGTAAATGTCCTTAAGGTAGCGCCATCCCACCATTGAGGGGTAGGTAGCACCACCGTTGGAGATGTTCGGATCAATTCGTTTGTAGGGACAGTATGGTCACCAGAGCAACAGTAGGACACCTTAGAAGCTATCCTTATGCCATGTTCATGGACATAAGGACTTACTAAAACGTCCTATACTCGACGACCACGTTTCGAGGGGCAAGGCAACAGTGAGGCGTACCCTAAGAGTGGTGTGTGAATTCGTGTATTGTTTTCAGTTATGTTTTATCTTGTCATGCATCATGGTGATCTACGCTTTGGTTTTATTTGGGCCATTCATTCTTTCATGCAAAATATAGCAGTTAAAGGTGCGGAAATTAAAGTGCGGAAAATAAAGTCCTACGCTATTACAAGGCGCTGGTCTATACATCGCCAAATTAACAAAGACCCGTTTTTTAATAAAATGCGGAAAGTAAATAAATTTCCTAATTACTATTACAAGGCTTTGAACAGTTACATTATATTTAAAACGAAAAAATAAGGACAAACGCGCGAAAAGAAGTTAGAATTGAATGTTCGAGGGCGTTGGACCCTTTAAAGAAATTAAATTGAAATTAGAAATTAATTAATTATTTAATGAGAAAAGAAATTGTTTTTTATGTTTTTTGTATTTAATGAAAATAAAGAAAATTAATTAAAATTAGAAATTAAATAAAACCCTAGTTCTAAGTTGTTTTTAATTATTTTAAGAAAATATTCAAGTTCTAACCTAATTTATCCTAATTAATTAATGACATGTTTATTTACAAAATCAATTAACAATTAATAATAATGATAATAAGAAATTATTTTATTAAGAAAAAAGAAAAAAAAGCTAAAAAATCTAATTTCTACATATTTTAGTTATTTAAAAAAAAACATTAAAATTTTAACCTAATTTAACTAAATTTATGATTTAAAGATTTATTTACAAAAATATTAATGAATTAAATATTAAATGAACATATTTTTGATTTTTGATTTTTTTGGTTTTATTATGAAAATTATTTTTTGGAATTTAAAGAGAAAAGCAATTAATTAAAAAAAACAAAATAAAAGAATAAAAGGAAAAATAAAGAAAGAAAAAGAATTAAAAGATTGAGCAAACCCTGGGGGTGTCTGGACCCAAAGGAAGTTTTTGAAGCAATTGGCCCACTGAATTCAAGGTCTTTTTTGACTTTTTAGCGTTTGCGTGTGGATCCTTGGACTAGCGCGTATGGTAGGCTGCATGCTCTGGCCTTTGGATTGAGACCCCTGGACACTTGGCAGGCAAGCAGGCAAGGATGCATGTGTTGGCTCCTAAATTCGACACCTTTGTTTTGATTGATGGCAGCCATTAAAAGCTGAAAGATGCTTTCGACTGGCTAAGCCTGTCGAAGTGTCCGTCGAAAGATGGCAAAATACTTAGAAGATTTCTTCCAAGGAAGAAGGCTGATTGCCTTCGACGTCGAAGGAGTTTTCGTCGAAGACGTTTCTTGATGAAAGTGTTCGATGGTCCAGAGTGGAGCAGTTTGAAATTCAAAGCTTTGGGGGGAAAACGGTTTCCAGCAGTTACTACGTGCAAACGTGCAAGGATCTGGAGCGTCGAGCATGAAGAACGTGCCAAGTGGCTTAATCTCGAAGCAGTGTAACTGCCCGACGGTTACTTGGAATGTTTTAGTATAAATAGGAGTAGACTTGTAGTTTCTCGTGTGTGTTCACAAATAGATACATAGTCACTCATTTAGATTCAAGTACCCAGTGTGAGCGAAAGAATTGTTGAGAAATGTATGTGTGAAACACCAATTTTATCAATTAAAGTCATTTACTTTTCCAGTATTTTACTTGCTTTTCTCCTTTAAATTCCTGTCGAACCTTTACTTTAAAGCCTTGTTTATTTTACCAAGCCTTTCCTTTATGCAATTTACTTGAAACATTTTACTTAAAGCCTTATCCACCTTAATCAAACTTCAAAATCAACCTATGTCCATAGGATCAATCTGATCGATCCTGCGAGTAACCAAATAAGTAACCATTTGGAGGATCAGCGGTTGTTTACCAAAACCCAAGGTAAACAAATTGGCACACCCGGTGGGACTGTATGTTGATTGTTGAAAAATAATCTCATCTTTTCGAGTTGTATGTTATTGAGGAGTGGTAGAATATACACTAACGATAACAATACTGCCAGAAGAAGGGAAGAGATGGCGAATCCGCCAAACAATAATGAAATCCCACAAACGAGTGTGGGAGCAACGGTTAATATGACCGTAAGTGAAGCGACGAATGTTGGTTCGACACCAGCAGTGTCAGTCACAACCACGGGGCCAATAACTTCGTTTTCAGGCCCCAGAATACCTTTGGGAACTCCCCCTCCAAGGGGAAATATAGGCACAAGGCCTGTGGTTCCCCCAGGATTTATTCCATTCTATGGTATGCCAACTTCTGAAGTGGCAAGCCTGACGAATGCTGCGTCCACTTATTCAGACCCTTTCGTGAGTGCCTCTTCGCCACTCCAAGGCTCTGGAGTAGGCATGGCGAATAGAAATAGGACCCAACTCTTAGGAGGAACGTCCCAAGTAGCCCATGGCCTTACAAATGCCTCGACAGCAGTCTTGAGGCAACAGATGGACGAAAGCAACCATGATATGGTGCAAATGTTGGCACAAACTTTGAGTACAGTGCTAAATCCTCTAATACAAAATACTACTCAATCGAATCAGCAAGTTACAGCGCAAATGACGCGTTTGGCTGACTTCTTTGGAGTACCCCCACCTATTCGACAGCCCCAAAGGGCGCAAACAAGAGGAAATCAGGGGATATTTGTAGAGGAAGAAACCACCATTAATCAGGCTCAACAGCCTGTAGAACAACCTGTCGAAGAACCTAGGGTAATAGCCCCAGAGGTAAGGTTAGTTAACAGAAACCAAAATGCTGACGAAGTGGTTCAGCATATCCAACACCAAAACATGGGTTTGGAAAATAATCTGGCAACCATGATCGAAAGGATCATGAATCAGAATGGGATGAACATGGGCTTTCGAAGGCCCAACTTTACATCTCCATTGTCAGAATACGTATTACAAACGGATTTACCTCCTAGGAGTAAAATCCCCAAATTTACTAAGTTCTCTGGGGACACGACAGAATCTACTGTCGAACATGTGGCGAGGTATTTGATCGAAGCAGGAGACATTTCAAATAATGAAAACCTAAGGATCAAATACTTCCTAAGTTCCTTAACCAAGAACGCTTTTACTTGGTTCACAACTCTACCCCCCAATTCGATCCACCATTGGACCCAGTTGGAAAGATTGTTCCATGAACAATTCTATATGGGGCAAACCAAGATAAGCCTGAAAGAACTGGCGAGTGTGAAGAGACGTTTCACTGAACCTATAGACGAATATCTGAATAGGTTTAGGTTGCTTAAGGCGAGATGTTTTACACAAGTGCCAGAACATGAGTTGGTCGAAATAGCCGCAGGCGGTTTAGATTATTCCATTAGGAAGAAGCTAGATACCCAGTACCTAAGAGACATGGCCCAACTGGCCGATAGAGTTCGACAGGTCGAACGCCTCAAAGCTGAAAAAGCTAAGGCAACGAAAACTCACAAAAGAGAGAGAATAGCGTATGTTGAGATGGACGACAACGATCTAGAATCCTTCGACGATACTTTAACTGTCGAAGAAGGAGAAGTCGATTTAGCAGAACTAAAACAAGGGCCACCATACTCTTGTAAACAGTTAGTCCCCTCAAATGGGAAAAATCCCATTGGTCCAGACAGGACCAACGATAGGTTCCCAAAAAAGACTTATAGTTTTGACATCACAAAATGTGATGAAATATTCGACTTGCTAGTTAAAGATGGCCAAATGATAGTACCCCCTGGGGTAAAAGTGCCTCCTCTTGATCAAAGAAAGAAGAGAGGTTTTTGCAAATATCATAATTTTTTGGGCCATAAAACTTCTCAATGTTTTCTTTTCAGGAATCTTGTGCAAGACGCTATTGAGGAAGGGAGATTAAAGTTTGCTGACAAATCCCCCATGGCTGTCGACTCCAATCCACTAAAGGCTGAAGCCCACTACGCAGAACCCTCTGAAGTGAACATGATAGAGGCGACCAGCATCCCGTCGAAGAAGCCAGGAATTACCATGGTCGAAGTCTCAAAGGACCACATCAACATGCCAATCTTTGGCAGTTTTTCTGGAAATTTATCCAGGAAGACAATTGAGGCTGTCCAGAAAGCGGTTGAAGACCCGAAGTCGAAGACTGCTGAAGCACAAAAAACTGGACCAAAGCCCAGTTCCCACTTGGCCACTGTTCAAGGCCAGACGGAGAATTTGGAGACACAAATGAAGCAACTAACTCTTGCTAATAAGGATACCATGAATATCAACATGGTTGAACTTTCTGACCCTAAAGCTTCAGAAGAAGCCATAAGGCAAGAGCAGGCAAATAAAACGGCTTTCCCTAGGGAAAACGAAAACTTGGCAGATTTTTTACAAAGATGCCAGAAGAAGAAATCAGAGGTGATGCTATGTCCAAGATGCAGTTCTATCTTTGATAAAAAAGCTGCTGAGCACATACAAGGCGTAAGAGCAGCGAACAAGAGAAGGGAGAATGCTGACCTTCGACATGATCCCAGGAGGGGTTCTAATCAAGACAAGAGGCCATTGACTTTTAGGCCTCCAACAAATGTACCAGTAGACACTTGGTACAAAACATCTGGCCGGAAAAGGCCAAGTGAAGAGAAATGGCATTCTTTCGATGTGCCAAGAGGTTCCTCTTTAATTCAGAAGAAAGAGCCTCAAGTTGCTGCACCCAAGGTTGCTCAAGTGTCCAGCAACTACAAGGGAAAAAATCCTATGTCGAGATCCCAATGGAGGAGATATCAAAGAAGGCGAAAAGCTGAAAGGGAGGCTGCCAACAAACCTAAGGCAGAAACTAGTTCGAATGTGCCTCAAAGGAAACAAAGAAAGCCTCTTGAG
The DNA here is from genome assembly GCA_948472305.1 of Vicia faba. Lineage (NCBI taxonomy): Eukaryota > Viridiplantae > Streptophyta > Magnoliopsida > Fabales > Fabaceae > Vicia > Vicia faba. Next base: position 166,804,148 of record OX451735.1, read on the forward strand.
AGAGAACCAGTTACCAACAGGCTGGTTTGGCCTAACCAAAGTGAAGTCGAAGACGAAGATGATGCTGAGTCCGACGATACTCTGGATATAATGGTGAATATTGTTTCAGTACTGCCTAGGGAATTCAATCGACAGGTAGAAGTCGAAGCCAGTGACTGGGAGGTGGAACAAGAAATGGCCAAACATAGGCCAGTGTGCTATTTTGTCATGGACAATGGCACTACAGAGGAACAAAATGGCTTCTTCGAGCCACCTACAGAGGCGATGAAGAATCACCTCAAACCTTTGTTCATAAGGGCTAAGCTCGAAGAGACCACTGTGAACAAAATATTGGTCGACTGTGGGGCCACTATCAATATTATCCCTCATTCTATGCTAAGGAAGATTGGCAAAAGGGATGAGGAAATCAAACCCCACAATATGGTCCTGTCCAACTATGAGGGAGGCATTGGGACCACCATGGGAGTGATCCAGCTAGACATAAAAGTTGGGTCGATCCTTCGACCAACAATGTTCATGGTCATATCGGCCAAACCTAACTACAACCTTTTGTTAGGCCGTGAGTGGATTCATGGTGTTGGCGCTGTGCCTTCATCGATGCATCAAAGACTGCTGCTATGGCGTCCAGATGGGATGGTCGAAAACATAGAGGCGGATCAAAGTTACTACCTTGGCGAAGTGAATCACTTGGGTGTAACAGATTTCGACAAAAACTTGGCTCACATAGGGCCATGTCCAACTCCTGACTTCGACATGGCGCCAGCGCCAAACACCTTTTGTTCCCTATACCTGCATCCTGAGCATGGTTTCCAATGGGACAGAGAAGACTTGTCCCACATAGACTTCAGTGGGCTAACTGATATCCAACCAACTGGTTGGGGAAGTGAATTCAGTGATAATGACTGAGTCACAATCTCTGAAGCGAATTTCGGCTTATGTGGCCGAAACCAAGATGATAACGGCTCTCGAAGCCGAAATAAAGTACATGGCCACACAGGCCAATGGTCAACAATTATCTGCTGTTGGCCCAGGAAAGGATTTCGATCCAAGACCTCCTGATATCATGCCAGATGAAATGCAGGAACAGAGGCTCGACGCCATCTATGACGATGAGCCTTTGGGCTTCGAAAAGGATCCCTTGGCGAACAACATTAAGATGTTAGCACAAGACCCTTTAGAAGAAATCAACTTAGGCGAAGGATCAGAGAATAGGCCAACTTACATCAGCGCCAAAATTGATCCAGAACTTAGGTTGGAAGTAATCCAATTGCTGAAAGAGTTTAAAGACTGTTTTGCATGGGATTATGACGAAATGCCCGGTCTCGACAGAGGATTGGTAGAACTTCAGTTGCCAATCAAACCTGGAAAGAAGCCAATCAAGCAAAATCCAAGACGCTTCGCTCCAGAAATATTGTCGAAGATCAAAACGGAGGTCGAAAGACTTCTGAAATGCAAATTCATCCGTGTTACAAGGTATGTCGAATGGATCGCAAATATTGTGCCAGTAATTAAGAAAAATGGCACATTAAGGGTGTGCATAGATTTCAGAGATTTGAATGCTGCCACCCCCAAAGATGAATATCCTATGCCTGTGGCGGAAATGCTAGTCGATTCTGCCGCTGGCTACGAATACCTGAGTATGCTCGATGGTTATTCAGGATATAATCAAATATTCATTGCTGAAGAGGATGTGTCGAAAACAGCTTTTCGATGCCCAGGGGCCTTAGGCACTTACGAATGGGTAGTGATGCCTTTTGGCCTAAAAAACGCTGGGGCAACGTACCAGCGAGCAATGAATACTATCTTCCATGATTTTATTAACACTTTTATGCAAGTTTATATTGATGATATTGTTATAAAATCTGTTTCCAGGAAGAGTCACATTGACCACCTTCGACAATCATTCGAAAGAATGAGAGAGCATGGTCTGAAGATGAACCCTTTGAAGTGTGCGTTCTGTGTGAAAGCTGGAGATTTCTTGGGTTTCGTTGTCCACAAGAAAGGAATCGAAATCAATCAGAACAAGACGAAGGCAATTTTGGAAGCGAAAGCGCCATCGAATAAGAAGGAATTGCAATCTCTCTTAGGCAAGATAAATTTCTTGAGAAGGTTTATATCTAACCTAAGTGGGAAAGCTCAGGCCTTTTCACCCTTACTTCGACTGAATAAAGAGGGGTTCGAATGGGGGCAAGAGCAACAAGAAGCCTTCGACAAAATCAAAGGGTACCTCACTAAGCCACCTATTTTGGTGCCTCCTTGTAGCAATAGGAGTATGAGATTGTACATAGCTGCATCTGACAAAACTCTGGGAAGTATGTTAGCCCAAGAGGATGAGAATGGAGTCGAAAGACCCATTTATTATCTCAGTCGAGTTTTGAATGATGCAGAAACTAGATATAGCGAAGTTGAAAAATTGTGTCTATGTCTGTATTTCTCTTGTACAAAACTCAAGCAATATATAAAACCAGTTGATGTTTATGTTTCATCTCATTTTGATGTTTTCAAATATATGCTGTCGAAACCGATCTTGCATAGTCGAATCGGCAAGTGGGCATTAGCATTAACTGAATACTCCTTGACCTTTATGCCTCTTAAGGCAGTAAAAGGACAAGTGGTTGCAGACTTCATAGTCGACCACTCAATTCAAGTCGAGGATATTAATTATGTGGAGATAGAACCTTGGAAATTCTACTTCGATGGTTCCAGCCATAAAAATGGAACAGGAGTAGGAGTCTTGATTGTTTCTCCAGATAAAATTCCAACAACATTCAAGTACCAAATAGAAGGTTCTTGTTCGAACAATGAGGCTGAGTATGAAGCTCTAATTACTGGCCTTGAGATATTGTTGGAATTGGGGGCAACTCGAGTCGAAATAATGGGAGACTCAGAGTTAGTCATCAAGCAAGTCACAAAAGAATATAAATGCATAAGAGAGAATCTCATTATGTACTTTGTGATAGCAAATCGTTTATTGAAACAATTTGAAAGTGTCAATATTCGACACATACCCAGAGTCGAAAATCAAATAGCCAATGACTTGGCACAAATTGCATCTGGGTATAAGGTTTCAAAAACGAAACTACAAAGAGCAATCGAAGTTCGAGAGAAGATAAAAGCAACTTGTCTATCACCATCAGACTTGGAATCGACGAGGCTAGGATATGCTGATCACAGTAACTTCGAGATTTCGTTCATTGATAATTTGTCAGATCAAGATTGGAGGAAACCCATGGTGGACTATCTTCAAAATCCAGGAGCTCTGACAGAACGAAAAACAAAATACAGGGCGTTGAGTTTTGTACTCATGGGTAATGAGTTATTCAAGAAGACGCCTGAAGGGGTGTTGCTGAAATGTTTAAGTGAAACTGAAGCATACATAGCCCTTTCGACTACGCATGCTGGGGCATGTGGGGCTCACCAAGCAGGCCATAAGATGAAATGGTTGTTGTTTCGACAAGGACTATATTGGCCCACTATGCTGAAAGATTGTGTTGAGTTCGCCAAAGGTTGCCAAGAGTGTCAAGTTCATACAGGCATCCAACATGTACCAGCAAGCGAACTTCACTCGATAGTGAAGCCTTGGCCCTTTCGAGGATGGGCGTTGGATCTTATTGGAGAGATTCGACCAGCATCATCAAAGAGTCAGAAATACATATTGGTAGGCATTGATTATTTTACTAAGTGGATCGAAGCGATCCCTTTAGTCAATGTGGACCAAGAAAATGTCATTGAATTTATTCAAAAGAACATTATCTTTAGATATGGAATTCCTGAGACAATAACAACTGATCAAGGGTCAGTTTTCACCGGTCGAAAGATGCAAGAATTTGCTCAGGAAACGGGTTTCAAACTCCTAACATCCACGCCTTACTATGCACAGGCGAATGGTCAAGTCGAAGCAGCTAACAAAGTAGTGATTGGCTTGATAAAGAAACATGTTGGGAAGAAACCAAAGAATTGGCATAAGACGTTAGACCAGATTTTATGGGCTTGTCGAACGTCCCCAAAAGAAGCCACTGGTACAACGCCATATAGGCTAACTTTTGGCCATGATGCAGTGTTGCCAGCAGAAATTTGTCTTCAATCTGCAAGAGTTCAGAGGCATTATGATATTCCTTCTGAGGTTTATTGGAATATGATGTTAGATGAATTGGTGGATTTAGACGAAGAGAGATTACACGCTCTCGACTTACTCAGGCTTCAGAAGAAAAGAGTAGAAGACTCTTATAATAGAAAGGTAAAACCTAAGGTATTTTTGCCTGAAGATTTAGTTTGGAAGGTAATTCTTCCCATGGATCGACGGGATCGAAGCATGGGGAAATGGTCACCCAAATGGGAAGGACCCTTCAGAGTTATCCAAACTTTTTCTGGTGGAGCCTATGAGGTCGAAGAGATAAGTGGTGATAAAAGGCTCTTGAGAGTAAATGGTAAATATTTGAAAAAATATAAGCCTATACTTCAGGAGATAAAAATAAAATAATAAAAGAACAAACTAAATTAACCATAAAAATGCCAAAATGGAAATTTTTATTAATTTCAGCCAAGATGGCAATTGTTGTCGAAAACGATTACAGAAGATGGTTACAAAAGAGAATCAATCAAAAGGTAAGAGAATTCTTGAGTCGAAGATACTTGGCATACTGCAGCTCCAACCTCTTTTTGCACCAAGAGTTTTCTTGCACTAGTTTGGCAATTTGAGCGTCGAGGCTTTGAGCCCTTTCAGCGAATTCCAGGCCTTGCTTGATCTCAGTCTGGCTCTCAGTGTCTGGGATGGTCGAAAGAATTTCCTTCTGGAGTATAGTGTTGGCGTTTATCTTCGCCTCTATCTCTGCAATTTGTGCTCGGAAGGAGACATTCTCTCGCTCAATAGCATCGACCCTTTCCTGTGCAGACGCTTTCTGTTTCGACAACTCGGCAATTCGAGAAGTCGAATCTGAGATAGCAGTCCACGCAGACGAGCTTTTGCCATGCAGCACTTCGAGCTGACTGTTAAAACCTCGTTGGCGCCTGTAATCCGCTGAGACTTGATCAATCATAGAATGTAATTCCATGATTAAGTCTGAGATTTCTGGGGCTACAGCTTCGAAGTCAACAGCATTCAAAACCTCTTTTAAGCATGATGGAGCAGTGGGGTCCCCCTCTAAAGTCTTCATTAAATCTCTCTTGAAGAACTGGGCCTTAACCTTCGCCAACGCATCATCAAGAGGAGAAGTTTCAGTAGATTTCCCCGACAGGGTAGGAATTTCCTGACTAGTGTCAGAAGAACTCTTACTCTCGATGATTGCATTGAGGTAGCTGACAGGGTCAGTTTGTTTCAAGATTTCCAAGTCCTCTTTTGACCTGTGCTTTGAGGAGGTGACCCTTGCCACAGTATTATCTTGGGCTTGAGGCTGTTGAATGCTGAGTGCCTCGTTTGGTTGCTCTTCGACTTGGACTGAGGCGGTACTAGCGTCGACTTGTGGTTCTTCGTTAACATCACCTTGGGGTCCTTCGCCAGCATCATTTTGTGGCTCTTCGCTAGCGTCACCCTGGTGTTCTTCGCCAGTACCACCTTGGTGCTCTTCGTCAACAGCATCTTGATTCTCTTCGCCATTGCCTTGGTCTCTTCCTTCAGGATTCTCTTCTGACGACAAGTCCACCACAGGAACCGTTTCTGGCTGTGTTTCCTCCACCATAGGTTCTTCTGTTGTCTTCTCCACTGTTTCAGCATTGGCCTCATTCTCAGTGTGGGCTTCGTCATTGCCCAAATCTTTTTCCTGAGGCCTGCTAAGGTCAGCAGATTCTAGAGTTTCTGAAGTCCTTGGTGGGGAACTTTCAGTAGTGTCCTGAAAAGGAGAAAGAAGACAAATCTTCAGATGTCGAAAGAGATACAATCGAATACTGGTATCTATGCCTAAAATAGATTACCTGTGGATTAACTTCAGCCCCAGGGCTGGAATTGTCACTTTCGACAGGCTTGGTAAGAAGAGCATTCAGTTCCTCCTCAGTTGGCTCCTCGATGATCACTGCAGGTGGCCTAGGCTTTCTCACAGCGACCTTTATTCTGACGGTTCGACCTTCAGGGGCAGGAGTAGGAACAGAAGCGTCCTTCGTTAACTTTCGCCTCTTTAAGGGAGCAGGAGGGGAATCACTTTCGTCATCACTCCCCGATTCGACCACCAATGCTGCCCTTTTCTTGGGCGAAGGGGCCTAGAAAACCAATAGGAATTCGATTGAATAATTACATCGAAAATAAAAAATCGAAAGCCAGAAGAAAAATGAAGAAAATCTGGTTACCGATGCAGGAGGCCTCCTCGAAGAGCCTTCCCCCTGTTGGTTGCCTGTTATCTTCGCCGGCGCTATAGTCTTTGCCGGCGGTGGAGGTTTTGTCGAAGGGACTCCTCCTTGTGGGCCTTCTGTAGCCTTCTTGGCTAGGGGCTTTCGAACAACTGAAAGCGAAAAGGAAAGTTAACAGGCTAACAGTCGAAGAGAAAGATAAAAAGTAATGTGAGAGCATGAACTTACATTTCTTTACTTTGTCCAACACAAGGACAAAAGACTTCTGCAACTCTGCCATGAAGTCCTTCTCGTCGAAGAAGTACTCAGCATAATAGCTTCTCCACCACTCCTCAAAGGATGGTGAGCAAAGGAAATTAAGCTGGTAGTCAAACAGCGAGAGGATTGTTCGACCAGCATATCTTCCGATATGCTTGATGGCAGCTTCTTCTGTATAATCGTTGCAGAAGTACAACATTGACTTCTCTCTTTGAAAAATAGGAGAAGGCAGGGTTTGGATGATACCAAACTGGCGAGATACCAGATTTGGTTGATAGGCAAGCAGACTCAAATGAGTCTTAGAACTCTTAAATCGAAGAGGCATGATCCTGGGTGTCAGGAACGCCTCCCAAAGTACAGTGTGCTCATCGACATTGGGACCACTCGACTCCTTTGGATGTGGCCTTGTGAACCATGCTGGCCCCACCCTCCGTTGAGCAAATGGAGCCATAGTTGAAACAAATTCCTTCCTTCGAGCGAACATCAGAACGAAGTTAGTGAAGGTTTGTTGAAACTCCAGCCCATCTTCCACAGGTGTCAGTAGAGCCAGCCTAATTCCTTCGATACGTCTATTAGCTATCGCTGGGGCTTGTTCATTTATCTGAATCTTCTTGGGTAAGAAAGATTCGAAAGTGGCGTTGAGCCACAGTTGAAGTAGCCAGAAAGGCCCAGCGAGTAGCAAACTGGCCCTATCTTCGATATGTTTCAAGAGAGTAACCCCATTGCTGATTGAGTCATAAAGACTGGCCAAAATTAGTTCTGCCAAACAGATGTTTTGGCGGTGATGCAGTTGGGTGGCAAGAGTGACCATCTTTTTGGTCACTTGTAGAGACTTCGAGCAAAACACAAAGCGAGTTAGCCATAAGGCTAGAAACGCTATGTGTTCGACATCCGACACTGTATCCGTCGACCTGTCGTGATAATGGTTGATAAAGGTGGTGTATGTTGGCTTGGTCTCAGAGAAGCCAATTTGGTCCTCCGACATCTCTTCCGGGTCGAAGTAATCTCCGGTTGGTCGAAGGCCAGTGATGGCCGCTACGTCGAAGAGTGTGGGGGTTAACATCCCACATGGAAGGTGAAAGGTGAAGTGAGAGTAATCCCAAAACAACAGCGAAGCTATAAGCATCTCTGGGGAATAGTTTAAGCCTGTCTTCGACAGCATTACTAGGTCAAAGATTCCCATTTCCTTCCAGACTGGAGTTTGATGTTTCTCCAACTTTGTTAGCCAAGCAACATAGTCAGAGGTCAGATTAGGGCAAGACCTGAAGACCCTAACACTTCTGTTGAAGAAACGGAGGTCGATTTTCTCGCGTGTAGGGTCTTCGTTGTCTTCTGCGTCCTTCTTGGCGCATGCTACTGGCTTGAGTTTCTCGACGATGGGGAAATAGCTCTTGATCTTCAGAGCTTCAGAGATGCTTGGGTTCATGGGGCCAGACATTGCGAAGATCTGGTTGGAGTATCCAACCGGGATCATCAAGTGACGCGAGTAAGCATCGCGAACGGAGATGTCAGAAGGTTCAGGAACCCTTCGTTTCCCTGTAGAGTTCACTACCGGAGCAGTAACAAAGACCTTGGGTTTAACAAGTTGTTCAGTTGGTGCGTTAGTCTTGGGGGCAGTAGAAGCAGAGGCCATTGTTGAGGATGAAGATGAAGTGAAAAAGGAAGAGTTTTTCTGCAAAGAGAGCAAGTTTGTACGAAAGCAAGGGAGTTTGAGGACTAGTTTGCGTAAAAAGTCCCACAATGGGATATTCACTACTATTTATAGTAGTGGGAGAAATTCCCAATAACGAGGACATTAAATGTCATTTAATGCTGCAGGAATTAGTGGGACGCGTGGCAGCATCCTGTTGTTTTGGCCGTTTCTGCAGAAACAGAGAGACGCAGCGTGCGTCCTCGTTTTTGGGATTTGTCATAATGACAAATTCTGAAGTGACGTTTGGTACTGCACGCCGTACTGAAAGTGACGTCCTAGGATCAAATCAATAATGGTTTCTTGGGATTGCCAATAGTTGGTAAAAAGTAACAAAAAGTGCACAAGTTAACTTGTGACTAAGCGTGGAAAAACAGGTGTCGAATGGCGTTTTCAAAGAATGCCTTTTTCTTTCAGAGTCGAAATAAGGCATTCTTGGGGGGCAATTTGTTGGCTCCTAAATTCGACACCTTTGTTTTGATTGATGGCAGCCATTAAAAGCTGAAAGATGCTTTCGACTGGCTAAGCCTGTCGAAGTGTCCGTCGAAAGATGGCAAAATACTTAGAAGATTTCTTCCAAGGAAGAAGGCTGATTGCCTTCGACGTCGAAGGAGTTTTCGTCGAAGACGTTTCTTGATGAAAGTGTTCGATGGTCCAGAGTGGAGCAGTTTGAAATTCAAAGCTTTGGGGGGAAAACGGTTTCCAGCAGTTACTACGTGCAAACGTGCAAGGATCTGGAGCGTCGAGCATGAAGAACGTGCCAAGTGGCTTAATCTCGAAGCAGTGTAACTGCCCGACGGTTACTTGGAATGTTTTAGTATAAATAGGAGTAGACTTGTAGTTTCTCGTGTGTGTTCACAAATAGATACATAGTCACTCATTTAGATTCAAGTACCCAGTGTGAGCGAAAGAATTGTTGAGAAATGTATGTGTGAAACACCAATTTTATCAATTAAAGTCATTTACTTTTCCAGTATTTTACTTGCTTTTCTCCTTTAAATTCCTGTCGAACCTTTACTTTAAAGCCTTGTTTATTTTACCAAGCCTTTCCTTTATGCAATTTACTTGAAACATTTTACTTAAAGCCTTATCCACCTTAATCAAACTTCAAAATCAACCTATGTCCATAGGATCAATCTGATCGATCCTGCGAGTAACCAAATAAGTAACCATTTGGAGGATCAGCGGTTGTTTACCAAAACCCAAGGTAAACAGCATGATGGTCTTTTGAGAGCGTACTGCATAGAAACATATTGAGAAAAATATTATGGAAGAAGTGGGGGACCTGGGAATCGAACCCAGGTCCCAATACCTGCAAGCCAGCGTATTAACCATTTGAACCAACGCGCGTATTTGTTAACTTAATGGATAATGATTATTATGAGAGAGAAAGCAAGCATTAGTGGTTCTTAACAAAAACGCGCGCCAGTATTCAAACTACCCAGTAAGATCAAGCCACGCCAGCATCGTCCTCCTTTTGTTCCTGCAATTATCAAACAGATAGCGGGGGTTTTAAACCCCCACTAACCCAAACCTGCAAAAATAGCGATTAGGATATAGGCAAGCATAAAAAGGGCGCGAGTAGTGGATTCCATTCGTTTGGAGGTCCTGATTCCATTGGCATAGGTTTTATTGTCTAATTTTTCCACATGAAGGAAACCCTAATTTCAAACCTCTGAAACCCTAAAATGCTTTAATGGCAACTTTGGATACAGGCGTTCTTAGTTCAATCAAATGGCACCAATAGCTTCAGAATGTTCACGTTAGTATAAATCAAACATTAAAAGTCACGAATCATGCATGGAATTCAAAATACGATTATGAATAATTTGGAAAAGAAAGCAGTTCTGTTCTACCAACCCTTGAAGCCCGGAGACTTGGTTTCGATTGCAATAGTTTCCTGGATCCCTCAGCAATGTTTTGGAACACTTTTCAGGCCTTGAAACACCTTGCAATTAGGTTTTCAGTTTTCAATATTTTTGTCAAAAATGCAAGTTTGTTCTTTTCTGTTTTGCGCAGCCTCTCTCTCTAATGCCTTAGGTTTTCAATGTGCATATGTATGTGAGTAGAACTAGGTCAAAAGTCAGCCCAAAATCCATTGATTTAATGATTTTGAATATTTGATTTTCCATATCTTTTCTTCAAACTTTTCCATGCCAATCATTGCCAATCATGGAAGATTCTTTCCTTTTTGAATGATGCACGAAATATTGAGTACATAATGGATGAAAATGCTGCACAAAAAGATTCAAAACACATGATTTAGTATTTTTCTCATAATTAATTTTAATTAAATGAATTAATAGGATTAAAAATTCAATTAATTAATTAAAAATAAGAAAATAACTCCCTTTTAGCTTAATGGGTCGTGCATGGCCTTTGGGTGATGATTCATGGAAGAAATTGAGGCCCATTAGCAATTTTGAGGCATTTGAAGCAAAGTTGACTTTTCAAAATTCCCAAAAATTTCCCAACTTCCACAAGGCATATCTTGCTCAATTTTTAAGCTTTGATCATGTTCTTGGACATTTTGGAAAGGTCTTGAAGTCCTATAACCAATGCCTTTGGTCCCATGTCATTTTGATTTACCAATCTCAAGTTATGGTCTTTGACTTAAAGTGCCTTTTTGTTGACTTTTGAAAATGACCTATAATGTTGAAATTGATAACTTTTTGTGAGAGAATTTCTTGGACTTGAAGTATGAAGATGAGTTGTAGGAAATGTCATTCTCTTCAAAATGAGCTTTGGATGGAATTTTTTTGATAAACCATGTGGAAGTTATGCCTTGGTCAATTTGCAGTTGACTTTTCCAACTGTCCAAAAATAGAAACTTTTGCATCTTGAGACTTTTTGAGCCATGCCTTGAGAATCATGATCAAGAATTGATCAAATGATGTTTGTGGCTTCAAAATAAGATGTTGACCAACTTTTTTGACTTTTGACTGTCAAATGACCATTTTGCCCCTGCAGTTGACTGTGAAGCAATTAGGGTTTTTGACTGTGCATTTTGATGCTGTGAGTCTTGAAACTTGGCCTATGGATGTTTGACAATGTATATAGGCATGTGGGACTTGTTTGGACCCTTGGAAACTTCAATTTCTTTGCCAGCACCAAAACCCTAATTTTTGACTGTTAGGAGGCAGTTGGACTGTGCAACCCTTAGGAGATTTTGAACCTTGATCTTGGAAAATCTTGAAGAATATGGGAGGGAAAATTTTGGGGTACAACAGTTGCCCCTGTTCAATCTTCTTAAACCTGAGGGTGTAGATTGGCTGTCGTGCCTTTTGCAATCCGAAGGTGGAAGATGATTGAACACTAGAGTGCCCAGAAATTTGCACTCACATAGTAGAGTGTCAGTAGTGTGGTGTAGGGAATGGGCTTACAGATGCCATTTGGAGACTGATGGGTAGGATGATGGGCTTATAGATGCCATCTAGGTGTCGATCGCGTAAGAGATTCCTTAGCGAGAACTTGCGTACCTGAAAAAAAAAAGATAATTACCTGGCCTGTTACAGGAGTTGACCTTAAAATTCTTTATATAGACGTGCCCTGGCTGGTTACAGGAATCGAATCTTCAAGCTCTTCAGACGTGCCCTGGCGAGATACAGGAATCAAGTCTGGAGCTTCAAAAGGTTTTTGTTGATAATGATGTGATGGATGAATCAGGGATGGTTACTACCTCAACGGGACGATGAGAGAACCTTGGACGATTACAATCTCAGCGGGACGATGAGAGAACCTTGGATGATTACTACCTCAACGGGACGATGAGAGAACCTTTCAGACGTGCCCTGGCGAGATACAGGAATCGGGTCTGGTACTGTTAGTCGTCAACGGATACACCTTGGCAAGATACAGGCATCGGATCCTCAAACTCTTCAGACGCACCCTGGCAAGATACAGGAATCGGATCTGGTAATGCTAGTCGTCAACGGATACACCCTGGCAAGATACAAGCATCAGATCCTCGAACTCTTCAGACGCACCCTGGAAAGATACAGGAATCGGGCCTGGTACTGTTAGTCGTCAACGGATACACCCTGGAAAGATACAGGCATCGGATCCTCAAACTCTTCAGACGCACCCTGGCAAGATACAGGAATCGGGTCTGGCACTGTTAGTCGTCAACGGATACACCCTGGCAAGATACAGGCATCGGATCCTCGAACTCTTCAGATGCACCCTGGCAAGATACAGGAATCGGGTCTGGTACTGTTAGTCGTCAACGGATACACCCTGGCAAGATACAGGCATCGGATCCTCGAACTCTTTAGACGCACCCTGGCAAGATACAGGAATCGGGTCTGGTACTGTTAGTCGTCAACGGATACACCCTGGAAAGATACATGCATCGGATCCTCGAACTCTTCAGACGCACCCTGGCAAGATACAGGAATCGGGTCTGGAATCAGTCGTCAACAGATACACCCTGGCAAGATACAGGAATCGGATCTTTAGTTGCGACCATTGATGGTAATCATCTTGGTATTAACCTTTGTCCTGAAAAGACAAAACGTTAGTTGCGTGCAATGTCATGATGTATGACATGCATGATGTTCTCAAAAATAAGTGAGATTGTATATTTATGATGCGTATGTGCATGCTATAATGTATGAAGATGCGATGTTTATGAATGTATGTTTTGTCTAGGAAAATGAATCTTTGACGGGTGCCGGGAAGTTAAATCCTGGGCTGATGCTGAATAGAGCTTTGTTTCCGCTGGGGACGATTGTTGCAAGAATACTGGTAGGAGAAGATGACTCAGTTGGGGCATAAACTTGGCGAATGGATTACGCTGCGGGGAGAAAATTACTCTAGCGATCTTGCTAGGGAACAATACTCTGTGGGAAGAGAGGTACTTTGCTGAGATGCTTGATGATAATTCCGCTGGGAATACTGTTGATATGTTGGAAGTTTTAATAGACTCCGCTGGGGATAGGAAGACTCTGTCGAGGACAATCTTTCCGTGGCTTTTGGATGAGGATAACCCAGTTATATCCTGGTGGGGAAATAACCTTTGAATAAAGCCGGGAGACGCGTTCGTGCTCTGCAGGGGGGAAACTTCCAGAATCTACTGGGGATAAGCTTCCTGCTGGGGAGATGATTCAGCTTTCCTGGGGAAATCTTTAGACTAGACTCTCCTGGGGAAATTTTTGAGATATATTGGGGAAGTGGCTTCGCTGAATGTCCGGTATACCGCCGGGGAACAATCTTAGATCGAGATTGTCGGGGATGCTTGTTAAGAATGCTTGCGTACTCCGCTGAGGAATGCTGATATCTACTGGAGGATACCCAACTTCCTTAAGGCTGACAGAATAACTCTACTTGGGGAGAGTGTATTGACTTGCTGGCTCACTCTCTGGGGAATTAAGATATACCGGTTATGTTCTTCAGCTGAACTTACCTTGGTACCTTGGTGGACAGAGCAATTAGATCGCTTAGACGACTCATTATTGCCCCTGTTTCTAATGTTACCTGTAATTAATCCTTTGTTTCGTATGCAAACATTTCCGAGTTAGCAATTAGCGTCAAATGCATATATCACAAATTGAACCTTGGACGTTCTTCGCAAAACAAAACAGAAAAAGGAAAAACAATTGGCAATTTTAGCTGAAAAATGAATTTATATTGATTTTTGAATTTGCCTGTAAATAGGCGTTTATGTACAAGAGGCTGACGTCCTAGTAAGAGAACGCCGCCGAACAAAAGAGTTTATACAATTTGTACAAAGGGAAAACAAAACAGCTATGTGAAGAGAATAATCCCACTGGGTTCCAACTCTGCTGTCGCCTTTATATCTTCGAGCGTCTCATCACTTTGCTGCTCAGTTGATGATGAAGCTGATTGATCGATGCCGTTTGAACTTGATAATTAATACCGGATTCTGGATACAAGGTGATCCAATGAGACATAGTATTACGCTTTAATCCCTAACTTTTGCCTGGACCGCCCTTTCGGGTTTTCAGTCCACCGGGATACCCATTTTTGCCCAAGCCGCCTTTTCAGGTTTTCGACTTGCCGGGTGTACAGGTTTTTTCCATTTCATCCCTCATTTTTCCTGAACCCTTTTGGTTCGCCGGGAAGCCCTAATTTTTGCCTAGGTATGTCAACCTAGCGGGTCTTTTATCATGCGTAGTATCTTTTTACTATGTCTGCATTGGCAGGGTGAGGAAGGTCGTCACCATCCATGGTGGTCATAATCATGGCTCCTCCTGAGAACACATGTTTAACCACAAATGGCCCTTCGTATGTGGGGGTCCATTTGCCCCTAGGATCACTCTGAGGAAGAATGATGCGCTTAATTACCAGATCCCCAACTTGATACTCTTGTGGTCTGACCTTTTTGTTAAATGCCCTGATCATCCGCTTTTGATACGTTTGACCATGACATATAGCAGTAAGTCTCGTTTCATCGATTAGATTCAATTGATCAAGTCGAGTCTGGATCCAGTCATCTTCGCTCAGATCTACATCCTTCATTATCCGGAGAGAGGGTATCTGCACTTCAATCGGTAAGACTGCCTCCATGCCGTAGACCAAGGAGAAAAGAGTTGCCCCGGTTGACGTCCTTGCTGAGGTACGGTACCCATGGAGAGCAAACGGTAACATCTCGTGCCAATCTTTGTAGGTCACTGTCATCTTCTGCACAATTTTCTTGATATTCTTATTCGCTGCCTCTACAGCTCCATTCATCTTCGGCCGGTAAGGAGAAGAGTTGTGGTGCTATATTTTGAACTGCTCGCAGAGCTCAGTGATCATCTTGTTGTTAAGATTGGTACCGTTGTCTGTAATGATCCTTTCCGGGACGCCGTATCGACAAATCAGGTTATGCCGAATAAACCGTGCCACAACGTTCTTGGTTACAGTGGCGTAAGAAGCTGCTTCAACCCATTTTGTAAAGTAGTCAATCGCCACTAGGATGAAGCGATGCCCGTTGGATGATGTAGGTTTAATCTCGCCGATCATATCTATGCCCCACATTGCAAAAGGCCAAGGTGCTGTCAAGACATTCAGAGGAACTGGAGGAACATGCACCTTATCTGCATAAATCTGGCATTTGTGACATGTTCGAGAATGTTGGTAACAATCAGCTTCCATTGTGGACCAGAAATATCCTGCCCGAAGGATCTTCTTTGCCATGGTATGTCCATTGGAATGTGTTCCGAAGGTACCCTCATGTAGCTCTGCCATGATCCTTTCTGCTTCAGTCTTATCCACACAACGCAGTAAGGTCGAATCATGGTTTCGCTTGTACAAAATGCCGTTGCTAAGGAAGAACTTCGCTGCGAACCTTCTCAGAAACTCTTGTCGTTGACAGATGCACCTTCAGGGTATTCCTGAGCTTCCCAGTATCTCTTCACCTCATGGTACCAGGGTTTTTCAGTCACTACCTCAGCCTCAAGATCACAATAGTATGCCGGTTCATCCAGTTTCCAGATAATGACCCGGGGAGCCTCATTGTCCCATTTGACTTTGAACATGGAAGACATCGTAGCTAACGCGTCCGCCAACTGATTCTCCTCTCTTGGGAAATGTTCAAAAGTTATCTTTGTGAAATGGGGGATCAATGTCAACACACACTCTTTGTAAGGAATAAGATTCGGATGTTTCGTATCCCACTCGCCTTTGATCTGATTGATCACGAGAGCGGAATCTCCGAAGACACTCAGAAACTTGATCCTTAAGTCAATTGCAGCTTGAAGACCCATGATGCATGCCTCATACTCCGCCATGTTGTTGGTGCAGTTGAAATATAGCCGGGCAGTAAGTGGAGTATGAGTGCCTTGAGGAGATATGATCACAGCACCAATATCGTTACCCAAAGCGTTGGAGGCTCCGTCAAAGTGCATAGACCATCGGGATCCTTCCTCAGGTCCTTCATCCGGTCCAGGTACTTCACAATCAGTCACTATCATGATGCTCTTGTCAGGAAATTCGAAGTTCATTGACTGATAGTCGTCCACTGCTTGGTGTGCCAAGTGGTCTGCCAATACACTTCCTTTGATAACTTTCTGAGTCGTGTACTGGATGTCGTATTCCGTCAAGATCATTTGCCATCTTGCTATTCTCCCAAACAGAGCAGGTTTTCCAAATATGTACTTTATCGGATCCATCTTTGAGATCAACAAGGTAGTGTGAGTAAGCATATACTGTCTCAGCCGGCGAGCAGCCCATACCAAAGCGCAACAAGTTTTCTCGAGCAATGAGTATCGGGTATCACAGTCGGTAAACTTTTTGCTAAGGTAATAAATGGCGTGCTCTTTTTGGCCAGACTCGTCATGCTGCCCCAGCACACACCCCATTGAGCTGTCAAGTACCGTCAGGTATAGTATCAGAGGTCTCCCTTCAACCGGTGGCATAAGGATGGGTGGTTCTTGGAGATACTCTTTGATTCTGTCAAAAGCGGCCTGACATTCATCATTCCAACGTACTACCTGATCTTTCTTCAGCAGCTTGAAGATTGGCTCACAGGTAGCAGTTAGATGCGAGATGAACCGGGCAATTTAATTCAGACGTCCTAGAAAGCCTCTGACTTCTTTCTCTGTCTTAGGAACTGGCATCTCTTGAATGGCTTTAACCTTGGCAGGGTCCACTTGAATACCCTTGTCACTCACGACGAAGCCTAGCAATTTTCCAGATCTTACCCCAAAGGTGCACTTGTTCGGGTTCAACCTCAGCTTGTACAACTTCAGACGGTCAAACAGTTTCTGCAGATGGTTAAGGTGTTCCTCCTCAGTTTGGGACCTTGCAATCATATCATCGACATACACCTCAATCTCATGATGGATCATGTCATGAAATAAAGCAACCATGGCACGTTGGTAGGTTGCCCCAGCATTTTTCAGTCCAAAAGGCATGACCTTGTAGCAGAAGGTGCCCCACTGAGTGACAAAGGTAGTCTTTTCCATATCTTCAGGAGCCATCTTGATCTGATTATACCCTGAAAAACCATCCATGAAGGAGAACACCTTGTGCTGAGCAGTATTATCAACCAGAACATCAATGTGAGGTAGGGGAAGTCATCCTTGGGGCTGGCCCTGTTCAGATCCCTGTAGTCAACACACATTCTGACCTTACCATCCTTCTTCGGTACCGGCACCACATTGGCAACCCACTGAGGGTAAGAAGTCACTGCAAGAAAACCAGCGTCAAATTGCTTCATAACCTCAGCTTTGATCTTCTCAGACATCTCTGGACGCATACGGCGAACCTTTTGCTTAACCGGAGGGCAGTCTTCCTTGGTAGGCAAGTGATGGACCACGATGTCGGTATCCAACCCGGGCATGTCTTCGTAGGACCATGCGAAGATTTCCACATAATCATGCAACATTTGAATCAACCATTGTTTTACGCTGAGCTCCAGATTAGCACCAATCTTAACCTCTTTTCTATCTGTCTCAGTACCCAGATTTATCGTTTCCACTGGCTCTTCATGTGGCTGAATTACCCTCTCTTCCTGGAGTAACAGTCTTGCAAGCTCACCAGGCACTTCGCAATCATGTTCACCTTCGTCTTCGGCTAAGTTGATCGGATTTTCGAAGTCATAACTGGCAGTAGCAGAGTCGTTACCAGTGAGATCCAAAGTGGATTGAAACCTGTATGGGTGAGTGTGTGTAAATATAGCTGTTTTGCAATATATAAAGAAAGAAAGAAAGGGAGCACAAGATTTGAAATGCGAAAAAACGTCCAAGGTCTTTATTCATGATATATGGAAATGACAGTTATAAGCCCTCACAAATGAAGCCAACGGTGCCCCGGGTAAGACACCGGGCCATAAAGTTTCAGTTTATTGTTTATTACAAATAACAAAAACAAAGGAATTCATTACTGCGTAACAAAAGTAACAGGTGTATGATCTTTTGCGGTCCAATTGTTCAATCCACCGTCAGCCGTCGGGTAGATCCAGCTATCGAACTCTGATTCTTCCACTTCGTCTTCATCCCCAACAACATTCACTCCTGGATTGGTGATGAGCACAGGAGGTCTTCCGATCCTAGCCTTGCGTACATTCCTCTGGGCCTCTGCAGTAAAACCCAGTCCAAACTTGTCAGTTTTAGGAGTGAAATCAGGGAGCCTGCCCCAGTTAGCATATTCACCTTTCTCGATTACAGCCCGGGCGTCCTTCAAGGAAGCCATCTTCAAAGGAAAGTCTTCTTCCACCACTGTTTCTGTTGACGCCAATGTTGGAGGTACCTCTTCAAAATGTTGAAAGGGGGTTTCAATAAACTCCCCGTCCATCTCAATATACCGGAAGGAATTCAAATGACTAACCATATATTCTTCCTCCCCCTGCACAGTAACAATCTTCCCTCTGACAGGGTACTTGAGCTTCTGGTGTAGAGTGGAGGTTACAGCCCCAGCTTTGTGAATCCAAGGTCGACCCAGCAAACAGGAATAAGATGGACGAATGTCCATCACATAGAACGTCGAGTCGAATACTTGAGAACCCACACGAATCGGGATGTCTACCTCACCATGCACCATCCTCTTAGAACCGTCGAAGGCTCTAACAATGATGTTACTAGGTTTCAACTCTAGACCCTCACAATCCAACCGGTCCAAGGCCTTCTTGGGCAACACATTCAGGGAAGAACCGGTATCCACCAATACGTGAGCAAGAGTAGTGCCCCTGCATTCTATGGAGACATACAGGGCATCATTGTGGTTCTTTCCCTTGGCAGTAAGATCAGCATCCGAGAAACCCAAACCATTGTCAACTGTCAGATTAGCCACACAGTCAGTGAATTGATCTGCAGAGGTCTCTTGTGGCACGTGGGCCGTCTTCAGAAATGAAATCAAGGCCTTGGCATGGGCCTCTGAGCATAGCAGCAATGAGAGCATAGAGATCTTGGAGGGGGTATGCCCCAGCTGTTCAAAGACATTAAAGTCACTCTTCTTGATTATCTTAAGAATTTCCTCCATCTCTTGCTGGGAGGCTTCAACATTCACAGACTTTGGCGCCTCCATCTGGGCAGGCTCATCATCAATCCCTTTGCCCCGAGTATTAGATGACTCGGCGGCAGGGGAAGCAACTGGATCAGTAGTGGAAACAGGCGCACTTGCAGGTGTTATAATGAGAGGTCTTCGGATAACTGGTGGTGCAATGTCAGGCGAGAAGAGCCTGCCACTGCGGGTAACTTTAGCTGGACCGGTGATATTGCTGATGCTGGTACCGGTGTTGAACTCCTGCTTTATTCCAAGTACGTAAACATCTGTCCCATAGTGCCATGGGACAGCCTTATCAGATTCATAGGGGAGGGGCCCCAGAACAGTAATAACAATGGGTGCAATATACATGATTTTAACTGGCTTCCTCGGGGGAGCCTTGATTGGATTGTTGAAAATTGTAACGACAGATACTTCTTTAGCGGGAACACAAGGAACAACGGTCTTCTTGAATAGAATTTCCTTGCTATCCATTAGGCTTTGGATGCCTAACTTCAGCAACGGGCAACCAGTAGGGGTAACGACACACATCAGGCAACCCTTGCCACAACCCGGAAATAAACCGGCCAGCAGCAAGTTCCTCTTAACAGTCAACAAAGGGGTAGCAACATCCTCCACAGAAACGACATACAAGTCTTCCTCAACGGCATTTACTCCATGCTGGGGCATAGGAGCAGTCACCACATTTGGCCTCTCAGGCGCCTCAAATTGTATCTCTTTCGCGTCAATAAGGTCCTGCACCTTATTCCTTAGGGCACAGTAATCATCAGTAGAATGCCCCGGGCTATCGGAGTGATAAGCACAGCGGGCATTTGGATTATACTTGGGAGAGGTAGTGTTCACAACCTTCAGAGCCTCTCTGACGGTCACCAAGTTGGTCGATAGCAATTGCGGCAAGATTTATGACAAGGTCATACTCAGCCGGGTAAATTCTCTTATGGGTCTCTCACCCCTAGGTTGGTTAAGTTGCCGAGGAGTGACAGCAGGCTTTGCAATCACCACCGCGTTGACAGTTTGGCGGCGCTCTGGTTTATCTTGCCTCCTAGGCCCATACACAACACTGGCCTCCTTCTTAAAAGGTTTCTTCTCAGCACTTGAGGACGCACCTTTCTGAATTTTACCTGATTTCATACCAGCCTCTATCCTTTCCCCAGTCAGAATAAGGTCTGTGAACCCTACAGATGAATTGCCAATGAGATGATTAAAGAACGGCCCGGATAGAGTCCCCAAGAACATATCTACCAATTCACGGTCCATTAATGGTGGCTGCACCCTGCCAGCCAGGTCCCTCCACTTCTGCGCATATTCTTTAAAACCTTCTCCCGATCCTAACGACATACCCTGGAGTTGGGTACGTGTAGGAGCGAGGTCGGCATTATATTGATACTGCTTGTAAAAAGCAGTAGCCAACTCCTCCCAGTTACGAACCTTGGTTCCATCTAGCTGATAGAACCATTCGAGATGAGTCCCTGAAAGACTCTCCTGGAAGAAGTGGATCCACAAGTTCTTGTCCACTGTATACGGCTGAATCTCCCGCACATAAGATTTGAGGTGCAGCTTAGGGCAATAGGCCCCGTCATACTTTACGAAAGATGGTGCTTTAAACTTGTGCGGGATGATCACACCAGAAGATAAACCCAAGTCTCCGAAATCCAAACCAGGAACTTGTTGAATTTCCATGGCATTCAGACGATCTTCCAACTGCTTGTATCTGTCTTCAGCTGGAGGATACTGTTCCTCATTAAAATCAATCTCGTTGTCAGAGACCACCGGACTTGGAGCCCTTCCCCCCTGGGGACTGTCTTTGCCTACAGAAGAACCAGCTTCCTCATTCTGCAGTGTGTTACCAAATCTCCGGCCCGTGTTGAACATAACAGTTCTCTTCTTCTTCTTTTTGACCAGCAGAGCCTTCAGTTCCGCCTGACCTTGGGCCAAACCCATAATCAGCTCTTGGAATTGTGCGTTCTGAGCCTGAAGGGCCTTGATAGACTGCTCGGTAGATGATTCAGGGTTCATGATGCTGAAATAAATAGCGAAGAACATTAAGCAACCTGAAAAGAAGAATACCTGTGATGCACATGATGAATGGAATGCGTATGATTTATGTTTTCAAAGACAATCGGGAATCAACTTTGTAAACAAAAAGGAACACACTTCATTAGATTCAACCTTGAAATTTAAATTGTTCAACAGATTTACCTTAGGCGTTACATAAAAAATGGAAATAATGAAAAGGGAAATAAAACTGTAAAAGAACATCCAAAGCTCATCATTGATCCCAAGGTCTCCTCTTCTCAGTACGGATGTAATCATTCAGAGCTCGCTCATTCTCCAACTGCTTTGTCAGCTTCTGGATCTTCAATTCCTATTCGTTGAACTTTTCCCGATAAGAATCCCGTTCTTCTTGCAGTTGCGCCCAAGACCTCTTTAATGTCTCATAATCAGTAGGTATCTGAGGAGGGAGAACAGTTGGGGGAACCCCATCTTTATCAGGATACTCAAGAATGACGGGTCTGACAGCTTTGTATGGCATACCTAACTTTTGAGCACGGATGCGGACCCATTTGTAGTAGGCTTCCATAGGTAGAGAAGTCTTTGGTCCCAACTCTTGTGGGTCAGCTTTATGAATTCTGTCCCAAGCCTTGATGAACCTACGACGCAGCTCGTCACTATCCACCTGAAACTCAAAACTGATGTGAGGTACCAACATCTCATGAGGCCCTGCTCTTCTGGCCCTTCCAAACTGACGGAGCGCTAGACATGGATTATAAGAGATTCCTCCTTGGGTACCAATCAAAGGAACATTAGGATATTCTCCGCAACGATCAATAACAGCTACCTCATCCAAACCTCTGAGAGTCCAAATGATGTCCTTATCAGTGAGAGACATTAACCTATGAGCCCAACCTCTTCCTTCTATGTTCTTCAGCACGAACTTAGGGAGGTGCAAAATAAACCACCTCACTAACAAAGGGATGCAACACCACAGAGTTCCTCGTCTTCGGGCAGTACGAGCATAGAGTTGTTGCAGGATGTCACCCAAGAGAGTGGGCACAGGGTTCCGAGACATGAAGATCCTTATGGCAGTGACATTAATGAAGTTGTCAGGATTAGGGAACAAGACTAGACCATAGATTAAGAGAGCCAGGATGTCTTCATACGCCCTAAAGTCCAGGTCATTCCAGAAACTGTTAGCCTTACCAATCAGAAACTTGGCCAAGAAACCCTTAACTTTGCTTCTAGTCACCCAGTTGTCTATTACCTCTTGGTGGGTCAAGGGAAGAGCTGCAGCAATCTCCTCAAGCCTAAGAGTATTTTCCCAACCAGTGTAGGGAGTCTGATCCAAGATGGGGATACCAAGCAAATCAGAGAACTCTTCCAGGGTAGGGACCAACTGGAAGTCTTGAAAGGTGAAGCACTGGTACATAGGGTCATAGAACTGGGTCAGGACACTCATCAGCTGTTGGTCCCACTTTGCCGTGACTAAACTGAGAAGAGAACCATGCCTCTGGATGAAAGAAGTAGTATTTGGGATTCTGCTAACCAACTCTTCAAGTAACTCAGGTGGGTGAACAAAGTTGAACCGGATAGTATTCCTTCGCATAGGCATCATGATGTCCTACAAAACAGAGCAAAGGTGAAACCCTCTTATCTTTGAAATGGTCAGTCCTTATGCAGGATGCATGCAATGTTTATGATGGCATGATGTTATGATAAAGCACACCACAAATATTCACAAAGGCAAACATGATAAGGCACACAAGTCACACAAGACAAGCCCTTAGAGTTTAGGCCAACATGGGGTCTAGGTATTACCCTCTTTCAGTTTGTTGGTTAAGACCTGTCCTAATCAAAAGTAACCGGGTTCTAGAGGATCCCAATATCACTGACTACCCTCAATCGGTCATAACTCCAGCATCACAATCTTTTCTTGCGGCCAGATCCATCACGAGAGTTTAGCCTCAATGGGCGTAGCATACTGCTACTGTTCTATTGGCCAAGTTGGGTCATTTAAGGTTCTAAGGTCGGTTGGTGCTTAATGACTCCTCAGAAGACCCATATTCTCCTCGTTGCGACACAAGGGATATCGGTACAGACCAAGGTGCCACACCAACGTAGCCACTGCTTCACCCATGTCGGTCTACGCCGGACAGGTCCCTCACAGCTTATGCTACCTAATAGGGTATCCCCAGATCCGGGTTAGGATCTATGTAACTCCAATGCAGCCCACAATAATAAAGCAACCAAACACAACAATTGAAAACACAAGTGATCTTAGTCTTAAGGTACACCTCACTTTATAAGAAGTCCCCAGCAGAGTCGCCAGTTCTGTGATTGGTGGATCTGGAACTGACTGTTTAACGCTGGTTCGCGAAATGTCGCGAAAGCAAGAGTCACCACCGTCTTTTATTTTCTCCAACATGGACAGGACAAAAGCACAGCAAAATTCCTTATGAGATAGTTTCTCGGTTCGGGAGGTAGATTTATAGAAAGGGAAGGTGTTAGCACCCTTTCTATCCATGGTTATCCATGGGCTCTTAGATACTTGCTCATTGTGTTTTCAAAGTGTTTGCTTTTCAATTGTGAGTGAGTTTGAAAAAGTTTCGTTTAAAGATTTCAGATCGACTCTTGTATCAGTCCTCAAGAGTGTTTGAAAAATTGTTTTGAAAGCTTTTTGAAAGTGTCGGTGTGAAAAGAGTTTTGATTTGTTTTTGAATAGAGCAAGTATCTATGACTCATCTACCTACCCTAAGGAATTAGGCTGTGTAAATGTCCTTAAGGTAGTGCCATCCCACCATTGAGGGGTAGGTAGCACCACCGTTGGAGATGTTCAGGTCAATTCGTTTGTAGGGACAGTGTGGTCACCAGAGCAACAGTAGGACACCTTAGAAGCTACCCTTATGCCATGTTCATGGACATAAGGACTTACTAAAACGTCCTATACTCGACGACCACGTTTCGAGGGGCAAGGCAACAGTGAGGCGTACCCTAAGAGTGGTGTGTGAATTCGTGTATTGTTTTCAGTTATGTTTTATCTTGTCATGCATCATGGTGATCTACGCTTTGGTTTTATTTGGGCCATTCATTCTTTCATGCAAAATATAGCAGTTAAAGGTGCGGAAATTAAAGTGCAGAAAATAAAGTCCTACGCTATTACAAGGCGCGGGTCTATACATCGCCAAATTAACAAAGACCCGTTTTTTAATAAAATGCGGAAAGTAAATAAATTTCCTAATTACTATTACAAGGCTTTGAACAGTTACATTATATTTAAAACGAAAAAATAAGGACAAACGCGCGAAAAGAAGTTAGAATTGAATTTCGAGGGCGTTGGACCCTTTAAAGAAATTAAATTGAAATTAGAAATTAATTAATTATTTAATGAGAAAAGAAATTGTTTTTTATGTTTTTTGTATTTAATGAAAATAATGAAAATTAATTAAAATTAGAAATTAAATAAAACCCTAGTTCTAAGTTGTTTTTAATTATTTTAAGAAAATATTCAAGTTCTAACCTAATTTACCCTAATTAATTAATGACATGTTTATTTACAAAATCAATTAACAATTAATAATAATGATAATAAGAAATTATTTTATTAAGAAAAAAGAAAAAAAAGCTAAAAAACCTAATTTCTACATATTTTAGTTATTTAAAAAAAAACATTAAAATTTTAACCTAATTTAACTAAATTTATGATTTAAAGATTCATTTACAAAAATATTAATGAATTAAATATTAAATGAACATATTTTTGATTTTTGATTTTTTTGGTTTTATTATGAAAATTATTTTTTGGAATTTAAAGAGAAAAACAATTAATTAAAAAAAACAAAATAAAAGAATAAAAGGAAAAATAAAGAAAGAAAAAGAATTAAAAGATTGAGCAAACCCTGGGGGTGTCTGGACCCAAAGGGAGTTTTTGAAGCAATTGGCCCACTGAATTCAAGGCCTTTTTTGACTTTTTAGCGTTTGTGTATGGATCCTTGGACTAGCGCGTATGGTAGGCTGCATGCTCTGGCCTTTGGATTGAGACCCCTGGACACTTGGCAGGCAAGCAGGCAAGGATGCATGATGGTCTTTTGAGAGCGTACTGCATAGAAACATATTGAGAAAAATATTATGGAAGAAGTGGGGGACCTGGGAATCGAACCCAGGTCCCAATACCTGCAAGCCAGCGCATTAACCATTTGAACCAACTCGCATATTTGTTAACTTAATGGATAATGATTATTATGAGAGAGAAAGCAAGCATTAGTGGTTCTTAACAAAAACGCGCGCCAGTATTCAAACTACCCAGTAAGATCAAGCCACGCCAGCATCGTCCTCCTTTTGTTCCTGCAATTATCAAACAGATAGCGGGGGTTTTAAACCCCCACTAACCCAAACCTGTAAAAATAGCGATTAGGATATAGGCAAGCATAAAAAGGGCGCGAGTAGTGGATTCCATTCGTTTGGAGGTCCTGATTCTATTGGCATAGGTTTTATTGTCTAATTTTTCCACATGAAGGAAACCCTAATTTCAAACCTCAGAAACCCTAAAATGCTTTAATGGCAACTTTGGATATAGGCGTTCTTAGTTCAATCAAATGGCACCAATAGCTTCAGAATGTTCACGTTAGTATAAATCAAACATTAAAAGTCATGAATCATGCATGGAATTCAAAATACGATTATGAATAATTTGGAAAAGAAAGCAGTTCTGTTCTACCAACCCTTGAAGCCTAGAGACTTGGTTTCGATTGCAATAGTTTCCTGGATCCCTCAGCAATGTTTTGGAACACTTTTCAGGCCTTGAAACACCTTGCAATTAGGTTTTCAGTTTTCAATATTTTTGTCAAAAATGCAAGTTTGTTCTTTTCTGTTTTGCGCAGCCTCTCTCTCTAATGCCTTAGGTTTTCAATGTGCATATGTATGTGAGTAGAACTAGGTCAAAAGTCAGCCCAAAATCCATTGATTTAATGATTTTGAATATTTGATTTTTCATATCTTTTCTTCAAACTTTTCCATGCCAATCATTGCCAATCATGGAAGATTCTTTCCTTTTTGAATGATGCACGAAATATTGAGTACATAATGGATGAAAATGCTGCACAAAAAGATTCAAAACACATGATTTAATATTTTTCTCATAATTAATTTTAATTAAATGAATTAATAGGATTAAAAATTCAATTAATTAATTAAAAATAAGAAAATAACTCCCTTTTAGCTTAATGGGTCGTGCATGGCCTTTGGGTGATGATTCATGGAAGAAATTGAGGCCCATTAGCAATTTTGAGGCATTTGAAGCAAAGTTGACTTTTCAAAATTCCCAAAACTTTCCCAACTTCCACAAGGCATATCTTGCTCAATTTTTAAGCTTTGATCATGTTCTTGGACATTTTGGAAAGGTCTTGAAGTCCTATAACCAATGCCTTTGGTCCCATGTCATTTTGATTTACCAATCTCAAGTTATGGTCTTTGACTTAAAGTGCCTTTTTGTTGACTTTTGAAAATGACCTATAATGTTGAAATTGATAACTTTTTGTGAGAGAATTTCTTGGACTTGAAGTATGAAGATGAGTTGTAGGAAATGTCATTCTCTTCAAAATGAGCTTTGGATGGAATTTTTCTGATAAACCATGTGGAAGTTATGCCTTGGTCAATTTGCAGTTGACTTTTCCAACTGTCCAAAAATAGAAACTTTTGCATCTTGAGACTTTTTGAGCCATGCCTTGAGAATCATGATCAAGAATTGATCAAATGATGTTTGTGGCTTCAAAATAAGATGTTGACCAAATTTTTTGACTTTTGACTGTCAAATGACCATTTTGCCCCTGCAGTTGACTGTGAAGCAATTAGGGTTTTTGACTGTGCATTTTGATGCTGTGAGTCTTGAAACTTGGCCTATAGATGTTTGACAATGTATATAGGCACGTGGGACTTGCTTGGACCCTTGGAAACTTCAATTTCTTTGCCAGCACCAAAACCCTAATTTTTGACTGTTAGGAGGCAGTTGGACTGTGCAACCCTTAGAAGATTTTGAACCTTGATCTTGGAAAATCTTGAAGAATATGGGAGGGAAAATTTTGGGGTACAACATCAGTCTTATGAGTGAAATCAGGAAGTCGGCCCCAGTTTGCATACTCATCCTTCTCAATAACAGCCCGTGCATCCTTTAAGGAAGCCATCTTCAAAGGAGAACCTTTAGTCACAGTCTCTGCTGATGCTAGTGTCTGAGGAACCTCTTCAAAGTGTTGGAATGGGGTCTCAATGAACTACCCATCCATTTCTATATACCGGAACGAGTTGAGATGGCTAACCATGTATTCCTCCTCCCCTTGAACTGTCACAATCTTCCCTTTGATCGGGTATTTCAGCTTCTGATATAGTGTGGAGGTCACAGCTCCAGCCTTATGGATCCATGGACGACCCAGCAAACAGGAATAGGATGGCCGAATGTCTATCACGTAGAATGTAGACTCGAAGAGCTGAGAACCAACTCTGATTGGAATATCAACCTCGTCGTGCACCATTCTTTTAGACCCGTCAAAGGCCCGAACAACAATGTTACTTGGCTTTAGTTCCAACCCCTTGCAATCCAACCTGTCTAGAGCTTTCTTGGGAAAAACATTCAATGAGGACCCAGTGTCAACCAACACATGTGCAAGAGTAGTGCCCCTGCATTCAATAGAGATATGCAGGGCATCGTTATGGTTCTTCCCTTTAGCGGTCAGATCAGCGTCGGAGAAATCCAAACCATTATCAACAGTTAAGTTGGCCACACAATCGCTAAACTGATCAGATGACGTCTCTTGTGGCACGTGGGCCGTCTTCAGGAAGGTAATCAAAGCCTTGGCGTGGGCCTCTGAACACAACAACAGTGATAACATAGAAATCTTGGAGGGGGTTTGCCCCAACTGCTCTACTACATTATAATCACTCTTCTTGATAATCTTAAGAATCTCTTCCATCTCCTGCTTGGAAGCCTCAACATTGATGGTCTTTGGTGCCTCCGTCTGGGCAGGCATATTAGTGGCTATCCCTTTGCCCCGAGCATCAGATGACTCGGCAGCAGGGGTAGAAATAGGAACTTGATCAGGAAGGGAAGCAGGCACACTTGCAGGTGTGATGGCAATAGGTCTCTGGATAGTTGGTGGCGCAATATCTGGTGAGAAAAGTCTACCACTGCGAGTGACTTTAGCAGGCCCAGTGATGTTGCTGACGCCGGTATTAGTATCAAACTCTTGCTTAACCCCAAGAACATAAACATCTGCCCTATAGTGCCAAGGGACAGTTTTGTCGGATGTATAGGGGATGGGCCCCAAAACAGTGATGATTATAGGTGCAATCTTCTGAGCATGCATAATTTTGACAGGCTTCCTTGAGGGAGCCTTGGGGGAATTATTGAAAATGGTGACAATGGAAACTTCTTCAGTAGGGGTGGCAGGAACAACAATCTTCTCGAATAGGATTTATTTATTATCCATCAGGTTATGGATACCTGACTTCAAAGATGGGCAACCAGTAGGTGAAACGGAACACAGATGGCAACCTTCACTACATCCTAGAAATAAACCGGCTAGCAACAGGTTCCTCTTGACAGTCAACAGCGGAGTAACAATATCATCCATAGAGGCTACAAACAGGCCTTCCTCTACCGCATTCACTCCATGCTTGGGCATGGGAGCAGTCACAACATTGGGCCTTTCGGGTGCCTCGAACTCTATCTCTTTAGCATCAATTAGGTCCTGAACCTTATTCTTCAGAGCCCAACAATCATCCGTAGTATGCCCTGGGCTGTCAGAGTGATAAGAGCAACGGGCGTTAGGATTGTACTTTGGGGACATTGTGTTTACAACCTTCGGAGCTTCTTTTATAGTCACCAGATTGGTTGTCAGTAATTGCGGTAATATCTGGGACAAGGTCATGCTGAGCCGAGTGAACTGCCTTCTAGGTCTCTCACTCCTTTGTTAATTATGATGCTGAGAAGCACCAGCAGGTTTTGAAATAACCACCGTGTTGACAGCTTGGCAGCGTTCCGGTCTATTCGGTCTCCTTGAACCATAGACATCACTGGATTCCTTTTTGAACGGCTTCTTTTCAGTGTTCGAGGAGGCACCCTTCTGTATCTTCCCAGACTTGATACCAGCTTCAATTCTCTCACCAGTCAAGATAAGGTATGTAAACCCGGCTGAAGAATTCCCAATCAAATGGTTGAAGAATGGACCAAACAGGGTCCCCAAGAACATATCAACAAGCTCAC
This sequence comes from Vicia faba, assembly GCA_948472305.1. Lineage (NCBI taxonomy): Eukaryota > Viridiplantae > Streptophyta > Magnoliopsida > Fabales > Fabaceae > Vicia > Vicia faba. Next base: position 166,833,568 of record OX451735.1, read on the forward strand.
GATCAGTTAAGGGTGGCTACACCCTTCCAGCAAGCTCTCTCCACTTTTGAGCATATTCTTTAAATCCTTTACCCGTCCCTAGTGACATACCCTGGAGTTGGGTATGCGTAGGAGCGAGGTCGGAATTATACTGATACTGCTTATAGAACGCAGTAGCCAAATCCTCCCAGTTACGAATACTGGCTCCATCCAGCTGATAGAACCATTCGAGTTAAGTCCCTGAAAGACTATCCTGGAAGAAATGGATCCACAAATTCTTGTCAGCGGTGTAAGGCTGGATCTTCCTTACATATGACCGGAGGTGCAGCTTTGGGCAGGAGGCTCCGTCATATTTGGCAAAAGCAGGCGCCTTGAACTTATGGGGAATCACCACCCCAGAGGATAAGCCTAGGTCTCCAAAGTCCAACCCGGGAACATTTTGTATCTCCATGGTGCTCAAGCGGTCCTCCAATTGTTTTTACCTGTCCTCAGTAGGAGGGTACTGCTCTTCATCATAATCCGTCTTGTTGTCGAAGACCAAGGGACTAGGAACCCTTCTCTCTTGTGGGCTGTCTTTGCCTACAGATGAGGTAGTCAACTCAACCTCATTCTGCAGTCCATTCCCAAATCTGCGTCCAGTGTTAAACAAGACGGTCCTATTCTTCTTCTTCTTCTTCAGAATCAGAGTCTTCAACTCCTGTTGACCCTGGGCTAGGCTCATAACCAACTCTTGGAACTGGGCATTCTGGGCCTGGAGGGCCTTGATAGCTTGTTCAGTGGAAGGTTCAGTAGACATGATGATTGCTGAAATAAACAGCGAAGAAGATAAGTGACCTGTAAAAAGGGTACCTGTTATTCATATGATGGAATGAAATGCGTATGATTTATGTTTTCAAAGAAAATCGGGATTCAACTTTGTAGACAAGAAAGGAAACAAACTTTATTAGATTAAACTTCGGAATTTAAATTGTTCAACAAATTGCCCTTAGGCGTTACAAAAATGGAAATACTGAAAAGTAAATAAAAGCTGTAAAAGAAACATCCAAGGCCCATCAATGCTCCCATGGCCTCTTCTTCTCAGTACGGATATAGTCATTCAGGATCCGCTCGTTCTCCAATTGCTTCGTCAGCTTCTGGATCTTCTGTTCTTATTCATTGAACCTTTCCCGATAAGAATCCCGTTCTTCCTGCAGTTGTGCCCAAGACCTCTTCAGCGTGTCAACATCAGTGGGCATATGAGGACGGAGAACAGTTGGAGGAACCCCGTCTTTATCAGCAATTTCAAGAGTAATAGGCCTGACAGATTCGTATGGCATACCTAACTTATGAGCACGGATGCGGACCCATTTGACATATGACTCCATAGGCAGAGAAGTTTTTGGTCCCAACTCATGTGGGTCATCTTTGTGAACTCTATCCCAAGCCCAGATGAATCTACGACGCAACTCGTCACCATCTACCTGAAACTCAAAACTAATGTGAGGTATCAATATCTCATGAGGCCCCTCTCTTCTAGCTCTTCTAAACTGACGGAGAGCTAAACATGGGTTATAAGAGATTCCTCCATGGGTTCCGATCAATGGAACATTAGGATACTCTCCACAACGATCAATAACGGCCACCTCATCTAAACCTCTGAGAGTCCAAGTAATGTCTTTATCAGTAAGAGACGTTATCCTATGAGCCCAGCCCCTTCCTTCTTTGTTCTTCAGTACGAACTTAGGGAGGTGCAAAATAAACCACCTCACCAATAAAAGAGCACAACACCACAAAGTTCCCCGTCTTCGGGCAGTACGAGCATAGAGCTGTTGCAGGATATCACCCAAGAGAGTGGGTACAGGGTTCCGAGAGATGAAGATCCTTATGGCGTTGACATTAATAAAGGTATCAGGATTTGGAAACAATACTAGACAATAGATTAAGAGAGCCAGAATGTCTTCGTACGCCCTGAAGTCTAAGTCATTCCAGAAACTATTAGCTTTGCCAATCAGAAACTTAGCCAAAAAGCCCTTAACTCCACTTCTAGTCTCCCAGTTAGCCATTACCTCTTCTTTGGTCAAGGGAAGGGCTGCAGCAATCTCTTCAGGCCTAAGAGTCTTTTCCCAACCAGTGAATGGAGTCTGTTCCAAAACAGGGATACCAAGCAAATCAGAGAATTCTTCCAGGGTAGGGACCAGCTGGAAGTCTTGAAAGGTGAAGTAATGGTATAACAGATCATAAAACTGGACCAGGACGCTCATCAATTGTTGGTACCACTTTGAAGTGACTAAACCGAGAAGAGAACCATGCCTCTTGATGAAGGAAGTAGTGTTTGGAATCTTATCAACCAATTCTGTAAGCAAAGCAGGTGGTTGAACAAAGTTGAACCAGATAGTGTTCCTACGCATGGGCATCATGATGTCCTAAAAAACAGAGCAAAGATGAAACCCTTTTGTCTTTGAAATGGGTTAGTCCTTATGCAGGATGCATGTAATGTTATGATGTTATGATGTTATGGTAAAGGCACACCACAAGTATTCACAAAAGGCAAACATGGTAAAGGCACACAAGTCACACAAAAGAGCCCTTAGAGTTCAGGCTAGCATGAAGTTTAGGTACTACCCTCTTTCAGTTTCAGTTGGTTAAGACCTGTCCTAAAAATAGTAACCGGGTTCTAGAGGGTCTCAATATCACTGACTACCCTCAATCGGTCATAATTCCAGTTTAGCAACCTTTTCTTGCGGCCGGAACCATCGCGAGAGTTTAGCCTCAATGAATGTAGCATACTGCTACTGTTCTATGGCCAAGTTGGTCAATTTAAGGTTCTAAGGTCAGTTGGTGCTTAATGACTCCTCAGAAGACCCATATTCTCCTTGTTCCAACACAAGGGATATCAGTACAGACCAAGGTGTCACACCAACGTAGCTATTGCTTCACCCGTGTCGGTCTACGCCGGACAGGTCCCTCGCAGTTTATTGCTACTTACCTAAAGGGTATTCCCCAGATCCAGGTTAGGATCTATAAAACTCTGATACAAGCCCACAAAATTAAAGCATACAAGGCATACAATTGAAAACATAGAATGATCTAATCCTAAGGTACACCTCACTTATTAATTCCCCAGCAGAGTCGCCAGTTCTGTGATCGGTGGAAATAGAACTGACTGTTTTGGAATGCTGGTTCACGAAATGTCGCGGTAAGCAAGAGTCGCCATCGTCTTTTATTTTCTCCAACAAGGAAAGGACAAAAGCACAGCAAAATTCCTTTTCGATATGTTTCTCGGTTCGGGAGGTAGATTATAGAAATGGAAGGTGTTAGCACCCTTTCTATCCGTGGTTATCCACGGGCTCTTAGGTACTTGCTCACTATGTTTTCAAAAATGTTTTGCTTTTCTTGTGTTTGTGGGTTTTGAAAAAAGTTTGTTTGAAAACTTCGATTTAACTCTTGTGTCTGTCCTCAAGAGTGTAAGAAGTGTTTGTTTGAAAACTTTTGTCAGAAAAGTGTAGGTGCGAAAAGTATTTTTGTTTTGAAAGAGAAAGTACCTGAGAACCTCTACCTACTCAAAAGAAATTAAGCTGTGTAAATGTCCTTTAGACAGTACTATCCCACTATTGAGAAGTAGGTAGCACCATCGTTGGAGTTTCGGGTCAATTCGATTATAGGGACATGTGGTCACCAAAGCAATAGTAGGACGCCTTAGCGGTAACCCTAATGTCTTAGATCGTTTTTTATCCGAGGCAACCGTTTCGAGGCAACTTTGATCTTTAGACAGGAGGGCGACCTCTAAAACACCCTATACTCAATGACCACGTCGAGGCAACCAAGTGAGGCGTACCCTAGGAATGGCATGTGCACGTGTGTCAGGATTCAGTTAAGTTATCTTTGCACATGTTATGGTGAGCTACGGGTTGATTTTAATTTCAGAGATAAGTCTTGTCATGCATAGCCTAGTTAACATACATCTAACAGTTAATAGTTGCGGAAAATAAGTCTAAGCTATTACAAGGCGTCGGGTATTTACATCGCCAAAAACAACCCTTGAAAAGTAAATTGCGGGAAATTAAAGAAAGCGATAAAAAGGTCCTAATTAAAGCTATTACATCCTCGGAGCAATTACATAATATGGATAAAAAATTAATCAAGAACAATCACACGCGCGAGCAAAATTGAATCGGAATGTTTTTAGGGTTTTGACCCTTTTTTGAGAAAGAAGGAAGTTTTGCTATTTTGCATTAAATTAAATTAAACCTAAAACTAATTAATTAATAAAAAGAAATATTTTTTGAGTTTTTATGTTTTTAAGGAAAAAAGAAAAAGATGGTCAAAAGTTATTAAAACCTAATTCTACATTGATTTTAAATTATTGTGAAAATATTAAAATTAACCTAATTAACTAAATTAATTACATTAGTATTTATTTACAAAAAATAATAAATTAAGGGTGAATTTAATAAATAATAATAAAAAATATTATATTTTAGATTTCTGGTTTTATTATGAAAAAAATTAATTTGGTTAATTAACTAATAATAATAATAATTAAGTGAAAAATATAAAAGAAGAAAATAAAAGAAAATAACCCAGGGGGTGTTGGCTCAATTAGGAGGTGTATTTGGAATTTTCTCGCCCATTATGCTTCCAGCCACGTTGATTTTTCTGGATTGTCCATGCATGTGTTGACTAAGGACTAGGGTAGTCCTTCAATTTTGGCCATTGGATCCAGGCTTGGAGACACCTGGCGCCTGGAAATTGAAGCATATGGTAGAACTCCTTTTTGAGACCTGCATGTGAATATATGAAACAAAATAGCACAAATGTTTTGGGGGACCTGGGATTCGAACCCAGGTCCCAAGGCTTCCAGATCAACCCGCTAACCACTCAACCACCTGCGTCCTTTTATTATTATAATGATAAGCAATTATTATATTGGCAATCAACTCAATATGCTGTAAAAAGAAAAATAACGCGCGTGTTTTCAAATTACCCAATGGTGCATCAACACATCATCATCTTCTTAGTTGTTCCTGCAAAAATAATATCAGATAGCGGGGGTTTTTAACCCCCACTAACCATTGCAACGAAAAATTGCGAATAGCAGCTCAGTATATATAAATATTTCGCGAGGTGTGGTTCTTGTTCGTCTTGTCCTAACGATTTCAACCATGTGCCTTACGAGTCCTAATTTTGCCTGGTTCAGAAAGCCCCTAATTGAAAACTCAAGAACCCTAAAAAATCGTTCATGGCATCTTTTGATTCAAGGCATTATAGTCTAATTAAACCATGCCATTGGCTTTGTATGGTCCCTAGTAACACAAATCAACCACAAGAACATGTTAAATATGCATGAATTACGAAATACGATCTTGAATAAAGAAGGCAAACCGTGGTTCTGTAATGAACGATTCCTTGAGCTTTGGTACTGGAATTTGATTGCATCACGTTCCTGGAACCTCCTACAATGTGTTTGAATGATCAAAAACCCCTGAATCAACCTAGAATGCCAAAACCAGTTTTCAATTTTTTTGGAAATTTCTTGAATTGGCTATGGTTTTTCTGCAGCTTTTTTCATGTGTCTTTGATCAGGGTTAGCCTGCATATGTATAAGAGAATGAAATTAGGTCAAAAACTTGGGCCAATATCCATTGCATTGATGTTTAAATCCTTGATTGGAAATCATATCTTTTTGATTTTTCATGATTGAATAATGTTGCCAATTTTGGTTTTTTTGTATCTTTGACTTGGTGCTCGAATTTGCCAGCATATCTTGACCATATTTGCTTCACAAATTGATTGAAAAATCAAATCTTGCATTTTCCTACAATTTAAATTAATTAAATGAATTAATATTAATTAAAAATCCAATTAATCAATAAAAATAAGAAAATAAATTCCATTAACTTGATGGGTCGTGCATAGGTCATGGATGAAGTTTCAAGAAGAGATTTGAGGCCCATTAGCAAAAAGAAGGTGTTTTGAGCAAAGTTGACTTTTGCAAATTCATAAAAATTTCCCAACTTCTCCAATGCACAACTTGCTCAATTTTGATCATATGACCATGTTCTTGGACATTTTGGAAAGCTATTGAAGTCCTCTAACCAATGCCTTTGGTACCATGTCATTTGGATTTAACAATCTCAAGTTATGGCCTTTGACTCAAAATGTACTTTTATTGACTTTTGAAATTGACCTATAATGTAAAAATTGGTAACTTCTTGTGAGTGCATTTCTTGAATTTGGAGTGTGAAGATGGATTGTAGGAAATGGAATCCCCTTCAAAATGAGCATTGGATGGAATTTTTCTGACAAACCATGAAAAATTTATGCCCTGGTCAAGATACAGTTGACTTTTCTACTGTCCAAAAATAGTAACTTTTTGCATCTTGATGATTTTTGAGATATGCTTTTGGAATCATGATCAAGACTTGATCAAATGATGATTGTGAACTCAAAATGAAATGTTGACCAAAAATTCTGACTTTTTACTGCAAAATGACCATTTTGCCCTTGTAGTTGACTGTAGGTCAAATGGAGCTTTTGACTGTGCAAATTGGCACTGTGAGTCTTGAAACTTGGCATGTAGGTGCTTGAGAGTGTATATAGGCCTATGAGACTTGATTGAACCATTGAAAATCCCAAATTCCTTGAAAGAACCAAAACCCTAATTTCAACTGTCTTAGGAGGTGGTTTGACTGTCTACCTCTTGAGCCATCTTGAGCAATTTGAAGATCATTCTTGACAAATCTTAAGGAATATGGGAGGGAAAATTTTGGGGTACAACACTGAAGTTTGAAGTTATTGCTGGAATTCTTCATTTGAGTTGGAAAGAGGTGAAGGACAATTGGAAATCAAGTGAGGATACTGCAGGGTTTTATTTGGATTTCTTAGTGAAGAAAGCTGAAGAGTGGGCAAAGAAAGGGAATTGGAGTGACTTCAACTCTCTGTTTGCTCTCATGATATACAGGATTGTTCTCTTCCCTCACAAGAGAAATTTTATGGATTTAACGACTATTTGTGTTTTTAGAAATAAGAACCCGGTACCGACACTCTTGGCAGATACTCTTTACACCATTCATTTCAGGCATGGAAAATGAGGTAATGTAAGTTTATGTCATTCAATGTTGTATCAGTGGTTTAAGTTGCACCTACCGGTAAGTGCCCCCTTTGTGGATACCATACATTCTCTCCGATGGTCATCAAGACTTGTCAACCTTACTTCATTTGATATCCGGTGGAATTATGACATGGGGGAAGTACGAAGTATTATGACTAGCTGCAAAGATTTCCCTAATGTTCCCCTCATAGGAACTAAGGGGTGTATCAACTATAATCCTGTGCTTGCTTATCGTCAATTGGGATATGCAATGGATGGACCGCCAAAAGTTGAGGAGGTGTCCGAGTTAGTGTATTTTGCCAGAGGAAGTGATCCTGTGATGTTGAAAAGAGTGACAAGTGCTTGGAAGGGAATTCACAAGAAGGATATAACTACTTTTGGAAAGAAGGTTCTTATTGCTAGGGTTCCTTACTTGGATTGGATTAGAGCCAGGATTAAGATTTTACGGTTACCATTTGCAAGGTCGGCTCCTATATGTGAGCAACCTCCTACTGTTTTGAGTAACACGGTGTCTATCGAGGTGTTCACCCAGGTTCATGTTGAGAACATTCAACTTCGTGCAAAATACCGTGAGGCAGGGATGAAACTTTATTGGGTAGATCAAGAAAGGGCCGACTTAGCTCGCAAACTCAAGGGAGCTTAAGGGGAAATATCTAATGCAACCAGTTTTAGGAAGAGGTCTCATGCTGAAATAGAAGAAGAGTTGAGTAAGACCCGGCAAGAGTGCTAGAAGCTTCAGGCATCTGAGAAGAGCTACAGGAAGAAGATTCAAAACTTGGAGAAACAGCTCAAAGACAAAGATGCTCAACTTAAGATGGAAGTAACCCAGAGGCATGGCACAGAGGATCGGTTTCAAGAAAGTAAAGTAGTCACATTACAACTTTTGAAGGAGAAAGCCAGGCTTGAAGAGTATTATCAACACCTTGAAGCGTGTCTTGTTCCAGAGATTTAGTTTTTGTTACTTACCTTTGGTGTATTTGGTCACCCCCATGATTGTTGGAAGGGACCATTTGTTTGTTTTTATTATTCAGTTTTTTTGTTAAGTTTACTTTGAAACACGTATTTTGTTGTTTATCGTTACACTCTTAAATGTACGAAGTCACTTGAACTTCATTTCTTTTGTTTGTAAGTAATTGAAGTGTTTGTCTTATTGTCCTTTTTTTTCCTTTGATTATATGTTTGATCTTTGGCTGCGCGCTGTGATTGATGAATAAAAGGACTCTTGAATACCGGGAAATGAAAAACATATCATGCACATCATGCATTTCATAACATTACAGGTTATCTCAAGACGACATTCTTATTCTTCTTCTCTTCTTATTCAGAATTCAAGACGACTACTCATCGGTATTCCACCAGAAATAATTTGCCAAGACAGGTGGAACAAGTTCAAGATGAACTCGATGAAATGAGAGCCCAAATGGCTACTCAGATGACCCAGTTCATGGAGGTCATCACCAATGTGAATCGCCTACAGGAGGAACTGGTTGCCATTGTCAACAACCAACGCCGCTATCCAGGGGATGGTGGAAATCAAGGGCTCTATCAGGACATTTCTGTAGGATTAGGGGATGTGCAAGATCAGCCTGCTGGAAATTTTCACGGGATGCCTGGAAACCCTTTTGTGCGTAACGTAGGGAAGTTTCCCCCGTCTCCGGACCTCGTCTTGTGGGGAACAAAAGAGATAATCAGGGCGGTGTAAAGAACTATCAGGAGCAGGATTATGACTTTGATCAGGATGAAGATCAGTTTTCTGTTCGGCGTTCAGAGCCGGAAGTTCAGGTTGAGGATAGGAAGTATCGGTTGTTGGAAGAACGTTTGAAGGCTGTGGAAGGGAAAGGAGTCCTTGGTATGGATGCTAATGATCTCGGGTTGGTGTCCGGGGTGAAAGTTCCTCCAAAGTTCAAGCCTCCTGTATTTGAAAAGTACAATGAAACTTCGTGTCCTATTACTCATGCAACTGCTTATTTCAGAAAGATGTCGGTACATACTGAGGATCAGGGGCTTCTGATTCACTTTTTCCAGGATAGCCTATCTGGGGCATCCCTAGAGTGGTACATGAAGTTGGAGAAAACCCATATTCGTTGCTGGAATGATCTTGCTCGGGCTTTTGTCAAACACTATCAGTACAATGTGGATATGGCGCCTAATCGCACTCAGTTATAGAATTTGTCACAGGGACCAAGAGAATCTTTCAAGGAATACGCTCAGAAGTGGCGTGAGTTGGTTGCGAGGGTTCAACCTCCACTCATGGAGAGATAACTCATTGATATGTTTATGAGTACCCTGCAAGGGCCATTCTATGAGGACATGATAGGAAGTACTTCAGCAGGATTTGCAGACTTGGTTATGGCTGGTGAAAGAATTGAGGTAGGTTTGAAATTGGGGAAAATTCAGATTGGAGGTTCTAGTGGCTCATCAGGGGGCAGTAAGAAACCGTTCAAAACTTACCCTAAGAAAAGGGAAGGCGACACAAGCGTGGTTTACTCTCATAGAGGAAGAAGAGAGGATCGTCAACACCAAAAAATCAATGATGTTTCTATTCCTGTTAATGCTCCTCTGTAGCAGAGACCGAATACAGTGCCTCAACAACAAAGACAACAAGATGCTTCTCATCAGTATAATAATCAACAACAGAGACAGCCAAGAAAATTCGATCCCTTGTCAGCATCTCTTACTGAAGCACTCCACCATTTGCTCGATTTGAAGTGACCGGTTTGAGAAATATGTCACCACCACCCGCAAGACTTCCTCCTAACTATGATGCTAACGCAAGATGTGAATCCCATTCAGGCGGAGTTGGTCATTCTATTGACAATTGCTTTGCGTTGAAGTGCAAAATACAAGACTTGTTGGATGCTAAGGAAATTGAGTTTACTCCAGTGACTGGTCCGAATGTTACTCAAAACCCAATGCCTAGGCATGGAGGGGGTGTTGTTAATATGATTGATGATAATGGTGAAATGTTGAATTTAATCATGAATGTGGAACAAGTAACTACTCCGTTGTGCTATGTTAAGAAGTATTTGCTTGACAATTCTATTTTCCCGGGTTGTACTTCAGAGTGTGCCAAGTGTAGAGAGCAACCGAAGGGCTATGATGATTTAAAAGCCGGTATCCAGTTGATGATAAAGGAAGGTTCCCTGTAGTTCGATAGAAAACCGAGCTACCATAAGGTTACCAAGGAAGATGTTGTTGTGGTATCTATTCCTTACACCCCTGTGCGCATTCCTACCCCATCTAGGGCACCTCCTTTGATGATTACGGTACCTGGTCCCATGCGGTATACCAGCGAGAAGGCCATCCCATGGCATTACGGTGCTGATGTTTATTACCATGGGGTGAAGCAGGAGGTAAGTACTCGTTTGTATAAGGAAGAACGTGCTGAAGATAATGAAGAGGAAGTTCATAATTTTTCTGGTGTGGGTTGAATGACTAGAAGCGGGAGAATATTTGGTCCTTCCAATATGCAAGATGTGGCAGATGCTTCTGCAAGAGAAAAAGGAAAACAGCAGGCGATGATTGGTAATCCGAGGGTTACGCCAGCCAACGTGACTCAACCAATTCCGATACCAGAAGATTCTTCAGTTCCCGATGAGGTTGAAGAGTTAATGCGAATTATCAAAAAGAGTGATTATAGCATAATTGATCATTTGAGCCATACTCCTTCTAAGATGTCTATCTTGTCTCTGTTGATTTATTCAGAACCTCATATAAATGCTTTGATGAAGTTGTTAAAGAATGCGTTCGTGCCACATGAGATAACAGCCAATCAGTTTAAGAATGTTTGTGCTAACATATCTGCTGGGAATGGTCTGGGCTTCACAGATTTTGATCTTCCTCCGGAAGGGCAAGACCATAATAAAGCGTTGTATATTACAATGGAGTGCAGGGGCACTACTTTATCTCGAGTTTTGGTGGATACAGGATCGTCCTTGAATGTACTACCGAAGTCAGCATTGATGAAGATTGACTATTCTGGACTGGAGCTGCGCCCTAGTGGTTTGATTGTGAAGGCGTTTGCTGGGTCTCGAAGGTCAGTGTTTGGGGAGGTGGAGTTACCAATCAAGGTTGGTCCTCGTACCTTCACGGCTACTTTTTTTCGTGATAGATATACAGCCAGCGTATTGTTGTTTGTTGGGGCGGCCGTGGATTCATAGAGCAGGGGCAGTCACTTCTACTCTTCATCAGAAACTCAAGTATCCTGCAGAGGGAAAGGTGATAACTGTGTGCGGCGAGGAAGAGTACATTGTGAGTCATTTGACATCATTACTCTATGTTGAAGTTGAAGGCGAGATACACGAGACTCCATTTCAGGCATTTGAGACAGTTCACGCTGTAAATTTTCCTCCGCCAGAGCAGAAAAGGAAACCTGAAATAGTTATGTCTTCTCTCAAGGATGCGAGATCTGTGGTGGAAAATGGTAACCCTGAAGGTTGGGGTCAGGTGCTGGACGTCATCCGAAAATTTGATAAATTTGGTCTTGGTTTTAGCCTAGGTCAGCAGAGTGCAACTCCCAGAGCATCTAGTTTATCTACTCCTGTGAAGTTTTCCCGTCCTTGTGCTACTCAAGAAGGAAACGTTAATGCAGTTGGTGACGATAGGGTTGATGGCTACAATATCGAAGATTGGATTCGTCCTAGTATTCCAGGCCTAACACTCAACAATTGGACTTCTGTGGATGTTATCCAAGTCTCAAGCGCTGAGGAGTAATTTTCTTGTTTTCTTTTATTATCATATCATAATTCCTACGCTCTGCCCAAGGCGTAGTGGATCATTTGTGTAGGGCCACCATGTTTATTTTCAAAAGTTTATCATGAAATAAAGGACGTTTTTGCATTCAAAATTTTGCTCCATTTCTTTTATTTTATTTTTGAATGACAATGTTTTCTCTTTTCACACACTGTCACTAAAAAACGCCAAAATGTCATTCATGCAGATGCACTTCCACCACAGATCATATTGATAACGACTCTGCTATGGCTCATTATGACTTTGATACTCCTATTTGTCAAGCTGAAGAAGAAGCATATGAGGATTGTGATCTTCCTGAGGAATTATCAAGATTGTTAAAACAAGAGGAGAAGGTTATCCAGCTGAATCAGGATTCGATTGAGGTGGTGAATATTGGCACAGAAGAGGTAACAAGAGAAGTCAAGATAGGGGCAGATCTTGAAGAAAGTATAAAGGTCAGATTGATTGAGCTACTCCGTGAGTATTCTGATATCTTCGCTTGGTCTTATGAGGATATGCCTGGGTTGGATACAGACATAGTGGTGCATCGAATACCGCTCAAAGAAGGTTGTTCCCCTGTCAAGCAAAAGCTCCGAAGAACTCATCCTGAGATGTCTAAGAAGATCAAGGAGGAGGTCCAGAAGCAGTTGGACGCGAATTTCTTAAAAGTCATCAATTATCCGCCATGGATTGCAAATATTGTGCCTGTGCCCAAGAAGGATGGTAAAGTCAAGATGTGCATGGATTATAGGGATTTGAACAGGGCCATCCCTAAAGATGATTTCCCTCTTTCGCATATTGATGTGTTGGTCGATAATACTGCTCATTCCAAAGTTTTTTCGTTCATGGATGGCTTTTCGAGTTACAATCAAATTAAGATGGCTCCGGAGGATATGGAGAAGACAATATTTATCATGCCTTGGGGAACTTTCTGTTATAAAGTGATGCCGTTTGGTTTGAAAAATGCCGGGGCAACATATCAGCGCGCCATGGTCACTCTTTCATAATTTGATTCACAAAGAGATTCAGGTATATGTGGACGATATGATTGCTAAGTCTGACACGGAAGAGGAACATCTTGTTCATCTGGGAAAATTGTTCGAGAGACTGAGGCAGTTCTTGCTAAGGTTGAATCCAAATAAGTGCACCTTCGGGGTGAGAATCGGCAAGGTAAAAGCGATACAGGAAATGCCTGAACCAAGGACAGAGAAGGAAGTACGTGGTTTCTTGGGAAGGTTAAACTACATTTCTAGATTTATTTCTCATCTCACATCCACCTGTGAACCTTTGTTCAAGTTGTTGAAAAAAAGTCAGACATCGAAATGGAATGAGGATTGTCAGAAGGCCTTTGAAAAAATAAAGGAGTATTTGCAGGAACCTCCGATACTCATGCCGCCAGTGGAAGGAATGCCACTAATCATGTATCTAACTGTGTTGGAGAGCTCAATGGGTTATGTCCTCGGTTAGCACGACGAGACAGGGAAGAAAGAGCAGGCTATTTACTACTTGAGTAAGAAGTTTATGGAATGCGAGTCGAGGTACTCATTACTGGAAAAGACTTGTTGTGCACTTGCCTGGGCCGCCAAACGTTTGAGGCAATACATGTTAACTCACACCACCTACTTGATATCCAAAATGGACCCAATCAAGTACATTTTTGAGAAGCCAGCTCTTACAGGCAGGGTAGCCCGTTGGCAGATGATACTCACCGAATATGATATCCAATACACTACTCAAAAAGTAATTAAGGGTAGTGTACTGGCCGACCATATTGCTCATCAGCCCATGAACGATTATGAACCGATGAAGTTTGATTTTCCAGATGAGGAAATTGTGTATATTCGGGATTGTAATATGCCAGACCCAGACGAAGGACCCGAGCCAGGATCACGTTGGACGCTTGTTTTTGATGGTGCCTCTAATGCCATGGGCAACGACGTCAGAGCTATTATCACTTCCCCTGAGGGATACCGTATTCCCTTCACGGCTCGTATTTGTTTCGATTTCACTAACAACATGGCCAAATATGAAGATTGCATTTATGGCATTGAAGCGACGATCGACCTGCGCATCAAATTTTTGAAAGTTTACGGGGATTCCAATCTTGTTATCAGCCAAATTAATGGAGATTGGGAAACTCGCCATCATAAATTAATTCCCTATCGTGAGCATGTTATGAAGTTGATTTCGTACTTCGAAGAGATCACATTTGAGCACATTCCCAGAGAAGAAAACAATCTAGCTGATGCACTGGCAACTTTTTCCTCCATGTTCAAGGTTAAGTGGGCTAATGAGGCACCTTCCATTACTATCAGAAGTTTGAGGGAGCCATCTTTCTGCTTCAAGGCTAGTTTGGAATCAGATGGTAATCCTTGGTTTTATGATGTTAAATGATATCTTGAAACACAAGAGTACCCTGAAGAAGCATCCGTCACTGATAAGAAGTTCTTGAGAAGATTTTCAGCCAAGTTCTTTCTCAGTGGTGGTGTGTTGTATAGAAGGCATCATGACGGTTTATTGCTCATATGTGTTGACAAGAAAGAAGCAGTTAGAATCATTGAGGAGATACATGAAGGTGATTTCGGGATCCATTCCAACGGGCATACCATGGCTTAAAAGATCTTGCGAGCAGGTTATTATTGGTCCACCATGGAGACTGACTGTTACAATCACGCACGGGTTTTCCACAAATGTCAAGTCTATGCTGATAAAGTGCATGTGCAGCCAGTACCTTTGAATGTCTTGACTTCCCCTTGGCCGTTTGCGATGTGGGGAATTGATATGATCGGCAAAATTGAACCGACTGCATCCAACAGGCACCATTTCATTCTGGTTGCCATCGATTATTTTACAGAAGGGGTCGAAGCTGCATCCTATGCCAATGTCACCAAGATGGTGGTAACTCGGTTCATTAAGCACAATATTATCTGTCGCTACAGAGTGCCTGAGAAGATCATTACCGATAATGGGTCTAATTTGAACAACAAAATGATGAAGGAGCTTTGTGAGTCCTTCAAAATCAAGCATCATAACTCTTCCCCATACCGACCAAAGATGAATGGTGCTATCGAAGCGGCCAATAAGAATATCAAGAAAATCGTGCAGAAGATGGTGGTAACCTATAAAGATTGGCATGAGATGCTGCCTTTCGCTTTGCATGGTTATCGCACCACTGTGCGTACTTCGACTGGGGTAACCCCATTTTCATTGGTTTACAGCATGGAAGCAGTATTGCCGGTAGAAGTCGAGATTCCTTCCCTTAGGATCATGAGGAATGTTGAGTTAGATGAAAGTGAATGGGTACAGCGTCGGCTGGATCAGTTGGAACTTATTGACGAGAAGAGGTTGACAGCTGTATGTCATGGTCAGGTATATCAGCAAAGGATGAGGAAAGATTTTGATAAGAAGGTACGACCTTAGTGTTACAAGCTAGGTGACCTTGTGCTAAAAAGGATAATTCTTCCCCAGGGAGATCCCAGGGGCAAGTGGGTTCCGACTTATGAAGGTCCTTTCGTGGTCAGAAAAGTTTTCTCTGGAGGAGCGATGATGCTCACAACTATGGATGGAGAGTACTTCCCTCTCCCTTTGAATGCTGACGTAGTTAAAAAATACTTTGCATAAAAAAATAATAAAAACCCGCTAAATTGAAAACCCGAAAGGGCGGTTTAGGCAAAAAGAGGGTGTCCTGGTGAATCGAAAACTCGAAAGGGCGATTCAGGAAAAAGTTAGGGACTTAAAGCAAATGACTACGCTTAACATGAGTTCCTTTGTTTCTTTCCTTCATTCTGTCACTTGGCGTAAGCTCAAAGCTAATCCAAGAAAGATCTGCCTGAAAGCAGGAAGGGGAAAGCGTAAGAGTCATAAGAGTCATAGCAGAGTCAGGACTTGATGGGTACTCACATTCACATTGCCATTTGTAAACACTTGTCTGCTTTGATTTTTTAATTTCTTGTTTCCAAATGTAAATGCCTTTTTCACAGGCTGATTTCTCATAATCAATAGAATATCTTCTTTCAAGTATACGCATACTTTTCTTTTCTCCCTTTTTACTATTTTGTTTGCAAAAACGTCCAATATTTTTTATAAGCATGTGCATATAAACTTCGCGGGCCTTACACGGAAATGGTAATCTAAGTCATGGTTAGTTGATCACTTGAAATACGGATAACAAACACAACTATTACTTGTGCAAGGGGCATGTTTGTTTCTCTGATTGATGGGATTCTCATTCACTTTACTGGTGGATGCCTTGCCTTTTTGTTTCACAGCTCCGTGCTATTGGTGAAGGTCATGGGTCTGGGTAATATCAAGATTACGGCAGGTCGGCGAGATCGGCGAACCTAGTTGGAGACATTTCTTCTCCATAATGGCTTTTATTACGTTTCTTTGTTGCACTTTCATGTGTTATCTTGATTGATTGTTTTAGCATTGTCTGCATATAGGATTTTGTTTATAGCCGAATGTCAGTCTTGATGCGTCGAATATTTTTGCCTTGAAAAAATTGTTTCATTTTACTTAATCCATCCAGTATCACTCTTTAATCGATTTTTTCGAGCATTTTGATACCAACTGTGCCAATTCTTTTGCTTAGCCAAGAGTTTGGGAGAAGGAGTTTAGCTAAAAACGATGACTGTAATGGTATGCTTTTGAGTAGAACCCCGTTGATGATGTACAAGCATTGTTTAAATCCCCAAACACCGGAGATATAAGGGAGTTAGACCCTCGTTAACCCCTCTGAGCCTTCGAAGTAGGAGTTTATTTTTCGTTCAAAAAAAAACTTGTTTGTTTTTTAACCTGGGGCAGGGTAGATGTTCAGTTAATTTGACCAAGCATTCAAATTTCAGAAGGAATATCCCATCCGAGGATCACCATATTTTATCTTTTGCATCATGAGATCAGGAAAAATGTCTAAACCACGATGTTCATTTCCTCACAAAGTCATGAGGTCGAGATAGAATCGATACAATAATGGCTATCCCTCGCCGACCAAGGAATGAGGCATTTGTTTTCTTCGAAAAAAAGAGAGAAAGAAATAAAAGGTTCAAAGACCTAAAGTCATATTGACTTGTTCGAAGTGGAAAGTATGAATAAGAAAGAAACAAGAAGCCCTGCTAAGTCGAAATTTGAAAACAAGTCGCTTAGGCAAAAGTTAGGGCGTCCCGCTGGACTCCCAAAATTGAAATTCAAAAGATTTTGTCCAGGCAAAAGTTAGGGAAAAGAAGAGCCTAAAAGGCCAGAAAAAAAAGATTATCCAATAAAATTTTCATCAAAAGAAGAGGAACAATAATATCAAAAACAAAAGCAGCAAAGTTAAGTGACAATCATTTTGGAGAATTTGTCGTGATCACTCTACCATTATAAATCCTTTTTAAAGATGAATGTTTGTGATAAGTCAGCTGAAATTAGGACAGGAGAATATCACGAAGGGGGTGGGCACCAAATAACTTGAGCCTTGAAAAACTTTTTTCTAAAAAACCCTCGAACCAGGCTACGTTACAACCTTTAAAAGTCCTAACTGAAACAAGGGTTTAACTCGAAAGCATACTACAACATGATAGCTTTTCCTAAACTCCCAAATATGTGTTGCATATCCATGTTGGTATCTTACCACCCGCATCTTGACTAGTTTTTTTTTGAAAAAAAGAAGGGGAAGAAAAGTTATGAAATTTTTTTTTGCACTCTAGCCAGTGATTCATTCACAACAGAGATGCGACACTTTGTTAAGGTTTTCAACTTCAAGACTTGAATAATCATTGCATCAGGTCTATCATTCCTAAAATAAACATCTTTCTGCATGTAAAACATTTGTTTGACATAAAAAAGAGTTTACACGTTGAACACCTGTAAAGAGCTTAATGATTGTCCGGAAGGGAATATTTGGACAAAACCCGTGTATGAATAGGACTTTACCTATCCCCAGTGAAGTTTCGTTTCCACAGAGAAGTTTTGTTGCCCCAGGAATCTTCTTTTAAAAGGCTTCATTCTGAGACTTCAAGTTTGGATTTGTCACACATCACCAGTGGAGTTGTTTAAATGGGAACTCACATCCTGAAGAAGTTTCAACCCTCTAACAGAGTTGCCAACCGAGATCCCTCGCCATGACCTCTTATTTCCCAGCCGATCTGTTGACTGGGGCATCCTTATGTTAAGATATTTCCTCATCCCCAGTAAGGTCGATACTGTGTGACTATCTGCATGATCCATCCAATGGTTGCATTCCAAAAAAAATCTCTCCAACAAAAATTTTCAACAGTGTTCTGTATCCCCGGTGAAGTCCCGTCTCCTCAACAGAGCTTTATTCCCCCAGCAAAGGTTTTCACTTCTCACGTCGGGTTTGTTGTCTTGGTGTCATCCTCAACACGGTCGCGCGCTGTCTTTTCCAGAGATTACAGTCTTGCCCTAAACTTCTCCCTCGATGTCTAATCTTCAGATGGCGTCCCTCTTCAGAAGCTACAGTGTCAATCTAATCTTCCCTAGAAGTTTGCAATTTATTTTTGCAGCTCCTCTCATTGTTTGTGGCCTGTTTCTACTGGTTGCTCGGTTGATTATTCCCCGCGAAGCTTCATCTCTTCGAGGTTCCCTCCCTAGAGGTTCCCCATATCTTCTCCTCTCCTTTGGATTTTGCAATTTATTTTTGCAAGTCATGTCAGATTCTGACTTCTTGGTTATTGGCTTCTCAATTGGCCATTCCGCAGTGAAACTTTTAAACATGCATCATTACATTGCATCTACCAAAACGCGTAGCATTTCCATTATATGGAGCATTGCGCGATATAAAAAAATTCAAACATGCATCGGAACATAGGCCATTATTGTTTCTGTTGTCCTTAGTGAATTTGCTAATACTTCGGATTAAATCCCTAGCGAGGTCTTCGTCATCATTATCTTGGTTTTCCCCTCATACTAATATCCTTTTGACGTCAATCATTTGTTTGTTTGAGTGTCTACTCTTGACTGTAGTTCAGTTTCTCACTGGCGCGATCTTCTCGGGTTTAGTCTTCACTACCCTCTCTGGTTCATTCCAATGTCTATTGATGCACCTTTTCGAGTACCAGTTTTGTCCTGATATTCGCTTTCAGTAGGTTTTTAGGTGTACGCCCTAATCTCCTTTCTTTGGGTTGAGCTCAGAGTTTCGTCTCCTCACCTTGTGCATGAAATCTAGTTTCGTCCTGGTACTCATCTAGTTTAGTTTTACCTAACTAGTTATCGAGTCGAGTTTCGTCTCGTTTTTACTTTCATACCTTGGACCCTTTATCGGTGTTCCTTTACCGAGTGCAGTGTTTGTACTGTGTCTCTGGTTTGAAATCAGTCTCTGTTGTTCCTTGGATTCCTCTATCAATTTTCGTCACTGTTTATCCATCAATCTGAGACCAGCATATGCTCTGAGAAACATGCGCTTTCATCACTCTCGCTTTGGGTCGAGTTTCGCTTCGTCGCCTGTGCATGAAATCCAGTTTCATCCTTGTACTCATCTAGTTTAGTGTCGCCTAACTAGTTACGGAGTTGAGTTTCGTCTCGTTTTTGCTTTCATACCATGGACCCTTTGACGGTGTTCGTTTATCGAGTGCAGTGTTCCTACTGCGTCCCTGGTTTGAAACCAGTCTCTTTTTCTTGGATCCTTCTATCAGTTTTCGTCACTGTTTATCCATTGATCTGAGACCAGCAGGTGCTCTGAGAAACATGCACTCTCATCACTTTACTTTGGGTCAAGTTTCGCCTCGTTACCCGTACGTGAAATCCAGTTTCGTCCTGGTACTCATCTAGTTTAGTTTCGTCTAACCAGTTATTGAGTCGAGTTTCGTCTCGCTTTTGTTCCTCATTTCTGGGATTCTTTCAGTTCCTTCATACTGTCTATCTTAGTTGAGATTAGCAAGTGCTCCTAGAATCACGCACTCTAGCCACTTTTGCTTTGGGTCGAGCTCAGAGTTTCGCCTCCTCACCCGCGTACGTTTTCTTTTCTAGAGCTTAGTTTCGCCTACACTCTGTGGTTTGAGTTTTATCTCACCCTTTTTGAAGTCCAGTTTTTCCCTGGCACTTTTGTACGGAAGTTTAGTTGCGTCTACACTTCTATTGTTTTCGTTCTATTTCAACCTGCGTTACAGCTCCATTCTAACGCATGTCTTGGGGGTTTTTCTGCTTTTTTCTTCTTCTTTTTTCTTTCTTCTTCAAGAGTGTAAATTTTTGGATTCTTTTGTATTCAATCATCTTCAACTCTGAACGCTCGAAAGTTGTCACTTTTCTCACTTATCATGTTGAAGATATTTGAATAGGGGCAACTATTGCACCCCAAAATTTACCCTCTTGATCTAGGCTTATGTTTCATGATGAATATCATATTGCATTGCATTCATACATTGTGATGGGATCAAAGTAGTTTGGTTATCAAGTCTTCCTCAAGCTTTAAAGGTTGATTGCATTGACAAGTTGCTCAAGTAGAACCTTATCATCTAAACCTCTAGATCATTCAAGCTCAAAAGTTATTGCATATCTCAAGATATTTTATCCATCTCTTTGGATCATCAGAGGATTGAAGTTTGTGTTTGATTATAAGAGGAATCACTCTTTTGATTCACCAGTCAAAATTAGGGTTTTGATTGATCAAGGCTATTGATGCATGTTCAAGTCTTGATTTGGAAGTTACAACATCTCATTGGTATTTGAAAAGTCTTTGTACATGGCTTCTACATCAGTCTCCTAAGGGGTTAACCAAAACTAGGGTTTGGGATTTAATCAAGATTTATTGAGAATTTTGAAGTGAAACTTTGTGCATGGCTTCTATATGTTTGGAAGATCATATGTTTGAAGTTTTGATCATCAATTTTGAAGGGAAGTGGATCAATTGATTCAAAGGGGCAAAATGATCATTTTGGTCAAAATCAGTCAAAGTCAAGGTTGACCAAAGGAATTTTTGGTCAAACATCAATTCAAGGATGTACTTTTCATATTTCAAGTCCATTTTGATCATTGGATTAAAACGATTGAGGTTTGGGTTGAAACTTGTTCATGAAGAAACCCTAAAAGTTTCTAATTTTGGAAAATAAGGACTTAACTTCAAAAATTCATATTTTATTCACCTTTGATCAAAAAAATGAAAATGAAGTATGCTTGGAAAGATAAGAGGATGATATTTCATCTCCTTTTGGTTTGATATCCAAATTGGCAAAGAGTCAAGAGTTACAAAGCTTGGAAGTCACAAAATTATAGGTCATTTTCCGAATTTAGTGAATTTCATGTCAAATTTTGAGGACCTTATTGGATTCAATTGCAAAAACTCAAAACTAAGGGATTGTTAATCTTTTCAATACCTTTCCAAATTGTACTCATTTGTGTCCAAATTCAAAAATATGATCAAGTTATGAGCTTTGGAATTTTGAGGCATTTTATTGAATTTTGACAAATATGCAAAATGGCCATTTCTTGCAAACTCAAGTTTTAGCCATTCATTTTGCTTCTAATCAAGCCCATGAGAAATTTGTGACATGCTGAGGCCCATCACACTCACCATTTCATGCCTCATTTGGTTTTGCACTTGTTGGATTGAAAAATCACAAAACTTGCTCAAATTTACAAATTCACCAACACTCTCTCATTTCAAACAATCATGAGCAGGCACTTTGGGCATGTAATTCTGACTTCATTTGGCTCACAAAACGCACAAAGGCAAGCAAATGCACGAGTGAAACGCATGCTCCATGTGCATCCTCATTTTTGGCCAAAACTTCCAATCCTACCCTCCAACAGTTTTGAGTGCAAAATACCACTTCTATCCTCTTACCCTCGTGCTATATAACAAGAATCCAAGCTCAGTTGTGAAAAAGGAGGCTCATAATCGCTACATTGCAAATCTGAAAATTTCCAAGCATCTCTGCAAATTACTTCGAATCTCTCTTCTCCTTGGATCATTCTTCAAAATTCTTGGTGTTTCAGCTTCAGTGAAGTAAGGAGATCAAGCCAGCACCATTGGATTGCTTCTGGAGCAAAGGAATCGTGTTTCCAGTTTTCACATCCATGTGAGTTTCTTGAACTTTGATTTATGTGTTTCAGCTTGAATTGATGATGTAAATCATGTCCATTGAGTTGCTAGCTAGCCAATCTTTAGGATTGATGTATATTTGAGCTTTGATTCAAGCAGAATTGTTGAAATCGTGTTCATGACTTTGATGTTTGCAGTGAGTTTCTTCAGTTTTTGAGACTTTATTTCTTGATCCATGCTTGATCTTTGAGATTGATTCAAATTGCATAATGTAGTATGATATGCTAGCTTTAATTTGCACTTGATTTCATGGATTTTGGTTGAGAAACGAGCATGATTGATGGATCTGAACATAGGCTCATGACCTGTTGTATTGCACGCGTTTTGCCCTATGCTGGAGGTTGAAGATGAAGTGAGGTGGCGCGCTGTGATTGGCTTGATTTAAATTATCATGCATTTCATATTATTTGATTTTAATTGATTTTCTGATTTTTATTTCTTGATCAAAACAATTTAAAAAATTATGAAAAAATTATTACAAGTCCAAAATAATTTCTACTATCTTGTGTAATTTTATTGGAATTTTTAAAGAATTTTTGATTGGTTTAAAAATTCATAAGTTTAAATAATTGTTTGTTTAAATATTATTTTTATTTTAATAGTTCTTTTGATCTAAAATTTCCACAAAAAATGTTTTGAATTCTTAAAATGATTTAGAACTTGATTCTGAAATTTTGTTTATGATTTTTTCTATTTTTGATTAGAAATTTAATTTGAGAAGTTTATTTGAAATATTTTTTTCATAATTTTTGTTTTAATACTTACTTCAATTCAAAAATCCTCAAAAAAATCATGTAATTTAGTTTTTAATCATTGAATCTGAATATAATTTTATTTTGAACTTTTTGTGACTTTTTGCTAGGGGTTTCATTTTTGCCTTTAAATAATAGTTTAATTGTTAATTGTTTATTTGATTTTTATTTTAATATTTCCTCTAATTCAAAAATTCCACAAAAAATCAGGGATGTGTGTTTTTAATTCTAATATTTGAATAAAATTTTGGTTGGATATTTTTATGATTTTTGATTAGAGATTTATTTTGAGATGTGAATATTTGCTTAATTGATTAATTGTTTGAATTTGATTTTTATTTTTGACTTTTATTTAGTTCAAAAAATATGGAAAAATAGGTATTCCGACCTCTTGTGTTTTGTCATGTTTGATGTATATTTGTTCTAATTTGTTTTTGAATTTTGATCTTATCTAATCAATATTTAAGATTAAAATTCAAAAATTAGGGTTTTGTTGCTTATGGTGCAAGTTTCATTTTCAAAACCATTATGCCCTGGATTTTCAATGGAATTTAAGTCTTGATTATGGTTCATGAATGTATTGAGGATCTGAAAACCATTTTCCTTGAATTATTTGACTTGGTTTGATATTTTTTCCACAAATTATTTTGAAAGCTTGTCTAGTTTGGTAGTTTGGCCAACTAGTTTTGAACTTTGGGCCTCATTTGATCCCCTCCTCAGCCATTCATGAACCTAAGACTTACTTTCTGACTTCTACACACTTCAAAGATGCTAATAAATTTTTGGTTTGAATTATTGATCCTTGTTTCTATTTTTGATGTATTTTTGAAGTGAAGGTACTCAATTAATGTTGCATATTTTGTTGCAATTTGTTTAATGGCCAATGAACTTGAGTGAGGCCTATAATTGGGCACCTAATGATCATGTTGGATATGTTTATTCAAACAAACTCAAGTCATTTCACTTAATGCTCCATGTTTGAATGATTGAACCTTTTGATGCATTGTGTGGGATTCCTCTTCTATTATGCTTGTGAGCTGTGATGAAATATTTGAGTATGATTGATTTGTGGTTGCTACTGACCTTCGTGGTCTTTGATTGTATTCTTCTCAAGATCCCATGATCCTTGATTGATACTCAATTGTCAACTCAATATGGTTATAGAAAGGAGCAACATGCCTCTAATTTTTGACCTAATTGTGCATATGCCTGTTTCTTTTTGTCTATCATACCTAATGTTTTGATAGTTGTTATCATGTTACATCACTTCATTATGGTGTCATCATCCATCCCTTATGTGAGTCATCATTCAATTTATGGGAATACTAACTTGGCTGTTGATTGTGCGAGGTACTTTGAGAAAAGTTTTTGGCTTGAGGCTACTGTGTTTCACTTTATTTGTGGAACACAATCTTTTATATTGGCACTACTCTTATGCTTGGTATATTTGATAGTCTATGCAAGATATATATATGTGACTATGAATGCTATACATTTCCCATGGGATCTGTTCATATCTGATAATCTCAATACTTACATCCTGATGGCGTAATTTCTGACTTGATTTATCTACTGATGCCAACTTGCTTGAAGTTCTCTGGGTTTCTTTTATTCTTGCTCAGTTGCTACGGATAGTTATCCGTTTGGTATTGCACTATTTCCTTTCTTCTATTTTCATGTTGTATAGTTCCATGTTGCATGATGGGATCTCTGTTGCTGATATATGTCAGGAGACCCTCTGTTTTTGTTTGATACATGTGCTGTATTTGTTTCTTTAACTTTTGATCGACGAGCCACTCAATTTAGAAATTGAGATCACGACTTAGCTCTCAGTGCATGTTCCCTATATGATGTTTATTGTTTTTCTTCTTTAACTATTGATTGATGAGTCACTCAATTTAGAAATTGAGATCACGACTTCGCTCTCAGTGCATGTTCCCTATAGGATGTTTATTGTTTTTCTTCTTTAATTGTTGATCGATGAGTCACTCAATTTAGAAATTGAGATCACAACTTCACTCTCAGTGCATGTTCCCTATAGGATGTTTATTGTTTTTCTTCTTTAATTGTTGATCGATGAGTCACTCAATTTAGAAATTGAGATCACGACTCCGTTCTCATTGCATGTTCCCTATAGGATAATTTTTTTAAGCTTCCTTTAACATGTTAATTAAGGTAGGGTTTTCCTTTATCCTCAACCTTAGGATCAATCATTGTATGATAACACTAGGGATAGTGCTAGGCTAGTTTCCCTTAGTTGTTTTTCCTTCCTTTGCATTTTGCATCTTAAAACAAAAGTTGTTTTCTTGGCAAATCATAAAACACCTTTAATAAACTCAAACCCTTCTTCAAAGTAAAAAATACAAACCAATCCTATTTGTTTATGCGCCTCTTGGCTTTGTTTTTAAACCTAAATCCGATGTTTCGCCATCGCACATGTTCGTTATCCTACTTTGATTCTCAATATCATTGTTAGGTGTGATGTTTTGTCATCCGTTTTATTGATGTTTCACCATCTTTGCCATGATACCTTGTTATCTTTTAGCCGATGTTTCGCCATCGCACATTTGTTTGAAGCCGATGTTTCACCATCGCACATGTTTGTTATCCTACTTTGATTCTCAATATCATTGTTAGGTGTGATGTTTCGCCATCTTTACCATGATACCTTGTTATCTTTTAGCCGATGTTTCGCCATCACACATTTGTTTGAAGCCGATGTTTCGCTATCTCACATGTTTGTTATCCTACTTTGATTCTCAATATCATTGTTAGGTGTGATGTTTTGTCATCCGATTTTATGATGTTTCGCCATCTTTGACATGATACTATGTTATTATTTAGACGATGTTTCGCCACCGCACATTTGTTTGAAGCCGATGTTTCGCCATCGCACATGTTTGTTATCCTACTTCGATTCTCAATATCATTGTTAGGTGTGATGTTTTATCATTTGACGTTTCGTCATCTTTGACATGTTACCACGTTATTCTTTAATCGATGTTTCACCATCTCATTTGTTTGTTGTTTCATTTGATGTTTTGCCATCTTGACTATTTTTGATTGCCTTAATTAAAAAACACAAACCAACCAAAATATATAAGCCGAACTACGGATGCTCTGATTCCTTAAAAAGGGATACATAGGCAATGAGGTAGGGCCCAACCGAGCATAACTTTTATTTTCCCTACATTGTTTTTTTTCTTCTTTCGCATGCATTCCTTTTTTTAGCTTTAAGCCATAGACATAGGATTTGGCTACACCCATTAGATTAGACAACAAGAGTGGATACCATAGAGTACTACGAGCGTGCGGGGTGCTAATAACTTCCCCTCGCGTAACAGAATCACTTACTCGATCTCTTGGTCGAAAGACCGTGATTTCTCCCTTTTCAGGTTTTCTCGATGTTTACCATTCCCTTTCGGCGGGATAAAAGACGTTCGATGGCAACTTTATTGATGTTTCATTACATCCAGATGACAGGTCCGGCCGGGTGGTTTCACACGGTTCATCAACTTCTGAAGGCTGGCGATCTTCCCAGGGGGAATTATCCAGTAGAAGAATATGTTTCTTTTCCCAGTGGCGTAAAACTTAATCCTTGAAAACATTCAGTTGATCACAAAAGTTATGTTGGGCCATTTCATAACTTAACTCCTTGAGTTTCTGGGATTAAGAATTGAAGTATTTTCTAAACTGATTCCAATGTGAATTAGAAGTAGCAGGATTCATATTTTCTAAGCAGGCTAGCTTCAAAGAGTTAACCCATTCAATCATCTCTATTTCAAAAATCAGTAAATTTCTACCAACATCTGCCTTGGTGATAGTTGGTTTTGGGATAGCAATTTTGTGAGAGCTAGAGGCAAGATTATCCAGCGCTTTTAAGTCTATTATAGTTCGTAGGTAATCTTATGGGGGATTGATAGGAGAGGGAAAGGGAGAATAAAAAATTATAATGGGTGCTAGAGGTGTGTTTGGTGGAGTGGAATGGTAAGGAGATGAAATTTATGGAATGTCGTGGATTGAGAGAGGTTGTCGAACCATGAGAGGTTCTGTTATTCCAGGAATTGGTGTAGTGGTATCAGAGTTAATATTTGGATTTTATGGTTGGGGAGCATGAAGTTTTGGATTTTCAGAGTTGGGAGCTTGAGAGTTTGGATTTTCTATGTGGGGAGGTTTTAATTTTGGATCAAATTGATCAATATCATAAAGAACTTGAGCAAGTTCTGGCTGATTTTGGTCAAGATGTGCAGTAGGAGAATATGGTTCGTTCAGAATGTTTTCAAGTGTGAGTGAAGGGTCAAACTCTATATCAAAATCATCAAAGGTTTATGGTGAGGGGTCTTCCGATTGTTTTGGAGAGGAGGGGGTTTCAGATGTTGATAAAATCACTGACTCTACAACAGAAATAAAAGAATAATTACCTTTCTTCTTAGCAGCTTTTGGTACCTTCTGAGAATATCCTTCTCCTGCAGCTTTCCTCTTCCTTGATTTCTTGAGAACAACTTCTGGAGCCTGTTGACGTAGATCACAAATGTTTAATTCTGGATTAGTCCCATCCATTTTGCATGCTTCCAGATATCTGACAATGATTTTTTGAGAAATATTTATTTGAGAGAACAGAGGGAAATCTTTCAGAGGAACTCTTCTTGTTGTGATGACTTCTTTAGTTGCAACAGTTAGATCCTTCTTAATGGTGTCAATGATTTTCATCTTCTTCAGATTCTTCGCATTGAGAGGTTTTCCAGCACATGCTTCCAGAGTGCTGATTTGCTGAGCTTCAGTTAGATATTCTACAAATTTGTTTTCAGTCAGAATATCTGATATCAGCCTACCCAGAGGTATCCAATCCCTCTTAGTTATTTCTTCTTCTCTAGATTCTTTAACACTTGTCTTCAGATGATTAAACAGTGGATGAGGAAGATTTATCTTTGCCTTTGTTGCAATGAAGTACAACATAAATTGTTGGTCAATATTGATATAATCAGGAGAGCTTGTGGGCTTTTTGTGGTTGATGCAGCCCAAGATAATTCTAGACCAAATTCTGAAGTAGTCCTTCAGATATTTAATTTTTTTATGGCTTCCCAGAAGTAAAAATCTCTCTTGAGATTGTTGTTAGGTCAGAACATTTTCTGCCATGTCGTTGCAACAGATGCCTCCACCGTTATGATCTATTAACCTTACAATAAGATCTTCAGAAATTGCAATCTTCTTCCCCATCACATATGAAGTAACTTGATGGTGTGATATAGTGGTGTGAATCCAGAATTCTTTGACCAATTTTGGAAAAACTGGACCCAGAAGACTATCAAAATATTTGGTCCATCCTTGAAATTCTACATCAGGTGTAAGGTCATAGCTGTTTTCCTCCATGCTTTCAAAATCTATAATGAGTTTGCAGAGAACTTCTAGTGAATAAATGGGGGTTAGTAGAGTTCTTGACGGTTCTTCATATCTTTCTGTTGGTGACGAAGATGAGCCATGAACACATTGAGAGCTTTGAGCGCTTGAAAATGAAGCCATTGTTCAAACAGACTGTTGAGGGTTTTTTTTGAAAGAAAATTTTGCACATAAAAAGTAGAGAGAAAATAGTAGCGAGAAGAAGTGAGAGTGAAAAAGTGAAAGTGAAAGTGAATGGTGTATTTATAAACAAATTGAAAACTTAATTAGAAAGAAAAGAGAACAAAATAATGATTACATAGTGTTGTACCCCAAAATTTTCCCTCTCATTTCTCAAGGTATTTCACACAAGGATTCTCAAAATTCAAACTTGCACAAGTACATTTGGATTTTTCAGCATCAAGTTAAAAGGGAAACTGTTAAAAAAGGGAAAAACAGATAAAAATAATCTTTTTGACAAAATTGAAAAAAAAACAAGTTCTCTTCGATTCCCCTTGCTTCGATTGGGTTATGGTCTATTTCATGCCTCCTTAGATCCACAAGGCAATGACCTCCCGCATGTAAGCTTCACATGGTTCACAATGCAATGGTGGCCTACATGCCTGCTTCGATTGGACGTTTGATGCCTGAATTGATTGGAAAAATAATTCTCTCCATGTTTGCTTTGATTCATAATGTAATGGCTGGCTGCATACAACCTTCGATTGAGAAGTAGTTTCCTTCTTGCATGCTTCAAAGCAAGAGGCTCCCACCAGGCCAGCAGGCACAAGGCAAAGAAACCTCTTGTGGCCTCTTTCGATTCAAAGGCAAAAAGCCTCCTGTTGATGTCCTTCGATCTAGGAGGCCAAGGCCTCTTTTCTGGTCTCCTTCGATTGCACATTTTTCCTCCTGCATGCCTCTTTTCACTTGGGGTATGTGGCCCCCTTTGTTGCAAGCTTCGTTTGGGCATTTAGACCTTCTACACGCATCTTTCATTTGGGCATTTAGACCTCATACATGCATCTTTTGTTTGGGGCGTGTGGCCCCCTTCAATGCATGTTTTGGTTACACCCTTCGTTTGAGCAAAGGCTCCTTGCATGTTTGCTGGGAGTCATAAAGCAATATCCTCCTAAAACTTTCCTTCGATTTAGAGGCCATTTACCCTTTGAATGATCCCTTTGACTCATAAAAACCAGGACTCCTTTCAGGCCAGAATGCACAAGGAAAAAACTTCCCCATGACTAGCATTCACAAGGCAATAGCGCCCACAAAGCATTGGCTACTTTCATGTTAGTTTCGATTAGGCAGTATCTCCCTTGGAAATAGTTTTCTTCAACATACAATTTCTACACTATGACACATAGGTATTGTCTCGTTCGAAATACGTATCGTGGTGGCACATTCGAAGGACTTGCCAGACATACCTGGATGTCCCAATCGAATGACATATTTTGGTGATCCATTCCAGGGGCATGCATTTGGTCCATTTGTAGGAACATACAAAAGGCCTATTCAAAAGACACCTATTTGGGCCCCTTCAACGATACACATATAAGCCATTTGAAGAACACTTTGATTTGAAAAGAAATGTTGTTATCTGAAAAGAAGTCTGGTCGAAGGATAGGGCTAGGGGGTCAAAACAAAAGGTTGAGATGCCCAAAGATACTTGCTGGCCAGAGTCCCATGTGCTTCCAAGTTCAAGCCTGATACACTGGCCATAACACTCCAAAACTACTGCACGACAGTCCTACAACACTGCCCTTATTCTTGCACCAATTTGGCATACGAATACTGCCCCTCGAAAGCTACAAGAACAACATGCCTTTTTTGTTCAAATTTCTTTTCCCTCATAAAACATCAGCCAAAATCACCTATAAATATGAGCCTCCAGCACACATCTTAGGGACCCCTGGATAGTTGCAAGAAAACTCTTGTTGTGAAAGTGATCAATTTCTCAAAGCTCTCAAATACTATCCAACGTTTTTTTTCAAATATTCCTAACACTCCTAAAAAACTCAGACCCCTTCACACGCTAAGTGAACCCTTCGATTCACTCCTCAAGTTTCCAGATAACTAACCTTCGACCCATTCCCCCAACCACAATATAATAAAATTTTGATTCACTCTCTTACCTGTTATAGAGTAACCTTCAATTCACTCACATACTCTCCTTCGATTCAGTGACTGCTCAAACAAGGTAGTAACTGAACTAGTCTCAGGAGGACCCCAACGAACTTCCATTCACCACCAAGGAAGTCACTTGTAGTTTCCTTCGATTTAAGCGTCTCAAGAGGTAAGTTCTCTCTAAACTTGGAACTATTTCATTCAAATATCATGTGTACATACCAATAAAGAGAAAATGTGGATATTTCATCTAGGGAGTTTGACCATGCTTTAACCTTCGATCCTGACTGCCTATATGTTGAAAGTTTCAACCATGACTAGTTAGACTTTGGATTTTGAGACCCAATAATCATGTGCTAACCCTTGGCCTGTAGCTTTCGAAAGTTACACTTGAATGTTGCATGTTTAAAAGTTTAAAACAGGTTCTCTGTATCCTTTAATTGGCTAAGTACTCAAGCCTTTCAAATCTCAACCTGAGGGCCTAGAATTCTTGCAGTCGAAGAAGGCAGCACGAGGCTTGAGGTGAAGAGTATACCCCATCTTAACTCCAGGCCCCAATCGAAAGAAGCAGGAAAAGGATGAAATCGAAAGGAGGTGACCTCATTGACTCCATTCCCAAATCGAAGGAAGTCAGGAAGGGTCGAATTGAAGGGTGTCTCTGCCTAGAACGAAAAGCTCATTTTTTCTTCCTTTTATTTTTGTTTTGTCTTTACATTTTCTTGCTATTCAATATGGTTGTAATAGTGTAGGATTTACTTTCTGCATTTTTTATTGCTTTTGTACAAATGTTAGTAGTTAGGATGTATGGCAAGATAAAACCAACAAGTAGATCACCCTAATCAAAGAACTAAATACATGCAAATCAAAAACATTATTCACACACATGCACCCTTAGGGTAATCTCACTTATTGTCTCGGAAAAATAGTCATGTCCCTCGAATATAGGCATTTTAGAAAAGACCCTCTGTGATACCGTGGAAGAACCAAGTGTTTAATACTGGTTTGCATTTTTTGTTTGCAAATGTCGCGGTAAGCAAGAGTCGCCACCGACTTTTATTTCATCCAACAAACGAAAAGGAAAAAAGAACAGAAAAAACCTTTTTTGAGATGTTTCTGAGTACGGGGGGTAGATTATAGAAAGGGAAGGTGTTAGCACCCTTTCTATCCATGGGTTTCCACGGGCTCTTAGGTACTTGCTCATTTTAAAATTTCTTGTGTGTGTTTTGAAAAGTTTTTGTTTAACTTCTTGGTAACCCTTGTATCTGTCCTCAAGAGTGTGATGAAGTTGTTTTTGAAAACTGTTTTGAAAGTGTTTGTGAAAAGTTTTTGTTGTTTTTGAGCAAGTACTTAAGATTTTCTACCTACTCGAAAAATACTGTTCATTCTCGTTTCCTTTAGACAGCATTATCCTACTATTAAGGAGTAGGTAGCCCCATCGTTATAGTTTTAAGGGACATTCGAAGGGACAAGTATGGTCACAAAAGCAATGGTGATGAAGCCTTAGTAGTTACCCTAGAGTCTTAAAGATCTTTCCGAGGCAACATTCGAATGGGTCATTTTTGATCTTTTGGACTGAAGGGCGACCACTAAAATTCCCTATGCTTCATGACCGTTTACCGAAGGCAACCGAAGTGGGGAAACCCCTAGGAGTGAGCATGTGCAAGTGTGCTTTTTTTCCAGTTAATTATCTTTGCACAATTAGGGTTATCTACCTTTTAATCGTTGATTTATCTTTTTCATACAATCCTATTATCCACGCATCTAGGCAGTTTTATAGTTGCAGAAATTAAAAAATGTGAGAAATTAAAGTCCTAACTATTACAAGATCTCAGGGAAGGGGTTACATAACCAAAATTTGAGGATGTAAGTACGAAGTGCGCCTAAGAGGGGGGGGGGGTGAATTAGGTACTTTAAAAATTCTAGTTTTTAGTGATGATGGTTCTTATTTTTCTGTTTAAAAGTGAGTTTAGGAAAGCTTAAAAATGCAGAAAAATAAAGAGGCACGGACGATATATCCTGGTTCCCCTCACAGTCCGAGAGTACTCCAGTCCCCTTTCAACATTAAAGAAATTTCCTTATTGTGGCAAACTTAAACAAGAACTACCAAACTACCAAGAACAATCCTCTTGGACCAAGAACAATCCTCTTGGATTTTCACTATGTCAACTATGAGAACAATCCTCTCAAAGTGACTACACTTGTATCCAACAACTTTGGAAAGACAAGATTTCAAAAACACTTAAACTTATTTCCAACAATCTTGGAAAAATAAGTAAGTAACTATCAATTTGAGTTTGAGTGAGTTGAGTAGTATTGATCACTTAGAGTGATTTAACAATGTACGATCTTCTCTTCCAATAATATTATTGTACAATGACTCAAGATATAATTGCTCAAAGTTTTCTGTTTAAAGATGTTTGAAAATATGCAGAAAACTTATGCATGAAAGTGAAGGAATGCTTGAGTTTGTATTTTTAAAATTCAGAAAATAATTATGGAAGAGGTGTTGAAACAGATTTTGAAAATGAATATTTATATGTTTATAACACCCTTTTGAAACATCATGAAGTTATGAAAGTGTATCATGAACAAATGCCAAGTTTGAGTGAAAGGTTTCAATGAAAAGGCATGATGAACAGGCATGTGAAAAGCTACTGTTTTTCAAAATCATGCAGCATGCAATCGATTGCACCCTTTGTGTAAATCGATTGCACAAGGTTTCAACAGCTATGTTTTCAAAAATTTAAGTGTGCAAATCGATTGCACTAGCTATGTAAATCGATTGCACAGAGAAACAGAAGCAAACATTTTGAAAATTTTAAGTATGCAATCGATTGCATAAGCAATGTAAATCGATTCACAGAGAAACAAAAGCAAACGTTTTGAAAATTTTAAGTATGCAATCGATTTCACAAGCAATGTAAATCGATTGCACAGAGAAACAGAAGCAAAAGATTTGAAAAAATTGAAGCATGCAATCGATTGCACTAAAATGCAAATCGATTGCACTCAAGTGAAAAATGAAATTTTAACTTTGAAAAACTTGAGTAGTGATTTTTAAACATTCCTTTTTAAAAATTGAGCATCTATATCTTAAGATCAAAGTAAGTAATATTATTATACCTTGAAGGTTGTTGAGAGCTTTGAACTGAAGACATTGTCCATAGATGCTTTGAGCTTGATCATAAATCTTTGCCTTCTTTGTCAATCAAGGTTTGTCTTCATCAAAACAAAAGCTCATTAGAGAAGCTTGATTTTACAAAGGAATGAAAACAGTAAATAGGGAATGACAGGAAATGATCTAATTAAACTATTACAATCTCGAAACAGTTACAATAATTTGAATTAAAAAGGGTAAATGTGCGCGAGACGAATTAAATACGAGAATAAATCAGAAGCCTAAACATCTAATTAATTAAAAAATATCTTTGTGTATTTTTTAATGAGAAAATAATTTAATTGCAAATTAAACCTAATTTCTAGTTAGTTTTAATTAATAAAAAAAACAATCAAGTTAATCTAATTAAACTAATTTATTTTCAATAAAATTAATTTAAATTAAAAAAAAAACCTAATTCTACATTTTTTATGATTTTTTTATTTATTAAATTTTTTTTTGTTTTGTAAAAATATAAGAATAATTAAAACAAAAGAAATAAAATGAAATCAAAACAAAAAAGGAAAAGAAGTGGGCCCGTGGTGAAAGCAAATCTGGGGGTGCATTGCTGATTTTTTTTAAGCCCAAGATTCATAAGCCCAGTCAATTTCTTGGATTCAGTGAGGGCCACGCTTGAGGTTGCACCGTGGACCTTGTTTGCATGAGCGCCAGATCTACTTTGAGGGTGGATCTAATGGCCAAATCCTGGGCTGCAGGATAGACCTCCTGAGTAAACACGCGCTGGATTCTGTAAAGAAATAAGGGAAAAATACAAAAGCTCACACCTGGGGTCGAGCCCAGGATGTTAGCTTCACATACTCCTTCCTTAACCATCCGTGCCATCTAACAATTCATTAATATAATGACAAAAAAAAAACATAAAGTAAACAAAGTATTATACCCTGTTTGCCACGCGCGCTTCCCGGTGGGTCCCCTTTGTTTGAATGGACCAATCCCTAAACACCACTCCATCATCTTCTTCACTGATCCATCATTTTAGACTATGGACTTTTACCTACAGCAGTTTTTCGTCACTATAGGCTGTAGTGACGGATTTTGTTCGTAACTAAAACCTTGCACTATTCAAAAACATGATACAGGCAATATAAATCAAAACCAATGCTAGGGATCAATCAGGAATTTTGTCCTGAGTCCAGTAATACCTAGAATCCCCCTAAATTTGTCCTGAAAAAAGAAACCCCAATTTTGAGCTTTCAAACCCTAGCGATGGCATAAGCCAATTTCTGCGCTAAAACTTAAATTAAACTATTCAGACACCTTCATGTGATGATTATGAACACAAAAATATAATCAAATAGCATGTATAACGTATGAATGAGTGAAATCGAGATTGATGAAAACATGATCAAACCGTGAGTATCAAGATGCAATTCTGGATGCTTTGACGCATGCAATCGATGCTGTTGGTTTCAGGAGACGTCCAGGAACGAGTTGCTGGCCTTGAAATTGCTTGAATTAGACTGTAAATAAAAATTCGACCTGCACTTTTCTTTGGAAATTTTGGAACTTTGTTTGACTCTTTGGAATAAGCTGCGCCTCCAATCTCCCCCTGCTTAGGGTTGACAATGTTGTATATATGCAGTGGGCAAGATTAGGTCAACATGTATGAAAATAATCCAAAGAATAAAGGCATGGCTTTAAGAGGAAATCAAATCTTTAAAACCTTCCAAATGTGTATATTTTGTGTCCATTCTTGGCTTACACGATTTTCCTGCCATTATACAGCCTGTATCCTCATTCTTTAATGCAAAATCATCCCAAAATAATTTTATATCATTTATTTGATTTAATTTGGATTTTAAATGATTAAAAATCAAAATAAATCAAATAAATAAGCAAATGATGCATGGAGGGGTTTATGACTCGTGGACCATGTTAGGAACAAGATGCAAGCATAAAAGGTTGGGCCCTTTTGAAGAAAAATGCATTTTGGGCATGGTTGACTTTATGCAAATTTCCAAAAATGACCAACTTTGACAATACACATCTTTCTCAATTTTGACCCTAAGAGTGTGTTCTTAGAATTTTTAGAAAGCTTAGGATTTCCTCTAAACAAGCCTTTTGGTTTCATCTCAATTGGATCTTCCATGTTCATGTAAGGAGCTTTGACCCAAAAGGTGCTTTTGTTGACTTTTTGAAATGACCTATAATGTCTGAATTCATATCTTTCCATGAGTGCATTTTTTGAACTTGAAGTCTGAAGATGAGTTGTAGGGAATTTCATCCTCTAAAAAATGAGCTTTGGATGGGAAATTTCTGATAAAGTATGAGAAAGTTATGCCTGGTCAAAGTTTGGTTGACTTTTCCTACAGAAACCCTAATTTAGCAACTTTTGAGTTTTGATGAATTTGGGGCATTTTTTGAGGAATCATGATGAACCCTTGATCAAATGATGGGTAACTTTAAAATGTTGACGTTGACCAAAAATCTTGAAGTTTGACTGTATGTGTGTCACAGTTGACTTTTGACCTAATACAGTTGATTTTAAGGCATTTGAGCAGTTGACTGAGCAAACTTCTTGTGCAAGGCATGAAACTTGGTATGGATGATCTTGAGAACATATTAGGGTAATGGAAATCATTTTGGACCCTTGAGACTCAAACATCTTGATGAAAATGGAAACCCTAGTTTGAGGCTCCTTGTCTTAGGAGGAGGATTTGTCTGGTCAATCCTTAGGCATCCTTGGGCAAGTTGAAGACTTCAATGAGCATGTGTTGAGTAATATGAGAGGGAAAATTTTGGGGTACAACAACTTCCCCTGTTCAATCTTCTTAAACCTGAGGATGTAGATTGGCTGGTCTTCCTTTCGTGATCTGAAGGTGGAAGACGATTGAACACTAGAGTGCCTAGAAATTTGCACTCGCATGAAGTAACACTGATTGGTGATACCAGAAATGGGCTTACAGATGCCATTTTGAGGTTGACAGAGAATCATCGGGGATGGGCTTAAAGATTCCATCCATAAGAGATATCAGTTGCATAAGAGATTCCTTTGCGAGAATTCCTATACTTGCCGTTGAGGAGGACTTCGCCGGGGGGATATTGATTTATGTCTTGGGAGATAGAGTATAGGAGCTTTGGTTGTCCATCACTCTACTGGGGAATTAATTCCTGATTGAGGAGGTGGAAGTAAACTTCATATTTGGTTATGGTCCATGTTGCACAACGACTTACTAGGGAAATATGAAATCGACCGTTTCTGGTCGGATCCGGGTCTTACAGTGTTGTAAACTGTTGTCTGGAGATAAGGGAGAAGGAACCTGGATAGTAGGGTTTCTTCGAGATGAAAGCCTGGATAGTAGGGCTATGAGAAGGAACCTGGGTCGTAGGGTTACTTCGAAATGAAAGCCTGGATAGTAGGGCTTATGGGAAGGAAGCTGGGTAATAGGGTTACTCCAGAATGAAAGCCTGGATAAGGGGGCTATGAGAAGTAACCTGGGTCATAAGGTTACTTCGAAATGAAAGCCTGGATAGTAGGGCTATGAGAAGGAACCTGGGTCGTAGGGTTACTTCAAGATGAAAGGCTGGATAGTAGGGCTATGAGAAGGAACCTAGGTCGTAGGGTTACTTCAAGATGAAAGCCTGGATAGTAGGGCTTATGGGAAGGAACCTTGGTCGTAGGGTTACTTCGGAATAAAAGCCTGGATAGTAGGGCTATGAGAAGGAACCTGGGTCGCAGGGTTACTTCAAGATGAAAACCTGGATAGTAGGGCTTATGGGAAGGAACCTGGGTCGTAGGGTTACTTCGAGATGAAAGCATGGATAGTAGGGCTATGAGAAGGAACCTGGGTCGTAGGGTTACTTCATAATGAAAGCCTGGATAGTAGGGCTATGAGAAGGAACCTGGGTCGTAGGGTTACTTCGAGATAAAAACCTGGATAGCAGGGCTATGAGAAGGTACCTGGGTCGTATGGTTACTTCATTTGATCACGTAGATTAGTTGACCTGTTTGGTTTCGGGAACTGATTTTCCATAAGTTGCCTGCAGATGTGACATGTATAACTGTTGGGATTATTGATGATAATTGTCTTTCCTGCAAAGATAACAGGGTTAATTATATGCGATACATGGAATGCATGGTTGGATGATATTCTCAAAATAAATGAGAGTATGCTGTATGTGATATGTATCCGTATGTCATGACATATCCGAGTCTGGGAAAATAAATCCCTGACTGCTGCTGGAGAGTATAGCATTCCTGACTGTTGTAGAAAACCATGGTTCTTCTACTTCCGCTAGGGATGGTGAACGAAGATGACTATGTTGGAGATTTGCTCCTTGTTCACGAATATTTTGCCGGAGAGAGACTCTGCTTGAGAATAAATCAGCGGGGAAATAACTCTACTAGAGGATGAACTTCCATAGCTGAAGGGAAAAACTCTGCTAGGGATTGAGCTTATGTATTCAGAGAGATAAACTCTGTTCGGGAGAAAACCCTATAGCCTGCTTGTGATTATGAAATTCAATCGGGGAATATAAATGTCGGTTTTATGAAAGAACCTGGCTGGGGAGAGTACTTCCTGTTTTGGGGAAGTTGAGATCAATTCTTTGATTACCTTTACTATGTGGGGAGTACAAATATCAAGGGGTCATACATACTGATGAGCTTGTTTCAAGGCTGTCTCTGCCCCGGTACCTGCTGGACAAAGTAACTGTCGGGTTTGACATTTTTTAGTTTTTGGCCCTGTTTCTTAAGTTACGAGCAATTGTCTTTCCGTTTCCTATACAAATATTTATGAACAACAGTCATATTCAAATGCATATATCAAGAATAAATCATTGGACGTTTTTGCAAAACAAAACAGAAAAATGAAAAAAAATGATTTTGTAAAAAATGACTTGTATTAGTTTTCGAAGTTGGCCTATAACAGGCGTTTTTGTACAAGGAAGCTGACGCTCTAGTAAGAGGACACCGCCGTGAAAATGAAAGCTATACAATATTGTGTATAAGGAAAAGAAATCAGCTATGTGTAACAATCCCATTGGGTTCCAATTCTGCTATTGTTGCTATGTCTTCGAGCATCTCATCACTTTGCTGCTTGTTTGAAGCTGATTAGATTGATCGGTGTCGTTCGAGCCTGACAGTTGATACTGAGGTCTGGTCGCAAGGTGATCCAATGGGACATAGTGATACGCTTTACATCCCTAACTTTTTCCTGGATTTCCCTTTCGGGTTTTCAGTCTACCGGGATACCTCTTTTTGCCCAAGCCGCCTTTTCAGGTTTTTGACTTGCCAGGGGTACATATTTTTTTTGTTTTCATCCCTTATTTTTGCCTGAACCCTTTTGGTTCGTCAGGAAGCCCTTATTTTTGCCTAGGCCAGTCAACCTAACGGGTCTTTAATCTTGCGCAATATCTTTTCACTATGTCTGCGTTGACAGGGTGAGGAAGATCGTCACCGTCCATATTGGTCAGAATCATGGCTCCACCTGAGAAAATGTTTTTAATAAAAAATGGCCCTTTGATGTGGGAGTCCGTTTTCCACTGGGATCACCTTGCAAAAGTATGATACGCTTGATTACCAGTTCCTCGACTTGATATTCTAGACATCTGACTTTTTTGTTGAAAGCCTTGATCATCCGTTTTTGATACATTTGACCGTGACAGACAGCAGTAAGTCTCTTCTCATTGATCAAATTCAGTTGGTCAAGTCGATTTTGGATCCAGTCGTCTTCGTTCAAACCCGTATCCTTCATAATCCTTAAAGAAGGAATCTAGACCTCAATGGGTAGGACTTCCTCCATGCCATATACCAGAGAGTAGGGTGTTTCCTCTGTCGATGTCTGTGCTAAGGTACGATACCCATGAAGATCAAATGGTAACATCTCATGCCAGTCTTTGTATGTCACCATCATCTTCTGTATGATCTTTTTGATGTTCTTGTTAGCCACTTCAACAACGCCATTCATCTTCAGCCGGTAGGGAGAAGAGTTATGATGCTGTATCTTGAATTGCTTACAGAGCTCGGTGATCATCGTGTTATTGAGATTGGTACCATTGTCAGTAATGATTCTCTCTAGCACACCATACCGACAGATCAGGTTATGCCTGAAAAACTGCACCATAACATTCTTGGCAACGGTAGCAAAGGAAGCAGCCTTAACCCATTTTGTGAAGTAATCAATGGCCACTAGGATGAAGCGATGCCCATTGGAAGCGGTATGTCTGATTTCTCCGATCAAGTCAATTCCCCACATTGCAAGGGGCCAAGGAGCCGTCAAGACATTCAAAGGAACCGGAGGACATGTACCTTATCAGCATAGATTTGGCATTTATGACAAGTTCGGGAGTGCTGATAACAATCTGCTTCCATAGTGGACCAGTAGTATCCTGCCTGTAGGATCTTCTTAGCCATGGTATGTCCACTTGAATGAGTTCCAAAGGTACCTTCATGTAGATATGTCATAATCCTCTCTGCTTCGCTCTTGTCTACACACCGCAATAAGGTAGAGTCATGGTTGCGCTTGTAGAGTATTCTGTTACCGAGGAGGAATTTCGCAACGAACCTTCTCAAAAACTTCTTGCCGTTGACAGATGCCCGCTCGGGATACTCTTGAGTCTCGAGGTACCTCTTTACTTCATGAAACCAGAGTTTATATGCTACCTCTTTAGTATCAATCTCACAACAGTGTGCTGGTTCGTCCAACCTTTCAATGGTGATTCGGGGAGCTTCATTGTCCCACCTGACTTTGAACATAGAAGACATGGTAGCTAGCGCGTCCGCTAATTGATTCTCCTCTCGTGGGAAATGTTCAAAGGTTACCTCCTTAAAGTGTGGGAGCAACGTCAATACGTGATCTTTATACGAGATGAGGTTTGGATGCTTCGTATCCCATTCGACTTTGATCTGACTTATCACCAAGGCTGAATCCCTGAAGAAATTTAAGAGCTTGATCCTGAGATCGATAGCAGCTTTGAGACCCATGATACATGCTTCATACTCCGCCATGTTGTTAGTGCAGTTAAAACATAGTCAGGCAGTGAAAGGAGTATGACATCCCTCGGAAGATATGATTACAACGCCAATGCCATTACTGATTGCATTTTAAGCTCCGTCAAAAACCATAGACCATCGGGATCCTTCTTCAGGTCCTTCATCCGGTCCAGGTTCTTTATAATCAATCACCAGCATAACATTCTCGTCCGGGAACTCAAAATGCATGGACTGGTAGTCATCCACGGAATGATGAGCCAAATGATCAGCCAATACACTTCCTTTGATTGCTTTCTGGGCATATTCAGTTAAGATCATCTGCCATCTCGCTATTCTTCTTGAGAGTGCGGGCTTCTCTAAGATGTACTTAATTGGGTCCATCTTAGATATCAACAAAGTTGTGTGGGTCAACATATACTGTCTTAGTCGGCAAGCAGCCCATGGCAAAGTGCAACAAGTTTTCTCGAGCAGTGAGTATCTTGTCTCACAGTCGGTAAACTTTTTGCTAAGATATTATATTGCATGCTCTTTTCGACCAGACTCGTCATGCTGCCCCAACACACACCCCATTGAATTGTCTAGCATTGTTAAGTATAATATCAAAGGTCTTCCTTTAACTGGAGGCATCAGAATTGGTGGTTCTTGAAGGTATTCCTTGATTCTTTCGAAAGCAGTCTGGCATTCTGTTGTGACCGGTTTTTAAATCAGAGCCACCACTATTAGTTTTTATCCTAGGAAAGCGAATCTAACAGAAAATCCTAATTCGCGGATAGAGATTCTAGGTTACAGACTCAATTAGACGAAAGGAAGGTGTCAGGCACCTTTCGTCTACCTTGTTCACAAGGATATTAAGTTCTAGGTTTAGGTTTGGGATGAACAGGGTTTTAAGTTTTAATTAGCAAGACTCGCCACGATTTTTAGATCGCGTGCCTACGTATTCTCTTACGAGGAATCAAAGTCGCAATTCGTAGTTCATATGGGTTGGTGTTTTTTAGAGGGTTTGCAAACATATTTTGAATCACTTCACGCTCGGCCGGGAGTAGTGATTGTGGAGATTTTGACTGAGGACGCAGTAAGTCAAAATTAGTTTGGAACCCCAATTGCAAAAAGGATTGTTGATTAGCTTAATTTGTTCGCGAAAATAGTTTAATGTTTGGTTTTTGTTTTTTACTGTATTAATTGCAAAACGTCTTGATTAATGCATGATTAAAAAAATGCAATATAAAAATATGTTCATGAGTCTTAAATAAAATAATTTATATGTGACAATGAATAATAATAATACAAAATCAAATAAAGTATGAAATAAATAATATAAAAATACCATATCAATAATTATTATAACACTAAATAAATAATATAAAAGAGGATTTAGGAAAAACATAAGGAAAATAGAAAATAATTTGATTATCTAAAGGGGGGTGCAGTTTTAGTTTATAAGTAAAAGCAGGGGTGTGTAAAGAGTTAGCTGGCTAAGCCCAAAACAAGTATGGACATGGGGGTGTGCTGCTAGCCTTAGTTCAGTAGTTGTATCAAAGGAGGGGTGGGGGGTGTGAAGAGAAATTAGGCTGAGCCCAGGCACATGTTGTAATAAGCCTGAAAGATCGTGTGCTACGCAACGTATCGCCTTAGGGTGAGGCTTGGCCTTATGGCCACCTGATTGAGATAGGATGGACGAGATTTAAGGTGCACGTTAGTTATTATAGGCGTGACGTATTGGATTAAATTTAAGATTATCATTAACGTTTAACAATCAGTTTCATCGTTCATTATCTTCACTCCACTTACAGTAACCCTTTCTCCTCTCCCTCGCGCTACTACACAACCCTACTCCTTCTCAACCCTAGACTACCGATGGTGGCGGTACGAAGCCAACCCAGATCAAATAACCCCAACCCCCAAAATAAACCCAAAATGAAAGCAAAGAAAGCTAAGGGTTTACCCACTCCCCGATCGTCTTGTGCGAATTTATCTGAGCTTTTACTATCTGGGTCTGACCTCTTCTTTTGTTCATCTGTTTTGCAGATTCTGGCGTTTTAAGGGCGACGGTATAAGCGGCCGCAGCGTCTAAAGGTGATTAGGGTTTCCGATTTGGAAACTCTAATCATTTTTGTTTTGGATTTTCAACAGCAAAGGGATTCTCGATCCTTGGGCTCTCCGTCTTTGCTCTTTTTTCTGTAAAACCAAAAACCTCCCTTCTTTTCTGTATTCTGTCTGTATATATAGTGTTAGGAAGTTTTTGCCGTTAGAAATTTAGGAATTAGAGATCAATTAGGGTTGAATTTCTCTGTAATTGATTTAGTATCTTGGCTATGAAATGGATTTGATTCTATAGACAATTTTCCAGATTCTGTTTAGATTTTTTAGATCTGTAATATGTACTGAGATTCGTTTCCTATAATATTTGGATTTCCTCTATAATATTTTGTCTTGAAATGTAAAAGAAAGATCAGATTCTTATGAAATTTGACTGGATTTGTAATAATGACTTTGTTAATTTTGCATCTTTGATTGAATGTATTTTTTAGATTTGATCTGCTGTTATTGAAGATTGAGATTTGATTTGCAGCAAAATCATGTTTCAAGATTTGATTTCCATTTGCTTTAATTCTTACAGTAACTGTTAATAACACAAACCCTGCGCTAATTCTGCAAATTTGAACAATAATGGTTATTGATAAAATCTGCGTTTTTGGTTCTAATTTGGGCCTGCATTATCATACTGTTTTGGTCCAGCTTTGTCTAGAAATGGGCCTAACAAAAATTTTAGTAACATTTTTGGCACAGACTGGGCATTGGTAGATTCGATCAAAACTCATAACACAACCCTCTTAGTAGATAGTTTAGAAATAATTATCAATGTAATACCTTTTGACCAATGAAAAAATAAAGACGTTTATCAGCAATAGTGGTGAAAAATATATCACATTCCTTTAATAAAAACATATATAATGTTTATTTATTTTTATTAAAATAATAA
Source organism: Vicia faba (assembly GCA_948472305.1). Lineage (NCBI taxonomy): Eukaryota > Viridiplantae > Streptophyta > Magnoliopsida > Fabales > Fabaceae > Vicia > Vicia faba. Next base: position 166,876,748 of record OX451735.1, read on the forward strand.
CAATGTTTTTTAATAATAATATTTTTTCCTAAAAACAAAACAGCAACCAACATTAAATGGGCTGCTAAGCCTCAATGGGCTTTGTGGTTTGTAAACACACCCCATTTGTTGTTCCAACCACAAAATAAATGGGCCAAAATGATTCTAATGGATTCTTAGGTTGCAACTTCACCCCCCTTTCTTTTATTAAAACAGTAATACTTGCATGAGCCTTAGTTATTGATGCATCCCCCTATTTGTTGTTTAACCCCACATAAAATTTAAATGAGCTTAACTATCTTTAATTTTAATCTCTCCTTTAACTAATAACAAATATTTGAGCTTAATAATTATTCGAATAATTTTTATTTTCAGATCACATGGGCCATTGGCCAACATGCTACACGAACGGATACACGAGTCTTTCTGATTTCAGCAAGCCCCGCTCTCCTGAATTTAAGGTTCAACCCCCTAGTTGGATAAAGACGGGCCATCAGATACTGATGTACCATCCTTAATTAAATGTTTCTTATATTTTAATCTCGAATAGTGGAATTATCGTGGTAGGACAAATTTGGGGTACAACAACTGCCCTTATTCAATTACCTTCCAATCGAATAGCGTGAGAAAACTTGAGTCTCGCACGTTTGGATTGGAAGTTTATTGAATACTTGAAGTATCACAAAATTTGTCTGACAAACATAAGGTTACACCGATGTAGCATACCCTTATAAATCCAAAGGAAGTAGGCAAAGTTGATGATATTTCTCTTACCTGGGTTTGATGATGAGACAGACGATGTAATTTTGTATGTTTTGGCTTACTCAACCATTTGGAAGGTGAGTATAGCAATGATTGATGATGTATGGATGCTTGAAGACTGAGGCTATGGATTACATTTGCGAATCGCTGTATGACGCCTGAGGTGATGTTTTGGGCATAAATACATTGCGGCTCAGAGGCTATGTATTCGAGTCTGAAGAACACCTTGCGACTTAGAGGCAACGTGTTGAGTTTTATTTTGAGCATCGCATCATGAAGTTTGAGACGATGTCTTGATGTTTGGAATACATTGCTGCATGAAGTCTTAGGAAATGGATTAGGCTCGCAAATCAATGCATAAGGTCTGATGTCATAAGCTAAATTTGTTTTCGAACATCGCTGCCTGAAGTCTGAGACGATGGTCTGAGTTTGGGTGATGAATTGCGGCTTAGGGGAAATGTGTTGATCTGGATAATATATTGTGGCTTAGAGGCAATATGCTGATCCAGAAAGATACATTGCAGCTTAGAGGCAATGTGCTGGTTGGATAATATATTGCGGCTTAGATGCAATATGCTGATCTGGAAAGATACATTGCGGCTTGGAGGCAATGTGCTAGTTGGATAGTATATTGCGGCTTAGAGGAAATATGCTGATCTAGAGAGATAAATTGCGGCTTAGAGGCAATGTGCTTGTTTGTTTAGTATATTGTGGCTTAGAGGAAATATACTTTGTTTTGAGGATATGTTGCGGCTTAGAGGCAACATAGTGCGTTTTGAGAATACATTGCGGCTTAGAAGAAATGTAATGGATTTTTTAAGGACTCATCACTGTAGGAAAACTTAGGCGATGGGCTGAATGTGTCACGGCATGAAGACTGAAGTGACATGTTGAATTGTAAGAGAAGCACGACGTTGGTTGAACTTTTGATAGTTGAATCGAGGGTGAAATTATTTGTCTGCTTGCTATGTGATACATATATATGCATGTGCACTGAATGTCGTGGGCATGCAAAACGTATGATGTTTGATCTTGGCATGGAACCCTGACTATATGCATATTGTATGCAAAAGCGCTTAGTGTATGTATGCTCGGGACATGAAATATGTATGTATGTAAGATGTGTGTATGCCTTGGAATATTATGAAAATTATTTTTGGCATTCTCCGTTAAACCACTGGTTTAGAATTTACCAATTCCTGGGTGTTGTATGTTGTTTCGTCATAGTATTGTTAAACTTGAGTGTTAGCAAAATTTGAACATTGATTTTGTTGATGTGCTGGCATAGACGTAAATGATGGCCTAGGCATGGGTGTGTAGGCGTGAGCCTAAGCGTAGACCTTGTGTCATAAATTTGGGCATAAGCACTGACATGGACGTAGACTTTGTGTGTGGACGCGCAGATGTAGACGTAGACTTGGTATCATTGAGCGCATGCATAGGCGCAGACATGTGTATGGACACGGGCGTATATATGCATAGATACATGAGTAGATATGTGTATATTTTTTGTGTTGCAAGACGTAAGAGTAGCTATGTGTATGGACGTATACATGGATCTTCCTTTGTTATTTTTCTAACCAAAGCGTTTTTTGATATTCGTCACATGCTTTTATTCTGTTAATTCCCTGAAATTATTTCAAGACAATATTCATGAGTAATAATCGTAGCATTCTGTAAACAAATACGAGAAAGTAAGAATATGATTTGACAGATATAATGAAAACAAATGTTTTATTGATATATCTCAGATTGGGCGAGAATACAAGGTGCAATTCCTAGAAAGAGGTAATTACAGAAAGTCTTAAAACAACAAATGGAAATTAAAAAAATGATAATTGCTACTGCCGTTCCCCCATATTTCTTTGATTTTCTTATCCCCTTTGCTTGAGTTGTATGATTTCAATCTATCCTTCCCTTCATGGTTCCTAGTCGTAGCTCCCAGATCGCAGTCTTTTTGTCCTTTATTTCTTTGTATGAAATACCTAACTTTTGCCTGAATTGCCCTTTCGGGTTTTCAATCCACCGGGATAAGATTTTTTTGTGTGCCCCTAATTTTTTCCTGGATCGCCCTTTAGGGTTTTCGATCCACCGGGACGCTTCTTTTTTTTTGCTTAAGTCGTACCTTTTGGGGTTTCGATCTTAGCGAGCTTTTTATACATAGTATTTTTTGACTGCGTCTGAGTTGGTTGAATACGGTAGTTCTTCCCCATCCATTGTTGTGAGGATGAGACCACCTCCAAAGAATTCTATTTTGACTATGAATGGACCTTCGTAGTTAGGTGTCCATTTACCACGTGAATCGAGGCGGGGTAGTAAAATCTTTTTTAGCATAAGATACCCTTCTTTGAATATTCGAGGGCGTACCTTTTTGTCGAAGGCCCTCTTCATTCTCTTCTGATGTAATTGACTATGACACAAAGCCGTTAATCATTTTTCTTCAATGAGTTTGAGCTGATCGAGTTGAACCTGTACCCATTCTGCCTCTTCTAGTTTTGTTTCCCTCAGGACTCAGAGTGATGGTATCTCAATTTCCACCAGGAGTACTGCCTCCATGCCGTACACAAGTGATAAAGGAGTTGCGCATGTTGATGTGCATACAGAAGTGCGATAGCCGTGCAGAGTGAAGGGAAGCATTTCGTGCCAATCTTTGTATGTCTTCAACATTTTCTGGATGGTTTTCTTAATATTTTTGTTGGCTGCTTCGATGACCCGTTCATGTTTAGCCTGTATGGTGAAGAATTGTGATGCTTGATTTTGAATTCATTGCATAATTCCTTCATCATCTTGCTGTTTAAATTAGACTGGTTATCTGTAATTATCCGGCTTAGGACACCATATCTCCATATGATATTCTGTTTGATAAAGCGTGCAACCACTTGACTTGTTACGTTGGTGTATGATGCTTCTTCTACCCACTTGGTAAAGTAGTCGATGGCTATGAATATAAAGCGGTGTCCGTTGGATCTTTCGGCTCAATCATACCAATCATATCAATTCCCTACATTGAAAACGGCCAAAGGGAGCTCACGACGTTTGGAGGAGTCGGTGGTACATTTATCCTGTCGGCGTAGATCTGAAACTTATGGCATGTCTTCGTGTAGTGATAGCAATCAACTTCCATTGTTAACCAGTAATACCCTGCTCGCAGAATATTTCTAGCCATGGCGTGCCCGCTTATATGAGTCCCAAAGGTGCCTTCGTGGATTTCTCTAATGAGTGTATCTGCTTCTTGCTTTTCAACACATCTGAGTAGTACCATGTCGTAATTTCTTTTGTATACCACTCCATTACTTAGAAAGAATTTGGAATCTAACCTGCGCAAGGTTCGTTTGTCAATGATAGAGGCATTTTCCGGGTGTTCCTGCTTTTCCAAGTACTTCTTGATGTCATAAAACCAAGGTTTACTGTCGGGTCCATCCTCAATGGCGAGGCAATATGCAGGCTCTTCGAAATGTCTAATCATAATACGCGGTTCGTGATTCAGCCAAGTCACTTTGAACATAGCTGATAGGGTTTCCAGAGCGTCTGCCATTTGATTTTCTTCTCGTGGGATATGACTGAAAGTGATTTCTGTAAATTCCGCAACTAACTTTAAAACATGATCCTGATATGGAATCAGTTTAAGGTGTTTAGTATCCCATTCGCCATTAACCTAGTATATGACTAACGTAGAATCCCCGAACACTTCCAGGCGCTTTATTCTTAAATCAATGGCAACTTCTAGCCCTAGTATACAGGCTTCGTATTCGGCGATGTTGTTGGTACATTCAAAACATAACCTGGAAGTGTAGGGGTGGTGGTGATTCTTGGGAGATGTCAACACTGCCCTTACACCGTGACCTAGTGCATTTGAAGCTCCGTCGAACGTGAGTGTCCAACGTGCCCCTGGCTCGGGCCCTTCATCTGGTCCTGGTATTTCGTAGTCAGCTATAAATATGACATCTTCGTCGGGAAAGTCAAACTTCATGGGCTGATATTCCGATAGCGATTGGTGAGCTAGATGATCAGCTAGTACACTACCTTTGATGGCTTTTTGTGTGACATATTTGATGTCATATTCTGATAGTAACATCTGCCATTGTGCAATTCTTCCGGTAAGGGCTGGCTTTTCAAACACATATTTTAGAGGATCCATTCTTGCTATTAACCATGTAGTGTGGGTCAACATATATTGCTTCAACCTCTTGGTAGCCCAAGCCAGTACGCAATAAGTCTTCTCCAGGAGTGAGTACCTAGTCTCGCAATTGGTGAATTTCTTACTGAGGTAATAGATTGCATGCTCCTTTCTACCCGTTTCATCCTGTTGTCCCAAAACACAACCCATTGACCCTTCGAGCACTGTCAAGTACATGATGAGTAGCCTTCCGGGGACTGGTGGTATTAAGACTGGTGGCTCTTGCAGATACTGTTTTATTGTTTCGAAGGCATTTTGTCAATCGTCATTCCATACTACCGTCTGATCTTTCTGCAACAACTTGAATATTGGTTCGCACGTAGCTGTTAGATGCAATATGAACCTTGAGATGTAGTTCAATCGCCCTAAGAAGCCACGCACTTATTTTTCTGTCCTTGGAGCGGGCATCTCCTGTATGGATTTTACCTTGTCAGGATCCACCTCGATGCCTCGTTGGCTTACGATAAAACCTAACAATTTGCCTGATCTGACGCCGAAGGTGCATTTATTCGGGTCCAACTTTAGTCTGAACTTACGTAGCCGCTCAAATAATTTTTGCAGATGTGTGATATGTTCCTCCTCCGTATAGGATTTGGCAATCATATCATCAACGTATACTTTAACCTCCTTGTGGATCATATCATGGAATAACATGACCATTGCCCTCTGATAAGTTACCTCTTCCTTCTTGAGACCGAATGGCATTACTTTGTAACAGAAAGTTCCCCAAGGTATCATGAAGGTAGTCTTTTCCATGTCCTCAGGCGCCATTTTGATTTGGTTATAGCCCGAGAAACCGTCCATAAATGAGAATACCGAGGCTTGAGCTATATTTTCCACTAGGACATCTATGTGAGGTAATAAAAAATCATCTTTGGGGCTTGCCTTGTTTAGGTCTCGATAATCTACGCACATGTGTACCTTGTCATCCTTTTGGGTACCGGTACAATGTTAGCTATCCAAGGTGGATAATCTACTACCCTAGGAACCCTACGTCAAATTGTTTGAGAACCTCTTCTCTGATTTTGCTGGACATGTCTGGACGGGTTCTTCTAATTTTTTTCCTGACTGGAGAACAACCTTCTTTGAGAGGTAATCTATGCACCACGATATCTGTATCCAACCCTAGCATGTCCCTATAGGACAAAGAGAATATATCCACATACTCGTGTAACAACTTGATTAGCCTGTCTTTGACGCTCTGCTCCAACATTGCCCCTAGCTTGATTTCTTTTGGATCTCCTTCCGTGCCAAAGTTAATAGTCTCAATAGGCTCTTGATACGGTTGTATGCTATTAGCCTTTTTCTCTATTTCCCTCGCCATTTCCTTGGAGAGTTCAAGATCTTCAGCATCTTCCTCTTTGGCTTGGTGGATAGGAACATCAAAATCATATCGGGTCGTAGCAGTAGTGTTATTGGTAATTTTGGGCATGGATATGCACATTTATCATGTTTTGGTGCATACTTTAGCCCCTGGAATTTGAAAAATGTCTATGCAAAGAAAGGATTGCCATTTTTATATTTAATAGATAAATGAAAAGAAAGACAAGGATCTTAATTGAAAACATAATATAACTTTATTAATTATAAATATTGTCGGAAATAAGAATAAAGAAAACCCTTACAAGCAACCCCTATGCCTCGGGTTCGACATACGTTCTTTCAAAAAAAGAAATATTACTTAGAAAAGAAAGATATCTCGGGAATCTCCACATCAGTCCATCCTTTAAGCTCTTCTCCTGGGGCGCCCTCTCTGATGAAGTCAATTTCCCTTTTAGTATTGGTCTTGCTTGATATCTGTAAGTACAAAGTGCGCCTAAGAGGGGTGGGGGGGGGGGGGGGGGGGTGAATTAGGTACTTTAAAAAATTCTGGTTTTAGTGATTATGGATATTATTTTTCTGGTTAATGGTGAGTTTAGGAAAGCGTAAAGTGCAGAAAAATAAAGAGACACAGGTGATATATCCTGGTTCCCCTCACAGTCCGAGAGTACTCCAGTCCCCTTTCAACATGAAAGAGATTTCCTTATTGTGGCAAACTTAAACAAGAACTACCAAAAAGCCAAGAACAATCCTCTTGATTTTCACTATGTCAACTATGAGAACAATCCTCTCAAAGTGACTACACTTGTATCCAACAATCCTGGAAAGACAAGATTTTAAAACCACTTAAACTTATTTCCAACAATCCTAGAAAAATAAGTAAGTAACTATCAATATTTAATTTTGAGTGAGTTGGGTAGTATTGATCACTTAGAGTGATTTAACAATGAATGATCTTCTCTTCCAATAATAATATTGTACAATGACTCAAGATATAATTGCTCAAAGTTTTCTATATAACAATGTATGAAAATATGCAGAAAACTTATGTATGAAAGTGAAGAAAAGCTTGACTTTGTATTTTTAAAATTCAGAAAATATATTTGGAAGAGGTGTTGAAAATGATTTTGAAAATGAATATTTATATGTTGATAGCACCCTTTTGAAACATCATAATGTTCTGAAAATGAATCATGAACAAATGCCAAGATTGAGTGAAAGGTTTCAATGAAAAGGTATTATGAACAGGCATGTGCAAAGCTGCTATTTTTCAAAATCGTGCAGCATGCAATCGATTGCACCCTTTGTGTAAATCGATTGCACGGGGTTTCAACAGCTATATATTCAAAAGTTTTAAGTGTGCAATCGATTGCACAAGCAATGTAAATCGATTGCATGTGAAGTCAGTAGTAAAAAGTAAGTGAATGCAATCGATTGCACAAGCAATATAAATCGATTGCACTGAGAAACATAAGCAAATGTTTTGAAATTTTTAAGTATGCAATCGACTGCACAAGCAATGTAAATCGATTGCACTGAGAAACATAAGCAAAAGATCTGAAAATTTTTAAGTATGCAATCAATTGCACTAATATGCAAATTGATTTCACTCAAGTAAAAAATGAATTTTAACTTTGAAAAAATTGAGTAATGATTTATAAAACATTTCTTATTCACCATTGAGCATCTATATCTTAAGATCAAATTAAATAATATCATTATACCTTAAAAGTTGTTAAGCGCTTTGAACTGAAGATTTTGTCCATAGATGCTTTGAGCTTGGCCATAAATCTTTGCCTTCTTTGTCAATCATGGTTTGTCTTCATCAAAACAAAAGTTCATTTGAGAAGCTTGATTTTACATTCTCCCCCTTTTTGATGATGACAAAAAATCTTGCTTTATGCATTGTACTTTCCGGAAAGAGATTTTCTCCCCCTAAGATGCAAAACTCCCCCTATGTATGAGAAGGTTGGAATCCTTTGTATTTCTTCATCTTGGTTGGAGAGTACCTTTAAAAATTAAGACAAGGAAAAATACAAGCATAAAGTACCACATCTTTCTCCCCCTTTGACATTATCAAAAAGAAGGGAAAGATACAAAAAACAAACAGTAATAAAGCAATATATCGAGAAAACTTTAATTAAACAAGCATGTTTAAAACATATATATAAAATCATAACAAGGATATAAGGCACCTTATATGCCGTGTTCCTCAAGTATGCCAAGCTCTCATCGAATCTTGTAGAACGGTTCTCTTGCCAAAGGCTTAGTGAAGATATCAGTAAGCTGATTATGAGTATCTACAAAGGTTACCTTGAAATCTCCTTGAAGTACATGATCATGGAGGAAATGATGTCGTATGTCTATGTGTTTAGTTCTTGAATTCATGACGGGATTATTCGTAATGTTTATTGCACTTGTATTGTCGCACCGTAGAGAAATGCATCCTAGATCGAGTCCGTAGTCACGAAGTTGTTGTTTGAGCCACAAAATTTGAGCGCAAATACTACCCGCTGCAATATATTCAGCTTCGACCATGCTAAGAGCAACACATGCTTGTTTCTTGCAGGCCCATGATACTAATGCATTTCCAAGGATGTGACAAGTACCACTTGTGCTTTTTCTATCAGTTTTACAACCTGCATAATTCACATCAGAATAACCAACTAAGTTGCAAACACTACCTTTAGGATACCATAATTCGACATTTGTTGTTCCTTTGAGATACTTCATGATCCTCTTTACCGCCGTGAGATGAGATTCCTTTGGATTAGCTTGAAAGCGAGCACAGAGACAAACACTAAACATTATGTCAGGACGACTTGCCGTCAAATATAATAAGGAGCCAATCATACCTCGATACTTTGTAATGTCGATGGAAACACCTAATTCATCTTGATCAACATATGAATCAGAACCCATTGGTGTAGACATTGCCTTACAGTTATCCATGTCAAATCTTTTCAAGAGTTCCTTGCAATATTTGGATTGGTTGATGAAGATGCTATCTTTTAGTTGTTTGATTTGAAGTCCAAGAAAATAGTTCATTTTACCCATCATGGACATTTCAAATTCTCCTTGCATCATTGCTGAAAATTCTTCACACATTTCTTGATTTGAAGAACCGAAAATGATATCATCAACATAGACTTGAGCTAGCAAAGTGTCATCTTTGATTTTCTTGATAAACAGAGTCTTGTCAACTTTTCCCTTTTCAAAACATTTTTCGTATAAGAAGTTGCTTAAACGATCATACCATGCCCTTGGTGCTTGCTTTGATCCATAGAGAGCTTTTTCTCAATTTAAATACATGAGATGAATTCTTGAAATCTTCGAACCATGGGGGTTGGTTAACATAGACTTATTTAGTGATATATCCATTCAAGAATGCGCTTTTAACATCCATTTGGAAAAGCTAAAAATTTAATGAACAAGCATAGGCAAGTAAGAGACGAATAGCTTCTAACCTTGCAACCAGAGCGAAAGTTTCTTCAAAATTTATTCCTTCTTCTTGATTGTAGCCTTGTGCTACCAACCTTTCTTTGTTACGAACAATTATTCCATTCTCGTCAAGTTTGTTTTTAAACACCCATCTTGTTCCAATAATGTGTTTGTTGCTTGGCCTAGGGACGAGTTCCCAAACTTGATTCCTTTCAAATTGATTCAATTCTTCTTGCATAGCGATAATCCATTGGTCATCGCCTAAGGCTTCATCAACTTTGGAAGGTTCAATTTGAGAGACAAATGCCATGTTTAAGAAAGCATCCTTGAGATTTAATCCTGTTGACACACCTTGACTTATATCACCAATTACTTTATCAATAGGATGATCTCTATGAGTTCTCCATTCTTTTGGTAGATCATTGAGATTTGATTCTTGTTGAGGTGATTCTTTGTGTTGAATGGGTTGATCTTTAGAAGAATTTTCTTGAGGACCTTCTAGTATTTCATCATCATCGTTATCACAAACAATATTATCCTCCTTAGAGGGGTTAGTTTCATCAAAAGATACATGCATTGATTCTCCAATTGTAAAAGTTCTTTTGTTGTAGATTCTATATGCCTTACTAGAAAGAGAGTAGCCAAGAAAAATACCTTCATCGGAGTTTTCATCAAACTTACCAAGGTTATCTTTGTCGTTATTTAAGACAAAGCATTTGCATCCGAAGATGTGAAAGAAAGCAATGTTTTGTTTCCTCCCTTTGAAGAGTTCATATGGAGTTTTCTTTAAGATCGGTCTTATGTTAACTCTATTGCTAACAAAACATGCCGTGCTCACTGCATCCGCCCAAAAGTATTTTGGAAGATTTGAAAATTAGTTTATGTCTCCTGTCATATTCTTTGAACAACCACTATCAAGATACCAAAGATTGCATGTGGTCTTCAAGCATACCTGCAAAACAAATTAGGCTTTGTTAGATACCCAAGTTGCTTTGGGTCCTTCATAATTAGTGCCTTTATTTACCCACACATAATGTCCACTTGCCACACTAAAGTTTCTAACAAAGCAAGCATTAGGTGTATGGCCTTTAATGCCACAATAAAAACAAGTAGGTTCAAAGTTACTTCTATATCTAGAAGGATAAGATTTCTTCTTAGGAAATGTTTTCTTTTTAGCATAGTGATGAACTATTTTAGGTTTTCTCACTTTCTATTTGGATGATTGATCACTAGCCTTAACAAAGATAGTTTTATTAGAACTTGGTTTTGAGAACTTTGAATATCCAAGTCCACTTTTATCATTGGAGTATCTTTGTTGGCTAAGAACACCTTCTAATCCAATTTGGCCTTTTTTCATATCTTTCAATGACTATTTTTAATTGGATAATTTGGAAAGAGAGTGATTCACAATTTTTGCATACAAAATTCTATTTTTATTCATCACTTGTTTTTTGTTTTTCTTCTTTGAAATATTTTTTCATAGATTTAAATTTTTCTTATAAGGATGAAATTTGTTTCTTTTGTGATGAAATAGTTTTATACAGAATTTTGCATTCATTCAATAGTTCATCTATTGCACCTTGTGCGTCACTATCAAAAAGAGAAAACTCATTACTAACCTCATTATCTTCATCATCGGAGTGGTGTGAGGCCATCAATGCTAGATTTGCACTTTCATCACTATCGGAATAGGATGAGGAACTTATTTCATTATCCTCCCATGCAACATAAGCCTTTTTGTTCTTGAATCCCTTTTTTCTCTTGAAGCCACCTTTCTTGGAGAGTTTTAGACAATCCGACTTGATATGACCTTGCTTACCACATTCATAGCATGTGATTTCTTGTGTTGATGTGGAAGCTTCCTTTTTCTTAAATTGTTTCTTTCCTTTTGAATGAGAAAAGGGTTAGTCATTTCTACCAAAGAAATTACCAAGCCTTTTAACAAGAAGCATGCAATTTTCATCTTCTTCCGGATTATCTTCCTTTTCAACTTCTTTAGAATCTATCTTCAAAGCAATATTCTTGGATTTCTTCTCTTGATTTTCATGTTTTTCAAGTCTTCCAAGTTCCGTTTCATATTCTTGAAGTTTCCCAAAAAATGTTGCGAACGTCATGGAGGAGAGACTTTTCTTTTCTAAATCTGTCGTTACCTTTGGTTGCCATTCCCTAGTTAAGGACCTAAGTACTTTTAGATTTAGTTCATCATTCGTCAAAGTATTACCAAGAGCACTTAGATGATTTGTCAAGTGCACAAATCTCTTTTGTAGGTCAAGAATGGTTTCCCCGGGCTGCATTCGAAATAATTCGTATTCTTGACTCAGGGTATTTAGTCTTGATCTTTTAACTTCAACAGTTCCTTCATGAGTTTGTACCAAGGTATCCCATATTTCTTTTGTTGTTTTGCATGTCGAGACACAGAATAATTCATCCATGCTAAGTGTACCTTGAAGAATTTTTATTGCCTTTTTATCATAGAGAACTTTCTTCTTATCATCTTCGTCCCATGCACTTTTAGGCTTTGATGAGTCAGCACCATTGATTACCGTTATAGGGATAAATGGACCATTTTCGACGGCATCCCAAATTTCTTCTCCTTGTGCTTCTAGATGTGCCTTCATGCGTGTATTCCAGAAGTCAAAAGATTCACCACAAAATAGAGGAGGCTTGTTGTTACTACCACCATCTCTGAAAACGGGATTTTGATTTGCAGAAGTCATTCTGGATCTTTTAGGAATAGGTTACCTATAACCCACTCTGATACCAATTGTAAGTACGGAGTGCGCCTAAGAGGGGGGTGAATTAGGTACTTTAAAAAATTTTGGTTTTAGTGATGATGGATATTATTTTTCTGGTTAATGGTGAGTTTAGGAAAGCGTAAATGTAGAAAAATAAAGAGACACAGGCGATATATCCTGGTTCCCCTCACAGTCCGAGAGTACTCCAGTCCCCTTTCAACATGAAAGAGATTTCCTTATTGTGGAAAACTTAAACAAGAACTACAAAAAAGCCAAGAAAAATCATCTTGGACCAAGAAAAATCCTCTTGGATTTTTACTATGTCAACTATGAGAACAATCCTCTCAAAGTGACTACACTTGTATCCAACAATCCTGGAAAGACAAGATTTTAAAACCAGTTAAACTTATTTCCAACAATCCTGGAAAAATAAGTAAGTAACTATCAATATTTAATTTTGAGTGAATTGAGTAGAATTTATCACTTAGAGTGATTTAACAATGAATGATCTTCTCTTCGAATAATAATATTGTACAATGACTCAAGATATAATTGCTCAAAGTTTTCTGTTTAACAATGTATGAAAATGTGCAGAAAACTTATGTATGAAAGTGAAAAAAAGCTTGAGTTTGTATTTTTAAAATTCAGAAAATATATTTGGAAGAGGTGTTGAAAATGATTTTGAAAATGAATATTTATATGTTCATAGCACCCTTTTGAAACATCATAAAGTTCTAAAAATGAATCATGAACAAATGCCAAGATTGAGTGAAAGGTTTCAATGAAAGGTATTATGAACAAGCATGTGCAAAGCTGCTGTTTTTCAAAATCGTGCAGCATGCAATCGATTGCACCCTTTGTGTAAATTGATTGCATGGGGTTTCAACAGCTATATTTTCAAAAGTTTTAAGTGTGCAATTGATTGCACAAGCAATGTAAATCGATTGCATGTGAAGTCAGTAGCAAAAAGTAAGTGAGTGCAATCGATTGCACAAGCAATGTAAATCGATTGCACTGAGAAAAAGAAGCAAACATTTTGAAAATTTTAAGTATGCAATCGATTGCACAAGCAATGTAAATCGATTGCACTGAGAAACAGAAGCAAAAGATCTGAAAAATTTTAAGTATGCAATCAATTGCACTAATATGCAAATCGATTGCACCCAAGTAAAAAATGAATTTTAACTTTGAAAAAATTGAGTAATGATTTATAAAACATTTCTTATTCACCATTGAGCATCTATATCTTAAGATCAAAGTAAAAAATATCATTATACCTTGAAAGTTGTTAAGCGCTTTGAACTGAAGATTTTGCCCATAGATGCTTTGAGCTTGATCATAAATCTTTGCCTTCTTTGTCAATCATGGTTTGTCTTCATCAAAACAAAATTTCATTTGAGAAGCTTGATTTTACAATATCATTACCACGTGTCCGCCATGCTCCGTTCCTTTACTGATGAATGTCTCCCGGATCGGAGGAAAACATGTTTGCCTCTTGGAGTAGCCTTTGACGATTCGTAACCCAAACTAAAGCGATTCTTTTTCTCAGGAATTTCTGGGAGTTTTCCCCAGTGTTTTGAGGCATCACCCCCCATAGTCATATGAAGATCTCTCCATGATGTCACTTTATTCTTGTTACACTTCTCAACCGGTAATGTTATCATCAAAGCAATTTCTAAAGCATGGAACAGGGTAGCTATGCAATCTTTGTCAGCACTGATATATCTGTACGATTCAATATGGCTTACAAAAATGTCTTCTTCACCGTCAATTATGATCAACTTCCCTTCTACTAGGAACTTCAACTTTTGGTGCAGGGTCGAGGTTACTGCCCCTGCCACATGGATCCAAGGTCTCCCTAGTAAACAAGTGTATGCTGGTTCAATGTCCATGACCTGAAAAGTGATGTTGAAGATATGCGGCCCAATCTTGACTAGAAGGTCCACCTCCCCTAGTACCGAGCTTCGGGAACCGTCAAATTCCTTTACTATCGTAGAACTTGGTCTCATTGTCACTTCGTCTATTGTTAACTTTACAGGACTTGACTTCGGAAACACATTAAGAGCGGAACCAGTGTCAGCGAGAACCCTGGACAAATGGGTAGTGCCTATCTGCATAGTAATATGGAGTGCCTCGTTATGGGCCCGACTCTGTGGCGGTAGTTCATTGTTACTGAAACCCAGGTAGGATCCGGACGTGAGGTTTTCTATGACATTATCAAATTGATTTACCGAAATTTCTTTTGCTACATGAGCTGAACTTAAAACCTTCATCAAAGAATCCCGGTGTGCTTAAGAGTTGATTAGTAATGAGAGTATGGAGATTTTTGCCGGAGTTTGATGGAGCTGATCCATCACTCTGTAGTCACTCTTTTTGATTATTTTCAGAAACTCCTTTGCCTCTCAATCAGTAAAGTCTTTGTTCGGAGATTTTGTTCCCTGATTTGCATCAACCACTATTTTTACTTTGTCCCTCGTTGGAACTAAATCTGTCTTTTTTGTTGGTTCAACTCACTAGATTCACCCACTTCGGGTCATACCTCCTGTTCCTGCTATGTTCGAAATTACAGGTCATTGAGTTGCGGATGGCCCTCTCTCTTGCTTCACTCCATTGATGTATACAACTGAGTCATAACTCCAAGGTACCGCTTTATCATTCTCGTAAGGGATAGGTTATGGTCACTTAATAACCATCATATCTTTTGGGGTATTGGGTATCAAGAGGGTCTTCTTAGGTACCCCTCTAGTGACCTCTGTTGATTCTCCCCATGGAATGACTAGAGTCTTCTTGGTAAGGCTTGGAGCTTGGCAAGGGATTACCAGTGGCTTTTTCCTTCCGATTGTGGCTACATACTTTTCTTCAGGGTATAGTCCGAATTGGACTATCCCCTGATCCACCAGATTTTCCAAAGTTGTTTCAAAAGCATTATTGTGCTCTAACAGGAATCCATATTCGAACAAATATTCCTTCAACAAGTTGATAGGGGTCTTTGCCTTTATGGTTTCCCTAAAGTAGGTGACCACCTCGATTACATTTATTGTCGGTCCACCATGCGGAGGCATGGGGTTTGACTTGATATTAGGCTTGTCGAAGGTGATGTCTTGAGACTGAAGCAAATCCTGAACCTTATGCTTGAAGGACCAACATTGGTCTATGGTGTTCCCGAGAGAATTTTCATGATACTCACACCTAGCGTCGGCATTGTGTCTTTGCGGGAGTGGCCCGAACGGAGGAGCTAAAGGCTTGATTTCCACCAGGGATGCCTTAACCAAGTGTTGTAATAATTGGCTTGGTGGCATGGGCAGTGGATCAAAATTTCTAGGTGGCCTTTTAAACCTGTCTTGCCTTTGTCCTTGCGGGATCACCAATGGTTGTGATGTCCTTTGCTGTGAGGACACAACATTGATTTCTCCCTCTTTCCTTCTTGGGAATTTCGAAGTCGGTCTCTTTGAATTGTAAGGGGTTATTGATGACCCCCTGGTATCTTTCCACTCTTCAAACCAGTTTCGATTCTTTCGCCAATAGTTACTAAGTCTGAAAATCTTGACGTGACACTTCCCACCATTTTATCATAATAAAGCCCTTGTAGGGTTCCCATGAACATGTCTACGAGTTCCTTGTCCAGCAGTGGGGGTTGCACGCGTGATGCCATTTCCCTCCACCTATGAGCGTACTCTTTGAAGGATTCTTCCTTCTTTTGGGACAGGTTTTGGAGTTGCAGGCGAGTAGGCTCCATGTCCAAGTTATACTTGTAATGCTTCAAGAAAGCATTAGCGAGATCCACCCAAATTTGGATATGTGTTCATTCCAACTGCATGTACCAGTCCAAAGATGCCCCACTTAGACTGTCTTGGAAACAATGAATCATCAGTTTCTGATCATGGGCGTGGGCATGCATCTTTCTGCAGTACATACAAAGGTGATTCCTCGGACAAATGATCCCTTTATACTTTCCAAAGTCAGGTACTTTGAATTTTGGTGGTATCACCACATCAGGGACTAAACCCATTTCCAGAGCGTCTACTTTGAAAGCGTCGAAGCCCTCCACAACCTTCAGTCTTTATTCCAAAGCTTTATACTGATTCATTACCAGTGGGTTGTCCGCAGCTTGAGCACCAGTTACTTTTAAGGGTTCCTGGGGAGCATCCTCTGGGTCATGATCTCCGTACTGCAAGTCTAGGTAATTATCTGCATTATTAGTTGGAATTTGTAGGGTATGTGATTCCCCTACTTTCGGTGGCGGTGGCATGAATCCTTCAGTTTAAACCTCTTGCTGGGCCATGGCGAACTTTTGGGTTCCTGCTTCCGGCTCTTTCCTCGGTTGGTGACCGCTCGATGCACCAACAGTTTGGACTACCTCTTCAAAGGCTACCCTGGGGATTTGATCCCGCCTGTCGATAATGTTCTTCAAAGCTAGAAGAACCTGGCTCAAATCTCCTTTCATTGAGCTTACTTCACCCTTCACCTGATTAAGATCCTCTTTGAACACAACTTGAGTCTCCTCGATCTGTTCCATTGTTTTATGTTGATGGGCCCTTGTTTGATATGGGGGCCAAGGAGGTGGAGGTCTTCTTTTACCAATGACTTAACTCGAGAGATTTTTCAAAGCAAATGAGTTTTTTTATTTAAAATGACATGCGAGTGTTTTATAAATGCATGCGTGCAGATGGAGATGTATGATTATGAAATGATTCATGTTTTAAATGTCTTATTTATTAGGGTACATATTTTTATCCACTTATTATTTTATTTGGTGACTAGCTTAAAATAGATACGCCTTCGAGATAGGGAAACAAAATTCCTTTATTAAGAGTAACATAATCCAGATATTGAAAAGTATTACAAACTGAAATCAAAACTTGTTTGCATAAACATAATTAAAAAAGAGCTAAATTTCCTAAGTGTGCCTGCGTATGTATGCTCTGAAGCCATCAACCATTGCCCGACAGAGCTGTTGAAAGTCGTCAACATCCTTCGAAAGAGGAACCATCATATTCTCTGCATCTTTTAAACTTCTAGGGATGTCCTAGATGAGATTGTTGGCTAAGAAGACTAGCTTTTCATGTTTGTCTTTATAGTGCCTGTATTCCTGGTAAAGACGTGGGATTATTTTGTGGTTATCCCTCCATGCTTTGGCGATCTTGGTGTACTGCTCTTCCCAATACATCTTTTCACCCCTCATTTCTGTGTAAAGTCTCCGTTGGATAAGAAAATCCTTTTGAAGGCCCTGCAGCTCTAAACACACATGTTCATATTCTCGAGTCCTCTGAGTCAAAAGTTTCTATGCTTCTATCCTCTCAAGGCGTGCCTTGACCTCTGATTCGTGGCTGTCTTGGAGTTTGGTGGCGAGGTACTTTATTTGCTCCTCTTGATCTAAGGAAGCTTGTGTCAGACTTTGAATTTGGGCTCTCAAACTTTCCTCTAGCACCTTTTTGTCATGTGTCGCCTTTCCATACCACCTAGTTAACCTCCCGATTTCAGAAGCGGCCTCTTCTAACCTTTTGTTGTGGGAATCTAGGTTGAACGTTGCACTTAACAACCCTTCAGTTGTATGCTTTTGTTTGAGACTTTCTTTCTCAAGGTCCTTTTGACTTTTATCAATTTTCTCGTCCTTTGACTCAAGTAAAAGCTGCATCTATTTCTTTTCTTTGGTCAGGTTGAGGAGGTCGACTTCCAGTGCTTCTTTCTCTCTTTGAGCTTGCTTTAAGGCATTTTTCAGATTGTCGACTTCTTCCAAACATATAGGTGTTATCCCTGGGACCTCTGACTTGTACTCTGGATCTTTCTCGAATGGCATCTTGATAATTTGCACCCTAACTTGGACCCATTTGGTGTAGGGTTCTCTTGCTATGGCATTCTTTCTTTCAGCCTTCCTTTTGTTAACCTTATTCCAGGACCGAATAACCTTGTTGAGTAACCCTTGGTCTTCTATCCCATATTGTGGATGATAAATGGTCAGAGTTGTTCGTCCGAAGGTTTGTCTTCCAAAGGATACCCTAGCTGTCGTAGGGCTAGAGTGTTGTAGTTAATACAACCTCGCGATCCAATCAAAGGGACGTTAGGAAAATCCTAACAGCTAATAGTGATGTCACCAATATCCAACTTTCTTGCATACCATAATATTGAGTTTGCAGTGAGAGACCTTAATTTCTGTGGCCACTCACACCTGGTCAGTTCTGGGATCATATATTCTTCCTTGTAGAGATGAGTCATGAGCCAAGTATATAGAAGCAGGATACAACAATTTAGCGTACCTCTTCTTTTTTCGTACATCATATGCAAAGTGTAATAAATGTTGGCAAGCAAGGCAGGAGTAGGATCCGTATGAAAGACTTTCACTCCCTAAAATATGCTAATGGCTACAGGGTCAATATAGTCCACAGTCCGAGGAAATAAGATTACACCGAATACCAACAACCCTAAACAATCAACACAAGATTCCCACTCCTTATAATTAGAAAACTCTAGTGCCTTAGCTTCCAGGTATATTCTTTTGATTCCTTGTATCGGACCTTCTCTTCGATAATTCTGCATCAACTCAGGATAGGGGATCCCTAGGCCTTTTGCCAAAGATTTGACTTCAATAGTTTGTCCAATACCTACATAGGCCTTTTCTTTGGAGAATTTCAGGATTCTGTCAAATTCTTCCAGAGCCGGTGCTAGCTGGAAGTCTTGGAAAGTGAAACATCTCAATGGAGGGTCATAAAACTGAATTAGGGCAGAGACTGCATCCATCTGTACTTCTACTTTAGTCAAATCAAGGGTATCCCCATAAAGGCGAGTGTACATCTTCAGAGCTCTTTCGAATAATTTACCTTTTATAGTTTTGATTTCAGAAAGGTCAGGCTTGCAGGCGTTGACGCGGACAAGTTTTTTCCCTTTGGCATCCATTTTTAAGACAGTCACCAAAAATATTGATTTTGTTATCTTTTATTTTATACCATGTGAATACGACAGATAAAAGGAACAAATGATGAACATGAGATATACATGAATGCATGAATGTATAAATGTTGGACTGAGTAACGGGATTTTGTAACATGTTTTTGTGATGGATACCCCAATGAGGTAGGCCCCTTAATTTTGACCTACGGTAAGTCTACCCTCCTAAAATGTGCCTTCCTTAAGGGTGTCATGAATAACACCAGAGGGACGAGGCACAAGGGCCTCCCTTAGGTGGAGCCTCTTTACAGACTGAAACTTACGTCTCAAAGTCACGAAAGGTCTCGTCATGAAATTTTGGGTTAAGGTCGTTACAAAGAGTCATAGGTGACTTTCCAAAGTCCAACTCGTCAAAACGATATCTCTTGATAAGTATTCCTTTTTCAGAAGTTCACCGACTCTAGGCGAAGTCATCACATAAACTCGCAGGGATGATATACCCCCTAAGCTAATAGACGAACCTTCTTTTTAAGGTTTATTGGAAATATATTTTTTTTAGATAAAAACCCGCCACATAGCAAATATGTAATAATAAATAAAAAATAGACAAGAAAATATAAAATGCAATAAATAAATTAATGCAAATAAATAAACAAAAATAAAAACTCAAAAGAGACCTAAAACCTAGGGTTTAAGGAGAGTCCCCAATGAAGTCACCAGCTGTTGCGACCGGTTTTTAAATCAAAGCCGCCACTATTAGTTTTTATCCTAGGGAAGGGAATCTAACAGAAAACCCTAATTCGTGGACAAAGATTCTAGGTTACAGACTCAATTAGACGAAAGGAAGGTGTTAAGCACCTTTCGTCTACATTGTTCACAAGGATATTAAGCTCTAGGTTTAGGTTTGGGATGAACATGGTTTTAAGTTTTAATTAGCAAGACTTGCCATGATTTTTAGATCGCGTGCCTATGTATCCTCTTACGAGGAATCAGAGTCCCAATTCGTAGTTCGTATGGGTTGGTGTTTTTTAGAGGGTTTGCAAACATATTTTGAATCACTTCACGCTCAGTCAGGAGTAGTGATTGCAGAGATTTTGACTGAGGACACAGTAAGTAAAAATTAGTTTGGAACCCCAATTGCAAAAAGGACTGTTGATTAGCTTAATTTGTTCGCGAAAATAGTTTGATGTTTGGTTTGTGTTTTTTACTGTATTAATTGCAAAACGTCTTGATTAATGCATGATTAAAAAGTTAATGCAATATAAAAATATGTTCACAAGTCTTAAATAAAATAATTTATATGGGATAATGAATAATAATAATATAAAATAAAATAAAGTATTAAATAAGTAATATAAAAATATTATATCAATAATTATTATAACACTAAATAAATAATATAAAATAGGATATAGGAAAAACATAAGGAAAATAGAAAATAATTTGATTATCTAAAGGGGGGTGCAATTTTAGTTTATAAGTAAAAGCAGGGGGGTGTGAAGAGTTAGCTGGCTAAGCCAAAAACAAGCCTGGACAGGGGGGGTGTTGCTAGACTTATCTTAGTAGTTGTATCAAAGGGGGGGGGGGGGGGGGTTGAGGAGAAATTGGGCTGAGCCCAGGCGCATGTTGTGAGAAGCCTGGAAGATCGTGTGCTACCGCAGTGTATCGCCTTAGGGTGAGGCTTGGCCTTATGGACGCTTGATTGAGATTGGATGGATGAGATTTAAGGTGCACATTAGTTATTATAGGCGCGACTTATTGGATTAAATTGAAGACTATCATTAACGTTTAACAATCAGTTTCATCGTTCATTATCTTCACTCCACTTACAGTAACCCTTTCTCCTCTCCCTCGCGCTACTACCCAACCCTACTCCTTCTCAACCCTAGACTACTGGCGGTGGTGGTACGAAGCCAACCCAGATCAAATAACCCCAAACCCCAAAACAAACCCAAAACAAAAGCAAAGAAAGCTAAGGGTTTACCCACTCTGTGATCGTCTTGTGCGAATTTCTCTGAGCTTTTACTATCTGGGTCTGACCTCTTCTTTTGTTCGTCTGTTTTGCAGATTTGGAAACTCTAATCACTTTTGTTTTGGATTTTCAATAGCAAAGGGATTCTCGATCCTTGGGCTCTCTGTCTTCGCTCTTTTTTCTGTAAAACCATAAACCTCCCTTCTTTTCTGTATTCTGTCTGTATATATAGTGTTAGGAAGTTTTTGCCATTAGAAATTTTGGAATTAGAGATCAATTAGGGTTGAATTTCGCTGTAATTGATTTAGTATCTTGGCTCTGAAATGGATTTGATTCTGTAGACATTTTTCCAGATTCTGTTTAGCTTTTTTAGATCTGTAACTTGTATTGAGATTCATTTCCTGTAATATTTGGATTTCCTCTGTAATATTTTGTCTTGAAATGTAAAAGAAAGATATGATTCTTATGAAATTTGACTGGATTTGTAATAATGATTTTGTTAATTTTGCATCTTTGATTGAACGTATTTTTTAGATTTAATCTGTTGTTATTGAAGATTGAGATTTTATTTGCAGCAAAATCATGTTTCAAGATTTGATTTCCATTTGCTTTAATTCTTACAGTAACTGTTAATAACATAAACCCTACGCTAATTCTGCAAATTTGAACATTAATGGTTATTGATAAAATCTTCGTTTTTGGTTCTAATTTGGGCCTGCATTATTATACTGTTTTGGTCCATCTTTGTCTAGAAATGGGCCTAACAAAAAGTTCAGTAACATTTTTGGCACAGACTGGGCATTGGTAGATTAGATCAAAACTCATAACACAACCCTCTTAGTAGATAGTATAAAAATAATTATCAATGTAATACCTTTTGACCAATGAAAAAATAAAGACGTTTATTAGCAATAGCGGTGAAAAATATATCACGTTCCTTTAATAAAAACATATATAATGTTTATTTATTTTTATTAAAATAATAACAAAGTTTTTTAATAATAATATTTTTTCCTAAAAACAAAACAACAACCAACATTAAATGGGCTGCTAAGCCTTAATGGGCTTTGTGGTTTGTAAACACACCCCATTTGTTGTTCCAACCTTAAAATAAATGGGCCAAACGATTCTAATGGATTCTTAGGTTGCAACTTCACCCCCTTTCTTTTATTAAAACAATAATACTTACATGAGCCTTAGTTATTGATGCATCCCCCTATTTGTTGTTTAACCCCACATAAAATTTAAAATAGCTTAACTATCTTTAATTTTCACCCCCATAGTTGAATAAAGATGGGCCATCAGATACTGATGTACCATCCTTAATTAAATTTTTCTTATATTTCAATCTCGAAGAGTGGAATTATCATGGTAGGACAAATTTGGGGTACGACACATTCATCATTCCACTTTACCACTTGATCTTTCTTCAGGAGCTTGAAGATTGGCTCAAAAGTAGTAGTCAGATGTGAAATGAACCTGGTGATATAATTTAGGCGTCCCAAGAAACCTCTATCCTCTTTCTCGGTATGGGGAGCCGATATCTCTTATATGGGTTTTACCTTTGCAGGGTCTACCTGAATACCTTTGTCACTGACTATGAACCCCAAAAGCTTACCAGACCTTACCCCAAAGGTGAACTTGTTCGGATTCAGCCTCAACTTGTATGTCCTCAACCTGTCAAACAACTTTTGTAGATGGTCAAGGTGCTCCTCCTCGGTTTGGGATCTGGCTATCATGTCATCAACATAAACCTTTATCTCATGGTGGATCATGTCGTGGAACAGAGCGACCATGGATCGCTGATAAGTTGCCCCAACATTCTTCAACCTAAAAGGCATGACCTTGTAACAGAAGGTGCCCTAATACGTGACAAATGTTGTCTTCTCCATGTATTCAGGAGCCATCTTGATCTGGTTGTAGCCAGAGAAACCATCCATGAAGGAGAAAATTTTGTGTTGCACGGTGTTGTCAACCAGAACATCAATGTGGGGAAGCGGGAAGTCATCCTTGGGGCTTGCCTTGTTTAGGTCTCTGTAGTCCACACACATCTGTACCTTACCGTCCTTCTTAGGTACCGGGACAACGTTAGCAACCCACTACGGATAGGTGGTGACAACTAAGAATCCAGTGTTGAACTGTTTCATGACCTCTGCCTTGATCTTCTCTGACATTTCAGGGTGCATGCGTCAGACCTTCTGTTTGACCAAAGGACAATCTTCTTTAGTCGGCAGACGATGTACCATAATATCAGTGTCTAAACCAGGCATGTCTTCATATGACTAGGAGAAGATCTCGATATAGTCGTGTAACATCTATATCAACTACTGTTTGACAATAGTCTCCATACTTGTACCGATCTTGACTTCTTTTCTATCTATATCCATGCCCAAGTTTATCGTCTCAACTGGCTCTTCGTGAGGCTGTATAGCCCTCTCTTCCTGCTGTAACAGTCTAGCAAGTTCTCCAGGAACCTCAGAATCGTCCTCACCTTCATCCTCGGCTTGGTTGATCGGATTTTCGAAGTTATAATTGCAATAGCAGAACTATTATCAATGGGATCAAGAGTGGATATGGATTGTTGAATAAAATAAATTGGTATAAAATCTATGGCCGTCCAGTTACTCGGTCCACCGTTGGTAGTCGGGTAGATCCAGCTTTCGATATCAGAATCTTCCTCATTGTATTCAATAGCGTTAACCCCACGATTGTTGATGTGTAGGGGAGGTCCTCCAGCACGAGCACGTCGCACAACCCTTTGAGCTCTTTCTTTACTGCTTCTCTGGCATCCTTGAGAGAAGCCATCTTCAGAGGAGGTTTGGTGCTGGTGGTAGTTTCGGTTGACGCCAAAATCTGGGGAACCTCTTCAAAGTTTTGACAAGGAGTCTCTATGAATTCCCCGTCCATCTCCACATACCTGAAGGAGTTCAGGTGGCTCACCGTATACTCCTCTTCACCTTGTATAGTGACAATCTTCCCCTTCACCGGATATTTCAGCATTTGGTGTAGTGTAGAAGTAACAGCCCCAGCTTCATGGATCCAAGGACAACCCAACAAACAAGAGTATGATGGCCTGATGTCCATCACGTAGAAGGTGAATACAAAGGTCTAAGATCCCACTTTGACAGGGATGTCCACCTCCCCATGCACCATTCTCTTCGACCCGTCAAAAGCTCTCACCATAATGTTACTGAGCTTTAGGGTCAAGCGTTTGCAATCTAGCCAATCGAGAGCCTTCTTAGGAAAAACATTCAGTGAAGATCCAATGTCCACTAGCACATGAGCCATAGTAGTGCCCCTGCATTCGATCGAGACATGCAGAGCATCATTATGCTTCCTCCCCTTTGGTGTCAAGTCGACATCTGAAATACCCAACCCATTATCAGCAATCAGACTGGCCACACAGTCTTTGAATTGATCAGCGGAGGTTTATTGCAGCACATGCGCAATCTTGAGGAATGCAATCAAAGCCTTTGCATGGGCCTCAGAACATAACAACAGAGACAACATCGATATCTTCAAAGGGGTCTTCCCCAGCTGTTCGACCACATTGTAGTCCCTCCTCTTGATTATTTTTAAGATTTCCTCTATTTCTTGCTTAGAGGATTCCACAACAATTTTTCTAGGTGCCTCCGTCTGGGAAGGCTCACCTATAACTTCTTTGCCCCGAGTCCTAGATGGCTCATCAGCAGGGGTAACAACTGGAGTAAGAACAGGAGTAGTAACAAAAGTACCGGTTGGAACAACATACGGAATAACAACAGGCTTAGTGACAGTCTTCGGGGAGATCTCGGGAGAGAAAACCATTCCACTCAGGGTAACCTTGCTGGTCCCGACAATATTACTGATATCGGGATCAGCCTCTTCGATCTTCAAATCTTGTTTGATGCCATGGTAGTAAACGTCAACACCGTAATTCCAAGGGACAGCTTTGTCCGAGGTGTACGGTACGGGACCAGGAAAAGTGATTATTAACGGGGCGATTCTTGGAGCAGGTGTAGTCCTAGCAGTTCTTTTAGAGGAGACCTTGGAAGGATTGGCGTAAATGGTTATAATGGCAATATCTTCACACGGAATAGTCGAAATCAAATTCTTTTCAAACAAAATATCTCTACTGTCCATTAGGCGTTGAACACATGCTTTCAGCAAATAGCAACCAGAGGGTAGAGATGAACACATATGGCAACCTTCACCACAACCCGAAAATAAATCGGCCAACAACAAATTCTTCTTGACCGTAATGAGAGGAGTGGAAACTTCATTAATAGAGGTAACAAATAGATCAATATCAATGGCATTAACTCCACGGTTATGCTTGGGCATGGGAGCAGTTATGACATTATGCTTCTCCAGAGCATCAAACTCAATCTCCTTGGCTTCAATTAGATCTTGTACCTTATTTCTCAGAGCCCAGCAGTCATTTGTATTGTGGCCTAGACGCTTAGAATGGTAATCACACCGAGCGTTTGGATTATACTGAGGAGATGTGGTGTTAGGATTCTTGGGAGCCTCCTTCAAGGTTGCCAAGTTGGATCTTAGCAGATGGGGTAAGACCTCAGTCAATGTCATATTAATCTGGGTAAACTGACTTTGCGGTCTTTCTACCATTTTCTGATTGTTTCGTTGTGGGGTAGCCGCAGGCCTAGGTATCATTACAACACCTACCGTTGGACGACGTTCAGCTTTGCTCTGACCTCTTAGGCTATAAATGGCCCTGACCTCTTTCTTACTCGTGAAGGGCTTCTTCATTGAACTTGACAAGGTATCTTTCTGTATTTTGCAACTCTGGATCCCATCCTCTACCCTTTCTTTGGTTAATATCAGCTCAGTGAAATCAGTTGAGGAGCTACCAATCAGGTGATTGAAGAATGGACCAGACAGCGTCCCAAGAAACATGTCAACCAACTCTCTATCAGACAAAGGGGGTTGGACTCTCCCTGCCAGATCTCTCCACTTCTGCGCATAGTCCTTAAAGCCTTCACCTGCACCCATAGACATACTCTGAAGTTGAGTACGAGTAGGGGAAAGGTCAGCATTGTATTGATACTGCTTATAAAAAGCAGCAGCCAAATCCTCCCAGTTACAGACATTTGTTCCCTCCAGTTGATAGAACCATTCAAGCTGAGTCCCACACAGACTGTCTTGAAAGAAATGGACCCACAAGTTCCTATCAGCAGTGTGAGGCTGAATCTTCCTCACATAGGAACAGAGATGAAGCTTGGGACAAGACACCCCATCATACTTCACAAAATTCGGAGCTTTAAACTTATGTGGGTTGACTACCCCATACACCAAACCTAGCTCTTCAAAATCCAGCCCTGGTATTCTCTGGATCTCCATAGCATTCATTCGATCCTCTAACTGCCTGTATCTATCCTCAGTGGGAGGATACTACTCATCGTTGTAGTCTGTGTCATTATCAGAAACTTCAGGGCTAGGGTCCTCCTCCCTTGTCTCTCTCTCTCTCTTGATTCTCCCCTTCTTTGGAAGAGGAGGTCAGATCAACTGGTTGCTTTAGGAGTCCCATGAACCTTCTGCCCAGATTCAGAACCCTAGAGGTCTTCTTCTTCTTCTTCTTCTTCTTCTTCTTCTCCTTCAGGATAAGGGCCTTCAAATCTTCCCTCCCTTTTGCCAAAGCTACGAACATTTGTTGAAATTGGGCATTTTGCGCCTGGAGATCTTTGATACTTTGTTCAGAAGACATTATTGCTGAAATAAACAACGAAGAAGATGAGAAACCTGTAATGGTACCTGTTTATGCAATGTCATGGATGGTATGTGTATGCAATGACTTCAAGGACTCTTAAAGGCTCAAATTTGTTTAACCAAAAGAAACACACGTTAATTGTATTAATAAGTTCGGGTTGTTACAAATAGTGCCTTTTAGGCTTACAATTAAACAAAACAAAACTTAAAGAAAAAAGAAAATTAGGTTTCCCAGGAGCACATCCTCTTTATTGAAATGTAGGCGTTTATATTCTTCTCTTCATGAAGTAACCTAGTGAGTTCCAGGACCTTCTTCTCTCTGGCATAAAATTAAGTTTCGAACGTATCCCGCTCCTCTTTAAGTTGAACCCAAGATTTTTGTAACTCCTCATGATCAGTTGCCATGTCAGAATGAAGAATAAGAGAAGGAGTATCTCCTTCAACAACCGATTCCATAATCATAGGTAGGATGGCGGGGTAAGGAATCATAAGACTTCGGGCATGGGCTTGTACCCATCTAAGATAAGGTTCAAGAGGGATGGAATTCTTGTGCCCTAGTGTCTTGCTATCAACTTTATGTACCATGTCCCAAGCTCGCATGAACCTTTTACGGTAACCCTGAGCATCATTCTCATAGTCGAAGGTAATTCCTTGGATAAGTGTGTCATGAGGGCAATCCCTTCTTGCATAACCAAACTGTCGCAGTGCGAAATAAGGATTATAAGTGATTCATCCCCTAATGCCTAAGAGAGGGACATTTGGAAATTCACCATAGTGATCGATGATGGTAACATCTTCCGAAGATCGTGAACACCAATGAATGTCTGAATGGGTAAGGGACATCAACCTATGAGACCATTTCATACCCTGCTCATTCTTCAAAATAGAAATGGGTAGGTGCAAAATAAACCACCTAGCTAATAGAGGGGTGCAACACAGGAGGCCCCCCTTCTCTTTAGAGTGAGGGCATGCAGAGAGTGTAGAATATCCCCCAGTAATGTAGGCACTAGATAATGAGACAGAAAAACCTTAATCGTATTCACATCTATGAGTTGGTCTGCGTAAGGGAATAGTACCATCCCGTAGATGAGGAGTGCCAATACCTCTTAAAAAGCTCGTAAATCCAGGGTATCCCAAAAACAATGAGCTTTCTCGAATAGAAATTTAACCGGGATTCCTTGGACACTTCCCCTAGTTTCCTAATTTGTCAGTACATCGGACCGTTGTAAGGAAAGAGCTCGAGCAATCTCTTCAGGCTTTGGATGTCTTTCTGTACTGTTGAAAGGTAACTGATCAAGAATAGGTACCCCCAATAACCGAGAAAATTCCTCCATAGTAGGCACTAGCTGGTAATCCAGGAAGGTGAAGCAGTGGTGCAAAGGATCAAAGAACTGAAATAACACTTTTAACAATTCTTCATCAGGTTTTGAAAGTGACCAAGTTGAGCAGCCGACCATGTTTTTCAGTGAAGGAAGAGCTTTCAGAAATCCTTAATGCCAAGTCCTTTAGTTGGGGAGGTACTTTCACAAGGTTAATCTAGATCGTGTTCCTGCAGGCGGATGCCATGTCCTAGAAACAAAGAAAAGATGAGCCCTAGAAAATCCTTGAAATGGTTAGTATGATATGCCATGCTTATGATGTCATGATTATGCTAAGAAATCATATGTATAGCAAGCAACAAATAAGTCACACCAAGTTCTTATATTTAAGTCCTGCATGAGTTTTAAGGTCATACCCTCTTGAAGCTGGATTGGTTCAACCTGTCCTATAAATAGTAACCGGGTTCTAAGGGGTCTCAATATCACCGATCTTTCCCCTAAGCTTCGTTCAATATGCGATTGACTCTCAACCAAACAAAGCTCAAGGGTAAAACCTCAATGAGTATAACATTGAGTATCCGTCGACCTTGGGAATACACCAAAGTCGGCCATATCGCTACGTCCTACTGACGAAGTTGTGAAATTAAAGGTTCTAAGGTCATTTGATGCTTTATGACACCACACAACGGCCCCATATTCTCCTTGATTGACTCAAGGTATATCGGTACCAACCAAAGCATCGCATCAATGTAGCTACTGCTTCAATCGTGTCGGTATACCCCACATAATTCCCTCACAGTTTATTGCTACTTACCTAAAAGGTGTTCCCAGATCTGGGTGTAGGATCTTCAATAATACCCAAACAAAACCCTTGAATATAAAGCAGGCAAAGCAAAACAAGAAAGCAATTTTAAAATGAATTAGATCCTAAGGTATACCCTACTTATTTAAGTCCCCAGCAGAGTCGCCAGTTCTGTGATACGGTGGTAGAACCGATTGTTTAATACTGGTTTGCGTTTTTTGTCCGCAAATATCGCGGTAAGCAAGAGTCGCCACCGAATTTTATTTCATCCAACAAAGGAAAAGGAAAAAAGAATAGAAAAAACCTTTTTCGAGATGTTTCTGAGTACGGGGGGTAGATTATAGAAAGGGAAGGTGTTATCACCCTTTCTATCCATGGTTTTCCACAGGCTCTTAGGTACTTGCTCATTTTAAAATTGCTTGTGTGTGTTTTGAAAAGTTTTTGTTTAACTTCGTGGTAACCCTTGTATCTGTCCTTAAGAGTGTGCCGGAGTTGTTTTTGAAAACTGTTTTGAAAGTGTTTGTGAAAAGTTTTTGTTGTTTTTGAGAAAGTACTTAAGATTTTCTACCTACTCGAAAAAGACTGTTCGCTCTCGTTTCCTTTTGACAATGCTATCCTACTATTAAGGAGTAGGTAGCCCCATCGTTGGAGTTTTAAGGGACATTCGAAGGGACAAGTATGGTCACAAAAGCAATGGTTAGGAAGCCTTAGTAGTTACCCTAGAGTCTTAAAGATCTTTCCAAGGCAACATTCGAGTGGGTCATTTTTTATCTTTTGGACTGGAGGGCGACCACTAAAATTCTCTATGCTTCATGACCGTTTACCGAAGGCAACCGGAGTGGGGAAAACCCTAGGAGTGAGCATGTGCAAGTGTGCTTTTTTCATTTAATTATCTTTTCAGAATTAGGGTTATCTACTTTTTAATCGTTGATTTATATTTCACATACAATCCTATTATCCATGCATCTATGCAGTTTTATAGTTGCGAAAATTAAAAAGTGCGAGAAATTAAAGTCCTAACTATTACAAGGCCTCGGGGAAGGTGTTACATAACCAAAACTTGGGGAATGAAAACAGTAAATAGGGAATGACAGTTGTTGTACCCCAAAATTTGCCCTCGTATTTTTCCACAAGAAATCACAGCTTCGGGCTTTTCCTGATTTTTCAGATTGGCGTAAGAATCAGTCAAACAGACTTTTTCTTATCAGTCTATTCAGTTAGGGTTTCCATTAACTTCTGAAGCAGTTCAGGCATATTGTTAAGGTTTGGTTGAGTTGGCTCAGGTTTTGATCAGGCGGACGCTTCTTTGACATTTAACCAAGAATCAGGGTTTTTGTGTGCGCATTCTCATAAAGGATTAATTCTACAGTTCTTTTCAATTTACTATGAGATTTGGATTGAGGCATTTGAATCAAGAACTTGCAGTATTTTGTTTAATCAGTAAAGGCTAAGGCGTTTGATTTGAGATGAGATAAAAGCTGAGGTACTTAAATTGAGAATCTGCAGTGTTTGATTTAATCAGTAAAAAGATAAGTATCTGGATGTTGGTTTGATTAACTATGCATTGTTTAATTGGAGCGCCAGGTTTATTACTGATTCATGCTAAATGGCAAGACCACAATGTTTATTAATTATTTTTCTAAGTCAGAATAATTGGATACTTCCAGTTATTTTAATTTAAGAAATTCAAATAATTAAACGGACAGTAAATTGAAAGAGGAATTAACTGATCAAAAAAGGATGTTTATTCATTTTGAATTGTTTGTTACAGATATTATTTAAATACTGTAAATTTATTTACAGTTATTTACATTAATATTATTACAAATAATTTAAATTGAAATAAAACTATGTCCTAGATTTCCTAAATCTCCATCTTCTACTGCTACTCCTCTTTTGCTCCATTGACTTTTATCTGCAAAAACAAGAAACGAAAGAAAAGTCAAAATCAGGTGAAACGATAAAAAGCAGACAGATAAAAAAGGACTCATCATCAAAAGTAACTGGCCGGAATCAGTTTCCCCTCTCTGCAAATCACAAGATTGCTCTTGGTTCACAAAGAGGGATAGAATGTCTTGCAAAAATGTGAAATGCACAAATTCAAATTTTCAAACATACTGCATTGTCAACAAGCTGCATAATCAAAAAGGCAAACTGAATAGCAAACTAAACTGTCCATAATTGCAAAGCATGCCTAACCAAAGTCCAAACTGGACAGCAAGTTGTCAAAGCAACTGTCCAAAACATCAACAAGTACAAAAGGCTACCCAAAAGCTGTCAAGAAGTACAAAGAAGCCGAAAAACTGGAAAAAAAGAGATACGAGATATGCAGAGTAAACCAACTAGTGCAAGCAATGTTCAAATGCATCATTTCCCAAGCCATTCCTTTTTCAGAAATAGTACAAATAAGCAATATAAAATGCTTAAAACTGTAGAGAGAGAGAGAGAAGAGAAAAAGAAAAGGAGGCTTACAGGCTTTAGGCTTGAGGAATATAAAAACAAAAACTGTAATAGAACAGTAGAGAGGCAGAAAACACATAACCAAAAAAATATCACAAAGCAAAATACCAAAAAAACTGTATCAAGAAGACAACCTGCCTTCAACACAAACAAAAACAACATAACCTCCCAAACCTGTATTCCAAAAACAATTCAGAACATCAAACTGTCCAAGCTCATACCAGAAGCCTTAAACTTGCTCCAAGCAAGCCTGAAAGCCAAAAAGCCTTCACCTGCTAACATGTCAAACAACCTTAGCCTGAGGCCTGTATCAAGCCTTTCAAAACTAAACCAGCATAAACCAGTTCACTACAAACTGTGACATAAACGACAAACCTATATACAAGCCATAGCCTTAACTACATCAAAATCATGTCAAAGACTATAAGCCTGAAGCCTGAACTAGAAGCTCTCAACCTATGACCTCAAGCCCAAAAAGCCATCCAAACTGATACAAATCTATACCAGAAAACATAAGCCAGCCTGTTGAACCACAAACCATACCAACCTGTGTCCAAGCCTAACTTGCCTACAAACCTGCTTAAGCCATACAAGCTTACAAGCCTCATAAACCAAAAGAGCAAGCAAGCACTCAAGCTCTCAGAACATCAAAGAGTTCATCACTGAGCAAATCAACCACAAAAATACGTCCAAAAGTCAAAATCATAAAGCCCTCAGAGTTGGGCTCATCATAGGGTTCAACTAGCAATCAGAAGCAAGTGTTTCAGAAGCAAGTGTTTCAGGGTCAAGCATACAAAGCAATACTCAGCATATCAGAAATCAGCATATCAAGCATACAAGCTTGCAAACATACGGGGCAAAGAGGCAGGAGAAGAAAAGAAGTGATTAAAGCAAGGTTTTCAGGCATTTCATCATCAAACCAAAAAGTAAGACAACAGAGTACCAGGTTTTCCAGCAAGAGTAACTCTCAGCATCACTATCTCTTCGCCCTTGGCCGCCTGAAGCACCTCTGGTCCGCCTCCTCCTCCGTCTCCAAAGGTAGTATCCCTCATTTTTTTTCCATTCACGCACCTCAAACGATGATAACACACAGAATCAGAACAAAGTAAAACATTCAAAATGGAAATCAATAAAAGCTTGAAACCCTAAATGCGTTAAATACAGAAACTGTCACCTTACAATATCGCTTCGTTGGACCAAGGAGGGAAGAATGGACGAATGGTGATGCTTGGTGGCCCTGGGCGAAGTATGTCATTCAGAATCCATGGCTTGAGAAAGAATGAAGGAAATGAAGCGAAGACGAAGAAGAGCGCCGCTCTGTAAAACTCACAAACCCTTTTCCAAATGAACAAACAATTGCAACCCTAAAACGCTGTGAAACCCTTGGGCCTTGCCCCATCCTAATCAGCCTAAGCCCAACAAATCTGGATGCACCCCCCCTCTTTTGTTTCAACCAACATGTTTCATTTGGGCCATGAATTACCCTTGGCCCATTTAATTCTTTTTAAACTAACTCACACTAATGTTTTTGTTTAAATAAAGAGAATGATACAATTAAAATTCCTTTTTTTAAAATGTCTATTAATACTTTTTTTAGGAGTATATAGAAATAAGATCTTTTTTCTAACTTAAATAATATTCTTTTTTTTAAAAATTCTTATTTAATACCCTTTTGTACATAAACCAAAAATGTATAAATGATAATTTTCTCTAAAAGCTTAAAACATTTTCTTTTTCTTTTCTTAAAAATCTCTTCTTTGTACATAAAAAAAATACTAGCATAAAAACCTAAAAGCATTAATACATAAAATATTAATTTTTCTTAAAACATTTCTTTTTCTTTTAATTAAAACTTTGTACATAAAAATACTAATTAAAATACATTAACATTAATACATAAAAATTATAATTAAACTTAAAACATTTCTTTTTTCTTTTCTTAAAACCTTTGTTTTGCACATATTCAACAAAATACGAAAAGAATAAATAAATAATACTTAATTTTGCCTTAAGTAAACATCTTTCACACTTGTAAATAATTACATGCACTTACACTTTTAACAACTTGTAAATAAATCATACACTTACACAAATACATTGATACATTTACATTGTTTTTATTCTTGTATATTTGATACATATTACATTTGAGATTGCAATTCGATTTGGTTGTAAATTTATTTGGACACTACTCTCCTAATAAGTCTCATCCCCATTTGTAAATATTTGTACCCCCACCCCCGGATACTTATTTGTAATAGCGTAGACTTTAAATTCCCGCAATTTATCGCTTTCAATTATACCATGTATAGACCTAGGGTTTGTATGTACATAAAATCAAACGCTAGATAACCTAATACAAAGACAAATACATGAAATCAATACACAATCACACTTACACCCCTAGGGTAATCCCGCTTGTTGCCTTCCAAAATGGGCCATGTTGCATGTTGGGTGTCTTTGGCAAAACAAAACAATTCAAATGATCATAGTCCCTCGATGATGCTTTCGAAAGTTGCCTAAAAATGATCAAGTCCCTTGAAGGAAAAATTGCCAAAGACACTTGGCACCATTGCAATCATGGTCTAAACGATGACCCGCGCCCGTCTCGTTAACATCCTAACACAAGATTGTCCACCAAATACAATGGTGGAACAAAATTGTTAAAAGGGTTAAAACATAGGAAAAATCTTTGAGTAAATTTAGGGGTAGACAACTCTTAGTTACTTGATCAAACTTGCAAAACACACTTGCCTACTTTTCAAAATCCACTCCACAAACACTTTCAAAACAAAACTTCCAAAAACATTGAAAACTTTTCAAAAGACAAATACACCTTTGTATACATTCACACATGAATCATTACAAAGGTTGCCACAACAATGGCCTCTTTTCAAAACATTTTCAAACCCACACACAAAGCACCATTTCAAACAATTGAAAACACAAGGCAAGTGATCTAAGCAAGTAACTAAGAGCCCATGGATAACCATGGATAGAAAGGGTGCTAATACCTTCCCTTTCTATAATCTACCCCCTGAACCCAAGAAAACATCTCAAAGGTTTTTGCTGTGCTTTTTAACCTTTCCTTAGGATAAAATAAAAAGTCGGTGGCGACTTTTGCTCAACCGAAACATTTGTGAAAACAAACGCAAAACCCAAGTCAGTTCTCCCACCGTATCACAGAACTGGCGACTCTGCTGGGGATACATTTAAAAGTGGGGTTACCTTAGGATTTAGATCACATTTATTTTCAATTGCTTGCTTTGTTTGCTTTTATATTTATGGGGTTTGCATCAGAGTTTCATAGATCCTAACCCGGATCTGGGGAAAATCCTTTAGGTAGCATAAGCTGTGAGGGACCTGTCCGGCGTAAACCGACACGGGTGAAGCAGTGGCTACGTTGGTGTGACACCTTGGTCTGTACTAATATCCCTTGTGTTGCAACAAGGAGAATATGGGTCTTCTGAGGAGTCATTAAGCACCAACCGACCTTAGACCCCTAAACTGACCCAACTTGGCCATAGAACGGTAGCAGTATGCTACACTCATTGAGGCTAAAATCTCGCGATGGTTCTGGCCGCAAGAAAAGATTGCGATGCTGGATTTATGACCGATTGAGGGTAGTCAGTGATATTGAGATCCTCTAGAACCCGGTTACTTTTGATAGGACAGGTCTTAACCAACGAAACTTCAAGAGGGTACTTACCTACAAACCCCATGCACGCCTAAACCTAAGGACTTATTTGCTTTGTGTGAATATGATTACCTGTATATACACTCACTTTCCTTTTGCATACATGTACATAACATCATAACATCATACCATAGCATTTTCACTAATCATTTCAAGGATCTCGAGGGTTCTTTTGATGCAGGGTTACGTTGAACCAAACGTCTACCAAAAGGCAAGAGGTTTTCTCCTCTAAACAAATGCCAATCAAAGATCAAGTACAACAACTTGAATCAGGGGCTATGACCCACTTGACATGGTGAGCTTGATTCTCGTGGAAAGACATCCACCGGTGCAAAGTTCTCCGATCCAAGAGCAAAGTTCAACCTCTAACATTCTCTTGTGTTTACCCCAAGAGATCCTTGAAAGCATGCATCCACATATCATGCATTGCATCATGACAGTTTTTTTTCCTTTTTCAGGTTTCCTTAATCTCATACTGTTTATTTCAGTAAGAGATGGCTCTAGAGAGGACTGTCAAGGATATCCAGGACCAGACTGCTCAGCTGCAGGAAATGTTCTTGAACCTGTCCTTGGGGCAAGAAGAAGTGAAAGCTCTCCTCACAAAGGGCTTGGTCCAGGAGACTTCAAACAATGCCAGGAGTGATCAGTTGGAAGCACTGCAGTCTGAGCTGACAACAATGAGGATCCAAATGACGGGGCAACTGGTGGGCCAAATGGCTCTCATCCAGGACTTGGCTCAAAGACAAGAGGAACTCAGAGTTCTCGTCAACCAACTGCTTCGGGACAACCAACTGGGGCAAACATCCGAGGTTGAAGAGAAAGTCACCACTCGAGAAGACAAGAGGAAGTCTCCTCTACTTGCTTCAGGGTCACAAGCCCATCAACAACCTCGCCGGCATCAACGGGGTAATCAGCGTAAGCAAGATACGTCGGGAAGACAGTTCACTGAGACTGACATACCGTCATCTCTAATACTGGAACATTTGTTGGAGGTCAATCTGACTGCTTTGAGGGATCCTATCCGGAAGCCCAATACCTCCGCTCCTAACTATCATCCCGATGCATTTTGTGTATACCACTCCTACAGCCCGGGACATGACACCGACGACTGTTGGGCCTTGAAGAACAAGATTCAAGATCTGATTGACATTGGAGTACTGAGGTTCATGCCAGACAGCGAGATGAAAATCTTCCGTTAGGGATTTCTCCACCTGAAGTGACAAAGCTCAAACTGAGATACTTTTGCTTCATTTGAATTTTCAAAGTTGTAATTTCTTTTGTTATTCAAACAATTAACTGTTAATGTCAAACTATGTTTCATTAATGCATTGCATATGTTTGTCTTGAATTCATCCATTCGTTTTCACTACTCTTATGCTTTCTTTATGATATTTAACTCTTGATAAAAAGCTGCAAGCCTTTAGAGGGAGGATGACGAAACAATACCATAATCTCATACAGTATGCTTTTGAACAGACCTTGCTGATGATGTACAGGCATTTCTTTCAATTCCCAAACACTGGAGTTATAAGGAAGATAATCCCTAGTCAACCCCTTCGAGCCAAAGAAGTAGGAGTTTTCTGTTCTAAACAATCAAAACCTTTGATATAAACCTGGGGCAGGGTAGTCTCTCAATTAATACAAAAAAGTGCACATTGAAGTCGCAAACTCTCAGTTCGTAACACAACGAATGACAAGAAAAACATTCCTCTGGAATCAAAAGACAAGGGTGGTTCCCTATCACATAGGCAGTCAATCTCTCAAAAAAAGAAAAGCCCACTGAGCCAAAACCTGTAAAGGAGGCTTAAGAAAGCTGGGGCATCCCGCTGACTGTGATCTCGAAAACAGAGACAGTCAGGCAAAAGTTAGGGATGACAAATCAAAATCAAAATAAAGAGGTCATTACAAATCCTCAACAACATGAAAAATGTTGCAAAAGAAAAAGGAGATGATGACTGCCTCCCAATTTCAATTGGTGAACCATCACCCAAAATTCGTTCCAAACTCGAATAGAGTGCAACGCACAATTAACTGAGCTTAGGGTTGAAGAACATCACGAAGAGCGGGTGGGTACAAATATACTTTGAGCCTTTATCCTTTGTTTCTTAAACCGTGAACCAAGCCACGTTACAACCCTTCAAAAGTCCTAATTGAAGCATGGGTTAGTTCGAAAGCTTACTATTACAAAAGGTATCCTGACTCCTGTAAGGCTTTGCTCTAAAATCTTATGTTGATTTTGTCTTATGAAAAGTTTTCTGCTAAAAAACACATTTTTTAAAACTTCGAGACAAACATAAACTTTGCATTGTTTGAATATCACTGTTCGCATTTGGCTATTTGTTTGACAGCGAAGAAATTCATACAGCAAATGTTCGGAGGAACAAAAACTCTCTCAGTAAGTAAAATCACTTCAAAAGGATGACACTTCCAACGACGAGTCTCCTATCAACAAGGGGCATGACATGTCGCCATCCAATTAACCTGGGGCAGTCCAGTCAAGGTTTCAATAGATCTTTTGAAGTTCAGTTAACCTGGGGCAGTCCAGTCAAGATTTCAATAAATCTCACAAAAGTTCAGTGAACTTGGGGCAAGTCTCCTTCATCACCACTTGGGGCATCCGAATGTCAAAAGTGTTCAACAATTCCTTCATCACCTGTTGGAAGATACGGTCCAGATATGCTCCAGACACAGTTGCCATTCTGTCACCTTTCTTAAGTTCCAGATCAACACCTGTAACAAGCCAGGAAAATATCTGTGGACGACTGATTGTGGATTAACACCTGTAACAAGCAAGGAAATTATCTACATGAAGAGATTGAAGATCAACACCTGTAACAAGCCAGGAAAACTATCTTTCTTTCTCAGGTCAGAGATCAACACCTGAAACAAGCCAGGACATTATCTCCTCGACCAACATTTCTTAAGTTCCAGATCAACACCTGTAACAAGCCAGGAAAATAACTGTGGACGACTGATTGTTGATTAACACCTGTAATAAGCCAGGAAATTATCTACATGAAGAGATTAGAGATCAACACCTGTAAAAAGCCAGGGAACTATCTTTCTTTCTCAGGTCAGAGATCAACACCTGAAAAAAGCCAGGACAGTATCTCCTCGACCAACCTTTCTTAAGTTCCAGATCAACACCTGTAACAAGCCAGGAAAATATCTGTGGACGACTGATTGTGGATTAACACCTGTAACAAGCCAGGAAATCATCTACATGAAGAGATTAGAGATCAACACCTGTAACAAGCCAGGGAACCATCTTTCTTTCTCAGGTCAGAGATCAACACCTGAAACAAGCCAGGACAGTATCTCCTTGACCAACCTGATCAATACCTGCAACGATCAAAAGATTCTCGACTTCCTCAGCCAGAGAGCCTTCCAGAAGCTAACTCCCCTCAGAGTCAAGTTTCAAAATCCCCAGTGGAGCCAAAACTGTCAATCCCCAGCGGAGCTAAAACTTCCAACTATCAATCCCCAAGAAGAGTGAAGACTCTCATTCTCAGCACCTCATAGGATATTCGAATATTC
The DNA here is from genome assembly GCA_948472305.1 of Vicia faba. Lineage (NCBI taxonomy): Eukaryota > Viridiplantae > Streptophyta > Magnoliopsida > Fabales > Fabaceae > Vicia > Vicia faba. The sequence continues at coordinate 166,915,537 of OX451735.1, forward strand.
TCCAGTGAAGATCTTCTCAAGACAAGAATCCCAAGTATATTGGCATACAACCCAAGCTCCAGATTCCCCAACAGCGGTCCCAGGATTTCTCACTTTCAACAATCAAAAGATTCTTGCCCTCCCCTACAGCAGTCAAGGATTCACTTTCCCCAACAACAGTCAAGTTTCTTTTATCCCCAGCGGAGTTCATCAAATTCCCCAACATAACTTATCAGTGGAATCCCCAACGGAGTTCTCATCAAAACCTCAGTGAAGTATCTCTTCCCACAGAGTAATTCCCCGCAGAGTAATCTCTCCAACAAGTTTATTCCCCAACAGAGTCATCTTCTCCTACCGGTTTATTCTTGCAACCATCATCCCCAGCGGAAGCAAAGAACTCTACTCTTCAACGGCAGCCCGGAATTTGATTTCCCGGCCTTCGTCAGGGATTTATTTTCCTAGTCGAAAACACATTTATATATACATTCGTCACATTATCATACACCATGACGCATGCATATACACATCATATCACGCGATCTCATTTATTTTTGAGAACATCATGACATCATGCATCTCATACATCATGACATTACATACAACTAATGTTTTGCCTTTTCAGGAAAAGGTCAATCCAAAGATGATTACTATCAACTATCGCAGTTCCAGATTCGATACCTGTATCTAGCCAGGGCATATCTGTGAGTGATTGATTGTAGATTTGATATCTGTATCCAGCCAGGGCATGTCTGCATAAAGAGTTTAGAGATTCGATTCCTGTATCCAGCCAGGGCATATCTGTAGACGACCAATTCCATATTCGATTCCTGTATCTAGCCAGGGCATATCTGTGAGCGTTTGATTGTAGATTCGACACCTGTATCTAGACAGGGTATATCTGCATGAAGAGTTTAGAGATTCGATACCTGTATCCAGCCAGGGCATATCTGTAGACGATAATTTCCATATTCGATACCTGCATCCAGCCAGGGCATATCTGTAGACGACAATTTCCAGATTCGATACCTGCATCCAGCCAGGGCATATCTGTAGACGACCAATTCCAGATTCGATTCCTGTATCCAGCCAGGGAATATCTGTGAGTAACTGATTGTAGATTCGATACCTGTATCCAGCCAGGGCATGTATGCATGAAGAGTTTAGAGATTCGATTCCTGTATCCAGCCAGGGCATATCTGTAGACGACTAATTCCATATTCGATACCTGTATCCAGCCAGGGCATATCTGTAGACGACCAATTCCAGATTCGATATTGTGATCGGTGGATCTGGAACTGACTGTTTAACGCTGGTTCGCGAAATGTCGCGGAAGCAAGAGTCGCCACCGTCTTTTATTTTTCTCCAAATGGAAAGGACAAAAGCACAGAAAAATTCCTTATAGAGATTGCTCTCGGTTCGGGAGGTAGGTTATAGAAAGGGAAGGTGTTAGCACCCTTTCTATCCATGGTTATCCATGGGCTCTTAGATACTTGCTCATTGTGTTTTCAAAAATGGTTTGTTTTCTTTTCAATTGTGGTTTTTTAAAAAAGTTTCTTTGAAAATTCCAGTTCGAATCTTGTATCGGTCCTCAAGAGTGTTTGAAAAAATTGCTTTCGAAAGCTTTTTGAAAAGGTGTTAGTGTGAAAAGTATTTTTGATTTGTTTTGAAGTTAGAGCAAGTATCTAGAGTCGTCTACCTACCCTAAGGAATTCGTCTGTGTAAATGTCCTTTAAAGTAGTGCCATCCCACCCTTGAGAGGTAGGCACCACCACCATTGGAGGTGTTCGGGTCAATTCGAAGTTCGGGACATGGTGATCACCGGAGCAATAGGAAGATACCTTAGAAGCTACCCTCATGCCAGGTTCCCGGATCATGAGGACTTACTAAAACATCCTCTACTCGACGATCACCTTTCGAGAGGCAAGGCAACAGTGAAGCGTACCCTAGGGGTGGTGTGTGATTTGTGTGTCGTTTTCAGTTATTTTTGTCTTGTTCATGTCATGGGTGATCTACGCTTTTGTTTTTATTTTAACATTCATTCTTGCATGCAATTTATTAGCAGTTAAAAAGATGCGGGAAATATAAAGTTCCTAAACTATTACAAAGGCGCGGGTCCACATCGCCAAATTAAATCCAGGACCCGATTTGACATAAAGTAAAGTAAAGTGCGAGAAATATAAATGTTTAATTTACACGGCTTTGGGAGAATTACATTAATATTTAAAAGAAGGAATAAGACTAAAATGCGCGAAGAGAATAAAAATCGGGAATGCGAGGGAGTTGGTCCCTTTTTAATGAAATTAAATTATATTAACAAATTAATTAAATTAAAGTAAAAAGAAAAAGATTTTTTAGTTTTTGTATTTATGGATTTTTAATAAGAGAAATTAAATTGGAACTAAGAAATTAATTAACCCTAATTCTAACTATTTTTATTTATTAAGAAAAAATATTAAAGTTAAACCTAGAATTAACCTAATTAATTAATGGCAAGTTTTATTTACAAAAATAATATTTAATAATTAATCATGGTGAGAGAAAAAAGAAAAAGAATGAAAAAATACTTAAAACCCTAATTCTACACTTTTTTTTAATTTATTAAGAAAAATATTTGAATTAAACCTAAATTTTAAAAAGCTAAATTAATTAATGAGATTTATTTACAAAAAATAGCATTTAAATAAAATATATTTTTATTTTTTGTCTTTTCTGGTTTTTATATTATTTTTATATTTTATGAAAATAAATTAATTTAAAGATTTAAATAAAAATTAAACAAAACAAATAAAATAGAAAAATATGAAAAAAAGAATGAAAAAAACAAACCCATGGGGGGTTCTGTCCCCAAACTGGAGGTATAATCCATCAATTCTGGCCCACTTTTGGAGGCCTTTGGTTGACTTTTCAGCGCGTATGTGGCGCCTCTGACTCATGCCCATGGTGTTCATCAGATCTGGGCCTTTGGATTGTGCAACCCTTGGGGAATTTTGAAGCATGCTTTTGGCAAATTTTGAAGAATGTGGGAGGGCAAATTTTGGGGTACAACACTTGCCCCTGTTCAATCTTCTTAAACCTAAGGATGCAGATTGGCTGACGTGCCTTTCGTAATCCGAGGGTGGAAGATGATTGAACACTAGAGTGCCCAGAAATTTGCGCTCACATAGTAGTGTGATGGTGGGAATGGGCTTATAGATGCCATTTGGAGATTGATGGATAGGATGATGGGCTTATAGATGCCATGCTGAGGGATGATGGATGGTGGATGGGCTTATAGATGCCATCTGGATGTTGATCGCGTAAGAGATTCCTTAGCGAGAGCTTGCGTACCTGAAAAAGAAAAATGATTACCTGACCTGTTACAGGAGCTGGTCTTCAAATTCTTTGTGTAGATGTGTCCTGACTGGTTACAGGAACTGGATCTGGAGCTTCAAACGGTGATGAATGAACCAGGGATGGTTACTACCTCAACGGGACGGTGAGAGAACCTTGGACGATTACTACCTCAATAGGAACGCTGAGAGAACCTCGGACGATTACTACCTCAACAGGAACACTGAGAGAATCTGGGGACGATTACTACCTCAACAGTAACGCTGAGAGAATCTTGGGCGACTTCTACCTCAACAGTAACGCTGAGAGAATCTTGGATATCTTCTACTGAGTCTTTATCAGGAAAATCTGTTAGGGGTCGATTTAGCTGGACTAGAGAAGGCCTTTAACTGGATAAGAAACAAGAAAATTTTAGGGTCGATTTAACTGAACCGGTCTAGGTCTTGAAATCTTCAACTGGATAAGAAACAGGGAGATCTTAGGGTCGATCTGACTGAACCAGAGAAGGCCTTTGACTGGATAAGAAATAGTAAAATCTTAGGGTTGATTTAACTGAACCGGTCTAGGTCTTGAAATCTTCAACTGGATAAGAAACAGGGAGATCTTAGGGTCGATCTGACTGAACCAGAGAAGGCCTTTGACTGGATAAGAAACAGTAAAATCTTAGGGTTGATTTAACTGAACCGGTCTAGGTCTTGAAATCTTCAACTGGATAAGAAACAGGGAGATCTTAGGGTCGATCTGACTGAACCAGAGAAGGCCTTTGACTGGATAAGAAACAGGAAAATCTTAGGGTCGATTTAACTGAACCGGTCTAGGTCTTGAAATCTTCAACTGGATAAGAAACAGGGAGATCTTAGAGTCGATCTGACTGAACCAGAGAAGGCCTTTGACTGGATAAGAAACAGAGAAATCTTAGGGTCGATTTAACTGAACCGGTCAAGGTCTTGAAATGTAGCTGAGAACTTTAACTGAATCTTTTCCTGAAAGGTGAAGGTCAGTCCTATACAATGCATGATATGGATCAAGCAATGATGTTCTCAACATAAATGAGATTTGTAAGATATGATGCGTATATGCATGCTATGATGTATGAAAATGCGATGTTTATGAATATATGTTTTCGTCTTAGGAAAATAAATCCTTGACGGGTGCCGGGAAGCTGAATCCTGGGCTGATATTGAAGAAAGTTCTTCGTTTTCCCTGGGGATAATAGTTGCAAGAATACCGGTAGGAGTAGATGACTCCATTAGGGAATAAACTTGGCGAATGAACTATTCTGCGGGGAATGCTCTGTGGGAAGAGGTGTACTTTGTTGAGTTGTTGATAATAACTTGCTGGGGATACCCTTGTTGTGTTGGAAGTGTTAATAGACTTCGCTGGGGATAAGAAGACTTCGTCGAGGACGCTCTTTCCGTGGCTTTTGGCTGAGGATAACCCAGTTATATCCTGTTAGGAAAATAACTCTTTGAATAAAGCCTGGAGACGCGTTCGTGCTTTGCGGGGATAAGCTTCCAGAACCTACTGGGGATAAGCTTACTGCTTGGGGAGATGGATTCCAACTTTCCTGGGGAAACCTGATTGGACTCTCCTGGGGAAGTTTTGAACTGTAATTTTTGTAAGCTGGAAGAGGGAACCTATGTAGGGTTGCCTGATGATGAGCTCGTGTAAAACTTCATCTTTGGAAAGAGAGAACCTGTGTAGGGTTTCTGGGTGGCGAGTCCGTGTAAAACTTCATCTTTGGAAAGAGAGAACCTGTGTAGGGTTACTTCGGGATAAGTTCGTGTAAAACTTCTGGAGGAACCGGTGTAGGGTTACCTGGGAGGTAAATTCGTGTAAAACTTCTTGATGAACCGGGGTAAGGTCATCTTTGAGATAAGTCCGTGTAAGACTTCTTTTCTGAAAGAAAAGGAACCAGTGTAGGGTTGCCTGTGGATGAGTCCGTGTAAAACTTTTTGATGAACCGGGTAAGGTCATCTTGAGATAAGTCCGTGTAAGACTTCTGGAGGAACCAGGGTGAGGTTACTGCAGGATAAGTTCGTGTAAAACTTCTGGATGAATCGGGGTAAGGTCATCTTGAGATAAGTCCGTGTAAGACTTTTGGAGGAACCAGGGTGAGGTTACTGCAGGATAAGTTCGTGTAAAACTTTCGGATGAACCGGGGTAAGGTCATCTTTGAGATAAGTCCGTGTAAGACTTCTTTTCTGAAAGAAAAGGAACCAGTGTAGGGTTGCCTGTGGATGAGTCCGTGTAAAACTTTGTCTGGAAGTTGAGAAGGAACCGGTGTAGGGTTGCCTGATGATGATCAAGTGGATGATTGTCCTGTTTGGTTTCGGATATTAACCCACGATCTGGAATTTGTAAAGGTAGATGGTAATCATCTTTTTATTAACCTTTCCTTGGTACTTTGGTTGACAGAGCAACCGGATCGCCTGGACGACTCATTATTGCCCCTGTTTCTGAGGTGAGGGGAGAAGATACCTTGTGGAGGTGCTGGATGACTGCCGATTTACAAATCTTCCTTTTGGTAGGCAAGTGACGAGATGCCGGGACATAGTCGTACGTTTTAATCCCTAACTTTTGCCTGGACCGCCCTTTCGGGTTTTCAGTCCACCGGGATACCCATTTTTGCTCAAGCCGCCTTTTCAGGTTTTCGACTTGCCGGATGTACAGATTTTTTCATTTCATCCCTTCATTTTGCCCGAACCCTTTTGGTTCGCCGGGAAGCCCTTATTTTTGCCTAGGCATGTCAACCTAGCGGGTCTTTGATTATGCGTAGTGTTCTTTTCGACTATGTCCACGTTCTCAGAGTGTAGGGAGTTTCCCCTGTTAGAAGTGTTTTGTCATGCCCCAGAAGGTGTTTGATCAGGCAAGATTCGTTGTTGGAGTGCCCCAAGTGACTTAGGCGGAGATTTGCCCCAGATAATAGACCATGGTCAGGTCTGCCCCTTGATTGGAAGTGCTTTTGTTCACCAGATATTCTTCGTGCGAATTTTCCTGCTGTTCAAATAAAAAGTCATATGCAAACAATGTTATATCAAAAATGCAAAGCTTATGTCTGTCTTAAAGATTTTGAAAATGCATTTTTTTTCATAAAACAAGTAAAACGTGATATCAACTCCGTATTTACCGTAGGCCTTAAGGAGTCAGGATACCTTTGTAACAGTATGCTTTCGAACTAACCCATGCTTCAGCTAGGACTTTTGAGGGTTATAACGTGGCCTGGTTCACGGTTTAAGAAACAAAGGATAAAGGCTCAAATTTTATTTGTACCCACCCGCTCTTCATGATGTTCTCTAAACCTAAACTCAGTTGATCATACGTTAGACCTTGTTTGAGTCTTTGCTTTGATATTCCGGTGATGGGTCAGATATTGATGATTTATTCTGAATAGGCAGTCATTCCTTTTTGTTATTGTTGAGAGTTTGTATGACCTCTTTCTTTTTGATTTTGCTATCCCTAAATTTTTCCTGAACTGTTTCTTTTGTGGAGTTACAGTCAGCGGGATGCCCCAGTTTCGTAAGTCTTCTTCATAAGTATTTTGACTTATTGGGCTTCTTTCTTTTCTTTATTTTGAGAGATATAATGACTGCCTATCCTTATGATTCTTCGGAATTATCACTGTCTTCTTTTTTTTGTAAGGACCTCTTTGGTGCCTTTTGTCATGTACTTGGATCAACTGAGAGACTACCCTGCCCCAGGTTATGATTAAGGGTTTTAAATTTCGAAAAGAAAAACTCCTACTTATTTGGCTCAGAGGGGTTGACGAGGGATTATCTTCCTTATAACTCCAGTGTTTAGGGATTGAAACAATGCCTGTACCTCATCAGCAGGGTCTGTTCAAAAGCATACTGTAGATTATGGTATCGTTTTCGTCATCCTCCCTTAAGAGGCTTAGCATTATTACCAAGAGTTGATCATCACAAAAATATGAAAACAGTTTTAAGTATAGTAAACATAATTAATTCAAGACAGACATGTGTAATGCATTCATGAAATACAAGAGTTTATCATGACAATTGTTTACTTGAACAAGAAAAGAAAAATACAACTTGAATTCAAATAAACAAAAATCTCTCAATCCTAGCCATATTTTGGCAAAGGAGCAGTGGTCACAATGGGAGTCTCAACAGGCTCGAACTCGATCTCCTTAGCGTCAATCATATTCTGGATTTTATACTTCAGCGCCCAACAATCCTCAGTATCGTGCCCCGGGCTATCAGAATGATAAGCACACCTCGCCTCTGGATTGTAGTTTGGAGAGGAGGTCTTGGGATTTGCAGGAGGGTTGATCATCGCAATCAGGTTCATTTTCAACATATGCTGCAATGCCTGGGACCATGTCATGTTGATGTTGGTGAATTGTCTTTTAGGCTCGTCTGGCCTTCGCTGATTTCCCTTTGGTGGTTGTCGGCGTGGTGCAGAACCAGAGATCATGACTGCCCCTGCATGTTGGTCATGACGACTCTTTTGACTGTATGCAGCATTAGATTCCTTCTTTCCCATGTAAGGCTTTTTGTGAGTATCAGAAGGTGTGGCCTCTTGGATCTTCCCGACCTTGATACCAGCTTCAATTCTTTCCCCAGTCAGAATGAGGTCGGTAAACCCTGCCGATGAATTACCAATGAGATGATTGAAGAACGGCCCGGATAGGGTCCCCAGGAACATATCAACGAGTTCCCGGTCAGTTAGAGGTGGTTGTACCCTCCCAGCAAGGTCTCTCCATCTCTGCGCATATTCTTTGAAACCTTCTCCCGATCCTAACGACATACCCTGGAGTTGGGTACGTGTAGGAGCGAGGTCGGCATTATACTGATACTGCTTGTAAAAAGCAGTAGCCAACTCCTCCAAGTTACGAACCTTGGTTCCATCCAGCTGATAGAACCATTCGAGATGAGTCCCTGAAAGACTCTTCTGGAAGAAGTGGATCCACAAGTTCTTGTCCACCGTGTATGGTTGAATCTTCCGCACATAAGATCTGAGATGCAGCCTGGGATAGAATGCCCCATCATACTTAGCAAAAGAAGGAACCTTGAATTTGTGTGGGATCACCACACCAGAAGATAGACCCAGGTCTCCGAAATCCAATCCAGGCACTTGTTGAATTTCCATGGCATTCAGACGATCCTCTAGTTGTTTGTACCGGTCCTCAGCTGGAGGGTACTGCTCATCATTGAACTCCGTCTCGTTGTCAGAGACCACTGGACTAGGCACCTCTCTCTCATGGTGGCTGCCTTCCCCCACAGATGGAGTGGTCCTCTCAGCTTCATTCTGTAGTGTGTTCCCAGATCTGCGTCTAGGGTTGAACAAAACAGTCCTCTTGTTCTTCTTCTTCTGAATCAGAGTCTTCAATTCCTTTTGACCCTGGGCTAGACTCATAATCAACTCCTGGAACTGGGCATTCTGGGCCTTGATAGTTTGTCCCTCGGATGATTTAGGATTCATGATGACTGCTGAAATAAACAGCGAAGAAGGTAAGTGACCTGTCAAAAGGGTACCTGCAATGCAATGATATGGATGTATGCATGCAATGTTTTCAAGGATCTTGCGGGGTAAACAAGAAAATTGTTAAAGTTGGAAACTGGTAACTTGATTGAAGGAACTTCATGTTGTTGAGAGTCCTTCTTCAAGGGTCAAAGGCTCACCATATCCAGTGGGTCATAGCCCCTGACTTTAGTCATCATATCTGGTTTTGGTTTCCAAACAACCTTGGTTAGGGGAACCTTCTTCAGGAGTCAAAGCTCACCATATCTAGTGGGTCATAGCCTCTGACAACCTTGGCTAGAGGAAAATAAATCCCCTTCGCCCCTCGCTAGATGTTTGATTCATCATGACCTGCATCACAAGCCCTTGAGATCCTTGAAATGGATTAGTCCTTATGCAGGATGTATGCAATGGTATGATGTTATGCTATGCATGGGGTAATGTAAGTAACCCTGTTATGAGTCCCAATTAAGGACTATAAACAAAACATGCAAGAAACTCAAGTGTCAGTTAACAAGCATGCAAGTAGTCAAGTACGAAGGCACACAAGTCACACAAGAGAAGCCCTTAGAGTTTAGGCCAGCATGGGGTCTAGGTATTACCCTCTTGAAGTTGGTGGGCTCAACCTGTCCTATCAGAAGTAACCGGGTTCTAAGGGTCCCAATATCACTGGATTGCTTTCATTGTTCATCGTTTCGATTTAGCCACTGAACTGGCGACCGAAATATTCCAGGAAAGCAACCCTCAATTGAGTGTAGTATCGAGTATCAACCAACCTCGGACTGCACCAAAGTCAGTTATCTCACTACCCTAAAGAGGCCAAGATAGTTCAATTAAGGTTCCTAAGGTCTGTTGATGCTTCACGACACCACGCGGAGGCCCCGTACTCTCCTTGACTGAACTCAAGGGTTACCGGTACACACCAAAGTGCCACATCAACGTAGCAGACTGTTTCAACCATGTCGGTATACCCCGCACAGTTCCCTCACAGCCTTGTTGCTACTTTCTAAGAAGGTATCCCCCAGATCCGGGTTAGGATCTATAGAACTCCCAAGACAGTCCCACAATTTAAAGCAAGCAAATCAATACAATTGAAAACACAGTTATGAACTAAACCCTAAGGTACACCTCACTTTAAGTTAAGTCCCCAGCAGAGTCGCCAGTTCTGTGATCGGTGGATCTGGAACTGACTGTTTAACAGTGGTTCGCGAAATGTCGCGGAAGCAAGAGTCGCCACCGTCTTTTATTTTTCTCCAAATGGAAAGGACAAAAGCACAGAAAAATTCCTTATAGAGATTGCTCTCGGTTTGGGAGGTAGGTTATAGAAAGGGAAGGTGTTAGCACCCTTTTTATCCATGGTTATCCATGGGCTCTTAGATACTTGCTCATTGTGTTTTCAAAAATGGTTTGTTTGCTTTTCAATTGTGGTTTTTTAAAAAAGTTTCTTTGAAAATTCCAGTTCGACTCTTGTATCGGTCCTCAAGAGTGTTTGAAAAAATTGCTTTCGAAAGCTTTTTGAAAAGGTGTTAGTGTGAAAATTATTTTTGATTTGTTTTGAAGTTAGAGCAAGTATCTAGAGTCGTCTACCTACCCTGAGGAATTCGTCTGTGTAAATGTCCTTTAAAGTAGTGCCATCCCACCATTGAGAGGTAGGCAGCACCACCATTGGAGGTGTTCGGGTCAATTCGAAGTTCGGGACATGGTGATCACCGGAGCAATAGGAAGATACCTTAGAAACTACCCTCATGCTAGGTTCCCGGATCATGAGGACTTACTAAAACATCCTCTACTCGACGATCACCTTTCGAGAGGCAAGGCAACAGTGAAGCGTACCCTAGGGGTGGTGTGTGATTTGTGTGTCGTTTTCAGTTATTTTTGTCTTGTTCATGTCATGGGTGATCTACGCTTTTGTTTTTATTTTAACATTCATTCTTGCATGCAATTTATTAGCAGTTAAAAAGATGTGGGAAATATAAAGTTCCTAAACTATTACAAAGGCGCGGGTCCACATCGCCAAATTAAATCCAAGACCCGATTTGACATAAAGTAAAGTAAAGTGCGAGAAATATAAATGTTTAATTTACACGACTTTGGGAGAATTACATTAATATTTAAAAGAAGGAATAAGACTAAAATGCGCGAAGAGAATAAAAATCGGGAATGCGAGGGAGTTGGATCCTTTTTAATGAAATTAAATTATATTAACAAATTAATTAAATTAAAGTAAAAAGAAAAAGATTTTTTAGTTTTTGTATTTATGGATTTTTAATAAGAGAAATTAAATTGGAACTAAGAAATTAATTAACCCTAATTCTAACTATTTTTATTTATTAAGAAAAAAATATTAAAGTTAAACCTAGAATTAACCTAATTAATTAATGGCAAGTTTTATTTACAAAAATAATATTTAATAATTAATCATGGTGAGAGAAAAAAGAAAAAGAATGAAAAAATACTTAAAACCCTAATTCTACACTTTTTTTTAATTTATTAAGAAAAATATTTGAATTAAACCTAAATTTTAAAAAGCTAAATTAATTAATGAGATTTATTTACAAAAAATAGCATTTAAATAAAATATATTTTTATTTTTTGTCTTTTCTGGTTTTTATATTATTTTTATATTTTATGAAAATAAATTAATTTAAAGATTTAAATAAAAATTAAACAAAACAAATAAAATAGAAAAATATGAAAAAAAGAATGAAAAAAACAAACCCATGGGGGGTTCTGTCCCCAAACTGGAGGTATAATCCATCAATTCTGGCCCACTTTTGGAGGCCTTTGGTTGACTTTTCAGCGCGTATGTGGCGCCTCTGACTCATGCCCATGGTGTTCATCAGATCTGGGCCTTTGGATTGTGCAACCCTTGGGGAATTTTGAAGCATGCTTTTGGCAAATTTTGAAGAATGTGGGAGGGTAAATTTTGGGGTACAACAGATACCTGTATCTAGCCAGGGCATATCTGTGAGTGATTGATTGTAGATTCTATACCTGTATCTAGCCAGGGCATATCTGCATGAAGAGTTTGAAGATTAACCTCTGTAGCAAGCCAAGAAACCATCTTTCTTTCTCAGGTACGCAAGTTCTCGCTAAGGAATCTCTTACGCGATCGACACCCCCGATGGTATCTTTAAGCCCATCTCCACCACTATCCATTACACTTCCAAATGGCATCTATAAGCCCATTCCCGACAAGGTTCTGTCACATCTCCATATGGCATCTCTAAGCCCATCACCAAATGGCATCTGTAAGCCCATTCCCTCTACCATCACATCACCGAGTGCAAATTTTTGGGCACTCTAGTGTCCAATCTCCTTTTACCTTCGAGTCGCGAAAGGCAAACTTGCCAATCTAACTCTTCAGGTTCAAGAAGATTGAACAGGGGCAACTGTTGTACCCCAAAATTTGCCCTCGTATTTTTCCACAAGAAATCACAGCTTCGGGCTTTTCCTGATTTTTCAGATTGGCGTAAGAATCAGTCAAACAGACTTTTTCTTATCAGTCTATTCAGTTAGGGTTTCCATTAACTTTTGAAGCAGTTCAGGCATATTGTTAAGGTTTGGTTGAGTTGGCTCAGGTTTTGATCAGGCGGACGCTTCTTTGACATTTAACCAAGAATCAGGGTTTTTGTGTGCGCATTCTCAGAAAGGATTAATTCTACAGTTCTTTTCAATTTACTATGAGATTTGGATTGAGGCATTTGAATCAACAACTTGCAGTATTTTGTTTAATCAGTAAAGGCTAAGGCGTTTGATTTGAGATGAGATAAAAGCTGAGGTACTTAAATTAAGAATCTGCAGTGTTTGATTTAATCAGTAAAAAGATAAGTATCTGGATGTTGGTTTTATTAACTATGCATTTTTTTAATTGGAGCGCCAGGTTTATTATTGATTCATGCTAAATGGCAAGACCACAGTGTTTATTAATTATTTTTCTAAGTCAGAATAATTGGATACTTCCAGTTATTTTAATTTAAGAAATTCAAATAATTAAACGGACAGTAAATTGAAAGAGGAATTAACTGATCAAAAAAGGATGTTTATTCATTTTGAATTATTTGTTACAGATATTATTTAAATACTGTAAATTTATTTACAGTTATTTACATTAATATTATTACAAATAATTTAAATTGAAATAAAACTATGTCCTAGATTTCCTAAATCTCCATCTTCTACTGCTACTCCTCTTTTGCTCCATTGACTTTTATCTGCAAAAACAAGAAACGAAAGAAAAGTCAAAATCAGGTGAAACGATAAAAAGCAGACAGATAAAAAAGGACTCATCATTAAAAGTAACTGGCCGGAATCAGTTTCCCCTCTCTGCAAATCACAAGATTGCTCTTGGTTCACAAAGAGGGATAAAATGTCTTGCAAAAATGTGAAATGCACAAATTCAAATTTTCAAACATACTGCATTGTCAACAAGCTGCATAATCAAAAAGGCAAACTGAATAGCAAACTAAACTGTCCAGAATTGCAAAGCATGCCTAACCAAAGTCCAAACTGGACAGCAAGTTGTCAAAGCAACTGTCCAAAACATCAACAAGTACAAAAGGCTACCCAAAAGCTGTCAAGAAGTACAAAGAAGCATAAAATCTGGAAAAAAAAGAGATAAGAGATATGCAGAGTAAACTAACTAGTGCAAGCAATGTTCAAATGCATCATTTCCCAAGCCAGTCCTTTTTCAGAAATAGTACAAATAAGCAATATAAAATGCTTAAAACTGTAGAGAGAGAGAAGAGAAAAAGAAAAGGAGGCTTACAGGCTTTAGGCTTGAGGAATATAAAAACAAATACTGTAATAGAACAGTAGAGAGGCAGAAAACACATAACCAAAAAAATATCATAAAGCAAAATACAAAAAAAACTGTATCAAGAAGACAGTCTGCCTCCAACACAAACAAAAACAACATAACCTCCCAAACCTGTATTCCAAAAACAATTCAGAACATCAAACTGTCCAAGCTCATACCAGAAGCCTTAAACTTGCTCCAAGCAAGCCTGAAAGCCAAAAAGCCTTCACCTGCTAACTTGTCAAACAACCTTAGCCTGAGGCCTGTATCAAGCCTTTCAAAACTACACCTGCATAAACCGGTTCACTACAAACTGTGACATAAACCACAAACCTATATACAAGCCATAGCCTTAACTACATCAAAATCATGTCAAAGACTATAAGCCTGAAGCCTGAACCAGAAGCTCTCAACCTATGACCTCAAGCCCAAAAAGTCATCCAAACTGATACAAATCTATACCAGAAAACATAAGCCAGCATGTTGAACCACAAACCATACCAACCTGTGTCCAAGCCTAACTTGCCTACAAACCTGCTTAAGCCATACAAGCTTACAAGCCTCATAAACCAAAAGAGCAAGCAAGCAATCAAGCTCTCAGAACATCAAAGAGTTCATCACTGAGCAAATCAACCACAAAAATACGTCCAAAAGTCAAAATCATAAAGCCCTCAGAATTGGGCTCATCATAGGGTTCAACTAGCAATCAGAAGCAAGTGTTTCAGAAGCAAGTGTTTCAGGGTCAAGCATACAAAGCAATACTCAGCATATCAGAAATCAGCATATCAAGCATACAAGCTTGCAAACATACGGGGCAAAGAGGCAGGAGAAGAAAAGAAGTGATTAAAGCAAGGTTTTCAGACATTTCATCATCAAACCAAAAAGTAAGACAACAGAGTACCAGGTTTTCCAGCAAGAGTAACTCTCAGCATCACTATCTCTTCGCCCTTGGCCGCCTGAAGCACCTCCGGTCCGCCTCCTCCTCCGTCTCCAAAGGTAGTATCCCTCCTTTTTTTTCCATTCACGCACCTCAAACGATGATAACACACAGAATCAGAACAAAGTAAAACATTCAAAATGGAAATCAATAAAAGCTTGAAACCCAAAATGCGTTAAATACAGAAACCGTCACCTTACAATATCGCTTCGTTGGACCAAGGAGGGAAGAATGGACGAATGGTGATGCTTGGTGGCCCTGGGCGAAGTATGTCATTCAGAATCCATGGCTTGAGAAAGAATGAAGGAAATGAAGCGAAGACGAAGAAGAGCGCCGCTCTGTAAAACTCACAAACCCTTTTCCAAATGAACAAACAATTGCAACCCTAAAATGCTGTGAAACCCTTGGGCCTTGCCCCATCCTAATCAGCCTAAGCCCAACAAATCTGGATGCACCCCCCCTCTTTTGTTTCAACCAACATGTTTCATTTGGGCCATGAATTACCCTTGGCCCATTTAATTCTTTTTAAACTAACTCACACTAATGTTTTTGTTTAAATAAAGAGAATGATACAATTAAAATTCCTTTTTTTAAAATGTCTATTAATACTTTTTTTAGGAGTATATAGAAATAAGATCTTTTTTCTAACTTAAATAATATTCTTTTTTTTTTAAAATTCTTATTTAATACCCTTTTGTACATAAACCAAAAATGTATAAATGATAATTTTCTCTAAAAGCTTAAAACATTTTCTTTTTCTTTTCTTAAAAATCTCTTCTTTGTACATAAAAAAAAATACTAGCATAAAAACCTAAAAGCATTAATACATAAAACATTAATTTTTCTTAAAACATTTCTTTTTCTTTTAATTAAAACTTTGTACATAAAAATACTAATTAAAATACATTAACATTAATACATAAAAATTATAATTAAACTTAAAACATTTCTTTTTTCTTTTCTTAAAACCTTTGTTTTGCACATATTCAACAAAATACGAAAAGAATAAATAAATAATACTTAATTTTGCCTTAAGTAAACATCTTTCACACTTGTAAATAATTACATGCACTTACACTTTTAACAACTTGTAAATAAATCATACACTTACACAAATACATTGATACATTTACATTGTTTTTATTCTTGTATATTTGATACATATTACATTTGAGATCGCAATTCGATTTGCTTGTAAATTTATTTGGACACTACTCTCCTAATAAGTCTCATCCCCATTTGTAAATATTTGTACCCCCACTCCCGGATACTTATTTGTAATAGCGTAGACTTTAAATTCCCGCAATTTATCGTTTTCAATTATACCATGTATAGAGCTAGGGTTTGTATGCACATAAAATCAAACGCTAGATAACCTAATACAAAGACAAATACATGAAATCAATACACAATCACACTTACACCCCTAGGGTAATCCCGCTTGTTACCTTCCAAAATGGGCCATGTTGCATGTTGGGTGTCTTTGGCAAAACAAAACAATTCAAATGATCATAGTCCCTCGATGATGCTTTCGAAAGTTGCCTAAAAATGATCAAGTCCCTTGAAGGAAAAATTGCCAAAGACACTTGGCACCATTGCAATCATGGTCTAAACGATGACTCGCGCCCGTCCCGTTAACATCCTAACACAAGATTGTCCACCAAATACAATGGTGGAACAAAATTGTTAAAAGGGTTAAAACATAGGAAAAATCTTTGAGTAAATTTAGGGGTAGACAACTCTTAGTTACTTGATCAAACTTGCAAAACACACTTGCCTACTTTTCAAAATCCACTCCACAAACACTTTCAAAACAAAACTTCCAAAAACATTGAAAACTTTTCAAAAGACAAATACACCTTTGTATACATTCACACATGAATCATTACAAAGGTTGCCACAACAATGGCCTCTTTTCAAAACATTTTCAAACCCACACACAAAGCACCATTTCAAACAATTGAAAACACAAGGCAAGTGATCTAAGCAAGTAACTAAGAGCCCATGGATAACCATGGATAGAAAGGGTGCTAATACCTTCCCTTTCTATAATCTACCCCCCGAACCCAACAAAACATCTCAAAGGTTTTTGCTGTGCTTTTTAACCTTTCCTTAGGATAAAATAAAAAGTCGGTGGCGACTCTTGCTCAACCGAAACATTTGCGAAAACAAACGCAAAACCCAAGTCAGTTCTCCCACCGTATCACAATAATAAATGATCTAATTAAACTACCACAATCTCGAAACAGTTACAGTAATTTGAATTAAAAAGGTTAAATGCGCGCGAGAAGAATTAAATACGAGAATAAATTAGAAGCCTAAAAATATAATTATTTGAAAAATATTTTTGTGTATTTTTTAATGAGAAAATAATTCAATTGCAAATTAAACCTAATTTCTAGTTAGTTTTAATTAATAAAAAAACAATCAAGTTAATCTAATTAAACTAATTTATTTTCAATAAAATTAATTTAAATTTAAAAAAAACCTAATTCTACATTTTTTGTGATTTTTAGATTTAATAAAAAAATTGATTTTTTGTTTTGTAAAAATATAAGAATAATTAAAACAAAAGAAATAAAATGAAATCAAAACAAAAAAGGAAAAGAAGTGGGCCTGTGGTGAAAGCAAATCTGGGGGTGCATTGCTGATTCTTTTAAGCCCAAGATTCATAAGCCCAGTCAATTGTTTGGATTCAGTGAGGGCCACGCTTGAGGGTTCAAATGGACCTTGCTTGCATGAGCACCAGATCTACTTTAAGGATGGATCTAATGGCCAGATCCTGGGCTGTAGGATGGACCTTCTGAGTAAACACGCACTGGATTCTATAACGAAATAAGGGAAAAATACAAAAGCTCACACCTGGGGTCGAACCCAGGACGTTATCTTCACATACTCATTCCTTAACCATCCGTGCCATCTAACAATTCATTAATATAATAACAAAAAATAAACATAAAGTAAACAAAGTATTATGCCCTATTTGCCACGTGCGCACTTCCCGGTGGGTCCCCTTTGTTTGAATGGACAAATCCCTGAACACCATGCCATCATCTTCTTCAATGATCCACCGTTTTAGATGATGTACTTTTACCTATAGCTGTTTTCCGTCACTATAGGCTGTAGTGACTGATTTTGTTCGTAACTAAAACCCTGCGTTATTCAAAAACATGATACAAGCAATATAAATCAAAACCAATGATAGGGATCAATCAGGAATTTTGTCCTGAGTCAAGTAATACCCAGAATCCCCCTCAATTTGTCTTGAAAAAAGAAACCCCAATTTTGAGCTTTAAAACCCTAGCGATGGCATAAACCCATTCCTGCGCTAAAACTCAAATTGGACTATTCAGACACCTTCATGTGATGATTATGAACACGAAAATATAATCTAATAGCATGTATAACGTATGAATGAGTGAAATTGAGATTGAAGAAAACAAGATCAAACTGTGAGTATCAAGATGCAATTCTGGATGCTTTAACGCGTGCAACTGATGCTGTTGGTTTCAGGAGACGTCTAGGAACGTGTTGCTGGCCTTGAAATTGCTTGAATTGGACTGTAAATAAAAATCTGACCTGCACTTTTATTTGGAAATTTTGGAACTTTGTTTGACTCTTTGGAACAAGCTGCGCCTCCAATCTCCCCCTACCTAGGGTTGACAATGTTGTATATATGCAGTGGGCAAGATTAGGTCAACATGTATGAAAAAAATCCTAAGAATAAAGGTATGGCTTTACGAGGAAATCAAATCTTGAAAACCTTCCAAATGTGTATATTTTGTGTCCATTCTTGGCTTACACGATTTTCCTGCCATTATACATCCTGTATCCTCATTCTTTAATGCAAAATCATCCCAAAATAATTTTATATCATTTATTTGATTTAATTTGGATTTTAAATGATTAAAAATCAAAATAAATCAAATAAATAAGCAAATGATGCATGGAGGGGTTTATGAGTCGTGGACCATGTTAAGAACAAGATGCAAGCATAAAAAGTTGGGCCCTTTTGAAGAAAAATGTATTTTGGGCATGGTTGACCTTGTGCAAATTTCCAAAAATGGCCAACTTTGACAATGCATATATATATATATATATATATATATATATATATATATATATATATATATATATATATATATATATATATATATATATATATATATATATATATATATATATATATATATATATATATATATATATATATATATATATATATATATATATATATATATATATATATATATAT
Source organism: Vicia faba (assembly GCA_948472305.1). NCBI lineage: Eukaryota > Viridiplantae > Streptophyta > Magnoliopsida > Fabales > Fabaceae > Vicia > Vicia faba. The sequence goes on from OX451735.1 coordinate 166,934,320, forward strand.
ATATATATATATATCTCAATTTTAACCCTAAGAGGGTGTTCTTGGACTTTTTAGAAAGCTTAGGATGTCCTCTAAACAAACCTTTTGGTTTAAACTCAATTGGATCTTCCATGTTCATGTAAGGAGCTTTGACCCAAAAGGTGTTTTTGTTGACTTTTTGAAATGACCTATAATATCTGAATTCATATCTTTCCATGAGTGCATTTTTTGAACTTTAGGGATGAATATGAGTTGTAGGGAATTGAATCCTCTTCAAAACGAGACTTGGATGGGAAATTTATGATAAAGTATGAGAAAGTTATGCCTGGTCAAAGTTTGGTTGACTTTTCCTATATAAACCCTAATTTAGCAACTTTTGAGTTTTGATGAATTTGGGGAATTATTTGAGGAATCATGATCAATCCTTGATCAAATGATGTATTTCACTTCAAAATGTTGATGTTGACCAAAAATATTGAAGTTTGACTGTATGTGGGTCACAGTTGACTTTTGACCTAGTATGGTTGATTATAAGGCATTTGAGCAGTTGACTGAGCAAACTTCTTGTGAAAGGCATGAAACTTGGTATGGATGATATTGATAACATATTAGGGTAATGGAAATAATTTGGGACCCTTGGGACTCAAACATCTTGATGAAAATGGAAACCCTAGTTTGAGGCTCCTTGTCTTAGGAGGAGGATTTGTCTGGTCAATCCTTAGGCATCCTTGGGCAAGTTGAGGACTTCAATGAGCATGTGTTGAGTAATATGAGAGGGAAAATTTTGGGGTACAACACCCTCGATAAAAGATCATAGTCCCACGATGAACCTTAATGTTTCCTTCGGTAAACGATCTAGTCCCTAAACAAAAATTGCTAAAACGTCCCATAGGTTGCCTCCTATGACTATACAAATGTCCCATGCCCATCCCTTCATATCCAATGATGGGGCTTCTTACAAAATCAATGGTAAGATAACAACATCTAAAGGAGGAGGAAAAGAACTTTAGACCTTTTGAGTAGGTAGAACGCTCATAGTTGCTCGCTTGCTCACATTAAAAACATTTTACACACCAACACTTTCCTTTGAAATATTTTCAAAAGTTAAAACTCTTTGTACGCGTTCTTATAGAAATGAGAATTATTACAAAGACACCTTTTCAAAATCACTTTCAAAAACACATTCCCCAAACACCTTTATTGAACTATTTTCAAAACCAACACTTTGTACGCATTCTTATAAAAATGAGAATCGTTACAAAGACGTTTTCAAAATACTTTAAAAAACCACAGCACATGCACATTTCCAAAAAAAGCAAGTGATCTAGAAAGAAACTAAGATCCCGTAGATAACTATGGATGAAAATGGTGCTAATACCTTCTCTTTTCATAACCTACCCCCCGAACTCAAGAAAATAATCTCAAAGGTCTTTCCTGTTCTTTTACCCTTTCCTTATTGGATAAAAGAAAAGTTGGTGGCAACTCTTGCTATCTGCAACAATTGTGATCAAACATAAAACACCCAAGCCAGTTCTCCCACCGTATTACAGAACTGGTGACTCTGCTGAGGAGTTACTTAAAAGTGGGGTTACCTTAGGGCTAGATCACCTTTACTTTCTTTTCATTGTTTGACTTGATTGCTTTACATTATGGTTCCTTGTTTGGACTTGTTTTGATCCTCTACCCGGATCTGGGGCACCTTTTTAAGTAAGTATCAATAAGTTGTGGAAACTATGCAGGGTATAACGACATGGTCAAAGCAATATCTATGTTAGTGTGACACATTTATTGGTACTGGTAGCCCTTGAGTAGTCAAGGAGAATACGGGACCGCTATATGGTGTCATGAAGCACTAACTGACTTTAGAACCTTACTTGAACAACTTAGCCATTAGGAAGTAGTGAGGTAGCCGGATTTGGTGTAGTCCGAAGTTGGTTGATACTCGATACTATGCTCATTGAGATCGGACTTTAGGGATATTTCGGTCGCCAATAAAGAGGCTTGCACTAAAACAATGCTCGATGAAGAAATATCAGTGATATTAAGATTCCCTAGAACCCGTTTACTTTCTAGGACAGGTTGGACCAACTAAACTTCAAGAGGGTACTTACCTATGAACCTCTTGCAAGCCTAAACCTAAGGACTTGTTAGATTTTCTTATGCATATGCTTGAAAATAACATCATGGCATCATACCATAGCATTTTAGACTAACCATTTCAAGGATCTTGAGATTCATCTTTGTTCTGTTTTATAGGATATGACTCCCACTCGCAGGAATACAATCTAAGTCAATCTCGTACGAGTACCTTTCCAGCTCAAAGAATTAGCATCAAGGGTCCCTGAGAATTCTCCGTTCACCAAAATACATGGACGACTTCTCAACCTGGTTACCTCAAGCTTTGATGAAGACATGATGAAGGTGCTTTTCCAGTTCTTCGACCCTTTGCACCATTGCTTTACCTTCCTCGATTACCAACTTGTGCCTACTATGGAAGAATTCTCTCAACTCTTGGGAATTCCTATCCTCAATCAATTACCTTTCAACAGCATTGAAAGAGACCCGAGCCCTGAAGAAATTTCTCGAGCTATACACTTGAAACAATCCGATGTCATAGTTAACTAGGAAACAAGAAGTGGTGTCAAAGGGTTCCTAGCCAAGTTTCTGTTGGAAAAAGCTCAAGACTGTCGGAACACTCTGGATTTACAAGCCTTTGAAGAAATCTTGGCTCTTCTCATCTATGGGATGGTACTATTTCCAAATCCTGACCAACTTATAGATGTGAATGCAGTCAAAAAATTTATATCTCACAATTCGTTGCCTACTTTATTGGGAGATATCCTGTATTCTCTCCACTCTCACACCATGAAGAGAAGAGAATCCCTCATGTGTTGCAATCCTCTATTGGCTAGGTGGTTTGTTTCTCAACTACACTGATCTATTGTGAAGAACAAGCAAGGTTTGAGATGGTCCAATAGGTTGATGTCACTCAGACATTCGGATATCCACTGGTGTTCTCGATCCTTGGAGGACATTAATATCATCGACCATTGTGGGGAATTCCTTAATGTACCTTTGCTTGGCATTAGAGGAGATATCACTTACAACCCTTGCTTAGCTTTGCGACAATTTAGGTATGCACAAAGAGATGGTCCTCACGATGCGCTCATCCAAGGTGTGGCGTTCGACTACGAGAGCGATGACCAACCCTTGGATTTATTAATGCAATGTGTGTTTCCTTTTGTCTAAGCAAATTTAAATCTCCTAGTTTCCTTGAAATCATTTGCATATGCATTTTCATTCATCATAACACAAACAAGTTTTTTTACAATAGGTCTCCTTATCTTTCTATTGTTTATTTCAGTGAGATGGATATTGAGCAGACAGTAAAGGATCTTCAAGCATAGAATTCTCAATTCCAACAGATGTTCTTGGCTCTGGCTAAAGGACAAGAGGACCTGAAGGCTCTTATGATCAAAGATAAGAAGAAGAATGAGAACAAACCAGTCGGTGTTTTGAATTTGGGAAGAAGGTTCAGAGGACCAGCCAAGCAAACTCTAGATTTTGCAACCTCGTCAGGTGAAGGAGATAATCAAGAAGGAAAGAACAAGGAAGGAAATGACAACCCAGAGTCTGAGGAAGATGGAGCTGACTACTCTGAAGTATAATATCCTCCTATTGATGATAAATACAAACAACTGGAGGATCGCCTCAATGCTATGGAGATCCAGAGGGTACCCGGGTTGGATTTTGAAGATCCATGATTGGTCTCAAGAGTGGTCATCCCGCAGAAATTCAAGGTCCCCACATTTGCTAAATATGACAGTGTCTCTTTCCCTAAGCTGCATTTAAGGTCATACGTTAGGAAGAGTCAACCCCATATTGCTGATAGGAACCTATGGGTAGATTTCTTCCAAGAAAGTTTGTCAGGGACACAATTGGATTGGTTCTATCAGTTAGAAGGAACCAATATTCGAAATTGGAAGGATTTGGTTGCTGCTTTTTACAAGCAATACCAGTATAATGTTGATCTAGCTCCAACTCGAACACAACTGCAAGGTATGTCTATGGGTTCTAGTGAAGGTTTCAAAAATTATGCCCAGAAATGGAGGGATCTCGCAGGAGAGTCTAGCCCCCTTTATCGGATAGAGAGTTGGTGGATATGTTCGTGGGTACATTGTCTGGCCCATTCTTCAACCATCTGATCAGAAGCTCTTCAGCTGGATTTACTGAGCTAAGCATGACTGGTGAGCGGGTAGAAGCCGGTATTAAGAGCGGAAAAATTCAAAAGGATGCATCCTCAAGCACGATGAAGAAACCCTTCACTGGAAAGAAGGAGGTCAGTGTTGTTTATGGCCATAGGAATCAAAACAAAACTGAACGTCATTCGACAGTATGGGCTGTTATGATCTCCAATCCTGTATCAAATCAACAACGAAACCATCAAAACAGGACAGAGGCGCCCATAAGATGATTCACCCGGATCAACATGACCTTGTCCCAGGTTTTTCCACATCTGTTGAAGTCCAATCTGGTGACTCTAAAGGAAGCTCCCAAGAACCCCAATACTACTTCTTCCCGCTACAACCCGGGTGCTCGATATGCCTATCATTCTGAAAGTCTGGGGCATGATACAAATGATTGTTGGGCCCTGAAAAATAAGGTTCAAGACCTTATCAAGGAGAAATAGATTGAGTTTGACCCTCCATAAACACCTAATGTGATAACGGCGCCAATGCCCAAACATGGCCAAGGTGTCAATGCTGTTGATCATGACTGTTTTGTTTCCTCCGTAAATGGTTTAAGTAATCCCCTTTTGAATGTTAAACATAATATATTCAAGCCGGTTTATTTCTGGGCTGGGATGAAAGTTGTCACTTATGTATGTATCTACCAGATGGCTGTTTGTTACTGAATATGGGCGTCCAACGCCTGATGATTAACAAAGAAATCCTGTTCGAGAAAGTTCCTCTTGCCAGAAATTCATGTGAAGATGTTTCAATAATCACCATTTCTGACAATCCTCCCAGGGTCTCCACCAAAAGACCCGTCAGGATTACATCTGTTCCAAAGATTTCTCCCCTAATCATCACCATGCCGAGGCCAATACCATATTCCTCGGATAAAGTTGTTCCCTAGAATTATGGGGCTAACGTCTATTACCATTGCGTCAAGCAAGGCCTGTTGGCTATCAAAAACAAAGTTGTTGAAGGTACTGATCCTGACATTGACAATATCATTGGGACCAGTAAGATAACTAGAAGCGAAAGAGTTTTCTCCCTCGAGATCTCTCCAAAGACCATTGCTACTCCTGTGATCATTCTTGCTGCTGCTCCTGTTAGTATTCCCACGGCTATTCTCGCTGCTAGCCCTGCTGTTATCCCTGCTACTGAGTCGGCCGAGACACGAGGCAAATAGGTATTGGTTGAGCCTGTCCAGACGAAGGCGCATCTAGAAGTCACCCCTGAGGCTTCTAAAATAGAAATGGAAGAGATATTAAAAATAATCAAGAAAAGTGATTATAATGTCATGGAGAAGTTGGGGAAGACCCCTTTAAAAATATCAATGTTGGCCTTACTGTTGGGCTCTGAGGCCCACGCTAAGGCTTTAGTAAAATTTCTGAAGACCGCCCACGTGCCCCAAGATACCTCTGTTGATCAATTCGAGAATTGTGTGGCCAGTCTAACTACTGATAATGGACTGGGTTTTTCTGATGCTGATTTAACTCCCAAGGGAAGGAAACACAATGATGCCCTGCATGTCTCCATTGAGTGCAGGGGCACTACATTATCCCATGTTTTGGTGGATACAAGTTCGTCGCTAAATGTCTTACCCAATAATGCTCTTGACCGGTTAGATTGTGAAGGATTTACATTGAAGCCCAACAACATTGTGGTGAGGGCCTTCGATGGTTTCAAAATAACGGTACACAGGGAGATGGACATTCCTATCAAAGTTGGAACTCAGACTTTTGATTCAACCTTCTATGTGATATATACCCGCCTATATTATTCTTGTTTATTGGGTCGACCCTGGATCCATGGGGTTGGTGCGGTCACTTCTACCCCACATCAGATGTTGAAGTACCCAATCAAGGGAAAGATTATCACAGTCCATGGGGAGGAGGAATACATGGTTAGTCACTTGAACTCTTTCAGGTATATTGAAATAGACAGCGAGTTCATTGAGACCCCCTATCAGAATTTTGAGGAGGTTCCACAAACGGTTGTTGTGACCAAGACTACTACCAAGGCTCGGAAGATTACCAGACCTCCATTGAAAATGGCTTCTATGAAGGATGCTAGAGCAGTCATTGAGGTAGGTGGATGTACCATTTGGGGTCAACTTCCGGATATTCCCTACAAATCTAACAAGTTTGGTCTGGGTTTTATCTCAGAGGCCCAAAGAGATGTTCGACGTACTCGCGCTGGGGGACCACCTTTACGCATCAACAATCATAGAGTCAATGTGTTGGAAGACAGTGATAGTGACTATGACATGGACGAGTGGATTTTTCCAACCATCGGTGGTGGGCTCAACAATTGGGAGGCCCAAGATTCTGTTCTTATTATATTTATTCAAGAGTAATTGTCTTTTAAATTTTCGGATTTGTAATATTTAAACAATTTAAACTTTAAAACCTTGTGTCTTACCCGAGGCACAATGGTCCATCTGTGAGGGTCGTTACTTCATCTTCATATGTCATTAATAAATCATGGGGCATTTTTGCATGCAAATTTTACGCTCTTTGTTTTCTTTTTCAACCTTTTTATTTTATCAAAGATAGCTATGCTCTTACACACACTCACATATCGAAATGCAGATCCACATCCACTCGGGATTCCATTGGTAACGGTTCTGCTATCGCCTATTATGACTTTGAAAATCCGATCTACTAAGCCGAGGAAGAAGGTGAGGAAGATTGTGAGGTACCAGGTGAACTTTCCAGATTATTACAACAGGAAGAAAGGATCATACAGCCCCATGAAGAGCCGGTTAAAATAGTTAACTTAGGTACCGAGGAGGACAAGAAAGAAGTCAAGATCGGTGCCAATCTGGAACTTAGTTTCAAGAAGAGTTTAACTCAGATACTACATGACTATGTTGAGGTCTTTGCTTGGTCATACGAAGACATGCCAGAACTCGAAACCGATATCATGGTCCATCGTCTTCCGACAAAAGAAGAATGCCCTCTAGTGAAACAGAAGGTTCGTCATATGCGGCCAGAAATGTCAGAAAAAATCAAGACTAAAGTCATAAAGCAGTTCAATTCCAAATTCTTAGTTGTCACCTATTATCCATAATGGGTTGCCAATGTTGTTCCAGTGCCTAAGAAGGACAGTAAGGTACGTATGTGTGTGGATTACAAAGACCTGAATAGGGCAAGCCCCAAGGAAGACTTCCCACTTCACCACATTGATATTCTGGTGGACAACACCGCACATCATAAATTATTCTCCTTTATGGATGGTTTCTCCAGATACAATGAGATTAAAATGGCACCTGAGGACATCGAGAAAATGACCTTTGTCACACAATGGGGCACTTTATGTTACACAGTTATGCCATTTTGGCTGAAGAACACCGGGGAAACCTATCAGCGTGCCATGGTAGCTTTGTTTCATGATATGATCCATCACGAGATAGAGGTCTACGTGGATGGTATGATAGCCAGATATCAAACTGAATAGGAACACCTTGACCACCTATAGAAGCTATTTCAAATACTGAAGAAATACAAACTAAGGTTGAACCCAAATAAATGCACTTTTGGAGTAAGATCCGGTAAGCTCTTAGGCTTCATTGTCAGCAACAAATGTATGTAAGTGGACCCTGCAAAGGTAAAAGAAATACGAGAAATTCCCGCTCCTCACACTAAGAAGGAAGTTAGGGGATTCTTAGGACGACTAAACTACATCGCCATATTCATTTCCCATCTAACCGCTACTTGTGAACCAATCTTTAAATTACTGAAGAAAGATCAAGTAGTGGAATGGAATAACGACTGCCAGGCTGCCTTTGATAGGATCAAGGAGTACCTTCAAGAGCCTCCCATTTTGATGCCGCCAGTTGAGGGAAGACCTCTGATCATGTACCTAACAATTTTGGAAAATTCAATGGGGTGTGTGCTGGGGAAGCATGACGAGTCTGGCCGAAAAGAGCATGCAATATACTACCTGAGCAAAAAGTTTACCGACTGTGAAACCAGATATTCACTGCTCGAGAAAACTTGTTGCGCTCTGGCATGGGCTGCTCGCTGGCTAAGACAGTATATGCTGACTCACAGTACCTTATTGATATCCAAGATAGATCTTATTAAATACATATTTGAGAAGCCCGCCCTCTCTGGAAGAATAGCAAGATGGCATATGGTCCTGATCGAATACGACATTCAGTACAGTACCCAAAAAGAAATAAAGGGAAGTGTACTTGCTGATCATTTGGCTAATCAGGCTGTGGATGACTATCAATCCATGAATTTCGAATTTCCAGACGAAGAGATCATGTTGGTAAATGATTGTGAAGAACTTAAACAGTATGACGGACCTGAACAAGGATCCCAATGGACCATGGTTTTTGACGGAGCTTCTAATGCACTCGACAATGGCATCAGCGCTGTGATCATATCTCCTGAAAGCTGTCACACTCCCTTCACCGCCAGATAGTGCTTCAAATGTACCAATAATATGGCTGAATATGAAGCGTGCATTATGGGTCTCAAAGCTGCCATAGATTTGGGGATCAAATCCTTAAGTGTATTTGGAGACTCAGCCTTAGTAATCAGTCAGAGTAAAGGAGAATGGGACATGAAGCATCCTAATCTCATCCCTTACAAAGAACATGTGTTGACACTGATCCCACATTTTTAGGAAATCACCTTTGAGCATTTTCCACGAGAAGAAAATCAACTATCCGATGCGCTAGCTACCATGTCATCCATGTTCAAAATCAGTTGGGATAATGAGGCTCCTCAAATCATTATTGAGAGGATGGACGAACCAGCATACTGTCACGAGATTGACACTGAAGAAGTTGTGGACAAACCTTGGTTCAATGAAATTAAGAGATATCTCGAGGCCCAAGAATATCTGGAGGGAGCTTCAGTCAATGATAAGAAGGTTCTCTGCTAAATTCTTCCTCAATAACGGAATCCTCTATAAGTGCAACCACGACTCTACTTTGCTTCGGTGCATAGACAAGAGTGAGGAAGAAAAGATCATGGATGATTTACATGAAGGTACCTTTGGCACCCATTCTAGTGGGCACACAATGGCTAAAAAGATCCTACGGGCAGGATACTACTGGTCCACCATGGAAGCGGACTATTATCAGCATTCACGAACTTGTCACAAGAACCAGATCTGTGCTTACAAAGTACATGTGCCTCTGGTTCCTCTAAACGTCCTGACTGCTCCTTGGCTATTCGCAATATGGGGAATTGACACGATTGGAGAGATCTGACCTACAACTTCTAATGGACACCGCTTCATCCTAGTTTCCATTGATTACTTCATGAAGTGGGTCGAGGCAGCTTCATTTGCTTCAGTTACCAAGAACGTTGTGGCCCGATTCATCATACATAATCTTATCCGTCGGTATGGTATTCCGGAAAGAATCATTAGAGATAATGGTACCAATCTCAACAATACTATGATCACCAGACTATGCATACAATTCAAAATCTAGCATTATTACTCTTCTCCTTACCGGCCGAAGATGAATGGCGTTGTAGAAGCCGCTAATAAAAACAACAAAAAGATCATACAAAAGATGAAAGTGACCTATAAAGACTGGCGTGAGATTTTACCATTTTCTCTCCACAGTTACCGTACCACGGCGCGCACAACAACATGGGAAACTCCTTTCTCTTTGGTATATGGTATAGAAGTTTTCTTACCAATTGAAGTCCATATACCTTCTTTGAGAATCATGAAGGATGCAGGGTTGAATGAAGATGAATGAATTCAAGCTCGACTTGATCAATTGAACCTGATTAATGAGAAGAGGGTTACGGCTATCTTCCATGGTCAGATGTACGAAAAACATATGATTAAAGTTTTTAACAAGAAAGTCAAACGTCAGGTATATCATGTTGGTGACCTGGTAATCAAACGTATCATACTGCCACAAGGTGATCCTAGGGGAAAATGAACTCATACATACAAAAGACCATTTATGATCAAAAATATATTTTCTGGTGGGGCCTATTTTACCCCAATTTTTCCACCTAAGATCCATTCATCATACCATATTGATTCAATCACAACAAGATCACATTAGGGCTTTTGGTTCTCTCCCAATCTTTAGCTTTTCTCTTTGAGGAATCACCAAGCACCTTGACTTGTTTTTATTTTGAGATCATGCATGTTTTGTTTTAACTTTCCTTTTAATTAATAAAATGAAATGTTAGTTTGTCTTACTTGTTAATAATGCAGGTAAAGGAAATGTGGCTTAGCAAGTTGATCCGTGGGTTCATGAGTTTATTTTCATGCCCTAGTCAATAAAGCTTGAGAAATTCAAACCTCACCATTGAAGTTGTTTTGGAAGAAATGGCATGGCAAGGTTTATTTTGATTCACCACATTTCAAAGTTATCAAGATTGATTCAAAAGTACAAGGGGTTGATTGAAGAAGTTGTCATGGTTGGATAAGCCCTTGTTCCCATTGGTCACAAGTGCTTATTTCTCTCAATTATTCAAGATATGGAAGTGGTTTTGGTGGCTATGAGTTCTCATTATCATCCTTAACAACTTCTATTTACAAAGCAAAAGTGTTGGTACAAGAAGGTTGTTTAAAATTATCAAAGTTCCTCAAAGCATTTTCTTGATCTAGGAGCTAGGGTTTTGAGCTTCAAAGAAGTATATCTTGCTCATCTATTGGTATTTTTGAGTGATTCCAAAAACATCATTCTCTTCAAAGGTTTATTAACAAATCACTTCAAAAGTTTAAAGGAGTTTTCATGTGGAAGAAACTTGATGATGAAGAAAGATTACAAGTCCTCCAGATGAACCCCCAACATCCCATGTGTGACTTCAAATGATCATAACTTGGTCAATTTTTATCACATTGAGCCCACTCTTTTTTAACAATGATCTTGAGGCTATTAACTTTATTACATATTTTATATGCAAAGTGAGATAATGGATGAAAGATGCCCGAAGGATACAAAAGATTATAGGTTATTTTATGATTTTTTGCCAACTTCAACAATTCATAACTCTCTCAATTTTTGGATATTTTGAATGGTTCAAGTCCCAAAATTTCATTCAAGATGTCTATTTCATGCCATCTTTTTTGGTCAAGAGAAAATTCCAAGTGGAAGGCCATGTTTGGATGCAAAACATTATAGGTCACTTTTGAAGAAAAACTTGAAATATTTCTAGGTATGGAAAGTCAACTTCTTTTTCCCAACTTTGACTCATTGCAACTTTCAGCTCAAACATCCATTTGACTCCATTCTTTTCCCATTGCGAATCTTGTAATCTCATATTTCTAAAGCTTCAAGAATCATTCCCTAAGACCCCTTGAGCTGGGAATGCCATTGAGTTGAACTTGGTAACTTGAAACTGAAGTTTCTTCCTAAGCCAAAATTTGAAATTCATGTTGAGATACGGTGGGAGAACTGGCTTGGGTGTTTTATGTTTTATCGCAAATGTTGGGGTTAGCAAGAGTCGCCACCGAATTTTCTTTTATCCAAAAGGAAAGGCTGAAAAGAACAGGAAATACCTTTAGAGATGTTTTCTTGAGTTCGGGGGGTAGATTATGAAAAGGGAAGGTATTAGCACCCTTTTCATCCGTAGTTATCTACGGGCTCTTAGTTGCTTGCTAGATCACTCGTTTTTGTTTGAAAAATGTGCTTTGTGTGGTTTTTGAAAGTATTTTGAAAAGGCGCCATCGTTTAGGCAAACTTTGTAATAGTTCTCGCTCGTAAGAACGTATACAAAGTGTTGATCTTTTAAAAATGTTTCAAGTTTGAAGATGTTTTGAAAGTGTTGGTGTTTGTTTTGAAAATAGCAAGGATGTTTTGATTTGAAAATGAGCAAGCAACTTAGGAACATTCTACCTACTCAAAAGTATTTCTTGTGTATTTCCTCTTTCCTTTGACATTGGTATTTTACCATGGATTGGTAAGTAACCTTATCTTTGGATGTAAAAGGGACGGGCAAGGGTCATTGTATAGTCATGAATAGCAATGTTTTAAGATAACTTAGCATTTTCTTTGAGGGACTAAGATCATTTTGAAAGGAAACTTTGATAGCGTCATCGAGGGACCATGATCTTGTATTTTTGATTGCTTTTGCTAAGATACCTCACAAGCGTATTATGACCATTTATTTCTCAAGGAAACAAGTGGAGTTAACCCTAGAGGTGCAAAGTTTGCAAGTGTATCTTTTTCATGCTTGATTTGTCTTGTATTAGGGTTTTCTAAGCATTGATTTTATCTTTCTATACAAACCTTAATTACTAGCATTTATATAAGCGATAAATTTACGGAAAGTAAATATTCTACGCTATCACATTATTTGGGGGATGGAATATACATTTTTACAAATGGGGATTGCAAGAATTTTAAATCTAATTAACTATTACAACCATATTGAACAATATACAAGAATTGAAATAATAATGTACAAGCATGAATAAATGGGAAAGAGTATGAATTTGTTTGGATTTTTGTTAAGAAATGTTTTGTTTGTTTTAACCAAAATAAACTAGAAGAAAATATTTAACCCAAGGAAATAAGAAAATTTAATTAAGTTAATTAGAGAAGAAAAGTTTTTTAGGTTTTTTATGAAAGAGGTTTTGAATATTAGACTAGTATTAATTAAATAAAAGGAACTAGGTCTCCTAAATTAATCTTAATTAAAAAAAATTAATTAAACCGAAGTCTATTATTACTTAAATAAAAAAAAGAAATTAATTTTCTAAAGAAACATGTTTTTTGTCTTTGTCTTTTTAGTCTTAAAAGAAATAAAATATAAATATATTATTACCTAAATAATAAATAAAATATTTTTTGGGATTTTTTTACTAACAAAAATAAATATTATGATAATATTAATAATAATAAAAATAAAAAGATAAATAAAAAAGGGTAAGTAAGGGGGGTGAAGATTTGATTTGTGGTGTTTTTTAAGTAAAAATAGTTTTTTTGACTAAGTCTGTCCCATTATTGTTTTTGAAATCAGAAAATAAAAAAAGGTTGAGCTGCGTGTATATAAGCAAACAGGGGGTATGTTTCAGTAAAAAAAATGAAGCTCAAAGGGGGAGGCCCAGCGTTGCAAAGGAAAAGAAAAGGAAAATGTGAAAAAAGAAACAAAGGGCAGCACCCTGAGGTTCGAACCCACACCCTCTTGGTTACCAGCGCGCTGCCTTACAACTAGGGTGACTATACAACCGTTTATTAAAATGAAATGATAAATATATAACACATAATACTTTCAAGGCCTGTAATTCATCTTAAACCTTCAGCCAACCAGAGGACCTGTAACTTGTTCATCTCTCAACAAAAATGGAAAGTACAAACATGAAAGTTATGGCATTTCTTCCCACGAATTCAACCATATAAATAACTAAAGCTATAAATCCAAGATGAGTGAGAATTTTTATGGCCCTAATTTAAAACCTAAAAATTTCAGAAACTTTAACTCCAAAATTCTCTAAGCTCAAGCCATATAAATGCAAACTATTGATATGTACAGCTTCGTGGCAATGTTATCTACATTTTATCTTTGAAAATGGAAGTCTAACAATACCTATATGAATAGTTCAAAAGTCAGAAAACTCACCTTGCAAGAGGGTATCATGTTTTGAGTTTGAGCAGCTTTCAATGAGTTCTAGTGATTGAGTTAGCTTCCTCAAGTTCCCAGGAAGCTAATGTGATGTTTGGCTTGAGCTGAAAGTGGCTGAGGAGTTCTGGAGAAGTCAAGGTGCAAGGGGTTGTTTTTGAAAATGGTGGATGATGATGGAGGTGTTACAGTTGGGTTGTAGGTATTTGAATTGATAGTATATGTTTTTTAGAAGCTTTTGAAAGTAAAAGGCCAAGAAACGCACGAGCAAATTGAAAGATTGGGTTCAAAACTCAGAAATGGCAAGTTTTGAGATGTTTTTGGTGGTTCTGTGCTTTAGGGGGTTTTCAGGGCTTAAGCATGTGTTTTTTAGCTTGAAAATGACTTGTATATTTATATGCAAGAGGTCTTGTATGTTACAACAAGCTAGAATTTTAAATTTCAAGTTGTAGCATCTTTCTTGTTTTTGAAGCAATGTTGAAACATCTTGTTCCAAAGCATGGTACAGGGCTGCATAGAGTGGTTAGTACTTTAGACATGCTTGCTTTTGGTTTATAGGGTTTGTGTGTGTAGAAATAACAAGTTCAATGCTCAAGGAGAGTTGACTTTATGATTAAAGCCACTTTTCAAGAATAGCAATGGTGCCTTTCTTCCAAAAATGGAAATGCAACTTGGATAATGGTTCAAATGCTTGGAAAATAGCTCAATATGTTGTGTAAACATTTAATTAAGGAGTTAATTGCAAGTTAGAAGCCTGCAAAGTGATATTATGCAGCATGGCTATGTGATTTGATCCATTGTGCATAATAAATTTTGCCTTGTAAAACAACTTGAAACCCTAACTTCTTGCCTTCGATTATCCTTGCTCATGAATGATCTCAAGGAGTTCTTTGACATTTTAGAAAGCTTGTAATGTTCTATACAACCCCTCTTTGAATCACTTTTGCAAAATCCATTGGAACTATGTGAAACTTGGCCTAGAAGTTAGGTCAAAATCCTGACCAAAATGCTCAAAATTTCACTAAGTGTTTTAGTTTCATGAACATGATTTCATGGATTAATAACTTGAAATACAAGAATTTTTAGGAGGAGTTGTGTTCATAAATATTTTAGAGCTCATTGAGATCTACAAATTTCATGTTAAAAGTTTCCTTTGAATCATCTTGCATCATGGTGAAAAATTGGCTCAAAGTTGTGAAAAAATATGAAGTTTTCAACACTTAGAAAAATTTCTAAGTTTGGAAACTTTGACTTTTCAAAATGAAATCTTGACTTATTATTTCTTGATGAACAAGTTTCATATTTTGACATGTTTTGATGAATTGTGATCTTTGACATTTGATTTTGACCAAAAAGTCAAAGTTTGACTTTTTAGTGTGCAGTTGACTTTTGATTAGTTAACTGTAAATCAACTATCAATTAACTGGCCTTGAGCAATGTTTTGAGTCATGCCATTAGTTAAAAATGATGCAATTGAATCCTTGAGATCATGTTTCCAACCAATCAACCATTTTCTAGGTCAAAAATTAGAAATTGCCTTTTCTCAATCAAAACCCTAATTTTGACTATTTTGCCCTTTTGATGATCTGATCAAATTTCTTGAGGAATTGTGGTCCAAACTTGATCAAATGACATATATGAGCTCATAATGTTTACATGGATAAAAAATTATGATGTTTGACTGTAAATTGACCACAATTGACTTTTTCCCCAATACAGCTAATTTTTAGGTCAACTGATCAATTGACTGAGCAAAAATGTGATCCAAGACTTGAAACTTGACATGAGCAATCTTGATGGTCCATAATGATCCATGAAAGTCATATGATGCATTAAAAGTTCAATTATCCTTGTGCAATCTCAAATACTATTTTTCAGTCATCAGAGCTTAAGGAGGTGTCTTGAGCTGATCAATCCTAGTGCAGTCTTGAACCAAAGGAGATCTTGTGAGAAATTACTTGATAAATGAGAGGGAAAATTTTTGGGTACAACTGCTGCCCCTGTTCCATCTTCTTAAACCTGAAGAGTTAGATTGGGGGATTCACCATTCGTGACTTGAAGGTGGAAGATGATTGAACCCTAGAGTGCCCAAAAATTTGCACTCTAAGATGTCATTTGGAGGAATGGGTGAGATTTTCCGGAGATGGGCTTGTAGCTGCCATCCGAAGGTGACTATTGACGGAAAATGGACTAAGTCTGAACTTGATTTCAACTAGAAAAGAATCAGAATAAATCTTTGGAGCGATTTATCTGAAACTAGCAGAAGTCTTGTATGTTATTTGCCTGGGAAGAATCGGAATAAATCTTGGAGCAATTTATCTGAACTAGAAATGTTCATTTGGAAAGTATTAGGATAAACCGTTGCGAGGTTTAAACTGAACCAAAAGAGGTCTTGAATATTCTTTAACTAGAGAGGATCAGAGTAGAACTTTGAGCAATTTATCTAAACCAGAGAAAGTGCCTACTAGGAAAGAATCAGAATAAATTGTTGAGAGATTTGTCTGAACCAGTAGGGATTTGGATAAGAATCAGAATAAATCGTTGAGAGATTTATCTGAAACAGAGAAGACGTCTGCGGGAAAGCATCAGAGTAAACTATTGAGAGATCTAAAATGAACCGGCATGGATCTGGAGAAGAATCAGAACAACATGTTGAAATATTTATCTAAACTAGAGAAAACATCTGCGAGAAAGAATCAGAATAAACCATTGAGAGATTTAAACTGAGCCGATTGGGATCTGGAGAAGAATCAGAATAAATTGTTGAGATATTTATCTGAACCAGAGAAAACGTCTGTGGGAAAGAATTAGAATAAACCGTTGAGAGATTTAAATTGAACTGGTAGGGATCTGGAGAAGAACCAGAACAAATCATTGAGAGATTTATTTGAACCAGATAAAATGTCTGAACCAAGAAAGCATCCGCGGGAAAGAATCAGAATAAACCGTTGAGAGATTTAAACTGAACCAGCAGGGGTCTGAAGGAAATATCTGTTATGTAGATGGTCGACCAGTCCTTTCTCGGGAATTGATCTATAATTGACTAGTTGAAAATTTGATGATAATTTTTTGTTGATTGATCTTTCCTGAAAAGGTAAAGTGTTAGTTGCATGCAATGCCATGATGTATGAAATGCACGGTATAATGTTTCTTCTCAAAATAAATGAGATCGTGTTGTATGCATCTGTGTTGTCAATGTTATGACGTATGGATGTAATGTATGGACACATTAATTGTTATGCCGCAGTGGTGCTGGAGTCGGGGAAAATAAATCCCTGAGTACTGTTGGGAATGAGGAGTGTAAGTCTTCGTATTTTGAAGTTGAAGTGTTGATGGATGAGTTTCCATTCATTAGAGAAATAAATTCTATTGTGGAAGGGAAACGCCGTGCATTGCTTGTGGACCTCGTGAAATCCTGCTGGGGAATCCTGAGAAGCTGGGCAACTTTCACTGGGGAATCTTTGGAGCGGTAACTGCAAGTTTTGTTCCGTCGGGGATGTGAGAGCACTTGATACCATTAGGATGCATACTGGAGGTATGTTAGCGATCCTGTAGTGGGATGTCCCGGTTTTCGCTCTTGCTGGAAAAAGTACCTGCGGGGGATTTTATGGAATGGTCTATAGATATTATCCTATTTCTTAAAGCCATTAGTGATTGTCTTTCTATTTTATGTTCCCCTTTTTTTTGCTTATTTGTAAACAGTAGTCACGTTCAAATGCATATGTTCAAAAATAATCATTGGACGTTTTTGCAAACAAAACACGGAAATAAAAGAAAAACATATAGTTTTGCACTTTCAAAGGAGTATCTTTGTATTAACTTGAATAAGTATTTTTTATACAACGAGACGAACATCCTAGTATGGGAGTGTCGTCCTAGAAAATTAAAATTGATACAAAGAAAAGATAGCTATGTGAAATGATCCCATGGGGTTCCCATTCTTCTATAGCCTTCATGTCTCTGAGCGTCTCGTCCACTTGCTGCTTTGTCCGAAGCTGATCGGATTGATTAGAACTATTCGAGTTTGTCAGTCGATACTAAAGGTTGTCTGTAAGGTGATTCAACGGGATATAGTCATATACTTTAATTCCATAACTTTTGTATGGACCTCCCTTTTGGTTTTTCAGTCCACCGGGATACCCTTTTTTGCCCAAGCCACCCTTTCGGGTTTTCAGCTTGCCGGGTGTACAAATTATTTTGTATTTTATCCCTACTTTTTTCCCGAACCTTTTCGATTCGCCGGGATGCCCTAATTTTTTCCTAGGCCAGTCGACCTAGGGGGTCTTTATTCATGCGTAGTATCTTTTGACTATGTCCACATTCACAGGATGCGGAAGTTCATCACCATCCATAGTGGTTAAGATCATTGCTCCACCAGAGAATGTGCTTTTGATAAAAAATGGTCCTTCGTGTGTAGGAGTCCATTTGCCCATGGGATCACCTTGTGGCAATATGATACGTTTGATTACCAAGTCACTAATATGATACACCTGATGTCTGACCTTCTTGTTAAAATCTTTGATCATACGTTTTTGGTACATCTGACCATGACAGGTAGTCGTAAGCCTCTTCTCATCAATCAAGTTCAACTGGTCAAGTCGAGTTTGAATCCATTCATCTTCGTTCATCCCTGCATCTTTTATGATTCTTGGAGAAGGTATTTGGACTTCAATTGATAGGACGACTTCCATACCGTATACCAAAGAGAAAGGAGTTGCCCCTATTGACGTGCGCGCCGTGGTACGGTAACCATGGAGAGCAAATGGTAACATCTCATGCCAGTCCTTATAGGTCACTGTCATTTTTTGTATGATCTTCTTGATGTTTTAATTTTTGGCTTCGACAACACCATTCATCTTTGGCCGGTAAGGAGAAGAGTTATGGTGCTGGATCTTGAAATGCACGCATAGTGCGGTAATCATAGTATTGTTGATATTGGTACCATTATCCATAATGATTCTCTCCGGGATAACGTACTGACAGATGAGATTTTGTTTGATGAATTGGGCCAGAACGTTCTTGGTAACAGAAGCAAAAGAAGTTGCCTCAACCCACTTTGTGAAGTAGTCAATGGCAACCAAGATAAAGCGGTGTCCATTGGAAGCTGTAGGTTTGATTTCTCCAATCATGTCGATGCCCCACATCGCGAATGGCCAAGGAGAAGTTAGGACGTTTAGAGGAACTGGAGGCACATGTACCTTGTCAGCATAGATCTGACACTTGTGACAGGTTCGTGAATGCTTATGGAAATCTGCTTCTATGGTAGACCAGTAGTACCCCGCTCGTAGGATCTTTTTAGCCATCATGTACCCACTAGAATGGGTGCCAAAAGTGCCTTCTTGTAGATCAGCCATGATCTTGTTTGCCTCACTCTTGTCTATGCAACAAAGCAAAGTAGAGTCGTGGTTGCGTTTGTAGAGAATGCCATTACTGAGGAAGAACTTAGAAGAGAATCTTCTCAAGAACTTCTTATCATTGACTGAAGCTCCCTCTGGATACTCTTGGGCCTCGAGATACCTCTTAAATTCATGGAACCAAGGCTAGTCCACTACTTCTTCAGTATCGATCTCGTGATAGTAAGCGGGTTCATCCATCCGCTCAATCGTGATCTGGGGAGCCTCATTATCCCACTTGATTTTAAACATGGATGACATAGTGGCTAGCGCGTCCACTAGTTGATTTTCCTCTCGTGGAAAATGCTCAAAGGTAATTTCCACAAAATATGGGATTTGTAAGTCTCAGAGTGCCTAAGAGGGGGGGTGAATTAGGTCTTATAAAAATTATTCGGTTTTATGAGAATGCTTGGTAGTAATTTTTGGTTAAGTGTTTGAAGGTTTTGTTTATATCTTTATCTTTTCCTGATTATGGTGATGAAAGCGATAAATGCGGAAAAGTAAAGAACACGGTGATATATCCTGGTTCCCCTCACAATCCGAGAGTACTCCAGTCCCCTTTCCAACACGAAAGAGATTTCACTATAGTTAGAATGATTGTACAGCCTATGCTTACTATCTAACCTATAGGGTGATCAAAGGTTCTTAACACCTTTAAGACCAAACAAACACTAATGTGAATGAAGAACAATCCTCTTCAAATCACAACACTTACTTCCAACAATCCTGGATAGTAAGGGAAAATCTTTAAGTAATACAATGATTAATTTTGAAGTATATGGAGAGCTTTATCAATCTTCAATTGATCTTCTTCTTCAAGATAAAAACAATTCTCAACAATGTATATAAATGTTCACAATGTATGAATGAAACTTGAAATGATAAGAAAGTGTATATGGCAAGTTTCACAAAATTATGAACACATGAAAGTGTAATTTCAAATGTGAGTAAATGAGAAAATTGTTAATGAAGAAGGATATTTGTTAATCTTTAAAATTGAAGTATTGAATCTTGTTTGAAATAAGAAAATCTGCATTTTATAAAGTTGTAAGAACCTCTTCATTCATGCCAATTCATATGAAAAGTTGCAATGCATTCATGAAAAGATACCACTTGAAAAATGTTCAAAAAACAAAGTAAAAGCTGCATTGGTTCGCTAGGAACTGGTTCCGACACTGACAGAACCCGGTTCTTAGTGAACGTTAGAATTTGAAATTCAAAAATTTACACGCAGGAACCGGTTCCCCTATTGGTACAACCCGGTTCCTGGTACAAAAACCAGAACCATGTTTTTTGAGAAATGCTGGAACCCGGTTCCCTGTTAGGGAGAAACCGGTTCCTAAAGGTTTATTTTCAAAAATACATTTTGAAAGATATTTCAAACAAAGATTTTCTTGATGTTAAAATTATGGAATATGTATATGTTGATGAATGCATATTATGAACATCTATATTCAAGGTTTAAAGAATTATTTATACCATATTGACATTTGATGATTTCTTCAATAATTCTTCAATAATCTTCAAGACTTTTATTTGATGTTGATAAGCTTTTTGCACATCCTTTGAAAGTTGATGTCCATGTTGTCTTCATCAAAACACATGCTTTAAATATGACTTGAGAAGCTTGCAATTACATTCTCCCCCTTTTTGATGATGACAACCAAGTCTTGAAAACGATTCTTGAATTGTTCATGTTGTTTTGTGTAGCAAACATGTTGAGCAAATGCAAGGCTCCCCCTAAATTGTATGCTCCCCCTAAGTCCATGATTCTTTGAATTTTTGAGAGAGTTTGACATTTATTTGGGCCTGCAATTTCTTGAAACAAAACAACATACATGCATACTCTTCTCCCCCTTTGTTAACATAAAAAAGGATGGGGAAAAAGAGTGAAATAAATACATTTAATATAATCATAAAAATATTGTTAAATCTTATACCTTTGAGTTTTACCTCATTGGTGACTTCATCAATAATCAAGCTTTCATCTTATGAAAAAATTGATCTTGAAGCCTTTGTCACAAAGTTGACTTGTACTTAGAAGTTGTCTTTTGTTTTTCAACATAAAGTACATCTTCAATGGATATGAAAGTTAGTGTATCAACTTTGCCAATGCCAAGAATTTTTCCTTTAAGGTATTTCCCATATGTGAAATAATCCTTGGACTTGAACTAGATTTGAAAGTTAGTGTATGTCTCCTGTCATATGCTTTGAACAACCACTATCAAGATACAAAATATTGTATGTGGTCTTCAAGCATACCTACAAAACAAATTAAGTTTGATTTGGTACCCAATGTGCTTTGGGTCCATCATAGTTAGTTCCTTTCTTAACCCACACATAATGCCCACTTTCCATACTAAAGTTTCTAACATAACAAGCATTAGGTGTATGGCCTTTAATACCACAATAAAAACAAGTAGGTTCAAAGTTGCTTCTATATCTAGAAGGATAAGATTTCTTCTCAGGAAATGTTTTCTTTTTCGATACATTAGCCTTTTTCTTTTGATGATTATGAACAACTTGCTTCTTTTCTTCTTTCTTGGTTTTGGAACTATTACTAGCCTTTACAAAAACAGTGGGATTGTTACTTGGTTTCTTAGAATTCACATAACCAAGACCCCTTTTATCATTAGGATAACGTTGTTGGCTTAGTAATCCTTCCAATCCTATTTGTCCTTTTTCATATCGTTCAATGACTCTTTTTAATTGAACAATTTGAAAGACATTTGATTCACACTTGGAGCATGCAAAGTTTTCTTTTTCTTTAATAAAATTCTGTTTTTGAAGTTCAAAATCTTTAGTCATGGTGTCAATTTTTTCTAAACAACTTAGAAGTTCTTTTTCTTGATTTGACACCTTTTTGTATAAACTTTTGCATTCTCTCAAGAGTTCATCAATAGCATCTTGAACATCATCATCAAAAAGATTAAATTCATTACTAACCTCTTCTTCATTGTCGGAGTGAATGTGAAGCCATTAATGCTAGATTTGCACATTCCTCGCTTTCTGAATCGGATGAAGAACTTATCTCATTATCTTCCCATGCAACATAAGCCTTTTTGTTCTTGAACTCCTTTTTGCCTTTGAATCCATTTTTCTTGGAGAGTTTTGGACAATCCGGCTTTATGTGACCTTGCTTTCCACATTCATAACATGTGACATCTTGTGTTGATGTGGAGGCTTCTTTATCTTTATGATTATAAAATTTCTTCCTCTTGACAAAGTTAGCATTATGAAGATTATTTTTATGACCAAAATATTTTCCTAACCTTTTTACAAGAAGCAAGAAGTTTTCATCTTCCTCCGATGCATCTTTATCTTGACTTTCCTTTGAATCAACTTTCAAGGCAATGCCTTTGGATTTCTTCTCTAAATTTTCATGTTTTTCAAGTCTACCGAGTTTCGTTTCATATTCTTGAAGTTTGCCAAATAATGTAGCGGAAGTCATTGCGGAGAGACTCTTCTTTTCCGAGATTGCCGTTACCTTTGGTTGCCATTTCCCAGTCAATGATCTAAGGATTTTCAAGTTGAGTTCATCATTTGACAAGGTTTTACCAAGAGCATTTAAGTGATTTGTCAAATGCACAAATCTCTTTTGTAAGTCAAGAATGGATTCTCCGGGCTGCATTCGAAATAGTTCATATTCTTGACTCAAGGTATTTAGCCTTGATCTTTTTACTTCAGTCGTTCCTTCATGAGTTTGAACCAGGGTATCCCATATTTCTTTTGCTGTCTTGCAGTTCGAGACACGGAAAAATTCGTCCATACTGAGTGCACCTTGAAGAAGGTTTATTGCCTTTTTTCATAGAGAACTTTCTTTTTATCATCGTCGTCCCATGCAGTTTTGGGCTTTGCAGAACCAATGCCATTGATTACTGATATCGGGATAAATGGACCATTTTCAACAGCATCCCATACTTCCTCTCCTTGTGCTTCTAAATGCGCCTTCTTGCGTATTTTCCAGAAGTCAAAATATTCACCACAGAATAGAGGAGGCTTGTTGTTACTACCACCATCTCTGAAAACTGGTTGATGATTTGCGGAAGCCATTCTGGATCTTTAGGAACAAGTTACCTATAACTTGCTCTGATACCAATTGTAAGTCTCAGAGTGCCTAAGAGGGGGGGTGAATTAGGTCTTATAAAATTTTTTCGGTTTTATGAGAATGCTTGGTAGTAATTTTTGGTTAAGTGTTTGAAGGTTTTGTTTATATCTTTATCTTTTCCTGATTATGGTGATGAAAACGATAAATGCGGAAAAGTAAAGAACACGGTGATATATCCTGGTTCCCCTCACAATCCGAGAGTACTCCAGTCCCCTTTCCAACACGAAAGAGATTTCACTATAGTTAGAATGATTGTACAACCTATGCTTACTATCTAACCTATAGGGTGATCAAAGGTTCTTAACACCTTTAAGACCAAACAAACACTAATGTGAATGAAGAACAATCCTCTTCAAATCACAACACTTACTTCCAACAATCCTGGATAGTAAGGGAAAATCTTTAAGTAATACAATGATTAATTTTGAAGTATATGGAGAGCTTTATCAATCTTCAATTGATCTTCTTCTTCAAGATAAAAACAATTCTCAACAATGTATATAAATGTTCACAATGTATGAATGAAACTTGAAATGATAAGAAAGTGTATATGGCAAGTTTCACAAAATTATGAACACATGAAAGTGTAATTTCAAATGTGAGTAAATGAGAAAATTGTTAATGAAGAAGGATATTTGTTAATCTTTAAAATTGAAGTATTGAATCTTGTTTGAAATAAGAAAATCTGCATTTTATAAAGTTGTAAGAACCTCTTCATTCATGCCAATTCATATGAAAAGTTGCAATGCATTCATGAAAAGATACCACTTGAAAAATGTTCAAAAAACAAAGTAAAAGCTACATTGGTTCGCTAGGAACCGGTTCCGACACTGACAGAACGCGGTTCTTAGTGAACGTTAGAATTTGAAATTCAAAAATTTACACGCAGGAACTGGTTCCCCTATTGGTACAACCCGGTTCCTGGTACAAAAACCAGAACCATGTTTTTTGAGAAATGCTGGAATCCGGTTCCCTGTTAGGGAGAAACCGGTTCCTAAAGGTTTATTTTCAAAAATACATTTTGAAAGATATTTCAAACAAAGATTTTCTTGATGTTAAAATTATGGAATATGTATATGTTGATGAATGCATATTGTGAACATCTATATTCAAGGTTTAAAGAATTATTTATACCATATTGACATTTGATGATTTCTTCAATAATTCTTCAATAATCTTCAAGACTTTTATTTGATGTTGATAAGCTTTTTGCACATCCTTTGAAAGTTGATGTCCATGTTGTCTTCATCAAAACACATGCTTTAAATATGACTTGAGAAGCTTGCAATTATAGGATTAATGTCAACACACGTTCTTTTTAGGGGATGGGATTAGGGTGCTTCATGTCCCATTCTCCTTTGATCTGACTGATGACTAAGGATGAATCTCTAAATACCCTTAAGGACTTAATTCCCAAATCTATGGCGGCTTTAAGACCCATAATACACGCCTCATATTCCGTCATATTATTGGTACAGTTGAAACAAAGTCTTGCAGTGAAGGGAGTATGACATCCTTCAGGGGATATGATCACAACACCTATGCCATTTCCGAGTGCATTGGAAGCTCCGTCAAAAATCAAGGTCCATCGGGATCCTTGTTCAGGTCCGTCATATGGCCTGAGTTCTTCACAATTGTTTACAAACATGATATCTTCATCTGGGAACTCGAATTTCATGGACTGGTAGTCATCCACAACCTGATGAGCAAGGTGATTGGCTAGCACACTTCCCTTTATTGCCTTTTGGGTAGTGTATTGAATGTCATATTCAGCCAGGATCATCTGCCATCGTGCTATTCTTCCAGAGAGGACGGGCTTCTCGAATATGTATTTAATTGGATCCATCTTGGATATCAATAAGGTAGTATGGGTCAACATATACTGTCTTAGCCGGCAAGCAGCCCATGCCAGAGCGCAGCAAGTTTTCTCGAGTAGTGAATATCTGGTTTCACAGTCGGTAAACTTTTTTCTTAGGTAGTATATTGCATGCTCTTTTCGGCCAGACTCGTCATGCTGCCCCAGCACACACCCCATTGAATTTTCTAAGATAGTTAGATACATGATCAAAGGTCTTCCCTAGACTAGCGGCACCAAAACAGGAGTCTCTTGAAGGTACTCTTTGATCTTGTCGAAGACAGCCTGGCAGTCGTTGTTCCAATCCGACAGTTGATCTTTCTTCAGTAATTTGAAGATTGGTTCACAAGTAGCGGTTAGATGAGAAATGAATCTGGCGATGTAGTTTAGCTGTCCTAAGAATCCTCTGACTTCCTTCTCGGTGCAAGGAGCAGGCATTTCTTGTATTGCTTTTACCTTTGCAGGGTCCACTTTGATACCTTTACCGCTGACGGTGAAGCGTGGGAGTTTAACGGACCTTACTCCAAATGTGCATTTACTCGGGTTCAACCTTAGCTTATATTTCTTTAGCCTTTCAAACAGTTTCTGCAAATGGTCAAGATGTTCCTCTTCAGTTTGAGATCTGGCTATCATGTCATCCATGTAGACCTCTATCTCATGATGGATCATATCATGAAATAGAGCTACCATGGCGCGCTGATAAGTTGCCCCAACATTTTTCAACCCAAATGGCATAATTTGTAACAGAACATGCCCAACTGTGTGATGAAGGTTGTTTTCTCCATGTCCTCAGGTGCCATTTTGATTTGATTGTACTTGGAGAAACCATCCATGAAGGAGAATACTTTATGCTATGCGGTATTATCAACCAGAATGTCGATATGGGGAAGCGGGAAATCATCCTTAGGGCTTGCCCTATTCAAATCTCTGTAATCCACACACATGCATACTTTACCGTCCTTTTTAGGCACTGGAACAATATTGGCGACCCATTGTGGATAGGAGGTGACGGCTAAGAATCCGGTGTTGAATTGTTTAATGACTTTAGTCTTGATCTTTTCTGACATTTCTAGCTGCATGCGACGGACTTTTTGTTTTACCAGAGGGAAGTCTTCTTTTGTTGGTAGACAATGGACCACGATATTAATGTCAAGTCTTGACAAGTCATTGTATGACCAGGCAAAGACCTCAACATAGTCATGTAGTAACTAAGTTAAGCACTTCTTGACACTAGGTTCCAGATTGGCACCTACCTTGACTTCTTTCTTGTCCTCTTTGGTACCTAAGTTAACAGTGTCAACCGGTTCTTCGTGGGGTTGTATAGTCCTTTCTTCCTGTTGTAGTAACCTGGCTAGTTCCGCTGGCACCTCACAATCTTCCTCACCTTCGTCTTCGGCTTGGTAGATCAGATTTTCAAAATCATAATAGGCCATAGCAGAATCGTTACCCATGGGATCCTGAGTGGATGTAGATCTGCATTTTGATATGTGAGTGTGTGTAAGAGCATAGTTATATTTGAAAAAATAAAAATGTAGAAAAAGAAGAACATAGAGCATAAAATTTGCATGCAAAAACATCCATGATTCATTGATGACATATGAAAATGAAGTAACAACCCTTACAAATGGACCGTTGTGCCTCGGGTAAGACACAAGGTTTTAAAAGTCTAAATTGTTTAATTATTACAAGTCCGACAAAAATTTAAAGACAATTATTGTTGGATAAAAGTAATAGGGACAAATTCATTGGCTTCCCAATTGTTGAGTCCTCTGCTGATAGTTGGAAAAATCCATTCTTCCAAGTCACAACTATCATCACTATCCTCCACTGTGTTAACTCTATGATTGTTGATCCGCAAAGGTGGTTCCCCGACACAAGCACCGCCAACAACTTTCTGGGCTCCTGAAGTAAAACCCAAACTAAATTAGTCATACTTATAGGGAATATCCGGGAGTTGGCCCCAAATAGTACACCCACCTTCTTTGACTACTGCCTTGGCATCTTTCAGAGAAGCCATCTTCAGCGGAGGTCTGGAGATCTTCGGAACTTTGGAAATAGTCTTGGTTGCCGCAACTGTTTGTGGGACCTCCTCGAAATGCTGACATGGAGTTTCGATGAATTCACCATCCATTTCCACATATCTGAAGGATTTCAGGTGACTGGCCATATATTCCTCCTCTCCATGGACAGTGATGATTTTTCCCTTGATTGGGTACTTCAACATCTGATGTAATGTAGAGGTGACGGCATCAGCGTCATGAATCCAAGGTAGGCCCAATAAACAGGAATAGGAAGGGCGAATATCCATTACATAGAAAGTTGAATAAAAGGTCTGAGTTCCAACTTTAATGGGGATGTCCACCTCCCCGTGCACCATTCTATTCGAATTGTCGAAGGCCCTTACCACTATGTTGCTGGGTTTTAAGGTCAAACCTTCATAGTCTAGTCTATCCAGAGCCTTATTAGGTAGCACATTCAATGATGAACCAGTATCTACCAGGACATGGACCATAGTAGGGACCCTGCATTCGACAGAGACATGCAACGCCTCATCGTGTTTCCTCCCTCTAGGTGTCATATCAGCATCAGAAAAGCCCAAACTGTTATCAGCTGTCAAACTGGCCACACAATCTTCGAATTGGTCAGCAAAGGTTTCTTGTGGCACATGGGCAGTTTTAAGAAATTTCACCAAGGCCTTCACATGAGCTTCGGAGCATAACAGTAAAGATAACATAGAAATCTTTGAAGGGGTCTGCCCTAGCTGTTCGACTACATTGTAGTCGCTTCTCTTTATAATTTTCAAAATTTCTTCCATCTCCTTCTTGTAAGTCTCTGGGATAGATACTGATTGCGCCTTCATCCGGACAGGTTCAACCAAAATGCCTTTGCCCCGAGTCTCGGTCTAATCGGCAATAAGGGTGTCAGCAGGGGTAACCACCGGAACTGTAGTAGTAGTATCAATAGGAACAAAAGCACGAATGATCACAGGACCGATAACAGTTTTTGGAGGAGAAATCTCATGGGAGAACACTCTTCCACTTCTGGTTATTTTGCTGGTTTCCATAATGTTGCTGATGTCGGAGTCAACCCTCTCAAAATTCGGGTCTTTACAGCCAGCCATTCTTGCTTGACACCGTGGTAGTAGACGTCACCCCCATAGTTCTAGGGAACAGTTTTGTCTGAGGAGTACGGGATCGGCCCTGGCATAGTAATTATCAGTGGAGTCACCTTCGAAATAGATGTAATCCTAGCGGGTCTTTTGGTGGAGATCCTGGAAGGATTGGCGGAAATGGTTACTATTGAAACATCCTTGTAAGCAATGGTTGAAACGAGAGTCTTTTCAAAAAAAATCTCTTTGTCATCCATCAGGCGCTGGACACTTGCCTTCAATAAATGAAAACCAGACTGTAGGGATAAACAGAGGTGGCAGCCTTCGCCACACCCCGGAAATAAACCGACTTTCAACAGGTTCCTTTTGACGGCTAGGAGAGGAGTAACAAGTTCATCAATAATAACAACAAACACATCATCTTAACCAGCATTAACACCACGACCATGCTTGGGTATAGGAGTGGTGATAACATTTGGGATCTGAGGAGCGTCAAATTCAATTTCCTCTGCCTCGAGAAGGTCTGGCACCTTGTTTTTCAAAGTCGAACAGTCATTTGTATCATGACCTGGACTTTCTAAATGGTAAGCACAACGAGCATTTGGGTTATAACGGGGATAGGTAGTGTTAGGATTCTTCGGAGCTTCCCGCAAGGTCACCATATAAGATTTCAACAAATGCGGCAAGACTTGAGACAACGTCATATTTATCCGGGTAAATTGTCTTACCGACCTTTTCGTTCTAGGATGGTTGTTCCTTTGTTGAATAGGTGCAGGCTTAGAGATCATGACAAACCCCTTCCGCTGGACGGCGTTCAGTTTTGTCCTGATTCCTATGGTCATATGCAACACTTACCTCCTTCTTTCTGGTAAATAGCTTCTTTATCGCACTCGAGGATGCATCTCTTTGAATTTTTCCAATTTTTATACCCGCTTCTACCCGTTCACCGGTCATGATTAATTCGGTAAATCCAACCGAGGAACTTCTGATCAAGTGTTTGAAGAATGGACCAGATAGCGTGCCTAAGAACATATCCACCTATTCTCTGTCAGATAGAGGGGGTTGGACCCTTCCCGTGAGATCCCGCCATTTTTTAGCATAGGTATTGAAACCTTCACCTGTACCCATAGACATGCCTTGCAATTGTGTCTGTGTTGGAGCTAAGTCATCATTATACTAGTATTGCTTGTAAAAAGTGGCGGCTAAATCTTCCCAATTGTGGATGTTGGTCCCTTCCAACTGATAAAACCAATCCAACTGCGTTCCTGACAAGCTTTCTTGGAAGAAATGCATCCATAGATTCCTATCCGCAGTATGGGGTTAAATTTTCCTGACGTATGATCTCAAATGCAACTTTGGACAAGAAACACCGTCATATTTAGCGACAGTGGGGACTTTGAATTTCTGCGGTATGACAACTCATGAGACAAGTACTAGCTCCTCAAAATCCAACCCGGGTACTTTCTGGATCTCCATAGCATTGAGGCGATCTTCCTACTGTTTGTATTTGTGGTCAGCTGAAGGATACTGCTCTTTAGAGTAGTCAGCCTCTTCTTCCTCTTCAGATTCTAGAGGGTCAGTCACTTCCTTGTTTTTCCCTTCTTGATTATCCCCTTCACTTGACGATGTTGCGAAGTCTAGAGTCCGTATGGCTGGTCCTTTGAACCTTCTTCCCAGATTTAAAACACCGGTTGATTTCTTCCCTTTCTTCTTCTTTTCTTTGATCAGCAGGGTTTTCAACTAATCTTGTCCTTTTGCCAGAGTAAATAACATTTGTTGAAACTGGGCGTTCTGCACCTGGAGATCTTTTACTGTCTGTTCAATATCCATTTCACTAAAATAAACAGTAGAAAGTAAAGGAGACCTGTTGTAAGAAACATGTTTGTGTTATGATGAATGAAGATGCATATGCAAATGATTTCAAGGAAATTAGAGATTCAAATTTTCTTTAGACAAAAAGGAACACACATTATATTAATAAATCAAAGTTTGAGTACATCATGCCTCTTTGGGCTTACAAAGAAATAAAATACAAAACTCTAAGACAAAAAAGTTGAACGCATCCTCTTCGGTGTGATGTAGGAATTCAGACTCTGCTCTTCATGAAGCTTCTTGGTGAGTTCCAGAACATTCTTCTCACTGGCGTAGAATTAGGCCTCGAAAGTGTCTCGCTCCCCCTTAAGCTGTATCCAATCCCTTTGCAAGTCTTCGAGAGAGATGGGCATGTTAGGATGAAGGATAGTGTATGGGATATCTCCTTCCACAACAGGTTCTATGATAACTAAGAGAATGGAAGGATAAGGCATCACAAGTTTCTGAGCACGAGCTCGCACCCACTTAAGGTAAGGCTCAAGGGGGATGGAATTCTTGTGCCCCAGCGTCTTGCTATCTACGTTGTTCAACATCCTCCAAGCTCAGATAAACCTTTGGCGATAACCATGATCGTCATTCTCGTAGTTAAATACCAACCCTTAAATATGCATCTCATGTGGACCATCCTTTCTGGTGTAACCAAACTGTCGTAAGTCTAAGCAGGGGTTGTATGTGGCACCTTGTGATAAGGTGGGAGAACTGACTTGAAGTTTTGCGTTTGTGTTCGCAAATGTTTCGGTTTAGCAAGAGTCACCACCGACTTTTATTTTATCCAAAAGGAAAGGTAAAAAAGCACAGGAAAGACCTTTGAGATTGTTTTTAGGTTCGGGGGGTAGATTATGAAAAGGGAAGGTGCTAGCACCCTTTTCATCCATGGTTTTCCATGGGCTCTTAGTTACTTGTTTAGATCACTTGCTTTGCTTTTCCATTTGTTTGAAATGGTGCTTTGTGTGGTTTTGAAAGTATTTTGAAAAGAGGCCATCGTTTTGGTAATCTTTGTAATGATTCTCGTTCGTAAGAATGTATAAAAAGATGTTTGTCTTTTGAAAAATGTTTCAATGTTTTGAAAGTTGTTTGGAAATTGTTTTGAAATTGTGTGTGTGTTTTTTAAAATAGCAAGGATTGTTTGCAAATTGATCAAGTAACTAGAAGCTTATCTACCTACTCAAAAGTCTTTCCTACATATTTTTATTCCTTTGAAATTTTTGTTTTACCATTGCATTGGTAAACAACCCTATCTTTGGATGTTAAACGGGACGGACGTGGGTTATCGTATGACCATGATAGCAATGGTGCCAAGTATCTTTAGCATTTTGAGGGACTAAGATCATTTGTTTAGGCAACTTTTGATAGCGTCATCGAGGGACTATGATCTTTTGTTTTGTATTGTTTTGCCAAGATGCCTAGCATGCATACCATGGCTATGTTTTAAGGTAACCAAGTGGGTGAAACCCTAGAGGTGCTTGTGTGCAAGGTGTTGTCATTTTTCATGCATTTTTGTCTTGTATTAGGTCATGCTATTTGTTTTGATTTTTGTCTTATCATACAAACCCTAATTTACTAAATATGTATATAATGCGATAAATGGCGTAAAGTAAATCTAAACTATTACAAAAATATTATGGGAGGGGGGATACAAGTTTTGAATATGGATATTTGTACAAAATAAAACCCTAATTTACTATTACAACCCAATTGAATTTTGATACAATAAATAAATAAACAATTATTTAAATATGCAATAAAATATAAATATGCAAAAAATGTTTTGTAATTGTTTTATGTATGAGAAAATAAATTTATTTAAGTCTAAAAATAAGAAAAGATATTGTGATTATTTTTGAAAGGGGAAACCCTAATTTTTGATTAAAAGAAAAAATATATGTTTTCTAATATCCTTGTCCATTTTTGTTTAAGAAAATAATAATAATATTATGTATAAATATAAAAAAATTAAAATATGTGAAAAAAATAATATTTTATGTATATAAAATGTAAAATAAAATATTAAGTATTTTATTATTATTTACAAGTTTATTTAAGAAAATAAATTCTATTAAACCTAATAAACTATTTTTATGCCATAAAAATAATAAATTAAAATGCAAAAAATTAAGAAAATATTTTTGGGATTTTTTAATGTTTAGAAAAAAAAAGTCAAAAATATAAAAATAGCAAGAAAATATGAAAAATAAAAAAATATGAATCAAGGGGGTGCAAAAGTAAAATGGGTGGTGTGAATAGAAACAGGCCCAAGGCCCTGGCCCAAGACAGCTTCGTCCCTGACCTCCAGACAGCAAACGCGCGTGTTTTCTCTTCAACCTGTATCTCTTGCATACATGCATAAAAACAAAATCTTGCAACATGAAACTTGTAGCATGTTAACTCATGATTCTAATGATATAAAAGACATGACCTAACTCTAAAAGATCAAGGAGAATTTTAATGGCCCTAATTTCAGACCTAATTTTTTTCAGCATGTTCAACATCCAAATACTCTTAGCTCAGTTAATATAAATGGAATCTATGCATATGTACAGCTTAAGCATGTTGAGGACTACATTTTTGCTTCACAAACCTAAGCTTAAGGATGCCTAAATATAGAGATAGAAACTTGACAAATACCTTGTTCAGTTGAGTTTGGATATGGCAATGTAGGGACTTTGAGTGGGGCCTGAAGTTCTTGTGAGCTTCCTTGAAGTTCCCTCAAGCTTCTCCAATGCTCAACTTTCCTTGTAGATGCTTGAATCTTGCTGCACGAGTCAACCTGCAAACCTTCAAAATGAAAATGGTGAAGCTTGAAACAGGGCACACAGTTGCAAGATAAGGGCATGGACAGTTTAGGTAGGAGGTATGGAATGTGTTTGAAGTGATTCAAAGCAAAACGCACGAGCCAATTTTGAAATGACTTGAGTTCTGCAGATGATGCCCTGTTTGGGCAGGAACTTGGGTTTTTTGTGTTTGAGAGTGTTTTGAATGTTGTGAATTCGTGTCTTAGGCTTGTTACAATGTTCTGAGGTCGTTTTCCATGATACAAAGTCTTGGTTTTATCAGTTACACAAGCTTACTTGACTTTTGCAAGTTTGCTTGCTTTTGAAGAAAAGGTGAAGTGACAAAGCCAAAGGCCTGTACAGGCTAGCTTAAGGCCTGATGAGAGTTGGTGTACTTTGCCTGAAGTTTGTGGATCTTGTTTGCAACCAAAGATCGGATCCATGGCTCAAGAAATACAAAATTGCAAAAAGCATGCTTTATCAAAATGGTATTATGCACTTTATGCCATTTTTGGATTAATTCAATGTGCAAAGCTTCAAAGATCAAAATAAGACCATTATCCATTTTGTTTGCATTAAATTATGGAGTGTAGAAAGGATTAGGACCTATAAAACCAAGTACAAGCATGTTTGAAACTGATTTGCAACTTGAACCATTGTGAAAATGCCTTGCACAAAAGTGATAAATTGCCATTTTCATTTCTTCGGTTCTCCCTAACCATAAATGATCTTGGATAGTTCTTGGACATTTTGGAAAGCTTGTAACACGATCTACAATCCATCTTTGAAATTCATTTTGATATTCCTCTTGGAACTAGATGAAAAGTTTCCAAGAAGTTAGGTCAAAAATCTGCCTAAACTAGGGCAAATTCTCACTAAGTTAAAGAGTTTATGGACCCCTATTTACAAAATCATAACTTGATATCCAAGAATCTTTTGGGAAAAATTTGTGAATAAAAGTTGTATATTTCATGTAGGACTACAACTTTCATGTTGGAATTTTTCTTTGAATCCAATTGCATCATGGTGAAAAAGTTGTGGAAAATTGGGAAAAAATAAGAAATTTCCATAACTTAGAAAAATTCTAAGTTATGAAAATTTTCAAATTAAAACCCTAATTTTCAAAATTAGGTTTCTTGATCAACAAGTTTCATATTTTGACATATCTTGATGAATTATGACCCTTGGCACTTGATTTTGACCAAAAATTCAAAGTTTGACTTTTCAGTATACAGTTGACTTTTGATCAGTTGACTGCAAAATTCATCTGTCAATCCTATGCATTTGAGATATTTTGAACTATGTGATTAGGTCAAGATAATTCTATTGAGTCCTTGAAATCATGCTTGAACCCAATTGGCCACTGGCTAGGTTAAAAATCAGAAATTTCCCTTTCTTAGTCAAAACCCTAATTTTGACCATTTTGCCCTTTTGATGATCTGATCAAATTTCTTGAGGAGTTGTGGTCCAAACTTGATCAAATGGTTCATATGAGTCTATAATGTTGATGTGGATAAAAAATTATGAGGTTTGACTGTAAATTGGCCATGGTTGACTTTTTCCCCAATACAACTGATTTTTAGGTCAACTGTCCAATTGACTGGTCCAAAATGTGATTCAAGGCTTGAAACTTGGTATGAGCAATCTTATAGGTCCAACATGAAGTATGAAAGTTACATGAGGCATTTAAAGTCCAAAAATACCTGTGCAAACTCAAACCCTAATTTCAGGTCATCAGTGCAAGATGAGGTCTTGAGTTGAGCAAACCCTAATTTGGTCTTGAGTCCAAGAAGTCTTATGAGGAGAATCATGATAAAATGAGATGGCAAATTTTGGGGTACAACAACTGCCCCTGTTCAATCTTCTTGAACCTGAAGAGTTAGATTGGCGAGCTTTGTCATTCATGACTCGAAGGTAAAAGATGATTGGACACTAGAGTGCCCATAAATTTACACTTGATGAAGTAGTTGAGGGAATGGGCTTAAAGATTCCATTTGGAAAGGTGGTTGAATCTTGTTGGAGATGGGCTTGTAGATGCCATCTAAGAATGCTTGTTGTAAATCAGGAGAATGAACCTCATAAAGGTATCCGTATCTGGAACGTATCTGAGTTATATCTGGAGATTTGAATCTGAATAAGTGACATAATGGCTTCCGTGTCTGGAGCGTATCTGGAATGTATCTTGAATAGGTGACAAAGTAAATTCCGTGTCTGGAGCGTATCTGGGTTGGGGAAAAAATTTGTATGAGTGACAGAATGGAAACCGTGTCTGGAGCGTATCTGGACTGTATCTGAAGTTGAGGTTTGAATGAGTAACAAAATGACTTCTGTGTCTGGAGTGTATCCGTACTGTATCTTGACTTTGAATTCTGAATGAGTAATAGAATGACTTCCGTGTTTGGAGTGTATTCGTACTGTATCTGAAGTTGAGGTCTGAATGAGTAACAGAATGACTTCCGTGTCTGGAGTGTATCCGTACTGTATCTTGACTTTGAATTCTGAATGAGTAATATAATGACTTCCGTGTTTGGAGTGTATCTTTACTGTATCTGAAATCTTTGAATATTGTTAATGATAGTTGTTAATCTTATCCTGAAAAGGGTAAAATGTTAGCTGAAACACAGAGTTATGTTGCATGTAATGTATGATGCAATAAATGTGCCTTATCAATGTTTATGATATATGAATGTAATGTATGCGCATGTAAGATGATTTGCTGTATTGTTGAGGAAAATAAATCCTTGACGACTGGAGATAAGAAAATCTTTGGCGACTGGGGATAATGACTTCTTGACTGCTGTCGGGGAAAATAAATCCTTGACCGCTGATGGAGATTCAAAATCTTTGATTTTTGAGGATGAGAAATCCTTGGTGATTGTTGGGGATGGAAAATCCCTGGCAACTTCTGTGGGGATGTGAGAATCCTTCATGTCTTGAAGTTGGAGTAATGACAAAATCTGTTATGAGAGTAATGTCAAACGGCTTGATAAATCTGCTTGGGAAATCCAGAGAACTTTGTAGACTTCTATTGGGGGTTAAATAATGGGAATCCTTACTCGGCCGGGGAATAAGGAAAATTCTGATGATTTCTGCGGGGAGCTAAGAATGAGAATCTTCATTCTGTTGAGGAGTAATGAAAACTTTGGTGACTTCACTGGGGAAATGAGAATGAGAATCTTCAATCTGCTGGGGAGTGAAAAACTATGTGGGGAAGAAGGCTTCTTGCTGGAGAGTAAGTTCAGGACTCTGGGGGAAAAAACTTATTCCTGTTTGGAAAAAGTTCGGGAGTTTGAGTTATATGCCACTCTACTGGGGAATTATCCTAGCTTAGGGCGAGACAAAAAGTTAACTGTTATCTGGTTGATTCTCAGAATTCAAGACAACTTATTGGGGAATTTGGAGAAACTGGATGGTTTCCACTATGGATTGGTAGTTGGAAATTTTGACTTGACTGAGGAAGAAGGTTTCATCTCTACCGGGGATCTGTGGTTCAAAGTTTTGGCTCCGCTGGGGATTGGGAGTTTGAAGACCTAACTCTGATGGGAATTAAGGATTTGAAATTATAACTCCGCTGGGGATATGTATTTCAAGGTTTTAGCTCCGCTGGGGATCTAGATGATGTACTGTAGGGATTTCCCCTGGAATAGCCTAAAGACGTTTTCTATACTTTCAACCTGTCAGTAATTATTCTTTCCCATTTCGTTTATTTGTAAACACATGATTATATTCAAAAGCATATGCTCATTAATAAATCATTGGACGTTTTCAAATAAAACACAAGTGTAAAAAAGAAGAAAAGGCAAATAGTTTTCTGCACTTTGAAGTATCTTTGTATTAACTTTGTGTAAGTATTTTGTACAAAGGAGACAGACATCCTAGTAAGAGAACGTTGTCATAAAAATGAGAAAAATTTATACAAAGAAAGATGGCTATGTGTGAAAATTCCATGGGGTTCCAATTCTGCTATAGCCTTCGTAACTCTGAATATCTTGTCCATTTGTTGCTTCGTCGGAAGATGATTGAGTTGATCAAAAGCCCGGAGCTTGTCTGTGAAGAGATTATCCTTAAAGTGATCCGACGAGACATAATCATACGCCTTAATTCCCTAACTTTTGCATGGACCGCCCTTTCGGGTTTTCGATCCACCCGGAAACCCTTTTTTGCCCATGTCGCCCTTTCGGGTTTTCAACTTGCCGGGTGTACATATTTTTTTGTTTTATCCCTAACTTTTTCCTGAACCGCCCTTTCGGGTTTTTGATTCACCGGGATGCCCTTTTTTTGCCTAGGTGTGTCAACCTAGCAGGTCTTTTATGCGTAGTATCTTTTGACTATGTCTGTGTTCGCAGGGTGCGGCAGGTCATCACCGTCCATGGTGGTTAATATCATTGCCCCACCAGAAAAGATGTTCTTGATCACAAATGGTCCTTCGTAGGTAGGAGTCCACTTGCCCATGGGATCACTTTGCGGCAACATAATGCGCTTGATCACGAGATCCCCAACTTGATACACTTGGCGCCTGACTTTCTTGTTGAATGCCTTGATCATCCATTTTTTATACGCCTGACCATGGCAAAAACAGTAAGTCTTTTCTCGTCAATTAAGTTTAATTGATCAAGTCGGGTATGGAT
This sequence comes from Vicia faba, assembly GCA_948472305.1. Lineage (NCBI taxonomy): Eukaryota > Viridiplantae > Streptophyta > Magnoliopsida > Fabales > Fabaceae > Vicia > Vicia faba. The sequence continues at coordinate 166,971,824 of OX451735.1, forward strand.
CCAATCGTCTTCACTCAGACATGCATCCTTCATGATTTTCAAGGAGGGAATCTGAACCTCAATAGGCAAAACAGCTTCCATGCCGTATACCAAAGAAAAGGGTGTTGCCCTAGTTGATGTGCGCGCCGTGGTACGGTACCCGTGGAGAGAAAACAGTAGCATCTCATGCCAGTCCTTATAGGTGACTGTCATCTTTTGTATGATCTTGATATTTTTGTTCGCAGCTTCGACAACACCGTTCATCTTTGGCCGATAGGGAGATGAGTTGTGATGTTGAATCTGGAACTGCTTGCACAAGGCGGTGATCATAATGTTGTTAAGGTTTGTACCTTTGTCAGTGATGATCCTTTTGGGGATGCCATACCGGCAAATGAGGTTCTGCTTGATGAAGCGGGCAACAACATTCTTTGTGACGGATGCGAAGGAAGCTGCTTCGACCCACTTGGTAAAGTAATCAATGGCCACCAGAATGAAGCGATGTCCATTGGAGGCTGTAGGCTTGATCTCTCCAATCATGTCGATTCCCCACATAGCGAATGGCCAAGGAGCTGTTAAGACATTGAGAGGAACTAGATGTATATGTACCTTGTCCGCATAGATTTGACATTTGTGACAAGTCCTGGAATGTTGATAGCAGTCAGCTTCCATGGTAGACCAGTAATAGCCTGCTCGTAGGATCTTCTTAGCCATCATATGCCTGATAGAGTGAGTGCCAAAGGCACCATTGTGCAGTTCAGCCATGATCTGTTCAGCTTCAATCTTGTCCACACAACCGAGCAGAATGCAATCATGATTGCGCTTGTACAGGATACCATTACTCAGGAAGAACTTGGCAGAGAATCTCCTCAAGAACTTTTTGTCGTTGACTGAAGCTCCTTCAGGATATTCTTGAGCCTCGAGATGCCTTTTGACTTCATGAAACCAAGATCGGTCCACTACTTCTTCGGTATTAATCTCGTGACAATGTGCAGGTTCTTCCATCCGTTCAATGGTGATTTGGGGAGCCTCATTATCCCAGTTAAGTTTAAACATGGATGACATTGTAGCTAGAGCATCTGCTAGCTGATTTTCTTCTCGCGGGAAATGCTCGAAGGTAATCTGCTCGAAATGTGGTAGCAATGTCAAGACATGTTCTTTGTAAGGGATGAGGTTTGGATGTTTAGTGTCCCACTCTCCTTTGATCTGACTGATGACCAAAGCTGAGTCCCCAAACACAACCAAAGATTTGATTCCCAGGTCTATTGCAACCTTGAGACCAAAGATGCAAGCTTCATACTCTGCCATGTTGTTCGTGCAATTGAAGCAAAGTCTGGCTGTGAAAGGAGTATGGAAACCTTCTGGGGAGATGAGTACCACGCCGATACCGTTGCCAAGTGCATTGGAGGCACCATCAAAATACATGGTCCATCGGGATCCTTGTTCAGGTTCGTCATATGGTCTGAAATCTTCAACGTTGTCCAATGTCATGATGTCTTCGTCAGGGAAATTGAACTTCATGGATTGGTAATCTTTGACAGCTTGATGAGCCAGATGGTCAACTAGTACACTCCCCTTTATAGCTTTTTGGGTCGTGTACTGTATATCGTATTCTGTCAGGATCATCTGCCATCTAGCTATCCTTCCAGACAAAGCAGGCTTCTCGAAGATGTACTTTATCAGATCCATCTTAGATATCAGCAGAGTGGTATGAGTCAACATATACTGCCTTAGCCGACGAGCAACCCATACCAAAGCACAACAAGTTTTCTCGAGTAGTGAATATCTTGTTTCACAGTCGGTAAACTTTTTGCTAAGGTAATAAATGGCATGCTCTTTTCGGCCAGACTCGTCATGTTGGCCCAGTACGCACCCCATTGAATTCTCTAGGACAGTCAGATACATGATTAGCGGTCTTCCTTCAACGGGAGGCATCAAGACAGGAGGTTCAAGCAAATACTCTTTGATTCTTTCAAAGGCAATCTAGCATTCGTCATTCCATTTAACCACCTGATCTTTCTTCAACATCTTGAAGATTGGTTCACAGGTAGATGTTAGGTGAGAGATAAACCTAGTAATGTAGTTTAGGCGTCCCAAGAAACCTCTGACCTCCTTCTCAGTGCTAGGAGCAGGCATTTCTTGTATAGCTTTGACTTTGGCAGGATCAACCTCGATGCCTTTGTTGCTGACAATGAAACCCAAGAGTTTACCGGATCGGACTCCGAACGTACACTTGTTAGGGTTTAATCTTAGCTTGTACTCCTTTAACCTGACAAACAAATTTTGCAAATGGTCGAGGTATTCTTTTCTCATCTGTGATCGTGTCATCTACGTAGACCTCTATCTCATGATGTATCATATCATGAAATAAAGCTACCATGTCGCGTTGATAGGTTACCCCGACATTCTTCAGTCCGAATGGCATCACTTTCTAGCAGAACGTACCCCACTGTGTAACAAAAGTAGTTTTCTCCATGTCTTTAGGTGCCATTTTGATCTGGTTGTAACCTGAAAATCCATCCATGAAAGAAAATACCTTGTGCTGAGCTGTATTGTCAACCAAGATGTCAATGTGTGGTAGTGGAAAATCATATTTAGGGCTAGCCCGGTTTAGGTCTCTGTAATCCACGCACATTCTGACTTTGTCGTCCTTCTTAGGCACGGGAACAATGTTAGCAACCCATTATGGATAGGAAGTAACAGCAAGAAATCCAGCATTGAACTGCTTCATAACTTCTGCTTTGATCTTTTCTGACATGTCGGGCTTCATGCGGCGGACTTTTTTATTGACTGGTGGACAATCTTCTCTTGTGGGTAGACGGTGTACCACAATGTCTGTATCGAGTCCCGGCATGTCTTCATATGACCAAGCGAAGATCTCAACATATTCATGTAACAGCTGAATTAAGCGCTCGTTGAAACTTGGCTCTAGGTTGGCACCCACTCTGACTTCTTTTTTGTCTTCCTCAGTACCCAAGTTGATTGTCTCTAACAGCTCCTCATGAGGTAGAATAGCCCTTTCTTCCTGTTGTAGCAGTCTAGCCAATTCTCCTGGCACCTCACAATCTTCCCCACCTTCGTATTTGGCATGGTAGACCAGATCTTCAGAGTCACTGAAGGCCATATCAAAATTTTTACCCATGGAATCCGGAATGGAAGGGTACCTGCATTTGTGAGTGTGGGTGTGTGTAAGGGATAGCCACCTTTAAACAAATAAAATGTAAAAAGAAAGACAATGAACACAAAAGTTTATATGTGAAAACGTCCATGATTCATAAAATGGCATATGAAGATGAAAAATCAAACCCTTACAAATGGACCTATGTGCCTCGGGTAAGGCACAAGGTTAAAAGTGTACAAATTGTTTGAGAATTATTACAAACCAACAGAAATGTTTAAAAGATAAATTACTGCGGTATGAAAGTAATCAGAACAAAGTCTTTTGCTTCCCAGTTGCACAGTCCTCCGTCAACAGTTGGAAAAATCCAGTCTTCCAGGTTGCCTTCTTCTTCACTGTCCTCCTCAATAGCATTGGCATTGTGGTCATGCTTAGGCATTGGAGCAGAGATAACATTCGGCTTTTCGGAAGCTTCAAATTCAACTTCCTTTGCGTCAATCAGATCCTGAATCTTATTCTTCAGGGCCCAACAATTGTTGGTGTCGTGCCCTGGACTCTCTGATTGATAAGCACACTTGGCGTTTGAATGGTAGTAAGGAGAAGCTGTATTCGGAATCTTTGGGGCCTATTTCATACTGGAAAGGTTTAACTTCAAGAGATAGGGTAGAACCTGAGAAGGAGTCATGTTTATCTGGGTGAATTACCGTACAGGCCTTTCCACCCTTGCTTGGTTGGTTCTTGGTTGATTGTTTCTAGGCTGATCAGCTGCAGACTTTTGAATCATTACGGCCCCCACCGTTGGCCGGAGCTCAACTCTTCCTTGACCTCTTTGAGAGTAGACAGTTGATACTTCTTTCTTTGCCGGAAAAGTCTTTTTGATGGCAGTGGAAGCATATGCATCTTTTTGAATTTTCCCGCTTCTTATGCCGACTTCAACTCTCTCACCAGTTAGAATCAACTCAGTGAACCCCGCAGAGGAGATTCCAATCAGATGATTAAATAAAGGCCCTGACAGAGTTCCCAAGAACATGTCTACTAGCTCCCTCTCAGATAGAGGTGGTTGTACTCGTCCTGCCAAGTCTCTCCATTTCTAGGCATACTCTTTGAAGCCTTCATTTGAGCCCATGCCCATACTCTGTAATTGAGTACGGGTTGGTGCTAAGTTTGCATTGTATTGATACTGTTTGTAGAAGGCGGCTGCCAAGTCTTCCCAATTATGCACATCAGACCTCTCCAACTGGTAGTACCAATCCAGCTGCGTCCCCGACAAATTGTCCTGGAAAAAGTGGACCCACGGGTCTTTGTCAGAAGAATATGGTTGAATTTTCCTGACATAAGATCATAGGTGCATCTTGGGACAAGACATACCATCATATTTGGCAAAAAGAGGCACCTTAAACTTGGGAGGGATTAAAATTCCAGATACCAACCCTAATTCTTCAAAGTCCAGCCCAGGCACTCTCTGTATCTCCATAGCTGCCAGACGTTCTTCCAAGTTTTTGTATTTATCATCTGCAGGAGGGTATTGTTGTTCAGAGTAGTCCTCTTATTCCTCTTCTTCAGCTTCAGAATCTCAGGGCACGGCAGTCTCTTTACCCTTTCTCTCTCCTTCCTCAGAGGTTGATGGAAAATCTAGGACCCTTCTGGCTTGACCTTCAAATCTTCTGCCCAAGGTAGCTACAACAACTCTCTTCTTCTTCTTTTTCTCTTTTTCCTTTTCTAGTAGAGTGTTGAGCTCTTCTCGCCCCTTAGTCAAGGTCAAGAGTAGTTGTTGAAATTGTGAATTTTGAGCTTGCAAGTCTTTGACCATTTGTTCAATATCCATCTTGCTGAAATAAACAACAGAGAGATGAGGAAACTTGGTGTGAAGATCTGTTTATGCATATGATGAATGATATATATTCATGTAATGCTTTCAAGGATTCAGAAATTCAAATTTGTTTTAAACAAAAAAGAAACACATGTCATATTAATAAGATAGAATTTGTTAGTACATCAATTCCCCATGGACAAAATAATACAAAATTCTAAGGTAAAAAGACGTTGCGCATCCTCTTTGGTGCAATGTAGGTGTTGAGAGTCTTCTCTTCGTGGAGTTTACGAGTGAGTTCCAAAACTTTCTTCTCGCTGGCGTAGAATTGGGCTTCAAAAGTATCGCGTTCTCCCTTGAGCTGTATCCAACTCCTTTGCAGATCTTCGAGTGATATTGGCATGTCAGGATGTAGGAGGGTGTATGGAACATCTCCTTCCTTAACAGGCTCTATAATCACAGGGAGAATAGAGGGGTAAGGCATCATAAGACTTTGGGCGCGGGTTCGTACCCACTTGAGGTAAGGCTCAAGGGGGATGGAATTCTTGTGTCCCAAGGTCTTACTGTCTACCTTGTTTGGCATTCTCCAAGCTCGGATAAACCTTTGTCGAAGTCCTTGATCGTCGTTGTCAACGTCGAAGACCAAGTCTAGAATCAGCATGTCATGTGGGCCATCCCTTTGGGCATAACCAAATTGTCTCAGAGCCAAGCAGGGGTTGTAGGTAATGCCTCCCCTAATTCCAAGTAGAGGGACATTAGGGAATTCCCCACAACGGTCGACGATGATAACATTCTCTTTGGATTGAGAACACCAATGAATATCTGAATGTGTAAGAGTCATCAATCATTGTGATCACCTCAAACCTTGCTCATTCCTCAAGACTGTTTGGGGAAGATGATAAATAAACCATCTTTCCAATAGAGGAGTACAGCACATGAGAACACCTCTTTTCCTCATTGTTCGAGTGTGAAAAGAGTGTAAGATATCTCCAAGCAATGTAGGCACCGGGTTACGAGCTATGAAGATTTTGACAGCATTCACATCTATAAGCTGGTCAGGGTTTGGGAAAAAGACCAACCCATAAATGAGAAGAGCTACAATCTCCTCAAAAGCTTGCAGGTCTAGAGAATTCCAGCATTCTTGAGCTTTCTCAAACTAGAACTTTGCCAAGAAACCCTTGACACCACTTCTGGTTTCCCAATGACCTGTGACAACTGATGGTTGCAAGTGCAGGGCTTGAGCAACATCTTCAGGCTTTGGATCTCTTTCCGTACCGTTGAAAGGTAGTTGATGGAGAATAGGAATCCTTAAGAGTTGAGAAAATTCCTCTAAAGTAGGCACAAGCTGGTAATCAGGAAATGTGAAGCAGTGGTGTATGGGATCAAAGAACTGGAAGAGAACTTTCACCATGTCTTCCTCTGTGTTGGAAGTTATTAAGTTGAGAAGTCGACCATGTATTTCAGTGAATGGAGAATACTCTGGAATCTTGGAAGCAAGCTCCTTGAGTTGTGGAGGAATTCTCACAAGATTGACCTGAATGGTTTTCCTGCGAAGTGAATCTATAACCTACAAAACAGGAACAAAGATGAAAATCCAAAATCCTTAAAATGGTTAGTAGATGCATATGATGCTTCATGATGTCCATGATGTTATGCACAAGTATATATGTACAAGCAAGTCACACAAGATCCTAGTTCAGGCTTGCATGGGGTTTCATAGGTAAATACCCTCTTGAAGTTTAGTTGGCTCAACATGTCCTATAAATAATAACCGGGTTCTAAGGAGCTCAATATCACTGGATTGTTTTATGTGTTCATTGTTTCAGTTTAGCCACTTTACTGGCGACCGAAATATTCCAAGAAAACAACCCTCAATGAGTGTAGTATCGAGTATCTACCAACTTCGGACTGCACCAAAGCCGGTCATCTCACTACATCCTAAAAGGCCAAGTTGGTCAAGTAAAGGTTCTAAAAGTTCGTTAGTGCTTCATGACATCACTCAGCGGCCCCGTATTCTCTTTGATTGACTCAAAGGATACCGGTACCCACAAATATGTCACACTAACATAGCTATTGCTTAGACCGTGTCAGTATACCCCGCACAGTTTCCACAACGTATTGCTATTTACCTATGAATGTTTCCCAAATCCGCATAGAGGATTCAAACCCAAACAATAGAACCAAAGTGTAAAGCAAATAAGTCAATCAAGATAAACATGTAAAGGTGATCTAAAACCCTAACATAACCCCATTTATAAGTATGTCCCCAGCAGAGTCGTCAGTTCTGTAATACGGTGGGAGAACTGACTTGAGGTTTTGCGTTTGTGTTCGCAAATGTTTCGGTTTAGCAAGAGTCACCACCGACTTTTATTTTATCCAAAAGGAAAGGTAAAAAAGCACAGGAAAGACCTTTGAGATTGTTTTTGGGTTCGGGGGGTAGATTATGAAAAGGGAAGGTGCTAGCACCCTTTTCATCCATGGTTTTCCATGGGCTCTTAGTTACTTGTTTAGATCACTTGCTTTTCTTTTCCAATTGTTTGAAATGGTGCTTTGTGTGGTTTTGAATGTATTTTGAAAAGAGGCCCTCGTTTTGGTAATCTTTGTAATGATTCTCGTTCGTAAGAATGTATACAAAGATGTTTGTCTTTTGAAAAATGTTTCAATGTTTTGAAAGTTGTTTGGAAAATGTTTTGAAATTGTGTGTGTGTTTTTGAAAATAGCAAGGATTGTTTGCAAATTGATCAAGTAACTAGAAGCTTATCTACCTACTCAAAAGTCTTTCCTACACATTTTTATTCCTTTGACATTGTTGTTTTACCATTGCATTGGTAAACAACCATATCTTTGGATGTTAAACAGCACGGGCGTGGGTCATCGTATGACCATGATAGCAATGGTGCCAAGTATCTTTAGCATTTTGAGGGACTAAGATCATTTGTTTAGGCAACTTTTGATAGCGTCATCGAGGTACTATGATCTTTTGTTTTGTATTGTTTTGCCAAGATACCTAGCATGCATACCATGGCTATGTTTTAAGGCAACCAAGTGGGTGAAACCCTAGAGGTGCTTGTGTGCAAGGTGTTATCATTTTTCATGCATTTTTGTCTTGTATTAGGTCATGCTATTTGTTTTGATTTTTGTCTTATCATACAAACCCTAATTTACTAAACATGTATATAATGTGATAAATGGCGTAAAGTAAATCTAAACTATTACAACAATATTATGGGAGGGGGGATACAAGTTTTGAATAGGGATATTTGCACAAAATAAAACCCTAATTTACTATTACAACCCAATTGAATTTTGGTACAATAAATAAATAAACAATTATTTCTCAAGGAAACAAGTGGAGTTAACCCTAGAGGTGCAAAGTGTGCTAGTGTATCTTTTTCATGCTTGATTTGTCTTGTATTAGGGTTTTCTAAGCACTGATTTTATCTTTCCATACAAACCCTAATTACTAGCATTTATATAAAGCGATAAATTTGCGGAAAGTAAATATTCTACGCTATTACATTATTTGGGGGATGGGGTATACATTTTTACAAATGGGGATTGCAAGAATTTTAAAGCTAATTAACTATTACAACCATATTGAACAATATACAAGAACTGAAATAATAATGTACAAGCATGAATAAATGGGAAAGAGTATGAATTTATTTGGATTTTTGTTAAGAAATGTTTTGTTTGTTTTAACCTAAATAAACTAGAAGAAAATATTTAACCTAAGGAAATAAGAAAATTTAATTAAGTTAATTAGAGAAGAAAAGTTTTTTAGGTTTTTTATGAAAGAGGTTTTGAATATTAGACTAGTATTAATTAAATAAAAGGAACTAGGTCTCCTAAATTAATCTTAATTAAAAAAAACTAATTAAACCGAAGTCTATTATTACTTAAATAAAAAAAAGAAATTAATTTTCTAAAGAAACATGTTTTTTGTCTTTGTCTTTTTAGTCTTAAAAGATATAAAATATAAATATATTATTACCTAAATAATAAATAAAATATTTTTTGGGATTTTTTTACTAACAAAAATAAATATTATGATAATATTAATAATAATAAAAATAAAAAGATAAATAAAAAAATAAAAAAAAGGGTAAGTCAGGGGGGTGAAGATTTGATTTGTGGTGTTTTTTAAGTAAAAAACAGTTTTTTTGACTAAGCCTGGCCCATTATTGTTTTTGAATTCAGAAAATAAAAAAAGGTTGGGCTGCGTGTATATAAGCAAACTGGGGTTATGTTTCAGTCAAAAAAAAGAAGCCCAAAGGGGGAGACCCAATGCTGCAAAGGAAAAGAAAAGGAAAATGTGAATAAAGAAACAAAAGGCAGCACACTAAGGTTCAAACCCGTGCCCTCTTGGTTACCAGCATGCTGCCTTACCACTGGGGTGGCTATATATATGTTTATTAAAATGAAATGATAAATACATAACACATAATATTTCCAAGGCCTGTACTTTGTCTTCAACCTTCATCCAACCAAAGCACATGTAACTTGTTCATTTCTCAATAAAAATGGAAAGTACAAACATGAAAGTTGTGGCATTTCTTCCCAGGAATTCAACCATATAAATAACTAAAGCTATAAATCCAAGATGAGTGAGAATTTTTCTGGCCCTAATTTAAAACCTAAAAATTTCAGAAACTTTAACTCCAAAATTCTCTAAGCTCAAGCCATATAAATGAAAACTATGGATATGTACAACTTCGTGGCAATGGTATCTACATTTTATCTTTGAAAATGGAAGCCTAACAATACCTATATGAATAGTTCAAAAGTCAGAAAAGTTACCTTGCAAGAGGGTATTGTGTTTTGAGTTTGAGCAGCTTTCAATGAGTTCTAGTGATTGGGTTAGATTCCTTAAGTTCCCAGGAAGCTAATGTGATGATTGGCTTGAGCTGAAAGTGGATGAGGAGTTCTGGAGAAGTCAATGTGCAAGGGGCTGTTTTTGAAAATGGTGGATGATGATGGAGGTGCTACAGTTGCGTTGTAGGTGTTGGAATTGTTTGTATATGTTATTTAGAAGTTTTTGAAAGTAAAAGGCCAAGAAACGCACGAGCAAGATTGGGTTAAAAACTCAGAAATGGTAAGTTTTGAGATGTTTTTTGTGGTTCTGTGCTTTAGGGGGTTTCCAGGGCTTGAGCATGCGTTTTTTAGCTTGAAAATGACTTGTATATTTATAGGCAAGAGGTCGTGTATGTTACAACAAGCCAGAATTTGAAATTTCAAGTTGTAGCATCTTTCTTGTTTTTGAAGAATTATTGAAACATCTTGTTCCAAGGCATGGTACATGGCTGCATAGAGTGGTTAGTACTTTAGACATGCTTTCTTTTGATTTATAGGGTTTGTGTATGCAGAAAGAATAAGTTCAATGCTCAAGGAGAGTGGACTTTGTGATTAAAGCCACTTTTCAAGAATAGCAATGGTGCCTTTCTTCCAAAAATGGAAATGCAACTTGGATAATGGTTCAAATGCTTGGACAATGGCTCAATATGTTGTGTAAATATTTAATTAAGGAGTGAATTGCAAGTTAGAAGCCTGCAAAGTGAGATTATGCAGCATGGCTATGTGATTGATCCATTGTGCATCATAAATTTTGCCTTGTAAAACAACTTGAAACACTAACTTCTTTCCTTCGATTATCCTTGCTCAAGAATGATCTCAAGGAGTTCTGGGAAATTTTTGAAATCTTGTAATTTGATCTAAAACCCTTCTTTGAATCACTTTTGTAAAGTCCAATTGGAACTATGTGAAACTTGGCCCAGAAGTTAGGTCAAAATCCTGACCAAAATGCTTAAAATTTCACTAAGTGTTTTAGTTTCATGAACATGATTTCATGGATTAATAACCTGAAATCCAAGAATTTATAGGAGGAGTTGTGTTCAGCATTTAGATCCCATTGATATCTATAACTTTCATGTTGAAATTTTCCTTTGAATCATCTTGCATCATAGTGAAAAATTGGCTCAAAGTTGTGAAAAAATATGAAGTTTTCAACACTTAGAAAAATTTCTAAGTTTGGAAACTTTGACTTTTCAAAATGAAATCTTGACTTTTTGATTTCTTGATGAATAAGTTTCATATTTTGACATGTTTTGATGAATTGTGATCTTTGACACTTGGTTTTGACCAAAAAGTCAAATTTTGACTTTTTAGTGTGTAGTTGACTGAAAATCAACTATTAATTAATTGAACTTGAACAATGTTTTGAGTCATGCCATTGGGTTAAAATGATGCAATTGAATCCTTAAGATCATGTTTCCAACCAATCAACCATTTTCTAGGTCAAAAATCAGAAATTGCCTTTTCTCAGTCAAAACCCTAATTTTGACCATTGTGCCCTTTTGATGATCTAATCAAATTTCTTGAGGAATTATGGTCCAAACATGATCAAATGACATATATGATCTCATAATGTTGACATAGATAAAAAATTACGATGTTTGACTGTAAATTGACCACAATTGACTTTTTCCCCTATACAACAGATTTTTAGGTCAACTGATCAATTGACTGAGCAAAAATGTGATCAAAGACTTGAAACTTGACATGAGCAATCTTGAGGGTCCATAATGATCCGTGAAAGTAATATGAGGCATTAAAAGTTAAATTATCCTTGTGCAATCTCAAACCCTAATTTTCAGTCATCAGAGCTTGAGGAGGTGTCTTGAGCTGATCAACCCAAGTGCATTCTTGAACCAAAGGAGATCTTGTGAGAAATTACTTGATAAATGAGAGAGAAAATTTCGGGGTACAACATCTGTCCCTATTCCATCTTCTTAAAACTGAAGAGTTAGATTGGCGGATTCGCCATTTGTGACTTGAAGGTGGAAAATGATTGAACACTAGAGTGCCCAGAAATTTGCACTCGAAGATGAATTGTGAATGGGATTATAGATTCCATTTGGAGGAATGGGGGAGATTTTCCATAGATGGGCTTGTAGGTGCCATCCAAAGGTGACTGTTGACAGAAAATGGACCAAGTCTGAACTTGATTTCAACTGGAAAAGAATAAGAATAAATATTTGGAGCGATTTATCTTAAACTAGCAGAAGTCTTGTATGTTGTTTGACTGGGAAGAATCAGAATAAATCTTGGAGCAATTTATCTGAACCAGAAATTTTCATTTGGAAAGTATTAGGATAAACCGTTGAGAGGTTTAAATTGAACCAAAAGAGGTCTTGAATATTCTTTAACTGGAGAGAATCAGAGTAGAACTTTGAGCGATTTATCTGAACTACAGAAAGTGCCTACTAGGAATGAATCATAATAAATCATTGAGAGATTTATCTGAACCAACATGGATTTGGAGAAGAATCAAAATAAATAGTTGAGAGATTAATCTAAACCAGAGAAGACGTCTGCGGGAAAGCATCAGAATAAACCGTTGAGATCTAAATTGAACCGGCAGGGATCTAGAGAAGAATCAGAACAAATTGTTGAAAGATTTATCTGAACCAGAGAAAACATCAGCGAGATAGAATCAGAATAAACCATTGAGAGATTTAAACTGAACCGGTAGAGATCTGGAGAAGGATCTGAATAAATTATTGAGAGATTTATCTGAACCAGAGAAGACATCTGCGGGAAAGAATCAGAATAAACCGTTGAGAGATTTAAATTGAACTGGCAAGGATCTAGAGAAGAATCAAAACAAATCATTGAGAGATTTATCTGGACCAGAGAAAACATCTTAACCAAGAAAGTGTCTGCGGGAAAGAATCAGAATAAACCATTGAGAGATTTAAACTGAACCAGCAGGGGTCTGAAGGAAATATCTGTTATGTAGATGGTCGACCAGTCCTTTCTCGGGAATTGATTAATAATTGACTTGTTGAAAATTTGATGATAATTTTCTGTTGATTGATCTTTCCTGAAAAGGTGAAGGGTTAGTTGCATGCAATGCCATGATGTATGAAATGCACGGTATAATGCTGCTTCTCAAAATAAATGAGATCGCGATGTATGCATATGTGTTGTCAATGTTATGACGCATGGATGTAATGTATGGACACATTAATTGTTATGCCATAGTGTTGTTGGAGTCAGGAAAAATAAATCCCTGAGTATTGTTGGGAATGAGGAGTGTAGGTCTTCATATTTTGAAGTTGAAGTGTTGATGGATAAGTTTCCATTCATTATAGAAATAAATTCTATTGTGGAAGGGAAACGCCGTGCATTGCTTGTGGACCTCGTGAAATCCTGAGGAATTGGGCGACTTTCACTGGGGAATCTTTGGAGCGGTAACTGGAAGTTTTGTTCCGTCGGGGATGTGAGAGCACTTGATACCATTAGGCTGCATACTGGAGGTATGTTAGCGATCCTGTAGTGGGATGTCCCGATTTCCTCTCTTGCTGGAAAAAGTACCTGTGGGGGATTTTATGGAATAGTCTATAGATATTATCCTATTTCTTAAAGCCATTAGTTATTATCTTTCTATTTTTTGTTCCCCTTTTTTTTGCTCATTTGTAAACAGTAGTCGCATTCAAATGCATATGTTCAAAAATTATCATTGGACGTTTTTGCAAACAAAACACGAAAATAAAAGAAAAACATAAAGTTTTGCACTTTCAAAGGAATATCTTTGTATTAACTTGAATAAGTATTTTTTGTATAACGAGACGAACATCCTAGTAAGGGAGTGTCATTGTAAAAAAAATAAAATTGATACAAAGAAAAGATATTTATGTGAAATAGTGCCATGGGGTTCCCAGTCTGCTATATCCTTCATGTCTCTGAGCGTCTCATCCACTTGCTGCTTTGTCCAAAGCTGATTGGATTGATTAGAACCGTTCGAGTTTGTCAGTCGATACTGAAGGTTGTATGTAAGGTGATTCAACGGGCCATAGTCATACGCTTTAATTCCATAACTTTTGTCTGGACCACCCTTTTGGGTTTTTAGTCCACCGGGATACCTTTTTTACCCAAGCTGCCCTTTCAGGTTTTCAGCTTGCCGGGTGTACATAATTTTTTGTATTTTACCCGTAATTTTTTCCTGGGCCAGTCGACCTAGCGGGTCTTTATTCATGCATAGTATGTTTTGACTATGTCCGCATTTACAGGATGTGGGAGGTCGTTTCCATCCATAGTGGTTAAGATTATTGCTCCACCAGAGAATATGCTTTTGATCAGAAATGGTTTTTCATATGTAGGAGTCCATTTTTCCCTGGGCTCACCTTGTGGCAATATGATATGTTTGATTACCAAGTAACCAACTCGATATACCTGACGTCTGACCTTCTTGTTAAAAGCTTTGATCATACGTTTTTGGTACATCTGACCATGACAGATAACCGTAAGCCTCTTCTCATCAATCAAGTTCAACTGGTCAAGTCGAGTTTGAATCCATTCATCTTCGTTCATCCCTGCATCTTTTATGATTCTCAGAGAAGGTATTTGGACTTCAATTGGGAGGACGACTTCCATACCGTATGCCAAAGAGAAAGGAGTTGCCCCTGTTGACGTGCGCGCCGTGGTACGATAACCATGGAGAGCAAATGGTAACATCTCGTGCCAGTCCTTGTAGGTCACTGTCATTTTTTATATGATCTTCTTGATGTTTTTATTTGCGGCTTCGACAGTGCCATTCATCTTTGGCCGGTAAGGAGAAGAGTTATCGTGTTGGATCTTGAATTGCACGTATAGTGCGGTAATCATAGTATTGTTGAGATTGGTACCATTATTCGTAATGATTCTCTTTGGGATACCGTACCGACATATGAGATTCTGTTTGATGAATCGGGCCAGAACGTTCTTGGTAACAGAAGCGAAAGAAGCTGCCTTAACCCACTTTGTAAAGTAGTCAATGGCAACCAAGATGAAGCGGTGTCCATTGGAAGCTGTAGGTTTGATTTCTCCAATCATGTCGATGCCCCACATCGCGAATGGTCAAGGAGCAATTAGGAAGTTTAGATGAACTGGAGGCACATTTACCTTGTCATCATAGATCTGACACTTGTGACAGGTTCGTGAATGCTGATGGCAAACTGCTTCCATGGTAGACCAATAGTACCCTGCCCGTAGGATCTTTTTAGCCATCATGTGCCCACTAGAATGGGTGCCAAAAGTGCCTTCGTGTAGATCAGCCATGATCTTGTCTGCCCCACTCTTGTCTATGCAACGAAGCAAAGTAGAGTCGTGGTTGCGTTTGTAGAGAATGCCATTACTGAGGAAGAACTTAGCAGGGAATCTTCTCAGGAACTTCTTATCATTGACTGAATCTCCCTCCGGATACTCTTGGGCCTCGAGAAACCTCTTAACTTCATGGAACCAAGGCTTGTCCACTACTTCTTCAGTATAGATCTCGTGATAGTAAGCTGGTTCATCCATCTGCTCGTTGGTGATCTAGGGAGCCTCGTTATTCCACTTGATTTTAAACATGGATGACATAGTGGCTAGCGCGTCCGCTAGTTGATTTTCCTCTCGTGGAAAATGCTCAAAGGTAATTTCCATAAAATGTGGGATTAATGTCAACACATGTTCTTTGTAGGGGATGATATTAGGGTGCTTCGTGTCCCATTCTCCTTTGATCTGACTAATGACTAAGGCTGAATCTCTAAATACCCTTAAGGACTTGACTCCCAAATCTATGGATGCTTTGAGACCCATAACACATGCTTCATATTCCGCCATATTATTGGTACAGTTGAAACAAAGTCTTGCAGTGAAGGGAGTATGATATCCTTCAAGGGATATGATTAAAACACCTATGCCATTTCTGAGTGCGTTGGAAGCTCTCTCAAAAACCAAGGCCCATCGGGATCCTTGTTCAGGTCCGTCATATGGTCTGACTTCTTCACAATTGTTTACCAACATGATGTCTTCATCTGGGAACTCGAATTTCATGGAATGGTAGTCATCCACAGCCTGATGAGTAAGGTGATCGGCTAACACACTGCCCTTTATTAATTTTTTGGTAGTATATTGAATGTCGTATTCAGTCAGGATCATCTGCCATCTTGTATTCTTCCAGTAAGGGCGGGCTTCTCGAATATGTATTTAATTGGATCCATCTTGGATATCAATAAGGTAGTATGGGTCAACATATACTTTCTTAGCCGGCGAGCCGCCCATGCTAGAGCGCAGCAAGTTTTCTCGAGCAGTGAATATTTGGTTTCACAGTCAGTAAACTTTTTACTCAGGTAGCATATTGCATGCTCTTTTCGGCCAGACTCGTCATGCTTCCCCCACCCCATTGAATTTTCCAAGACAGTTAGATACATGATCAAAGGTCTTCCCTAGACTGGTGGCATCAAAATAGGAGGCTCTTGAAGGTACTCTTTAATCTTGTCGAAGGCAGCCTGGCAGTCGTCGTTCCAATCCAACACTTGATCTTTCTTCAGTAATTTGAAGATTGGTTCTCAAGTAGCCGTTAGGTGAGAAGTGAATCTGGCGATGTAGTTTAGTCGTCCTAAGAATCCTCTGACTTCCTTCTTGGTGCGAGGAGAAGACATTTCTTGTATTTCTTTTACCTTTGCATGGTCCACTTCGATACCTTTACCGCTAATGATGAAGCCTAGGAGTTTATCGGACCTTACTCCAAATGTGCATTTACTCGGGTTCAACCTTAGCTTGTATTTCTTTAGCCTTTCAAATAGTTTCTGAAAATGGTCAAGATGTTCCTCTTCAGTTTGAGATCTGGCTATCATGTCATCCACGTAGACCTTAATCTCGTGATGGATCATGTCGTGAAACAGAGCTACCATGGCGGGCTAATAAGTTTCCCCAGCATTTTTCAACCTGAATGGCATAACTTTGTAATAGAATGTTCCCCACTGTGTGACGAAGGTCGTTTTCTCTATGTCCTCAGGTGCCATTTTGATTTGATTGTTCCCGGAGAAACCATCCATGAAGGATAATACTTTATGATGTGGGGTATTGTCAACCAAAATGTCGATATGGGTAAGCGGGAAATCATCCTTAGGGCTTGCCCTATTCAAATCTCTGTAATCCACACACATGTTTACTTTACCGTCCTTTTTATGCACTGGAACAACATTGGCGACCCATTGTGGATAGGAGGTGATGGCTAAGAATCCAGTGTTGAATTGTTTTATGACTTCAGTTTTGATCTTTTCTGAAATTTCTAGCCGCATGTGATGGAATTTTTGTTTTACTAGAGGGCAGTCTTCTTTTGTTGGTAGACGATGGACCACAATATCAGCGTCAAGTCCCGGCATGTCTTCGTATGACCAGGCAAAGACCTTAACATAGTCATATAGTAACTGAGTTAAGCACTTCTTGACACTAGGTTCCAGATTGGCACCTACGTTGACTTCTTTCTTGTCCTCTTTGGTACCTAAGTTAACTGTGTCAACCGGTTCTTTGTGGGGTTGTATGGTCCTTTCTTCCTGTTGTAGTAACCTGGCTAGTTCCCCTGGAACCTCACAATCTTCCTCACCTTCTTCTTCGGCTTGGTAGATCGGATTTTCAAAGTCATAATAGGCCATAACAGAATCATTACCCATGGGATCCTGAGTGGATGTGGATCTGCATTTTGATATATGAGTATGTGTAAGAGCATAGCTATCTTTGAAAAAATAAAAATGTAGAAAAATATGAACAAAGAGCATAAAATTTGCATGCAAAAACGTCCGTGATTCATTGATGACATATGAAAATGAAGTAACAACCCCTTACAAATGGACCGTTGTGCCTCGGGTAAGACACAAGGTTTTAAAAGTCTAAACTGTTTAATTATTACAAGTCCGACAAAAATTTAAAGACAGTTAATGTTGGATAAAAGTAATAGGGACAAATTATTTGGCTTCCCAGTTGTTGAGTCCTCCGCTGATAGTTGGAAAAATCCATTCTTCTAATTCACAACTGTCATCACTATCCTCCGTTGCATTGACTCCATGGTTGCTGATCCATAAAGGTGGTTCCCTGGCACAAGCACGACGAACAACTTTCTGGGCTCCTAAAGCAAAACCCAAACCAAATTTGTCAGACTTGTAGGGAATATCCGGGAGTTGGCCCCAAATAGTACACACATCTTCTTCGACTACTGCCTTGGCATCTTTCAGAGAAGCCATCTTCAGCAGAGGTCTAGAGATCTTCAGAACTTTGGAAATAGTCTTGGTTGCCGCAACTGTTTATGGGACCTCCTCGAAATGTTGCACGGAGTTTCAATGAATTCACCATCCATTTCCACATATCTGAAGGAGTTCAGGTGACTGACCATATATTCCTCCTCTCCATGGACAGTGATGATTTTTCCCTTGATTGGGTACTTCAACATCTTATGTAATGTAGAGGTGACGACACCAGCGTCATGAATCCAAGGTCAGGCCAATAAACAGGAATAGGAAGGGCGAATATCCATTACATAGAAAGTTGAATCAAAGGTCTGAGCTCCAACTTTAATGGGGATATCCACCTCCCCGTGCACCATTCTTTTCGAAACATGAAGGCCCTTACCACTATGTTGCTGGGTTTTAAGGTCAAACCTTCACAGTTTAGTCTATCCAGAGCCTTCTTAGGAAACACATTCATTGTTGAACCAGTATCTACCAGGACATGGGCCAAAGTAGTGCCCCTGCATTTGACAAAGACATGCACCACCTCATTGTGTTTCCTCCCTCTAGGTGTCAGATCAGCATCAGAAAAGCCCAAACCGTTATCATCTGTCAAACTGGCCACACAATCCTCGAATTGGTCAGCAGAGGTTTCCTGTGGCCCATTGGCAGTTTTAAGAAATTTCACCAAGGCCTTCGCATGAGCTTTGGAGCACAACAGTAAAGCTAGCATAGAAATCTTTGAAGGGGTATGGCCTAGCTGTTCGACTACATTGTAGTCGTTTCTCTTTATAATTTTCAAAATTTCTTCCATCTCCTTCTTGGATGTCTTTGGGATAGATACTGATTGCACCTTCATCCGAACAGGTTCAACAAAAATGCCTTTGCCCCGAGTCTCGATCGACTCGGCAATAGGGGTGTCAGCAAGGGTAACCACAGGACTGTAGCAGTAGTATTAGTAGGAACAAAAGCAGGAATGATGACAGGACCGATAACAGTTTTCGGAGGAGCAATCTCATGGGAGGACACTCTATCACTTCTGGTTATTTTGTTGGTTCCCACAATGTTGTCGATGTCGGGGTCAACCCTCTCAAAAACCAGGTCTTCAACAGCCAGCCATTCTTGCTTGACACTGTGGTAGTAGACGTCACCCCCATAGTTCCAAGGAACAATTTTGTCTGAGGAGTACAGGATCGGCCCTGGCATAATAATTATCAGTGGAGTCACCTTTGGAACAGATGTAATCCTAACGGGTCTTTTGGTGGAGACCCTGGGAGGATTGGTGGAAATGGTTACTATTGAAACATCCTTGTAAGCAATGGTTGGAACGAGAGTCTTTTCCAACAAAATCTCTTTGTCGTCTATCAGGCGCTGGACACATGCCTTCAATAAATGACAACCAGTCGGTAGGGATAAACAGAGGTGGCAGCCTTCGCCACAGCCCGAAAATAAACGGCTTTCAACAGGTTCCTTTTGACGGTTAGGAGAGGAGTAACAAGTTCATCAACAACAACAAACACATCATCTTCAACAGCGTTAACACAACGACCATTCTTGGGCATAGGAGCGTTGATAACATTTGAGATCTGAGGAGCGTCAAATTCAATTTCCTCTACCTCGAGCAGGTCTTACACCTTGTTTTTCAAAGCCCGGCAGTCGTTTGTATCATGACCTAGACTTTCTGAATGGTAAGCACAACAAGCATTTGGGTTATAACGGGGAGAGGCAGTCTTGGGATTCTTTGGAGCTTCCCGCAAGGTCACCAGATTAGATTTCAACAAATGCGACAAAACTTGAGACAACGTCATATTTATCCAGGTAAACTGTCTTACCAGCCTTTCTGTTCTAGGCTGGTTGTTCCTTTGTTGAATAGGTGCAGGCTTAGAGATCATGACAACCCCCACCGCTAGATGATGTTCAGTTTTGTCCTGATTCCTATGGTCATATGCAACACTTACTTCCTTCTTTCCGGTAAAGGGCTTCTCTATCGTGCTCGATGATGCATCTCTTTGAATTTTGCCACTTTTTATACCCGCTTCTACCCGTTCACCGGTCATGATTAATTCGGTAAATCCAGCCAAGGAACTTTCGATCAAGTGTTTGAAGAATGGACCAGATAGCATGCCTAAGAACATATCCGCCAATTCTCTGTCAGATAAAGGGGGTTGGACCCTTCCCGCGATATCCCGCTATTTTTGAGCATAGGTCTTGAAACCTTCACCTGTACCCATAGACATGCCTTACAACTGTGTCTGCGTTGGAGCTAAGTCAGCATTATACTGGTATTGCTTGTAAAAAGCGGCTGCCAAATCTTCCCAATTAAGGATGTTGGTCCCTTCCAACTGATAGAGCCAATCCAACTGCGTTCCTAACAAGCTTTCATGGAAGAAATGCACTCATAGATTCCTATCCGCAGTATGGGGTTGAATTTTCCTGACGTATGATCTCAAATGCAACTTTGGACAAGAAACACCGTCATATTTAGCGAAAGTGGGGACTTTGAATTTCCGCAGTATGACAACCCCTGAGACAAGTCCTAGCTCCTCAAAATCCAACCCGGGTACTTTCTGGATCTCCATAGCATTTAGGCGATCTTCCAACTGTTTGTATTTGTCATCATCTGGAGGATACTTCTCTTTAGAGTAGTCAACCTCTTCTTCCTCTTCAGATTCTGGAGGTTCAATAACTTCCTTGTTCTTCCCTTCTTGATTATCCCCTTCACCTGACGATGTTGCGAAGTCTAGAGTCCGTCTGGCTGGTCCTTTGAATGTTCTTCCCAGATTCAAAACACCGATTGATTTCTTAACTTTCTTCTTCTTTTCTTTGATCAGCATGGTTTTTAACTCATCTTGTTTTTTTTCTAGAGTCAAGAACATTTGTTGAAACTGAGCGTTCTGCGCCTGGAGATCTTTTACTGTCTATTCAATAAATATTTTTCACTGAAATAAATAGTAGAAAGATAAGGAGACTTGTTGTAAGAAACATGTTTGTGTTATGATGAATGAAGATGCATATGCAAATGATTTCAAGGAAATTAGAGATTTAAGTTTGCTTTAGACAAAATGGAACACACTTTATATTAATAAATCAAAGTTTGAGTACATCATGCATCTTTAGGCTTACAAAGAAATAAAATACAAAACTCTAAGACAAAAAAGTTGAACGTATCCTCTTCGGTGCGATGTAGGTGTTCAAACTCCGTTCTTCATGAAGCTGCTTGGTGAGTTCCAAAACTTTCTTCTCACTAGTGTAGAATTGGGCCTCGGAAGTGTCTCCCTCCCCCTTAAGCCGTATCCAATCCCTTTGCAAGTGTTTGAGAGAGGTGGGCATGTTAAGATGAAGGATAGTGTATGGGATATCTCCTTCCACAACAGGTTCTATGATAATTAGGAGAATGGAAGGATAAGGCATCACAAGTTTCTGAGCACGAGCTCGCACCCACTTAAGGTAAGGCTCGAGGGGCATGGAATTCTTGTGCCCCAACGTCTTGCTATCTACCTTGTTCAACATCCTCCAAGCTCGGATAAACCTCTGGCAGTAACCTTAATCATCATTCTCGTAGTCAAATACCAACCCTTGAATAAGCATCTCATGTGGACCATCCTTTCGGGTGTAACCAAATTGTCGTAAGGCTAAGCAGGGGTTGTAAGTGACACCTCCTCTAATGCCAAGTAAGGGGACATTAGGGAATTCTCCACAACGGTCGATGATAGTAACATTCTCCAAAGATCGGGAACACCAATGAATATCTAAATGTATGAGCGTCATCAACCTATGGGACCACCTTGAACCTTGCTCGTTCTTCAATACATATTGGGGAAGATGATGGGAAATAAACAATATTGCCAATAGAGGAGTACAACACATGAGGATACCTCTTTTCCTCATAGTGCGAGAGTGAAAAGAATGTAGGATGTCTTCTAACAAAATAGGCATCAGGTTACGAGACATGAAGATTTTGACGGCGTTTACATCTACGAGTTGGTCAGGATTTGGAAACAAAACCATCCCATAGATGAGAAGGGCCACAATTTCCTCAAAAGTTTGTAAGTCCAAGGAGTTCCAATAGTCTTTAGCTTTCTCAAACAAGAACTTAGCTAAGAAACCTTTGACACCACTCCTTGTTTCCCAATTAGTTGTGACATCAGATTGTTGCAAGTGTAGGGCTTGAGCAATCTCTTCTGGTTTTGGATCTCTTTCCGTACCATTGAAGGGTAGTTGATTGAGAATGGGAATCCTCAAGAGATGGGATATTTCTTCCAAAGTTGGCACAAGTTGATAATCGGGAAATGTGAAGCAATGGTGTAGATGATCAAAGAATTGGAAGAGCACCTTCATCATATCTTCATCAGTGTTGGAGGTAACCAAGTTTAGGAGGCGACCATGTCTTTCGGTAAATGGATAATTCTCAGGAACCCTTGATGCTAACTCTTTAAGTTGAGGAGGGATCCTTACGATATTGACTTGAATGGTTTTCCTGCAAATAGAATCAATGTCCTATAAAACAAAACAAAGATAAATATGAAAAATCCTTGAAATGGTTAGTGAGTATGAGTATGATGTTATGATGTTTATGATGTTATGTACAAGTAAATATATATAAAATAACAAACAAGTCCTTAAGTTTAGGCTTGCATGAAGTCTCATAGGTAAGTACCCTATTGAAGTTTAGTTGGCTCAAACATGTCCTAGCAATAGTAACTAGGTTCTAACGGAGCTCAATATCGCTGGTTTGTCTTCTCGGGCATTGTTTTAGTGAAAGCATCTTTAATGGCGACCAAAATATCCAAAAAAAACAAACCTCAATGAGTGTAGTATTGAGTATCTACCAACTTCGGACTGCACCAAAGCCGGTCATCTCACTACGTCCTAATGGCCAAGTTGGTCAAGTAAAGGTTCTAGAAGTCAGTTAGTGCTTCATGACATCACTCAACGGCCCCGTATTCTCCTTAACTACTCAAGGGCTACCGGTACCCATAAATATGTAACACTAACGTAGTTATTTCTTAGACCATGTCGATATACCCCGCACAGTTTCCACAACGTATTGCTACTTACCTATAAGGTATCCCAAAATCTGGGTAGAAGATTTAAACCCAAACAAAGTACCAAAATATAAAGCAAACAAATCAAACAATGAAAGCAAGTAAATATGATCTAGCCCTAAGGTAACCCCACTTTTAAAATTTATCCCCAACAGAGTCGCCAGTTCTGTGATACGGTTGGGGAACTGACTTGGATGTTTTGCGTTTTATCGCAAATGTTACGGCTAGCTAGAGTCGCCACCGACTTTTCTTTTATCCAAAAGGAAAGGCTGAAAAGAACAGGAAAGACCTTTAGAGATGTTTTCTTGAGTTTGGGGGTAGATTATGAAAATGGAAGGTATTATCACGCTTTTCATCCGTAGTTATCTACAGGCTCTTAGTTGCTTGCTAAATCACTTGCTTTTATTTGAAAAATGTGATTTGTGTGGTTTTTGAAAGTATTTTGAAAAGGAGCCATTGTTTAGGCAAACTTTGTAATAGTTCTCACTCGTAAGAACGTATACAAAGTGTTGATTTTTTAAAAATGTTTCAAGTTTTAAAGATGTTTTGAAAGTGTTGGTGTTTGTTTTGAAAATAGCAAGGATGTTTTGATTTAAAAATAAGCAAGCAACTTAGGAACATTCTACCTACTCAAAAGTATTTCTTGTGTATTTCCTCTTTCCTTTGACATTGTTATTTTACCATGGATTGGTAAGTAACCTTATCTTTGGATGTAAAAGGGACGTGCAAGGGTTATTGTATAGTCATGAATTGCAATGTTGTAAGATATCTTAGCATTTTCTTTAAGGGACTAAGATCATTTTGAAAGGCAACTTTGATAGCGTCATCGAGGGACCATGATCTTGTATTTTTTATTGATTTTGCTAAGATACCTCACATGCGTATTATGACCATTTATTTCTCAAGGAAACAAGTGGTGTTAACCCTAGAGGTGTAAAGTGTGCAAGTGTATCTTTTCATGCTTGATTTGTCTTGCATTAGGGTTTTCTAAGCATTGATTTTATCTTTCCATACAAACCCTAATTACTAGCATTTATATAAAGCGATAAATTTGCGAAAAGTAAATATTCTACGCTATTACATTATTTAGGGGATGGGGTATACATTTTTACAAATGGGGATTTCAAGAATTTTAAATCTAATTAACTATTACAACCATATTGAACAATATACAAGAATTGAAATAATAATGTACAAGCATGAATAAATGGGAAAGAGTATGAATTTGTTTTGATTTTTGTTAAGAAATGTTTTGTTTGTTTTAACCTAAATAAACTAGAAGAAAATATTTAACCTACGAAAATAAGAAAATTTAATTAAGTTAATTAGAGAAGAAAAGCTTTTTAGGTTTTTTATGAAAGAGGTTTAGAATATTAGACTAGTATTAATTAAATAAAAGGAACTAGGTCTCCTAAATTAATCTTAATTAAAAAACTAATTAAACCTAAGTCTATTATTACTTAAATAAAAAAAGAAATTAATTTGTTAAAGAAACATGTTTTTTGTCTTTTTTTTAGCCTTAAAAGAAATAAAATATAAACATATTATTACCTAAATAATAAATAATAAATTTTTTGGGATTTTTTTACTAATAAAAATAAATATTATGATAATATTAATAATAATAAAAATAAAAGGATAAATAAAAAAAGAAAAAAAGGGTAAGTCAGGGGGGTGAAGATTTGATTTGTGGTGTTTTTTAAGTAAAAAACAATTTTTGTGACTAAGCCTGGCCCATTATTGTTTTTGAAATCAGAAAATAAAAAAAAGGTTGGATTGTGTGTATATAAGCAAACAGTGGGTATGTTTCAGTTAAAAAACAGAAGCGCAAAGGGGAGGCTCAGCGCTGCAAAGGAAAAGAAAAGGAAAATGTGAAAAAAGAAACAAAAGGCAGCACGCTGAGGTTCGAACCCACGCCCTCTTGGTTACCAGCATGTTGCCTTACCACTGTGGTGGCTATACACCCGTTTACTAAAATGAAATGATAAATACATAACACATAATACTTCCAAGGCTTGTACTTCGTCTTCAACCTTCAGCCGACCAAAGCACCTGTAACTTGTTCATCTCTCAAAAAAAATGGAAAGTACAAACATGAAAGTTGTGGCATTTCTTCCTACGAATCCAACCATATAAATAACTAAAGCTATAAATCCAAGATGACTGAGAATTTTTCTGGCCCTAATTTAAAACCTCAAAATTTCATAAACTTCAACTCCAAAATTCTCTAAGCTAAAGCCATATAAATGCAAACTATGGATATGTACAGCTTCATGGCAATGGTATCTACATTTTATCTTTAAAAATGGAAGCCTAGCAATGCCTATATGAATAGTTCAAAAGTTAAAAAAACTTACCTTGCAAGAGGGTATAGTGTTTTTAGTTTGATCAGCTTTCAATGAGTTCTAGTGATTGGGTTAGCTTCCTCAAATTCCCAGGAAGCTAATGTGATGTTTGGCTTGAGCTGAAAGTGGCTGATGAGTTCTAAAAAAGTCAAGGTGCAATGGGCTGTTTTTGAAAATGGTGGATGATGATTGAGGTGTTACATTTGTGTTCTAGGTGTTGGAATTGTTTGTATATGTTATTTAGAAGCTTTTGAAAGTAAAAGGCCAAGAAACGCACGAGCAAATTTAGAGATTGGGTTCAAAACTCAAAAATGGAAAGTTTTGAGATGTTTTTGGTGGTTCCGTGCTTTAGGGGGTTTTCAGGGCTTGAGCATGCGTTTTTAGCTTGCAAATGACTTGTATATTTATAGGCAAAAGGTCTTGTATGTTACAACAAGCCAAAATTTGAAATTTCAAGTTGTAGCATCTTTCTTGTTTTTGAAGCAATGTTGAAACATCTTGTTCCAAGGCATGGTACAGGGATGCATAAAGTGGTTAGTACTTTATACATACTTGCTTTTGGTTTATAAGGTTTGTGTGTGCAGAAAGAACAAGTTCAATTCTCAAGGAGAGTGGACTTTGTGATTAAAGCCACTTTTCAAGAATAGCAATGGTGCCTTTCTTCCAAAAATGGAAATGCAACATGGATAATGGTTCAAATGCTTGGATAATGGCTCAATATGTTGTGTAAACATTTAATTAAGGAGTGAATTGAAAGTTAGAAGCCTGTAAAGTGAGATTATGCAACATGGCTATGTGATTTGATCCATTGTGCATCACAAATTTTTCCTTGTAAAACAACTTGAAACCCTAACTTCTTGACTTCGATTCTCCTTGCTCAAGAATGATCTCAAGGAGTTCTTTGACATTTTGTAAAGCTTGTAATGTGATATACAACCCCTCTTTAAATCACTTTTACAAACTCCAATTGGAACTATGTGAAACTTGGCCCAGAAGTTAGGTCAAAATCCTGACCAAAATGCTCAAAATTTCACTAAGTGTTTTAGTTTCACGAACATGATTTCATAGATTAATAACTTGAAATCCCAGAATTTCTAGGAGGATTTGTGTTCAGAAATATTTTAGATATCATTGAGATCTACAACTTTCATGTTGAAAGCTTCCTTTGAATCATCTTGCATCATGGGGAAAAATTGGCTCAAAGTTGTGAAAAAATATGAAGTTTTCAACACTTAGAAAATTTCTAAGTTTGGAAACTTTGACTTTTCAAAATGAAATATTGACTTTTTAATTTCTTGATGAACAAGTTTCATATTTTGACATGTTTTGATGAATTGTGATCTTTGACACTTTATTTTGACCAAAAAGTCAAAGTTTGACTTTTTAGTGTGCAGTTTACTTTTGATCAGTTGACTGAAAATCAACTATAAATTAATTGACCTTGGGCAATGTTTTGAGTAATGCCATTAGGTCAAAATGATGCAATTGAATCCTTGAGATCATGTTTCCAACCAATCAACCATTTGCTAGGTCAAAAATCAAAAATTGTCTTTTCTCAATCAAAACCCTAATTTTGACCATTTTGCCTTTTTGATGATCTGATCAAATTTCTTGAGGAATTATGGTCCAAACTTGATCAAATGACATATATGAGCTCATAATGCTGATATGGTTAAAAAATTATGATGTTTTACTGTAAATTGACAATAATTGACTTTTTCCCCAATACAGCTGATTTTTAGATCAACTGATCAATTGACTGAGCAAAAATGTGATCCATGACTTGAAACATGACATGAGCAATCTTGAGGGTCCATAATGATCCATGAAATTCATATGAGGCATTAAAAGTTCAATTATCCTTGTGCAATCTCAAACCCTAATTTTCAGTCATCAGAGCTTGAGGAGGTGTCTTGAGCTGATCAACCCTAGTGTAGTCTTGAACCAAAGGAGATCTTGTGAGAAATTACTTGATAAATGAGAGGGGAAATTTTGGGGTACAACACATGTTTTGGCTTCTAAACATCAAATTAGCACGCGTTTGTGGTCTAAACATGTTTAACCAACTTGCCAAAGTGGATTAGAGCCTTAAAACGCAAGGATTGGATGATTTTTGATGCAAAACAGATCACACCTTACTCGTGTATCAGGTTCACACAATTTACCTCCAAACTTCATCATTTCACACGTTTGAACATTCCATTTGATTCCCTATAAATAGAGGGTCATCCCTCATTCATTTCCTCAAGCTTGAATAGCCAGAATCACCCTGCCAAACATGCTCCATAACTCAATTTTCTTTAACTTTGAAATCAGTGTTTAAGCCTTTTTCAATCTAATTTTTCTATCAATTCACCTTCCTTGATCTTCCCTGAAGCTAACCATATAATTACCTTCAAGAATCGTGCCCTATATTGATCCATAGAAGTCCAGTTTCAGAGCTCTGCAACTCAAGTTCAATAGGTAGATTTCTCCAAGAATTCTTCAAAACTTTGATATCATTGTGAAGCTCTCATTGCCCTGGTTCTAGTTGCAACACTTGCTTTTATCTGGAAACATGTTTTGACCACGAAATTTTAAATCCCTTTTCAAAATTTTCTTTCCAAATTGCTTGAGCTATAATTTATATAAATTTGTCGCGAAGGTGTGGTTGTCTTCATCTTGAAGAGACGAAGTGAATGACATAGGTCTCGTGTTCTAATTTTACAGATTGATCAACCTGCTGTTGGGACTGGCTGGAGGTTAAAGATGACCAACGTGTCATCCTTCAACCAATGAAACAACGCCATTTGTTTTTTTTTTAATTTCTGATTTACATTTGATTCAGTGCTTTATTCACTAATGACCATGATATGCACAGTGCACCAGATCCCTTGAATTTGATTACTAATGCGTTTTAACTCTCATCCAATGGCCCACATATTTTTGACTTTATTTTTTATTTCTAATTTTTATATTTAACTGCTTTAAACTTCAAAAAATCATAGAAAATTCATTTTTAGTTCAAAAAATCTGAAAAATTAAGAAAAATATTTTTGATTTTTCTCTTTCTAATTTTTATTTTTTCACAATTTTATTTTGTGTTTTGATATTTTTTATAAATTTTCACTTTATTTGAATTGTTTTAAATGTTTAAAAATACTTTTATGCATTTTTTAATTCTGAAACAAATATGGAATGATCCAATGATATTGTGACAAATATTGGTGACCTCATTTATTTTTTTATTTCTGACTTTGTTATTTTTTATTATTTTTGGTTTGTTTTACTCATTTCTTTTAAATTTTAAAAATAGTTTCTGACTTTACAAAATTACCAAAACTTTTATAAAAATATTTGAGGTCATTTCTGATTTTTATATGGTCTTACTTGATATTTCTTGATTAATTTGAACATAGTTGAAATTTTTATCCCTTGTTTCTATTTTTTAACATTTTAAACCCTTTTTTATATATATTAAATGCAATATTATTTTGTGATTATTTTCTGGCTGATCTTGGGTTGAATTTTTGGTCATGAACTTTATTAACATCATTGAATCAATGGTGTTGAGTCTAACTCCATAAAAATGGATGAATGATTTTAATAATAGTTTGATTAAATTTTAATTCAAATATGGTTTGTATATTCTTTCCCATCCCTCTTCATCTCATCCTTTTCTTATTGCACTAAGTGTTATTAGAGCATGATCTCTATATCATGTCTCAAAACAAATGGTGCATAGATTACTATTGACCCGCCTCAAAATAGGTGTGACTTCTATATAAGTCCACTTACGATTGCTTAACATTACGCTAAATTTTGTTCCGGTTCGAATAAATGATCATTCATGGCCCAAACCTATATTCTCAAGCCCAAGTATGTTAGTTTGATCTTTTTGATCTAATAAACTTGAGATTCATTGTGTGGAGGTTTTGGTTCTACCAATCCTATAATGGATCTACAAAACTTTTGGTCAACGCGGATCACTTAAACATCATTGATCATTAAATGGTACTTTTGAGAATTCTAAATGGATGACATACTTGACAAAAAGCAAATGCAACTTGTTGTGTGGAGGCTTTGGTTCTACCAATCCTCTTGAGTTCTAAATGCAAGTTTCAAGATGGTCATCCAACTAACCATTAATTATTAAGTTGTTTTTACTTTACGCTTTATTTTTATGCTTTATGTACCATTTACTTTAAGCATTACATTTCATTCCATTTTTATTTTGCTCACTTGAGCATTTACTTTCTTGTCATTTTTAGTTTGCTCACTTGAGCTTTTCTTTTCTTTTTCAAGACACCTAATAATCAACATGAACCATAAAAAGCTTTAATGATACTTGGACTATTTGGTTACTATCCTTGGCATTATGGAGTATTGGACTTCTTGGACTTAGGATTAGAAACCTTGGCCTATAATTGAGACCTTGAGACCTTAATTAATATTTTGTCTGGATTTATTGAGGTTTAGCTCAAGACATTGGGTTATTTGTTTGTTTTGTGTGCAGGTCATTGTGATTACACTCTTTGTTTGTAATCTGGAATTCACCCGTATACAGCTGTTACTCTGCCCAATTTTTGTGAAGACTTAATACACTTGAAGTTTAGTTCTCTCAAGAGGTCTAGTATCTTTGCTTGCTTAGTTTCAATCCAAACAATGGGAATTCCATCTTGACTCATAATGTCAAGTATTGGATTCTTGTTGGTTAGATGGTTGTTATCCCTAGCTTTTACCTTATGCTTTAGGATAGTCTCTTCTTCTCCTCCCACTTTCTTTAATTTCAAAAATCTTCTTCCTCCTTTTGAAAACTCTTCTTGTTTTGAAACTTGAACTATTTTCATAATAAACTTGGACTTAGGTCCATGCATTTTCAAAATGTTTTTCATAATTAAATTTCAATTAAATTAATAATGCCTTTACATTTTTTTGTGAGAAGACTAAAAGTCAATCAATCTCATTTCAAATCATTTTGCCATTTTGGCTTTTTATTTTAAAACCTTTCTCAAAATATTAGACTCTTGTCAATCCTTGTAGTGATGAAAATAACTATACTTCTACAATATATAGTGAAGAGAGATATTTTCCACTTGGGTGTTGAGTGAGACATTGTTGATTTTAAAATCCAAGCCATATCCTCCACTTTGAGATGATGCAAATTCTCCTTTCTCATGATTGTGGGTAGTAAGTATGTTTTTCCATATGGACAATGACGATGATGTCTTATCTCATAAAATTAACCAACACACTTGTGTTTTAAATTTTTTAAAAGGTGAACTACGTGTACCCTGATCCCTATTGCACGAAAGATGGTACGTAGGCACTAAAGGTTCGCAACCGCGGTGACTGCAAAAATCATAAAAAAAATATACTTCTTTTCTCACCTCCACCATCTATTTTTCATACAACATTTTATAGCCAAAATATATAGATTTTTCAAAGAAGTTCCTGCGGAGTACCGTCGATGTTTAGGGTGCTAATACCTTCCATTTGCATAACCAACCCCCTTACCTTGAATCTTTCCCCCTCTTTTTGGGTTACTCTCTCTTTTCCTATTCATTTGGAAACAATAAAGCGCGGTGGCGATTTTTTTAATTTGATCTGTATAAGTCTAGTCAATTCAATGACGTAGCCTTAAACATTTCTACCGCTACAGAAAAAATAGCAACTTCACTGGGGAAAGATTGACTTCTTACTAGTCCATCCCTAAGTGAGTTAAGCCTATCTTTGTTTATATTTGTGTATGTTCTATTGTAGTTTATGTGTTATATGTTGTATATCTGTTTATCTGGATTTTCCTGGTTTTCAGGGTGCTTGGTGATTACTTATAAGTCCTATACCCGGACTTGGGCAAACTTTAAGATAGGGCGGGCGGTATAGTCATGTTAACTTTGAGGAAGTAATCCCAAAAAAGGAGGCATGAGATCCCCCACTCAGTGGAGTCCCCTTTGACTGTAGTGTCGTTTATCGAGTAACCGAGAAGACGTACTGCTTTTAACCTGGGAGTCTGCTGAAGCTGAAAACCATAGAATACCTAACCCATCATGGCCTTTTAGGTGTAGTGCGGAAGCTATGACGGAGTAATACGGAAATAATTGTCACACGATACTATGCTCAGACGTGTTTTTCTTGATAATATTACTAATTACCGAGTTAATTGGGAAGTTGGTAATATCCGAAGGAAGGATGTAGACTTTGGGAATCTCTAGAACCTTATTCGTTAGGTGATAACTTTTAGATAATACCTTATGGGTAGTACCTTCGACCTCATGCTCGTGACGTTGAACCTATAAATCCTATGTTTGTGATCTTGTGTGTGATTATTGCATCATGCATCCATGCACTCATAAGCATCTTTTGAAGAAATTTCATTTCAAGGGACTTAAAAGTTGACCATTTGTGAATATCTCAGGTACCTTTTGACCATGGATTCTGGAAAAAGAAAGATCAGAAAATACAATTTCAAAGATCCCAAGATAGATGAGTTGATCAGTCTAATTCCCAAGATTGAGTGTTCTGCATATTTTCGGAAGAAGTATGGATCCATCATTCCTCTCATGAAGCTTAGGATGAAAGAGGGTATTCTCTCGACCTTGGTCCAATTCTATGATCCGATGTATCATTGCTTTACTTTCCCTAATTATCAGTTGATGCCTACACTGGAGGAGTATTCTTATTTGTTGGATTTACCTGTTACCAATCGTGTTCCTTTTACTGGTTTAGAGGGTGAGCTAAAACCACATGAGATTGCTGCTTTGATCCATCTGGGGAAGTCTGAGGTTAAAGACCATATGACTACTAAAAAAGGGATTAGAGGATTACCAGCCCAGTTCTTATTGGAGAAAGCTCTTTACTTTGCTAGGATGAAGAGTAGAGTTGCTTTTAAGGCCATCTTTGCTCTACTTGCTTACGGGTTGTTTTTATTTCCTAATGTGGATAAGTTTGTTGACATTAATGCTATATCTTCATGATTGGAAACCTAGTTCCTACATTGTTGGGTGATTCTTATTACTCTATTCATCTTCGGAATTCTTATAATGGGGGGATGATTGTCTGTTGCACGCCTATGTTGTACCGGTGGTTTATTTCTCATATGCCTCAGTCTGATGCTTTCTAGGATGTCAGGAAGGAATCCCGTTGGGCTCCTAAGATCATGGCACTTACACACTCAGATATTAATTGGTATCATCGAGCTTACCAGGATGTAGAGATTGTTGACAGTTGTGGTAGTTTCCCCAATGTACCTCTTCTTGGTACAAAGGGAGGAGTTAACTATAACCATGTTCTTGCACGACGACAACTTGGTTATCCGATGAGGGATAAACCAAATAGTGTTCATTTTATTAGTTTCTTTATGAAGGAGGGAGAAGACCACAAGGAAGCTAGGGAGAAGATTGCGAAGGCCTAGCATCACAATCATAGGAAGTGTAGTAAAGACTTAGGACCTAGGGGGGCTGTTTCTTTGGATCCCTATCTTCAGTGGGTCCAAATGAGAGCTATTCAGTTGAAGATGCCGTATTCCCGGGAAGCACGTATGCCTGATTTGTTTGTGAAGACCACTCCTCCCTGATTATACGATATAGAAGAGCTACAACTTTCTTTGTTCAGGATGCAGTAGGAAAAGGATGCTTGGAAGAATAAGTGCCACACTTTAGAGATTTCCTATAGAGCATACTTGAAGGAGAAAGACGAATTGATTGAGATTATTGAGAGTCGGTCTGTAGAAACAATGGAGAGGCAAGGGGATTTATTTTCTCCTAAGCCTCAGTCAGATGATAGTTGCTCACTTCATGATTCAGATGATTGGAAGGAGGTTGCCACCAGATATGCAGAAGAAAATCAGAGGTTGAAGGCTCAGATTTCCAGGCTTACAGGGAAGCGCCAGCGTATAGAGTGATCTCCATGAGCATTACTCCTTAGGGTTTTAGACTTTATTTTCATCTTGTACTTGGGATTATTGAAACTCGTAATCCATTTTGAAGTTATTATAATAAATTTTTTCAGTATTTCAAATGTGTTATTACTTTGATATTTGCAATGTGTCTATAAATCTTTAAGTCCCTTGAAGTATTAATAATAAAATAAATCATGTGCATTACATATCATGCATCATATTGCACATATTTATTGCATTTGTTATGCATATCCAGGTGTCTTATCAAGCTTCTTTACTTTGTTTAGCAAGCTGTCTCACCACTACAATACTCGAGCTAACTTCAGAAGGAAGATGGACAACTTAAAACAAGAGAATCGCGAGCTGCGCGGGGAAGTTTCTGCTCTGAAGGCCAGCATGGATAATCTCACTGCTCTGATGGAATCTCTGGTGGCTGCTCAGAATCAGCCACCAAGTGTTCAACCTCAACAAACAAGGGTTACTACTGAAGCTCCGACTGTTCCTGTGTCTACTACTCTAGAGGTCGTTCAGAATCGTATGCCTCAAGGTTGTCCATGGGGAATTCCAGAGAACTTTGCACCTGAAGGATTCAATATTGGTCCTCAAGATACTCCAGTTGTTCAGACTATTATTACTCTCACACCTCATGTGGTGCACGTTGCTCCTGCTTCACCTCCTTCGGTGAATATGGTTCCAGTTGTTAATGATGATATGTGTCGTCTTTTTATTCCAACAAGTGAAGACTTAGGTCTCTATGATAGAATGGATGATTTTAATGAGCAGTTTGACAAGATACAGAGGAAGATGAAGGCCCTCAGGGGAAAGGATTTGTTCAGGCAGAATGTGAATGATTTATGCTTGGTCCCAAATGTCAAGATACCTGCGAAGTTTAAAGTCCCGGAATTTGAGAAGTACAAGGGCAACACTTGTCCTCGTGTTCATCTTGTGATGTACGTAAGAAGAATGTCTACCCATACTAATGATCAACGTCTGTTGATTCACTTTTTTCAGGATAGTTTGAATGGTGTTGTGTTGAAATGGTATATGAGTTTGCACAACGTCAATATCCATACTTTAAATGACTTCGGAGAAGCATTTATCAAACAATACAAATACAACATGGACATGGCGCCTGGCCGTGATCAACTCAGGGCCATGGTCCATAAGGACAGGGAATCATTCAAAGAATATCCAAAGAGATGGCATGAGATAGCCGCCCAAGTGATTCCTCCCATGGAAGAGAAGGAGATGACTAAGATTTTCTTGAAAACTCTAGGTGCTTTCTACTATGAAATGATGGTAGCGAGTGCACCGAGTGACTTTACTAAAATGGTAGGCATGGGTATCTGCTTTGAAGAGGTTGTAAGAGAGGGCCGTTTAACAAAAAGTGAAAGTTCCGGAAGTACGAAGAAGTCATCCTATGGGTTTGCCAAAAAGAAGGAAGGAGATACAAACATTGTCATACACGAAAGGAGGGTTAATACTCCCAGAAGAAATTATCAGCATCATCAACAGGTTGCCTCAGTGACTCCAGTTTTTGGTGTAGCTCCAGCCACCGTTGCTTATCAGAGACCATCCCATCAGGGGAATCAAGGGTATAATCAGAGAAGGGAGATTTATGACCCTATTCCCATGAGTTATACAGAATTACTCCCGGCATTAATTTAGAAGAAGTTGGTTCAGACTCGACCACCTCCCGTTGTACCATCTCCATTGCCTTGGTATTACAAGGCAGACCAAACATGTGCTTTTCATCATGGAGCACCAGGGAACAATTTTGAGAATTTCTATCCTTTGAAAACTGAAGTAAAGAAATTGGTGAAGTCTGGTATCCTATCTTTCAAGGATGTGGGCCCTAATGTGAAAGATAATCCTCTACCAAAGCACGGAGGAGCAAATGCTATGTGAAATTCCTGCTATGTCACAGACTCAGGATGTCTAATGGAACGTTAAGACATCTGTTCTGACATTAAGCGCTGTACAGGTAGAATAGGCTGTACTTTTGATATCTGTTCTACAACAGTCACTGGACTATCATACCAGAGCCTGCAACACATTTTGACAAACGTAGGTTCCGATTTACTAAAGTTCAGACTAGTTAAGGTTAATCATATACATTGATGTCATGAGGAATGCTGTGACATCAAACAAATAACCAATGCAGAAGGTAAATAAAACACAAAATTGTTCACCCAGTTTGGTTCAACCAACCTACATCTGGGGGCTTCCAAGCCAGGGATAAAGTTCACTATTAGTAGTATCAATTCAAAGACCCTACAGCCAACACAACCGTTGACAGCCTTCTCACTTAATCACTACCCAATGACACTTTTACCTAAGATCCAATCCTAGATATGAGACCCCTCTCACTCCCCCTCAATCACCGCAGTGATAACTTTCTACAGTACATAAACTGTTCAGAAGATACACTTCCATTACACATCTTGATCATGCTTAAAAGCTTCAATCAAGTACAATGCATACATCCTCTAACCTACAGGTTTCAAGGAGTATGGTGACCATCCCACAGCCCGGGTGGTTCACAACAAAACTAGCCCTAAAATAAATACATCTTGTCAATCCACTCCCCTTAAATTAGGTTACACTACTTCTATTTATAACCCTTTTTACCCAACTGGATTTGGGCCTTCATATGACAGCAATGCAGCTTTAACGACCTGCATAAAGTAAGCAGAAAACTTCTGCTGTAAGTTAGGTCTTCAATCGAGCTTTTCTCCTTATCCTTAGCTTCTGATTGAATCTTCTAGGGCTCCACATATGCCTTCAATTTTCGCTACTTGTTATGCATTCTATTAGGCAGAATATTCTGCATAACTTCAGGAACAGAACTGCATCAGACTTGACAGTTCAGTAGCTTGATGTCTGGTATGATGTTATGACATCTCTTGAGACATGTTGTTCCAGATGTTGATTCAACACAACATGTTTAGGCATTTACAATAGGATTTTCAGGCTGTTCCTATTGTACATTACATTACATTATTGTTGTTACTATTTGTTTTACAAGAAATGAGCCAATCCTAAACGAAGGCACTTACAATCTCCCCCTTTGGCAAATTTTGGCTAAAACAAATACAACAATAAAAAAAATAAAAGTGTTCAGGATACACACAGAAGGATGTCTTGACATTGATCTTGACATCTTTGGTTGTAACCACACTAACCATCCAGGACCTCTTGAAGCACAGGAGGAAGAGGATGCACCTCATTCCCTTTTAGACCACGAACCATTTCTTGTCACTGGTGGTGGAAAAAGAGGACCGTGGGAGATAAACTATCCTTTCAGAGGCATCAGAGAACCTTTAAGGAGTGACCAGAATATCTCCCTTGTAACTCAGAACACAGGTCACAACTGTGTTCATAACTCAGATCACAAGTCACAAAGAAATTCACGCCATTTGAATTTCTGCTGAGTTTGTGACAAGTCTCTTTGTGATCAAAATTTTGAGTAGCTGCTGCAACGAGGACAATGTCAAACAGTAACAGTACTCCTTTCAGTACTCCTTTCTCCCCCTTTTTGGCCAAAAATTGACAAAGAAAGCCCTCACAAAACCAGATCCAAGAACAGTTTTCCCAAATCCGTATAAACCCCATGATGGTTGTGAGAGAAAAGAATGTGTGACAGGAGGTTATATAAGGAGATAACAGGTTCAAGAAGATGGTAATATAAAATCTTGGTCAAGGATACCTGTTAAAGTTGTTTGCATATTTCAGACTGACTGTGCATGCATTTGTTTGTTTCTGCCAAAAGAACCAGTCCTAATACATGCATAAGTTTGGGTCAAAGCAATTCCTGAATAAAATCAGCCTTTGACCGACTTTTAAGGTTGAAGATTCTTTTGGGAAACAGAATACCAAATATAGCTCCTGAATAGCTACAATTACGTGGTGACGTTATTTTCCACGTATTCTTCTTGATTTCCCCAAGGTTGTAATGTCGTTGGTAATGTCATGACACTTACTTAGACATTATTCAACAACAGCAGCCTTCTTTTTACTTTTCTCAGTTAGGCACAGAGAAGGACACTTTAAACAGCTAGTAACAAGAGACTAGTAACATTAAGCATGGCCATCAATCATGCTTTCTTAAATGTTGCTGAGATCCACCACAATTACTTTCTACCATCTTCCAGACAGCAAAATAAGGAAGGAGGGAATAAACCAGAAGGCTCCAAAATGCTTCACAAGACATCACAGATTAGTTCTAATACACAAAATTTAGATGCCACATCAATTTCTTGTAGTAAAAGGACCCCTTGAACATATGCTGAATATATCAGATTTCTTAATCTGATTTACTTCTTCTGATCTACCATTCACTAGTAGTAGCTAGAGCTAGTGAAGTCTTTACCACAAAAGCATTTCTGATTTGCCAGACCAAGTTGTTATTGATAAGATCTGAATCTTCCAAATTGCTTCAAAGTATCAAAACTGCCACTTATGAGATTTTTAAGAATCTCTGAGATTTTCTTCCTGAACCCAGACAGATAACAAGAGCAATTCTTCAATCTCCTGATGTTGAGACATTATTCATGACTTCACTTAGAAGTTCACAATGTCATATTATCAGAAAACATAAACATCAGTATACCACCGTCCTCTTCTGACTTCTGATCTTCAGATCAAGTTCAACAATACACATACAAAGTCTCCCTTTAATGTATATTGTAATTGGGGAAAGTGCAACTCTCAGTGACTCCCCTTGTTAAGGCCAATCAAAACGTAGCGTGGAAACCAGAAGCACTAGCTCTGAGGTAGTAACTTCAAGCACCCTGAACTAGTCGTAGAATAGTAAGGACATCTCTGATTCATGCCCTTGCACTTCCACAGTTATCATGACTCTCTGGATGGCTGAGAAATCATGTAGCCATAGTCTGAAACCAACCTCCAACCTTCTTAGTGTGCTTACAAGCTTTACTAAGATTCAGATTTTCTAGAAGGATTATCCTTTGATCATGTATAATATATTTACTAGTAGTTGCTAATACTAGTAAGTTCTTCAGACCACAACAGTAGTTATGCATTGTTAAGCATACTACTTTTAAACACAAGTAGAATCTACTTATTCCAAACCAACAATAGAACTGCCACTTCTGAATGAGGCAATAGAATATTAAGATTCACAGACCCAAGTCTCTGCCACTGACTTCTAACAATAATGATGTTACAGCATGAACCTATCTGCTTGGGTTCTGAAGTTAACATCCAGGGGATTGATGCCCTTTTATATTCCCCATAAGAAAGGTATGATCTTCATCTTCAGCAACAATTACTCACCATAATACTCTTAGAGAGAAATAAACTCTCTACCAAGTTCTGAGAAATAGGTTCAGAATACAGCCTTGCATGCATATTATACAAACACTTAGTCTCCCATCAAGGTGCTTATATATATCTTTATGCAAGATCCTAATGAATACTTAGTCTCCCGTCAAAGTATTCATTATTAGTTAGATTATGCCATCTTCTCAAGGTAGTATAATTACTCCATGCATGAAGAACCAACTGGTCCTTACAAGTTTCCTTTGCTGAAGAGACCCTTCGTTTGAGATGATGTTGCGACATTGATCCCAAGAACACTTTTCTTGTAGAGGATACAAGAGTGCACCAGAAGCTAATCATCCTTTATGATCAGATCCATAACAACCACATAACCTGTTCTTATTCCTATCCTCCTTGGAAATCACTAAGATCATGAGAAATAAACTCAAGCATCTTACAGAACAAGGTAAGATGAACTCCCTTTCACATCAGCTTGATCATATTACTGTCTCTGAACAAAGGGTTATCCAACTTCCCTCTTTATGGATACATTGTTGAGCTCTTTACTTTAGACACATAGTAAGTACTCTTTATTTGGAATTTGCCACAGGTTTCAAATTAAGAGTCCTTAGTTTGCTTGCTGTACAAGTTTCAAATTGCCACATTCTGTAACTTGTACTAGAAGAAACTTCATTATCAATCATGAGGATGTTTGATAAGTCTGGAACAACTGAAGTCTTCAATAGTTGTGATGTTGTACATCCTTTTTCATCACGAGCTTTTGATTCTGATTTCCACATATTTATCACAGAATTATTTAATCACACTAGATGATCCTGACTGATTACTTCTTCATGCTTGCTAAGCATATTTACTTGACTGAAGATACAGAAATGATGTTCCATCATCCATCACATGAGGGGAAACCTGGAAATCACAACTTTAAAGTCCTTTTAAGTGCATTTAGCTCAGTACATATACTCCCTTAAACTCACAACTGGAGTAGATGACCTGTTGATCGTGTCCTGATCAATTATTCCAAAACAAATGTCTCCTCTTCCAGATCAGGAGTAGGTTCCAAACATATGTACTTACATTACATGTGTTTAGCACCCAGAACATCTGTTCTTCAACTGGAAGTTGCATGATGTTCTAACATCCTTAAGAACATCAGTTCCATCTCCTTGGAACACATCATCCTTGATAATCTTCAAGGTCTTCAAGCAGCTTGCAGATGTATATGAGAATCATTGATCAATTGATACTCATCAACACTGATAATAAAAGCCTTTATGAGTGGACTTGAGGAAATCTCAAGTATCTTTGACATTATTGATAGATTGCAAAATCTGCTTACAAATTCTGTTGAAAATAATAACCCTAGAGTTCTTCTTTCACTTTAGGGGTTGTATCAGAAGTTGTGCAGCGGAATAGCAGTACTTCAACAGAACCTGCTTAAATCAATCCTTCAAGTTGTTTGCTTCTTCACCAAGCAACTTTCTAGACCCAACTCTACAGCCCTGTTAAAAGGAAGCTTTATAAGCACATATGATGCCTTATCAATATCTTCACTCCCGCATGAAGGTTTTGATAATATTCTTCTTCTGTACTGAATATAGGTTGAACAATGCTCTCCAAAATCTTCACTCCCGCATGAGGTCTTTGAATTTGTTCAAACATTTTCACCTTCCTTCAACATAGCTGATCAGATTGATCTAGTTTCTCCCAAATTGGTCCATCCTCCACTCCTAGGGACCAAACAATATGAACACTACTGGTTCAAACAATATTCTACCTTGTACACAACAGGAAAGTATCCCCCATGGATCTCATCCAAAGACAGACAGGATGCCTGCTCTGATACCAATTGAAATTCCTGCTATGTCACAGACTCAGGATGTCTAATGGAACGTTAAGACATCTGTTCTGACATTAAGCGCTGTACAGGTAGAATAGGCTGTACTTTTGATATCTGTTCTACAACAGTCACTGGACTATCATACCAGAGCCTGCAACACATTTTGACAAACGTAGGTTCCGATTTACTAAAGTTCAGACTAGTTAAGGTTAATCATATACATTGATGTCATGAGGAATGCTGTGACATCAAACAAATAACCAATGCAGAAGGTAAATAACACACAGAATTGTTCACCCAGTTCGGTTCAACCAACCTACATCTGGGGGCTTCCAAGCCAGGGATAAAGTTCACTATTAGTAGTATCAATTCAAAGACCCTACAGCCAACACAACCGTTGACAGCCTTCTCACTTAATCACTACCCAATGACACTTTTACCTAAGATCCAATCCTAGATATGAGACCCCTCTCACTCCCCCTCAATCACCGCAGTGATAACTTTCTACAGTACATAAACTGTTCAGAAGATACACTTCCATTACACATCTTGATCATGCTTAAAAGCTTCAATCAAGTACAATGCATACATCCTCTAACCTACAGGTTTCAAGGAGTATGGTGACCATCCCACAGCCCGGGTGGTTCACAATAAAACTAGCCCTAAAATAAATACATCTTGTCAATCCACTCCCCTTAAATTAGGTTACACTACTTCTATTTATAACCCTTTTTACCCAACTGGATTTGGGCCTTCATATGACAGCAATGCAGCTTTAACGACCTGCATAAAGTAAGCAGAAAACTTTTGCTGTAAGTTAGGTCTTCAATCGAGCTTTTCTCCTTATCCTTAGCTTCTGATTGAATCTTCTAGGGCTCCACATATGCCTTCAATTTTCGATACTTGTTATGCATTCTATTAGGCAGAATATTCTGCATAACTTCAAGAACAGAACTGCATCAGACTTGACAGTTCAGTAGCTTGATGTCTGGTATGATGTTATGACATCTCTTGAGACATGTTGTTCCAGATGTTGATTCAACACAACATGTTTAGGCATTTACAATAGGATTTTCAGGCTGTTCCTATTGTACATTACATTACATTATTGTTGTTACTATTTGTTTTACAAGAAATGAGCCAATCCTAAACGAAGGCACTTACACTATGAACATGGTGACCGATTGTCCAGGTGACTTCCAGATTTTTGATATTAATTTGGTTAGAGGAGATTTGGTTAAAATGCATACAGACCTCTGTGAATTTAGCTACTATACGCATGACCATGCTGGTTGTGCTATTTGTAGTACGGATATACAGGGTTGTAAAAAGATAAAGGCTGATTTGTAGGAGATGATGGATGGGGGCCTCATCTAGATAATCAGGGATAGGGAAGAGTATGAAGAGGAAGTAAACATGGTTTATGGATGTCCTGGGGAGTTCAGGATCTTTGATGTGGAATATATGAATGAGGATATTGTACAATTGCATGCTACTTTCTGCCACATGGCTGGTCAGGTAGAACATCAGTATAGATCTTGCCGAATTTGCTGCCAGGACTCCTGAGGATGTTCAATTGTTAAGAAAGGTGTTCAGTTATTGTTGGATAATGGAACTATCAAGGTTACATTCCAAAGGGATGATTACCACGAAGATGATGTGATTGAGGTTTATTTAGCTGAAGAAGAGTCAGATGATGAGTATGCCTCTGCAGATGAGTACTTCTCCTCAGATGAAAATTTGTTTTCAAGAGATGACTTTGTAATGACTAATTGTGTTGAGGAGGGAGTAAACTTTATTGTGCCTTGTTTTGGTGCACCCGCCCATTTTGAAGTTGAATATCATAGCAAGCCAGCTATTACTCCATTGGTGATTAGCTTACTGGGTCCTGTCCCCTATAAGTCAGACAAGGATGTACCCTACAAATATAATGCTTCAATTTTAGAGGATGGTGTGGAAGTTCCCATCCAGTCAATGCCTAATGTTGGAAATATTGCTGAGACTAGCAGAGTGACCCGCAGTGGTCGTGTATTTGCACCAGTTGTTCGTGGAGATGTTAGTACTGGAAAGAAAATTGTTGAAAATGTTGAACCCAAGAAGGCAGTGGGTGAATCTAGTGGGGCTACGCTAGAAAAAGAGGTGGATGATATTTTGAAGATAATTAAGATGAGCGACTACAAAATTATAGATCAGCTACTGCAGACTCCTTCAAAAATATCTATATTGGCTTTTTGATGAACTCTTCTGCTCACAGAGAATCTTTGATGAGGGTATTGGACCAAGCTTTCATGGAAAGTGACATGCCTGTAGACTAATTCAGCAGTGTAGTAGGGAATATTACTTCATGTAATAACCTGAGTTTCTGAGACAATGAGCTACACGATGAAGGAAGGAATCACAATTTGGCCCTCCACATCTCTATGAACTGCAAGAATGATTCATTATCTAATGTGTTGATTGATAATGGATCCGCATTTAACGTTATACCAAGGAGCACACTTATGAAGTTGAAATATCAAGGAACGCCCATGCGCCCAAGTGGAATTATTGTGAAAGCGTTTGATGGATCCATAAAGTCTGTTATTGGTGAAGTGGACTTGCCTATTCATATAGGCCCACATTTGTTTCAGATTACTTTCCAGGTCATGGATATTGTACCCACTTATAGCTTCTTGTTGGGACGGTCGTGGATACATGAGGCAGGGGCTTTCACTTCGACTTTACGCTAGAAGTTGAAGTTTGTGCGTGAGGGAAAAGTGGTAATTATAAATGGAGAATAGGCATTATTGATATCTCATTTGTCCTCTTTCAGTTTTGTGGAGGCGAATGAAGTTGTTATTGGAACCCAGTTCCAAGCTTTATCCATCGATAATATAAGAGGAAATGAGAACTCTATGGTTTCGTTTAAGGATACGCAGCAGGTGGTGCATAATGACCATAGTGAATTATGGGGCAGATTGTTGATCCACCTATAAACAAGAATATAGTTGGCTTGGGGTTTTCTGTGAAGAATGATAAGGTTAAGAGCATAAAGTCGAAGGCTGCTGCAGGAAAGTATCAAGACATCTTTCATAGAGGGGGTTATCTGCATCCAACTGTTTCCGGGATTAAGGCCATTGTGGAAGATGAAGCTGAGACAGAAATTCCAAATTATGTGACGCCCGGAGTTAGGGTTCAGAATTGGATCACTATTGATGTTCCCTTTTGCATACATGTTTCAAAGTAATTTGTTTTTTTTTAATATTTTCGAAATGCTTTCACTCTTCCCAAAGTGAAAGTATCAATTTTATATTGGCTTATCTGTCTGCTGTGATTTTTAAAATTAATAATAAAAGTTGTCTTTGTTTCCCAAATTGTGTTTTTATTTTTTGCTTTTTCTTGGAAAATGGTAATCAGGAAAAAAACCCTTAAAAATAAATAATAATTGAAATTCAATTTGCATGATCACTTGTTATATGTGTCAGTTTCTAAAAGCAATCATAAATCATATGTGCAGATTAATTAAAAAACTCGTTGAATACAATGACTTTACACCCTCTCCCAACTTTGAATGTCTTGTGTATGGGGCCGAAGAAGGAGACTATGATGAGATTCCAGAAGAGGTCTCGCGGTTGCTTGAGCGCGAGGAGAATTCCATTCAGCCATATAAAGAGCCATTGGAAGTAATCAATTTGGGTTTAGAAGAAGATCCGAAGGAAGTCAAGATCAGAGCATTGTTGCATCCTGGTGTGAAGAGCAATTTGATTGAGATGTTGAAAGAGTGTGTGGAAATTTTTGCTTGGTCTTACCTAGATATGCCTGGACTATATACAGATATTGCAGAGCAC
This sequence comes from Vicia faba, assembly GCA_948472305.1. Taxonomy (NCBI): domain Eukaryota; kingdom Viridiplantae; phylum Streptophyta; class Magnoliopsida; order Fabales; family Fabaceae; genus Vicia; species Vicia faba. The sequence continues at coordinate 167,015,990 of OX451735.1, forward strand.
TGTTTGCCGTTGAAGCCAGAGTGCCCGCCAATCAAATAGAAGTTGCGAAGAACTCACCCAGATATGGCAGTGAAGATCAAAAAGGAAGTCCTAAAGCAGATTGATGTCGGTTTTCTTATGACATCAGTGTACCCTCAGTGGATTTCCAATATTGTCCCAGTACCGAAGAAAGACAAAAAAGTTCGCATGTGCGTAGATTACAAAGATCTAAATAAAGCTAGTCCAAAAGATGATTTTCCATTGCCACAGATTGATATGCTAGTGGATAGCACAACAAAATTCAAAGTTTTATCGTTCATGGATGGATTTTCCATATATAATCAAATAAGGATGGCTCCTGAGGACATGGAAAAAACAACATTTATCACACCCTAGGGAACATTCTGTTAGAGTGATGCCCTTCAGGTTGAAGAATGCTGGTGCAACGTACCAGAGGGCTATGACAACCCTATGCCATGATCTGATGCACAAGGAAATTGAGGTATATGTTGATGATATGATTTCTAAATCCCATACTGAGGAAGGGCATGTAGAAGATTTGTCGAAGTTGTTTCAGCATTTGAGGAAGTATCGTCTCCGCTTGAATCCAAATAAATGTACCTATGGTGTTCGGTCAAGGAAATTGTTGGGTTTCCTTGTTAGCCAGAAAGGGATTGAAGTTGACCCTGATAAAGTCAAAGCAATTCAAGAAATGGCAGCGTCGAGAACTGAAAAGCAAGTCAGAGGGTTCCTCGGGCATTTAAATTATATTTCCACATTCATTTCCCACATGACTGCAATGTGTGAACCGATCTTTAAGTTATTAAAGAAAGATCAAGGTTGTGTGTGGACAGATGACTGCCAAAGGGAATTTGAAAGTATTAAAGAATATCTGCTTGAACCTCTTATCTTGCTCCCTCCAGTTGAAGGAAGACCATTGATTATGTATCTAATAGTGTTAGATAATTCCATGGGTTGTATTCTAGAACAACAAGATGAAACAAGGAACAAAGAGTATGCCATTTATTATCTCAGTAAAAAGTTTACTGATTGTGAATCGTGGTATTCTATGATCGAAAATACATGTTGTGCTCTGGCCTGGGCGGCAAAGCGTTTACGGCAGTATATGTTGAATCACACTACTTGGTTGATCTCTAAAATGGATCCAATAAAGTACATTTTTTAAAAGCCCGCTCTTACTGGGAGAATTGCCCGCTGGCAGGTGCTGTTATCTGAATATGAAATCTAATACCACACTTAAAAAGCTATTAAAAGCAGCGTGTTGGCAGATTACCTTGCTCACCAACCAGTTGATGATTATCAGTCTGTGAGGTATGATTTCCCCGATGAGGATGTAATGTTTCTGAAAGTGAAAGATTATGATGAACCATTTCCTGAGGAAGGTCCTGATCCTGAATCTCGTTGGAGTATGATATTTGATGGAGCTATGAATGCTTATGGTAAAAGAATTGGTGTTGTGATTGTCACTCCACATGGATCACACATTCCTTTTACAGCAAGGTTGACATTTGATTGTACTAATAATATGGCAGAATATGAGGCTTGCATCATGGGTCTCGAGGAAGCTATTGATCTCAGAATTAAACTTCTTTATGTGTATGGCGATTCAGCTTTGGTAATAAATCAGATTAAAGGAGAGTGGGATACTCGTCACCCTGGCTTGATCCCTTACAAAGATTATGCTAGAAGATTGTTACCCTTCTTTAATAAAGTTGAATTCCATCACATCCCTGGAGATTAAAATCAAATGGCGGATGCTCTGGTAACTCTGGCTTCTATGTATCAAGTGAATACTTAGAATGATATACCTCGAATTATAGTTAGGCGACTGGATAGGCCTGCTCATGTGTTTACAACAGAAGAGGTAGCATATGAGAAAACTTGGTATTATGATATCAAGCATTTTCTTCAGACTCAGGAATACCCGATTGGTGGATCGAATAAATGTAGAAAGACATTGAAAAGATTGGCTAGCAACTTCTTCCTTAGTGAAAATGTGTTGTACAAGAAAAATTATGACATGGTTTTGCTCAGATGCGTGGATAGACACGAAGCAGACATATTGATGCTTGTGATTCTTGAAGGTTCATTGGCACTCATGCCAATGGACATTCGATGGCTAAAAAGATGCTAAGGGCAGGTTACTATTGGCTGACAATGGAATCTGGCTGTTACAAATTTGCAAAGAAATGCCATAAATATTAGATTTATGCATACAATATTCATGTGCCTCCGACACTTCTCAATGTTATTTCTTCCTAGTGGCCTTTCTCTATGTGGGGTATTGACATGATTGGGATGATAGAACCCAAAGCTTTGAATGAACACCGTTTTATCTTGGTAGCAATTAATTACTTCACCCAATGGGTAGAAGTTGCTTCATATGCTAATGTTACTAAGAAGGTGGTTGTGCGCTTCATTAAGAATAATCTCATATGTCAGTATGGTGTGTCGAGCAGAATTATCACCGACAATGGCTCGAACCTGAACAACAAGATAATATCATAACTTTGTGAAGAATTCAAGATTATCCATCACAACTCATCTCCGTACAGGCCGAAGATGAACGGGGCTGTTGAAGCTGCTAATACGAATATCAAGAAGATCATCTAGAAGATGGTTGTTACTTATAAAGATTGGCATGAAATGCTCCCTTTTTCTTTACATGGATATCGGACATATGTTCGTACTTCAACAGAAGCAACCCTGTTCTCCCTTGTGTATGTAACGGAAGCGGTACTCCCAATTGAGGTTGATATTCCCTCTTTGCGTGTGATAATGGAAACCAAGTTGACAGAGGCTGGATGGGTCCAGAACAGGTTTGACCAATTGAATTTGATCGAAGAGAAGAAAATGACGGTTTTGTGTCATGGGAAGTTATATCAGAAGAGAATGAAGAAAGCTTTTGATAAGAAAGTCAAACCTCGTGAATTCATAGAAGGCGGCCTCGTGCTCAGGAAGATCGTGTCTTTTAACGCTGATTCTAGGGGCAAGTAGACTCCCAATTTTGAAGGCCCATATGTTGTCAAGAAAGCCTTCTTTGGCGGTGCATTAATTCTTGAAACTATGGATGGAGAGGAGTTCCCACGTCCCATGAATGTTGATGCAGTCAAGAAATACTTCGCCTAAAGAAATAAAAGAACAGCTCGCTAAGTTGAAAACCCCAAAGGGCGGCTTAGGCAAAAAGGAGCGTCTCGGTAGGCCGAAAACCCGAAAGGGAGGTCTAGGCAAAAATTAGAGACATAAACAAAATAAATTTTCTGCTAAGTTGAAAACCCACAAGGGCAGCTTAGGCAAAAGTTAGGGACTTTCTTGGCATGTAACTGCATCAGACAAGACATGATCATTGAAGCAACAATCTTCTTGGGTCCTCACCATACTTCACCAGAAGCTGCTTCTCAGGATTTCAAAGTTTATAAAGGGAATAGTGGTCATTGTATCTCAATGTATCTTTTCATTATATATTACCATTTTCAAAACTTTGTAATTATCCATGGAGTCTCGCCATTCGCAGACTACCATTCTATCAATAAAATTTGAGCCTTTTACCCAATTCTTTGTATTTCTTATTTTATTCAGCTTACAAAGACTCCATTTATTATTGATAATAATTTTCATAGCGAAAAGATTAAATAACAAAATTATTTTTCAAAAAAGAATTTACAACTTACTTTTACTTTAGATTTCGTGATTCAAGAGGAAAGCAAAGACGGTGATCCTAGGAATGGACGAACTCCCGTAATTTTGAGAAGTTTTGTTTTCCCCGGGAAGGTTTTCTCATGTTGTTTTCACTAGTATGCGCGTGTTTATTGTATATTAAGGATGATACCAATTGGCGTAAGGTGCCGTATTTGGGTTTGCTTGGTGTGAGGCCTCTATCCAAGATTCCCCAACAAGGTTTTCCCTCATATGACGAAAGGTCTTATCCTCTTGGTGTGCTGAAATAGAATTATTTGCAAAATGTTGCCCTTTTGGGCAGTAATTGGCATTATTGTTGGTATTTATCCCATGGCATCTTTTGTTGGAATAGGTTTGTGTGATATGAAGACTCAATCCGACATTTCCCAGTGAAGGCCTCGCTTATTTGATAGAATTCTTTTCTCCCTGTGCATGCTGAGATTTGACTCATTTACGAAGCATCTCCCTTTCGGCTGTACTTACATTTTGTTTGATTGCCCGATAATCAGGCAAGGGCAATGTTTTGTTTAAGAAATGTTAAGATGGTTATCAACTTTTTGGTTTTTCACTCGCCAAGTGTTGGGCTTGATTTAAAATCCCCATAAGATTGATTCCTTGTTGTAATGTTTGAATTCTTAACTCTCCAAGTTGTTATTCCCTATGAGGTTTCATACTTTTTCCCCTGAGAAGTCGGTGTAATACTTACTCTCAATATTGAAGAACGTATCTATGTTTTCCCCAATGAAGAACGTATCTTGGTTTCCTCTCTTTGATGTGGTGTTGACCTCCCCAATAAAGTCAGCACGAGGTCCTCAGTTGATATCTCGATGATGAGGCACTATCTCCCCTAGTGAAGTCTGTATGGTATTTCTCCATTGAAATCAGCTCAAAATACTCATTTGATGTTTTGTTGATATGGTTTCCATCTTCCTTGTTTGAAATCAGTATTGCAATCCCCAGTAGAAGTGCGGACCGTGAAAGCATTTATTTTCCCATTAAAGTCTGAGTGCTATTCCCCGGTAAAATCTAGAGAAGGATGTTATATCCCTGTATCTGTATTGTTGTGTCGCTATGATTTGTTTACTTTCAGATTATGTTCCTCCCCAGTGAAGTTAAGCCGCGAAATAGGATTTTGTTTCCTCAGTTGGTGCTTATTTTTCTTATGGGATGTTCATCCTGAATGAGATTTAGCTGAGTGTTGTTGGTGCTCGAGTTGGCTTTGCTTGTTCATCCCTAGTGTTATATGTTTGTCTTGTCAGCATATACATGATAACACTCATACATTCATACATACATCATTCATAGATAAAATTATCAAATCATTGTTCATTCACATTCATTAATATTTTGTTGACATTTACTCTGTTTTGCAGAGTAGGGTTGTCCTCTCTCCAATAGAGTGTCGACCTTAAGAAGAAAGTGTATATTCTTTTAATTTCCACACTGAGTTATCCCTCGTGGAAGATTTTTGCTTTAGCCTTCCTGTACAGCTCTTCGTCTGGATAGATTGTGTTTCCCTCTTAAGTTTATCTCTCAAATATTGTATTTTGGTTGACTGTCTCATTCAAGTTTATTTCTGGTTTGAATCTTTGTTTCCCAACAACATTATTACTTAGGATTTCTGCAAGCTTCGAGCTTTGGCTAGAAAATGTGCATTTATTTTGTACGATAAGACTTTATCTCCCCAGCAGTAATATATTGGCATTTCCCCAGGAAGTCATATCTCTTTCCCCAGGAAGCCATATTGTTTTCCCCAGGGAGTCATTTTACAATCCTTCCTATAACAACAAGTAGCAGGCCTCTTTAATTGAGCAACTTATATTTCCCCATAAATGTCGATGTTACTTTTTTTGCTATGTTCTCTATGAGTGGATAGTTTGCAGTTCGTTGTCAAATTACTCTAGTGGATGGCAAGTCTTTCAATATCGAAGAGACAGTTCATTGTGAAAACTTTGCAAGTGGTAGTCTCTTTATTTGAGACAACTTATATATTACCCTTTCCAGGCGGAATGCCTTGGTTAAAGAAGAAGTTGAGACCCGTTCTAGGTGAAACGTCAAAATTCTAGGAAAACTTGTTATCTTTTTGCTTCCCTCAGTGAACGTTGGTAGTTCATCATCATTGAACGATGATGCTATGATATTTATTTTCTCTCTACCTTCAGTGAAAGTTGGTAGGTCACCTTCAGTGAAAGTTAGTGATTATTATATTTTTGCTACCCTCAGTGAACGTTGGTAGTTCATCGTCAGTGAATGGTGATGCTGTGATATTTCTTTTCTCTCTACCTTCAGTGAAAGTTGGTAGGTCACCTTCAGTGAAAGTTGGTGATTATTATATTTTTTCTACCCTCGGTGAAAGTTATTAGTTCATCGTCAGTGAACATCAATGCTATGATATTTCTTTTCTCTCTACCTTCAGTAAAAGTTGGTAGGTCACCTTCAGTGAAAGTTAGTGATTATCATCTTTTTGCTACCCTCAGTGAACGTTGGTAGTTCAAATTCAGTGAACGATGATGCTATGATATTTATTTTTTCTCTACCTTTAGTGAAAGTTAGTAGGTCACCTTCAGCGAAAGTTGGTGATTGTTATATTTTTTTCTACCCTCAGTGAGCATTGGTAGTTCATCATCAGTGAACAACGATGCTATGATATTTCTTTTCTCTCTACCTTCAGTGAAAGTTGGTAGGTAACCTTCAGTGAAATTTTGTGATTATTATCTTTTTTGTACCCTCAGTGAATGTTGGTAGTTCATCGTCAATGAACGACGGTGCTATGATATTTTTTTCTTTCTACCTCTAGTGAAAGTTGGTAGGTCACCTTCAGTGAAAGTCGGTGATTGTTATCTTTTTGCTACCCGTAGTAAATGTTGGTAGTTCATCGTCAGTGAACAGCGATGCTATGATATTTCTTTTCTCTCTACCTTTAGTGAAAGTTGGTAGGTCACCTTCAGTAAAAGTTTGTGATTATTATCTTTTTACTACCCTCAGTGAATGTTGGTAGTTCATCGTCAGTGAAAGGTGATGTGTTGTACCCCAAAATTTGCCCTCCCATATTCTTCAAAGTTTTGACAAGCATCATCTCAATTTTCTCAAGTCTACTCAAGGGTTGCATAGTTCAAACACCCTCCTAAGCCAGTCAAATTAGGGTTTTGGTTCTTGCAAGGAAGTTGAGGTTTTCAAGGGCTCAATCAAGTCTCATATGCTCATATACATTGTCAAGCACCTACATGTCAAGTTTCAAGGCTCAAAAGGTCAAGTTGCACAGTCAAAAACCCTAATTGCTTCACAATCAACTTTAGGGGTAAAATGGTCATTTGGCAGTCAAAAGTCAAAAAATTTGGTCAACATATTATTTTGAAGCCACAATCATCATTGGATCAAATCTTGATCATGATTCCACAAGAATGGCTCAAAAATCATCAAGATGCAAAAGTTTCCATTTTTGGACAGTTGAAAAAGTCAACTGTAACTTGACCAAGGCATAACTTTTTCATGGTTCATCAGAAAAATCCCATCCAATGCTCATTTTGAAGGGGATGACATTTCCTACAACTCATCTTCACATTCCAAGTCCAAGAAATGCTCTCACAAAAAGTTATCAATTTCAACATTATAGGTCATTTTCAAAAGTCAACAAAAAGGCATTTTAAGTCAAAGACCATAACTTGATATTGGTAACTCAAAATGACATGGGACCAAAGGCATTGGTTATATGACTTCAAGACCTTTCCAAAATGTCCCAGAACATGTTCATATGATCAAAATTGAGCAAGATATGCATTGGAGAAGTTGGGAAATTTTGTGAAATGGAAAAAGTCAACTATCCTTGAAACTTCAATTTTTGACAAAAGGGCCCACTTTTTTCCACTTGATTCAGCCTTGTCATGCCACCCACGTGTCCCATGATCAATTTCAAGACCAAATAATTATTTTTCTATTTTTATTTAATTTTTATGGATTTAATTCATTTTAATCCATAATAATTCAAGTAAATCTAAAAAAATTAATTAAATGGTATCTTATGGTTTGAATAGCCTTCATGAGGTATTTGCAACCTACCAATTTCGTGCTAAGCTCATTTAGGCATGAAAATTCAAATTTTTAACAAGCTTTGAAAGGCCTTTAATGGTGGTTAAGACAAAATCCAAAGCTTAATTGCAATGGTTAAAGGCTCCTAAATGTGACTTATTCTCACTTATTACTATATATGCAAGCCTTGCAAGCCTCATTCACAACCTAGAGTGTGCACAAACGGCCAGAGCAAAATCCAAAAAGTGTCAAAAAAGTGTGAGATCAAAAGGAGTGTTGCAAGCATTTTCAGGCCAAAAGGAGAACGTGACTCTCTTCTTTGCCATACTCTGAAGGTAAAGCAACCCTTGCCACGTCCTAAGGTCCATCATACCGCGCTGTAAGTTTTCCCAGGTCCCCCAAACGCTTGTTTCATTTTTTCTCTAACATATTCCCATGCAGCATTCCAGCGAAAGTCCACCATATGTCTCAAGCAATCAGCGTGCCATGTGTCCAGTCCTACAGATCTGATGACCAAAGAATGCAGACCATGGTGCTCATGAGTCAACACAGGCATAGGCAATCAGGAAAGTCAAAAGGGGCTTGAAGGTTCATGGGCCTCACAATTCCATTAACACCTCCAATCTGGCCCAACCCCCCCCCTGGTTTTGTTATTTCTTTTTATCTTTTTATTTTTTCTTTTCTTTTATAACTCTTTTTTTAATTAATTATTAGTATTATTAACATAATTAATATTTTCATAAAAAATCCAAAAAAGAACTAATATTATTATTATTATTATTAATTTCATGTTATTTTTGTAAATAAATACTAATAAATTGAATTAGTTTTAATTAGGCAACTTTAACCTTTTTTCTTAATAACTAAAATAAATTTAGAATTAGATTTTTATTAACTTTTAATTTTAATTCCTTTTATTTTATTTCATTAAAAACATAAAAAATACAAAAACATTTTTCTTTTAATAAATTAAATAATTAGTTTTAATTCCATTTCATTAAAAAAAGACAAAATTCAATTTCTTTCTCAAAAGGGTCAAAACCCTTAGGACGTTCCCGATTAAATTTTTATTCGCACGCATTTATTTTATTTTGATTATTTATGTAAATGTCTCCAGATATGTAATAGTTAATTAGGAATTTTACCGCTTTATTTAATTTCACGCACTTATTTACCAAAACGGGTCTTTGTTTTTTGGCGATGTATAGACCCACGCCTTGTAATAGCTAGATTTACATTTCCGCAATTTACTTTCCGCACTCCTAACTGTTAAAAAATGCATGAAAGAATGTATGTAAATAAAACCAATCTGTAGCTCACAAATAACATGCAAAGACAAATTAACTGAAAAACAACACACAAGCACATGTCACTTCTAGGGTACGCCTCACTGGTTGCCTCGAACGTGGTCATCAAGTATAGGGTGTCTTAGAGGTCGCCCTTCTGTCCAAAAGATCCAGTTGCCTCAAAATGGTTGCCTAGGATAAAAGGATCTAGGACATTAGGGTTACTTCTAAGGTGTCCTACTATTGCTTCGGTGACCACACTGTCCCTTATAATCGAATTGACATAATCGAATTGACCCGAATAACTCCAACGATGGTGCTACCTACCTCTCAATGGTGGGATAGCACTATCTAAAGGACTCTTACACAACCTAATTCCTTAGAGTAGGTAGATTCTCATGGGTACTTGCTCTTTTCAAACAAACAAAATACTTTTCACACCCACACTTTCTAAAGGTTTTCAAACAAATTTTTCATACACTCTTGAGGACTGATACAAGAGTTACTTAGAAATTTTTTCAAACGAAACTTTTTTCAAAACCCACACACACTTGAAAAGCAAACAGGTTTTGAAAACATAAGAGCAAGTACCTAAGAGCACGTGGATAACCACGGATAGAAAGGGTGCTAACACCTTCCCTTTCTATAAATCTACCTCCCGAACCGAGAAACATTCTCGAATAAGGAATTTTGCTGTGCTTTTGTCCTTTCCATGTTGGAGAACATAAAAGACGGTGGCGACTCTTGCTTACCGCGACATTTCGCGAAACCAGCTAAAAACAGTCAGTTCTATTTCCACCGATCACAGAACTGGCGACTCTGCTGGGGACTTAATAAGTGGGGTGTGCCTTAGGAATAGTTCATCATCATGTTTTCAATTGCTTGATCTGTTTGCTTTAATATTGTGGGCCTGTTTTGGGAGTTTCATAGATCCTAACCCGGATCTGGGGGATACCTTCTTAGAAAGTAGCAACAAACTGTGAGGGAACTGTGCGGGGTATACCGACACGGTTGAAGCAGTTTGCTACGTTGATGTGGCACTTTGGTGAGTACCGGTAACCCTTGAGTCAAGTCAAGGAGAGTACGGGGCCTCCGCGTGGTATCGTGAAGCATCAACTGACCTTAGGAACCTTAATTGAACAATCCTGGCCTCTTTAGGGGTAGTGAGATGACTGACTTTGGTGCAGTCCGAAGTTGGTTGATACTCGATACTACACTCATTGAGGGTTGTTTTCTTGGAATATTTTGATCGCCAGTTCAGTGGCTAAATCAAAACAATGAACATAGAAAACAACCCAATGATATTGAGCTCCTTAGAACCCGGTTACTTTTGATAGGACAGGTTTTTGATCCCACCAACTTCAAGAGGGTAGTACCCCAAACTTCATGCTGGCCTAAACTCTAAGGGTTGTCTTATGTGACTTGTGTGCTTTCAAACTTGACTACTTGCATGCTTGTTATCTAACACATGAGTTTCTTGCAGGGTTTGTTTACAGTCCTTAATTGGGACTCATTACAGGGCCTACTTACATCACTCCATGCATAGCATAACATCATACAATTGCATGCATCTTGCATAAAAACTAATCCATTTCAAGGATCTCAAGGGCTTGTGATGCAGGTCATGATGAATCAAAGTGTCTAGCAAAGGGCAAAGGGGATTTATTTTCCTCTAGCCGAGGTTGTCAGGGGCTATGACCCACTCGATATGGTGAGCCTTGACTCTTGAAGAAAGACTCTCAGCAACATGAAGTTCCTTCAATCAAGCTACCCAAATTCAAATTCTAACAATTTTCTTGTTTACCCCGCGAGATTCTTGAAAACATTGCATGCATACATACATGTCATTGCATTACAGGTACCCTTTTGACAGGTTGCTTAATCTTTTTTGCTGTTTATTTCAGCCATCATCATGAATCCTGAATCATCCAATGAACAAGCTATCAAGGCCCTCCAGGCCCAGAACGCCCAGTTCCAAGAGCTGGTCATGAGCTTAGCCCAAGGACAACAGGAATTGAAGACTCTGCTTTTGAAGAAAAAGAAGAAGAGGACTGTTTTGTTCAACCCTAGACGCAGATCTGGGAATACACTGCAGAATGAAGCTGAGCGGACTACTCCATCTGTTGGGGAAGGCAGTCACCAAGAGGGAAGGGTTCCTAGTCCCGTAGTCTCTGACACCGAGACAGATTTCAATGATGAACAGTAACCTCCTGCTGAGGACAAGTACAAACAGCTGGAGGACCGGTTAAATGCTATGGAAATTCAACGTGTGCCTGGGTTGGACTTTGGGGACCTAGGTTTATCTTCTGGGGTGGTGATCCCTCACAAGTTCAAGGCACCTGCCTTTGTAAAGTACGACGGGGCTTCCTGTCCTAAGTTGCACCTTCGTTCATACGCAAGGAAGATCCAGCCCTACACGGCAGACAAGAACCTATGGATCCATTTCTTCCAGGAAAGTCTTTCAGGGACTCAGCTCGAATGGTTCTATCAGCTGGATGGAACCAGTATTCGTAACTGGGAGGACTTGGCAACTGCTTTTTATAAGCAGTATCAGTATAATGCCGACCTCGCTCCTATGCGTACCCAACTCCAGGGTATGTCACTGGGGACGGGTGAATGTTTTAAGGAGTACGTGCAGAAGTGGAGAGACCTGGCTGGCAGGGTGCAACCACCGTTGACTGACCGTGAACTCGTGGACATGTTCTTGGGGACCCTGTCTGGACCGTTCTTTAACCACCTGATTGGTAATTCCTCTGCTGGGTTTACAGATCTGATCTTGACTGGTGAGAGGATAGAAGCTGGTATCAAGTCCGGGAAGATACAAAAGGGTGACTCCTCGAACACTGAGAAGAAACCATTCAAGAAAGAGTCCAATGCTGCGTACAGTCAGAAGGATCGTCGTGACCAACACGTAGGGGCAGTCATGATCTCAGGTTCTACGTCACGCCGACAACCGCCAAAGGGAAATCAGCGAAGGCCAGACGAGCCTAAAAGAAAATTCACCAACATCAACATGCCATTGTCACAAGCATTGCAGCACATGTTGAAGATGAATCTTATTGCAGTGATCAACCCTCCTGCAAATCCCAAGACCTCTTCTCCAAATTACAACCCAAATACGAGGTGTGATTATCATTTCGGTAGCCCGGGGCACGATACTGAGGGTTGTTGGGCACTGAAATACAAGATTCAGAACATGATTGATGCTAAGGAGATCGAGTTCGAGCCTGCCGAGACTCCCAACGTGATCACTGCTCCCTTGCCAAAACATGGCTAGGATTGAGAGAGTCTTGTTTTCATTTAAATTCTGATATTGAATTTTTCTATGCTTATTCAAATAATTATCATGTCAAACTCTATTATTTCATTAATGCATTACACGTGTCTGTTTTGAAGTAATTGTGTTTACTATATTCAAAACTGCTTTTATTTTTCTTCATGTTCAACTCTCGATTAATAATTCTAAGCCTCTTGAGGGAGGATGACGAAAACGATACCACAATCTACAGTATGCTTTTGAACAGACCTCGCTGATGAGGTACAGGCATTGTTTCAAATCTGAAACACTGGAGTTATAAGGAAGATAATCCCTCGTCAACCCCTCTAAGCCAAAGAAGTAGGAGTTTTTCTTTTCGAAAATTAAAACCCTTAATCATAACCTGGGGCAGGGTAGTTCTCTCAGCTGATCCAAGTGCACAACGAGTGGCACCAAAGAAGTCCTTACAAAACAAAAGACAGTGATGGTCCTGAATAATCATAAAGACGGGTGTTGTACCCCAAAATTTGCCCTCGCGCTTTCCCACAAGAAATCTCAGCTTCAAACATTTCCTGACTTTTCAAACTGGCTCAAGAATCGGACAAACGGACTTTTCTTGATAGTCAAGCAAAACTAGGGTTTTCACTGATTTTCAGAGCTTTGAATTGTTTCATACAGTGCGCTTAGGGTTTGGTTGATTTTTGGTTCAATTTTGATCAAGCGAGCGTGATTTGGCATTTAATCGGGAATTAGGGTTTTATGGGCATATTCTCAGAAGAATTTGAATTCAACAGCACTTTGCGGTTTATTTCGAGATTCGGATTAAAATTCGCGTTATCTTGGTTTGATCAGCAAAAGAGACAGTGGTTTTGAATTCAGTACGTGTTGATTGGGCCAGTCAGATACAAGATGCAGTATTGGATTCACAGTGTTCATGTGTTTGATCAGTCTATCTGGGTTAATTGCTGCTTTGCTTTGGATGTTGGATAAGACAGGTTTATTGGATCAATGTTGTTTTATTTTAGTTATTTATTATTCTGAAATTAAATGATTGAATTTATTTTTCAATTGTTTTAATTCTAAGAATTTTAAATAAATAAATAAGCAATAAAGAAAGTTAGAACCAATTGGATAATTTGATTTTTATTGATATTCGAATTATTTGTACAAATTGTTGTTACAAACAATAATTTACATTTAATTTAAATATTACATAGAATGAAAAACTATCCTATTTTCTAAATATTCTTCGTTCTTCACTCCGCTCCGGTATTCCATTTTTCATCTGCAAAAAGAACAAGAAAAGTCAGAAAGCATTAAATTGGAAGAGACAGATAAAAAGTGCTCATCATTAGGGGCCACTGACTGGGATCAGTTGCCCTCTCTGCAAATCACGGGATTTCTCCCGGTTCACAGAGAGGGAAGATTATTTTATTTCATGAATGTAAATGCAAATGCACAAGTCATAAAATTCAAAGCTGCATAGAAGTTCAAAATCCAAAATCCAAACTAAACTGAAAAAGTTCAATCCAAACTTTCAATCCAAAACAAAGTCCACTCAAAGAAAATCAAGGAAGTACATTTGCTGTCACAAGCTCAAAAGCTGTCATGGAAAGATTTGAGAAAAAAGATATCAAAAAGCAGAAAATCTATCCAAACTGTCAAAACTGGATAAAGGAGATGCAAGATGTATTATGCAAGCAAACATCTTAATTCATCATTTCCCATAGGGCCCCTTCAAAATAGTACAGAATATAATCATATTAAAATTCAAACTGTACTTTGAGAGAGAGTAAAGAGAGATAAAGCAGGCAGGGTTAGACTGAGTTCAAGGGCAGTTCAGCAGCAGAGATAAACAGTACAGTAGGCAGGCAGCAAGACAAAAAGGAGATACAAAATCAAAGAGACAAACTGAGTTCAGCAAGATAGCAGCTCAGAATAGAGAGGTTAGGATAAATACACAAAAGCCAAACCAGTTCAGCAGGGGTACAAAGCAAACATGGACAGTTCAGGAGCAAGATAGCAGAAGATATACAAAATCATCAAAAGCCAACTCAGCAAAATAAAGACAGTTCACAGCAGACAGTAGAATAGATAAGAGAGAAGAGATATATACAACTCAGTAATTGCAAAAAAGATCTATCTAACCAATGTCATAACCCTCAAACTGTCCCAAGCCTTAAAACACCCACAAAAACCTGATATCCAAACTCAGAACTCAACCTTTATGCTAAACACAAAAACCTGATATCCAAACTCAGAACTCAACCTTTATGCTAAACACAAAAACCTGATATCCAAACTCAGAACTCAACCTTTATGCTAAACACAAAAACCTGATATCCAAACTCAGAACTCAACCTTTATGCTAAACACAACATCCTGATATCCAAACTCAAGCCTCACCATCTTATGAAACCAACATCTAAAACATTCAAACACCAAGCCTCAGAAGTGGGCTTCATCATAGGCATCTCAGTAAGGCACATCTCAAAGCACACAAGCAAATCATCTCAAAGCAGCAATGTTCCAAAATCATTCAGAAGCAAAGATTCAAGGCAAATGAGACCCTCAGACCTTTGAGGTCATCACAGGGTGATACGAGAAAATATACAAGCTCAAGGAAAAACATTTGAGGCAACAGTTCTAGGCAAGCAAAAGGGCAAGCTCAAGGCAAAACATCTCAGGCAACATACAACAACCCAGGGCAACGCATTGTGGCAGAAGAAGATAAAGAAGTGAGGAATTAGGGTTTCTCAGTACGTATCAAAACCTAACATAAGCAAAGAACGAAGTTACCAGGAAAGCGTCAAAAGCGTAGCCTCGTCACCAAATCTCCACTAAGCCTCCTCAAGCGCTTCCTCGCCCTCTCCTCCACCTCAAAGGTAGTACATTTCCTTCCTCATCTTTCTTCTCATCATCTTGTTAAAACAAACACAACAAATATAAAGAACAAAGCACATAAATCAGGACATGCGAGAGTCTAAAGCAAAACGCCTAAATCAAATTGAAACGATGCACTAACCGTCATTTGAGGACTGCCTAGTCCGTGTGAGAGGAGGAGAGGCGGTAGCGAGGTGGCTCAGGCAAAGAGGCGTGGAAGCTCGCGTAGAAGACGAAGATGAACAGAACTCAGTGAACATGGCGCCGTTTCCACACGAACCCTAGACTTCGTTCCCCATTGAACAAACAATGTGAAACCCTAAAATTTTGCCTTTGGACCAAGCTTGGGCCTGACCCGTTTCACCCCCTGAAGCCCATTTAAAATGCTTCTCTTTTTTTTTACAACACTAACCATTCTTTTCTTCTTTTAACAACATTAAATTCTAATCCCTTTTATTTCACAAACAATATTTATTTTCTAAACTAAATATAGTTCTAATTAATATAACATTAACTTACTTCATTTTTATAAAAAAAAACACTAACCCTCTTTTTATCTTATAAAAAATGTTCACTCTTTTTATTTTGTAAATACTAACTTGAATAAATTACATTTTCATCATATGTTTAAAACATCTTTTTTAACTAATACATTTTTTTTACATAAAAATAACCAAATACTTTTTCATAATTGAAAATACTTTCTTAATCAAAATACATATTTGTACATACATTTTAAAACATCGATTTGTACATATTATACATATTTCATACATAATTAAAATTAAAATCTTTGTTTTTTTAGTTAACATTCTTTGTTGTACATAATAATTCAACACATCTTTTAATATCGAAACTCACAAACATTTTGACTAAAATACTTTTTTTTAATTAAAACTTAACATTTAATCAAAACACTTCATTTTTCTTTTGTACATAATTAACATACAAAAAATCAAGATTCATCTAAAAAACATTATCTAGGTCAAAACCCTAATACGACTCAATTTCACATTTCGCACTTGTTACACAATTCACATACATATACACTTGTACATTTACACAACACATTGCCCTACACACATTTTATCTTATATTCGTACATTCGATATTTACATTTTGATTGCGACATTCGATTTGGTTGTAAATTATTGGGTACCATAAGTCTCATCCCCTTGTACATTTATACCCCCACTCCCGGACACTATTTTGTAATAGCATAGATTTACATTCCGCAATTTACAGCTTTTCAATTATACCATGGTTAGACCTAGGGTTTGTATGTACATAAAATCAAAAGCTAGATAATCTAATACAAGACAAATACATGTAATCAACACACAATCACACTTGCACCCCCTAGGGTAATCCCACATGTTGCCTTCCAAAATGGGCCATGCTTGCACGTTGAGTATCTTTGGCAAAACAAAATCAAATGATCATAAGTCCCTCGATGACGCTTTCGAAAGTTGCCTAAACGGAATGATCATAGTCCCTTCAAAACAAGTTGCCAAAGACACTTGGCACCATTGCATTCATGGTCCATACGATGACCCGCGCCCGTCCCGAATAAACTTCCTAAACGCAAGATTGTCCATCAATTTCAATGATGGAACAAAATTGTTAAAAGGGGTTGAAACATGACAAAAAACCTTTGAGTACAATAGGGTAGACGAAACTCTTAGTTACTTGAGATCAAACTTGCAAAAACACTTGCCTTCTTTTCAAAAACCACAATCCACAATACTTTCAAACAAACTCTCAAAAACATTTGAAAACATCTTTTCGAAAAGATTCACACTTTTGTAAAACACTCAAACACGAGTCAAATACATTAGTTGCCTAAGACAAGGCATCTTTTTCCAAAACATTTTCAAAAAAGCACCCACACACACACCATTTTCAAAGCAATCGAAAAAACAAGGCAAGTGATCTAAAAAACCAAGTAACTAAGAGCCCATGGATAACCATGGATGAAAAGGGTGCTAATACCTTCCCTTTTCATAATCTACCCCCCGAACCCACGAAATATCTCAAAAAGGTTTTTTGCTGTGCTTTTTAACCTTTCCTTTAGGATAAAATAAAAAGTCGGTGGCGACTCTTGCTTACCGCACAAGTGCGAATACGAACGCAAAACCTCAAGTCAGTTCTCCCACCGTATCACAGAACTGGCGACTCTGCTGGGGAACAATTTTTAAAGTGGGGTTACCTTAGGGTTTAGATCACCTTTACTTTCAATTGATTGCTTTGTTTGCTTTACATTCATGGGCTTTGTATCGGAGTTCTATAGATCCTAACCCGGATCTGGGGAAACCTTTTTTTAGGTAGCAACAAGGCTGTGAGGGAACTGTGCGGGGTATACCGACATGGTTGAAGCAGTCTGCTACGTTGATGTGGCACTTTGGTGTGTACCGGTAACCCTTGAGTTCAGTCAAGGAGAGTACGGGGCCGCCGCGTGGTGTCGCGAAGCATCAACTGACCGTAGAACCTTAATTGACCATCTTAGCCTCTTTAGGGTAGTGAGATGACTACTTTGGTGTACTCCGAAGTCGGTTGATACTCGATACTACACTCAATTGAGGGTTGTTTTCCTGGGATATTTTGATCGCCAGTCAGTGGCTAAATCGAAACGATGAACAATGAAAGCAATCCAGTGATATTGGGATCTCTAGAACCCGGTTACTTTTGATAGGACAGGTTTTAACCAACAAACTGAAAGAGGGTAGTACCTGAACCTCATGCAAGCCGAAACCTAAGGCTTTGTGTGCTTTGTGTGAATATTGTTTGCCTGTATATACACTTACTTGCCTGTGCATACATGTACATAACATCATGACATCATACCATAGCATTTTAGCATTTTCAATAACCATTCCAAGGATCTCGAGGGTTCTTTTGATGCAGGATTACGTTGAACCAGATATCTATCAAGGGGCAAGAGGTCTCTCCTCTAACCAATCCAGTCAAAGATCAAGTGCAACAACTTGAATCATAGGCTATGACCCACTTGACATGGTGAGCTTGATTCTCGTGGAAGGACATCCACCGATGCAGAGATCTCCAATCCAGGAGCAGAGTTCAACCTCTAACATTTTTCTTGTGTTTACCCCAAGAGATCCTTGAAAGCATGCATCCACATATCATGCATTGCATCTTGACAATCTTCCCTTTTTTCAGGTTTCCTTACTCTCCTGCTGTTTATTTCAGCAAGAGATGGCTCTAGAAAGGTCTGTCAAAGACATCCAAGACCAGACTGCTCAACTGCAGGAGATGTTCCTGAACTTGTCTCTGGGGCAAGAAGAGATGAAAGCTCTCCTCACCAACGGCTTGGGGAATTCCAACAATGCCAGGAGTGATCAGATTGCGGAGCTACAGTTTGATCTGACAACACTGAGGACTCAAATGATGGGATATTTGGTGGGCCAGATGGCTCTCATCCAAGATCTATCTCAAAGACAAGAGGAACTCAGAGTTCTGGTCCGCCAACTGCTTCCAAACAACCAACTGGGGCAAACATCTGAGGTCGAAGAGCGAGTCACCGCTCAGCCTCCCTCAACTCAAGAAGACAAGGGGAAAACTCCTCTGCTAGCCTCAGGGTCACAAACCCATCAACAACCTCGCCAGCGTCAGCGGGGCAATCGGCGTAAACAAGAAAAGTCGGGAAGACAGTTTACGGAGACTGAAATACCATCATTCTTCATCCTGAAGCGCCTGTTGGAGGCCAATTTGCTTACCGTAAAGGACCCTCCTCAGAAGCTCAATATCTTCTCTCCTCGCTTTAATCCCGACGAATTTTGTGTTTACCACTCCTGTAGCCCGGGGCACAGTACCAACGACTGTTGGGCCTTGAAGAATAAGATTCAAGATCTAATTGACATTGGGGTGCTGGAATTCATGCCAGACGGCGAGATGAAGATCTTCCGTTGAAGGGTTCTCCGCTTGAAGTGACGAGGCTCGAACTTGAAAGACTTTTGCTTCTTTTTGAATTTTTCAAAATTGTAATTTCTTTTGCTGTCAAACAATTATCTGTTGATGTTAAACTCTGTTTTCATTAATGCATTGCATATGTTTGTCTTGAATTCATCCATTCGTTTCACTACTCTTACGCTTTTCTTTATGATATTTGACTCTTGATAAAAAGCTGCAAGCCTTTAGAGGGAGGATGACGAAACAATACCGTGATCTTATACAGTATGCTTTTGAACAGACCTTGCTGATGATGTACAGGCATTTCTTTCAATTCCCAAACACTGGAGCTATAAGGAAGTTAATCCCTAGTCAACCCCTTCGAGCCAAAGAAGTAGGAGTTTTCCGTTCCAAACAATCGAAACCTTTGATATAAACCTGGGGCAGGGTAGTATCTCAGTTAATTCAAAAGAGAACGCGCATTGAAGTCGCAAACTCTCAGTTCGTAATACAACGAACGACGTCGAAAAAGAAAGCATTCCTTCGGAATCAAAAGACAAGGGTGGTTCCCTATCACATAGACAGTCAATCTCTCAAAAGAGAAAAGCCCATCAAGCCAAAACCTATGAAGGAGGCTTAAGAAAGCTGGGGCATCCCGCTGACAGTAATCCCGAAAACGGTAACAGTCAGGCAAAAGTTAGGGATAACAAATCAAAATCAAAATAGTGAGGTCATTACAAAACCCTCAACAACATGAAAAGTGTTGAAAAAGAAAAAGGAGATGATGGCTGTCTCCCCAAATTCAAACCGGTGAACCATCGCCCAAAAGTCGTTCCGAACTCAAAACAGAGTGCGACGCACAATTAACTGAGCTTAGGTTGAAGAACATCACGAAGAGCGGGGGGGTACAAATATACTTTGAGCCTTTATCCTTTGTTTCTTAAACCGTGAACCAGGCCACGTTACAACCCTCCAAAAGTCCTAATTGAAGCATGGGTTAGTTCGAAAGCATACTGTTACAAAAGGTATCCTGACTCCTGTAGGGATTTGCTCTAAATCTTGTGTTAACTTGTCTTGTGAAAAAGTTTTCTGCTAAAAAACGCATTTTTCAAAATCTCGAGAGAAACATAAACTTTGCATTGCTTGAATATCACTGTCTGCATTTACCCCCTTTTTGTTTGACAGCGAAGAAGTGCATACAGCGAACGTTCGGAGGAATAAAAACTCTCTCAGTAAGTCAAAATCACTTCAAGAGGATAACACTTCCACCAAATCCCCTATCAACAAGGGGCATGACATGTCACAATTCAGTTAACCTGGGGCAACCCAGTCAAGGTCCAACAGATCTTTCAAAGTACAGTTAACCTGGGGCAGTCCAGTCACGATTTCAAGAAATCTCTCAATACGCAGGGTAGTCTGATTCAAGATTCCTTCATCACCACTTGGGGCATTCGAATGTCAAAAGTGTTCAACAAATCAACTACAACATTTCCAGATTCGATTCCTGTATCCAGCCAGGGCATATCTGTTGACTCCATTTCCAGACTCGATTCCTGTATCTAGCCAGGGCATGTCTGAAGAGTTCGAAGATTCGATTCCTGTATCCAGCCAGGGCATATCTGTTGACGACTATTTCCAGATTCGACTCCTGTATCCAGCCAGGGCATATCTGTTGACCACATTTCCAGACTCGACTCCTGTATCTAGCCAGGGCATGTCTAAAGAGTTTGAAGATTCGGCTCCTGTATCCTGCCAGGGCATATCTATCAACTATCACCTTTCCAGATTCGACTCCTGTATCCAGCCAGGGCATGTCTGAAGAATTCCAGATCAACACCTGCAACAACCCAGGAAACATCTGTGAACGACCGATTGTAGACCAACACCTGTAATAAGCCAGGATTTTATCTACATCACCACTTGGGGCATTCGAATGTCAAAAGTGTTCAAAACCGATGCAGTTTTTACACAAGCTCATCATCAGGGAGCCCTACACCGGTTCCCCTTCAAGACTTCTGAAACAAGTTTACGGATTCTTCCCAACAACGGACGCCAATCTACCGACTTGTTCAGATTCTTATCAAGACTTCTGAAAACAGTTCATGGATTCATCCCAACAACGGATGTTAATCTATCAACTTGTTCAGATGCAACCTTTGAATTTAGTTTACGGACGCTTCCCAACAACGGATGCGGCTCTATTGCTGATTCAACCTCAAGATTTCTGAAAACAGTTTACGGATTCTTCCCAACAACGGACGCCAATCTACCGACTTGTTCAGATTCTTATCAAGACTTCTGAAAACAGTTCACGGATTCATCCCAACAACGGATGTTAATCTATCAACTTGTTCAGATGCAACCTTTGAATTTAGTTTATGGACGCTTCCCGACAACGGATGCGGTTCTATTGCTGATTCAACTTCAAGATTTCTGAAAACAGTTTACGGATTCTTCCCAACAACGGACGCCAATCTACCGACTTGTTCAGATTCTTATCAAGACTTCTGAAAACAGTTCATGGATTCATCCCAACAACGGATGTTAATCTATCAACTTGTTCAGATGCAACCTTTGAATTTAGTTTACGGACGCTTCCCAACAACGGATGCGGCTCTATTGCTGATTCAACCTCAAGATTTCTGAAAACAGTTTACGGATTCTTCCCAACAACGGACGCCAATCTACCGACTTGTTCAGATTCTTATCAAGACTTCTGAAAACAGTTCACGGATTCATCCCAACAACGGATGTTAATCTATCAACTTGTTCAGATGCAACCTTTGAATTTAGTTTACGGACGCTTCCCAACAACGGATGTTGTTCTATTGCTAATTCAACTTCAAGATTTCTGAAAACAGTTCACGGGTTCTCCAAGTAAACGGATGTTAACCTATCGCTTGTTCAGATTCTTCTCAAAGCTAACAACCACGGAAGATCGCACTCGCCAGAATTTTGCCTATCCCCAGCGGAGTCAGACTTTCAAACTTTCTCCCCGCAGAGTTTTGAAGAGGCATATCTTGAGTTCCCCAGTGAAGTCTCCAGAGTTATTTCCCATCAAACCGAAGACCCTCAATCTGGTCTCCCCGGCATGAGTCTACTAGTTGGAGCTCCCCAGTAGAGGTCATCAGGAATTCTCTTCCCCAGCAACGGCCAAGGATTTATTTTCCCCGGCAGCAGTCAAGATGCTTTTATCTTCAGCCATCTCGGAATCATGTATCCTCGGCAGGATTAGCTCATCAGCTTACAAGCGCATCCATTACATTCATATCGTAAACATTAATGTCACATACATTGCATCATGCATCATAACATTGCATACAAATAACCCTTTGCCTTTTCAGGTAAGATCAGTCGATAGACACAAATCATCTCCTGAGGTTCATCCAAAAATAGTTCAGATGTGACCCGGACACGGCAACTTTCTGATACTTATTCTAGATTCATTCAGACGCATCAGCAGAAACTTTACACCGGTTCCTCTTCTACTTCTCAACTTTTGAAAACAGTTTACGGATTCTTCCCTACAACGGATGTCAATCTACCGACTGATTCAGACTCTTCTCAACTTTTGAAAACAGTTTACGGATTCTTCCCTACAACGGATGTCAATCTACCGACTGATTCAGACTCTTCTCAACTTTTGAAAACAGTTTACGGATTCTTCCCTACAACGGATGTCAATCTACCGACTGATTCAGACTCTCCTCAACTTTTGAAGACAGTTTACGGATTCTTCCCTACAACGGATGTCAATCTACCAACTGATTCAGACTCTTCTCAATTTTTGAAAATAGGTTACGGACGCTTCCCAACAACGGATGCTGCTCCATTGCTTGTTCAGTCCCAACTCCTGAAAATAGTTTATAGATTCTCCAGACACGGACGTCAATCTGTTGCTTGTTCAGACCCTAGTTCAGAGATATTCCAAAGCAGGGATACCCTTCTGATACTCGTCCACTCACCATTGACGTACAGTTCAACATCACCATATGGCATCTATAAGCCCATCCTCCTACCAGCAGTCGCCGAATGGCATCTTTAAGCCCATTCACCTCCACCGTCACATCGACGAGCGCAAATTTTCTGGGCACATTAGTGTTCAATCTCCTTTTACCTTCAAGTCGCGAAAGGCAAACTTGCCAATCTAACTCTTCAGGTCAAAGAAGATTGAACAGGGGCAACTGTTGTACCCCAAAATTTGCCCTCGCGCTTTCCCACAAGAAATCTCAGCTTCAAACATTTCCTGACTTTTCAAACTGGCTCAAGAATCGGACAAACGGACTTTTCTTGACAGTCAAGCAAAACTAGGGTTTTCACTGATTTTCAGAGCTTTGAATTGTTTCATACAGTGGGCTTAGGGTTTGGTTGATTTTTGGTTCAATTTTGATCAAGCGAGCGTGATTTGGCATTTAATCGGGAATTAGGGTTTTATGGGCATATTCTCAGAAGAATTTGAATTCAACAGCACTTTGCGGTTTATTTCGAGATTCGGATTAAAATTCGCGTTATCTTGGTTTGATCAGCAAAAGAGACAGTGGTTTTGAATTCAGTACGTGTTGATTGGGCCAGTCAGATACAAGATGCAGTATTGGATTCACAGTGTTCATGTGTTTGATCAGTCTATCTGGGTTAATTGCTGCTTTGCTTTGGATGTTGGATAAGACAGGTTTATTGGATCAATGTTGTTTTATTTTAGTTATTTATTATTCTGAAATTAAATGATTGAATTTATTTTTCAATTGTTTTAATTCTAAGAATTTTAAATAAATAAATAAGCAATAAAGAAAGTTAGAACCAATTGGATAATTTGATTTTTATTGATATTCGAATTATTTGTACAAATTGTTGTTACAAACAATAATTTACATTTAATTTAAATATTACATAGAATGAAAAACTATCCTATTTTCTAAATATTCTTCGTTCTTCACTCCGCTCCGGTATTCCATTTTTCATCTGCAAAAAGAACAAGAAAAGTCAGAAAGCATTAAATTGGAAGAGACAGATAAAAAGTGCTCATCATTAGGGGCCACTGACTGGGATCAGTTGCCCTCTCTGTAAATCACGGGATTTCTCCCGGTTCACAGAGAGGGAAGATTATTTTATTTCATGAATGTAAATGCAAATGCACAAGTCATAAAATTCAAAGCTGCATAGAAGTTCAAAATCCAAAATCCAAACTAAACTGAAAAAGTTCAATCCAAACTTTCAATCCAAAACAAAGTCCACTCAAAGAAAATCAAGGAAGTACATTTGCTGTCACAAGCTCAAAAGCTGTCATGGAAAGATTTGAGAAAAAAGATATCAAAAAGCAGAAAATCTATCCAAACTGTCAAAACTGGATAAAGGAGATGCAAGATGTATTATGCAAGCAAACATCTTAATTCATCATTTCCCATAGGGCCCCTTCAAAATAGTACAGAATATAATCATATTAAAATTCAAACTGTACTTTGAGAGAGAGTAAAGAGAGATAAAGCAGGCAGGGTTAGACTGAGTTCAAGGGCAGTTCAGCAGCAGAGATAAACAGTACAGTAGGCAGGCAGCAAGACAAAAAGGAGATACAAAATCAAAGAGACAAACTGAGTTCAGCAAGATAGCAGCTCAGAATAGAGAGGTTAGGATAAATACACAAAAGCCAAACCAGTTCAGCAGGGGTACAAAGCAAACATGGACAGTTCAGGAGCAAGATAGCAGAAGATATACAAAATCATCAAAAGCCAACTCAGCAAAATAAAGACAGTTCACAGCAGACAGTAGAATAGATAAGAGAGAAGAGATATATACAACTCAGTAATTGCAAAAAAGATCTATCTAACCAATGTCATAACCCTCAAACTGTCCCAAGCCTTAAAACACCCACAAAAACCTGATATCCAAACTCAGAACTCAACCTTTATGCTAAACACAAAAACCTGATATCCAAACTCAGAACTCAACCTTTATGCTAAACACAAAAACCTGATATCCAAACTCAGAACTCAACCTTTATGCTAAACACAAAAACCTGATATCCAAACTCAGAACTCAACCTTTATGCTAAACACAACATCCTGATATCCAAACTCAAGCCTCACCATCTTATGAAACCAACATCCTGTCATATCCAAACTCAAGCCTCACCATCTTATGAAACCAACATCTAAAACATTCAAACACCAAGCCTCAGAAGTGGGCTTCATCATAGGCATCTCAGTAAGGCACATCTCAAAGCACACAAGCAAATCATCTCAAAGCAGCAATGTTCCAAAATCATTCAGAAGCAAAGATTCAAGGCAAATGAGACCCTCAGACCTTTGAGGTCATCACAGGGTGATACGAGAAAATATACAAGCTCAAGGCAAAACATTTGAGGCAACAGTTCTAGGCAAGCAAAAGGGCAAGCTCAAGGCAAAACATCTCAGGCAACATACAACAACCCAGGGCAACGCATTGTGGCAGAAGAAGATAAAGAAGTGAGGAATTAGGGTTTCTCAGTACGTATCAAAACCTAACATAAGCAAAGAACGAAGTTACCAGGAAAGCGTCAAAAGCGTAGCCTCGTCACCAAATCGCCACTAAGCCTCCTCAAGCGCTTCCTCGCCCTCTCCTCCACCTCAAAGGTAGTACATTTCCTTCCTCATCTTTCTTCTCATCATCTTGTTAAAACAAACACAACAAATATAAAGAACAAAGCACATAAATCAGGACATGCGAGAGTCTAAAGCAAAACGCCTAAATCAAATTGAAACGATGCACTAACCGTCATTTGAGGACTGCCTAGTCCGTGTGAGAGGAGGAGAGGCGGTAGCGAGGTGGCTCAGGCAAAGAGGCGTGGAAGCTCGCGTAGAAGACGAAGATGAACAGAACTCAGTGAACATGGCGCCGTTTCCACACGAACCCTAGACTTCGTTCCCCATTGAACAAACAATGTGAAACCCTAAAATTTTGCCTTTGGACCAAGCTTGGGCCTGACCCGTTTCACCCCCTGAAGCCCATTTAAAATGCTTCTCTTTTTTTTTACAACACTAACCATTCTTTTCTTCTTTTAACAACATTAAATTCTAATCCCTTTTATTTCACAAACAATATTTATTTTCTAAACTAAATATAGTTCTAATTAATATAACATTAACTTACTTCATTTTTATAAAAAAAAACACTAACCCTCTTTTTATCTTATAAAAAATGTTCACTCTTTTTATTTTGTAAATACTAACTTGAATAAATTACATTTTCATCATATGTTTAAAACATCTTTTTTAACTAATACATTTTTTTTACATAAAAATAACCAAATACTTTTTCATAATTGAAAATACTTTCTTAATCAAAATACATATTTGTACATACATTTTAAAACATCGATTTGTACATATTATACATATTTCATACATAATTAAAATTAAACTCTTTGTTTTTTTAGTTAACATTCTTTGTTGTACATAATAATTCAACACATCTTTTAATATCGAAACTCACAAACATTTTGACTAAAATACTTTTTTTTAATTAAAACTTAACATTTAATCAAAACACTTCATTTTTCTTTTGTACATAATTAACATACAAAAAATCAAGATTCATCTAAAAAACATTATCTAGGTCAAAACCCTAATACGACTCAATTTCACATTTCGCACTTGTTACACAATTCACATACATATACACTTGTACATTTACACAACACATTGCCCTACACACATTTTATCTTATATTCGTACATTCGATATTTACATTTTGATTGCGACATTCGATTTGGTTGTAAATTATTGGGTACCATAAGTCTCATCCCCTTGTACATTTATACCCCCACTCCCGGACACTATTTTGTAATAGCATAGATTTACATTCCGCAATTTACAGCTTTTCAATTATACCATGGTTAGACCTAGGGTTTGTATGTACATAAAATCAAACGCTAGATAATCTAATACAAGACAAATACATGTAATCAACACACAATCACACTTGCACCCCCTAGGGTAATCCCACATGTTGCCTTCTAAAATGGGCCATGCTTGCACGTTGAGTATCTTTGGCAAAACAAAATCAAATGATCATAAGTCCCTCGATGACGCTTTCGAAAGTTGCCTAAACGGAATGATCATAGTCCCTTCAAAACAAGTTGCCAAAGACACTTGGCACCATTGCATTCATGGTCCATACGATGACCCGCGCCCGTCCCGAATAAACTTCCTAAACGCAAGATTGTCCATCAATTTCAATGATGGAACAAAATTGTTAAAAGAGGTTGAAACATGACAAAAAACCTTTGAGTACAATAGGGTAGACGAAACTCTTAGTTACTTGAGATCAAACTTGCAAAAACACTTGCCTTCTTTTCAAAAACCACAATCCACAATACTTTCAAACAAACTCTCAAAAACATTTGAAAACATCTTTTCGAAAAGATTCACACTTTTGTAAAACACTCAAACACGAGTCAAATACATTAGTTGCCTAAGACAAGGCATCTTTTTCCAAAACATTTTCAAAAAAGCACCCACACACACACCATTTTCAAAGCAATCGAAAAAACAAGGCAAGTGATCTAAAAAACCAAGTAACTAAGAGCCCATGGATAACCATGGATGAAAAGGGTGCTAATACCTTCCCTTTTCATAATCTACCCCCCGAACCCACGAAATATCTCAAAAAGGTTTTTTGCTGTGCTTTTTAACCTTTCCTTTAGGATAAAATAAAAAGTCGGTGGCGACTCTTGCTTACCGCACAAGTGCGAATACGAACGCAAAACCTCAAGTCAGTTCTCCCACCGTATCACAACGGGCAATCATTATCCCTCAAAATAAATGCCCAATAAGTCAAAACCTATGAAGGAGACTTATAAAACTGGGGCATCCCGCTGACTGTAATCACAAAAGAAACAGTTCAGGCAAAAAACAGGGATAACGAAATCAAAAAAGAAAGAGGTCCTACAAACCCTCAACCAAAGAAGGAATGACTGCCTATTCCAAATAAATTGTCGACGTCCGAACCATCACCGGTATATCAGGACGAAGACTCAAACAAGGTCTAACGCACGATCAGCTGAGTTTAGGTTTGAAGAACATCACGAAGAACAGGTGGGTACAAATAAAAGTTGAGCCTTTATCCTTTGTTTCTTGAACCTTGAACCAGGCCACGTTATAACCCGTAAAAGTCCTAGCTGAAGCATGGGTTAGTTCGAAAGCATACTGTTACCAAAGGTATCCTGACTCCTTAAGGCTTGCGGTAAAATAACGAGTTGACATCACAGTTCAAAAAAAAATTCACTTGTTTTTATGAAAAAAATGCATTTTCAAAAAAGACATAAGCTTTGCATTCTTGATATAACACTGTTTGCTTGTGACTATTTGTTCGAACAACAGAGAAATTCGCACGACGAATATCTAAGTGAACAAAAGTACTTCCAACCAAGGGGTAGACATGATCATGGTCTATTATCTGGGGCAGTTAAGTCAAGATTCGGAGAATCTCTCAAAAGGCCAACCAACTTGGGGCAAATCTCCATCTGGATCACTTGGGGCATTGGAAGATCTTCTGGTAGTAGGGCAACGCAACACTACTGACAGGGGCACCTCCCTACATCCTGAGAGCACGGACATAGTCGAAAAAATACTGCGCATAATCAAAGACCCGCTAGGTTGACACACCTAGGCAAAAATAAGGGCTTCCCGGCGAACCAAAAGGGTTCGGGCAAAAATAAGGGATGAAATAAAAAAAATTTGTACACCCGGCAAGTCGAAAACCTGAAAAGGCGGCTTGGGCAAAAATGGGTATCCCGTTGGATTGAAAATCCGAAAGGGCGGTCCAGGAAAAAGTTAGGGATCAAAGCGTACGACTATGTCCCGTCATCTTGTCACTTTCCTACCAGAAGAAGATTTGTCAAATCGGCAGTCCTCAAGCACCTCTACAGGTACCTTCTCCCACAGAAGCTGGGGCAATAAGAGTTGCCCAAACTGTACAGCTGCTTTCCTCCAGGTATAAGTTAGATTCAGTTGAAGAATTTGACCAAGATACCTCCACTCCCCGCGGAGTAAGACAAGATTCAACAATTCTCCCCGAGCAGAGTTGGTCTCCCATCAGCTCCTAAAAGGCACAGTATTCTCCAGCAAGTCAACAACACTCTCCCCAAGCAGAGTTAATCTACTGTCAGCCTTAAGGAAGTTGGGTATCCCCAGAAAATCTCAATATTCCCCAGCGGAGTATACAGATATTCCTAAGCAAGCATCCCTGGCCGTCTTAATATAAGATTATTCCCCGGCGGAATACCAGACACCCCAGTGGAGCCACCTCCCCAGTACAGTCTCAAAAAGTCTCCCTAGGAGAGTTGAACCATCTCCCCAGTAGATTCTGGAAGCTTATCCCCTGCATAGTACATATCTCTCCCCGGCTTTATTCAAAGGTTATTCCCCACCAGAGCTTATAATTGGGTTATCCTCAGCTAATTACCACGGAAGGATCGTCCTCGGCGAAGTTCTTCCTATCCCCAGCGGAATTCATCAAATTCCCCAACAAAATTTATCAACGGGAATCCTCGGCGGAGTTATCATCAAAACCTCAGCGAAGTATCTCTTCCCATAGAGTAATTCCCCGCAGAGTAATATTTTCATCAAGTTTATTCCCCAACATAGTCATCCTCTCCTACCGGTTTATTCTTGCAACCATCATCCCCAGCGGAAATGAAGAACTCTACTCTTCAACCTCAGCCCAGGATTCAACTTCCCAGCGTTCTTCAAGGATTTATTTTCCTAGACGAAGATACATTCATAGACATTCATCACATTATCATACACCATGACGCATGCATATACGCATCATAACACACAAATCTCATTTATTCTTGAGAACATATTAATATCATGCAGTTCATGCATCATGACACTGCATACAACTAACGTTTTTCCTTTTTAGGAAAAGGTCAATCAAAAGATGATTACCATCTACCTCTACAGTTCCAGATCAACATTGGTAACAAGCCAGGAAAATTCTGTGGACGACTGATCATGGGTTAATATCTGAAACCAGACAGGACAATCATCCACTTGATCATCATGAAGCAACCCCACACTGGTTCCTTCTCAACTTCAGATGTAGTTTTACACGAACTCATCATCAGGCAACCCCACACCGGTTCCTTCTCAATTTTCAGACGAAGTCTTACACGGACCCATTACAAAGTAACCCTACACCGGTTCCTTTTCTTTCAGAAGAAGTCTTACACGGACTTATCATCAAAGTAACCCTACATCGGTTCCTTTTCTTTCAGAAGAAGTCTTACACGGACTTATCATCAAAGTAACCCTACACCGGTTCCTTTTCTTTCAGAAGAAGTCTTACACGGACTTATCTCAAGATGACCTTACCCCGGTTCATCAAGAAGTTTTACACGAACTTATCCTGCAGTAACCTTACCCCAGTTCCTCCAGAAGTCTTACACAGACTTATCTCAAGATGACCTTACCCCGGTTCATCCAGAAATTTTACACGAACTTATCCTGCAGTAACCTTACCCCGGTTCCTCCAGAAGTCTTACACGGACTTATCTCATGATGGCCTTACCCCGGTTCATCCAGAAGTTTTACACGAACTTATCCTGCAGTAACCTTACCCCGGTTCCTCCAGAAGTCTTACACGGACTTATCTCAAGATAACCTTACCCCGGTTCCTCCAGAAGTCTTACACGGACTTATCTCAAGATGACCTTACCCCGGTTCATCCAGAAGTTTTACACGAACTTATCCTGCAGTAACCTTACCCCGGTTCCTCCAGAAGTCTTACACGGACTTATCTCAAGATGACCTTACCCCGGTTCATCCAGAAGTTTTACACGAACTTATCCTGCAGTAACCTTACCCCGGTTCCTCCAGAAGTCTTACACGGACTTATCTCAAGATAACCTTACCCCGGTTCCTCCAGAAGTCTTACACGGACTTATCTCAAGATGACCTTACCCCGGTTCATCCAGAAGTTTTACACGAACTTATCCTGCAGTAACCTTACCCCGGTTCCTCCAGAAGTCTTACACGGACTTATCTCAAGATGACCTTACCCCGGTTCATCCAAAAGTTTTACACGAACTTATCCTGCAGTAACCTTACCCCGGTTCCTCCAGAAGTCTTACACGGACTTATCTCAAGATAACCTTACCCCGGTTCATCCAGAAGTCTTACACGGACTTATCTCAAGATGACCTTACCCCGGTTCCTCCAGAAGTCTTACACGGACTTATCTCAAGATAACCTTACCCCGGTTCATCCAGAAGTCTTACACGGACTTATCTCAAGATGACCTTACCCCGGTTCATCCATAAGTTTTACACGAACTTATCCTGCAGTAACCTTACCCCGGTTCCTCTAGAAGTCTTACACGGACTTATCTCAAGATGACCTTACCCCGGTTTATCCAGAAGTTTTACACGAACTTATCATGCGGTAACCTTACCACGGTTCCTCCAGAAGTCTTACACGGACTTATCTCAAGATGACCTTACCCCGGTTCATCAAGAAGTTTTACACGAACTTATCCTGCAGTAACCTTACCCTGGTTCCTCCAGAAGTCTTACACGGACTTATCCCGAAGTAACCTTACCCCGGTTCCTCCAGAAGTTTTACACGAACTTATCCCGAAGAAACCCTACACAGGTTCTCTCTCTCCAGACGTTGTTTTACACGGGCTCGTCGTCAAAGAAACCCTACACAGGTTCTCTCTTCCCAAAGACGCAGTTTTACACGGACTCGTCATCAGAAACCCTACCCAGGTTTTACTCCTTCCAGTATGCAGTTTTACACGGGCTCATCATCAAAGTAACCCCACACAGGTTCCCTTCTCAAACTCCAGACGTAGTTTTACACGAGCTCGTCATTAGTAAACACTACACAGATTTCCTTCTTAGCTCTAGATGTGGTTATACACGGACTCGTCATCAAAGTAAACCCTATACAGGTTCCTTCTGCATTTCAGATGCAGTCTTATACGGACTCATTATTAGTAAACCCTACACAGGTTTCCTTCCTTCAAAGATGCAGTTTTACACAGACTCATCATCAGTCAACCCTACACAGGTGTCCTTCTTTCTAAGATGCAGTTTTACATGAGTTCATCATCAGGCAACCCTACACAGGTTCCCTCTTTCAACTTACAAAAATTACAATTCAACAGACAACCCCAGTAGTGTTATGTGTTCCTTTGAAGTTGTTCATATGCATTCATACTCATACGTATTGCATGGGGCATCTTAGGGCAAAAAATAGGGCTTGTTTTATATTTAAGTATCTTCGATCACGTCTACACGAAGATTTTTAACCTTCATATCTCTGGATAGAAGAAACTTAAATAAGATAAGTTGTTATACCCCAATTTTCCCCCTAAGATCCCTTCATCATACCATATTGATTCAATCACAACAAGATCATATTAGGGCTTTTGGTTCTCCTCCCTATCTTTAGCTTTGCTCTTTGAGGAATCACCAAGAACCTTGACTTGTTTTTATTTTGTGATCATGCTTGATTTGTTTGGAGTTTCCTTTTAATTAATAAAATGCAATGTTGGTTTGTCTTACTTGTTAATAATGTAGGTAAAGGCAATATGGCTTAGCAAGTTGTTCCATGGGTTCTTGAGTTTATTTCCATGCCCTAGTCAATAAATCTTGAGAAATTCAAACCTCACCATTAAAGTTGTTTTGAAAGAAATGGCATGGCAAGGTTTATTTTGGTTCACCACATTTCAAAGTTATCAAGATTGATTCAAAAATACAAGGGGTTGATTGAAGAAGTTGTCATGGTTGGACAAGGCCTTGTTCCCATTGATCACAAGTGCATACTTCTGTCAATTATTCAAGATATGGAAGTGGTTTTGGTTGCTATGAGTTCTCATTATCATCCTCAACAACTTCTATTTACAAAGCAAAAGTGTTGGTACAAGAAGGTTATTTAAAATTGTCAAAGTTCCTCAAAGCATTTTCTTGATCTAGGAGCTAGGGTTTTGAGCTTCAAAGAAGTATATGTTGCTCATATTTTGGTATTTTTGAGTGATTCCAAAAACATCCTTCTCTTCAAAGGGTTATTAACAAATCACTTCAAAAGTTTCAAGGAGTTTTCATGTGGAAGAAACTTGATGATAAAGAAAGATTACAAGTCCTCCAGATGAACCCCCAACTTCCCATGTGTGACTTCAAATGATCATAAATTTGTGAATTTTTATCACCTTGAGCCCAATCTTTTTCCACAATGATCTTGAGGATGTGAACTTTATTCCTTATCTTTCCCCAGGAAACTATAATGTTTTCCCCAGGGAGTCATTTTACAATCCTTCCTATAACAGCAAGTAGCAGGTCTCTTTATTTGAGCAACTTTTATTTCCCCATAAATGTCGATGTTACTTTTCTTGCTATCTTCTCTATGAGTGGATAGTTTGTAGTTCGTTGTCAAATTAATCCAGTAGATGACAAGTCTTTCAATATCACAGAGACAATTCATTGTGAAATCTTTGCAAGTGGTAGTCTCTTTATTTGAGACAACTTATATATTACCCTTTCCAGGCAGAATGCCTTGGTTAAAGAAGAAGTTGAGACCCGTTCTAGGTGAAACACCAGAATTCTTGGAAAACTTGTTATCTTTTTGCTGCCCTTAGTGAATGTTGGTAGTTCGTCATCAGTGAACAGCGGTGCTGTGATATTTCTTTTCTCTTTACCTTCAGTGAATGTTGGTAGGTCACCTTCAGTGAAAGTTGGTGATTATCATCCTTTTGCTACCCTCAGTGAACATTGGCAGTTCATCGTCAGTGAACGGTGATTCTATGATATTTATTTTCTCTCTACCTTCAGTGAAAGTTGGTAGGTCAGCTTCTGTGAAAGTTTGTGATTATTATCTTTTTGCTACCCTCAATGAACGTTGGTAGTTCATCGTCAGTGAACGAAGATGCTATGATATTTATTTTCTCTCTACCTTCAGTGAAAGTTGGTAGGTCACCTTTAGTGTAAGTTGGTGATTATTATCTTTTTTCTACCCTCAGTGAACGTTGGTAGTTCATCGTCAGTGAATGGCGATGCTATGATATTTCTTTTTTCTCTACCTTCAGTAAAGTTGGTAGGTCACCTTCAGTGAAAGTTAGTGATTGTTATATTTTTGATACCCTTAGTGAATGTTGGTAGTTCATCGTCAGTGAACGATGACGCTATGATATTTTTCTCTCTCTACCTTCAGTGAAAGTTGGTAGGTAACTTTCAGTGAAAGTTGGTGATTATTATATTTTTTCTACCCTCAGTTAACGTTGGTAGTTCATCGTCAGTGAACGGCGGTGCTATGATATTTTCTATTTATACCTTTTGTGAAAGTTGGTAGGTCACCTTCATGGAAAGTCGGTGATTGTTATCTTTTTACTAGCCTCAGTGAATGTTGGTAGTTCATCGTCAATGAACGGCGATGCTATGATATTTCTTTTCTCTCTACCTTCACTGAAAGTTGGTAGGTAACCTTCAGTGAAAGTTTGTGATTATTATCTTTTTGCTACCCTCAGTGACGTTGGTTGTTCATCGTTAGTGAACGGAGGTGCTATGATATTTTCTCTTTCTACCTCTAGTGAAAGTTGGTAGGTCACCTTCAGTGAAAGGTGGTGATTGTTATCTTTTTGCTACTCTCAGTAAACGTTGGTAGTTCATCATTAGTGAATAGCGATGTTATGGTATTTCTTTTCTCTCTACCTTCAGTCAAATTTGGTAGGTCATCTTTAGTGAAAGTTGGTGATTATTATCTTTTTTCTACCCTCAGTGAATGTTGGTAGTTCATCGTTAGTGAATGGCGAGGCTACGATATTTCTTTTCTCTCTACCTTCAGTGAAAGTTAGTAGGTCACCTTCAGTGAACGTCGATGTTGATATTTGTTTTCTCTTTCTACCTTCAGTGAATGTTGGTAGTTTCGCCTTCAGTGAAAGTTGGTGTATCCATTGACCTTTTTACCATCCTCTGCGAATAGGGTCTTTTGATCCACTAGTGATTTATTTTCCTGGTCGGGTTTCCATTTTTATCCTTATTTCCTTTTCTACATCCCTAGTGGTGTTCTGCGTCCCTTTGAAGTTGTTCATATGCATTCATACTCATTAGCATTTCATGGGGCATCTTAGGGCCAAAAATTGGATTTGTTTTATATTTAAGTATCTTCGATCACGTCGACACGAAGATTTTTAACCTTCGTATCTCCGGATAGAAGTAACTTAAATAAGGGCAGCTGTTGTACCCCAATTCCCCCCCCCCTAAGATCCCTTCATCATACCATATTGATTCAATCACAACAAGATCACATTAGGGCTTTTGGTTCTCCTCTCTATCTTTAGCTTTTCCCTTTGAGGAATCACCAATAAACTTGACTTATTTTTCTTTTGTGATCATCCATGTTTTGTTTTGACTTTCCTTTTAATTAATAAAATGCAATGTTGATTTTGCTTACTTGTTAATAATGTAGGTAATGGCAATGTGGCTTACCAAGTTGATCCATGGGTTCATGAGTTTATTTCCATGCCCTAGTCAATAAAGCTTGAGAAATTCAAACTTCACCATTAATGTTGTTTTGGAAGAAATGGCATGGTAAGGTTTATTTTGGTTCACCATATTTCAAAGTTATCAAGATTGATTCAAAACTACAAGTGGTTGATTGAAGAAGTTTTCATGGTTTGACAAGGCCTTGTTCCCATTGATCACAATTGCATATTTCTCTCAATTTTTCAAAATATGGAAGGGTTTTTGGTGGCTACGAGTTCTCATTTTCATCCTCAACAACTTCTATTTACAAAAAAAAAGTGTTGGTACAATAAGGTTGATTAAAATTGTCAAAGTTCCTCAAAGCATTTTCTTGATCTAGGAGCTAGGGTTTTGAGCTTCAAAGAAGTATATCTTGCTCATATTTTGGTATTTCTGAGTGATTCCAAAAATATCCTTCTCTTCAAAGGGTTATTAACAAATCACGTCAAAACTTTCAAGGAGTTTTCATGTGGAAGAAACTTGATGATGAAGAAATATTACAAGTCCTCAAGAGGAACCCCCAACTTCCCGTGTGTGACTTCAAATGATCATAACTTGGTCAATGTTTATCACCTTGAGCCCACTCTTTTTCCATAATGATCTTGAAGATGTGAAATTTATTCCTTCTCTTTCCCCAGGAAGCCATATTGTTTTCCCCAGGGAGTCACTTTACAATCCTTCATATAACAGCAAGTAGCAGGTCTCTTTATTTGAGCAACTTATATTTCCCCATAAATGTCGACGTTACTTCTTTTGCTATCTTCTCTATGAATGGATAGTTTGCAGTTCTTTGTCAAATTACTCCAGTGGATGGAAAGTCTTTCAATATCACAGTGATAGTTCATTGTGAAATCTTTGCAAGTGGTAGTCTCTTTATTTGAGACAGCTTATATATTACCCTTTCCAGGCGGAATGCCTTGGTTAAAGACGAAGTTGAAACTCGTTCTAGGTGAAACGCCGGAATTCTGGGAAAACTTGTTATCTTTTTGCTTCCCTCAGTGAACGTTGGTAGTTCATCGCCAGTGAACAGCGATGCTATGATATTTCTTTTCTCTCTACCTTCAGTGAAAGTTGGTAGGTCACCTTCAGTGAAAGTTGGTGATTATTATTTTTTTGCTACCCTCAGTGAACATTGGCAGTTCATCGTCAGTGAACGACGATGCTATGATATTTCTTTTCTCTACCTTTAGTGAAATGTGGTAGGTCATATTCGGTGAAAGTTGGTGATTATTATCTTTTTGCTACCCTCAGTGAACGTTGGTAGTTCATTATCAGTGAACGGCGATGCTATGATATTTATTTTCTCTCTACCTTCAGTGAAAGTTGGTAGGTCACTTTAGTGAAAGTTAGTGATTATTATCTTTTTGCTACCCTCATTGAACATTGGTAGTTAATCTTCAGTGAACGGCGATGCTATGATATTTCTTTTTTCTCTACCTTCAGTGAAAGTTGGTAGGTCACCTTCAGTGAAAGTTAGTGATTGTTATATTTTTTTCTACCCTCAGTGAACGTTGGTAGTTCATCATCAGTGAATGGTGACGCTATGATATTTCTTTTCTCTCTACCTTCAGTAAAAGTTGGTAGGTAACCTTCAGTGAAAGTTGGTGATTATTATCTTGTTGCTACCCTCAGTGAACGTTGGTAGTTCATCGTCAGTGAACGGTTGTGCTATGATATTTTATCTTTCTACCTTTTGTGAAAGTTGGTAGGTCACCTTCATTGAAAGTTGGTGATTGTTATCTTTATGCTACCCTTAGTGAACGTTGGTAGTTCATCGTCAGTGAACGGTGATGCTATGATATTTCTTTTCTCTCTGCCTTCAGTGAAAGTTGGTAGGTCACCTTCAGTGAAAGTTGGTGATTATTATCTTTTTGCTACCCTCAATGAACGTTGGTAGTTCATCATCAGTGAACAGCGATGCTATGATATTTCTTTTCTCTCTACCGTCAGTGAAAATTGGTAGGTCACCTTTAGTGAACATCTATGTTGATATTTCTTTTCTCTTTCTAACTTCAGTGAACATTTGTAGTTTTGCCTTCAGTGAAATTTGGTTTATCCTTTGACCTTTTTACCATCCTCTGTGAGTAGGGTCTTTTGATCCACCGGTGATTTTTGAGTTTACCTTTTTATCCTTATTTCCTTTGCTACATCCTTAGTGGTGTTCTGCGTCCCTTTGAAGTTGTTCATATGCATTCATACTCATTAGCATTGCATGGCATCTTAGGGCCAAAAATAGGGTTTGTTTTATATTTAAGTATCTTCGATCACATCGACACGAAGATTTTTAACCTTCGTATCTCCGGATAGAAGAAACTTAAATAAGGGAAGCTGTTGTACCCTAATTTCCCCCCCTAAGATCCCTTCATCATACCATATTGATTCAATCACAACAAGATCACATTAGGGCTTTTGGTTCTCCTCCCTAGCTTTAGCTTTTCTCTTTGAAGAATCACCAATCACCTTGACTTATTTTTCTTTTGTGATCATGCATGTTTTGTTTTGACTTTCCTTTTAATTAATAAAATGCAATGTTTGTTTGTCTTACTTGTTAATAATGTAGGTAAAGGCAATGTGGCTTACCAAGTTGATCCATGGGTTCATGGGTTTATTTCCATTCCCTAGTCAATAAACTTGAGAAATTCAAACCTCACCATTGAAGTTGTTTTGGAAGAAATGGCATGGCAAGGTTTTTTTTTGTTTCACCATATTTCAAAGTTATCAAGATTGATTCAAAAGTACAAGGGGGTTGATTGAAGAAGTTGTCATGGTTGGATAAGGCCTTGTTCCCATTGGTCACAAGTGCATATTTCTCTCAATTATTCAAGATATGGAAGTGTTTTTTGTGGCTATGAGTTCTAATTATCATCCTCAACAATGTCTATTTACAAAGCAAAAGTGTTGATACAAGAAGGTTGTTTAAAATTGTCAAAGTTCTTCAAAGCATTTTCTCGATCTAGGAGCTAGGGTTTTGAGCTTCCAAGAAGTATATTTTGCTCATCTTTTGGTATTTTTGAGTGATTCCAAAAACATCCTTCTCTTCAAAGGGTTATTAAAAAATCACTTCAAAATTTTCAAGGAGTTTTCATGTGGAAGAAACTTGATGATGAAGAAAGATTACAAGTCCTCCAGATGAACCCCTAACTTCCCATGTGTGACTTCAAATGATCATAACTTGGTCAATTTTTATCACCTTGAGATCACTCTTTTTCCATAATAATCTTGAGGATGTGATATTTATTCCTTATTTTACATGAAAAGTGAGAAAATGGGTAGAAGATTCCCTAAGGATACAAAGGATTGAAGGTCATTTTATGATTTGTTTTCCAACTTCAACAATTCATAACTCTCTCAATTTTTGGATATTTTGAATGGTTCATATCTCAAAATGTCATTAAGAGGTCTATTTCCAGCCATCTTTTTTGTTCTAGAGCAAATTCCAAGTGGAAGGCCATGTTTGGATGAAAAACATTATAGGTCACTTTTGAAGAAAAACTTGAAATATTTCTTAGTATGGAAAGTCAACTTCTTTTTCTCAACTTTGACTCATTGCAACATTCATCTCAAACATCCATTTGATTCCATTCTTTTCCCATTGTAAAGCTTGTAATCTCATCTTTCTAAAGCATCAAGAATCATTCCCTAAGAACCCTTGAGCTGGGAATACCATTGAGTTGAACTTGGTAACTTGAAACTGAAGTTTCTTCATAAGTTCGAATTTTAAATTCACGTTTTGGCTTCTAAACATCAAATTAGCACGCATTTGTGGTCTAAACATGTTTAACCAACTTGCCAAAGTGGATTAGATCCTTACAACGCAAGGATTGGATAAGTTTTGATGCAAAACAGATCACACCTTACTCGTGTATTAGGTTCACACGATTTCCCTCCGAACTTCATCATTTCACATGCTTGAACATTCCATTTGATTCCCTATAAATAGAGGGTCATCCCTCATTTATTTCCTCAAGCATGAATAGCCAGAATCACCCTGTCAAACTTACTCTATAACTCAATTTTCTATAACTTCGAAATCAGTGTTTAAGCCTTTTTCAATCTAATTTTTCTATCAATTCACCTTCCTTGATCTTCCCAGAAGCTAACCATACAATTACCTTCAAGAATCATGCCCTATATTGATCCATAGAAGTCCAGTTTCAGAGCTCTGCAACTCAACTTCAATAGGTATATTTCTCCATTAATTCTTCAAAACTTTGATATTATTGTGAAGCTCTCATTGCCCTGGTTCTAGTCGCAACACTTGCTTTTATCTGGAAACACGTTTTGACCATGAAATTTCAAATCCCTTTTCAAAATTTTCTTTCCAAATTGCTTGAGATATAATTTATATAAATTTGTCGCGAAGGTGCGGTTGTCTTCGTCTTGAAGAGACGAAGCGAATGACATATGTCTCGTGCTCTAATTTTACATATTGAGCAACCTGGTTTGGGGACTGGCTGGAGATTGAAGATGACCAATGTGTCATCCTTCAACCAATGAAACAGCGTCATTTGTTTTTTTTTTTGAATTTCCGATTTACATTTGATTCAGTGTTTTATTCACTAATGACCATGATATGCACTATGCGCTAGATCGCTTGGATTTGATTAATAACGCATTTTAACTCTCATCCAATGGTCCACATATTTTTGAAT
Source organism: Vicia faba (assembly GCA_948472305.1). Lineage (NCBI taxonomy): Eukaryota > Viridiplantae > Streptophyta > Magnoliopsida > Fabales > Fabaceae > Vicia > Vicia faba. The sequence continues at coordinate 167,056,175 of OX451735.1, forward strand.
TTATTTTTTATTTCTGATTTCTATATTTAATTACTTTAAACTTCAAAAAATCATAGAAAATTCATTTTTAGTCCAAAAATCTGAAAAAAATATGAAAAATATTTTTAATTTTCCTCTTTCTGTTTTTTATTTTTTTCACAATTTTATTTTGTGTTTTGATATTTTTTATAAATTTTCACTTTATTTAAATTGTTTTAAATGTTTAAAAATACTTTTATGCATTTTTTAATTCTGAAAAAAATATGGAATGATCCAATGATATTGTGACAAATATTGGTGACCTCATTTATTTTTTATTTCTTACTTTGTTATTTTTTATTATTTATTGTTTATTTTACTCATTTCTTTTAATTTTAAAAAATAGTTTCTGACTTTAAAAATTACCAAAAATTTTATAAAAATATTTGAGGTCATTTCTGATTTTTCTCTGGTCCTCTTTATATTTCTTGATTAATTTGAATATAGTTGATATTTTTATCCCTTATTTCTTTTTTTTAAACATTTTTAAACCCTTATATTAAATGTAATATTATTTTGTGATTATTTTCTGGCTGATCTTTGGTTGAATTTTTTATCATGAACTTTATTAACATCATTGGATCCATGGTGTTAAGTCTAACTCCATAAAAATGGATGAATGATTTTAATAATAGTTTAATTAAATTTTAATTCAAATGTGGTTTTTATGTTCTTTCTCATCCCTCTTCATCTCATCCCTTTCTTATTGCACTGAGTATTATTGGAGCATGATCTCAATATCATGTCTCAAAACAAATGGTGCATAGATTGCTATTGACCGGCCTCAAAATAAGTGTAACTTCTATATAAGTCCACTTATGATTGCTTAACATAGCGCTAAATTTTGTTCCAATTCGAATAAATGATCATTCTTGGCCTAAACCTATGTTTGCAAGCCCAAGTATGTTAATTTGATCTCTTTGATCTAATAACCTTGAGATTCATTGTGTGGAGACTTTGGTTCTACCAATCCTTTAATAGATCTACGACACTTTTGTTCAACGCGATCACTTAAACATTATTGATCATTAAATGGTACTTTTGAGAATTCCAAATGGATGATATACTTGAGAAAAAGCCAATGCAACTTGTTGTGTGGAGGCTTTGGTTATACCAATCCTCTAATGAGTTCCAAATACAAGTTTCAATATAGTCATCCAACTAACCACTAATTATTAAGTTGTTTTTACTTTACGCTTTATTTTTATGCTTTATGTACCATTTACTGTAAGCATTACATTTCATGCCATTTTTTTCTCACTTGAGCATTTACTTTATTGTCATTTTTATTTTGCCCACTTGAGCTTTTCTTTTCTTTTTCAAGACACCTAATAATCAACACAAACCCTAAAAACTTTAATTATACTTGGACTATTTGGTTACTATCCTTGGCATTATGGAGTATTGGACTTCTTGGACTTAGGATTAGAAACCTTGACCTATGTTGGAGATCTTGAGACCTTAATTGATATTTTGTCTGGAATTCTTGAGGTTTACCTCAAGTCGTTGAGTTGTTTGTTTGTTTTGTGGGTAGGTCATTGTGATTACACTCTTTGTTTTTAATATAGAATTCACCCGTATACAGCTGTTACTCTGCTCAATTTTTGTGAAGACTTAATACACTTGAAGTTTAGTTCTCTCAAGAGGTCTAGTATCTTTGCTTGCTTGGTTTCAATCCAAAGAATGAGAATTCTATCTTGACTCATAATGTCAAGTATTGGCTTCTTCTTAGTTAGATGGTTCTTACCCCTAGATTTTACCTTATGCTTTAGGATAGTCTCTTCTTCTCCTCCCACTTTCTTTAATTTCAAAAATCTTCTTCCTCCTTTTGAAAACTCTTCTTGTTTTGAAATTTGAACTATTTTCATAATAAACTTGGACTTAGGTTCATGCATTTTAAAAATATTTTTCATAAACAAATTTCAATCAACTTAATAATGCCTTGACATTTTTTTGTGAGAAGACTAAAAGTCAATCAATCTCATTTCAAATCATTTTTCCATTTTGGCTTTTTTATTTTAAAACCTTTCTCAAAAGATTAGACTCTTGTCAATCCTTGTAGTGATGCAAATAACTATACTTCTACAATATGTAGTGAAGAGAGATATTTTCCACTTGGGTGTTGAGTGAGATATTGTTTATTTTAAAATCCAAGCCATATCCTCCACTTTGAGATGATGCAAATTCTCCTTTCTCATGATTGTGGGTAGTAAGCATGTTTTTCCACGCGGACAATGACGATGATGTCTTATCTCATAAAATTAACCAACACACTTGTGTTTTAAATTTTTTAAAAGGTGAACTACATGTACCCGATCCCCTATTGCACGAAAGGTGGTACGTAGGAACTAATGGTCCGCAACCGCGGCGGGTGCAAAAATCATAAAAAAATATACTTCTTTTCTCACCTCCACCATCTATTTTTCATACAACATTTTATAGTCAAAATATACAGATTTTTCAAAGAGGTTCATGTGGAGTACCTTAGATGTTTAGGGTGTTAATACCTTCCCTTTTTCATAACCAACCCCCTTACCTTGAATCTTTCCCCCTCTTTTTGGGTTACTCGCTCTTTTCCCATTCCTTTAGAAACAATAAAGCACAATGGCAATTTTTTAATTTGATCTGTATAAGTATAGTCAATCCAATGGCTTAGTCTTAAACATTTCTACCGCAAGAGGGCCATGATCTTAACCACTATGGACGACGACGACCTTCCGCATGCTGTAAATGCGATCATAGTTAAAAGACACTACTCATGAAAAAGACCCGCTAGTTTGACTGGCCTAGGCAAAAATTAGGGATATACACACACAAAAACATGTACACCCTGCAAGCCGAAAACCTGAAAAGGTGGCTTGGGCAAAAAAGGGGTATCATGGTGGACTGAAAACCCGAAAGGACGGTCCAGGAAAAAGTTATGGATTTAAATCATATGACTATGTCCCGTTGGATCACCTTACAGCAAACCTTCAGTATCAATTGTTAAACGCAATCGGTACTAATCAATCCCATCAGCTTCGGACAAAGCAGCAAGTGGATGAGACGCTCAAAGACATAAATGCTATAGCAGAATGGGAACCCGATGGGATTATTTCACATAGCTATCTATCTTTGTATTAGTTTTCATTCTTACGACGGAATTCTCTTGCTAGGATGTTGGTCTCTTTATACAAAAATGCTTATTCAAGTTAATACAAAGATATTCCTTTAAAAGTGCAAAACTATCTGTTTTTCTTTTACTTTCCTGTTTTGTTTGCAAAAATGTCCAGTGATTAATTTTAAACATATGCATTTGAATGTAATTACTGTTTACAAATGAACAAATAAAAAAGGAAAAGAAAACAGAAAGACAATTACTAATGGCTTTTAAGAAACAGGATAATATCTATAGGCCATCCTGTAAAATCCCCGCAAGTACTTTTTCCAACAGGAGCAGAGGCAGAGACATCCTGCTATAGGATCACTATCATATCTCCAGAACGCAGCCTAATGGTATCAGGATTCCCCAGTAGGATTCCACAAAGTTCCCAAACAATGCACGGAGTTTCCCAACATAGTTTATTTCTCTAAAAAATAGAAACCTATCTATCAACATTTCAACTCCAGCAAGATATGAATACTTACACTCCTCATTCCCAGCAGTGGTCAGGGGTTTATTTTCCCCAGTCCAGCAACATTGCAGCAGAACAACTAATATGTTCATACATTGCATTCATACACCATAGCATCGACAACACAAATACATATATCGCAATCTCATTTATTTTTAGAAACATCATTACGCCATGCATTTCATACATCATGACATTGCATACAACTAACTCTTTACCTTTTCAGGAAAGATCAATCAACAGAAAATTATCATCAACAAATTTTAGATAAGACAAGACAACTATCTGTGAATAAATCGATTGTAAATCAATTCCAGAAACAGGATGGGGTGACTATCTACATGATGAATACTTCCTTCAGACCTCTGCTGGTTCAGTTTAAATCGATCAATGGTTTATCCTGATTCCTTTCCTGTAGACACTTTCTCTGGTTCAGATAAATCGCTCCAAAGATTTATCCTGATTCCTTCTAGTTAAAGATTATTCAATACCTCTACTGATTTAGTTTAATCCGATCAATGGTTTATCCTGATTCCTTTCTGGTAGACACTTTCTCTAGTTCAGATAAATCACTCCAAAGACTTATTCTGATTCTTTCCAGTTAAAGAATATTCAAAACCTCTGCTGGTTCTGTTTAAATCGATGAATGGTTTATTTTGATTCCTTTCCAGTAGACACTTTCTCTGGTTCAGATAAATCGCTCTAGAGATTTATCCTGATTCTTTCCAGTTAAAGAATATTCAAGATCTCTACTGGTTCAGTTTAAATTGATCAATGGTTTATCCTGATTCCTTTCCAGTAGACACTTTCTCTGGTTCAGATAAATCGCTCCAAAGATTTATCCTGATTCTTTCTAGTTAAAGAATATTCAAGATCACTGTTGGTTCAGTTTAAATCGATCAATAGTTTATCTTGATTCCTTTTCAGTAGACACTTTCTCTAGTTCAGATAAATCTCCCCAAAGATTTATCCTAATTCTTCCCAGTTAAAGAATATTGAAGACCTCTGTTGGTTCAGTTTAATAGGATCAATGGTTTATCCTGATTCCTTTCCGGTAGACACTTTCTCTGGTTCAGACAAATCACTCCAAAGATTTATTCTGATTCTTTTCCAGTTAAAGTCAAGCTTAGACTTAGTCTAATTTCTGTCAACAATCACCTTTGGATGGCATATGTAAGCCCATCTCCGAAAACTATCCATCATTTCTCCAAATGGAATCTTTAAGCCCATTCCCTACACAATCAACTACCACGTCATCAGGTGCAAATTTATGGGCACTCTAGTGTTCAATCATCTTCAACCTTCAAGTCATGAATAGGAGACTCGCCAATCTAACTCTTCGTGCTTAAGAAGATTGAACAGGGGCAGCTGTTGTACCCCAAAATTTTACCTCTCATTTCTCAAGGAATTTCTCACAAGGATTCTAAAAATTCAAACTTGCACAAGTACATTTGGATTTTTCAGCATCAAGTTAAAAAGGAAACTATTAAAAAAAGGCAAAAACAGATAAAAATAATCTTTTTGACAAAATTAGAAAAAAAAAACAAGTTTTCTTCAATTCCCCTTGCTTAGATTGGGTTATGGTCTCTTTCATGCCTCCTTCAATCCACAAGGCAATGACCTCCTGCATGTAAGCTTCACATGGTTCACAATGCAATGGTGGCCTACATGCCTGCTTCGATTGGACATTTGATACCTGTATTGATTTGACAAATAATTCTCTCCATGTTTGCTTTGATTCACAAAGTAATGGATGGCTGCATACAACCTTCAATTGAGCAGTAGTTTCCTTCTTGCATGCTTCAAAGCAAGAGGCTCTCACCCCAACATGCATAAGGCAAAGAAACCCCTTGTGGCCTCTTTCGATTCAAAGGCAAAATGCCTCCTGCCGATGTCCTTCAATCCAGGAGGGCAAGGCCTCTTTCTTAGTCTCCTTCGATTGCATGTTTTGAATCTTGCATGCCTCTTTTCATTTGGGGCATGTGGCCCCCTTTGTTGCAAGCTTTGTTTGGGAATTTAGACCTTCTGCATGCATCTTTCGTTTAGGAATTTAGACCCCATACATGCATCTTTCATTTGGGGCGTGTGGCCCCCTTCAAAGCAGGTTTTGGTTACACCCTTAGTTTGAGCAAAGGCTCCTTACATGTTTGCTGGGAGTCATAAAGAAATGGCCTCCTAAAACTTTCCTTCAATTCAGAGGCCATTTTCCCTTTGAATGATCCCTTCGACTCACAAAAACCATGACTCCTTTCAGGCCAGAATACACAAGGCAAAAACTTCCCCATGGCTAGCATTCACAAAGTAATGGCGCCCATAAAGCATTGGCTACTTTCGTGTTAGTTTTGATTGGGAAGTATCTCCCTTGGAAATAGTTTGCTTCAACATACAATTTCTACACTACGACACATAGCTATTGTCTCATTCGAAAGACGTACCATGGCGGCACATTCGAAGTACTTTCCAGACATACCTGGATGTCCCAATCAAATGACATATTTTGGTGATCCATTCCAGGGGCATGCATTTGGTCCATTCAAAGGAACATACAAAAGTCCTATTCGAAAGACACCTATTTGAGCCCTTTCAAATGATACATATATGAGCCATTCGAAGAACACTTTAATTTGAAAAGAAATGTTGTTGTCTGAAAAGAAGTATGGTCGAAGGATAGGGCTAGGGGGTCAAAAAAAGGTTGAGATACCCAAAGATACTTACTAGCCAGAGTCCCATGTTCTACCAAGTTCAGGCCTGATACAATGGCCATAACACTCCAAAACTGCTTCACGGCAGTCCTGCAACACTGCCCTTATTCTTGCACCAATTTGGCATACAAATACTGCCCCTAAAAAGCTACAAGAACATCATGCCTTTTTTGTTCAAATTTCTTTTCCCTCCTAAAACATCATCCAAAATCACCTATAAATATGAGCCTCCACCATACATCTTAGGGTCCCCTGGATAGTTGCAAGAAAACTCTTGTTGTGAAAGTGATCAATTTCTCAAACTCTCAAATATTATCCAACATTTTTTTCCAAATATTCCTAACACTCCTAAAAAACTCAGACCCCTTCACACACTAAGTGAACCCTTCGATTCACTCTTTAAGTTTCCAGATAACTAACCTTCGACCCATACTCCCAACCATAATATAATAAACTTTTGATTCACTCCCTTACCTGTTATTGAGTAACCTTCAATTCACTCACACACCCTCCTCCGATTCAGTGACTGCTCAAACAAGGTAGTAACTGAACTAGTCTCATGAGGACCCCAACGAACTTCCATTCACCACCAAGGAAGTCACTTACAGTTTCCTTCGATTTAAGCGTTTCAAGAGGTAAGTTCTCTCTAAACTTGGAACTCTTTCATTTAAATATCATGTGTACATACCAATAAAGAGAAAATGTAGATATTTCATCTAGGGAGTCTGACCATGCTTTTACCTTCGATCCTGACTGCCTCTATGTTGAAAGTTTCAACCCTGACTAGTTAGACTTCAGATTTTGAGACCCAATAATCATGTGCTAACCCTTGGCCTGTAGCTTTCAAAAGTTACACTTGAATGTTGCATGTTTAAAAGTTTAAAACAGGTTCTCTGTATCCTTCGATTGGCTAAGTACTCAAGCCTTTCGAATCTCAACCTGAGGGCCTAGCATTCCTGCAGTCAAAGAAGGCAGCAAGAGGGTTGATGCAATGAGTGTACCTCACGTTGACTTCAGGCCCCAATCGAAAGAAGCAGGAAAATGATGAAATCAAAAGGGATGACCTCACTGACTCCAGGCCCAAATCGAAGGAAGACGGGAAGGATAGAATCGAAGGGTGTCTCTTCCTAGATCGAGAAGCTCATTTTTCTTCCTTTTATTTTTGTTTTGTCTTTACATTTTCTTGCTATTAAATATGGTTTTTATAGTGTAGGATTTACTTTATGCATTTTTTTATTGCTTTTGTACAAATGTTAGTAGTTAGGATGTATGGCATGATAGAACCAACAAGTAGGTCACCCTAATCAAAGAACTAAATGCATGCAAATCAAACACATTATTCACCCACATTCACCCCTAGGGTAATCTCACTTATTGCCTCGGAAAATAGTCATGTCCCTCGAATATAGGCATTTTAGCAAAGACCCTCAATAAAAGATTGTAGTCCCTCGATGACCCTCAATGTTGCCTTTGGTAAACGATCTAGTCCCTAAATGAAAATTGCTAAAATGTCACATAGGTTGCCTTTTATGACTATACAAACGTCCCACGCTTGTACCTTCATATCCAATGATGGGGCTTCTTACCAAATCAATGGTAATATAGCAACATCTAAAGGAGGAGGAAAAGAACGTTAGACCTTTTGAGTAGGTAGGACGCTCATAGTTGCTCGCTTGCTCACAACCAAAACATTTTACACACCAACACTTTCCTTTGAAATATTTTCAAAAGTTAAAACTCTTTGTACGCGTTCTTATAGAAAGGAGGATCATTACAAAGACACCTTTTCAAAATCACTTTCAAACACACATTCCCCAAACACCTTTTTTAAACTATTTTCAAAACCAACGCTTTGTACGCATTCTTATAGAAACGAGAATCGTTACAAATACGTTTTCAAAATACTTTCAAAAACCACACCACAAGCACATTTTCAAACAAAACAAGTGATCTAGCAAGAAATTAAGAGCCCGTTGATAACTACGGATAAAAAGGGTGATAATACCTTCCATTTTCATAACCTATCACCCGAACTCAAGAAAATAATCTCAAAGGTCTTTCTTGTTCTTTTCACCCTTTCCTTATTGGATAAAAGAAAAGTCGGTGGCGACTCTTGCTATCCGCAATAATTGTGATCAAACACAAAACACCCAAGTTAGTTCTCTCACCGTATTACACATAGCATTAATGATTCCTAAAAATAGGGAGATGGCGTGTAGATATAGAACAATTACCAATACAACGCGAGTCTCAATGCATCCAATCAAAGCTTTAATCCCTTCAGAATTTGAACGCGTGTTCCGCCTTAGAAGAACGCTTGTGAGAGTATGACATACGTTGATGATATGAATTTCATGCTTCTATCTTTAAAATGAACCATTTCGGAACTGTTCAGATCTTCTTAGATATATTCCGATGCAACTGTCCTTCTAACTTCTGAAGAATTATTGATCAGATGTTCACAAAAAAAATATAAACTTCTGAGGGTTAAAGAATACATAAATAAAACTCTTATTCTGGACATAATTTCATGTTGAGATGTTTCAGAATGAAGTTAAATCTATCTTTAGAAAGGGGTTTAGTGAATACATCATCCCATTGATGGTTTGTGTCAATAAATTTTAAAGAGATAATTCCTTTCTGAATATAGTCCCTAATAAAGTGGTGTTTTATTTTTATATACTTAGCCCTAGAATGTAAAATGGGATTTCTAGATAAACAAATTGCAGAAGTGTTATCAGAGTATATGAATGTTACTCTCAAATATATTGAAGTCTTCAAGCTTACTTTTCATCCAGAGCATCTATGTGTTGTATCCAGCTGTTGCTATATTTTTATCTTTAGCAGTTGATAGTGCAATTGTGGATTGCCTCTTGCTGGACCACGAGAACAGATTTTCTCCCAGAAACTGACAGCTTCCAGAAGTGCTTTTACTTTCTACTCTGTCTCCAGCGAAGTCAGCATCACAGTACCCTACTAATTTGTATTCATTGGTTTTTCTATAAAACAGACCATGATTAGTAGTACCTTTCAGATACTTGAAAATTCGCTTAACAATTATTAAGTGAGATTCTCTAAGATCTGATTGGAATCTGGAACATAGACATACACTATATAGAATATTAGGTCTTGATGTTGTAAGATATAAGAGAGAACCAATCATACCTCTGTAGATCTTCTGTTCTACCTTTTTACTTACCTCTTCCTTCTCCATAATGCATGTAGGATGCATTGGAGTTTTGGTTGGCTTACATTCTGATAGGTCAAATTTCTTCATAAGTTCTTTGACGTATTTGCTTTGGTGTATGTATGTTCCTTCTGGAGTTTGATTTATCTGAATGCCCGGAAATAATTTGAGTTCTCTCATCAAGCTTATTTCAAACTCTGTCCGCATAGACTTAGCAAATTCTCTTCCTAGAGAGGCTTTAGTAGATCCAAAAATAATATCATCTACATAAATTTGACAAACTAGAATGTCATTTTTAAATGGTTTACAAAATAAAGTTGTTTCCACTTTCCCTCTGGTGAAATCATTTTCTAACAGAAAACTACTTAGTCTTTCATACCAAGCTCTAGGAGCTTGTTTTAGACCATATAGTGATTTCTTTAGTTTAAAAACATATTCTGGATGTTTGGAATTTTCAAAACCAGTGGGTTGGTGCACATAAATTTCTTCATCAATGTATCCATTTAATAATTCACTTTTGACATCCATCTGATAGAGAGTGATTCCATTATTTACAACAAAAGAAATTAAAAGTCTGATAGATTCTAACATGGCGACTGGAACAAAGGTTTCTGTATAGTTTATCCCATCTTTCTAACCATAAACTTGTGCAACCAGTCGTGCTTTGCTTCTGATGACTTCTCCTTGTTCATTCAACTTGTTTCTGAATATCCATTTGGTTCCAATGATATTGAACCCTTTTGGTTTGGGAGCCAGATCCCACACATTGTTTCTGGTGAATTGGTTTAATTCCTCCTGCATAGCAAGTATCCAATCATTGTCCAGAAGAGCTTCATCAATGGAAGTTGGCTCAATCAAAGACACTAATCCCATGAGAAATTCTTCATAGTTTCTGAATATGGATCTTGTTCTGATTGGGTCTTCTTTCTTTCCCAGAATTTTGTCTTCAGGATGAGCTAAGCTGCTTCTGGATTGTCTTTTCTGGAGAGGTTCTTCAGAAGTTGTTGTAGTATTTGTGACATCTTCTTCTGGTGTTGTCCGTGATTCTTTGTGAGGAACTTCTTATGCAATATCTTCAGTACCTGTAAATTGGACTTCTATATCTGCAAAAGATTTATCTAGCTTTAACTTTTGAGAACCAAGCTTATCATCAAATCTAACACTGATTGACTCTTCTACAATCCGTGTTTATGTGTTGTATACTCGATAGCCTCTTGAGCGTTTAGAGTATCCTAACATGATACACTTTTGTGCTTTAGAGTCAAACTTGTTCAGATGTTCTTTAGTATTAAGAATAAAACAAATACATCCAAATGGATGGAAATACAAGATGATGGGCTTTCTGTTCTTCCACAGTTCATATGGAGTCTTCTCTAGAATAGGTCTTATGGAGATTCTATTCTTAATATAAAACGCCGTGTTAATTTCTTCTGCCTAAAAGTTCTTAGCAATGTTAGTCTCGTTGATCATGGTTCTGGACATTTGTTAGGGAGTTCTAGGACAAGAGAAATCATGAGAGATGCCATTCTCATTAAAAAATAGTTCAAATTTTTTGTTTTCAAATTCTCCACCATGATTACTTTTGACTCTGACAATTCTAAAATCTTTTTTTGTTTTGGACTTGGTTAAAGAAGAAAAAGAAGACCGTGTGACACATCCTTGTGTTTTAAGGACTTTACCCATGTCCATCTGCTATAGTCATCTAAGATCACTAATCCATACTTCTTTCCACTAATGGATGCAGTTTCCACTGGTCCAAATAGATCTATATGCAGAAGTTCTAATGGTCTAGAGGTAGAAACATCATTTTTTGCTTTAAAAGAGGGTTTTGCAAACTTTCCTTTCTGACATGCTTCACACAGAGCATCTGAGCAGAACTTCAGGTTAGGAAGTCCTCTGACCAGATTGAGTTTATTAATCTAAGATATTCTTCTCATACTAACATTCCGCAATCTTCTGTGCCAGACCCATTGTTTATTGTTAACAGACAATAGGTGTTTTACATTCTGACTTTTCAGTTCATAAAGTTTTATTTTGTAAATGTTATTCTTTCTCTTTCCATTAAATAGGATAGATCCATCTTTCTGACTAACTACTTTACAGGACTTTTGATTAAAGATTGTATCATAACCGTTATCACTTAATTGACTTACGGATAACAAGTTATGCATTAATCCATATACTAATAGAACATTAGTAATAGAGGGAAGATTACCGTTACCAATTGTTCCAGAGCCAATGATCTTCCCCTTCTGATTGCCTCTGAAACCTACATAGCCTCCAGATTTAAGCTCCAGGCTTTGGAACATATGCTTTCTTCCCATCATGTGTCGAGAGCATCCAGAGTCCAGGTACCAGGATTGGTGTTTCAGTCTTATTGTCAAATATATCTGCAACATAGACAATTTTATCCTTAGGTACCCATATCTTTTTGGGTCCTTGTTTGTTAGAGTTACCAAAATTCTTTTTGAATTTTGGTTTAGTAGAGAAATCATTACTAGTATACTTTAAATCATGTGTGTGCCCATAGGTAAAGTGAGAATTTAGAGGAGTGAGTTTAATAACTAAATCCTTAACTTTCTTAGGTTGGGATACTTTACCTTTGTATCCTATACATTTTCTTCCATTTCTGCTAACTAAATAGATCATTGAAGCCATCTTGCTTCTATCTATGTTTTTAGCAAGGAACTTCTGCAAGCTATGATCATATTCCTTTATGATCTTATCAGGGTTACTAGGATCTTTTGAGATAATTTCCTTCTGAGTATTTTGTAAATCATTTTCAAGTTTTGAAATTTTTTATTTCAACTCAGAGTTTTCCAATCTCAGATTCTTATTTTCTTCAGAGTCAGAAAGTAGATCCTTTTTCAGGTTCTTGTTTATGACTCGAAGTTTCTGATACCTTTCTAGAATTTCTGACAGACTCTCTTCTAATTGAGATCTAGAAAATTTAGAAAATACCTCTTCTGCCTCTGAGTCTGATTCTGATCCAGATGATTTAGTATCTTCTGATATGTTGGCCATCAGGGAAATGTTGGCTTTTTCATCTTCTGATTTAGTGTCTGCTTCTGAAGAGTCTGAGTCATCCCATGTTGCCATGAGACTTTTCTTCTTCTCCTTAACGAACTTCTTTTTAGGTTTCTCCTTCTGAAGATTTATACAATCACTTTTTTAGTGCCCTTGTTCGTTGCATTCGTAGCAGACAATGTCTTTGTTTCTTGACTTTCTGTATTCAGAAGATGATTCAGACTTTCTGTATCCAGACGGTTCAGACTGATTCCCTGTTCTTCTGGAATTTATGAACTTCCTTTGCCTGTGCTTACACAACTGATTGACTCTTCTGAAGAGAATGGATAATTCTTCTTCTTCTGATGAGGAACCACCAGAGTTTTCTTCTATTGCCTGCAAAACTTTGGAACCATATTTTTTGTCAGATTTAAGAGCTAAAGGCTTACCTTTCTTATGGGTTTTATCATATTCTAACTCTATCTCATGACTTCTGAGAGAGATGACAAGTTCTTCTAAAGATATTTTGTTCAGATCTTTTGCCAGTTCGAGAGCAGTGACCATGGGTCTCCATTTCTTTGGTAAACTTCTGATGATCTTATTTACATGATCAGTAGTTGAGTACCCTTTGTCCAGAACTTTTAGCCCAACAACCAGAATTTGAAATCTTGAGAACATTGTTTCAATGTTTTCATCTTCTTCCATTTTGAAGGCTTCATATTTCTGAATGAGCGCAAGGGCTTTGGTTTCTTTGACTTGCATGTTGCCTTCATGCGTCATTCTCAAGGAATCAAACATGTGCTTTGATGTCTCTCTGTTTGTGATATTCTCATACTCTGAGTATAAGATGGCACTCAAGAGAATAATTATGGCCTTGTGATGATTTCTGAAGTCTCTCTTTTGATGATCTGACATTCTTTTTCTGTCAATCTTCTGACCACTTTCATCAACAGGATGCATGTACCCATCAATCACCATATCCCAGAGATCAGTGTCATGAGCTAGAAAGAAATTTTCAATTTTGTCTTTCTAGTAGTCAAAGTTCTCTCTATCAAAGACTGGAGGTTTTCCGCTGATTCTGTCTTTCTCATCATGGTAGTCATTGTTGATGTTCTGACTTGGTCACACCATAGTGTTTTTCTTAGCTTGGATCTTTTACTGACACGGTTAAGTGCTTGAACTCAGAACCAGGCGCTCTAATACCAATTTAAGAATGGAAAAACACAAGAAGGGGGGGGGGTGAATTGGGATCTTAAAACTTAATGAAAAGAACATGTTGATTTTTATCCTGGTTCGTTTGAACTCAAACTTCTCCAATCCACCCGCCAAGGTGATTTTGCCTCTCTCCAACGAGGTTTTAATCCACTAATCAATCTTGATTACAAATCTACTTTGACAACTTCCAAAGTCTTCTTGAGTATAACCACAACCCGTTTTTTCTCAAGGAAATCCACTAAACAATGTATAAAAAAGTGTACAGTAATGTTTCTAATTAAATAGTATCACAGGACAATGATGTTTTACACAATTTGAAAGTTGAAAGATTGTGGATGAAAGATGATAGCAGCGTTGTTGTGTGTTTGTAAATCGTGAATGATTTATCCTCAAGGCTTATTTAAATAGGTGAAGCATGGATGAACATTTGGAAACTTGATCAATGACAATTAAGGTGCTTTCCAAAAATAAAGATCCTTGTTTTCTTCCAGCCGTTACTCTTGAAATGCAAATATTTGATTTGTATTGCTTCAGAACATTGAAGTATCTGTTGCTGCTTGCTTCAGAACATTGGAGATCAGAGCCATGAAATTCTATTTGCAGCATTTGAACTTCTTTCAAAGAGTTTTATAATCAGAGTTGAAACATCCTTTTAGCGCATCTTCTGATCTTCTTTCATCAGAACTTTTTGAGAGATGTTTACAATCACAGCAGAAACAACTTTGTAATTTATCTTCTGATCTTCTTCCATAAGAACTTCTCTACAAAATAGAAAATAATTTTAGGAAGCATAAATGTCCTTTGCTTTTGTGATCATCAAAACTCTTACAAGGGCTGTAGAATCAAACTATGTTCTAACAGTGCTCTAAATCGTGCTAGCCAAGTCAAGTTTCAAAGCAATTTCAGTGGACTTCGTTCAGGTAGGAATTTGCATCAATTATTCTAACTCAAACTACTGGTATGGTTTATGATGTTCATTGATGCTTGTTGATGGTTTAATTTGGTTAATTGATGCATTTTATGCATATGTTTTCGAATTCAAAATTTTCAAAACTCTCTAGTTTTTTCCAAATCTAGTGAGCTACACTTTAAATAAATTTTCCGCAAAGGGTTGGTTAGAATCGGCTGGATGAGATGAATTTAATGATACCGCTATGAGATTCTAACGTTTCTGTTTGAAGAATCTCACAAAATCTCAATTCATAGGTGGCTGGAGGTTGAAGACGACCTACGTGTCGTTCTTCAACCAATGAACTTTGGCCAATTGTTTAACTTTGATTGGCTTGAGTATTTTGTGTTATAAACGTGCACATTGACTCTGTCTCACCGTGTGTCCACACCTTTGGTTCGTTCAGATTGCCAGCGTGTTTTAAAATACCTTTAGATCCAACGCTCCATATTTTATCTTGTTATATATATATATATATATATATATATATATATATATATATATATATATATATATATATATATATATATATATATATATATATATATATATATATATATATATATATATATATATATATATATATATATATATATATATATATATATATATATATATATATATATATATATATATATATATATATATATATATATATATATATATATATATATATATATATATATTTAAACTGACGATCTGGTGTGAAATTCAGGGATGACTATAACATGCACAGCGCGTCAGATCCATCAAATATGTTTACTAATACGTTTTGACAATGATCAAATGGTCCAGATTTTTTAGTTTTTATTTTATTTTCTGATTTTTATTTTAATTGTTTTAAAAAATTCGTAAAAAATTCATTTCAACTTTTAAAATTCTGAAACAATTATCAAAAACACTTTTGATTTTTCTCTTTCTGATTTTTATTTTTCATAACTTTATTTTGTAATTTGGTATTGTTTTTTTATTTTTCACTTTATTTGACTTGTTTTAATTGTTTAAAAATACTTTTCTTGATTTTAAAATTCTAAAAAATTTATGGAAGGATCCAATGACCTCTTGACAAATATTGGTGACCTCATTTTATTTTTATTTTTTATTTTACTATTTTTCACAAATTTTGGTTTATTTTGCTTATTTCTTTATATTTTAAAAATAGTTTGTGTCTTTAAAAATTCTTAAAAATTTTTGTCAACCCTTGTTGACTCATGTTTGACTTCAAATATTTTTTTTAGGATTTTTATTTGGTGTTTTAATACATGTTGTGTATTTTACCAATTATTTCCTTTTTAAATCATTTAAATTTTGTTTTATGTTAAATATATTTTATTACTTTTTGATTGGTCCTGATTTGGAGACACTTGAGTAGGCAGAACGAATAACCATAATATAGAAGGTGGAGTTGAATATTTGGGAGCCCACTTTGATTGGGAGATCTACTTCCCCATGAATAGTCCTCTTTGATCCGTCAAATGCCCTTACAATGATATCGCTTGGCTTCAAGACTAAACCTTCACAGTCTAGACGGTCTAATGCCCCCTTGGGTAATACATTCAGAGAAGAACCAATGTCGACTAGAACATGTGCTAAGGTAGTCCCTTTGCACTCGACAGAAACATGTAAAGCTTTATTGTGATTCTTCCCAAGAGGTGTTAAGTCAGCATCTGAAAATACCAGACCATTATCAGCTGTCAGGCTAGCCACACAATTCTCAAATTGGTATGTTATTGTCTCATGGGGGACATGAGCCTTTTTCAGGAATTTGATTAATGTCCGAGCATGGGCATTGGAACAAAGCAGCAATGACAACATTGAAATCTTAGAAGGGGTTTTCCCCAACTGTTCTACAATCTTGAAGTCGCTTTTTTTTATTATCTTTAAGATCTCATCGATCTCACGAGTGGAGGGTTCTTCATCGGCTATGTCCTTGGAGGGTACTTCAATCACATCAGGCTCAATAACCTTTTCCTTCCCTCTTGTATTGGTACTTGGCTTGGCAGCAGTAATGCGAATTGGCGTCCTTGTAACAACTGGTGTTGAGATATTGGGTGAAAATATTCTCCCAGTCCTAGTTACTTTGCTTGAGCAAGCTATGTTACCGACATTGTCATATTTTTCTTCTTCGATCCATGTGTCTTGTTTAATCTCATGATAAAATACTTCAGCACCATAATTCCATGGTACTTCCTTGTTTGAAGAATAGGGAATTGGTCCG
This sequence comes from Vicia faba, assembly GCA_948472305.1. Taxonomy (NCBI): domain Eukaryota; kingdom Viridiplantae; phylum Streptophyta; class Magnoliopsida; order Fabales; family Fabaceae; genus Vicia; species Vicia faba. The sequence goes on from OX451735.1 coordinate 167,073,084, forward strand.
GAATTGGTAATTATTAAGGGAGCAATAGTGGGTTCATTTGAAATCCTAATAGGACCTTTGGAGGTGATCCTAAGAGGCTTGTTTGAGATGGTAATAATGGAGAGGTCTTCACATTTGTTAATCAAACTCTTGGCAAGTGGAGTCTTCTCAAATATATTTTGTGGCTATCCATTAGGCGTTGTATGCCTTTCTTCAGCAATTCACATCCATTGAGTTGTCTTGTACAACACACACAGTCCTTTACATAGCCAGGGAAGATCCCAGCTTTCAACAGATTATTTTATATATTCAACGGAGTACTCAATTCTTCAACAGAGGCAACAAAAATTATATCTTCAACAACATTAACACTCTTGTCATGCTTCGGCATCGGAGCGGTAATTACATTCAGTGGTGGAGAAGGATCAAACTCAATAGTCTTGTTGTCAATTAAATCCTAGATTTTGTTCTTCAAGGCCCAGCACTGGTCAGTTTCGTGCCCGCGGCTGCTCGAGTGGTAAGCACGCTTAGCGTTTGGATTATATTTTGGTGACGAGGTATCAGGGTTGGCGGGCGGATCGCGCAATGTCACTAAATTAGCCTTGATCAAATGTTGTAAGGCCTGAGATAGTGGCATGCCTAACCTCGTAAATTGTCTTATCAGAGTTTCAAAACATTGATGATTTGCAGATGGTCTTGGAGTAGGACTTGGATTGGAGATTCATACAGCATTAACAGACAGGTGATCATTCTTCTTGGTATGGGCCCTTGCCCCGTACACATCATTGACTTCCTTTTTTGCAGTAAAAGGTTTCTTTATAGGATTGGAATTGGAGGTAAACGCCACAGAGATTTTCCCACTTTTTATGCCACTTTCAACTCTTTCACCGGTTAAGATTAATTCGGTGAAACCAGAAGAAGAACAACCCACCAACAAATTAAAGAAAGGATTGGATAAAGTTCTCATGAACATGTCAATATGCTCCCTATCAGTCAAGGGTGGTTGAACCCTACTGGCGAGGTCTCTCCACTTTTGTGCATATTCTTTAAATCCTTCATTCTTTCCCATGGTCATATCTTGCAACTAAACCCTCGTTGGCGCCAAGTCGGTGTTATACTGATACTGATGGTAGAATGCAGTAGCTAAATCTTCCCAAGTATTGATACGGGATCTATCCAACTGATAAAACCATTCAAGTTGCGTTCCAGCCAAGATCTCTTGGAAAAAGTAAACCCAAAGCTTCTTATCAGCAGTGTGTGGCTATATCTTGCGCACGTAAGATTTCAGGTGGAGTTTTGGACAAGAAACTTCATCGTACTTTTCAAAGATTGGTATTTTGAATTTGTGGGGAATGACTACCCCAGAGATCAAACCTAAATAATCAAAATCTAAACCGGGGACGACTTGGATTTCAACAGCTTTCAATTTGTCTTCTAACTGCTTGTATTTGATATCGGCAGGTGGATACTTCTCGTCGAAATAATCATCATCATCAGATACTTGATCATTAACACAGTCAGCCTGAGTACTCTTGACCTCGCCAATCTGGTTCTCGTCCTCTTCAGATGAATCTCCTCCTATGGGATCTGACAGACTGTCTCCTTGAACCTTCTACCCATGTTGAGAAGAGCTTTCTTCTTGGGCTTCTTCTTAACTGCCAGTAATGCCATCATGTCTTGCTGCCTCTTGGCTAGGGCTAGTAGAGTCTCTTGGAATTGAGACTTTTGTGCCTGGAGATCCTTTACATTTTTCTCTAGATCCATCTTGCTGAAATAAACAGCAGAAAGATAAGGAAACCTGTTATGCAAAAACCTGGCATGTTATGATGCATGGAATATGTATATGCAAATGATTTCAAGGATTAATGAGATTTAAATTTGTATAGACAAAAGAATGAACAAACGTAAATTTTCATTAAAAAATTCAAGAAAGATTACATCATGCCTCTTGGGCTTACAAAATAACTTTCTAAGATAAAGAGACTGAAGGCATCCTCTTTGGCACGAGATAGGTGTTCACACTTTTCTCTTCTTGTAGCTGCTTCGTAAGCTCCAAGACCCTCTTTTCACTAGCATAGAATTGAGCTTCAAAAGTATCTCGTTCTTCCTTCAGCTGAATCCAACCCTTTTGTAAGTCTTCGAGAGAGGTAGGCATGTCAGGATGGAGGATAGTGTAGGGAACATCTCCTTCAACCACGGGTTCCATGATGACTTGTAAGATGGAAGGATAAGGCATCACAAGGTTCTGAGCACAAGCTCACACCCATTTAAGGTAAGGCTCGAGGGGAATGGAATTCTTATGTCCTAGTGTCTTTCTATCCACCTTGTTCAACATCCTCCAAGCTCGGATAAACCTCTGGCAGTAACCTTGATCGTCATTCTCGTAGTCAAATACCACTCCTTGGATAAGCATCTCATATGGACCATCCCTTCGGGCGTAACCAAACTGTCGTAAAGCTAAGCAGGGGTTGTAAGTGATACCTCCTCTAATTCCAAGTAAGGGGACATTAGGGAATTCTCCAAACAGTTGGCGATAGTAACATTCTCCAAGGATCAAGAACATCAATGAACATTTGAATGTCTGAGCGTCATCAACTTATGGGACCATCTTGAACCTTGCTCGTTCTTCAACACATATCAGTAAAGATGCAAAATAAACTATCTTGCCAATAGAGGAGTGCAACACATGAGGATCCCTCTATTTCTCATAGTACGAGAATGAAATGAATGAAGGATACCTCCTAACAAGGTAGGCACCGGGTTACGGGACATGAAGATTTTGACAGTGTTTACATCTATGAGTTGGTCAGGATTTGGAAACAATACCATTCCTTAGATAAGAAGAGGCAATATTTATTCAAAATCTTGTAAGTCTAAGGAGTTCCAACAATCTTGAGCTTTCTCAAACAAGAACTTGGCCAAGAAACCTTTGACACCACTCCTTGTTTCCCAATTAGTTGTGATATCAGATTGTTGCAAGTGTAGTGCTTGGGCAATCTCTTCAGGTTTTGGATCTCTTTCTGTATCGTTGAAGGATAGTTGATTGAGAATGGGGATCCTCAAGAGTTTTGAGAATTCTTCTAGAGTAGGCACAAGTTGATAATCGGGAAAAGTGAAGCAATGGTGTAGAGAATCAAAGAATTGGAAGAGCACCTTCATCATAACTTCATCAGTGTTGGAGGTAACCAAGTTTAGGAGGCGACCGTGTCTTTTGGTGAATGGAGAATTCTCAGGAACCCTTAATGCTAACTCTTTGAGTTGAGGGGGGATCCTTACGAGATTGACTTGAATGGTTTTCCTGCGAATAGAATCCATGTCCTATAAAACAGGACAAAGATAAATCCCAAAAATCTTTGAAATGGTTAGTGAGTATGAGTGTGATGTTATGATGTTTATGATGTTATGTACAAGTAAATATATACAAACAAAAAAAACAAATCCTTAGGTTTAGGCTTGCATGGAGTCTCATAGGTAAGTACCCTCTTGAAGTTTAGTTGGCTCAAACCTGTCCTAGAAATAGTAATCGGGTTCTAAGAGATCTCAATATCACTGGTTTGTCTTCTTGGGCATTGTTTCAGCGCAAGAGTCTTTAATGGCGACCGAAATATCCCAAAAAACCAAACCTCAATGAGTGTAGTATCGAGTATCCACCAACTTCGGACTGCACCAAAGTCGGTCATGTCACTACGTCCTAATCGCCAAGTTGGTCAAGTAAAGGTTCTAAAGCCAGTTAGTGTTTCATGACATCACTCAGTGGCCCCGTATTCTCCTTGACTACTCAAGGGCTACCGGTATCCACAAATATGTCACACAAATATGCATTGTTTTGTCTTGAATTAGGGTTTGCTAACTTGTTGATTTTAATCTTTCCATACAAACCCTGATTTACTAGCATTTATATATAAAGCATTAAATTGCGGAAAATAAAAATACTAAGCTATTACATCAATAGGGGAGGGGTTGTACAAATTTACAAATGGGGGAATTGCAAGAAAATTAAATCTAATTAATTATTACAACCATATGGAATATGTACAAATAATTGAATAAATAATGTATAAAAATGGATAAATATACAATTATGTAATGGAAAGGAAATGGATCTTTGTTTGGATTTTATGAAAGAGGATTAACCTAATTAATAAAATGATTAGAGAAAATTAAATAAAACTAATTAATAAAGAAATTAAATTAAAAAATATTTTTAGGGTTTTTTTATGAAATGTTTTGAATTAAAAAAAAGTATATAAAAATTAATTAATTAAAATAAATCTAAGTTCTAAATTAATTTTAATTTACAAGAAAATAATATAATATAATAATTAAACCTAATTATCTAAATATTAATCAAGAAAAAGAAATTAATTTATTAAGAAAATCGTTTTTGTTCTTTTTAGTTTTTATAAAGAGAAATAAAATATAAATGAGTGTAAAAATAATAAAATAAATATTTTTGGATCTTTTATTAATAATAATAATAATAATAATAATAATAATAATAATAATAATAATGATAATATTAATAATAATAATAACAAAGATAATAAAAGAAAATATGAAAGTAAAATAAAACAAAAAAATGAAATAAAGAAATAATGGGCCAGGGGGTGCTGAAACAAGGCAGGGAGTTAGAAGCTAGAAAAAAGAAGGTTAGGCCCAACAGGAGGCTCAGGCGTTGTTTGGAAACAAAAAAAAGGGGAAATGTGAAAAATAACACCAAAAGGTAGTGTTGGGTGTTGAACCCTGGACTTTATGCATACACGCGCGTTACCTTTGCCATTGGGATGGCTGTACATCCGTTAACATTGGCACAAAAATAAATACATAACATAAATTTCTCCCTGACTGTACTTCATCTTTAACCTCCAACCAAAGGATCTGTAACTTGATCATTCCTCAACCATTTTCAAAAATGTAAACATGAAACTTTTGCATTTTTTCACCACGAATCCAACCATGTAACTAATTTAAGCTAACATTCAAAGATAAGGATGAATTTATGAAAGTACCAAATTCTGATCTAAACGTTTCAGCAAGTTCAAACTCAAAATTCTCCATGCTCAAGCAACATAAATGAAATCTATGGACATGTATAGCTTCAGGGCAATGATATCTACATTCTATCTTCACAAATTCAAGCCTAAGAATGCTTAAATAATGAGATAGAAGTTCAAGAAAAATACCTCAAAACTGGAAATTGTGAAATGATTTTGAGCTTGTTTCAAGTGATGGCGATGATCAGGTTAGCTTCCTTGGACCTCTAGGAAGCTAATGCAATGGCTGGCTTGAGCTGAAGGTGGCTGGAATGGTCTGTAGAAGTCCAACTTTGATGCTCTGTTTTTGAACTTGGAAATGGGTGAAGATGGTGTTACAGTCGTGTAACAGGGATAAGGGTGGCTTATGTATGATGTTTGGAAGCTTTTGGAAGAAAAAGGCCAAGAAACGCACGAGTAGTTTTTGATTTTGGGATTTCTGGCCAGAATATGCAACAATGGAGGTTTGTTGTGAAAATCTGACTTTTGGGGAGTTTTAGAGCTTGTGTATTCCTGTGTTAGCTTGCAAACAACTTGTGCATATGTATGGAAAAGATTGTAGCACTTGAGAGGGTCAGAAGCACAAGATATAGACTTATGGCTATGTTACTTGATTTTGAAGAAAAGTGGAAATATGGTTTCAAGACAAAGTACAAGCACGGACTAAGTTATTTTGAGGCTTTAGATAAGTTTCTTCTTGCTTTTAGTTTGTGTCTGATCAGAAGAAAACCAGTGCAAAGCTCAAGAATTGACTTTTTGCAAAAAAGCCACTTTTCCAAAATGGCAATGTTGCCTTTCTTCCTAAAATGGTATTAAGCATGGGCATGACATTGAATGCTTGGATTAAAGCTTCTAACAGTTGTGAAAATTTTTAATTATGGAGTGCCAAACAAGTTTGACGTCTGCAAAGCAAAGATTATGCAGCCTAGGCTTGGATTTGAATTCTTGTTCATCATGGAAATGGCTTGTAAATCAAGAATGAAACCCTAACTTCATCTCTTCGATTATCTTTGCTCAAATATGATCTCAATGAGTTATTGGACGATTTGGAAATCTTGTAACATCCTCTACAACCCATATTTTTGTCACTTTTGAAAACTTCCCTTGGAACTATGTGAAAATTGCCATGAAGTTAGGTTAAAATCCTGCCTAAACTAGGGCAAAATTTCACTAAGTTTCCATGTTTCATGAACATGTATTCACAAAATCATAACTTGAAATCCATACATTTCTAGGAGGATTTGTGTTCAGAAATCTTTTAGATCTCATTGAGATCTACAACTTTCATGTTGAAAGTTTCCTTTGAATCATCTTGTATCATGGTGAAAAATTGGCTCAAAGTTGTGAAAAAATATGAAGTTTTCAACACTTAGAAAAATTTCTAAGTTTGGAAATTTTCTCTTTTCAAAATGAAATCTTGAATTTTTTATTTATTGATGAACAACTTTCATATTTTGACATGTTTTTTTATGAATTATGATCTTTGACACTTGATTTTGACACTTGATTTTGACCAAAAAAATTAAAGTTTGACTTTTTAATGTGCAGTTGGCTTTTGATCAGTTGACTAAAAATCAACTATCAATCAATTGATCTTGAGGGAAGTTTTGAGTCATGACATTAGGTTAAAATGATGCAATTGAATCCTTTAGATCATATCTCCAACCAATCAAACATTTTTAGGTCAAAAATCAGAAATTACCCTTTCTCAGTCAAAACCCTAATTTTGACCATTTTGCCCTTTTAATGATCGGATCAAATTACTTGAGGAATTATGGTCCAAACTTGATCAAATGACATATATAGGTTCATGGTGTTGATATGGATAAAAAATCATGAACTTTGATTGTAAATTGGCCACCATTGACTTTTTCCCCAATACAACTGATTTTTAGGTCAACTGATCAATTGACTGAGTAAAAATGTGATCCAAGACTAGAAACTTGACATGAGAAATATTGAGGGTCCATAATGATCCATGAAAGTCATATGGACCATTAAAAGTACATTTATCCTTGTGCAATCTCAAACCCTAATTTAAGTCATCAGTGCTTGAGGAGGTGTCTTGAGCTGATCAACCCTAGTGCAGTCTTGAACTAAAGGAGATCTTGTGAGAGATTACTTGATAAATGAGAGGGAAAATTTTGGGGTACAACAGTATTCTATACTCTCATGGATCAAATTCTTCCTTAACTGGCTTTTGTGATGCTGATTGGGCAGGGAGTACTGATGATAGAAAGAGTACATCAGAAGGATGCTTCTTTCTGGGAAATAACCTCATATATTGGTTCAGAAAGAAGCAAAATTGTGTGTCTCTATCCATTGCTGAGGCTGAGTACATTGCTGCAGGAAGCAGTTGGTCTCAATAGGTTTGGATGAAACAAATGTTAACAGAATACAATGTCAAACAAGATGTCATGACATTATTCTGTGATAATTTAAGCTCCATAAACATTTTAAAGAATCCTATTCAACATAGCAGGACCAAGCATATTGACATCCGTCATCACTTCATAGGAGAGCTTGTTGAAGAAAAGATTGTGGCCTTAGAACATGTAGCCATTGAATTGCAATTGGCTGACATCTTCATTAAGGCTTTGGATGTTAATCAATTTGAGAATCTAAGAGGAAAATTAAGGATATGTTTATATGAGGGTTTGTAGAAATTAAAAGTGTGTGGGAATATCATTAAAGTGATATTATATTGTTTGTGTTTCCAACAAATAAATTTTAGAAAACAATCATTACAAGACTGCCTAAAATTGTTTCCCACACGCTACTACATCTCTTGTCTCAACTTTCACAAACTCTTCATTCTCCTCAACAGAAGAAGAACCCTTGCCATTCCTCATCTCCTTGCCAGAAATTTTTCAAACATGTCTCAACATCACACATCATCTTCCTCAAAATCTGCAAATGAAAATCTTTCTCTTGATAGAGTACTAGATGTTACTCCTCTATCAATGATCCCTCGGCTTGATAAAAAGGTCAAGAAACCTAGATCGTTACCAGCTAAGAAATCTAAAGATGATAAAGTTAACTCCTCTTCTGCTACTGATAATAGAACTGAAGAAGAAATTGTCAATGTTGATAGAAGATTCAGAAGACTTGTGGACAAATTTTTAAATGAAGGATTTATTGTGCCTGGGATTTCTACTTCCCTTGCTCGCATGCCCCCTCCAGCTGAGAAAGGAAGTACTCCTAAGAATGATGCTGCTGAATCATCCAAAAATGATGTTGCTGAATCATCCAAGAATGATGATGCTGATAGAAAACATGAGAAACTTGCTACCTCTGCCCTAAAATATGTGGAAGAAGAAAATGTTGATCAAGATGTTGAGGAAAATGTTAATCAAAATGTTGAAGAAAATGCAGTTGCCTCCAAGGATGGAGAATGTCACAATGTTGTGGATGTTGTCAATGTTGAAGAGCTCTCTGACAATGAGCTCATCACTAATATTGTACCTAGTATTTCTAGAAGGCTAAAGTCCAGGAGAGTGAAAGATGCAAGCATCACACCCCCTCCCAAGACTATCAAGAAGAAAACCATGTATGAACCCTCAAAAGCAGGAAGTAAAGTGGTCCCTCCTTCTAGCAAGAGAAAATTTATACCTGTTACTTCTACTGATATTGATGAGGATGTTGTAAAAAGGTCTAAGAGTAAGAAGAAAGATGTTCTAGTTGAAGAGACTTACTCTGAGTATGATGTCGAGAAAGATGTCCAGGACATCTCTCCTATCAAAAAGTATGCAAATAAGAAATTGTATATTAGGGTTCCTGATGCCCCACTTGACAACATCTCCTTTCACTCTATTGGGAATGCTGAAAAGTGGAAGTATGTGTATCAAAGAAGGATTTCCCTGAAGAGAGAACTAGGAGCTGGTGCCTTGGAATGTAAGGAAATCATGGAGCTGATCTCTTATGTTGGACTGATGAAAACAGTTACTAGGTTCGCAAATTGCTATGAAACTCTTGTTAAGGAGTTTATTGTTAATATTCTTGTTGACTGTGCTGACCATAAGAGTACGGGATATAGAAAGGTTTTTATTAGAGGAAAGTGTGTTAAATTTTCTCCTGCCACTATAAATAAATTTCTAGATAGGTCTAAAGATGTATGTTGTCAACTGGAAGTTACAGACAATCAAGTGTGTAGAGCCATTACTGCCAATCAAGTAAGTGAGTGGCCAATGAAAAAAAAAACTTCCTGTCAGCAAACTAAGTGAGAAATATGCAATTTTACATAGGAATGGAGCTGCAAATTGGGTTCCCACTAACACATCAACCATCTCCAGTGGTTTAGGAAAGTTCATTTATGCTATTGAAAACCATTTTTTTTTATTATGGGACTTATACCTTTGATCAGACCATCAAACATGAAGGAACTTGTGCCATTAAGATGCCAATTGCTTTTCCTTCCCTCCTCTATGGAATTATCCTAAATCAGCACCCTGGAATCCTAAGTGGAAATGATGTTATATGCAAGAGGGAGTTTGCCTTGAACCTCCACTTTAAGCTCTTTTTAGGAAAATATGTCACATACATTGTTTTAACATCTGCTCCTGCTGACAAGACCTCCACTAAGGATGAAATGATCAATGAACTAAAGGAAGCTTGCAAGGAATTAAATGATGTGATCAGAGTGAGCTCAACAAGGAAGATAGTCTTTGAAAAGATGATCAAGGACTTGCAAAAGGATAGCAACCTTGATGATGCAGTGAGCTCTGAAGGTGAATATTCCAGTGAGGAAAGAAGTTCTGGCTCAACCAAGTCAACTGGTCAGGATGACAGTTAGACTATTTGATGTTTATCTGAATACTTTGTTTCTTTTTTGGCACTTGCATGTGTTTGACATTTAAATTTTATGGTCTGCACCCTAATACTGATATTCCTTTGATTGCGTCTTTTCTTTGGCATATTATGACTAAAAAGGGGGAGAAAAAGTGAGTGAGTGACTGACTAACCACTAACCATTGACTGACCACTGACCATTGATTGAGGAGGAGCCTCATGTCCTAGAAGATGTTTTGACATCTCCTTGTGCTAATAGCTAACTGCTAACTAAATGTATGTTTTGATTGCCTTGCTTGCTGCTGCCCTAATAATGCTCTGATAATTGTGCTGCTGCTCTAATAATATACTCTAACAATGTTTTAGCCAAAATTTTCCAAAGGGGGGGAGTTTTTAGGTGTTTATTGGCAACAATTTTGGTAAAACAATGACTTGTTAATATTTTGCTAAATGTCTTAACATTTAGAGCAAAACTGTTTTGAATGATGTCAAAGCATATGTCTTGACATCTTCCCACTGAACTGATCTCAGTCCAAAATCAGTTAAGTCTTTTGTTTCCTGATTTCCAGCACTCTATAACTCAGGATTTATGAACTACAGGTTGCGAAAAATATGGAGGAATATTTTTCAAATTGCATAATTATATCTTAGCCTGTTTTTATGGAAATATTCAAAAGATTTGAATATTTGTTTTCAAGCCCAAGCTCAAAGCTGCGCATATATAAGGACTCGCTTCCTCATTCAAAGACACGCAATTTTTGAGGAAGAATACTTTCTTTCTGATTATAAGTTTAGGCTTTTTATTTGTAATACACTCTAAGTATTAGTTTAAGTACTTGAGTTGTTATTTGGGTTATTAATTGTGTATCATTCATAAGCTTTTAAGCATTGAATGATTAAAGTGTTTCAAACTTATTAATTCTGTAAGTGATTGAAGGGATTTGAGGATGACCTCATACCTAGGTGAGTCTTAGGTAGATGTTTAGCTTGGGTATTGATTAAGTGATTAAATCGTAAACTGGTTGTTTACTGAGGATTTATAAACTGATACTATTTATTGAACTTGTCCTTGGCTTGGTAGCCCCCAGAGTAGGTGTTGTTGTACACTGAACTGGGTGAACAATCTCTTGTGTTTTTACTGCTTTTGATTTTACTGCACCTTACTTGCAAACATATATTTGTGTCATGACATCTCTTTCGACCTCACATATCTGATACCAGAATTTCAACGCTAATCAGGGGAAGTTTTATTCTTAACTCTGATAATTTTAAATTCAAAATATGATATTACCTTGTAAAATTGTTACATCAAAATACATGGTTTTGTCATCATCAAAAAGGGGGAGATTGTTAGAACACTTTTTTGATCTATGTTTAATCTTTGGATTTTGATGATAACAATACATATATTTTATATGTAAACAATTTTTTATCTAATAGTTTCTTGAGTGTTCAAATTAGAAGTTCTAATTGATTCAGGACTGTTGTTTGAATAACCATCAGAAGCACGCATCAGAAGACTACTGCATCTGATTCTAAAGTAACATCAGTAATTCTGAAGAATGTTAAATGTTTGTCAGAAAGAGGATCTCTTGTGTACTTCATCAGAAGTTACTGCTTCATAAGTCATAAGCATTCAAGAAGAAAGAAATTATTTTAGAGTTGCTGCTCCAAGATCAGAAAACAAGATTGCACGGAAACAAGCTTCCACGTCAAAGATCAGAAGTAAAGATTTTTTTAATCAGAGGAGTTGTTGCTCGTATCTTTGAAGAAAAAGTCAAGGTTCTGAACACATAAAAGTAAAGCTTCTACCTCAAATTAAAAAGTCAAGATTTGTTCATCCGAAGAGTTGTTGCTTGTAGTTCTGATGACAAAGTCAAGATTCTTAAGACTCTGGAACTTTGTGGAATATACACACATAACTTTACATCATAAGTATTCCACCAGAAGACTAATCAAAGAAAAGTTAGATCTTCAGGAATCATCACTTCTACACATCATATAGTCCATCAGAAGATAAGATAAAAAGATGATATATTCTCAAGCCAACTACTTCATCAGAAGTCGTATTCATCAAAAGACAATATCATCAGAAATAAGCATAAGAAGAGTTTGTACAAAGGTACAGTTACACGTTCCACTAAAATGGATGTACTGTGTACTATTTTTCTCCCACGATCAAATTCTATCATTGTGGAAGCAGACAAGATGAAAGTGATATATGTACTACTACAACAGTCTACTTCTTCAACGCCTATATAAAGGATCAATTGTTTTATTTGAAAAACAAGAAACTGGTGAACAAGAACAGTAGTTCTGCTAAAATCAAAATAAAAATAAAAAACAAAGAAAAATCAAAGAAAAAGAAAAAGAAAAGAAAAGAAAACATAAAAAACACAAGAGTTATTGCTCGTTATTGTGTTAACATTATCCATTTGCTAGAACACATGAGTTATTGCTCATATAAGTGTTGGTTCCATTATTCACTAGAACACTTGAGTTGTTGCTCATATAAGTGTTGATTCCACTATTCACCAGAACACTAGAATTGTTGCTCATATAGTGTTGATATTAGTATTTGTTAGAATACAAGAGTTGTTTCTCATTATTGTGTTTCTTTTGTAAAATGTTTGAACACAAAAGTTGTTGCTCATATTTGTGTTAGACAACCTGTACTTAAACTTATGTGTAATCCGCTTGTTTAAAGCAAATTTGTAAACAGTGTCATTCAACATGTAGTTGAGAAAGTCCTTTTCTAAGGCATAGATAAATCTCCTTCAAGGGACCGGGTAGGTCATAAGCCTTAAGGAGTCAGTGATTGTTATATCTCTTAGGGGACCGGGTAGGTCAAATTTATTAAGGGATCCCTAACAGGTTATCATTGTTGTTAGTCACCAGTGGGTAGCTCATGCAGAATGTTAGTCACCGGTGGGTAGTCCGTGCAATTGTAATCAGTTGTATGATAGTGGATTAAGTCCTTTTCTAAGGCAAAATCACCTTGATGGGTGGACAAAATTAAACTTTTCTAAGGTGAACTTGGATAAACTAGAAGTTTCTTTTTATTTCTACTTCTAATTGTCATTTCTATCTCTAGCATTGTTTCTAATTCTGAACGTTTGTGAAAAACACTTCTAAACGAAAAAGTTTTTTAAAACCCAATTCAAACCCCCATTTCTTGTGTTTTTCTCCACCTTCAATTCAACCTCAGGAGTTGTACATGGGATGGTAGTCGCAACTATTACTGGGGTAGTAACTAGTATCCGAACCACTAAAGTAAGAGTAACCGCAACAATAGAAGTCCTCGCCGATTTTATCAATGAGTCGGTCATAAGACCATGGTCCTGGGCAAGCGTGAGAAGCTTTTGCAATGAATCCATGTTATTTGCAAGTTACAAGTTACACTTGTTAAAAAAACGCCTCGGATCCTTATCCTTACAAAAGAGTTACTGCCTCTCTATGTGATTGGACACACTAATAATCACTACCAATTTGGTTTTCTTTCTCTAAGAAGGATTTCACAAAGACTAAATCCTCTTTCATAAACGAGCCCTGCATACCAAACACACAAATCCTCTTTAATTTTTACCTTCTCGAAGGATATAGGATTTAACCAGGTGTGGTAAGAAGAAAGAGGATGGTTGAAGTGAAATCGAGAGCAATACTTTAAAAAACCACTCTTACAAGAGAGAGGAAATCCCACTAGGGACGAAGACGAACAAATGGAAAAGTGAACCTCAGGAAAATATGTTTCACTAGTACGAAACATTCGAGGAAATTACCCTAGTCATTGGTAAATGAGTCGAACCAAGGAACCTAAGGGTTAAGGGAGATCAAACCTCGATCCTCAAGTTTCATCCCGAGAGGTGCGGGAAGCATAAAAGAGATAAAAAATATCTCTAGAGAATGTGGCCAATATTTATGATCGTAAAAACGCTGGATCAATTTCATGTAAGCCCAAGCTCCGAGATGAATTTGCGAGGGGGAGAATCTCAAATAGTTCATCACGGCCACATCGAAATCAGAAAAAGAAAAATGTACCCCCAACCTGGTGAAGAGGTATTCATATTATGGAACCGAGCAACCATCAAAAGAGCTGCATATCCTCTCCACATGATTTATTGTAAGAACAGGTTAGTCTGATGGGTTGCCACCATAATAGCAGCATTGGTTATAGTCGTAACATTATTCAGAACGGAAGGAGTCCCTATCACTTCAGCGGTCACCCAATGGTATTTAATGGCATTATCTAGCTTAACTAACTTAATTCCATTTTAGGCTAATTAATCAGCTTTAAAGTGATCACCAAAACTGATCCAAGACACAACATTATACTTTCCCCAGTACTCCAAATGAAGAAGTTACCTAACAAAGTTACCCACATGTTCCCTTCTTTGTTGGATAACTTCTACTTTTGCCTCAGTCAAGACCGAGGAGACATCCGTTTCTCAATAGGATTCTCACCTCCACCGACTTTTCCATGAAATAGAACCTCTAGAAAATCACTAGAATAAGCTATTTCAGAAAGAGAGTCCGCTTACACTCTTTCCATTTCTAAATAATCAATCAGAGAAATGATCTTCGATTTAAAGTCTCCACTGACAGAAGGAAGGGAATGTGATTCAGGTTCAATTCTCCCTTTCAAAGAGGAAGAAACATTACTCTCTGAGTCACTCTATATGTTAATAGGATTATCAATCATATTAACAAAGAGACATTAAATGCTTGAAGAAAAAGTTTTAGTTGGGAGAAGGTACCTTAAAATGTAAGGTCAAAGGCCGTGAAACAAAGGATGAGGGTGAAAGTTGAAGATTTGAAGCTTTGAACTCGTGATGACAAATACTCCAGGAAAAGACACTCTCAAAGAAAAGGGAAAGACTAAAAGAAAATCAGAGAAACTCAAGTGCACATTAAGCAATATCATGCCACTCTCTTCCTTTTCAGGTAACAAGTCAAGAGAAAAACGACAAAACCTTCCAATGATAAAACTGCATTTAATACTCATGTTCCCCATTACGCTTTGGAAAAACTAAAGCAATGCATACCCGCTGACGTGTGAACAACCATTTCTGAAGGCCGACCACGACTCCTGGAAAACTCCCCCAGCATCTAGAGTGACCGACGAATCTCGGGGGAAATTGTTCTGGACCAGCCAAATGCCCAATAAGGTGCAGCCCATTCCTCTCCCTCGCTCCATTGAGCCCAAAGTACAAATACAATTGCGTGAGGCTTTCAGGTACACAATCTCTGATCTCCAATTTCATTATACTCTTCTTGAATTTTGAACTGATTTTGGTGTTTGAGTGATAACCATGCAGGTCCACACAGTGTCGCCATAAGGGAGATCAAAGCCACCGTTCAAGACTGCTATTATCGAGTATTCTTCATTTCTAATTCCTTCATGAAGTTAGATCATTCATTTCTATATTGATAGAGGAAGTTACATGATCCACTTAACTTTTTAGAGATTAAAAATAATTCTTTTTTCGAGATTAATATGAACTTTGCAATTTTCATGAGAAAACAAAACGAGTCTTTACTCCTTAAAAAATAAAGGTTAAATATATTATTAATCTCTTTATATATAAAACATTCCGTTTAGTCCCTAAATTTTTTCTACAAAAACTCATAAGTGTATAAGTAAAAGATTTTTGGTGACTAAACCTAATACATGTCTAGTGGCTAAAATCAAGCAACTCATGTCCACTTGTATTATAGATATATTAATCACAAACCAACCAATAGAGATAGCACGTGTGATTGCTTATACAAAAAAAGTGTACGCCGCCTGAATCAGAAAAATAGGCAGGCAAGCGGTATAAGAGTTGAGGTCACGCCTTGCCTTGCCTGCCCTTCAAACACCAGCTGCCATTTTGTCACTGCTTTATCTCAACATTCTACTGTTTTTTTATGTATACAAAATTGTGCCTCTTTTGGTTGAGATATTAACCAAAAATAAATAAGAAAAAGAAGCAAATGACACTTGAGATTGAGACTTGACAATCCATTCATCTTAATATTTTATGTGGCATAAATATGTTTGTTGACTCACTTTCCATAACCCACATACAAACTCTGCAAACACCATGCATGCTGCCTGCCTGTTTATTTACATTTTTCCATAGCTGTATAGGAAAGCAGCTATTACCTGTCTTTAGAATACTAGTAGTATTCAATCTTACTACTATTCACACTTTTCTTTATTCTTAGCATTTTAAGAGAAGCGTCGCATGTCAGAATTTTGTCACCCTATCTTAGACAAACAGCCATCTTACAAGGCTTACTTATTAGGTATTTATATAACCATTTTGTATTTGTCCTTTCTCAACTGTTTGAAAAGTAACATATTCGGCATGCTTATTCTCGTCGTGTAACCATTATAGCTGTAAACTAACCAGAAAGAAACTATATAGACACAATAGACAAACATCGCCTATAGAAACATAACACGCTTCTCCGACATTAACAGACAAACCATACATTCTAAGGTCCCTTACAATCTTCCACACACACACTTTTACGTATTTTCTAACACCCCTTTCATCCCCTTATAAAACCACACTTTCCCTTTCTTTATTTTCATCATCACAAACACACAAGACTGACCAGAAAACTGAATTTGCTTACTTTGTTCTATTCCACTATCACAACACACACTATGTTCAATCAAGAGAAACTCATACATTATCCTGGAGAACAACCATCATGGAGCTACTACATGAGGAGAGTAAGAAGAACAATGGAAGAAGATCAAATGGAGAGAATAATGACATTAGCAACACAAAGTGCTGTTGTGATATTCAGCATTAGTAGTACTAGTTGTATGTGTCATGCAATGAAGAGTTTGTTTAGTGGAATGGGAGTGAATGCAATGGTTCATGAACTTGATCAAGATTCTAAACCATTCATGAGGTTACTTGGAAATTCAACATCACTTCCTGTTGTTTTCATTGGTGGCAAATTAGTTGGTTCTATGGATAGGGTTTTGGCTTTTCATATCAATGGTTCTCTTGTTCCTCTTCTTAAAGATGCTGGTGCTTTGTGGCTCTAAAATGAATATGAGCTTAATTTCTTAGTTATCTTAGAATTGAAATTAATTAGTGATTATGATTACATGATTAAGCACTGACTATGCGAGGACTAAGGAAATGTCAATGATATGTGGAAAAAATATATTTGGAATTCTGTCAATCTTCTTTGGCTTTTTTTAGCTAGTTTGTATAATTAAAGTTGCAGTAGTAATTTGAAATCAATCTTAGTGTTATTGATCAATTATTTTTCTTCTACTCCAAAATTAAATACAATTATTTTTCTTGCAAAATTAAGACATCTGGGAATCTTTTCTTTCCAATAAGCTAAGATATCAAATTTCTACAAATTAAACATACAAAAAATGATAAAAATTTAAATTTTAAAATTAAACCAATCAAAAGAAATAACAATAATAGTTTGCACTTAATTCACAAATATATAAGAGGATGCCAAAGATTCCTTTCTTCCTCCAAAAGTAGGTACCACTTGTGAAAAGTTAGAATGATTAGAAGATCTCCCATATTTGACATATTCTGCATAAAGCTCGTACAACTCACCCTTAATCTTTTTGCACTTGTCTTCACTAGTGTTCTTGTCAAGTTTTGTATAAGCAAAACTCAAGAAATTGATTTTTTTTGTTGGATCAAGAATAGCACCAAAAGCCAAGATAATATTATACTCACTCCAATACTTTCGGTTACCTTTACATAAGCCACACTTTGTCTAATTTTATGCAATGTATCACCAACTATCTTCAATCCATCTTGAACAATGAGATTGAAAATGAATTTTTTTTTGGATCAAGAATAGCACCAAAAGCCAAGATAATATTATACTCACTCCAATACTTTCGGTTACCTTTACATAATCCACACTTTATCTAATTTTATGCAATGTATCACCAACTATCTTCAATCCATCTTGAACAATGAGATTGAAAATGTGCGCACAACACCGAATATGAAAGAACTTTCCCTCAAATAACAAACTATTTGATAATCCTAAGTGTTCTTTCAAGAATCTTTGTGTTGTACCCCAAAATTTGTCCTCTCATTTCTCAAGGATTCTCTCACAAGATCTTCTATGACGTCAAGTTTGCAGCACTCATACATCAATTTAGGCTTGGAATTGGCACAAGGGCAAAATGGTCAATTGCATATTAGAAAGTCAAACTTTGACTTTTTGGTCAACATTACATTCCAAAGATCAAATTTCATCAAGACATTCAAGAATATCAAGCTTGATCATCAAGAAGTCAAGAAAGTCAAAAGTCAACTTGAAAAGTCAAGATTTTCAAGACTTAGAAATTTTCTAAGTGTTTTATACATGATAATTTCATCACTTCATGTCATTCGTTCATCAAGATGCAAGACAGTTCAAGGGAAACTTTCAACATGAAAGTTGTAGATCTCCATGATATCTACAACATTTCTTTACACAACTTCTCCTAGAAGTGCTTGGATTTTGAGTTATAAATTCATGAAGTCATGACATTTTCATTTTACACTTAGAGAAATTTTCAACAGATTTTGTTCAGGATTTTATCCCAACTTCTTGGGATTTTTTCACATAGTTCCAAGATGATTTTGACAAAATGGCCAACATGAAAGTTATAGAGGTTGTTTCAAGCTTTCCAAAACATCAAAGGGCATGAATTTATCATATTTGTGCTATGAGATTCAAGGACATGAAGTTGAGCATCCATTCTTGAATTACAAGCCATTTTTATTGAAGAACACATAATCCAATTGGCATTATGTGCTGCATAATCTTATTTTGCAGTCCTTCTTGCTTGCAAATCTCTACATAATTTAATGTTTACACAAGAGCTTGAGCTATTACTCAAGTGTTTGAGTCATTGTCCAAAAGATCTTTCCATTTATGGCATAAAGGCATCATTGTTATTCTTGAAAAGCAAGCTTTTTGTACAATGTTTGTCTTGAGCCCATACTTTGCTTGTTACTGATTATACTCCACCATAAATCATGGGACGTAGCTCCTCTATACCAGCAACTTTGGTACTTCACCTTTGGACTATGGAGTACTTGACATAGTTTGATTTTTTGTAATTCAACCAAACCATAACATGTTGTCTTGTAAACTTAGTCAGCTCATATGCACAAACCTCTTGTTTGTAAATAGAAGAAGCATTTGCAAGAGAAGAAGGTTGAAAAAAAAGAGAGGGAAAAATTTAGAAAAAATAGAAAGAAAACCAGAAGTTTTGTTGACAAACTCTTAAAAAAATCTCATAACTGAAAAAGGTCATAACAGTCCACAAGGCAACACCTCAATCTCAAAACATAAATTCTAGCTGCAAGGTAAGTCTCCTTAACTTTAAACTCTTCATTTCAATCATCATCATTTGGTTCATTTTTTAGGATAAAATGCAGTGACCTTTGAAGAAAAGGTTTGTAAAAAAATCATGAACAATTGCCAAGATTGAGTGAAAAGTTTTCCATGAAATAGTATCATGAACAGGCAGGTGTAAGGTTGCTGTTTTTCAAAATCATACAGCAAGCAATCGATTGCACCCTCTATGCAAATCGATTGCACGAGGTTCCAGTAGCCAGATGTCCAAATATTTTGAGTGTGCAATCGATTGCATAACCATGCAAATCGATTGCACGGGGTTCCAGTAGCCATATTTCTAAATATTTTGAGTGTGCAATCGATTGTATAACCATGCAAATCGATTGCACGGGGTTCCAGTAGCCAGATTTCCAAATATTTTGAGTGTGCAATCAATTGCACAACCATGCAAATCGATTTCACTGGAAGTCAGTAGCCAATGTTTTGAAAAACGGAAGCATGCAATCGATTGCACTAACATGCAAATCGATTGCACTCAAATAAAAATTAAATTTTTGCTTTGAAAAGACTTGAATAAAGAGTTGGAAAACAAAAAATGTTTCTTTTTGACCATTGAACATCTATATCTTAAGTTCAAAGTAAGTATTATCATTATACCTTTAAATTTGCTAAGGGCTTGAACCAAAGACTTCATCCAAAGAGGCTTTTAGCTTGATCAATAATTTTTGCCTTCTTTATCAATCATGATTCGTCTTCATCAAAGCAAGAGTGCATTCGAGAAGCTTGATTTTATGGCATGTGTCGACACATAATGATCCAAAATGTTTTCTTTTCCTTTCATTTTTCTTTATTTTTACATGCTTCATATATTTTCTTCATGGCTATTCAATATGGTTGTAATAGATAATTAGGACTTTAATTTCTTGCAATCCCCATTTGTAAACTTGTACACCCCATCCCCAAATGTTTGTAATAGCGTAGGATATTTACTTTCCGCAATTTATCGCTTTATATAATATGTTAATAATTAGGGTTTGTATGGCAAGATAAAACCAATCAAATAGAAAACCCTAATTCAAGACAAAATCAAGCATGAAAATGACACACTTGCACACAAACACCCCTAGGGTTACCCCACTTGGTTTCCTTGAACAAAATGGTCATATTACGCATGTAAGGTATCTTAGCAAAACAAACAAAAAAACAAGATCATAGTCTCTCGATGGCGCTATTCAAAGTTGCCTTACAAAAATGATATTAGTCCCTCAAAATGATAAGATACTTTGCAACATTGCTAATCATGGTCATACGATGACCCACGCCCGTCCTGTTTACATCCAAAGATAGGGTTGCTTACCAAATCAATGGTAAGACAACAATATCAAAGGAAAATAAAATGAACAAAAAATACATTTGAGTAGGTAGATTAATTTTGGTTACTTGCTCCATTTCAAACAAATATCCTTGCTATTGTCAAAACAAACAAACACATTTCAAAATATCTTACAAACTTGAAAACATTTTCAAAAATACAAACATCTTTGTATACATTCTTACGAACGAGAATCATTACAAAGATTGCTTAAACAATGGCCTCTTTTACAAAATACTTTCAAAAACCACACAAAGCACAATTTCAAACAAAAGCAAGTGATCTAGCAAGTAACTAAGAGCCCATGAAAAACCATGGATGAAAAGGGTGCTAATACCTTCCCTTTTCATAATCTACCCCCCGAACTCAAGAAACAATCTCAAAGGTCTTTCCTGTGCTTTTTTACCTTTCCTTTTGGATAAAAGAAAAGTAGGTGGCGACTCTTGCTAACCGCAACATTTGCGATCAAACGCAAAAACCTTCAAGTCAGTTCTCCCACCGTATCACAGAAATGGTGACTCTGCTAGGGAGATTTTTAAAGTGGGGTTACCTTAGGGTTATATCACATTTACTTGCTTTCTTTGTTTGACTTGTGTGCTTTACATTTTGGTTCTTTGTTTGGGTTTGAATCCTCTACCCAGATTTGGGATACCTTATAGGTAAGTAGCAATACGTTGTGGAAACTGTGCGGGGTATACCAACACGGTCTAAGCAATAGCTATGTTAGTGCGACATATTTGTGGGTACCGGTAGCCTTTGAGTAGTCAAGGAGAATATGGAGCCGCTGAGTGATGTCATGAAGCACTAATGAACTTTTAGAACCTTTACTTGACCAACTTGGCCTTTAGGACGTAGTGAGATGACCGACTTTCGTGCAACCCGAAGTTGGTAGATACTCAATACTACACTCATTGAGGTTTGGTTTTTTGAGATATTTCGGTCGCTACTAAAGAGGCTTGCGCTGAAACAATGCCCGAGAAAACAAATCAGTGATATTGAGCTCCTTAGAACCCAGTTATTATTACTAGGACAGGTTTGAGCCAACTAAACTTCAAGAGGATACTTACCTATGAGACTCCATGCAAGCCTAAACCTAAGAATTTGTTTGTTTGTTTGTATATATCTACTTGTACATGACATCGTAAACATCATAACATCATACTCATACTCACTAACCATTTCAAGGATATTGGGATTTATCTTTGTTCTGTTTTGTAGGACATGAATTCTATTAGCAGGAAAACCATTCAAGTCAATCTCGTAAGGATCCCTCCTCAACTCAAAGAGTTAGAATTAAGGATTCCTGAAAATTCTCCATTTACCGAAAGACATGGTCGCCTACTAAACTTGGTCACTTCCAACACTGATGAAGACATGATGAAGGTGCTCTTTCAGTTCTTTGATCCCCTACACCATTGCTTCATGTTTCCCAATTATCAACTTGTACCAACTTTGGAAGAATTCTCCCGACTCTTGAGGATTCCCATCCTCAATCAACTACCTTTCAATGGTAGGAAAAGAGATCCAAAGCCAGAAGAGATTGCTCAAGCTCTACATTTGTAACCATCTGATATCACAACTAATTGGGAAACAAGGAGTGGTGTCAAGCGTTTCCTAGCAAAGTTCTTGTTTGAAAAAGCCTAAAATTGTTGGAACTCTTTGGATTTGCAAGCCTTTGAGGAAATTGTGGCTCTCATTATCTATGGGATGGTTTTGTTTCCAAATCTTGACCAACTCATAGGTGTGAACACCGTCAAAATCTTCATGTCTCGTAACCCAGTGCCTACTTTCTAGGGGACATCCTTCATTCCTTTCACACTCGTACCACGAGAAAAAGAGGTATCCTCATGTGTTCTACTCCTCTCTTGGCAAGATTATTTATTTCGCATCTTCCCCAATTTGTATTGAAGAATGAGCCATGTTCAAGGTGGTCACATAGGTTTATGACGCTCAGACATTCAGATATTCATTGGTGTTCCCGCTCTTTGGAGAATGTTACTATCGTCGACCATTGTGGAGAATTCCATAATGTCCCTTTACTTAGCATTAGAGGAGGTATCACTTACAACCCTTTCTTAGCCTTAAGACAATCTGGTTACGCCCGAAGGGATGGTCCCCATGAGATGCTTAACGAAGGATTGGTATTTGACTATGAGAGCGACAATCAAGGTTATCGTCAGAGGTTTATCCGAGCCTAGAGGATGTTGAATAAGGTGGATAGCAAGACGCTAGGACACAAGAATTCCATTCCCCTCGAGCCTTACCTTAAATGGTTGTGAGCTCGTGCTCAGAAACTCGTGATGCCTTATCCCTCCATCTTACCAGTCATTGTGGATCCTGTGGTCGAAGCAAATGTTCCCTATACTATCCTCCATCCAGACATGCCTACCTCTCTCGAAGACTTACAAAAGGGTTGGATCCAGCTGAAGGAACAGCGAGACACTTTCGAGGCTCAGTTCTATGCTAGTGAGAAGAGGGTATTGGAGCTTAGAAAACAGCCACAATAAGAGTAGAATGTGAACGCTTATCTCGCGCCAAAGAGGATGCGTTCGGTCTTTTTATCCTAGAAATCTATTTTGTAAGCCCAAGAGGCACGGTGTAATCTTTCTTGTTTTGTCTAATGATAATTAACGTTTGTTCATTCTTTTGTCTATACAAATTTAAATTTCATTAATCCTTGAAATCATTTGCATATACATATTCCATGCATCATAACATGACAGGTTTTTGCATATCAGGTTTCCTTATCTTTCTGCTGTTTATTTCAGCAAGATGGATCTAGAGAAAACTATGACGGAACTCCAAGCCCAGAATTCTCAGTTTCAGGAAACTCTACTCGCCCTAGCCAAGGGGCAGAAATATATGATGGCTTTGTTAGAAGTTAAGAAAAATACAAATAAGAAAGCTCTACTCAACATGGGTAGAAGATTCAAGGAGACAATCTGTCAAATCCCAATTGAAGAAGATTCATCTGAAGAGGACGAGAACCAGGTTGGTGAGGTCAAGAGTACTCAGGCTGAATGTGCTAATAATCAAGAATCTGATGATGATTATTTCAACGAGCAGTATCCACCCGCTGACATCAAATACAAGCAATTAGAAGACAAATTGAAAGTTGTTGAAATTCAAGCCGTCCCCGGTTTAGATTTTGATGATTTGGGTTTGATCTCTGGGGTAATCATTCCCCACAAATTCAAAGTACCAATCTTTGCAAAGTACGATGGGGTTTCTTGTCCCAAACTCCATTTTAAATCTTATGTACGCAAGATACAGCTGCACACTGCTGATAAGAAGCTTTGGGTTCACTTTTTCTAAGAGAGCTTGGCTAGAACATAACTTGAATGGTTTTATCAGTTAGATGGTTCTCGTACCAACACTTGGGAGGATCTAGCTACTTCCTTCTACCATCAGTATCAATACAATGCCGACTTGGCACCAACAAGGGTTCAGTTACAAGATATGACCATGGGAAAGAATGAAGGATTTAAGAAATATGCGCAAAAGTGGAGAGACTTTGCTAGTGGAGTCCAATCTCCCTTGACTGATGGGGAGCAAATCGACATGTTCATGGGCACTTTATCTGATCTTTTCTTTAATCTGTTGGTTGGTTGCTCTTCTTCTGGTTTCACCGAACTAATCTTAACCGGTGAAAGAGTGGAAAGTGGTATCAAAAGTGGGAAGATCTCTGTGGCATCTACCTCCACCATCAATCCTATCAAGAAACCTTTTGCTGCGAAGAAGGAAGTTAATGTTGTGTATGGGGCAAGGGCCCATACCAAGAAGAATGATCGTCCGTCTGTCAATGATGTCTGAATCTCCAATCCAACTCCTACTCCAAGACCATCCGCAAATCATCAATGTTTTGAAACTCCAAGAAGACAATTTACAAGTTTAGGCATGTCAGTGTCTCAAGCCCTTCAACATTTTCTCAAGGCTAATTTAGTGACGTTGCGCGGCCCTCCTGCCAACCCTGACACCTCATCACCAAAGTATAATCTAAACGCTAAATGTGATTACCATTCGAATAGCCCCGGGCACGAGACTGACCAGTGCTGGGCCTTGAAGAACAAAATCCAGGATTTAATTGACAATAAAACTATTGAATTTGATCCTCCTCCAATGCCGAATGTAATTACCGCTCCAATGCCGAAGCATGACAAAGATGTTAATGTTGTCGAAGATATACTTTTTGTTACCTCTGTTGAAGATTTGACTACTCCGCTGAATATAATCAAGAACAATCTGTTGAAAGATGAGATCTTCCCTGGCTGTAAAAAAGATTGTGTGTGTTCTACAAGACGACACAATGTTTGTGAAAGGATGAAGAAAGGCATACAACGCTTGATGGATAGCCACAAAATTCTGTTTGAAAAGACTCCATTTTCCAAGAGTTTGATCAACAAATGTGAAGACCTCTCCATTATTACCATCTCAAACAAACCTATTAGGATCACCTCCAAAGGTCCTATTAGGATTTCAAATGAACCCACCATTACTCCATTAATAATTATCAACCCTAGACCGATTCCTTACTCTTCAAACAAAGCAGTACCATGGAATTACGGTGCTGAGGTGTTCTACATGGGATTAATCAAGATGCCTGGATTGGAGAAGGAAAAGATGACGATATCGGCAACATAGCTGGCTCAAGCAAAGTAACTAGAACTGGGAGAATATTCTCACCCAATATCTCACCTCCAGTAGTTACAAAGATGCCCATCCGCATTACTGTCGCCAAGCCGAGTACCGAGACAAAAGGGTAAGGGAAGGTTATTAATCCTGATGTGATTGAAGTACCCTCCAAGGATGTAGCTAATGAAGAACCCTCCGCCCATGAAATGGGCGAGATTTTGAAGATCATCAAGAGAAGCGACTTCAAAATTGTAGAATAATTAGGGCAAACCCCCTCTAAGATTTCAATGTTGTCATTGCTGCTTTGCTTCGATGCCCATGCTCGGACATTAATCAAGTTCCTAAAAAAGGCTCATGTCCCCCATGAGACAACAATAGACCAATTTGAGAATTGCGTGGCTAGCCTGACAGCTGATAATGGCTTGGGGTTTTCAGATATTGACTTAACACCTCTCGGGAAGAATCACAATAAAGCTTTACATGTTTCTATCGAGTGCAAAGGGACTACCTTAGCACATGTGCTAGTCGACATTGGCTCTTCTATGAATGTGTTACCCAAGGGGGAATTAGACCGTCTCAACTGTGAAGATTTAATCTTGAAGCCAAGTGATATCATCGTAAGGGCGTTTGATGGATCAAAGAGGACTGTTCATTGGGAATTAGATCTTCTAATCAAAGTGGGTTCCAAAACCTTCAACTCCACCTTCTATATTATGGATATTCGTCCGACCTATTCTTGTCTGTTAGGTCGCCCGTGGATTCATAAGGCTGGGGCAGTAACCTCAACCCTCCACCAGAAACTCAAATATCCAGTCAAGGGAAGAATAGTTACCGTCTGTAGGGAAGAAGAGTTTATGGTGAGCCACCTTAACTCTTTCAAGTATGTAGAGATGGACGGAGAATTCATTGAAACCCCATGTCAAGCCTTTGAGGTTGTACCACTGATGATTGCTGCTACTAAATGTTTTTCTGATGAGCCTAAAGCTGTTAAGGCCACACCAAAGATGGTTTCAGTCAAGGATGCCCGTACGACAATTGAAGAAGGAAAATGTGATACTTGGGGGCAACTCCTCGATATCCCTTTTAAAACGGACAAATTTGGGTTGGGATTCACTGGTAAACCTCAGAAGGAAGTGAGGCGTGCTCATGTTGGAAAGCCCCATCTCCGCATTGGAAGCCATGAAGTCAACGTCGTGGGTAACTATAAAGAAGAAGCCGCATTTGAAGAATGGGTGTATCCAACTACTACGAAGCTTAAGAATTGGCATACAAAGTACTTTGTGCCCATCTCCTTCATTGAGGAGTAATCTACTTATTATTGCTTTTCTTTCAATTCAAGAACATGTTGCCTGTAATATTTTAACAATGACTTTTCAGCCATTTCCCTGGCCCGAGGCACTTTGGTCCATTTGTCAAGGGTTTTATTTATGTTCATCTAATCATATGATCATTCAGCACATTGGACTCTTTTGCATTCGAATATTTGTGTTCATTGTCTTTCCTTTCTTTTAATTACATTTTTCAAAAAAAAATAGCCATGTATCTTACATGCACACACACACACACACACACACACACACACACACACACACACACACACACACACACACACACACACACACACACACACACACACACACATACACACACACACACACACACACACACACACACACACACACACACACACACACACACACACACACACACACACACACACACACACTCTTGCAGGTCCACATCCACTCTGGATCCTATTGCCAATGACTCTACTATTGTCGACTATGACTTTGAATGTCCTATCAACCAAGCCGAAGAAGAAAGTGAGGAAGATTGTGACATATCGGGAGAACTAGCCAGACTTCTATTACAAGAGGAAAAAGCTATTCAACCGCATAAAGAGTCAGTTGAGGTTATCAACTTGGGTACTGAGTCAGATAAGAAGGAAATCAAGATCGGCGCTAACTTGGAAAGTAGTGTCAAGAGCAGGTTGGTTCAGATGTTGCATGATTATGTGGATGTTTTTGCTTGGTCTTATGAAGATATGTCTGGGTTGGATACTGACCTCGTAGTTCATCGTCTGCCGACAAAAGAAGATTGTCCGCCTGTCAATCAAAAGGTTCACCGCATGAGGCCTGATATGTCTGAAAAGATCAAAGCTGAAGTGATGAAACAATTTGATACAGGGTTCCTAGATGTGACATCCTATCCTCAATGGGTTGCCAATGTGGTTCCAGTGCCAAAAAAAGACGGGAAAGTTCGTATGTGTGTAGACTATAGGGATCTGAACAGGGCAAGCCCCAAAGATGATTTCCCTCTACCACACATTGACCTCTTAGTTAATAATACTGCTCAACATAAAGTCTTCTCTTTCATGGATGGCTTCTCAGGATATAATAAAATAAGGATGGCTCCCAAAGACATGGAGAAAACTACTTTCGTTACACAATGGGGTACCTTCTGCTACAAGGTCATGTCGTTCGGACTAAAGAATGCAGGGGCAACATATCAAAGGGCTTTGGTAGCTTTATTTCATGACATGATTCATCATGAGATAGAGGTATATGTGGATGATATGATTGCCAGATCATAAACCAAAGAAGAACATCTCGATCACTTACACAAATTATTCGAGAGGCTAAAGAAGTACAAGCTGAGGTTAAATCCTAACAAGTGCACGTTTGGAGTACGCTCTGGAAAGCTTCTAGGTTTTATTGTCAGCAATAAAGGCATTGAAGTAGACCCTGCCAAGGTAAAGGCCATCCAAGAAATGCCAGTCCCTCATTCTGAAAAAGAAGTCAGAGGATTCTTGGGTCGTCTCAATTACATTGCCCGTTTCATATCCCACTTGACTGCTACTTGTAAACCACTCTTCAAACTCTTGAAGAAAGATCAGATAATCAGATGGAACAATGAATGCCATATTTCTTTTGACAAAATCAAAGAATACCTACAAGAGAACTCTATGGGGTGTATATTGGGCCAACATGACGAGTCTGGCGGAAAAGAGCATGCTATTTATTACCTGAGCAAAAAGTTTACCGACTGTAAAACCAGATATTCACTGATCGAGAAAACTTAATGCGCTTTGGCATGGGCTGCTCACCGGCTAAGACAATATATGTTAACTCATACCACTTTGTTGATTTCTAAAATGGACCCAATCAAGTACATCTTCGAGAAACCTGCCCTTTCCGGACGGATAGCCAGATGGAAAATGATCTTGACTGAGTACGACATTCAATACACGACTCGAAAAGCCATCAAAGGAAGTGTACTAGCAGATCATTTGGCCCATCAAGCCGTGGATGATTATCAGTCAATGAAATTCAACTTCCCTGATGAGGACATCATGTTGGTAACCGACTGTGCGAAACCTGGACCGTATGACAGACCTGAACAAGGATCTCGATGGACTATGGTATTCGATGGGGCTTCCAACGCCTTAGGTAACAGAATTGGTGTTGTGATCATCTCTCCTGAAGGTTGCCACACTCCTTTCACTGACAGACTATGCTTCGATTGCACAAACAATATGGCTGAGTATGAAGCATGCATCTTAGGTCTAAAAGCTGCCATTGACTTAAGGATCAAGCATTTGGATGTGTTTGGAGATTCTGCCTTGGTGATCAGCCAAGTAAAAGGAGATTGGGACACTAAACACACTAATCTTATCCATTACAAGGAACTTGTGATATGCCTAATTCCTTACCTCAAAGAGATCACGTTCGAGCACTTCCCTAGGGAAGAAAACCAGTTGGCTGACGCTTTGGCAACCATGTCTTCAATGTTCAAAGTCAGATGGGACAACAAAGCCCCTATGATAACAATTGAAAGATTCGATGAACCTGCACATTGCTATGAGCTTGACACCGATGCGGAAAAGCCATGGTACCATGAGGTGATGAGATACCTTGAAACACAAGAGTATCCAGAGGGGGCATCTATCAATGACAGAAAGTTCTTGCGAAGATTTGCAGCCAAATTCTTCCTAAGTAATGGGATATTGTACAAACGCAACCATGATTCGACTCTACTCCGATGTTTGGACAAGAAGGAGGTAGAGGAAATTATGAAAGACATGCACGATGGTCTCTTTGGTACTCACTCAAGTGGGCACACGATGGCCAAGAAAATCTTAAGAGCAAGTTACTATTGGTCAACAATGGAGACTGATTGCCATCAACATTCAAGGACCTGTCACAAATGCCAAATCTACTCTGCCAAGGTCCATGTGCCTCCTATCCATCTGAATGTCATGACCGCTCCGTGTCCATTTGTAATGTGGGGCATTGACATGATTAGAGAGATCAAGCCCACAGCTTCCAACGGGCATCGCTCATTCTTGTTGCTATCGATTATTTCACCAAATGGGTCAAAGCCGCCTCATTTTCATCAGTCACCAAGAATGTGGTAGCCAGATTCATCAGACACAACCTCATCTGCCGTTATGGTATCCCCGAAAGGATCATCACCGACAATGGGACTAACCTCAATAATTCTATGATTACTGAGCTTTGCACTCAGTTTAAGATTAAGCATTACAATTCTTCTCCATATAGACCAAAAATGAATGGCGTAGTCGAAGCGGCCAACAAAAATATCAAGAAGATTATGCAGAAGATGGTAGTAACCTATAAGGATTAGCATGAGATGTTGCTGTTTGCTCTACATGGTTACCGTACTTCAGCTAGAACCTCAATTGGGGCAACTCCCTTTTCCTTAGTTTATGGCATGGAAGTTGTTCTCCTGGTGGAAGTTCAGATTCCCTCGCTGATGATTATGATTGAGGCATGCTTAGGCGAAGACGAGTGGATTCAAACGAGATTGGATCAGCTGAACTTGATTGACGAAAAACAGTTAGTTGCTGTTTTCCATGGTCATACGTACCAAAGATGGATGATCAAGGCTTTCAACAAAAAGATCAAGCCTCGAGTATATCAAGCTGGTGACTTGGTGATAAAACGCATCATTCTACCACAAGGCGACCCCAGAGGCAAATGGACTCCCACCTATGAAGGGCCATTTGTTGTCAAGAGAGTTTTCTCAAGCGGTTCCATGATGATGACTACCATGGATGGCGAGGATTTCCCACATCCCATAAACGCATACATAGTTAAAAAAAACTACACATAAGAGACCCGTCAGGTTGACACACCTAAGCAAAATAAGGGCATCCCGGAAAACCAAAGGTTTGGGCAAAAATTAGGGATATATGAAAAATATGGTACACCCGGCAAGTTGAAAACCCGAAAGGGCGACTTGGGCAAAAAAGGGTATCCTGGTGGGCTGAAAACCCGAAAGGGCGGTCCAGGAAAAAGTTAAGGATTAAAAGCGTATGACTATGTCCCATGGAATCAATACAGTCAATTTTATCATCAAGTTTCAAGTTCAAATGGTCCAAGATCAATGCAATCAACTTCTATCAACGACAAGGGACGTTCGAAAACATTGGGGCAATAGTAGAGTTGGAAGGCAATGAGATTATTTCACATGGATATTTGTTTTCATTCTCAATGTTTGCTTTCCTTTCGACGATTTCCTCTTACTAGAATCTTCGTCTCTCTGTACAAAAACGCCTATTCATGGGCAAAATATCAATACAAATACACTTTGAAGTGCAAAATTTATGTCTTTGTTTTGAGTGCAAATTCGTCCAATGACTAAAATTGAATGAACATATGCATATGATCATAATTTAAAACTATTTGGCACATGTAAACATCAGTAATCATCTCTTTAATGTATATGAAATAGCCCCACAGAGTTATCTCATCATTATCCCCACAAAGACGGCGACAATAAACCTTTCCCAGACGGAGTTACCCACAAAGTCTCTTTGCATAGGATAATCCCTGACCAAAGTCTCGACCTCTTGGTTGCTTTCTCCCCAGCCAAGTCAATTTTTACAAATTGAAGCCTCGGGGATCTTTTCCTAAAGGAAATTCACTTCCTCGATAGGGTTTATTTCCCCAACAGGGTTATTTCCCCATCTGAATTCAAATTTCTCAACATACAACAATCAAGACGCCACAAAGTTCCCCAGCTGAACATATCTTCCTCGGCCAAGGATATTATCCCCAAGTGGAGTTTACCCTCCCCAATTGAGTATATCCTCCCCAAGTAGAGTTTGTCCTACCCGACTGAGTCTACACTCTCCAGTTTGAATTTTCTTTCAGATTGTTGCAAATCATAGGGCCACAACCCCTGATCCCCAGTAAAGCCATCAACAAAGCCTTTACTATTTAAAAAAAAGATACTATGAAGCCTGGATCCGACCAGGTATTAGCACACTTTTCAAGTTATTACTGAAGCATGGACCCGACCAGAAAATAGTTTGACTTCTTCAAGTTGTTGAAACTTGGACTCGACCAGATAACAATTTGAGTATCTGAAACCTAGACCCGACCAGATAACAATTGATCTCAATTTCAAGATGCTATGAAACCTGGACCCGACCAGATAGTAGTCTAATTCTTCAAAGATATAGAAGAACATGGACTCAATCCGACCAAGGTTTAATTTCTTTTCCCCGGTAGAGTTTGCCTCTACCACAACAAGTTGTTGTGAAGCCTGGATCCGACCAGATATCGATTATCCTCGGAGATTCGTTGTGAAACCTGGAAACCGACCAAATAACAACTAAATCCCCAAACAGTTTATTGTGAAACCTGGACCCAACCAGATAGAAATTGACCTCATCAACCTCAGAAATCTGCAAAGCCTGGACCCGACCAGATGACAGTTTTTTTCAAACATTTTATTGTGAAACCTGAAGCCCGACCAGATAACAATTAACTATGATCCCCAGAGAGACACTATGAAGCCTGGACTGAACCAGATAATAGTATAACTTTCCAAAAACCATGAAACCTGGATCTAATCAGATAGTAGTTACCATTTCAAATTACTGCGAAGCCTGGATCTGACTAGATAACAGTTAACTTCCGTATCCCTAACAAGTTGTTGTGAAGCCTGAATCCGACCAGATAACTATTCAATTTCAAGAAATTTTCCGAAAAGCCTGGAATCCGACCAGATAATAGTTAATTCATCTCTTCCCCCAGTAAGTTACTATGAATCCTGGATCCGACCAGATAGCAGTTGACTACTTCATCCTTAGTAAATTGTGAAGCCTGGATCCGACCAGATAACAATTGACATTCAAGAGATATTCCCCAGCGAAAGCATCTTTTCAACAAAGTTTGAAGATATGCATATTCTTCATCCCCAACGGTAATCAGGGATTCAACCCCCTAAAATTTCCTCAGCAGCAGTCAGGGATTTATTTTCCCAGACATAAACATACATCTCACGATCATACATCATATCATGTACATACCCTATGCATTTAGCATAATACCACATCTGGTGAACATCATCTGCATTTTACTAACTCTTTTTCTCATAGGTAAAATATCAAGTTTTAGTATAAATAAACAAGATATTTGTGCTGATATTTATTCTAATGTTTATCAACTTTCCTCCAAATGGCATCTATAAGCCCATTCACCATCCATCTTTGAGTGGAAATTTCTGGGCACTCTAGTGTTCAATCATCTTTCACCTTAAAGTCACGAATGGTGGACTCACCAATCTAACTCTTCAGGTTTAAGAAGATTGAACAGAGGCAGCTGTTGTACCCCAAAATTTTCCCTCTCATTTCTCAAGGATTCTCTCACAAGATCTTCTATGACGTCAAGTTTGCAGCACTCATACATCAATTTAGGCTTGGAATTGGCACAAGGGCAAAATGGTCAATTGCATATTAGAAAGTCAAACTTGACTTTTTGGTCAACATTACATTCCAAAGATCAAATTTCATCAAGACATTCAAGAATATCAAGCTTGATTATCAAGAAGTCAAGAAAGTCAAAAGTCAACTTGAAAAGTCAAGATTTCCAAGACTTAGAAATTTTCTAAGTGTTTTATACATGATAATTTTATCACTTCATGCCATTCGTTCATCAAGATGCAAGACAGTTCAAGGGAAACTTTCAACATGAAAGTTGTAGATCTCCATGATATCTACAACATTGCTTTACACAACTTCTCCTAGAAGTGCTTGTGTAACACCCAAATTCTACCCCGGCAAATTATATAAATAAATCAGAGTTATAAAATTCAATCATGCAAACGAATCGGGACGTCACAAATTCTTCTATCAAAAATTCATTGCATTCATCATGGATATATAACACTTTCAAAACATCGGATGAACCATCATAACATCTTTAATTAAATAACTCAACATCTACGCAGCGGAATTCTTAATAACATCTCTAACAATAAAACAACAACTTTGAAACATCACATATTTAATAATAGTCAATTTCAAGTTCAACAACTCAAAATCATCAATCAAAAACAGCAAGCGTTCATCCCCCCGAGTGTTACACATCAGAGCAATGACACCGACTCGATTTACAGAAGGTATACAACCTTCACTCTCGATTACCTACATGTTACCAACATAAGGGCAACATTCAAACAGAAGGGGGGAGATATCTAACAATATAATAAAGCGCATGATAATTAATATATTAAATTAGATCAATAACATCACCACTTCTCATCTCATAATCAATAATAATTACAACGCATATACACATTCATCAACATCAAAATACACTTCTCTATGCAATCATATAATGCGACTCAATACTATGCAAATGCATTTGGTACCATTGGAGCAGAACTCCCATCTCAAAAATTTGCCAATTAATAGAGGCATCAACAAGGCATGACCTTCATCTCAAAATTTGCCAATACAGGCCATCTCAACGAGCATAAGCTCCATCTCAAAAAATGCAATGTATGCGACACAATCATGAATGTAATAACAACACCCAAGTTAAAAACATCTCAAATTAACAACATCTCAAAAGCATCTCAAATTAACAACATCTCAAAAGCATCTCAAATTAACAACATCTTAAAATTCATCTCAGATTAACAACATCTCAAAATTCATCTCAAAATAACAACATCTCAAAATTCGTCTCAACGTCTCATCATCAACATCTCATATCATCATAATAATTCATCAAACATCATTTATTTATTATAAATTACCAACACAACATCATTAATAACTTCTCACTAACAACTCAACTCTACATTAATTCCACAGTAAGTCAATACTGCTATTCTGTAACTCTAACGTCATGACCGTCACTATCCTACTATTATAGTTCAAACAGCAGCTTCTAAGCATCTAACCTCCATCATTCTGCATAAAACAACGCAACGTCCAACATAACTTCTGACTATCACAACCTCTAACAACACAACCTCTAACCAACACAACTTCTAATAACACAGCTTCTAATAACACAACTTCTGACAACACAGCTTCTAATAACATAACTTCTGGCCAACCCAACTTCTGACCAACACAACTTCTGACCACCACAACTTCTGACCAATACAGCTACTGGCCAATACAACTTCTGACTAACCCAACTTTTGACTAACCCAACTTCTGACTAACCGAACTTCTGACTAACCCAACTTCTGATGACAAAATCTTCTGACTAATACAACTTTTGATGACACAATCTTCTGACAATGTAACTTCTAACCAACACTGATTCTATCATCAAAACTTCTACTTTCTAATAATTCAACGCAACTTCTAACTCTATCTCCAAATTAATTCATTATTCTAAAACAGTAGCGCCTGATATCAATTTGCCTAGTTCTGCATTTTTTTCTTCCCTGTAACATTCTGTGTTTTCATTACTGCAATATTCTACATTTTCTTCCCTGCATCTCACTATGGGATTCACGCTTAAAGCCCTAAAACTTAATATATTCATGGATAAACATTACTCACAATTACCTTATGATTCTACATCAATCGAACAACATCATGACATCATTATTCATCTAAAATTCATCAGTTCTCATCATACAACAATCATATATTTTTAATTCAAGAACAAGACAACAATCATCTCTAACCCCACATACCAATCATTATAAACCCAATTATAGAGTTAGAACCCCACCCTTACCTTGGATTGAAGGTCATTCTACAATTTCTGATTGAATTCTCGTTCTTGCCGATTTTCCACTTTTCCAAGAGCTTGCACGTTCTTCTCTCAATCCTTATTCTTCTACTGCTTCTTTCTTTCTATTCTCCTCTAACAACAATAAAATAACCCTATTATTCTATTTACTCCTTATTGGTCTTAAAACCAATACACCCTCTCTTGTACCCCAAAATTTGCCCTCTCATTCTTCAGGAAATCATCCTGGATTCTCAGAGTCTCTCTGAAACAAATCCAAGTTCTGAATTATCATTTCTTCCCAAGCAAACCATTTACAAGAGCAAAATGATCACATAAGCTTTAAAGGCAACGCTTTTATCTTTAGAAAAATTAAATTCTAAACATTTGGAATTTTTCTCTAAAAATGGGTGTTTAAGAAGAAAATAGCGCTTCAGAACTTCTGGATCAAACTCCAGACAGAAACGGTCAGAAGTTGCAAGCTTGGCTCAGTGCAGTCAGAAGTTGGCTCTTCAGCAGCTACATCAACTCAGTCAGAAGTTGCAAACGTGGTTCAACACGTAAGCCTCAAACAGAACATGACTCTTTCAGCAGTTACGCAAGTTCAGCCAGAGTTTGCTAAAGGAATGCAAAAGAAGCAAGGAAGTCTGAAGGCTCCTTCAGAACAGGCTGAAATCAGAAGATGAAAGGGTCAGAAGAGTGGGTGTTACACTGATACAGAATCTCTAAGTCCAGGATTTCCAGAAGCAAATCCAAGGAACGTGTCAGAAAGTCAGGAGAATCCCCAGAATTTGCTAAGACAACAAGAGGCCAAGCCCAGAGCATGGTTTACGTTGTTTTTGGTAAAGCAGAACTGTTGGTTCAAGTTTTTCTCCTATTACCAGAATTTTGGTGTTGATAAGTCTCACCACCATTTAATGCTCATTAACGCTCCCAACTACTCCTGAACATTCATCCAAGGGGTCTCTTCACGTGTGACTTGGTAAACGCCTTTATGCAGGTTTAGGCATGGGTCTACGCGCCACCGTCCACCTAGAGGTCACTTCTCCCCAATCCATGCCTGCTGTTCCAGCCTAGGCTGAAAGGCTATCTATTATCACGACTTCCCAGAAACTTCTTTCAAAAAACAATTCAACCTCTGTTGGCGCCTTTAATGCTCAAGAAGCCACAAGAGCTTTGCCTATAAATAGAGAACCATTGTCCACTGAAAAGGGGAGTCCAAAAAACCAGAAAAATAGCTAGAAGAGAAACATAAAATTTTAGCAAGAAAGTACTGTGAAACTCTGTCAAAAAAATCTTAGTGTTTCAAAAGTTTCAAACATAACTTTGAACTTCCTACCACCAAACTTCATCAATACCCAGCTTTCTTTGTGACTAAAGAATACCATTTCAGCCTCTGACCATACATACACATACGCCTTCATCTGCCCCTTTCAAAAAGAATCCGTCCAGAACACTATCAGAGTTAAAAGCTAGCTCTCATTCACAAACTTTTCCAACAGCCAGGTAAGCACCTGCTGACCTTCATCACGCTGCTAAGCATCATCAGCTTTGCATGCTCAAATAAACATAATGTAAACATCATGTTGCTGTTGTTTGTGTTCTGAGGATTTTCATACCTCAGAATGTTTAGATAGGAAGTGAGTCAACATAGAACCTGCCTGTGACCTTGTTGGTTCTGTCCCCTGAAACACTTTGACATTTGCTTACGCTGTTCCAAACATGTTTTCTGTTTTGTGGAAAAATAACAAAATTGCAGATGTTCTGACTAGCACAGGGAGAAGCCAAGTGCTGACTTTGACGTTAGCACATCTGAAGCCTGTTTTGCTGTCAATAATATCAGAACTTTTGAGAATTATTGTATTTCCAGTAGGATCAGAACTTCTGATATCCCCACTAACAAACTTTTGTCTTGCAGCGCATGGGGGTCATAACTTCTGATCTTCCCACTAACAGGTTTCTGTTTTGTAGGTGCCAGAGTCAGAAGTTCTGACTCATACAGTTTAACCAAAAGGTTGATCATCTGGCAGCGGGCCAGAGTCACAACTTCTGATGACCTCTAAGCAGCGCGCTGGCTCCCTCTCTCTTTCTCTCTATCTTGTTTTTGTTACTTTCTTTTCTTATCTATTTTTCTCGTTGAACCACCCCATGTACAAATATGTATCCCCACCCCTTAATTGCTGTAATAGCGTAGGATTTTATATTTCTGCTTTTTATCGCTTTCAAATATAAATGCTAGTAATTAGGATGTGTATGGCAAGATAAAATCAATGAAATAGAAAATCCTAATTCAAAGATAAACTCTTGTATGCAACTTCACACACTTGCACACAAACACCCCTAGGGTTACATCCACTTGTTGCCTTAAAAAATGGGCCATGTTACGCATGCAAAATATCTTGGTAAAACAAACAAAATCAAAAGATCATAGTCCCTCGATGACGCTATCCAAAGTTGCCTTATAAAAATGATCTTAGTCCCTCGAAAAATGCTAAGATACTTTGCAAAATTGCTATCATGGTCTATACGATGACCCACGCCTGTCCCGTTTACATCCTAACGCAAGGTTGTCCACCAAATACAGTGGTGGAACAATACTGTTAAAAGGGTTAAAACATAGGAAAAATCTTTGAGTAAATTTAGGGGTAGACAACTCTTAGTTACTTGATCAAACTTGCAAAGAAAATATCCTTGCTACTTTTCAAAAACCCACTCCACAACACAACTTTCAAAACAACTTTCAAAACATTGAAATATCTTTTCGAAAAGACACACACCTTTATAAAACATTCGAGTAAAGAATTGTTACAATGGTTGCCTAGACAAGGCATCTTTTTTAAAAACATTTTCAAAACCACACACAAAGCACCATTTCAAACAATCGAAAATGTAAAGCAAATGATCTAAGCAAGTAACTAAGAGCCCATGGATAACCATGGATAGAAAGGGTGCTAATACCTTCCCTTTCTATAATCTACTCCCCGAACCCACGAAAACATCTCAAAGGTCTTTTCCTGAGCTTTTTGACCTTTCCTTAGGATAAAATAAAAAGTCGGTGGCGACTCTTGCTAAACCGAAACATTTGCGAAAACAAACGCAAAACCTCAAGTCAGTTCTCCCACCGTATCACAGAACTGGCGACTCTGCTGGGGAGATGATATTAAAAGTTGAGTAACCTTACGGCTTAGATCACCCTTTTGCATGACTAATTGTTTGCTTTGATTGCTTTATATTTTGGTTCTCTTGTTTGGGCTTGAAATCCTACACACGGATTTGGGAAACATTCATAGATAGCAATACGTTGTGGAAACTGTGCGGGATATACCGACACGGTTGAAGCAATAGCTATATTAGTGCGACATATTTGTGAGTACCGGTAACCCTTGAGTTCAATCAAGGAGAGTACGGGGCCGCTGAGTGATGTCACTAAGAACTAATGACGTAGAACCTTACTTGACCATCTTGGCCTTTTATTAGGGGTAGTGAGATGACCGACTTTGGTGCAGTCCGAAGTTGGTAGATACTCGATACTGCACTCATTGAGGGTTGTTTTCTTGGAATATTTTGGTCGCTAGTTAAGTGGCTAAACCAAAACAATGAACATGGAAAACAATCCAATGATATTGAGCTCCTTAGAACCCGGTTACTATTTATAAGACAGGTTTTTAAGCCAACTACACTCAAGAGGGTACTTACTTATGAAACCCCATGCGAGCCTGAAACTAGGTTTTTTGTGTGCCTTGCTTGTACATATGTTTGTGCATACATCATGAACATCATAAAACAACATATGCATCCACTAACCATTTCAAGGGTTTGGATCTTCATCTTTGTTCTTGTTTTGTAGGTCATGGAAATTCTTCGCAGGAAAACTGTCCAAGTCAACTTTGTGAGAATCCCTCCTCAACTCAAGGAGCTTACATCCAGAATTCCAGAAAGCTCGCTCTTCAGTGAAAGACATGGTAGACTGCTCAGCCTAGTCAACACCAACATTGAAGAGGACATGGTGAAAGTGTTGTTACAATTCTTTGACCCCCTTCGCCACTGTTTCACATTCCCTGATTACCAATTGGTGCCCACTTTGGAGGAATTTTCTCAACTCCTGAGAATTCCTATTCTTAATCAACTACCCTACAACGGTACGGAAAAAGAACCAAAGCCTGAAGATGTTGCTCAAGCACTACACTTGCAACCATCTGACATCAAGGGGCATTGGGAGACTAGAAGTGGTGTCAAAGGCTTTTTGGCAAAATTCTTGTTTGAGAAGGCACAAGAGTGTTGGAATTCTTTGGATCTGCAAGCCTTTGAAGAAATTGTGGCACTCCTCATTTATGGGTTGGTCTTGTTCCCAAATCATGACCAACTTGTAGATGTCAACGCTGTCAAGATTTTCCTATCCAGGAATCCCATACCTACATTGCTTGGGGACATCCTCCATTCATTTTACACATGGACAATGAGAAAGAGAGGTGTTCTCATGTGTTGTACTCCTCTCCTTGCAAGGTGGTTTATTTCTCACCTTCCACAATCTGTTTTGAAGAATGACCAAGGCTTAAGGTGGTCATAATGGCTGATGACCCTCACACACTCTGATGTACATTGGTGTTCCCGGTCCAGAGAAAATGTCATCATCATTGATCGTTGTGGTGAGTTCCCTAATGTTCCATTACTTGGCATTAGGGGAGGCATTACCTACAACCCTTGTCTAGCTTTGAGACAATTTGGATATGCATGGAGGGATGGCCCTCATGACATGCTGATTCCTGACCTAGTTTTTGACTTCGACAACGATGCGCAAGGACTTCGCCAAAGATTCATTAGAGCTTGGAGGATGCCTAACAAGGTAGATAGCAAGACACTGGGGAACAAGAACTTCATCCCTCTTGAGCCTTATCTCAAGTGGGTAAGGACCCGAGCCCATAGTCTTATGATGCCTTACCCTCATATTCTCCCTTTGATTAAAGAGCCCGTTAAGGAAGGAGAGGTTCCCTACACCATCCTATATCCTGACATGCCAACATCATGGGAGGAGATGCAGAAGAGTTGGATCCAACTCAAGGAGGAACGAAATACTTTTGAAGCCAGCTTCTACGCCAGTGAGAAGAAGGTTTTGGAGCTTACCCGCCGACTTCACGAGGAGGAGACCCTCAACACTTACATCGCGCCAAAGAGGATGCGCAACGTCTTTTTACCTTAAGAAGTTTTTGTAATATTTGGCCCATGGGGCATTTATGTACTGACAAAATTTCTTCTTATTAATATGACGTGTGTTCTTTTTGTTTGCAACAATTTTGAATTTCTAAATCCTTGAATGCATTGCATGAATAAACATATCATTCATCATATGCATAAGCAGGTCTCCACACCAGGTTTCCTTATCTTTCTGCTGTTTATTTCAGTAAGATGGATCTCGAATAGACGGTCAGAGATCTGCAGTCACAAAACTCACAGTTTCAACAACTCCTAATGACATTGGCAAAGGGTCAGGAGGATCTAAAAGCACTGTTGGGGAACAAAGAGCCAGAAAAAGTGAAAAAAAAAGAAGAAAAGAGTTGGGGTAGCTACACTGGGAAGAAGGTTTGAGAATGAAGCTAGAGGAGTTCTTGAATTTCCCTCCGCATCGGATGAGGGAACCAGTAAGGGAAAAGGAGTTGCACTACCTTCTGAGTCTGAAGCTGAAGAGGAAGAGGTTGAGGAAGATGAAGACTACTTAGAGCAGCAATACCCGCCAGCGGATGACAAGTACAAAAACCTGGAGGATAGACTGGCAGCTATGGAGCTGCAAAGGATTCCTGGGATAGATTTTGAATAATTGGGATTGATCGCTGGGATTGTGATCCATCCAAAGTTTAAGGTGCCAGTTTTTGCAAAATATGATGGGCTGTCTTGCCCGAAGATGCACTTGAGGTCATATGTCAGAAGAATTCAACCTCATACATCCGACAAAAATCTTTGGGTACACTTCTTTCAGGATAGCTTGTCCGGTACACAACTAGACTGGTTTTACCAGCTCGAGAGGTCAGAAGTGCATAACTGGGAAGATTTGGCAGCTGCCTTTTATCGCCAGTATCAATATAACACTGATTTGGCACCAACCCGTACTCAGTTACAAAGTATGGGGGTGGCCTCAAATGAGGGATTCAAAGAATACGCCCAGAAATGGCGCGACTTGGCCGGAAGAGTGCAGCCACCTCTTTCAGATAGGGAGCTAGTTGATATGTTCTTGGGGACCCTATCTGGCCTGTTCTTCAACCATCTGATCGGGAGATCTTCCGCAGGGTTTACTGAATTGATTCTGACTGGCGAACGGGTGGAAGCTGGTATTAAGAATGGAAAGATTCAAAGGGATGCCTCTGCCTCTACAACTGCTAAAAAGTCATTTCCGGCCAATAAGGAAGCAGCTGTTATATACTCTCAGAAAAGATCGGGAAGAATTGAATGTCGGCCGACCGTGGGGGCCGTGATGATCCAAAATTCATCAAATGATCAGCCTTGTAACAATCAGTCTAGACCTAATCAGCAACGGGTGGAGCGGCCACAACGGCAGTTCACCCACATCAATATGACGCCTGCACAAGTTCTTCCCCATTTATTGAAGCTAAATCTCACTACTATCAAAGAGGCACCAAAAAATGTGAACACGTCTTCCCCACATGATCATCCCAATGCTAAGTGTGCCTATCATTCTGACAGTGTGGGGCATGACACCAACGATTGTTGGGCGCTTAAGCATAAAATTCAAGACTTGATAGATGCAAAAGAGGTTGAGTTCGATTCTCCAGAGAAACCAAACGTGATATCTGCTCCAATGCCGAAGCATGGTCGCAATGTCCATTCTATTGAAGAAGATCTGTATGTTTCTGCTGTTGATGATCTGATGACTCCACTGTTGACAATCAAGTTGAATCTTTTGAAGGCTGGGATTTTCCCGGGATGTAAAGAAGACAGCTACTGTTGCTCCTCCCTACCAATCGACTGTCCATTGCTGAAGATAGGCATCCAAGGCCTAATGGACAATCAACAAATTCTTTTCGAAAAGATTCCTGCTACTCCAACCCCTATCAAAGATGTTTCAATAATCACCATTTCCACCAATCTTTCCAAGGTCCCTAAAAAGCCTGTTAAGATTACATCCGCTACGAAGTTTGTTCCTCTGAAAATAACCATGCCTGGGCATGTCCCCTACCTTTCTGATAAATCAATACCATGGAATTATGGTGGAGAAATCTACTACCATGGTGTTAAACAAGTTGAGATAACTAAAGAAAGCTCTGACGAAGAAGATGCCGACATTGGAAACATTTCCGGTACAAGCAAGATTACCCGAAGTGGGAGAATATTTTCTCCAGAGATTGCCCCTCCAAAGGCAATCTTTGGACCCTCAGCTGCTGCCAAAGTTACTCCCGTGCCAATAAAACTTTCTGCAAGAATTCCGTTGATTGAAGAAGCTGTTACTCCTATGGTTGTTCCTCCTACTTCTGCTGATAAGGGGAAAGGGATCCAAGTTGAGCTCATCAGGACGAGGGCTCAACCATTGGTCATCCCCGAAACCTCTAAGAAAGAAATGGAGGAGATTCTGAAAATAATTAGGAAGAGTGATTATGACGTGGTGGAGCAACCGGGGCAAACCCCCTCGAAGATCTCCATGCTAGCCTTGCTGCTTTGTTCGGAGGCTCATGCCAAAGCATTGATAAAGTTTTTGAAGACAGCCCATGTGCCCCAGGAAACCTCAGCCGATCAATTCCAGGATTGTGTATCCAGCCTTACCACAGACAACGACCTGGGTTTCTCCGATGCTGACCTGACTCCGAAAGGAAGAAAGCATAATGACACATTGCATGTGTCAGTTGAATGCCGAGGAACCACTCTGGCCCATGTTTTGGTCGACACTGGCTCTTCTCTGAACGTGCTGCCTAAGAAAGCTCTGGATCGATTAGATTGTGAAGGCTTGGAGCTGAAACCAAGTGATATCATTGTCAGGGCCTTTGACGGGTCTAAGAGAATGGTACATGGGGAGGTCGACATCCCTATCAAGGTGGGAACTGAAGTATTCCGCTCAACTTTCTATGTGATGGACATCCGTCCGTCATACTCCTGCTCTCTAGGAAGGCCATGGATACATAATGCTGGGGCGGTCACTTCCTCTCTACATCAGATGTTGAAATACCCTGTCAAAGGAATGATCATAACCGTGCACGGTGAGGAGGAATATATGATCAGTCACCTGAACTCCTTTCGGTATGTAGAGGTGGACGGCGAATTCATTGAAACACCATTTCAACACTTTGAGGAAGTCTCTCCCGAGGTGGCAGTAGCAAAGGCAGTAGCTGAGGAGCCCAAGCAGGCGGCCAGGATGGCATCTCTGAAAGACGCAAAGGCTGCAATGAAGGAGGGGAAGAACTCAACATGGGGTCAGTTGCCTGATTTTCCTCACAAAACAGACAAGTTTGGATTGGGATTTACCGCTGCGGGGCAAAAAGCTATGCGTCGCTCAAAAATTGAAAGGACACCCATCAAGATCTCTCCTCATGGAATTAATGCTTTGGAAGACAAAGACGAAGAGGCCAACATTGAAGACTGGATCTTCCCAACCATTAAAGGGGGGCTGCACAACTGGGAGGCGAAAGACTTCGTCCCCATTACTTTCATTAATCAGTAACTTATCTTTCGAACATTTCCTGTTGGTCTGTAATAATTACTTTTAAACAATCTGCACATTACTTTTTCACCTCGTGCCTTGCCCGGGGCATGTAGGTCCATTTGCAAGGGTTTTGATTCTCTTCATATTCATATGCCATGTTTAATGAATCATTGGACGTTTTTCATTTATAAACTGTTGTGTTCATTTTCTTTCCTTTTGCATTTTTGTTTGTTTAAGGATGGCTATCCCTTACACACACCCACACTCACAAATGCAGGTATCCATCCACTCCAGATTCTATGGGTGACTATTCTGCTATGTCCTTCAATAACTCTAAAGATTTGGTCAATCAGGTTGAGTATGAAGATGACGAAGATTGTGAAGTACCTGGGGAGCTAGCCAGACTTCTACAGCAAGAAGAAAGGG
Organism: Vicia faba; assembly: GCA_948472305.1. Lineage (NCBI taxonomy): Eukaryota > Viridiplantae > Streptophyta > Magnoliopsida > Fabales > Fabaceae > Vicia > Vicia faba. The sequence continues at coordinate 167,117,307 of OX451735.1, forward strand.
CCATCTTGCCTCAGGAAGAGTTGTTGGAAACTGTCAACTTAGGAACAAGGGAAGACCGGAAGGAAGTACAAGTGGGTGCCAATTTGGAACCAAGTGTCAAGGAGCGTTTGATACAGTTGTTGAATGAATATGTTGAAATCTTCGCCTGGTCTTATGAAGACATGCCGGGTTTAGACACAGATATCGTGGTTCACCGTCTCCCTACAAGAGAGGATTGTCCACCGATCAAGCAAAAAGCCCGCCGAATGAGGCCCTACATGTCTGAGAAGATTAAAGCAGAAGTATTGAAACAGTTCAACGCTGGCTTTCTGGCCGTTACATCCTATCCACAGTGGGTTGCTAATATCGTGCCAGTTCCTAAAAAAGATGGCAAGGTCAGAATGTGTGTGGACTACCGGGATTTGAATAGGGCCAGCCCCAAAGATGATTTTCCGCTACCGCATATCGAAATTTTGATTGACAACACAGCTCAGCACAAGGTGTTCTCCTTCATGGACGGATTCTCGGGCTACAACCAGATCAAAATGGCCCCCGAGGACATGGAGAAAACAACTTTTATTACACAATAGGGAACCTTCTGTTACAAGGTGATGCCGTTCGGACTGAAGAACGCAGGGGAAACTTATTAGTGCGCCATGGTAGCTTTATTTCATGATATGATACATCATGAAATCGAAGTTTACGTAGACGATATGATAGCTCGATCATAAACAGAGGAGGAACACCTTGAGCATTTACAGAAGCTGTTTGCCAGGTTGAAAGAGTACAAACTCAGGCTGAATCCAAGTAAGTGCACTTTTGGAGTTAGGTCTGGTAAACTTCTAGGATTCATTGTCAGCAACAAAGGCATCGAGCTCGATCCAGCAAAAGTGAAAGCTATACAAGAGATTCCCGCCCCCCGTACTGAAAATGAGGTTAGAGGATTCTTGGGGCGCTTGAACTATATTGCCAGATTCATCTCTCATCTGACGTCTACCTGTGAACCAATTTTCAAATTATTAAAGAAAGATCAGGTAGTCGAATGGAACGACGATTGCCAAGTTGCTTTTGATAAGATCAAGGAGTATTTGCTAGAACCTCCTATTCTGATGCCACCCGTCGAAGGAAGGCCACTGATCATGTATTTGACCGTGTTGGACAACTCAATGGGGTGCGTATTGGGCCAGCATGACGAGTCTGGTCGAAAAGAGCATGCCATTTATTACCTTAGCAAAAACTTTACCGACTGTGAGACTCGCTACTCACTGCTCGAGAAAACTTGTTGCGCTTTGGTATGGGCTGCTCGCCGACTAAGGCAGTATATGTTGACTCATACCACTCTATTGATTTCTAAAATGGATCCTATCAAGTATATCTTCGAGAAGCCTGCTTTATCTGGAAGAATCTCTAGATGGCAAATGATCCTGACTGAGTATGATATCCAGTATACTACCCAAAAAGCTATAAAGGGGAGTGTATTAGCTGATCATCTAGCTCATCAAGCTATCAAAGATTATCAATCCATGAGATTTGACTTCCTGGACGAGGACATCATGAATTTGGATAACGTTGAAGGTAACGAACCTGAAAATGGATCCCGATGGACCCTGTACTTTGATGGTGCTTCAAATGCACTTGGAAACGGTAGCGGTGCGGTGCTCATTTCCCCGGAAGGTTTCCATACACCTTTCACGGCCCGACTTTGCTTCAGCTGTACCAACAACATGGCTGAATATGAAGCTTGCATCTTTGGTCTCAAGGCTGCTATAGACTTGGGGATCAAATCCTTGATCGTATTTGGGGACTCGGCTTTGGTTATCAGTCAAATCAAAGGAGAGTGGGACACCAAACATCCTAATCTTATCCCATACAAAGAACACATCCTGTCATTGTTGTCTCATTTCGAGCAAATCACCTTCGAGCATTTCCCGCGAGAAGAGAATCAGCTAGCAGATGCTCTGGCTACAATGTCTTCCATGTTTAAACTCAACTGGGATAACGAAGCTCCCCAAAATCACCATAGAGCGAATGGATGAACCTGCGCATTGTCATGAGATTAATACCGAAGAAATAGTGGAATAACCCTGGTTTCACGAAATCAAAAGGTATCTCCAGACTAGAGAGTATCCCGAAGGAGCTTCCATAAATGACAAGAAGTTCCTAAGGAAATTTGCTGCCAAGTTCTTCCTGAGCAACGGAATCCTCTATAAACGCAGCCATGATTGTGTTTTACTCCGATGTGTGGACAAAGCTGAGGCAGAGTTGATCATGACTGAGATACACAGCGGTACATTTGGCACCCACTTGAGCGGACATACAATGGCTAAGAAGATTCTAAGGGCAGGCTATTACTGGTCTACCATGGAAGCAGATTGCCATCAACATTCCCGTACTTGCCATAAATGTTAAGTCTACGCTGACAAGATTCATATTCCTCCTGTTCCCCTCAACGTTCTGACAGCTCCTTGGCCATTCGCAATGTGGGGCATTGACATGATTGGAGAGATCAAGCCCACAGTGTCCAATGGACATCGCTTCATCCTGGTTGCTATTGACTATTTCACCAAATGGGTCGAAGCAGCTTCCTTCGCTTCTGTTACTAAAAATGTGGTTGCCCGTTTCATCAAGCAGAATCTTATATGCCGGTATGGTATACCCGACAGGATCATCACAGACAACGGTACAAATATGAATAATACTATGATCACCGCTCTATGCGAACAGTTCAAGATTTATCAACACAATTCATCTCTCTATCGGCCGAAGATGAACGGTGCTGTTGAAGCTGCGAACAAAAATATTAAGAAGATCATTCAGAAAATGACAGTCACCTACAAAGACTGGCATGAGATGTTACCGTTTGCTCTGCACGGATACCGTACCACGACACATACTTCAACCGGAGCAACCCCATTTTCTATGGTATATGGCATGGAAGTTGTCCTTCCCTTGGAAGTTCAGATTCCTTCTTTAAGGATTATGAAGGATGCTGGTTTGAATGAAGACGATTGGATTCAGACCCAACTTGATCAACTCAATTTGATCGACGAGAAGCGACTCGCTGCTGTTTGCCATGGTCAAACGTATCAAAAATGGATGGTCAAGGCTTTCAACAAGAAAGTCAGACGTCAAGTATATCAAGTCGGAGATCTCGTAATCAAGCGAATTATCTTGCCACAAAGTGATCCCAGGGGCAAGTGGACTCCTACTTACAAAGGACCATTTGTATCAAGAGCATATTTTCTGGTGGTGCAATGATTCTGACCACCATGGACGGCGACGATTTTCCGCACCCTGCGAACGTAGACATAGTCAAAAGATACTACGCATAAAGTCACCCGACAAGTCGAAAACCCGAAAGGGCGGCTTGGGCAAAAATGGGCATCTCGGTGAACCGAAAACCCGAAAGGGCGGTTCAGGCAAAAATTAGGGATAAAACAAAAAAAAATCTGTACACCCGGCAAGTCGAAAACCCGAAAGGGCGGCTTGGGCAAAAAGGGGTTTCCCGGTGGATTGAAAACCCGAAAGGGCGATCCAGGAAAAAGTTAGGGAATTAAAGCGTATGACTATGTCTCGTCGGATCACTTTAAAGGACAATCTATTCATCAACCAGTTCCAAGCTTCTGATCAATCCAGTCATCGGCAAACGAAGCATTTGAATGGACAAGATATTCAGAATTGTGAAGGCTATAATAGAATGGGATCCCATAGAATCGTTGCACATAGCCATCTTTCTTTTGTATAAAATTTTCAATTCATTACGACAACATCCTCTTACTAGGGTGTCTGTCTCCTTTGTACAAAGATACTCATAAAAAGTTAATACAAATACTTTTCCAAATACATAAATTTGCTTTGTCTTCCTTTTTCTCTTTTGCACTTATGTTTTATTTGAGAAACGTCCAATGTTTTGTTAAATAGGCATATGCATTTGAACATAATCATTTTCCTTATAAACCAAGAAGAGATGATTGCAGATAGTTTAAGGGTACAGGTAGATATCTCGATACCCTTTCAGAAGAAATCCCCCGCAGATTTAAACTCCAAATTCCTCGGCAAGGTCAAAATCCAGAACTTAATTCCCCAAACAGAGTTAAACTTCAGGATCCTCAGCAGAAGAAGCTTTCTCAAAACTGATTTCCCCAGCCAGAGAGCCGTCCAGAACTTAATTTCCCTCAGAGTTAAGTTTCAGTATCCCCGGTGGAGCCTTAAAATATGAAAATCCTATCCCCGGTGGAGCTAAAATTTCCAACTATCAATCCCCAGCAGAACCAGACTGGTGAACCTTCTCCCCACAGAGATGCTTCCCACCAGACTAAAGATTCTCAGTCTCACGTCCCCAGCATGAGTCTATCAGGTTCTGGACTCCCCAGTAAAGATCATCAGAATTCTCTTACCCCGCAGGTCACCAAGGAGTTCCAATCCCCAGCAGTGGTCCTAAGATCCCTCAAACAATTGAAGATCTTGTTCCCTAAACAGTCAGTAGTCAGTAAGGATGTCTCATCCTCAGCAATCAAAAATTCTTGCAATCCCCCGCAGCAGTCAAGGATTTACTTTCCCTGGCGGAAGTCAAGATTCTATTGTCTCCAGCTATCCAGGATTCATCGATCCCCAGCAAGACAGCTCATCAGCTTACATGCACATTCATTACATTCATATCATAAACATTGATGAAGTACAATTCATTACATCATGACATTGCATACAACTAACTCTTCACCTTTTCAGGAAAGATCAATCAACAGAAAAAGATCATCATCTTCCGAGATTCTTCCCAGAGATAGTTCAGATGCGACCCAGATATGGCGACATTCTGATATTTATTCCAGATTCATTCAGATGCAGTTTCACACGGACTCATCATCAGGAAACCCTACGCCGGTTCCTTCTCACTCCAAGACTTCTGAAAACAGTTTACGGGTTCTCCAGACACAGATGTTAACCTATCGCTTGTTCAGATTCTTCAACTTTTGAAAACAGTTTACGGACGCTTCCCAATAACGAATGTTGCTCTATTGCTTATTCAACTCCAAGACTTCTGAAAACAGTTTACAGGTTCTCCAGACACTGATGTTAACCTATCGCTTGTTCAGATTCTTCAACTTTTGAAAACAGTTTACGGACGCTTCCCAACAACGGATGTTGCTCTATTGCTTATTCAACTCCAAGACTTCTGAAAACAGTTTACGGGTTCTCCAGACACGGATGTTAACCTATCGCTTGTTCAGATTCTTCTCAACTTTTGAAAACAGTTTACGGACGCTTCCCAACATGGATGCTGCTCTATTGCTTATTCAACTTCAAGACTTATGAAAACAGTTCACGGGTTCTCCAGTAACGGATGTTAACCTATCGCTTGTTTAGATTCTTCTCAACTTTTGAAAACAGTTTACGGATGCTTCCCAACAACGGATGTTGCTCTATTGCTTATTCAACTCCAAGACTTCTGAAAACAGTTTACGGGTTCTCCAGACACGGATGTTAACCTATCGCTTGTTCAGATTCTTCAACTCTTGAAAACAGTTTACGGACGCTTCCCAACAACGGATGTTGCTCTATTGCTTATTCAACTTCAAGACTTCTGAAAATAGTTCACGGGTTCTCCAGTAACGAATGTTAACCTATCGCTTGTTCAGATTCTTCTCAACTTTTGAAAATAGTTTACGGACGCTTCCCAACATGGATGTTGCTCTATTTCTTATTCAACTTCAAGACTTCTGAAAACAGTTCACGGGTTCTCCAGTAACAGATGTTAACCTATCGCTTGTTCAGATTCTTCTCAACTTTTGAAAACAGTTTACAGACGCTTCCCAACAACGGATGCTGCTCTATTGCTTATTCAATTTCAAGACCTCTGAAAACAGTTTATGGGTTCTCCAGATACGGATGTTAACCTATCGCTTGTTCAGATTCAAGACTTCTGAAAACAGTTTACGGATTCTCCAGACACAGATGTTAATCTATCGCTTGTTCAGATTCAACTTTTGAAGACAACTTACGGATGTTTCTAGATACGGATGTCAATCTATTTTTTAGTCAGACCCCCAGTTCAGAGATGTTCCAAAGCAGGGATACCTTCCTGATACTCACTCATCAACGACCTACAGTTCAACAAACATTCTAGATGTCATCTTTTAAGCCCATCCCCGATAAGATTTTGTCACTTCTCCAGATGGCATCTTTAAGCCCATCTCCAAATGGAATCTTTAAGCTCATTCCCGCATCCATGTCTTGACGATTACAAATTTATGGGCACTCTAGTGTCCAATCCTCTTTTACCTTTGAGTCGCGAAAGGCAAACTTTCCAATCTAACTCTTCAGGTTCAAGAAGATTGAACAGGGGCAGCTGTTGTACCCCAAAATTTTCCCTCTCATTCTTCAGGAAATCATCCTGGATTCTCAGAGTCTCTCTGAAACAAATCCAAGTTCTGAATTATCATTTCTTCCCAAGCAAACCATTTACAAGAGAAAAATGATCACACAAGCTTTAAAGGCAACGCTTTTATCTTGAGAAAAATTAAATTCTAAACATTTGGATTTTTTCTCTAAAAATGGGTGTTTAAGAAGAAAATAGCGCTCCAGAACTTCTGGACAAAACTCCAGACAGAAACGGTCAGAAGTTGCAAGCTTGGCTCAACACAGTCAGAAGTTGGCTCTTAAGCAGCTACATCAACTCAGTCAGAAGTTGCAAACGTGGTTCAACATGTAAGCCTCAAACAGAACATGACTCTTTCAGCAGTTACGCAAGTTTAGTCAGAGTTTGCTAAAGGAATGCAAAAGAAGCAAGGAAGTCTGAAGGCTCCTTCAGAACAGGCTGAAATCAGAAGATGAAAGGGTCAGAAGAGTGGGTGTTACACTGATACAGAATCTCTAAGTCCAGGATTTCCAGAAGCAAATCCAAGGAACGTGTCAGAAAGTCAAGAGAATCCCCAGAATTAGCTAAGACAACAAGAGGCCAAGCCCATAGCATGGTTTACGTTGTTTTTGGTAAAGCAGAACTGCTGGTTCAAGTTTTTCTCCTATTACCAGAATTTTGGTGTTGATAAGTCTCACCACCATTTAATGCTCATTAATGCTCCCAACCACTCCTGAACATTCATCCAAGGGGTCTCTTCACATGTGGCTTGGTAAACGCCTTTATGCAGGTTTAGGCTTGGGTCTACGCGCCACCGTCCACCTAGAGGTCACTTCTCCCTAATCCATGCCTGATGTTCCAGCCTAGGCTGAAAGGCTATCTGTTATCACAACTTCCCAGGAACTTCTTTCAAAAAACAATTCAACCTTTGTTGGCGCCTTTAATGCTCAAGAAGCCACAAGAGCTTTGCCTATAAATAGAGAACCATTGTCCACTGAAAAGGGGCGTCCAAAAAACCAGAAAAATTGCTAGAAGAGAAACATAAAATTTTAGCAAGAAAGTATTGTGAAACTCTGTCAAAAAAATCTTAGTGTTTCAAAAGTTTCAAACATAACTTTGAACTTCCTACCACCAAACTTCATCAATACCCAACTTTCTTTGTGACTAAAGAATACCCTTTCAGCCTCTGACCATACATACACATACGCCTTCATCTGCCCCTTTCAAAAAGAATCCGTCCAGAACACTATCAGAGTTAAAAGCTAGCTCTCATTCACAAACTTTTCCAACAGCCAGGTAAGCACCTGCTGACCTTCATCACGCTGCTAAGCATCATCAGCTTTGCATGCTCAAATAAACATAATGTAAACATCATGTTGCTGTTGTTTGTGTTCTAAGGATTTTCATACCTCAGAACGTTTAGATAGGAAGTGAGTCAGCATAGAACCTGCCTGTGACCTTGTTGGTTATGTCCCCTGAAACACTTTGACATTTGCTGAAGCTGTTCTAAACATGTTTTCTGTTTTGTGGAAAAATAACAAAATTGCAGATGTTCTGACTAGCACAGGGTAAGCCAAGTGCTGACTTTGACTTTAGCACATCTGAAGCCTGTTTTGCTGTCAATAATATCAGAACTTCTGAGAATTATTGTATTTCCAGCAGGATCAGAACTTCTGATATCCCCACTAACAAACTTTTGTCTTACAGCGCATGGGGGGTCAGAACTTCTGATTTTCCCACTAACAGGTTTCTGTTTTGCAGGTGCCAGAGTCAGAAGTTCTGACTCATACAGTTTAACCAAAAGGTTGATCATCTGGAAGCGGGCCAAAGTCAGAACTTCTGATGACCTCTCAGCAGCGCGCTGGCTCCCTCTCTCTTTCTCTCTATCTTGTTTTTGTTGCTTTCTTTTCTTATCTATTTTTCTCGTTGAACCACCCCATGTACAAATATGTATCCCCACCCCCTAATTGCTGTAATAGCGTAGGATTTTATATTTCTGCTTTTTATCGCTTTCAAATATAAATGTTAGTAATTAGGATGTGTATGGCAAGATAAAATCAATGAAATAGAAAATCCTAATTCAAAGATAAACTCTTGTATGCAACTTCACACACTTGCACACAAACACCCCTAAGGTTACATCCACTTGTTGCCTTCAAAAATGGGCCATGTTACGCATGCAAAGTATCTTGGTAAAACAAACAAAATCAAAAGATCATAGTCCCTCGATGACGCTATCCAAAGTTTCCTTATAAAAATGATCTTAGTCCCTCGAAAAATGCTAAGATACTTTGCAAAATTGCTATCATGGTCTATACGATGACCCGCGCCTGTCCCGTTTACATCCTAACGCAAGGTTGTCCACCAAATACAATGGTGGAAAAATACTGTTAAAAGGGTTAAAACATAGGAAAAATCTTTGAGTAAATTTAGGGGTAGACAACTCTTAGTTACTTGATCAAACTTGCAAAGAAAACATCCTTGCTACTTTTCAAAAACCCACTCCACAACACAACTTTCAAAACAACTTTCAAAACATTGAAATATCTTTTCGAAAAGACACACACCTTTGTAAAACATTCGAGTAAAGAATTGTTACAATGGTTGCCTAGACAAGGCATCTTTTTTCAAAACATTTTCAAAACTACACACAAAGCACCATTTCAAACAATCGAAAATGTAAAGCAAGTGATCTAAGCAAGTAACTAAGAGCCCATGGATAACCATGGATAGAAAGGGTGCTAATACCTTCCCTTTCTATAATCTACTCCCCGAACCCACGAAAACATCTCAAAGGTCTTTTCCTGTGCTTTTTGACCTTTCCTTAGGATAAAATAAAAAGTCGGTGGCGACTCTTGCTAAACCGAAACATTTGCGAAAACAAACGCAAAACCTCAAGTCAGTTCTCCCACTGTATCACACCCTCTTATTACTTCTATTCCTTTAAAAACAAGCCCACATCAAATAATATTATACTTCTAATATTATTTCACCACATAATATTATATCTCTAATATTATTTCGCCACTTAATAAAATAATTAACTCCAACTAATCACAACACATCAATTATTCCAAAAATAATTTAATTAAATAATTAATTAAATTACAGGCTTTACAACTCTCCCCCACTTAGAATATTTTCGTCCTCAAAAATTTACCTCAATCAAACAATTCAGGATAGGAGTCTCGCATCTTGCTCTCCAACTCCCAATTCATGCTTTCACCAGCACCTCCTAGCCAAACCACTTTAACCAAGGCAATCTCTTTGCCCCTCAGAGTCTTCATTTCACGATCCGCGATCCGTACAAGAATCGTCTCCACCGTAAGATTATCCCGTACTTGCACATCATCCATATGAATCACATGAGATGGATCTGAAATATACTTTCAAAGTTGAGACACATGAAACACATCATGCAAATTCGAAAGATTAGGCGGTAAAGCCACTCTATAAGCAACACTCCCCACTCTCTCTGAAATCTGATACGATCCAATAAAACAAGAAGTGAGCTTCTTAGACTTCAATGCTCGTCCAACACCAGTCACATGTGTAACTCTCAAAAACACATGATCACCAGCTTGGAATTCTAAATATTTCCTTCGCTTGTCATGATAACTCTTCTGTCTACTTTGTGAAGCTTTCATCTTTTCTCGAGTCAACTTCACCTTCTCGGTAGTCTCACGAACAAAGTTCAGGTCCAAGTACTACACTTTCTCCAGATTCATGCCAACATAAAGGAGTCCTACATCTTCGAACATACAACGCTTAAAAAGGTGCCATCCCAATACTAGAATGGTAACTGTTATTATAAGTGAACTCTATCAACGAAAGATAAGTATCCCACGAACCTCCCTGCTCGAGAATACATGCCCTTAGTAAATCTTCCAACGATTGAATAGTCCGTTCAGTATGACCATCTGTCTGAGGATGATACGCTGAAATCAACCTCAACTTAGAACCCAACGCTTCTTGCAAACTTTTCCAAAAATCAGAAGTAAATCTTGGATCTCTATCTGACGCAATGCACAAAGGAACACCATGAAGCTTCACAATCACACTAATATAAATCTCGGCCAACTTCAGAGCTGGAAAACTGATGTTAATAGGAATAAAATGAGCGGACTTCATAAGCCTATCAACAATCAGCCAAATCGAATCATGTCCTCTTAAAGTATTAGGCAACCCTGTCACAAAGTCCATTGAAATTCTATCCCATTTCCATTCTGGAACTTCCAACGGTTGCATCAATCTTGGAGGCTTCTGATGTTCAACTTTCGACTTCTGACAAGTCAAACATGCATACATGAACCGAGCCACATCACTCTTCATCCCAGGCCACCAAAACAAACCTTTCAAATCTTGATACATCTTCGTAGCTCCTGGATGAATACTCAACTTACTTCTATGACTTTCTTCAAGTATCACCTTCTTCATCTCAGCATCATCAGGAATACAAATCCGATTACGAAATCTCAACACACCTTGCTCATCTAGCTTAAAATCATTATTCTCAGACTGATCAATCCCAACCATCAAATCTACCAGTTTCACATCCAACTTCTGAGCTTCTCTGATATTGTCTAAAAATTCATTATTAATCTTCAACATACCCAGCATAACACTCTGCGGAGTAACCTCACAAACCAAGCTCATATCTCTGAACTGCTCAATCAATTCCAACTCCTTAATCATCATTGCTGACATATGTAAAGTCTTTCGACTCAACGCATCAGCTACCACATTCGCTTTTCCTGGATGATAATTCAAACTGAAATCATAATCCTTTAACAATTCCAACCATCTTCGTTGCCTCATATTCAGCTCTTTCTGATCAAACAAATACTTCAAACTCTTATGGTCACTAAACACTTCAAATCTAAAACCATAAAGATAATGCCTCTAAATCTTCAACACAAAGACAACAACAGCAAGCTCTAAATCACGCGTAGGATAATTCTTCTCATGAGTCCTTAATTGTCTTGACGCATAAGCAACTACCTTACCATTATGCATAAGCACACCTCCTAAACCCATCTTAGAAGCATCACAATACACCACAAAAGGCTCTCTTGGATTAGGCAACGTCAAAATCGGAGCCGAAGTCAACCTCTTCTTCAATTCTGTAAAACTTTCTTCGCACTGAACATACCATACAAAAGCTCTACCTTTACAAGTCAACTTAGTCAACGGAAGTGACAACTTAGAAAAGCCTTAGATAAACCTTCTATAATAACCAGCTAATCCCAAAGAGCTTCTGATCTCAGTAGCTGACCTCAGAGTTTCCCATTGCAACACAACATCAACCTTCGATGGATCTACAACAATGACACTACCTGAAATACATGACCAAGAAAACTAACCTCTTTCATCCAGAATTCACACTTAGACGGGCTTTGCATACAACTTCTTCTCTTTCAAAATCTGCAATACTACTCTTAAATTTTCAGCATGCTCTTCTTCTGACTTAGAGTAAATAAAAATATCATCAATGAACACTACTACGAATCGATCCAAATAAGCATGAAAGATATGATTCATATGTTCCATGAATACTCCCGGCGCATTAGTAACACCGAAAGGCAACACCGAATACTCATAATGTCCATAACGCGTTCTGAAAGCTGTCTTCTGAATATCTTCATCCTTCACTTTAATTTGATGGTAACCCGACCTCAAATAAATCTTACTAAACACACGAGCATCCACCAATTGGTCCATCAAGTCATCTGTTCTTGGAAGCGGATACTTGTTTTTAATCGTCACCTTATTCAACTGTCTATAATCAACACAAAGCCTCATACTTCCATCTTTCTTCTTTACTAACAGCATTGGAGCTCCCCATGGCGATACACTTGGTCTTACAAATTTCTTCTCAAGTAACTCTTCCAATTGCTTATTTAACTCTGACAATTCAGATGCAGACATCCTGTATGGTTCCATAGACACATGTTTGGTACTAGGTACAAGATCAATTGCAAATTCAACTTCCCTCTCTGGCGGTACATCAGGAATCTCATCAGGGAAAACTTCAGGAAATTCACACACCACCTGCAATTCCTTAATTATAGCTTGAGTCTCTACATGTAGCAACGCCATCAGCAAAAACATATGTGCTTCCTCTTACATCAACTTCCTCAACTGTCTAGCAGACAACAGACCATCTTCCTCTTCTTCAGGAGTAGAAAACTTCACAGACTTGTCATAACAGTTAATATGAACACAGTTATGCTCTAACCAGCTCATACCTAAAATTACATCCAAACCTCTTAAGGGTAAACAAACCAAATCAACAACAAAGTCTCTGTCGAAGATCGACAAGGGACACTTAACACATACCAAAGAAGTAGTCACCGACCCCTTGGCTGGAGTATCGACGACCATTTCTCCATTCAAAGAAGACAACACAAGACCTAATCTTTCAACACAATCAGCTGCAATAAAACAATGCGTAGCACCAGTATCAACAATAGTAATTAAAGGAGTACTATTAATGAAACATGTACCTCTAATAAGTCCGTCCTCAGCAGCTGTCTGATCCTCAACCAAAGCAAACACTTTACCACATGACTGAGCCCTATTCAGTTTCGGACACTGACTACCAATGTGCCCTTCTTCTCTACAGTTGAAACAAATCACATCCTTGTGTTCACACTCAGATACAACATGTCCGTTCTTGCCACAACGGAAACACCTCTTCACTTAAGCAGTGCACACATTACTCTTGTGCCCAGACTTCCCACACTTAAAACAAACCACACTTGCAGGAGCATCTCCCCCACTAGTCCTCTGTCTCTGAGTAAATTTCTACTTACCTTTACCAGCTGGGGTATCATAAGGCTTACCATGATTTTGTGGGTGCTTACCCCTCTTCTCACTGATAATCTTGTAATGAGCATTATTATCCTCCTAAAAAATCCTGCAGCTATCAACCAAATCAGCAAAGACACGAATTTTCTGATATCCAACTGCTTTTTTAATCTTCGGGCGCAACCCGTTCTCAAATTTAATACACTTCGAAAACTCAGCATTTTCCTCAGCGTAATGCAGATAAAACTTGGCCAACTCAGCAAACTTAGCAGCATACTTAACAACAAACATACTTCCTTGCTTCAGCTCAAGGAACTCAATTTCCTTCTTACCACAAACATCTTCAGGAAAATAATTTCTCAAAAAATCCCTACGGAACACAGCCCAAGTGACATTCTCACCTGCAGCTTCCAATTTCTGGCACATCTCTAGCCACCATCAGCATCGACTGATAGCATATGAGTCCCATAACGAACCTTCTGCGCTGGAGTGCAGTCCATCACGCGAAAGATTCTCTCAATCTCTTTCAACCACTCCAATGCTCCGTCAGGATCATACTTTCCCTTGAACGTAGGTGGATTCTCTCTCTGGAAGGTGGCCAAGATACGAGATCCAGCATTCCCGTCAGCATTCGGCTGATTTTCCATCGCATGAGCCATTGCTTCTAGAACAGCAGCAAGTGTAGCATCATTCCTTCCAGCCATCTCAACTTCTCACTACAACATAAACAATGATTAGAACTCAAATAACAATACTCGATTGTTAGACAACTACGACTCGACGACAAGGTCGGACCAACCTTTTGCTCTGATACCAACTTTGTAACACCCCAATTCTACCCCGAAAAATTATATAAATAAATCAGAGTTATAAAATTCAATCATGCAAACGAATCGGGACGTCACAAATTCTTCTATCAAAAATTCATTGCATTCATCGTAGATATATAACACTTTCAAAACATCGGATGAACGATCATAACATATTTAATTAAATAACTCAACATCTACGCAGCGGAATTCTTAATAACATCTCTAACAATAAAACAACAACTTCAAAACATCACATATTTAATAATAGTCAATTTCAAGTTCAACAACTGAAAATCATCAATCAAAAACAACAAGCGTTCATCCCTCCGAGTGTTACATATTAGAGCAATGACACCGATTCGAACTACAGAAGGTATACAACCTTCACTCTCGATTACCTGCACGTTACCAACATAAGGGCAACATTCAAACAGAAGGGTGAGATATCTAAAAATATAATAAAGCGCATAATAATTAATATATTAAATTAGATCAATAACATCACCACTTCTCATCTCATAGTTAACAATAATTATAACACATATACACATTCATCAACATCAAAATACACTTCTCTATGCAATCATATAATGCGACTCAATACTATGCAAATGCATGTGGTACCATTGGAGCAGAACTCCCATCTCAAAAATTTTCCAATTAATAGAGGCATCAACAAGGCATAGCCTTCATCTCAAAATTCGCCAATACAGGCCATCTCAACGAGCATAAGCTCCATCTCAAAAAATGCAATGTATGCGACACAATCATGAATGTAATAACAACACCCAAGTTAACAACATCTCAAATTAATAACATCTCAAAAGCATCTCAAATTAACAACATCTCAAAATCATCTCAAATTAACAACATCTCAAAAGCATCTCAAATTAACAACATCTCAAAATTCATCTCAGATTAACAACATCTCAAAATTCATCTCAAAATACTAACATCTCAAAATTTGTCTCAACGTCTCGTCATCAACATCTCATATCATCATAATAATTCATCAAACATCATTTATTTATTATAAATCATCAACATAACATCATTAATAACTTCTCACTAACAACTTAGTTGTACATTAATTCCACAGTAAGTCAATACTGCTATTCTGTAACTCTAACGTCATGACTGTCACTATCCTACTGTTATAGTTCAAACAACAGCTTCTAAGCATTAACCTCCATCATTCTGCACAAAACAGCGCAACGACCAGTATAACTTCTGACCATCACAACCTCTGACAACACAACCTCTAACCAACACAACTTTTGATAACACAACTTATAATAACACAACTTATAATAACACAACTTCTGACAACACAGCTTCTAATAACACAACTTCCGGCCAACCCAACTTCTGACCAACACAAGTTCTAACCACCACAACTTCTGACCAATACAACTGCTGACCAATACAACTTCTAACTAACCCAACTTCTGACTAACCCAAGTTCTGACTAACCCAACTTCTGACTAATACAACTTCTGATGACAAAATCTTTTGACTAATACAACTTCTGATGACACAATCTTCTGACAATGTAACTTCTAACCAACACCGCTTCTATCATCAGAACTTCTAATTTCTAATAATTCAACGCAACTTCTAACTCTATCTCCAAATTAATTCATTTTTCTAAAACAGTAGCGCCTGATATCAATTTGCCTAATTCTGCGTTTTTTTCTTCCCTGCAACATTCTGCGTTTTCATTACTGTAATATTCTATGTTTTCTTCCCTGCATCTCACTATGGGATTCACGCTTAAATCCCTAAAACTTAATATATTCATGGATAATCATTACTCACAATTACCTTATAATTCTACATCAATTGAACAACATCATGACATCATTATTCATCTAAAATTCATCAGTTCTCATCATACAACAATCATATATTTTCAATTCAAGAACAAGACAACAATCATATCTAACCCCACATACCAATCATCATAAACACAATTATAGAGTTAGAACCCCGCCCTTACCTTGGATTCAAGGTCACTCTACAATTTCCGGTTGAATTCTCGTTCTTTCTGTTTTTCCACTTTTCCAAGAGCTTGGACGTTCTCTTCTCAATCCTTATTCTTCTACTGCTTCTTTCTTTCTATTTTCCTCTAACAACAATAAAATAACCCTATTATTCTATTTACTCCTTATTGGGGTTAAAACCAATACACACCCTTATTACTTCTATTCCTTTAAAAACAAGCCCACATCAAATAATATTATACTTCTAATATTATTTCACCACATAGTATTATATCTCTAATATTATTTCTCCACTTAATAAAATAATTAAATCCAATTAATTATAATACAACTTCACAAATATTCAAAAAATAATTCAATTAAATAATTAATTAAATTACTGGCGTTACAACTTAGATTTTGAGTTATAAATTCATGAAATCATGACATTTTCATTTTACACTTAGAGAAATTTTCAACAGATTTTGTTTAGGATTTTATTCCAACTTCTTGGCATTTTTTCACATAGTTCCAAGATGATTTTGGCAAAATGGACAACATGAAATTTATAAAGGTTGTTTCAAGCTTTCCAAAACATCCAAGGGCATGAATTTATCATATTTGTGCTAGGAGATTCAAGGGCATGAAGTTGAGCATCCATTCTTGAATTACAAGCCATTTTTGTTGAAGAACACATAATCCAATTTGCATGATGTGCTGCATAATCTTACTTTGCAGGCCTTCTTCCTTGCAAATCTCTACATAATTTAATGTTTACACAAGATCTTGAGCTATTACCCAAGTGTTTGAGCCATTGCCCAAAAGATATTTCCATTTATAGCATAAAGGCACCATTGCTATTCTTGAAAAGCAAGCTTTTTATACAAATTTTGTCTTGAGCCCATACCTTGCTTGTTGCTGATTATACTCCACCATAAATCATGGGAAGTAGCTCCTCTATACCAGCAACTTTGGTACTTCACCTTGGGACTATGGAGTACTTGACATAGTTTAATTTTTGTAATCCAACCAAACCATAACATGTTGTCTTGCAAACTTAGTCAGCTCATATGCACAAACCTCTTGCCTATAAATAGAAAAAGCATTTGCAAGAGATGGAGGTTGAAAAAAGAGAGAGGGAAAGGGATAGAAAAAGTAGAAAGAAAACCAGAAGTTTTGTTGACAAACTCTAAAAAAAATCTCATAACTGAAAAAGGTCATAACCTTCCACAAGGAAACACCTCAAGCTCAAAACATAAATTCTAGCTGCAAGGTAAGTCTCCTTAACTTTAAACTCTTCATTTAAATCATCATAATTTGGTTCATTTTGAGGATAAAATGCAGTGACCTTTGAAGAAAAGGTTTGTAAAAAAATCATGAACAATTGCCAAGATTGAGTGAAAAGTTTTCCATGAAATAGTATCATGAACAGGCAGGTGTGAGGTTGTTGTTTTTCAAAATCATACAGCAAGCAATCGATTGCACCCTCTATACAAATCAATTGCACGGGGTTCTAGTAGCCATATTTCCAAATATTTTGAGTGTACAATTGATTGCACAACCATGCAAATAGATTGCACGGGGTTCCAGTAGCCAGATTTCAAAATATTTTGAGTGTGCAATCGATTGCACAACCATGCAAATCGATTTCACTGGAAGTCAGTAGCTAATGTTTTGAAAAATTGGAGCATGTAATCGATTGCACTAACATGCAAATTGATTGCACTCAAATAAAAATTGAATTTTTGCTTTGAAAAGACTTGAATAAAGAGTTGGACAACATAAAATGTTTCTTTTTGACCATTGATCATCTATATCTTAAGTTCAAAGTAAGTATTATCATTATACCTTGAAATTTGCTAAGGGCTTGAACTAAAGACTTCATCCAAAGAGGCTTTTAGCTTGATCAATAATTTTTTCCTTCTTTATCAATCATGATTCGTCTTCATCAAAGCAAGAGTGCATTCGAGAAGCTTGATTTTACGGCATGTGTCGACACATAATGATCCAAAATGTTTTCTTTTCCTTTCATTTTTCTTTATTTTTACATGCTTCATATATTTTCTTTATGGCTATTCAATATGGTTGTAATAGATAATTAGGACTTTAATTTCTTGCAATCCCCATTTGTAAACTTGTACACCCCATCCCCAAATGTTTGTAATAGCGTAGGATAGTTACTTTCCATAATTTATCGCTTTACATAACATGTTAATAATTAGGGTTTGTATGGCAAGATAAAACCAATCAAATAGAAAACCCTATTTCAAGACAAAATCAAGCATGAAAATGACACACTTGCACACAAACACCCCTAGGGTTACTCCACTTGGTTTCCTTGAACAAAATGGCCATATTATGCATGTAAGGTATCTTAGCAAAACAAACAAAAAAACAAGATCATAGTTCCTCGATGACGCTATTCAAAGTTGCCTTACAAAAATGATCTTAGTCCCTCAAAATGCTAAGATACTTTGCAAAATTGCTAATCATGGTCATACGATAACCCACACCCGTCCCGTTTACATCCAAAGATAGGGTTGCTTACCAAATCAATGGTAAGACAACAATATCAAAGGAAAAGAAAATGAACAAGAAATACATTCGAGTAGGTAGATTACTTTTGGTTACTTGCTCCATTTCAAACAAATATCTTTGCTATTGTCAAAACAAACACACACATTTCAAAACATCTTACAAACTTGAAAACATTTTCAAAAAGACAAACATATTTGTATACATTCTTACGAACGAGAATCATTACAAAGATTGCCTAAACATTGGCCTCTTTTACAAAATACTTTCAAAAACCACACAAAGCATAATTTCAAACAAAAACAAAAGATTTAGCAAGTAACTAAGAGCCCATGGAAAACCATGGATGAAAAGGGTTCTAATACCTTCCCTTTTCATAATATACCCCCTGAACTCAAGAAACAATCTCAAAGGTCTTTCCTGTGCTTTTTTACCTTTCCTTTTGGATAAAAGAAAAGTCGGTGGCGACTCTTGCTAACCGCAAAATTTGCGATCAAACGCAAAAACCTTCAAGTCAGTTCTCCCACCGTATCACACTTTGCATGCTATCATTTTCACCCAGTATGTGGGGGTGTCATGTGAGCAAATGATAAAATTTTATTTTGCAACTTCCAATTCACATCAATATAATAAACAGCTAAAGAAATATAACCTTCATTAGTGCAGTAGTCCAACAATCAGAAGTCAAACAAACTCTTCCCATAATTTGAGTCAACTGTTACTTAAGCTTTCGTTTCTCTTCCTCTTAAGATTTCATAACATCGCTAAAAGAAGTATTTCTAGTAACAAAGGTACAATCATCATTCAATTTTTTTTATATTTCCTAAAAACCCATTATTCAACAAAGTTAAAAGGTACATTGTGTGTAATTATCATTTCAGCCAAGATATCACGATTAACCTTAGGATCAAACTTTTTATTTCTCAATCTTCTTCGGCATCAAGTATCATATCACTCACATAATGAAATTTTGGGATAAGCCTAGAATTGTTAACATGGCGAGTTAAATGAGAAGTTTCATTAGTAGCAGTACAACTCAAGAATTTTCAATAACCCTTACATTTACATTTCTCTTTACCATCTATAACCCCAACCTTTAAAAATGTTCCACACTTCAGACGGAAGGACCTTTTATTTTTTGGTAGATGGTTCGAATGACTCTTCTTTGTTAATCTCATTGTTATCAAGATTAATTATATTAGACTGAACAAATAGTATTACATGTGGATTTACCCTAACTTGCCTAGCATTAATCTTACTATCATTACTAATTTCCATTTTCAGTATATCCACAAACAACCTGGAACATTTTCAAACATATAGTTTCACTCAAATTCAACATATTCACAAAATTTCTATAAATTTTTAGTTTAAACATATTCATAAATTTAAATATATTTTTCCATAATCTAACAACTTGGAATACTCACAAACAACCTGAATACATTTCAATATATAATTCGCAGATTCACAAAATTCAATAAATATTCAATATATTCAAAGCTACACAGGTTCACAGAATTCAATAAACATATTCACATATTTAACATATAATTTCACAAACTTGGAACAATTTTAAAATATAAATCAAAGTTACACAGATTCACAGAATTTAATAAATATATTCATATATTTCACATATAATTTCATAGACCTGGAACAATTTCAACATATTAATCAAAGATACACCAACCTGGAACAGGAAAATTTGAAGTGAAGCAAGCAGGAGAAGACGCAGGAACAATTTTCACCATTTCACAAAGTTACAAAGTCACGCAGGAGAAGTCACGAAGTTACACAGGAGAAGTCATGAAGTTGAATACGAAGAGGAACAATTTTCACCGTTTCACGAAGTCTATTTCACAGAAGCAGTAGATTTCACAGTCGATTTCCCAGTGTCTAGTCCAGGCGGCAGCGAAGCGAAGCATAACAATGGTCGATTTCACGGTATATGTGTTTTAGGTTTCTCCGTTTCACATTAGTTGTTAACGAGGAAGGCAGAAAGCGATTAGGTTTAGTTTAGGAGAATAATGATATATTGGGCTACTAAGTACTTGGCTTTCCAACTTGGCCCAATTAAATGTTTTTTTTTATAATTTTTTTATGGGTTATACTTATAATAATAGGAAGAGATAATTTCAAATTATATTAAAATTTTTAATTCTTTTCGGGTTGACGGGCTATCCAGCCCATACGGGATGGCCCATATTTTTTAGGGTTTTTTCAGGCTTGGCTAAAAAAGGCCCATAAGTAAATGGGCTCAAAAAATAAAGTCCAAGCCCTAATTTTTTGGACTCCATGGTACGGCCCATGAACGTCAGCCCATATATATATATATATTATGATTGTCTAAATTTTAAAATACCAACATAGTTTGGATGTTATTATTTCATACATATTTTTTCCATGGTTCCAATTACCTAAAAAAACAATTTCATATATATTTTTGGGTTTTCCGCTGCTTATTTACTCGTTTGATTTTAAAATATTTTTAAATTTTCATTTATCAAATAATTTTGTTTTCAATCAAATTTTTTAAAACATACAAGATTCTCCTTCATCTTTCGTATGGAGTCACATATTCAACAACTATGTACTTACCGGCTTTGCAATGCTAACTAAATCTAAACCAACTACTTAATATATATTTTAATACATATATATATATATATATATATATATATATATATATATATATATATATATATATATATATATATATATATATATATATATATATATATATATATATATATATATATATATATATATATCGATTACAATTGTGTTTCTTCCCGAACTCGGATATTTATTCGATCACATCAATAAGCAATATCTTCAAACGCCCAACAAAACCAACAACAAACTTACACTCATTTCCCTACCCAACAAAATTATCAACCCATGAACATTGAAATCCAAAACCAATACATGTCTGTTTACTGGTGTTTTTAGTAAACAATCACGAGTTTGGTTCATTTAAGAGATTAAACTCCAAAAATTCTCAAAGACAATTTATGCAGAAAAAGATACAATAAAAAGTGTTTGGGATTTGGATTTAATTGTTTGTATAATGAAAAATTGGACGTAAAATTTAATTAAAATAAACTTTGATTAAATATAATAAACAAAAAGAATAGTAAATGATATTAAAGTAAGATGTTTCAATTAAGGACACTTTGGAAAAAAAGACAAGGACACAGACTCGTACATCACCTCACTAATTGTTTACCTATTTGACTTGGTTACTTTAGTTCTATAGATAATATTTGACGAATTTTGTGACCCTCGACCATAACACCGGGATAAAATTATATACTAATACAATGTTAGCCGTAGACAACGGCTATCTCCATAGAACCTAACACATCCTTCTATGTGGGTCTCAAACTCCTGATTTCTTTCCATGCATATTTAGTGTACAATTGTTGCAAACCCACTATTATTCTAATAACTTAATTTGAAAGGGTTGTCGAGTCATCCTTATTTTAATTGACTCTTAGACAGAAAAAAATGCTAAGTCGTTAAAGTCTGATCAACATGTCGAACTAGACACTTTGTCGAAGGTTTGTTTTGAGTAAACCTTTTCGAGATTTTGGACATGTTTTTAAGAGAGAGTGATCCTAATCTTCTGGGTATATTCATGAGACTCTTCTAAGCCTAGTTTACCACATTAGTCGAACCCTTTTGGTCGACATGACCAGTGTGTTGAAAAATGAGTTCATACTTAGTCATTTTTAACGAGTTTTCTATCATTCCTTGTCAAATCTTTCAGAGAGAATTTTTAGGCTAAAAAATGCCCCCCAAAAATGGAAGAAATATGGTGTTTTTAGTAATTGGAGACACTGTTTAAGATAGCATGCACACGTCATAATCAACATGATCACTATCCACCAATCGTCACGTCAATGACATATGTGCAGATTGTCATAATCACTTTGATTTCCTAGGAGAAAGGTTTATATATAGTACTCTCAGGAACTCATCCCTTACTCTTTTTAAGGTAACATTCATGTTTTTTTGGGTATGTTACCTATACCATCTAAGAAACCATCCAACTATGAGAGTTTTTTTCCCTAGTTTCTCATTGTGCAAACCTTCAGTAATTGTAAAAGATCCTTTTGATATGAGCTTTATGATAAATCGAGTGTTTTGTTCATCTCTTTCGACCAACAATCCTTCTTACATTACCTTGTTGGATAAAGTACAACAGAAGAAAGAAAAAGTATGGAAAGACCTATGTATCTTTTATTTGATTTAACTCTCTACATCTGGTCTTAGGTATAATTCTCATATGTTGGTCGCTTCTATTTACTTTTAGGAATCTTTGACCAACACATTTCAGTTACCTTTTGGAATGATCACCCCCACGCTTTTTGATATAGCAACAATTGTTTTTCTTCGAACGAATGGGAAAATTTTTGACCCCACTTTGAAAACCAAAACTAAAACTAGTTTCAACTTCTCTCGCCCTAGTTATAAGACCTTTATTAAAGATCATCTTGTTATTACTGACAACGTAGGCTCCCTACAACACATAGTTTTCCTCACCTATTGTCTATCCTGCTTATTTTTATACTCTAGATCTCTTAAAGTAGCTAAGAAATTTATTCCTTTGGCTACCCAACTCCATGAGATAAGAAACTTTTTCCTTAAGGCACAAGAAAATACTGAAAAACTTTTGGTTTCAAGCCCCATTTGGCTTCTGCAGTTCTGACTTAATGCCACTTTTGAATATTCCCTCAAAACTAAGATTTCACCCAATTTAGAGAGAAGCGTCAAAGGCATAAGGCTTTCATGGGTTACTCTATACGACGAGAAATCTGCATATAAGGAATCTTTGAGACCTACTTTGATATGTTCTACAATTTTAAAACCTTCATCCCGACCATGGCAACTTTTGTCAATCAAAATTATGGACCAAACTGGTTCAGAAAAGCATTCCTAGGCTCCACTACTAAAGACCAGAGATAACTTCACTACATTTGGAGGGAATTCTTTAAGCCATGCGTCTTGTGGACTAGACTTTTCTCTTCAATATTACGCATTAGGATGGCTTCATATTAACCTAACTTGGTAGCCAGGCAGTTTGGCTCCAGCCAATTCTTGCCAAAATCCATTTTCATTTGAGAAACATTAGTTTTCGATGCCACTGATGAGCCAGATGAAGAATGGTATAAAAAAATGCTTCCACGTTTAAAACAAGAAAATTATGCACCTTAATCCTTTCGAATTCTATACCTCTTTCCACTAAACAAAAGAGTTCAAAGACTGGTGGGTCGCCTTTTATCTAGGTGTGACAGACCCCTTAGTCATGGTTCAACGCCTAACAAATGCCTTTTCATTTTTGCAAAACCGGTCAAAGAAAAGCAGAGGTATGCATATAAAAGAGATTCAAGCTTTTCAACATTATTTTGAAACTGCTTATAACCCTATTGATATTATTCGAACTATCTATGACGTAGCTCTTAATTTAAAACACAAAGTAAATGAAAAACTTAAAAATTTGAAAATTCCCCCTTAAGTAACAAATATATATTTCTTTGTTTTAAAATTTTATTTTTCTAAGTTCCCACCCTTATGGAAAACCTGTTATGTTATGATGTATGGAAGATATGTATGCAAATTATTTCAAGGATTTATGAAATTTAAATTTGTATAGACAAAGAATGAACAAACGCCAAATTTAATTAATTAGTTCAAAATGATTACATGATGCCTCTTGGGCTTACAAAATAAATCTCTAAGATGAAAAGGTCGAACGCATCCTCTTTGGCGCAATGTAGGCGTTCAAACTTTGTTCTTCATGTAGCTGCTTTGTAAGCTCCAGGACCTTTTTCTCACTAGTGTAGAATTGATCTTCGAAGGTATCTCGTTCTTCTTTTAGCTGAATCCAACCCTTTTGCAAGTCTTCAAGAGCAGTAGGCATGTCGGGATGGAGGACAATGTACAAGACATCTCCTTCAACCACAGGTTCCATGATAACTGGTAAGTTGGAGGGATAAGGAATCACAAGTTTCTGAGCACGAGCTTGTACCCACCTAAGGTAAGGCTCAAGGGGAATGGAATTCTTGTGTCCCAGCGTCTTACTATCCACTTTGCTTACCATCCTCCAAGCTCGTATAAACTTCTGACGATAACTCTGATTGTTGTCGTCGTAGTCAAATAACACTCCTTGGATGAGCATATCATGCGGACCATCCCTTCAGGAATAACCAAACTCTCGCAAGGCTAAGCAAGGGTTGTAAGTGATACCTCATCTAATGCCAAGCAAAGGGACATTAGGGAATTCCCAACAATGGTCGATGATAGTAACATTCTCCAAGGATCAAGAACACCAATGAATATCCGAATGTCTAAGCATCATCAACCTATTGGACCACCTCAAACCTTGCTCGTTCTTCAACACAGACCGGGGAAGATGCGAAATAAACCATCTAGCCAAGATAGGAGTGAAACACATGAGGATCTATCTCTTCCTCATAGTGTGAGAGTGAAAAGAATGTAGGATATCTCCCAACAAAGTAGGCACCGGATTGCGAGACATGAAGATTTCGATAACATTTACATCTATAAGTTGGTCAGGGTTTGGAAACAAAATCATCCCGTAGATGAGAAGGGCCAAGATTTCTTCAAAAGCTTGTAAATCCAAAGAGTTCCAATAGTCTTAAGCTTTCTCAAACAAGAACTTGGCTAAGAACCATTTGACACCACTCATTGTTTCCCAATTAGTCATGACATCAGATTGTTGCAAGTGTAGTGCTCGGGCAATCTCTTCAGGGCTTGGATCTCTTTCCGTACCGTTGAAGGGTAGTTGATTGAGAATGGGAATCCTTAAGAGTTGAGAGAAGTCTTCCAGAGTAGGTACAAGCTGATAATCGGGAAAAGTGAAGAAATGGTGTAGAGGATCAAAGAATTGGAAAATCACCTTCATCATATCTTCATCAGTGCTCGAGGTAACCAAGTTTAGGAGGCGACCATGTCTTTCGGTGAATGAAGAATTCTAGGGGACCCTTGATGCTAAATATTTGATTTGAGAAGCAATTCTTATGAGATTAACTCGGATAGTATTCCTGCGGATGGAAGCCATGCCGTACAAAATAAAACAAAGATAAATCCCAATAATCCTTAAAATGGTTAGTGAGAACGAGTATGATGTTATGATGTTTATGATGCTATGTACAAGTAAGCATATACAAACAAGGCAAACAAGTCCTTAGGTTTAGGCTTGCATGGAGTCTTATAGGTAAGTACCCTCTTGAAGTTTAGTTGGCTCAAACCTGTCCTAGAAATAGTAATCGGGTTCTAAGGGATCTCAATATCACCGATCTTTCTTATCGGGCATTGTTTTAACGCAAGCCTCTTTTATGGCGACCGAAATATCCTGAGAAGTCCGGTCTCAATGAGTGTAGTATCTAGTATCAACCAACTTCAGACTGCACCAAAGTCGGCTATCTCGCTACTTCCTAATGACCAAGTTGGTCAAATAAAGGTTCTAAAGTCAGTTAGTGCTTCATGACACCACAAAGCGGCCTCGTATTCTCCTTGACTACTAAAGGGATACAGGTACCCACAAGTGTGTCACACTAACGTAGCTATTGCTTAGACCATGTCGGTTTACCCCACACAGTTTCAACAAGGTATTGCTACTTACCTATAAGGTATCCCAAATTCGGGTAGAGGATCAAAATAAGCCTAAACAAGGAACCAAAATGTAAAGAAAGCAAGTCAAACAATAAAATCAAGTAAAGGTGATCTAGCCCTAAGGTAACCCCACTTTTAAGATTTTCCCCAGCAGAGTCGCCAGTTCTGTAATACGGTGGGAGAACTGACTTGAGATGTTTTGCGTTTGATCGCAAATGTTGCGGTTAGCAAGAGTCGCCACTGACTTTTCTTTTATCCAAAAGGAAAGGTGGAAAAGAACAGGAAAGACCTTTGAGATTATTTCTTGAGTTCGGGGGGTAGATTATGAAAAGGGAAGGTATTAGCACCATTTTCATTCATAGTTATCTATGGGCTCTTAGTTTCTTTCTAGATCACTTGTTTTTGTTTGAAAATGTGCTTTGTGGTGGTTTTTGAAACTATTTTTGAAAAGGCGCCTTCGCTTAGCAAAACTTTGTAATGGTTCTCGTTCGTAAGAACGTATACGAAGTGTTGGACTTTTGAAAATATTTCATGTTTAGAAAGTTTATTTTGAAAGTGTTTGGTGTTTGTTTTGAAAATGAGCAAGGATGTTGGTTTTGAAAGTGAGCAAGCAACTAGGAACGTTTCTACCTACTCAAAAGTCTTTTGATCATTACCTCCTTTCCTTTGATATTGAAATATTACCATTGATTGGTAAGAAGCCTTATCTTTGGATGTAAAAGGGACGGGCATGAGTCATCGTATAGTCATGATAGCAATGTTGTGAGATATCTTAGCATTTCTCCTTGAGGGACTAAGATCATTTGAAAGGTAACATTTGTAGTGTCATCGAGGGACTATGATCTTGTATTTTTTTATTGTTTTTGCTAAGATATCCCACATGTATAACATGACAAATTTTAGGCAAAAAGTGGAGTTAACCTTAATGGTGCATGTGTGAATAGTGTGTTTAATTTACATGCATTTTTTATCTTGGATTAGGGTTATCTACTTATTGATTTTTATCTTTTCATACGAATCCTAATTATTAGCATTTATATGAAAGTGATAAATTGCGGAAAAGTAAAATTACTATGCTATTACATCATTAGGAGGATAGGGTATACAAAATTTATAAATGGAGATTGCAAGAAATTAAACCTAATTATCTATTACAATCATATTGAATAATATACAAAAATGAAAATATAATGTGCAAAGATGTAAATGAAAAGGAAATGATTTTTGTTTGGTTTTTGAGGAAAAGGGTTTTAACTTAATTATCTAAAATAAAGTTAGTAATTAAATTAAACCTAAACTAACTAAGAAAATAAAATCAAGTTAGAAAGCATTTTTTAGGGTTTTCTTAAGAAAAGGGTTTTTTTAGTTTAATAAAAATAGCATTGAAATTAATTAATTAAAAGAAACCTAAATTATAAGTTAATAAAAAGAGAAATAACTAAACATAAATCTAATTATTAATTTATTAAGAAAAAGAAATTAAGTTTGTTAAGAAAATATTTTTTTTACCTTTTTTAGTTTTATTAAGAAAATAAAAATATAAGTGTGTAAATAATAAATAAAAATATTTTTGGATTTTTTATTAATAAAAAATAATAATAATAATAATAATAATAATAAAAATAATAAAGAAAAAATAAAATAAAAGAAAATATAAAAATAAAAGTCAGGGGAGTTTGAAATTGGATTTCGGAGTTTATTAGAAAAATAGTTTTTGAATCTGGCCTAAATGAGATATTTATAATTAAAAAAAACAAAATAAAAAAAGGGAGTGGGCCTGTGTGTGGTAAGCAGGCAGGGGTGTCAGGAGAAGCAAAAAAAGGAAGGTCCACTTTGATGAGTTGTTTGGCTTAAAGGAGAGTTTGTATGGTGGAGCGATGAATTGGTTTTTCTGTTTTGAACAAGAATAGACTTGGTTTTTGAAAATGGATCAAGATTGCATAGAATATTGTTTTTTTTCTCCACAAAACTCTATTCTTTCTCTCTAAAACTTTTTCACTTTCAAAAACCAAACCCTTGTCTTGCAAATGTTTCTTCTATTTATAGAGAAGTTTTGAGACTTGAGAAACTCAAACCTTTTGAAAAATCCCCTGTTATGCCTTTTTCAAATTCATAATGACAAGTTTCTTCATGATGAAGAAAGGAGTGAATTAAAGAACTTAGCCATGCTTTGCGGGTCTTGTGGATTGCTTCTGATGTTGAGAGATTTTTCTGTCATCTTTGGAACAAATTTCAAGCTTTGAAAGAAGAGAGTGGTTGGAAAAGTGAAACTTTATGCAAATGGAAATGTTGCTTTTGCATTTCTAACCATAAATGGTATCAAGACTTGGACAAAGCTTCAAATGCTTGTGTAATACACTTAGGGATTTTGTAATTGTTTGATTATGCATGGATTTGGAGAGAACATAGCCTGAAAAGAGAGATTTTGTAGCTTTGATTGGAATTTTAGTAAAGTGTTCATCATAAATTCTGCTTTGTAATTCAAGAATGAAGCCCCAACTTCATCTCTTCGATCCTCTCAGCTCAAGAATGATCTCGATGAGTTCTTGGACTTTTTGGAAAGATTGGAACCTCCCCTACAACTTTCATGTTGACCACTTTTGTTAAATCAAACTGGAACTTGATGAAAATTGGCCAAGAAGTTGGGATAGAAACCTGACCAAAACTGCTGAAAGTTTCTCTAAGTGTTAAATGAAAATGTCATGACTTTATGAATTTATAACTTGAAATCCCAGCATATTTAGGAGAAGTTGTTTAAAGAAATGTTGTAGATATCATGGAGCTCTACAACTTTCATGTTGAAAGTTTTCCTTGAACTGTCTTGCATCTTAGTGAAAGAATGGCATGAAGTGATGAAATTATCATGTATAAAGACACTTAGAAAATTTCTAAGTCTTGGAAATCTTGACTTTTCAAGTTGACTTTTGACTTCCTCGATGATCAAGTTTCATATTTTTGAATGTCTTGATGAAATTTGATCCTTGGAATGTAATGTTGACCAAAAATTAAAAGTTTGACTTTCTAGTATGCAATTGACCATTTTGCCCTTTTGTCAATTCCAAGCCTAAATTGATGTATTAGTGCTGCAAACTTGACATCTTAGAATATCTCGTGAGCAAATACTTGACAAATGAGAGGGCAAATTTTGGGGTACAACAGCTGCCACTTTTCAATCTTCTTAAACCTGAAGAGTTAGATTGGCGAGTTTTTCCATTCGTGACTCGAAGGTGGAAGATGATTGGATACTAGAGTGCCCAGAAATTTGCACTCGGTGATGCGATGATAAGAGGAATGGGCTTAAAGATGCCATTTGGAGAGGTGATAGAATCTTGTTGGATATGGGCTTGTAGATGTCATCCAAGAATGCTTGTTGAATTGTAATTTGTAAGTTGGAAGAATGAGTATCAGAATTGCGTTCATGTCTGGCATGTATCTGAGCTATATCTGAACCAGTATCAGGATGGCATCCGTATCTGGAGCGTATCTGAACTGTATCTAGAAGTTGAATCTGAATGAGTATCAGGATGGCATCCGTATCTGGTGTGTATCTGAACTGTATCTGAAGTTTGAATCTGAATGAGTAACAGGATGGCATCCGTATCTGGAGCATATCTGAATTATATCTGAAAGCTGTCTTTGAATGAGTATCAGGATGGCATTCGTATCTGGTGCGTATCTGAACTGTATCTGAAAGTTGTCTTTGAATGAGTATCAGGATGGCATCTGTATCTGGTGTGTACCTGAACTGTATCTGAAAGCTGTCTTTGAATGAGTATCAGGATGGCATCCGTATCTGGTGCGTATCTGAACTGTATCAAAAGGTTGAAACTGAATGAGTAACTGAGAGGCATTCGTATCTGGTGCGTATCTAAACTATATCAAAAGGTTGAAACTGAATGAGTAACAGAATGGCATCCGTATCTGGTGCGTATCTGAACCGTATCAAAAGGTTGAATTTGAATGAGTATCAGGATGGCATCCGTATCTGGTGCGTATCTGAACTGTATCATGATTGCATATCATCAATGGTAACTGTTTAATCTTATCCTGAAAAATGTAAAATGTTGGTTAAAATACAAAAGGGTAAAATGTTGGTTAAAATACAAAATTATGTTGCATGAAGTGTATGATGCAATATATGTGTTTTATCAATGTTTATGATATGTGGATGTAATGTATGCGCATGTAAGCTGATTTGCTGAGGAAAATAAATCCTTGATTGTTGCTGAGGATATGCGGATTCTTCATGTCTTGAAGTTGGAGTAATTGACAAAAATTCTGTTGTGGGCAATGCCATATACTGCTTGAGTAATCTGCTTGGGGAATCCAGAGAATTTTGATGACTTCTACTGGGGATTTAACAATGGGAATCTTCGTTCTGTTGGGGAACAATGAAAACTCTGTGGGGAAAAAGCTTATTCCTATTTGGAAAAAGTTCAGGAGTTTCAGTCACCTGCCACTCTACTTGGGAATTATCCTAGGTTAGGGAGAAACAAAAGTTAGCTGTTATCCGGTTGATTTTCAGGTTTCAAGACAACTTGCTGGGGAACTTGGAGAAACTGGATGGTTTCCATCGGGGATTAATAGTTTTGAAGTTTCAGCTCCACTGGGGATATTAATGACATACTGTAGGGATTGTTCATGGAATAGCCTAAAGACGTTTTCCTATTCTTTCGACTTGTCAGTAATTGTCCTTTTTCATTTTGTTTATTTGTAAACAGTAATTATGTTCAAATGCATATGTTCATTAATGAATCATTGGACGTTTTTGCAAATAAAACACAAGTGTAAAAGAAAAGGACAAATATTTTTCTGTACTTTAAAGAGATATCTTTGTATTCACTTTGAATAAGTATTTTGTACAAAGGAGACATACATCCTAGTAAGAGGATGGTGTCATTAAAAATAAGAAAAATTTATACAAAGAAAGATAGCTATGTGTGATAATCCCATGGGGTTCTCATTCTGCTATAGCCTCCGTATCTCTGAATATCTTGTCTATTTGTTGCTTGGTCCGAAGATGATTGAATTGTTTAGAACTCCGAGTTTGTCAGTGAAGAGATTATCCTCAAGGTGATATGATGATACATAGTCATACGCTTTAATTCCCTAACTTTTTCCTGGACTGCCCTTTCGGGTTTTCAATCCACCGGGAAACCCTTTTTTGCCCAAGTTGCCCTTTCGGGTTTTCAACTTGCCGGGTGTACAAATTTTTTTATTTTATCCCTAATTTTTGCCCGAACCTTTTGGTTCGCCGGGATGCCCTTGTTTTTCCTAGGTGTGTCAACCTAGCGGGTCTCTTATGCGTAGTATCTTTTGACTATGTCTGCGTTCGCAGGGTGTGGCAGGTCATCACCGTCCATGGTGGTTAAGATCATTGCCCCACCAGAGAAGATGTTCTCGATTACAAATGGTCCTTCATAGGTAGGAGTCCATTTTCCCCTGGGATCACTTTGTGGAAAGATGATGCGCTTGATCACTAGATCTCCAACTTGATATACATGGCGTCTGACTTTCTTGTTGAAAGCCTTGATCATCCGTTTTTGATACATCTAACCATGGCAAACAACAGTAAGTCTCTTTTCATCAATTAAATTCAGTTGATCAAGCCGGGTCCGGATCCAATCGTCTTCACTCAAACATGCATCCTTCATAATTCTCAAGGAGGGGATTTGAACCTTGATAGGTAAGACAGGCTCCATGCCATAAACCAAAGAATAGGGTGTTGCCCTAGTTGATGTGAGAGCCGTGGTGCGATACCCGTGGAGAGCAAACGGTAGCATTTCATGCCAATTCTTGTAGGTGACTGTCATTTTCTGTATGATCTTTTTAATGTTTTTATTAGCGGCTTCGACTGCACCATTCATCTTTGGCCGACAGGGGGATGAATTGTGATATTGAATCTTGAAATGCTCGCACAAGGCGGTGATCATAGTATTGTTAAGGTTCGTACCGTTATCAGTGATGATCCTTTCTGGGATACCGTATCGGTAAATAAGGTTCTGCTTGATGAAGCGGGCAACAACATTCTTAGTAACGGATGCGAAGGAAGCTGCTTCGACCCACTTTGTGAAATAGTCGATGGACACTAGAATGAAGCGGTGTCCATTGGAGGTTGTAGGCTTGATCTCCCCAATCATATCGATTCCCCACATAGCAAAGGGCCAAGGAGCTGTTAAGACATTTAGGGGAACCGGAGGCACGTGTACCTTGTCTGGATAGATTTGACACTTATGACAGGTCTGGGAGTGTTGATAGCAGTCTGCTTCCATAGTAGACCAATAGTAGCCTGCCCGTAGAATTTTCTTCGCCATCGTATGCCCACTAGAGTGAGTGCCAAAGGTACCTTCATGTAATTCAGCCATGATCTTTTAAGCTTCAATCTTATCCATACAACGGAGAAGAATATAATCATGATTACATTTGTACAGGATGCCATTACTTAGGAAGAACTTAGCGGAGAATCTCCTTAGGAACTTTTTATCATTGATTGAAGCTCCTTCTGGATATTCTTGAGCCTCGAGATACCTTTTGACTTCATGAAACCAAG
Organism: Vicia faba; assembly: GCA_948472305.1. Classification (NCBI taxonomy): domain Eukaryota; kingdom Viridiplantae; phylum Streptophyta; class Magnoliopsida; order Fabales; family Fabaceae; genus Vicia; species Vicia faba. Next base: position 167,149,974 of record OX451735.1, read on the forward strand.
GCTGGTCTACTACTTCTTCAGTATTAATCTCGTGACAGTGTGCTGGTTCGTCCATTCGTTCAATGGTGATCTGGGGAGCCTCGTTATCCCAATTAAGTTTAAACATAGATGACATTGTGGCTAGAGCATCTGCTAGCTGATTTTCTTCTCGCGGGAAATGCTCGAAGGTAATCTGCTCAAAATGTGGTAACAATGTCAAAACATGTTCTTTGTAAGGGATAAGGTTTGGATGATTAGTGTCCCATTCTCCTTTGATCTGACTGATAACCAAAGCTGAATCTCCAAATACAACTAAATATTTGATTCCCAAGTCTATGGCAGCCTTGAGACCAAATATGCATGCTTCGTATTCCGCCATGTTGTTCGTATAGTTGAAGCAAAGTCTGGCGGTAAAAGGAGTATGACACCCTTCTGGAGATATGAGTACAACGCTGATACCATTACCAAGTGCATTGGATGCCCCATCAAAGAACAGGGTCCATCAGGATCCTTGTTCAGGTCCGTCATATGGTCTGATTTCTTCACAATTGTCTAATGTCATGATGTCCTCGTCCGAGAATTCAAACTTCATGGACTGATAATCTTCTACAGCTTGATGAGCAAGATGATCAGCTAGCACGCTGCCCTTTATATATTTTTGGGTAGTGTACTGTATGTCATATTCTATTAAGATCATCTGCTATCTAGCTATCCTTCTAGACAGAGCAGGCTTCTCAAAGATGTACTTTATCAGATCCATCTTAGATATCAGCAAAGTGGTATGAGTCAACATATACTGTCTTAGCCGGCGAGCATCCCATACCAGAGCGCAACAAGTTTTCTCGAGCAGTGAATATCTGGTTTCACAGTCGGTAAACTTTTTTCTCAAGTAGTAAATAGCGTGCTCTTTTCGGCCAGACTCGTCATGCTGCCCAAATACACACCCCATTGAGTTCTCTAAAACGGTCAGATACATGATCAGTGGTCTTCCCTCGACTGGTGGCATCAAGACAGGAGGCTCTTGTAAATACTCTTTGATTTTGTCAAAAGCAATATGACACTCATCATTCCATCTGACTACTTGATCTTTCTTCAACAGTTTGAAGATTGGTTCACAAGTAGATGTTAGGTGAGAAATGAATCTGGAAATATAGTTCAGGCATCCCAAGAATCCTCTGACTTCCTTCTCAGTACGAGGAGCAGGCATTTATTGTATCGCTTTGACCTTGGCAGGATAAACCTAGATGCCTTTGTTGTTGACAATGAAACCTAAGAGTTTACCGGACTGGACTCCGAATGTGCACTTGTTTGGATTCAATCTTAACTTGTACTCCTTCAACCTTACAAACAAATTTTGCAAGTGATCGAGGTTCTCCTCTTCAGTTTGTGATCAGGCTATCATGCCATCTACGTAGACCTCTATCTCATGATGTATCATATCATGAAATAAATCTACCATGGTGCGTTGATAGGTTGCCCCAGCGTTCTTCAGTCCGAATGGCATCACTTTGTAGCAGAATGTGCCCCACTGTGTGACAAACGTAGTTTTCTCCATGTCCTCAGGTGCCATTTTGATCTGGTTATAGCCTGAGAACCTGTCCATGAAGGAAAATACTTTGTGTTGGGCCGTATTATCAACCAGGATGTCGATGTGTGGAAGTGGAAAATCATCTTTAGGGATGGCCCTGTTTAAATCTCTATAATCCACGCACATTCTTACTTTTCCATCCTTTTTAGGCACGGGGACAATGTTAGCAACCCATTGAGGATAGGAAGTAACAGCCAGAAATCCAGCATTGAACTGTTTCATAACTTCTGCTTTGATCTTCTCTGACATGTTAGGTCTCATGCGGAGGACTTTTTGTTTCACTGGTGGACAGTCTTCTCTTGCGGGTAGACGATGTACCACGATGTCTGTATCGAGTCCCAGAATATCTTCGTATGACCAGGAAAAGATCTCAACATAATTATGTAATAGCTGAATTAGACGCTCCTTGACACTCGGCTCTAAATTGGCACCCACTTTGATTTCCTTTTTATCTTCCTCGGTACCCAAATTGATTGTATCCAACAGCTCCTCATGAGACTAAATAGCTCTTTCCTCTTGTTGTAATAGTCTGGCCAATTCCTCTGGCACCTCACAATCTTCCTCACCTTCGTATTCGGCTTGGTAGATCAAATATTAAGAGTCACTGAAGGCTATAGAAGTATCGTTACCCATGGGATCTGGAATGGATGGGTACCTGCATTTGTGAGTGTGGCTGTGTGTAAGGGTATAGCCATCTTCAAACAATAAAATGTAAAAGAAAGACAATAAGCATAAAAGGTTTATATATGAAAAAGTGTCCATGACTCATTGAATGTCATATGAAGATGAAATAAAAACCCTTACAAATGGACCATTGTGCCTCGGGTAAGACACAAGGTTTTTAAAGTGCGAATTGTTCGTGAATATTACAAGTCCAACAGAAATGTAAAAGATAAATTACTGAGAGATGAAAGTTATTGGGACAAAGTCTTTGGCTTCCCAGTTGCGAAGTCCTTCGTTGACAGTAGGAAATATCCAATCTTCCAAGCTGCCATTCCCTTCATTGTCTTCTACTGCATTAACCCCTTGGTTGCTAATCTTCACACGCGGCCCTCCGGCATGGGCGCGGCGCACAACCTTCTGAGCAGTTGAAGTAAACCCTAAGCCAAACTTGTCTGATTTATATGGAATGTTTGGAAGCTGCCCCAGATGGTGCATCCACCCTCTTCTACTAATGCCTTAGCGTCCTTTAGATATGACATCCGAAGCAGAGGTCTTGTGATCTTGGGAATCGAGGATACTGCCTTGGTTACCGCTACATCTTGAGAAACCTCTTCGAAATGTTGAAAAGGAGTTTCAATGAACTCGCCATCCAACTCCACATATCGGAAGGAATTTAGATGACTAATCATGTACTCTTCTTCTCCATGGACAATTATACTCTTTCCTTGGACCGGGTACTTTAGCATCTGATGCAATATGGAGGTGACAACATCGACATTATGGATCCAAGGCCGTCCTAATAGACAAGAGGAAGAGGGACGGGTGTCCATCACATAGAAGTTTGAATTGAAAGTCTGAGTTCCCACCTTTATCGAGATGTCCACCTCTCCGTGGACCATCCTCTTCGAGCCATCAAATGCTCTCACAATTATGTTACTGGGTTTCAACATCAACCCTTCGCAATCTAATCTGTCAAGAGCTTTCTCTGGTAGGACGTTCAAAGATGAACCAGTGTCTACCAAAACATGGGATAGGGTTGTTACTCTACACTCTATAGAGACATGTAATGCCTCGTTGTGTTTTCTCCCTTTGGGTGTCAAGTCAGCATCAGAGAATCCCAGGCCATTATCAGCTGTCAAACTGGCCACACAGTCTTGGAATTGGTCAGCGGACGTCTCTTGTGGCACATGGGCTGTCTTCAAAAATTTTACCAGAGCTTTCGCATGTGCCTCAGAGTACAATAACAATGCTAGAATAGAGATCTTGGAAGGGGTTTGTCCCAACTGTTCAACCACATCATAATCACTTTTCTTTATTATCCTCAGGATTTCTTCCATTTCTTTCTTGGATGTTTTGGGGGTAGCTAGCGATTGAGCCTTCGTCTGGACAGGCTCTTCTTGAACACTTTTTCCTTTATTCTCAGTAGTGTAAGTATTGGTAGGGATAAGGATTGTGTTGTCTTTGTTGGTAAGTACGCTTGCAGGTATAATCACGGGTACAGAGGTAATCTTCAGAACAGCCACGGGTCCAAAAACTGCCTTTGGAGGGGAAATCTCTGGAGAGAAGATTCTACCACTACGGGTAATCTTGTTAGTTTCGACAATATTGCTAATGCCAGAATTTTCTTCTTCAGAGGTTTCTTCTTTGCCAGTCGGTTCATCTTGTTTGATACCATGGTAGTAGATTTCTCCACCTTAATTCCATGGTACTGTTTTATCTGACTTGTACGGGACCGGCCCGAGCATTGTGATCTTAAGTGGAGTATTCTTTAGAGCAGGTGTAATCCTAACAGGTCTTTTAGGGCCCCTGGAAGGATTGGCGGAGATGGTTATGATTGAAACTTCTTTAACAGGAACGGGTAAAACGGGAGCATTCTCAAACAGAATTTCTTGGTTATCAATTAGGCGTTGGATACCTGTCTTCAACAGAGGGCAATCAAACGATGAGAATAGGAAAACAGGGCAGTCTTTGTCACAACCTGGGAATATACCAGCTTTCAACAAATTCAACTTAATGGTCGAGAGCAGAGTCAACAGTTCTTCAACGGTGGCAACAAATAAATCCTCCTCGACAGCATTGGCATTGTGGCCATGCCTAGGCATCGGAGCAGAAATGACATTTGGTTTCTATGGTACATCAAACTCAACTTCTTTGGCATCTATGAGGTCTTGAATCTTGTTCTTTAATGCCCAACAGTTGTTGGTGTCGTGCCCTGGACTTTCAGAATGGTATGCGCATCTGGCATTCGGGTGATAATGAGGGGATGCAGTATTGGGATTCTTCGGGGCCTCTTTTAAAGTTTCTAGATTCAATTTCAGAAGATGTGGTAGAACCTGGGCTAGAGTCATGTTAATACTGGTGAATTACCGGACTGGCCTTTCCACCCTTTGCTGGTTATTTCTAGGCTAGTCAGATGCAGGCTTTGGAATTATAAAGGCCCCCACCATTGGTCAGCGTTCAGTTCTTCCTTGATTCCTGTGTGAATAAACAACATATACTTCCTTCCTTCCAGTGGAGGGTTTTTTCACAGCTGTAGAGGCAGACGAATCTTTCTGAATCTTCCCACTTCTTAAACCAGCTTCCACCCTTTCGCCGGTTAAAATCAATTCAGTAAACCTTGCAGAGGAACTTCCAATCAGATGATTGAAGAAAGGGCCTGATAGAGTTCCCAAGAACATGTCCACCAACTCCCTTTTAGACAGAGGGGACTGCACTCTTCTGGCTAGATCTCTCAACTTTTGCGCGTAATCTTTGAAGCCTTCATTGGAAACCATAGCCATACTCTGAATTTGAGTACGGGTAGGCGCCAAATCGGTGTTGTACTGGTATTGTTTATAGAAATCTACGGCCAGGTCTTCCCAATTATAGGCGTCGGCCCTTTCTAATTGGTAAAACCAATCAAGTTGCATTCCTGATAAATTGTCTTGGAAAAACTGGACCCATAAGTCTTTGTTGGCATAGTGTGGCTGAATCTTTCTGACATATGATCGGAGGTGCATTTTAGGACAAGACACCCCATCATATTTCACAAATAATGGCACTTTAAACTTTGGGGGGATCACAATTCCTGACACTAAACCTAATTCCTTGAAATCTAGCCCCGGTACTCTCTGTATTTCCATAGCGGTTAAACGCTCCTCCAGGTGTCTGTACTTATCATCAGCCGAAGGGTATTGTTGTTCAGAGTAGTCCTCCTCTTCCTCCTCTTCCTTAGAGTCTGACGGAACTGCCATTTCTTTTCCTTTTCTTTCCCCTTCATCAGACGTTGTTGGAAAATCTAAGGTCCTTCTAGCTTGTCCCTGAAACCTTCTGCCCATGATTACCACACCAGCTGGCTTCTTCTCTTTCTTCTTTTTCTCTTTCTCTAGCAGAGTCTTCAACTCTTCTTGGCCCTTCGCTAAGGTCATGAGTAACTGTTGAAATTGTGTGTTTTAAGCTTGAAGGTCTTTGACCGTCTGTTCGAGATCCATCTTACTAAAATAAACAGTAGAGAGATGACGAAACTTGTTACAAAGACCTGTTTATGTTTATGATGAATGATATGTATTCATGCAATGCTTTCAAGGATTTAGAAATTCAAATTTGTTTCAAACAAAAATAATCACACGTTATATTGATAAGATAGAATTTGAGTACATCAATGCCCCTTGGGCAAAATAATACAAAATTCTAAGATAAAAAGACATTGCGCATACTTTTTGGTGCAATGTAGGTATTACGAGTCTGCTCTTCATGAAGTAACCGAGTGAGTTCCAAAACCTTCTTCTCGCTTGCGTAGAATTGGGCTTCGAAAGTATCGCGCTATCCTTTGAGTTGTATCCATTCCATTTGTAGGTCTTCGAGTGATGTAGGCATGTCAGGATGTAGGATAGTGTATGGAACTTCTCCCTCCTTAACAGGCTCAATAATCACTAGGAGAATGGAAGGATAAGGCATCATAAGAATTTGAGTGCGGGTTCGTACCCACTTGAGGTAAGGCTCAAGAGGGATGGAATTCTTGTGTCACAAAGTCTTGCTATCCACCTTGTTTAGCATCCTCCAAGCTCGGACGAATTTCTGGTGAAGACCTTGATCGTTGTTATCGTAGTCGAATACCAGGCCTTGAATCAACATATCATGTGGTCCATCCCTTCGGGCATAACAAAACTGTCTCAGAGCTAAACATGGGTTGTAGGTGATGCCTCCCCTAATGCCAAGTAGAGGAACATTAGGGAATTCCCCACAACGGTCAACAATGATAACATTCTCTTTGGATCGAGAACACCAATGGATATCTGAATGTTTAAGCGTCATTAACCTTTGTGACCACCTCAAACCTTGCTCATTCTTTAAGACTGATTGGGGAAGATGAGAAATAAACCATCTTTCTAGGAGAGGAGTGCAACACATAAGAACACCTCTTTTCCTCATTGTGCGAGTGTGAAAAGAGTGTAAGATATCCCCAAGCAATGTAGGCACCGGGTTGCGTGACATGAAGTTTTTGACAGCGCTCACATCTATGAGTTGGTCAAGATTGGGGAACAAGACCATCCCATAGATGAGAAGAGCTACAATCTCCTTAAAAGCTTGCAAGTCTAGGGAATTCCAAAAGCTTTGGGCTTTCTCAAACAGAAACTTTTCCAAGAAGCCTTTGACACCACTTCTAGTTTCCCAATGAGTTGTGACATCAGATGAGTGCAAGTGCAGAGCTTGAGCAATGTCTTCTGGCTTTGGATCTCTTTCCGTACCGTTGAAAGGTAGTTGATTGAGAATAGGAATCCTCAAAAGTTGGGAGAATTCTTCCAAAGTGGGAACAAGTTAATAGTCAGGAAATGTGAAGCAATGATGCAAAGGGTCAGAGAACTGGAAGAGAACCTTCATCATATCCTCCTCTGTGTTGGAGGTGACCAAGTTGAATAGACGACCATGCCTCTCGGTGAATGGAGAGTTCTCAGGAATCCTTAAAGCTAGCTCCTTGAGTTATGGAGGAATTCTTACAAGGTTGATTTGGATAGTTTTCCTGCAAAGTGAATCCATATCCTACAAAACAAGAACAAAGATGAATCTCCAAAATCCTTGAAATGGTTAGTGAATGCATATGATGTTCATGATGTCCATGATGTTATGTACAAGCATGCATATACAAACAAATCAAACAAGTTATTAGTTTAGGCTTGCATGAGGTTTCATAGGTAAGTACCCTCTTGAAGTTTAGTTGGCTCAACCTGTCCTAACAATAGTAATTGGGTTCTAAGGAGCTCAATATCACTGGATTGTTTCCTTGGTCATTGTTTCAGCTCAAGCCTCTTTAATGGCGACCGAAATATCCCAAGAAACCAACCCTCAATGAGTGTAGTATCGAGTATCTACCAACTTCGGACTGCACCAAAGCCGATCATCTCACTACATCCTAAAAGGCCAAGTTGGTCAACTAAAGGGTTCTAGAAGTTCATTAGTGCTTCATGACATCACTCAGCGGCCCCATATTCTCTTTGATTGACTCAAAGGCTACCGGTACCCACAAATATGTCACACTAACATAGCTATTACTTAGACCATGTCGGTATACCCCACACAGTTTCCATAACGTATTGCTATTTACCTATAATGTTTCTCGAATTCGGGTGGAGGATTTAAACCCAAACAAAGACCATAATTGTAAAGCAAACAAGTCAAACAAGGTAAGCAAATAAATGTGATCTAAAACCTAAGGTAAACCCACTTTTATAATAATCCCCAGCAGAGTCTCCAGTTCTTTGATGAGTTGTTTGGCTTAAAGGAGAGTTTGTATGGTGGAGTGATGGATTGGTTTTTCTGTTTTGAACAAGAATAGACTTGGTTTTTGAAAATGGATCAAGATTGCACAGAATATTGTTTTTCTGCTCCACAAAACTCTCTATTCTTTCTCTCTAAAACATTTTCACTTCCAAAAACCAACCCCTTGTCTTGCAAATGTTTCTTCTATTTATAGAGAAGTTTTGAGACTTGAGAAACTCAGACTTTTTGAAAAATCCCCTGTTATGCCTTTTTCAAATTCATAATGACAAGTTTCTTCATGATGAATAAAGGAGTGAATTAAGGAACTTAGCCATGCTTTGCAGTTTTTCTGGATTGCTTCTGATGTTGAGATATTTTTCTGTCATCTTTGGAACATATTTCAAGCTTTGAAAGAAGAGAGTGGTTAGAAAAGTGAAACTTTATGCAAATGGAAATGTTGCTTTTGCATTTCTAACCATAAATGGTATCAAGACTTGGACAAAGCTTCAAATGCTTGTGTAATACACTTAGGGTTTGTGTAATTGTTTGATTATGAATGGATTTGGAGAGAACATAGCCTGAAAAGAGAGATTTTGTAGCTTTGGTTGGAATTTTAGTCAAGTGTTCATCACAAATTCTGCTTTGCAATTCAAGAATGAAGCCCTAACTTCATCTCTTCGATCCTCTCAGCTAAAGAATGATCTCGATGAGCTCTTGGACTTTTTGGAAAGGTTAGAACCTCCCCTACAACTTTCATGTTGACCACTTTTGTTAAATGAAATTGGAACTTGATGAAAATTGGCCAAGAAGTTGGGATAAAAACCTGCCCAAAACTGCTGAAAGTTTCTCTAAGTGTTAAATGAAAATGTCATGACTTTATGAATTTATAACTTGAAATCCCAGCATATTTAGGAGAAGTTGTGTAAAGAAATGTTGTATATATCATGGAGATCTACAACTTTCATGTTGAAAGTTTCCCTTGAACTGTCTTGCATCTTAGTAAAAGAATGGCATGAAGTGATGAAATTATCATGTATAAAGACACTTAGAAAATTTCTAAGTCTTGGAAATCTTGACTTTTCAAGTTGACTTTTGACTTTCTTGATTTCTTGATGATCAAGTTTCATATTTTTGAATGTCTTGATGAAATTTGATCCTTGGAATGTAATGTTGACCAAAAAGTCAAAGTTTGACTTTATAGTATGCAATTGACCATTTTGCCCTTTTTCCAATTCCAAGCCTAAATTGATGTATCAGTGCTGCAAACTTGACGTCTTAGAATATCTTGTGAGCAAATACTTGACAAATGAGAGGCAAAATTTTGGGGTACAACATCCACTAACTTAAGGCCCAAGCGCATGGTTGCTGGCAAAAAAGAAGAAAAATGTTGAAAATTAAAACAAAAGGCAGCGCTGGGACTTGAACCCATGACCTTGAACATAAATGCGCGCTGCCTTCGCCACTGGGGTGGATGTACATTTGGTAACTTAAATGAAACAATAAATACATAACACAAAACAAGTCCTGAAAATGACTTCATCTTCAACCTCCCGCCATGGTACCTGTAACTTACTCATTTCTCAACAAAAATGAAAAATGTAAACATGAAAGTTTCTCCATATTTCCATACGAATCTAACCATATAAATATCATAAGCTATAAATAAAAGATGAATGAGAATTTCTAATGGTACCAAATTCTGACCTAACTTTTTCAGAAAGTTTAAACTTAAAATTCTCACTACTCAAGCAATATAAATGAATTTTAAGGACATGGTCATCTTCAGGGCTATGATATCTACATTTTATCTTTGAAAATGGAAAGCTAACAATTCCTATATGAAGATTTCAAAAGTCAGAAAACTTACCTCAAAAATGGAATTCGTGTTTTGCAAATGAGCTGCTTTCAAGGATTTGTGATGATCAGGCTAGCTTTAGTGAACCTCCAGGAAGCTAATGCAATGATTAGTTTGGAATGAGGATGGTTGAATCGTGCTGGAGAAGTCCAGTTGCATAGCTCTGTTTTTGAGTTTGGAAGATGATAGAGATGGAGTTAAAATTGTGAAACAGGGATAGAGATGGACTTTATTTGATGTATAGAAGCTTTGTGATTGATTAGGAATGAAAACGCACGAGGGAAATGTGAGTTTAGGTTTCAAAGTCAGAATATGCACATAGATGGAGTTTTGATGCAAGTATTTTGAGGGAGTTTGAGAGAGTTTCAGGATGCTTGAGCTCGTGTCTTAGCTCACAAATAGTATCTCTACTTATAAGTAAATGGTTTTGAGACTTGTAGTTGATCAAAATTCAAATTCACATGTTTGTGGATTTTTCCTTGTTTTAGAAGAAAGCTTAAAAAATGTGGTTCTAATGCACAAGTACCTGGTTTATAGGGTGGCTTAGAAGATTTAAATATGTTGCTTATGAGCATACATGTTGTGTGTGTTCAGAGCAACAAGATAGAGGCTCAAGAAGAGTGGACTTTGTGATTAAAGCCACTTTTCCAAAATGGCAATGTTGCCTTTCTTCCTAAAATGGTATTAAGCATGGATAATGCATTGAATGCTTGGATTAAAGCTCTAACAGTTGTACAAGCATTTAATTATGGAGTGAAAGGCAAGTTAGAAGACTGCAAAGTGGGATTTGTACAACATGCTTGAAGATTGGATCAAGTGTTTATCACAAAATTGACTTGTAATTCAAGTTTGAAACCCTAACTTCTTGCCTTCGATTCTCTTAGCTCAAGTATGATATCAATGAGTTCATGGACATTTTGAAAAGCTTGTAAGATACTCTAGAAACTTCATGTTGGACATTATTGAAAATTCCATTGGAGCAAATGCATGTGGTACCATTGGAGCAGAACTCCCATCTTAAAAATCTACTAATAAATAGAGGCATCAACAAGGCATAAGCCTTCATCTCAATATTTTCCAATACAGGCCATCTCAACGAGCATAAGCTCCATCTCAAAATGAAATGTATGCGACACAATCATGAACATAATGAAAACATCATAATTGATAACATCTCAATACAACATCATCATTGGCCAAAGGCCTACATCTTAAAGTCATCTCAACATCTCTTCATCAACATCATTCGTCGACATCATTTATCATCATAAATCATCAAACATCATTTATACATCATAACTCATCAAAACAAACTCTCATTAACATCAACTCATCAACAACTTAGCCATACAGTAATACGACAGTAACTCATCAATTTCACAATGTTGGCCATAGGCCTATACAAGATATTTCCTATAATTAGTTAATCAACTAAGGCTTACTTCTAAAAAATCACCAAGCCTATACATACTACTATTCTGTAATATTACATCACTATCATCATTAATCCTACTGTTACAAACTAGACAGTAATCTATAAACGTCTCATCCTCATCCTCCTTCACAAAAACAAACATAGCGATTACCGCGGGAACTAACACTTTAATCCTAATTTGGATAGTAGGATTATCCTTCTTATTCTTCGCTTTAATCCTTAGGAGTAAATTTCATTGCGTTAGCCATTCAACACTTCAAACGGTACCTCAAACGGAGTCCGAAAACTCAAGTTACAACATTCTCAAACTGACTCTGCCAAAAACCAGACAACGTGGATCGATGCATAACGTCTTGGGTTGACGCGTACTGAGTTTAACATGCCACATGAGTCGACGCATTACTCCCTTGTATCGACTCGTACTGAGTCTGTCACACTGCATGTATCGATACATGCTCCTTTGTGTCGACTCATCCTGAGTCTAAAAGCCCTCATGGATCAACACATGACTCCTTAGTGTCGACTCATCCTGAGTCTAAAGACCTTCTTGTATCGACACATACCATTTGGGGTCGACACATACTGCTCTGTCATGGGTAATTTCTACAATTTTCTCTACGTTTTCACTACGGGTTCCATACTTTAAGCCCTAAAAACCTAATCTAACCATAGATAATCATCACTTACAATTATCCTATAATTCTACATCAATTATACAACATCGGGACATCATTATTCATCTTTCAATCATCAATTTCCATCATACAACATTATATATAATTTAATCATGAACAAAACAACATTTCACCTCTAATCCCCACATACCAATTATCATGAACCCAATTATAGAGTCAGAACCCCACCCTTACGTTGGATTGAAGGTTTCTCTATAACTTTCTCCAATTGATTCCTGTTCTGCCACTTTCCTCTTTTCCAACAGCTTTCACGTTCTTCCTCTAACCCTTATTCTTCTACTGCTTCTTCTTTTCTATTCTTTCTAACAATAATAAAATAACCTATTATTCTCTTTATTCCTTAATGGGCTTAAGACTACTACACCCCCTTATTACTACTTCCATTCCTTTAAAACAAGCCCACATCAAATAATATTATACTTATAATATTATTTCACCACTTAATAAAATAATTAAATCCAATTAATCACAACACATCTTCACAAATATTCCAAAAATAATTTAAGTAAATAATTAATTAAATTATGGGCGTTACAACTCTCCCCCACTTAGAATATTTTTGTCCTCGAAAATTTACCTTAATCAAACAACTCAGGTTAGGAGTCTCGCATCTTGCTCTCCAACTCCCAAGTTATGCTTTCTCCGGTAGCTCCCAGCCAAACCACTTTAACCAAAGCAATCTCTTTGCCCCTCAGAGTCTTTATTTCACAATCCGCGGTCCGTATAAGCATCGTCTCTATCGTAAGATTATCCCGTACTTGCACATCGTCCATATGAATCACATGAGATGGACCTGAAATATACTTTCGGAGTTGCGACACATGAAACACATCATGCAAATTCGAAAGATTAGGCGGTAAATCCACTCTATAAGCAACATTCCTCACTTTCCCAAATCTGATATGGTACAATAAAACGAGAAGTGAGCTTCTTAGACTTCAATGCTCGCCCAACACATGTCACATGTGTAACTCTCAAAAACACATGGTCACCCGCTTGAAATTCTAAATCTTTCCTTCGCTTGTCATGATAACTCTTCTCTCTACTTTGGGAAGCTTTTATCTTTTCTCGAATCAACTTCGCCTTCTCAGTAGTCTCACGAACAAGTTCAGGCCCAAGTACAACACTTTCACCAGATTTATGCCAACATAAAGGAGTTCTACATCTTCGACCATACAACGCTTCAAAAGGTTCCATCCCAATACTGGAATGGTAACTGTTATTATAAGTGAACTCTATCAACGGAAGATAACTATCCCACGAACCTCCCTGCTCAAGAACACATGCCCTCAACAAGTCTTCCAATGATTGAATCATCCGTTCAGTCTAACCATCTGTCTGAGGATGATACGCTGAACTCAACCTCAACTTAGAACCTAACGCTTCTTGCAAACTCTTACAAAAATCAAAAGTAAATCTTGGACCTCTATGTGACACAATGCACAAAGGAACACCATTCAGCTTCACAATCACACTAGTGTAAATCTCATCCAACTTCGACACTGGAAAACTGATGTTAATAGGAATAAAATGAGCCAACTTTGTAAGCCTATCAATAATCACCCAAATCGAATCATGTCCTCTTATAGTATTAGGTAACCCTTCATAAAGTCCATTGAAATGCTATCCCATTTCCATTCTGGAACTTCTAAGGGTTGCATCAACCTTGCTGGCTTCTGATGTTCAACTTTCAACTTCTGACAAGTCAAACATGCATACACAAACCGAGCCATGTCACTCTTCATTCCAGACCACCAAAACAAACCTTTCAAATCTTGATACATCTTTGTAGCTCCCGGATGAATACTCAACTTACTTCTATGACTCTCTTCAAGTATCACCTTCTTCATCTCAACATCATCAGGAATACAAATCCGGTTACGAAATCTCAACACACCCTACACATCTAGCTTAAAATCATTATTCTCAGACTGATTGATTACAACCATCGAATCCTCCAGTTTCACATCCAACTTCTGAGTTTTTCTGATACTGTCTAGAAATTCATTATTAATCTTCAACATACCCAACATAATGCTTCGCAGTGTAATCTCGCAAACTAAGCTCATATCTCTGAACTACTCAATTAATTCCAACTCATTAACCATCATCTCCGACATATGTAAATTCTTTCTACTCAATGCATCACTGCCACATTCGCTTTTCCTGGATGATAATTCAAACCAAAATCATAATCCTTTTGAAGAAGTGAAAAACACAAGAAGGGGGGTTAAATTGAAACTTAAAAACAAAAGCAGTAGACACGATATTTTTATCCTGGTTCGTTTGATCTCAAACTACTCCAGTCCACCTGCCAAGGTGATTTCGCCTCTCTCCAAAGAGGACTTAATTCACTAATCAAAACTGATTACAATACTACTTTGACAACTGCCAAAGTCTTTTGAGTACAACCACAACCCGTTTTATCTCAAGGAAAACTAGCTTAATCAAAAGAAAATAATTTACTGTGTACTGTTGTTTTTCGTTACAAAAACTGTATCACTAATGTGATATTACACAATTTGAGAGTATAAGAGAATATGAATATTTGCAGCGTTTTAGATGTATGAGCAGTCTTGGGTCAAAAAATCATAAACGTTTGTCCTTTAAACTTGTTTATATAGCGTGGAAATCTTGTCCAAAATAAAGCGTGATGATGGACACTTAATGCAATTTACATATTGAGAAGATTCTTGTCTGAATGAAGCCGTTGCATATGATACTGTCTTAACTGAAAAGTAACGCTTCAGAACTAGAATCTTGCATGCTGCTTTTACTTCAGAACTTTGATGACTCAGAGATGTGAAGATCTGATGGTATATTAGACTTCTGCTCAGAGTCAGAGTATATTTTGCTTTAACGTAGATTTTGATCATCATTCTTCAGAACATTCTGATTAGCTCAGCTTGAAAGCCTCGGTGGTTTAACTTCTGACGTTGTTTCAGTCAGAACTTATGTATAAGAAACAACATAAATTTAGAGTGCATATTTGTTCTTTGTGTTTGTTATCATCAAAACTCTAATTAAGGGTTATAGATTCAAACTATGTTCTAACAATCTCCCCCTTTTTGATGATGACAAAAACTAGGATTTTCAATAAAAAATATAGAAAAAAAAGCTTAATAGAGTCTCCCTCTGAGTTGATTACTCAGATAGAGACGAGTTACTTCCCTGAAGTTCCTTCTCGTTAGAGCTTTTGATGCATCTCCTTCTGTCTTTATCAGAATATGTTCCTGTTCAAGCTTTCAGAAAACATAGAAGTTAAGATATTCAGAATGTTTGAGACTTTGTCCCAATATACTGTTATTGAAAATATCTTACGTTCTCCCCCTTTTTGTCAGGTATCAAAAATCAATATAATCAGAGTCAAAAAGATGATTTATATTGAAAATAGAATGCAATGACATTTTTTAGAAACAAAGAGGATAAGATGAAAAATACAAATAAAAGTTAAAGAAAATCTAAGAAGGAGGGGGAAGGCGTGTGAACAACGCTTCCAGCAAACTCTTAATTTGAGTGCTTGATTCTTCCTGCTTTCCCAGAATGTCTTTGATTTCTTTTGTTGTATATTCTTGTTTGTTAAATATATCCTTGATCTCTTTGTTTGTGCCTTCTTTCTTATCCAGTATGGCATGGATTAAAGCATTCTCCTTCTTCAACTCTTCCAGAGTTTGCATGACTAGATACGAAGCTGGTGTATCTTCAGGGGTTGCATGTCGTTCAGAACACTCTACAGCCTCTTCTGATTAAACAACTTCTTCTGTTGCAATTACCTTTTCTGGAGCAGTAGTCAGAGGGTGACTATCAGAATTTGGTTCAGTGGCTTCTGAAGGTTGGTGCTCTTTCCAGGGAGCATTTTCCAGCAGAAGAATTTCTTTCTTGTCCCAGTGTCTTAGAACTTGATCTTTGAAGGCTTTCAGCTTATCACTGAAGTTCTGCTGATCCATCTCATAGCTCAATTCTTTCAGCTTCTGGGATTCAGCATTGAACCATTTTCTAAATCTATCCCACAGAATCAGAAGCAGCAAGATTAGAATTCTCTTGACTTGCTTGCTTCAAAGAAGTGTCTCATTCCTGTATTTCTGTTTCAAAAATCAATAGGTTCTTACCAACATCTGATTTGGTTAAGGTTGGTTTGGGTCTGGGGATGGAAATTTTATTTGAGGTGGAAGCTAGATGGTCCAACGCTTCTAAATCAATGACAGTTCTGAGGTGATCAGCTAGACGGTTGATTGGTGAGGGAGTTGAAGAATTATAAATCAGGATTGGTGAGTGAGGAGTGTTTGGTGGTGTGGATTCATATGGTGAAGGTATTTCTGGAATAACATGAATGGAGAGAGGTAAACGAACCGTAAGAGGTTCTGTTATCCCAGGAATTGGGGTAGTGGTATCAGAGTCTGAAAGGGAGTCTTCTGATTGGTTTGCGGTAGCGTGTTTAATTTCTGGTTCAGGTGTTTCAGAAGATGGATTTTCAGATTGAGGAGTGAGAGGGTTTTCATTTACTGGTTGAGGTTGAAACATCCTGACCGAACCGTCATCTTGTAATGAAATATCAATGAAGTCGCCACCTAACGTATTTTATCCCGCCAAGAGGGAAAGGTAAACATTGAGAAAACCTGAAGAGGGAGAAATCACGGTCTTTCGACTGAGAGATCGGGTAAGGGAGTCTGTTACGCGAGGGGAAGGTATTAGCACCCCACACGCCCGTAGTACTCTACGGTATCCACTCTTGTTGTCTAATCTAATGGGTGTGGTCAAAACCTATGTCTATGGCTTAAAGCTAAAAAGGGAATGCATGCGAAAGAAAAAAGAAAACAATGTAGGGAAAATAAAATTTGTGCTCAGTTGGGCCCTACCCCAATGCCTACGTATCCCTTTTAAGGAATCAGAGCAGCCGTAGTTCGGCTCATATATTCTGGTTGGTTTGTGTTTTTTAGTTAAGACAACAAAATAGTCAAGATGGCAAAACATCAAATAAAACAACAAACAAATGAGATGGTAAAACATCGGCTAAATAATAACAAAGTAACATGTCAAAGATGGCGAAACACCAAATGATAAAACATCACACCTAACAATGACATTGAGAATCAAAGTAGGATAACAAACATGTGCGATGGCGAAACATTGGCTTCAAACAAGTATGCAATGGCGAAACATCGGCTAAAAGATAACAAGGTATCATGGCAAAGATGGCAAAACATCAATAAACCGGATGACACAACATCACACCTAACAATGATATTGTGAATCAAAGTAGGATAACAAACATGTACGATAGCGAAACATCGGCTTCAAACAAGTATGCGATGGCGAAACATCGACTAAAAGATAACAAGGTATCATGGAAAATATGGCGAAACATCAATAAACCGGATGACAAAACATCACACATAACAATATTATTGAGAATCAAAGTAGGATAACAAACATGTGCGATGGCGAAACATTGGCTTCAAACAAATGTGTAATGGCGAAACATCGGCTATAAGATAACAAGGTATCATGGCAAAGATGGCGAAACCTCAATAAACCAGGTTTAAAAACAAAACCAAGAGGCGCACAA
The DNA here is from genome assembly GCA_948472305.1 of Vicia faba. Lineage (NCBI taxonomy): Eukaryota > Viridiplantae > Streptophyta > Magnoliopsida > Fabales > Fabaceae > Vicia > Vicia faba. The sequence continues at coordinate 167,167,491 of OX451735.1, forward strand.
ACAAATAAGATTGATTTATATATTTTACCTTGAAGAAGGGTTTGAGTTTATTAGAGGTGTTTTATGATTTGCCAAGAAAACAATTTTTGTTTTAAGATGCAAAATGCAAAGGAAGGAAAAACAACTAAGGGAAACTAGCCTAGCACTATCCCTAGTGTTATCATACAATGATTGACCCTAAGGTCGAGGATAAAGGAAATTCCTACCCTATGCTAGCATACATGGATTCCTACCTTAATTAACATGTCAAAGGAAGCTTAACAAAACTATCCTATAGGGAACAGGCAATGAGAGCGAAGTCGTGATCTCAATTTCTAAATTGAATGACTCATTGATCAACAATTAAAGAAAAAACAATAAATATCTTATAGGGAACATGCACTGAGAGCGAAGTCGTGATCTCAATTTCTAAATTGAGTGACTCATCGATCAATAGTTAAAGAAACAAACACAAACACAACACATGTATCAAACAAAACAGAGGGCCTCATGCATATATCAGCAACAGAGGTCCCATCATGCAACATAGAACTATACAAAATGAAAATAGAAGAAAGTAAATAGTGCAATACCAAAGGGATAACTATCCGTAGCAACTGAGCAAGAATAAAAGAAACCCAGAGAACTTCAAGCAAGCTGGCATCAGCAGACAAATCAAGTCAGAAATTACGCCTTCAGGATGTAAGTATTGAGATTTTCATATATGAACATATCCCATGGGCAATGTATAGCATTCATAATCACATATATATATATATATCTTGCATAGACTATCAAATATGCCAAGCACAAGAGTAGTACCAATATAATAAATTTTGTTCCACAAATAAAGTGAAACACAGTAGCCTCAAGTCAAAAATGGAAAACTTTTCTCAGAGTACCTCGCGGATTCAACAACCAAGTTAGTATTCCCATGAATAGAATGATGACTCACATAAGGGATGGATGATGACACCATAATTAAGTGAGAAAACATGATAGCAACTATCAAAACATTAGATATGATAGACAAAAAGAAACAGACATATTCACAATTTGGTCAAAAGTTAGAGGAATGTTGCTCCTTTCTATCACCATATTGAATTAACAACTGAATATCAATCAAGGATCATGGGAGCTTGAGAAGAATACAATAAAAGACCATGAAGGTCAGTAGCAACCACAATTCAATCATACTCAATTACTTCATCACAGCTCACAAGCATAATAGAAGAGGAATCCCACACAATGCATCAAAGACTTAGATCTCAAGCTAACCATGGAAGAAAGTCAAACAAGGACAAAATTAGAGAGTTTGTAACAATCAAAGGTTTGAAGTAAAGCTTCCAAAACATGATTAGGACATGATCAAAAGGTTAAAGTGTTGATTCTAAAACATGATGCACCTGTGCATTCAAAATGCCTCAAAAATTCAACAAGGATAAAAGAAAGAAGCCAAACTCCATTCATGATTAGAACTAACTTAAGTAATAGGGATCAATTACTCTCAAGTCCTCATGATACTATCATTGAAGTATCATTTCCCTTCATGTTACCATTGGCCATTTAATGACCTCAAACTCAAATTGAAAGCTCAAGTTTCAAAGTGAAGATCAACAAGAAAGCAAAAAGTCATAAAACATGCATCAAAAGGTTCAATCATTCAAACATGGGGCATTAAGTGAAATGACTTGAGTTTATGTGGATAAACAGAACCAACATGATCATTAGGTGCCCAATTATAGGCGTCACTCAAGTTCATTGACCATCAAGCAAATTGCAACAAGATATGCAACATTAATTTGGTACCTTCACTTCAAAAATACATCAAAAAAGAAAAGAAAAGGGCTTCCATAATTCAAACAAAAATTTTCATAGCATCTTTGAGATGTATAAGAGTCAGCAAACATGTTTTAATTTCATGGATGGATGAGGAAAGGATCAATCAAACTTCAAATATCAAAAACTAGTTGGCAAAAACCACCAAACTAGACAAGTTTTCAAAATATTTTGTGGAAAATACAAAACCTTATCAATTAATTCAAGAAAAATCTTTTTAAGGACCTCAATCCATCTATGAACCTTAAACAAGAACCAAATTCAATTGAAACTCAAGGCCAGTTGCTTTTTGAAATCAAAACAAACAAGGGAATTAGCAAAACCCTAATTATTTAGAAAATGAACTTAATTATGGATTAATCAAGTTCTAATTCTAAACAAATCAAATTAAAATCATACAAAAGTAAAGAAAACACTAAAGATAAGAGAACTTTTTTTTAAAAAAAATTTAGAATTAAAGAAAAGTCAAAAATAAAATCAAAATTCAAACCTTTAAACAATTAAACAAAAATTGACATCTCAAAATAAAATTCCAATCAAAAGTCAGAAAAATATCCAACCAAAATTATATTCCATTATTAGAATTAAAAACCAGCATCCATGATTTTTTTTGGAATTTTTGAATTAAAGGAAATATTAAAATAAAATCAAACAAACAATTAAACAATTAAACTATTATTTAATGACAAAATGCAAACCCTAGCCAAAATTCATAAAAAGGTCAAAACAAAATTATATTCAGACTCTATGATTAAAAACAAACTTATATGATTTTTTTGAGTATTTTTGAATTAAAGGAAATATTAAAACAAAAATTATGAAGCAAACATTTCAAATAAACTTCTCAAATTAAATTTCTAATCAAAAATAGGAAAAATCCTAAACCAAAATCAGAATCAATATCTAAAATATTTTATGAGTCAAAGATAATTTTTGTGGTATTTTTAGATCAAAAGAACTATTAAAATAAAAATAATCATTGAACAAACAATTAATTAAACTTATGAAATTTTGAACCAATCAAAATATTTTTAAAAAAATTCCAAAAAAAAATATGAGAAATACTAGAAATTATTATTAGCCTATGGTAATTTTTTCATGATTTTTAAAGATGTTTTGATCACAAAAATAAAATCAGAAGAAATCAATAAAAATCAAACAATATAAAATGCATTAAGAATTCAAATCATCCAATCAGGGCGCGCCACCTCATCGTCTTCTACCTCAAGACAAAGCCCTAAACGCATGTTTTCACAGTTCAAAACCTCATGTTCTGATCAGGACTTGTTCCTTATTTCTCCACCAAAATCAATGATTCAAAGCTCAAAACAAAGCCAGATCTAACCTCTACATCATGATACTTATAGATCTAAAAAAGATTGACTAGGCGATCAGAAATCTGGACGCGAAAATTGCAAAAGCTCATTGAATATGAATTATTCAGAAGTTCAACAACGATCTATTCTTCAAATTCAAACAAAATTATACGTCAAACCTATTGTTTGGCCAGCTATGAGCTCATAAACATGAAGTAATCCATCAAATCAAGCTGAAAATAGAAAATCGAAGTTCAAGAAGCTCACCTCAATGTGAAATTGGAAATATTGATTCCTTAGTTACAGAAGCAAACAAACTTCTCAGTCCCTATCTACACACTTCAAGGAAGATGAATCCACAAAATTTTTGATGAATGCGCGGAGGAGATGCGTGAATCGAAGAAAACTTCAGCAAGAAGAAGGAATTTTCAGATCTGGATTTATGATGAATGGAGCGCCCCCCCCCCCCCCCCCCCCTCTGAAATAAAGCTTGGAGTCCCTTATATAGAGTAAGTATTGAAGGTTAGAAGATGAAATTGGTCCTCAAAGTTGTTCAATGGCCTGATTGGAAAATTTGGCCAAAAAATGAGTGCACATGGGCCTCAGCCATTTGCTCGTGCGTTTTCTCATTTTCTTTGCATTTTATGAGCCAAATAACCTCGGAAAAAAATCCTCAAAGTTCCAGGTCATGATTATTTGAAATGAGAGAGTATGGATGAATTTGCCAAATTGAGCATGTTTGTCATTTTTTCAATCAAGCAAGTACACCAAGCACATGGACACGAAATGGCTGGCATCACGGGTTTCCACAAGCCACAAATGGGTCATGGGCCTGATTAGAAATGAAAAGAATGGCTGAAACTTGAGTTTGCAAGAAATTGCATTTTGCTTGCATGGCTAAAGTTCAATAAAATGGCATGAAATTCAAAAGACCATAACTTGCCCATACTTTTGAATTTGGACACAAATGAGTACAATTTGGAAAGGTATTGAAAATATATACAATCCCTTAGTTTTGAGTTTTTGCAATTAAATCCATTAAGGTCCTAAAAATTTGACATGAAATTCACTAATTTTGGAAAATGACCTATAATTTTAACTTAAGGCATGAACTTCCAAAGACCATAACTCTTGACTCTTCGCCAATTTGGACATGAGACCAAAAGGATATGAAAGATCACCCTCTTATTTTTCCAAGAATATTTCATTTGCATTTTTTTGATCAAAGGTGAATAAAATATGAATTTTTGAAGTTAAGTCCTTATTTTCCAAAATTAGAAATTTTTAGGGTTTCTTCATGAACAAGTTTCAACCCAAACCTCAATATTTTTTATCCAATGATCAAAATGGACTTGAAATATGAAAAGTAAATCCTTGAATTTATGGTTGACCAAAATTTCACTTGGTCAACCTTGACTTTGACTGATTTTGACCAAAATGACCATTTTTCCCCTTTGAATTAATTGGTCCACTTCTCTTCAAAATTGATGGTCAAAACTTCAAACATACTATCTCCCAAATATATAGAGGCCATGTACAAAGTTTCACTTCAAAATTCTCAAGAAATCTTAATAAAATCCCAAACCCTAGTTTTAGTTAACACATTAGGAGACTGATGAATCATCTCCAAAATTTCAAATCCTCTGGGCATCTTGACCAATTTCTTGTACAAAGACTTTTCAAATACCAATGAGATGTTGTAGATTCCAAATCAAGACTTGTACATTGATCAATAGCCTTGATCAAGCAAAATCCTAATTTTGACTGGTGAATCAAAAGAGTGATTCTTCTTATAACCAATTACAAACTTCAATCCTCTGATGATCCAAGGAGATGGATAAAATATCTTGAGATATGCAATAACTTTTGAGCTTGAAAGATCCAGGGGTTTAGATGATAAGGTTCTACTTGAGCAACTTGTCAATGAAATCAACCTTCAAAGCTTGAGGAAGACTTGATAACCAAAGTATTTTGATCCCATCACAATGTATGAATGCAATGCAATATGATATTCATGATGAAACATAAGCCTAAATCAAGAGGGTAAATTTTGGGGTGCAACAGCTACCCTTATTCAAATATCTTCAACATGATAAGTGAGAAAAGTGACAACTTTCGAGCGTTCAGAGTTGAAGATGATTGAATACAAAAGAACCCAAAAATTTACACTCTTGAAGAAGAAGAAAAAAAGCATAAAACCCCTAAGACATGCGTCAGAATGAAGCTGTAATGCAGGTTGAAACAAAACAAAAACAAAGAAGAGTATACGCAACTAAACTTTCGGACAAATGTGCCAGGGAAAAATTGGGCTTCAAAAAAAGGTGAGATAAAACTCAAACCACAGAGTATAGACGAAACTAAGCTCTGGAAAAGAAAACGTACGCGGGTGAGGAGACGAAACTCTGAGCTCGACCAAAAGCAAAGTGGTTAGAGTGCGTGATTCTAGGAGCACTTGCTAATCTCAAACTAAGATAGACAGTATGAAGGAACTGAAAGAATCCCATAAATGAGGAACAAAAGCGAGACGAAACTCGACTCAATAACCAGTTAGACGAAACTAAACTAGATGAGTACCAGGACGAAATTGGATTTCACGCACAAGTAACAAGGCGAAACTCGACCCATAGCAAAGTGATGAGAGTGCATGTTTCTCAGAGCACCTGCTGGTCTCAGATCAATGGATAAACAGTGACGAAAAATGATAGAAGAATCCAAGGAACAAAAGAGACTGATTTCAATCCAGGGACGCAGTACGAACACTGCACTCGATAAACGAACACCGTCAAAGGGTCCAAGGTATGAAAACAAAAAAAAATGAGACGAAACTCGACTCAATAACTAGTTAGGCGAAACTAAACTAGATGAGTACCAGGACGAAACTGGATTTCATGCGCAAGGTGAGGAGACGAAACTCTAAGCTCAACCCAAAACAAGAAGATTAGGGCGTACACCTAAAAACCTGCTGAAAGCGAATATCAGGACGAAACTGGTATTCGAAAGGTGCATCAATAGATATTGGAATGAAACCAGAGAGGGTAGTGAAGACTAAACCCGAGAAGACCCGCCAGGGCGAAACTGAACTACAGTCAAGAGTAGACACTTAAACAAACAAATGATTGACGTCAAAAGGATATTGGTATGGGGGGAAACTGAGATAATGAGGACGAAGACCTCACTGGGTATTTAATCCGACGTATTAGAAAATTCATTGGGGACAACAGAAACAATAATGGCTTATGTTCTGATGCATGTTTGAATTCTTTCTATATAGCACAATGCTCCATATAATGGAAATGCTACGCATTTTGGTAGATGCAATGTAGTGATGCATGTTTAAAAGTTTCATTGGGGAATGGCCAATTGAGAAGCCAATAACCAAGAAGTCAGAATCTGACATGACTTGCAAAAATAAATTACAAAATCCAAAGGAGAGGAGAAACAAAATGGGGAACCGCTAGAGAGGGAACCTCGAAGAGATGAAGCTTCGCGGGGAATAACAATTGAGCAACCAGTAGAAATGGGCCACAAACATTGAGAGGAGCTGTAGAAATAAATTACAATCTCCTAGAGAAGATCAGATCAACATTGTAGCTTCTGGAGAGGGACGCCATCTAAAGATTAGACATTGAGGGAGAAGATTAGGGCAAGACTGTAATCTCTGGAAAAGACAGCGCGCGGCCGTGTTGAGGATGACACCAAGACAACAAACCCGACGTGAGGGGTGAAAACCTTTGATGGGGGAATAAAGCTCTGCTGAGGAAACGGGACTTCACCAGGGAGACAAAACTCTATTGAAGATTTTTGTTGGAGAGATTTTTCTTTTGGAATGCAACCATTGGATGGATCATGCAGATAGTCACACAGTATCGACCTTACTGGGGATAAGGAAAGATCTTAACATAAGGATGCACCAATCAACAGACCGGATTGGAAATGAGAGGTCATGGCGAGGGATCTCTGTTGGAAACTCCGTTGGGGACATGCGATATCCTCAAATCCGGAGTCTCAGAATGAAGCCTTTAAAAGAAGATTCCTGGGGCAACAAAACTTCGCTGCGGAAACGAAACTTCACTGGGGATAGGTAAAGTCCTATTCATACATGGGCTCTATCTAACAGAAGAAAACCAAATATTCCCTTCCTGACAATCATTAAGCTCTTTACAGGTGTTCAACGTGTAAACTCTTTTTTTGATGTCAAACAAATGTTTTGCATGCAGAAAGATGTTTATTTTAGGAATGACAGATCTGATGCGAAGATTATTTAAGCCTTGAAGTTGAAAACCTTAACAAAGTGTCGCATCTCTGTCGTGAATGAATCACTGGCTAGAGTGCAAAAAATTTCAAAACTTTTCTTCCCTCTTTTTTTTATAAAAAAAAACGAGTCAAGATGCGGGTGATAAGATACCAACATGAATATGCAACACATATTTGGGAGTTTAGGAAACGTTATCCTGTTGTAGTATGCTTTTGAGTTAAACCCTTGTTTCAATTAGGACTTTTAGAGGTTGTAACATGGCCTGGTTCGAGGTTTTTTAGAAAAAAGTTTTTCAAGGCTCAAGTTATTTGGTGCCCCCCGTTCGTGATATTCTCCTGTCCTAAGTTCAGTTGACTTATCATAAGAATTCATATTTCAAAAGGATTTATAATGGTTGAGTGATCACGACAAATTCTCCAACATGATTGTCACTTAACTTTTGTTGCTTTTGTTTTTGATATTATTGTTCCTCTTCTTTTGATGAAAATTTTATTGGATAATCTTTTTCGGTCTTTTAGGCTCTTCTTTTCCCTAACTTTTTCCTGGACAAAATCTTTTGAATTTCAATTTTGGGAGTCCAGCGGGACGCCCTAACTTTTGCCTAAGCGACTTGTTTTAAAGTTTCGACTTAGCAGGGCTTTTTGTTTCTTTCTTATTCATACTTTCCACTTCGAACAAGTTAATATGACTTTAGGTCTTTGAACTTTTTCTTTCTCTCTCTCTTTTAAGAAGAAAACAAATGCCTTATTCCTTGGTCGGCGAGGGATAACCATTATTGTATCGATTCGATCTCGACCTCAGGACTTTGTGAGGAAATGAACATCGTGGTTTTGACATTTTTCCTGATCTCATGATGCGAAAGATAAAATATGGTGATCCTCAGATGGGACATTCCTTCTTAAATTTGAATGCTTGGTTAAATTAACTGAACATCTACCCTTCCCCGAGTTAAAAAAATAAGGTTTTTTTTAACGGAAAAGAAACTCCTACTTCGAAGGCTCAGAGGGGTTACGGAGGGTCTAACTCCCTTATATCTCCTGTGTTTGTGGATTGAAACAATGCATGTACATCGTCAATGGGGTTCTAATCATAAGCATACCATTACAGTCATCGTTTTTAGCTAAACTCCTTCCTCCAAACTCTTGGCTAAGCAAAAGAATTGGCACAGTTGGTATCAAAATGCCCGAAAAATCGATTAAAGAGTGATACTGGATGGATTAAGTAAAATGAAACAATTTCTTCAAGGCAAAAATATTCAACGCATCAAGACTAACATTCGGCCATAAACAAAATCCTATATGCAGACAGTGCTAAAACAATCAATCAAGATAACACATGAAAGTGTGGCAAAGAAACGTAATAAAAGCCATTATGGGGAAGAAATATCTCCACCTAGGCTCGCCGATCTCGCCGACCTGCTGTAATCTTGATATTACCCTGACCAATGACTTTTACTAACAGCACGGAGCTGTGAAACAAATTGGCAAGGCATCCACCAGTAAAGTGAATGAGAATCCTATCAATCATAGAACTAAACACGCCCCTTTCACAGTAGTAGTTGTGTTTGTTATCCGTATTTCAAGCGATCAACTAACCATGACTTAGATTACCATTTCCGTGTAAGGCCCACGAAGTTTATATGCACATGCTTATCAAAATATTGGATGTTTTTGCAAACAAAATAGTAAAAAGGGAGAAAAGAAACGTATACGTATACTTGAAAGAAGATATTCTATTGATTTTCAGAAATCAGTCTGTGAAAAAGGCATTTACATTTAGAAGCAAGTAATCAAAAAATCAAAGCAAACAAGTGTTTACAAATGGCAATGTGAATATGAATATCCATCAAGTCCTGACTCTGCTATGACTCTTATGACTCCTACGCTTTCATCTTCCTGCTTTCAGACAGATCATTCTTGGATTAGCTTCGAGCTTATGCCAGGTTACGGAACGAAGGAAAGAAACAAAGGATCTCATGCCGAGCGTATTCATTTGCTTTAAGTCCCTAACTTTTGCCTGAATCACCCTTTCGGGTTTTCGATTCACCAGGACACCCTCTTTTTGCCTAAACCGCCCTTTCGGGTTTTCAGTTTAGCGGTTTTTTTAATTATTTTTTTATGCAAAGTATAACTACGTCAGCATTCACAGGGAGAGGGAAGTACTCTCCATCCATAGTCATGAGCATCATTGCTCCTCCAGAGAAAATTTTTCTAACCATGAAAGGACCTTCATAAGTCGGAATCCACTTGCCCCTGGGATCTCCCTGGGGGAGAATTATCCTTTTTAGCACAAGGTCACCTGGCTTGTAACACTGAGGTCGTACCCTCTTATCAAAATCTTTCCTCATCCTTTGCTGATATACCTGACTATGACATACAGTCGTCAACCTCTTCTCATCCATAAGTTCCAACTAATCAACCTAATTCTGTACCCATTCACTTTCATCCAGCTCAACATCCCTCATGATCCTAAGAGAAGGAATCTCGACTTCTACCGGCAATACTGCTACCATTCTGTAAGCCAATGAAAATGGGGTTGCCCCAGCCGAAGTACACACAGTGGTGCGATAACCATGCAAAGTGAAAGGCAAAATCTCATGCCAATCTTTATAGGTTACCACCATATTCTGTACGATCTTCTTAATATTCTTATTGTCCGCTTCGACAACACCGTTCATCTTTGGTCGGTATAGGGAAGAGTTATGATGCTTGATTTTGAAGGACTCACAAAGCTCCTTCATCATTTTGTTGTTCAAATTAGACCCATTATCGGTAATGATCTTTTCACGCACTCCGTAGCGACATATAATATTGTGCTTAATGAACCGAGTTACCACCTGCTTGGTGACATTGGCATAGGATGCAGCTTCGACCCATTTTGTAAAATAATCAATGGCAACCAGAATGAAACGGTGCCCGTTGGATGCAGTCGGTTCAATTTTTCCAATCATATCAATTCCCCACATCGCAAAAGGCCAAGGGGAAGTCAAGACATTCAAAGGTACTGGCGGCACATGCACCTTATCAGCATAGACTTGACATTTGTGGCAAACCCGTGCATGATTATAACAATCAGTCTCCATGGTGGACCAATAATAACCTGCTCGCAAAATCATTTTATTCATGGTATGCCCACTGGAATGGGTCCCGAAATCACCTTCATGTATCTCCTCAATGATTCTAGCTGCTTCTTTCTTGTCAACACATATGAGCAGTAAACCGTCATGATGCCTTCTATACAACACACCACTACTGAGAAAGAACTTGGATGAAAATCTTCTCAAGAACTTCTTATCTGTGATGGATGCCTCTTCAGGGTACTCTTGTGTTTCAAGATACCGTTTAATATCATAAAACCAAGGATTACCATCTGATTCCAAACTATCCTCAAAATAGAAAGTCGGCTCACTCAAACTTTTGATGGTAATGGAAGGTGCCTCATTAGCCCACTTAACCTTGAACATGGAGGACAAAGTTGCCAGTGCATCAGCTAGATTGTTTTCTTCTCTGGGAATGTGCTCAAACGTGATCTCTTCGAAGTACAGAATCAGCTTCATAACATGCTCACGATAGGGAATTAGGTTCTGATGGCGAGTCTCCCATTCTCCATTAATCTGGATGATAACAAGATTGGAATCCTCGTAAACTTTCAAAAATTTGATGCGCAGGTCGATCGCCGCTTCAATGCCATAAATGCAAGCCTCATATCCGGCCATGTTGTTAGTGCAATCGAAACAAATACGAGTCGTGAAAGGAATGTGGTATCGCTCATGGGAAGTGATAATAGCTCCGACGCCGTTGCCCATGGCATTGGAGGCACCATCAAAAAAAAGCGTCCAACGTGATCCCGGCTCAGGTCCTTCGTCTGGGTCTGGCATATTACAATCCCGAATATACACAATTTCCTCATCTGGAAAATCAAACTTCATCGGTTCATAATAGTTCATGGGCTGATGAGCAAGATGGTCGGCCAGTACACTACCCTTAATTGATTTTTGAGTAGTGTATTGGATATCATATTCGGTGAGTATCATCTGCCAACGGGCTACCCTGCCTCTAAGAGCTGGCTTCTCGAAAATGGACTTGATTGGATCCATTTTGGATATCAAGTAAGTGGTGTGAGTTAATATGTATTGCCTCAAACGTTTGGCGGCCCAGGCAAGTGCACAACAAGTCTTTTCCAGCAATGAGTACCTCGACTCACATTCCGTAAACTTCTTACTCAAGTAGTAAATAGCCTGCTCTTTCTTCCCTGTCTCGTCGTGCTGACCGAGGACACAACCCATTGAGCTCTCCAACACAGTTAGATACATGAATAGTGGCCTTCCTTCCACTGGCGGCATGAGTATCAGAGGTTCCTGCAAATACTCCTTTATTTTGTCAAAGGCCTTCTGACAATGCTTATTCCATTTCACTGCCTGACTTTTCTTCAACAACTTGAACAAAGGTTCACAGGTGGCTGTGAGATGAGAAATAAATCTAGAAATGTAGTTTAACCTTCCCAAGAAACCACATACCTCCTTCTATGTCCTTGGTTCAGGCATTTCATGTATCGCTATTACCTTGGCCGGGTCCACCTCGATACCTTTTTCACTTACAATAAAACCCAACAGCTTGCCGGATCTCACCCCGAAGGTGCACTTATTCAGATTCAACCTCAATAAGAATTGTCTTAGTCTCTCGAACAATTTTTCCAGATGAACAAGATGTTCCTCTTCCATGTCAGACTTAGAAATCATATCATCCACATAAACCTCAATCTCTTTGTGAATCAAATCATGAAAGAGAGTGACCATGGCGCGTTGATATGTTGCCCCGACATTTTTCAAACCAAACGACATCACTTTATAGCATAAAGTTCCCCAAGGCGTGATAAATGTTGTCTTCTCCATATCCTCCGGAGCCATCTTAATTTGATTGTAACCCGAAAAACGATCCATGAACGAAAACACTTTGGAATGAGCAGTATTATCGACCAACACATCAATATGCGGAAAAGGGAAGTCATCTTTAGGGATGGCCCTGTTCAAATCCCTATAATCCACACACATCCTAACCTTACCATCCTTTTTGGGAACAGGTATAATATTTTCAATCCATGGCGGATAATTGATGACCGTTAATAAATTCACGTCCAACTGCTTCTGGACCTCCTCCTTGATCTTCTTGGACATCTCAGGATGAGTTCTTAGGAGCTTTTTCTTAACAGGGGAATAACCTTCTTTGAGTGGTAGTCGATGCACCACTATGTCTGTATCCAACCCAGGCATATCCTCATAAGACCAAGCGAAGATATCTGAATACTCACGGAGTAGCTCAATCAATCTGACCTTTATACTTTCTTCGAGATCTGCCCCTATCTTGACTTCTCTTCTTACCTCTTTTGTGCCAATATTCACCACCTCAATCGAATCCTGATTCGGATGGATAACCTTCTCCTCTTATTTTAACAATCTTGCTAATTCCTCAAGAAGACCACAATCCTCATATGCTTCCTCTTCAGCTTGATAAATAGGAGTATCAAAGTCATAATGAGCCATATCAGAGTCGTTATCAATATAATCGATGGTGGAAGTGCATCTTCATGAACGACATTTTGGCATTTTTTAGTGACAGTGTGTGAAAAGAGAAACATTGCCATTCAAATAAAAAAAGAAATGGAGCAAAATCTTGAATGCAAAAACTTCCTTTATTTCATGATAAACTTTTGAAAATAAACATGGTGGCCCTACACAAATGATCCACCACGCCTTGGGCAGAGTGTAGGAATTATGATATGATAATAAAAGAAAACAAGAAAATTACTCCTCAGCGCTTGAAACTTGGATAACATCCACAGAAGTCCAATTATTGAGTGTATGGCCTAGAATAATCGGACAAATCCAATCTTCGATATTGTATCCATCAACCCTATCGTCGCCAACTGCATTGACGTGTCCTTCTTGAGTAGCATAAGGACGGGAAAACTTCACAGGAGTAGATAAACTAGATGCTCTGGGAGTTGTACTCTGCTGACCTGGGTTAAAACCAATACCAAATTTATTAAATTTTGGGATAACGTCCAGCACCTGACCCCAACCTTTAGGGTTACCATTTTCCACCATAGCTCTCGCATCCTTGAGAGAAGACATAACAGTTTCAGGCTTTCTTTTCTGCTCTGGAGGAGGAAAATTGACAGCATGAACTGTCTCAAACGCCTGAAACGGAGTCTCATGTATCTCGCCTTCAACTTCAACATAGCGGAATGATGTCAAATGACTCACGATGTACTCTTCCTCTCCGCACACAGTTATCACCTTTCCCTCTGTAGGATACTTGAGTTTCTGATGAAGAGTAGAAGTGACTGCCCCTGCTTTATGAATCCATGGCCGCCCCAACAAACAACAATACGTTGGCAGTATATCCATCACAAAAATGTAGCCATGAAGGTGCGAGGACCAACCTTGATTGGTAACTCCACCTCCCCAAACACTGACCTTCAAGACCCATCAAACGCCTTCACCATCAAATCACTAGGGCGCAGCTCCAATCCAGAATAATCAATTTTCATCAATGCTGACTTAGGAAATACATTCAAAGATGACCCTGTGTCCACCAAAACTCGGGATAAAGTAGTGCCCCTGCACTCCATTGAAATATGCAATGCTTTGTTATGGTCTCGCCCCTCCGGAGGAAGCTCAAAATCTGTGAAGCCCAGACTGTTCCCGACAGATATGTTAGCAAAACATTCTCAAACTGATTGACTGTTATCTCATGTGGCATGAACGCATTCTTTAACAACTTCATCAAAGCATTTCTGTGAGGTTCTGAATAAATCAACAGAGACAAGATAGACCTCTTAGAAGGAGTATGGCTCAGATGATCAATTAGGCTATAATCACTCTTTCTAATAATTCGCATTAACTCTTCAACCTCATCGGGAACTGAAGAAGCTTCTGGTATCGGAATTGGTTGAGTCAAATTGGCTGGCGTAACCCTTGGATTACCAATCATCGCCTGCTATTTTCCTTTTTCTCTTGAAGAAGCATCTGCCGCATCTTGCACATTGGAAGGTCCAAATACTCTCCCACTTCTAGTCATTCGACCCACACCAGAAAAATTATGAACTTCCCCTTCATTATCTTCAGCACGTTCTTCCTCAGACAAACGAGTACTTACCTCCTACTTCACCCCATGGTAATAAACATCAGCACCATAATGCCATGGGATGGCCTTATCATTGGTATACGGCATGGGACCAGGTACCATAATCATCAAAGGAGGTGCCCTAGATGGAGTAGGAATGTGCACAGGGGTGTAAGGAATAGATACCGCAGCAACATCTTCTTCGGTAACCTTACGTTAGCTCGATTTTCTATCGAACCGCAGGGAACCCTCCTTTATCACCAACTGGATACTGGATTTTAAATCATCACAGCCCTTCAGTTGCTTTCTACACCTGGCACACTCTGAAGTACAACCCGGAAAAATAGAATTGTCAAGCAAATACCTCTTAACATACCACAACGGAGTAATTACTTGTTCCACATTCATGATTAAATTCAACACTTCACCATTATCATCAATCATATTAACAACACCCCCTCCATGCCTAGGCATTGGGTTCTGAGTAACATTCGGACCAGTCACTGGAGTAAACTCAATTGCCTTAGAATCCAATAAGTCTTGTATTTTGTACTCCAATGCAAAGCAATTATTAGTAGAATGACCAACTCCGCCTGAATGGAATTCACATATTGCGTTAGCATCATAGTTAGGAGGAAGTCTTGCGGGGGGTGGTGGCATATTTCTCAAACCGATCAACTTCAAATCGAGAAAATGGTGGAGTGCTTCAGTAAGAAATACCGGAAAGGGATAGAATTTTCTCAACTGTCTCTGCTGTTGATTATTATACTGACGGGGAGCATCTTGTTGTCTTTGTTGTTGAGGCACTTTATTTGGTCTATGCTGTGGAGGAGCATTAACAGGAATAGAAACAACATTGATTTGTTGGTGCTGACGATCCTCTCCTCTTCCTCTATGAGAGTAAACCACACTTGCGTCGCCTTCCCTTTTCTTAGGGTAAGTGTTGAATGGTTTATTACTGCCCCCTGATGAGCCACTAGAACCTCCAATCTAGATTTTCCCCAATTTCAAACCTACCTCAATTCTTTCACCAGCCATAACCAAGTCTGCAAATCCTGTTGAAGCACTTCCTATCACGTGCTCATAGAATGGCCCTCGCAGGGTACTCATAAACATATTAGTGATTTCTCTCTCCATGAGTGGAGTTTGAACCCTCGCAGCCAACTCACGCCACCTCTGAGCATATTCCTTGAAAGATTCTCTTGGTCCCTATGACAAGTTCTGTAACTGAGTGCGATTAGGCGCCATATCCACATTATACTGATAATGTTTGACAAAAGCCCGAGCAAGATCATTCCAGCAACGAATATGGGTTTTCTCCAACTTCATGTACCACTCCAGGGATGCCCCAGATAGGCTATCCTGGAAAAAGTGAACCAAAAGCCCATGATCCTCAGTATGCACCGATATCTTTCGGAAATAAGCAGTTGCATGAGTAACAGGACATGACGTTCTGTTGTACTTTTCAAATATAGGAGGCTTGAACTTTGGGGGAACTTCCACCCCAGACACCAACCCGAGATCATTAGCATCCATACCAAGGGCTCCTTGCCCTTCCACAACCTTCAAACATTCTTCCAACAACCGATACTTCCTATCCTCAACCTGAACTTCTGGCTCTGAACGCCGAACAGAAAACTGATCTTCATCATGATCAAAGTCATAATCCTGCTCCTGATAGTTCCTTATAACGCCCTGATTATCTCTTATGTTCCCTACAAGATGAGGTCCCGGAGACGGGGGAAACTGCCCTATGTTGCGCACAAAGGGGTTTCCGGGCATCCCATGAAAATTTCCAACAGACTAATCTTGCACATCCCCCAATCCTATAGAAATGTTTTGATAGAGCCCTTGATTTCCACCATCCCCTGGATAGCGGTGCTGGTTGTTGACAATGGCAGACAGTTCCTCCTGTCGGCGATTCACATTGGTGATGACCTCCATGAACTGGGTCATTTGAGTAGCCATCTGGGCCCTTATTTCAGCGAGTTCAGCTTGAACTTGTTCCATTTGTCTTAGAAAATTGTTTCTAGTGGAATACCGATGAGTAGTCGTCTTGAATTCTGAATAAGAAAAGCAGAAGAATAAGAATATCGTCTTGAGATAACATGTAATGTTATGAATGCATGATGTGCATGATATGTTTTCCATTTCCTAGTATTCAAGAGTCCTTTTATTCATCAATCACGGCGTGCAACCAAAAATAATCAAGCATACAATCAAAAGAAGAAAAAAAGGACAATAAGACAAACACTTCAATCATTTACAAACAAAAGAAACGATGTTCAAGTGACTTCGACCATTTAAGAGTGTAGAGATAAACAACAAAATACGTGTTTCAAAGTAAACTTAACAAAAAACTGAATAATAAAAACAAACAACGGTCCCTTCCAACAATCCTGGGGGTGACCAAATACACCAAAGGTAAGTAACAAAACTAAATCTCCGGAACAAGACACGCTTCAAGGTATTGATAATACTCTTCAAGCCTGGCTTTCTCCTTCAAAAGTTATGATGCGACTACTTTACTTTCTTGAAACCGATCCTCTGCGACACGCCTCTGGGCTAGTTCCTTCTTAAGCTGAGCATATTTTTCTTTGAGTTGTTTCTCCAAGTTTTGAATCTTCTTCCTGTAGCTATTATCAGATGCCTGAAGCTTCTGGCACTCTTGTTGGGTCTTACTCAACTCTTCTTCCATTTCAGCATGAGACCTCTTCCTAAAACTGGTTGCATCAGAAGTTTCCCCTTGAGCTTCTTTGAGTTTGCGAGCTAAGTTGGCCCTTTCTTGATCTACCCAATAAAGTTTCATCCCTGCCTCACGGTCTTTTGCACGAAGTTGAATGTTCTCAACATGAACCTGGGTGAATACCTCGGTAGGCACCGTGTTACTCAGAATAGTAGAAAGTTGCTCACATATAGGAGCCGACCTTGCAAATGGTAACCGTAAAATCTTAACCCTATCTCTAATCCATTCCAAGTAAGGAACCCTAGCAATAGGAACCTTCTTTCCCAAAGTAGTTCTATCCTTCTTGTGAATTCCCTTCCAAGCACTTGTCACTCTTTTCAACATCACAGGATCACTTCCTCTAACAAAATACACTGATTCAGACACCTCCTCAACCTTTGGCGGTCCATCCATTGCATATCCCAATTAACGATAAGCAAGCACATGATTATAGTTGATACACCCCTTAGTTCCTATGAGGGGAACATTAGGGGAATCTCGGCAGCTAGTGAGAATACTTCGTACTTCCCCCGTGTCAAAATTCCACTGGATATCAAATGAAGTAAGGTTGACAAGTCTTGATGACCATCGGAGAGAATGTCTGGTATCCATGAAAGGGCCACTTACCGGTAGGTGCAACTTAAACCATTGATACAACATTGAATGACATAAACTTACATTACCTCTTTTTCCATGCCTGAAATGAATGGTGTAAAGAGTATCTGCCAAGAGTGTCGATACCGGGTTCTTATTTCTAAAAACACAAATAGCCGTCAAATCCACAAAATTTATCTTGTGGGGAAAGAAGATGATCCCGTGTATCATGAGAGCAAACATAGGGCTGAAGTCACTCCAATTCCCTTTCTTTGCCCAGTCTTCAGCTTTCTTCACTAAGAAATCCAAATAAAACCCTGTAGTATCCTCACTTGATTTCCAACTGTCTTTCACCTCTTTCCAATTCAAATGAAGAATTTCAGCAATAACTTCGAACTTCATCTTCTCTGGCACTTGGACAAAAGTAACTTCATCAGACAACTTGATATTAAGTAGGTATGCGTACTCTTCTAGTGTGAGAACCAGTTGATAATCTTGAAAAGTAAAACACCATAATTCCTTGTCATAGAACTGGAAGAGGGTGATCAAAGCCATTGGGTCAACTGGAGTGTTAAGGATTAGTAACAAATTGCCATAATTTTTGTTGAAATTATTCAGAACATCACTCTTCAGATAATAACTCAACCTCTTCAATTCGGGCACATCAATAGTAGGAATCTGATAAGCGAATGTATGCATGTTGGGCTCTTTAACACGAACTGAATCAAACTCATCTAACGGGAGGCCAGCCATTTCTGATGGAAAGAAGACTCTCGAATGTCCCTGGAAGATGACATGCGCATGCTAGTTATTTTTTATACATCATTTTTTTAAGAAATAAATATGCTATGATGTAACATGACAGGATCAAAGTTTCACAATGGATAATGGCTGGACCATTACAGAACAGCACACCTCAAGATCAAAGGAAAATCCCAAAGCTTCAAAACTATCATGGGAACCTGAGTCACCTTCACAACACAAAGTCACCAACAGTACCTGTACCTGTAAGAAAAGTTTTCCCGCCCCTCTCACAGGTGTAGTCTAGGTCAAGGTAAGGTTAAAAGCCAAATCAGAGTACAAGAGCTAGACTGTCGGTATCATCATACGATAACACCTATCTGAACTACCTCTGAAGTCATGGGTCTCATGGTCAGGTCTAAAAAGCATCCGCCTCATAGATGCCATGGCCACTCTATTCCTAGTTCCTATGGAATTCTCTCATAGCCTGGGTATGAGGCCTTTTACCTTATGGAACAACCCACCCACCAAGAAATCTAGAATCCAAACAGTCCAACCAAATCCAGTATGCAGAAAGTAAAGCGCACATAGAATGCAATGCAAATAGATAAATATGCAAAGCAGTAAAATAAACACCCAAAAATAAAACAAACAGGAGCTAGGATCGACTCCGGGATAGACCAGCAAGAGGTCAATTTGTCCCCAGTGAAGTCTCCAGCTGAAACAACCTGGCCGAACCGTCATCATGTAATGAAATATCAATGAAGTCGCCACTGAACGTCTTTTATCCCGCCAAGAGGGAAAGGTAAACATCGAGAAAACCTGAAGAGGGAGAAATCACAGTCTTTCGATCGAGAGATTGGGTAAGGGAGTCTGTTACGCGAGGGGAAGGTATTAGCATCCCACACACCCGTAGTACTCTACAGTATCCACTCTTGTTGTCTAATCTAATGGGTATGGTCAAAACCTATGTCTATAGCTTAAAGCTAAAAAGGGAATGCATGCGAAAGAAAAAAGAAAACAATGTAGGGAAAATAAAAGTTGTGCTCGGCTGGGCCCTAGCCCAATGCCTACGTATCCCTTTTAAGGAATCAGAGCAGCCGTATTTCGGCTCATATATTCTGGTTGGTTTGTGTTTTTTAGTTAAGACAACAAAACAGTCAAGATGGCAAAACATCAAATAAAACAACAAACAAATGAGATGGTAAAACATAGGCTAAATAATAACAAAGTAACATGTCAAAGATGGAGAAACACCAAATGATAAAACATCACACCTAACAATGACATTGAGAATCAAAGTAGGATAACAAACATGTGTGATGGCGAAACATCAGCTTCAAACAAGTATGCGATGGCGAAACATCAGCTAAAAGATAACAAGGTATCATGGCAAAGATGGCGAAACATCAATAAACCGGATGACAAAACATCACACCTAACAATGATATTGAGAATCAAAGTAGGATAACAAACATGTGCGATGGCGAAACATCGGCTTCAAACAAGTATGCGATTGCGAAACATCGGCTAAAAGATAACAAGGTATCATGGCAAAGATGGAGAAACATCAATAAACCAGATGACAAAACATCACACCTAACAATAATATTGAGAATCAAAGTAGGATAACAAACATGTGCGATGGCGAAACATCAGCTTCAAACAAATGTGCGATGGCGAAACATCAGCTATAAGATAATAATGTATCATGGCAAAGATGGTGAAACATCAATAAACCAGGTTTAAAAACAAAACTAAGAGGCGCACAAACAAATAAGATTGATTTATATCTTTTACCTTGAAGAAGGGTTTGAGTTTATTAGAGGTGTTTTATGATTTTCCAAGAAAACAATTTTTGTTTTAAGATGTAAAATGTAAAGGAAGGAAAAATAACTAAGGGAAACTAGCCTAGAACTATCCCTAGTGTTATCATACAATGATTGACCCTAAGGTTGAGGATAAAGGAAATTCCTAACCTATGCTAGCATACATGGATTCCTACCTTAATTAACATGTCAAAGGAAGCTTAACAAAACTATCCTATAGGGAACAGGCAATGAGAGCGAAGTCGTGATCTCAATTTATATATTGAGTGACTCATCGATCAACAATTAAAGAAAAAACAATAAATATCCTATAGGGAACAGACAATGAGAGCGAAGTCGTGATCTCAATTTCTAAATTGAGTGACTCATCGATCAATAGTTAAAGAAACAAACACAAACACAATACATGTATCAAACAAAACAGAGGGCCTCCTGACATATATCAGTAACAGAGGTCCCATCATGCAACATAGAACTATACAAAATGAAAATAGAAGAAAGGAAATAGTGCAATACCAAACGGATAACTATCTGTAGCAACTGAGCAAGAATAAAAGAAACCCATAGAACTTCAAGCAAGCTGGCATCAGCAGACAAATGAAGTCAGAAATTACGCCATCAGGATGTAAGTATTGAGATTTTCAGATATGAACAGATTCCATGGGCAATGTATAGCATTCATAATCACACACACACACACACACACACACACACACACACACACACACACACACACACACACACACACATATATATATATATATATATATATATATATATATATATATATATATATATATATCATGAATAGACTATCAAATATGCCTAGCACAAGAGTAGTACCAATATAATAAATTGTGTTCCACAAATAACGTGAAACACAGTAGCCTCAAGTCAAAAATGGAAAACTTTTCTCAGAGTACCTCGCGCATTCAACAACCAAGTTAGTATTCCCATAAATAGAATGATGACTGACATAAGGTATGGATGATGACACCATAATGAAGTGAGAAAACATGGTAGCAACTATCAAAACATTAGATATGATAGACAAAAAGAAATAGGCATATGCACAATTTGGTCAAAAGTTAGAGGAATGTTGCTCCTTTCTATCACCATATTGAATTGACAATTGAATATCAATCAAGGATCATGGGAGCTTGAGAAGAATACAATAAAAGACCATGAAGGTCAGTAGCAACCACAACTCAATCATACTCAATTACTTCATCACATCTCACAAGCATAATAGAAGAAGAATCCCACACAATGCATCAAAGACTTAGATCTCAAGCTAACTATGGAAGAAAGTAAAACAAGGATAAAATTAGAGAGTTTGTAACAATTAAACGTTTGAAGTAAAGATTCCAAAACATGATTAGGACATGATCAAAAGGTTAAAGTGTTGATTCTAAAACATGCTGCACAAGTGCATTCAAAATGCCTCAAAAATTCAACAAGGATAAAAGAAAGAAGCCAAACTCCATTCATGATTAGAACTAACTTAAGTAATAGGGATCAATTACTCTCAAGCCCTCATGATACTATCATTGAAGTATCATTTCCTTTCATGTTATCATTCGCCATTTAATGACCTCAAACTCAAATTGAAAGCTCAAGTTTCAAAGTGAAGATCAACAAGAAAGCAAAAAGTCATAAAACATGCATCAAAAGGTTTAATCATTCAAACATGGGACATTAAGTGAAATGACTTGAGTTTATATGGATAAACAGAACCAACATGATCATTAGGTGCCCAATTATAGGCCTCACTCAAGTTCATTGACCATCAAGCAAATTGCAACAAGATATGCAACATTAATTGGGTATCTTCACTTCAAAAATACATCAAAAAAGAAAAGAAAAGGGCTTCCATAATTCAAACAAAAATTTTCATAGCATCTTTGAGATGTATAAGAGTCAGCAAACATGTTTTAAGTTCATGGATGGATGAGGAAAAGATCAATCAAACTTCAAATATCAAAAACTAGTTGGCAAAAACCACCAAACTAGACAAGTTTTCAAAATATTTTGTGGAAAATACCAAACCTTATCAATTAATTCAAGAAAAATATTTGTAAGGACCTCAATCCATCTATGAACCTTAAACAAGAACCAAATTCAATTTAAACTCAAGGCCATTTGCTTTTTGGAATCAAAACAAACAAGGGAATTAGCAGAACCCTAATTATTTAGAAAATGAACTTAATTATTGATTAATCAAGTTCCAATTCTAAACAAATCAAATTAAAATCATAAAAAAATAAAGAAAACTCTAAAGATCAGAGAACTTATTTTTTTTTTTAAATTTTTAGAATTAAAGAAAAGTCAAAAATAAAATCAAAATTCAAACCTTTAAACAATTAAACAAAAATTCACATCTCAAAATAAAATTCCAATCAAAAGTCAGAAAAAATATCCAACCAAAATTATATTCAAATATTAGAATTAAAAACCAGCATCCATGATTTTTTTTTGGAATATCTGAATTAAAGGAAATATTAAAATAAAATCAATCAAACAATTAAACAATTAAACAATTATTTAATGACAAAATGCAAACCCTATCCAAAATTCATAAAAAGGTCAAAACAAAATTATATTCGGACACTATGATTAAAAAAAAAACTTATATGATTTTTTTGAGGATTTTTGAATTAAAGAAAATATTAAAACAAAAATTATGAAGCAAACATTTCAAATAAACTTCTCAAATTAAATTTCTAATCAAAAATTTGAAAAATGCTAAACCAAAATCAGAATCAATTTCTAAAATATTTTATGAGTCAAATGTAATTTTTGTGCAATTTTTAGATCAAAAGAACTATTAAAATAAAAATAATCATTGAACAAACAATTAATTAAACTTATGAAATTTTGAACCAATCAAAACATTTTTTTAAAAATTCCAAAAAAAATATGACAAATACTAGAAATTATTATTAGCCTATGGTAATTTTTTCATGATTTTTGAAGATGTTTTGATCACAAAAATAAAATCAGAAGTAATCAATAAAAATCAAACAATATAAAATGCATTAAGAATTCAAATCATCCAATCAGGGTGCGCCACCTCTTCATCATCTACCTCAAGACAAAGCCCTAAACGCGTTTTTTCACAGTTCGAAACCTCATGTTCTGATCAGGACTTCTTCCTTATTTCTCAACCAAAATCAATGATTCAAAGCTCAAAACAAAGCCAGATCTAACCTCTACATCATGATACTTATAGATCTAAAAAAGATTGACTAGGTGATCAGAAATCTGGACGCGAAAATTGAAAAAACTCGCTGAACATGAATTATTCAGAAGTTCAACAACGATCTATTCTTCAAATTCAAACAAAATTATACGTCAAACATATTGTTTGGCCAGCTATGAGCTCATAAACATGAAGTAATTCATCAAATCAAGCTGAAAATAGCAAATCGAAGTTCAAGAAGCTCACCTCAATGTGAAACTGGAAATATTGATTCCTTAGTTACAGAAGCAAACAAACTTCTCAGTCCCTATCTACACACTTCAAGGAAGATGAATCCACAAATTTTTTGATGAATGCGCGGAGGAGATGAGTGAATTGAAGAAAACTTCAACAAGAAGAAGGAATTTTCAGATCTGGATTTATGATGAATGGAGCATCCCCCCTCTAAAATGAGTCTTGGAGTCCCTTATATAGAGTAAGTATTGAAGGTTAGAAAATGAATTGGTCATCAAAGTTGTTCAAGGGCCAGATTGGAAAATTTGGCCCAAAAATGAGTGCACGTGCAGCCATTTGCTCATGTGTTTTCTCATTTTATTTGAATTTTATGAGCCAAATAACCTCAGAAACAAATCCTCAAAGTGCCAGGTCATGATTATTTGAAATGAGAGAGTATGGATGAATTTGCCAAATTGAGCATGTTTGTCATTTTTTTAATCAAGCAAGTACACCAAGCACATGGGCACGAAATGGCTGGCATCATGGGTTTCCACAAGACATAAATGGGTCATGGGCCTGATTAGAAATTAAAAGAATGGCTGAAACTTGAGTTTGCAAGAAATTGCATTTTGCTTGCATGGCTAAAGTTCAATAAAATGGCATGAAATTCAAAAGACCATAACTTGCCCATACTTTTGAATTTGGACACAAATGAGTACAATTTGGAAAGGTATTGAAAAGACCTACAATCCCTTAGTTTTGAGTATTTGCAATTGAATCAATTAAGGTCCTCAAAATTTTACATGAAACTCACTAATTTTGGAAAATGACCTATAATTTTAACTTGAGGCATGAACTTCCAAAGACCATAACTCTTGACTCTTCGCCAATTTGGACATGAGACCAAAAGGATATGAAAGATCACCCTCTTATTTTTCTAAGCATATTTCATTTGCATTTTTTTGATCAAAGGTGAATAAAACATGAATTTTTGAAGTTAAGTCCTTATTTTCCAAAATTAGAAACTTTTAGAGTTTCTTCATTAACAAGTTTCAACCCAAACCTCAATATTTTTGATCCAATGATCAAAATGGACTTGAAATATGAAAAGTACACCCTTGAATTGATTGTTGACCAAAAGTTCACTTGGTCAACCTTGACTTTGACTGATTTTGACCAAAATGACCATTTTGCCCCTTTGAATTAATTGGTCCACTTCTCTTCAAAATTGATGGTCAAAACTTCAAACATACTATCTCCTAAATATATATAGGTCATGTACAAAGTTTCACTTCAAAATTCTCAAGAAATCTTAATAAAATCCCAAACCCTGGTTTTGGTTAACACCTTAGGAGACTGATGAATCATCTCCAAAATTTCAAATCCTATGGGCATCTTGACCAATTTCTTGTACAAATACTTTTCAAATACCAATGAGATGTTGTAGCTTACAAATCAAGACTTGTGAATTGATCAATAGACTTGATCAAGCAAAACCCTAATTTTGACTGGTGAATCAAAAGAGTGATGCTTCTTATAATCAATTACAAACTTCAATCCTCTGATGATCCAAAGAGATGGATAAAATATCTTGAGATATGCAATAACTTTTAAGCTTGAAAGATCCAGAGGTTTAGATGATAAGGTTCTACTTGAGAAACTTGTCAATGCAATCAACCTTCAAAGCTTGAGGAAGACTTGATAACTGTGATCGGTGGAAATAGAACTGACTGTTTTTTAGCTGGTTTCGCGAAATCTCGTGGTAAGCAAGAGTCGCCACCGTCTTTTATGTTCTCCAACATGGAAAGGACAAAAGCACAGCAAAATTCCTTATTCGAGAATGTTTCTCGGTTCGGGAGGTAGATTTATAGAAAGGGAAGGTGTTAACACCCTTTCTATCTGTGGTTATCCACGAGCTCTTAGGTACTTGCTCTTATGTTTTCAAAAATTGTTTGCTTTTCAAGTGTGTGTGGGTTTTGAAAAAGTTTCGTTTAAAAAATTTCTAAGTAACTCTTGTATCTGTCCTCAAGAGTGTATGAAAAATTTGTTTGAAAACTTTTAGAAAGTGTGAGTGCGAAAAGTTGTTTTGTTTGTTTGAAAAGAGCAAGTACCCAGGAGAATCTACCTACTCTAAGGAATTAGGCTGTGTAAGAGTCCTTTAGATAGTGCTATCCCACCATTGAGGGGTAGGTAGCACCATCGTTGGAGGTGTTCGGGTCAATTCGATTAAGGGACATGTGTGGTCACCGAAGCAATGGTAGGACACCTTAGAAGTAACCCTAATGTCCTAGATCCTTTGTATCCGAGGCAACCGTTTCGAGGCAACTGGATCTTTTGGACAAAAGGGCGACCTCTAAGACACCCTATACTTGATGACCACGTCGAGGCAACCAGTGAGGCGTACCCTAGAAGTGGCATGTGCTTTGTGTGTTGTTTTTCAGTTAAGGTTATCTTGTACATGTTATTTGTGAGCTACTGATTGATTTTATTACATACACTCTTGCAGGCATATTAGCAGTTAGGGGTGCGGAAAGTAAATTGCAGAAATGTAAATCTAGCTATTACAAGGCGCGGGTCTATACATCGCCAAAAAACAAACCCGTTTGGAAAGTAAAGTGCGAGAATTAAAGAAAACGGTAAAAGATCCTAATTAACTATTACATTTCCCGAGCAGATACAAAAATAATGAATTAAAAAAAAATGAATGCGCGCGAAAAGATTGAATTGGGAACGTCTTGAGGGTTTTGACCCTTTTTTTTTAATAAGAATGAGATTTTATCCCTTTTTTATAATTAAATGAAACTTAAAACTAATTATTAGTCAATTAATTAAAAAAGGAAAAAAAATGTTTTTGTGTTTTTTTATATTTTTAATGAAAATAAAATAAAAGGAATTAAAAGTTGAAAAGAAAAACCTAAATCTAAGCTTGATTTTATTTATTATGAAAGAAAGATTAAAATTATTCTAATTAAACTAAGTTAATGGTATTTAGAATTTATTTACAAAAATAATGTTTAATGGTGAAATTAACAATAATAATAATAATTACATTTTTTTTGGTTTTTTTCTGAATTTATTATAAAAATATTAGTTTGTTAATTAATTAAATAAATAATAGAAATAAATAAGCAATTAAAAGAAAGAAAAATAAATAATAATAAAAAAAATGCAAACCCAAAGGGGGGGGGGGGGTTTGGGCCAGTTTTGAGAGTTTGTTTAGCATTGCTGTGGCCCATTTGCATCCAACCACGTTGACTCGTGGAATTGAGTGGGGCGCTGGTTGACCAGGAATATGGTGTGCTTTCATCCTGACCCTTGGATTGCCACCTGAAGACACATGGCGTGTGGAGGTTGGAAGTCCATGGTGGACGTATCCTGGAAGGCTGTACTTGAATAAGCATGAGAAAATGATAACAAGAAATGTGGGGGGACCTGGGATTCAAACCCAGGTCCTGTAACCTTTTCCAATAACATGGCCACCAACTGAGTTGCGCGTGTTAGTTATTATTAAAACAAAACATAATTATTATATTGGTAAACAAACATATGCCTGAAAATAAATTAAAAAAAACGCGCGATATTTGTAGATGGCCAATGACAGGACGACACCTCATCGTCTTCTTCAACACTTGGCTGGTTATTTACCTGCGGATTTTTATCCGCAGGTAGTTTCGTAGGCCATACTTAGAATCGTCCCTAGGCCTCAAAAATCCATGCTAAGACCATGGTTGGCCTCGTCCAAGTCTCCTGATCACATCTATGCTCTTGGCTAGCCTTGATTTTCCCTAAAACACAAATGCCTAAAACGCAAGAACGTGAACCCTAGAATCGGGCATCACGATTCAGGGCCTAACAATAAAATTGGCTAATGCAGTCATGTTGGAAATCAATCAAGGAGTATGAATATGCTAACTTTTTTGAGAAAAAAACGCAAGAATAGAGAAATCCAATTTCGTGTTCAGAGGCAAGTTTGTGATGACTTACAATGCTTGATATGGAGTCTTAGGGCGTGGTAAAGGTCTCTTTAGCTTCAGGGTATGACAATGAGGAAGACTACGTGCTTCTTTTAATTTGAAAATGCCTGCAATGATGCTTTAGATCTCACACTTTTTTGACAAATTTCAGTTTTTGTTCTGGCCGTTTCAATGAGCTCTAGGTCGTGAATGAGGTATGGAACACTTGCATATGTATGTATGAATGCAATTAGGTCACATTAAGAGCTTGTATCCTTGTGCAATCAAGTTTGGGATTCTTGGTTTATCACCATTAAAGAACATTCCAAGTTTGTTCAAATTTTGAATTTTATGCTCAAAATGGCCCTAGCACGAATTTGGTATGCTTGCTCATGACACATAAAGGCCATTCAAATCAAAAGATGCTATTTAATTAATTTTTTTGATTTTATTTGAATTTTATGGATTTAAAATGAATTAAATCAAATAAAATTAAATAAAAATAGAAAAATTAATGTTTAATCTTGAAATTGATCATGGGACACGTGGGTGGCATGACAAGGCTGAATCAAGTGGAAAAAGGGGGCCTTTTTGTCAAAAATTGAAGTTTCAAGGATAGTTGACTTTTGCCATTTCACAAAAATTTCCCAACTTCTCCAATGCATATCTTGCTCTATTTGGATCATATGAACATGTTCTTGGACATTTTGGAGAGGTCTTGAAGTCCTATAACCAATGCCTTTAGTCCCATGTCATTTTGATTTACCAATCTCAAGTTATGGTCTTTGACTTAAAGTGCCTTTTTGTTGACTTTTGAAAATGACCTATAATGTTGAAATTGATAACTTTTTGTGAGAGCATTTATTGGACTTGGGATGTGAAGATGAGTTGTAGGAAATGTCCTCCCCTTCAAGATGAGCATTGGATGGGATTTTTCTGATGAACCATGAAAAAGTTATGCCTTGGTCAAGTTACAGTTGACTTTTCAACTGTCCAAAAATAGAAACTTTTGCATCTTGATGATTTTTGAGCTATTCTTGTGGAATCATGATCAAGACTTGATCAAATGATGATTGTGGCTTCAAAATAAGATGTTGACCAAAAAGTTTGACTTTTGACTGTCAAATGACCATTTTGCCCCTGCAGTTGATTGTGAAGCAATTAGGGTTTTTGACTGTGCAACTTGACCTTGTGAGCCTTGAAACTTGGAATATGGATGCTTGACAATGTTTATAGGCATGTGGGACTTGATTGTGCCCTTGAAAACCTCAACTTCCTTGCAAGAACCAAAACCCTAATTTGACTGGCTTAGGAGGGTGTTTGAACTGTGCAACCCTTGAGTAGACTTGAGCAAATTGAGATGATGCTTGTCAAAACTTTGAAGAATATGGGAGGGAAAATTTTGGGGTACAACAGTTGCCCCTGTTCAATCTTCTTAGACCTGAGGATGTAGATTGGCTTGTGTGCCTTTCGTGATCCGAGGGTGGAAGATGATTGAACACTAGAGTGCCCAGAAATTTGCACTCGCATAGTAGAATGTCAGCAATATGATGGCGGGAATGGGATTATAGATGCCATTTGGAGAGATGATGGATATGAGGATGGGCTTATAGATGCCATCTGGAGGTGTGACAGAACCTTGTCGGGAATGGGCTTATAGATGCCATTTGAAAATGTGATGGATAGTTGTGGAGATGGGCTTATAGATGCCATCGGAAGGTGTCGATCGCGTAAGAGATTCCTTAGCGAGAACTTGCGTACCTGAGAAAGAAAGATAATTTCCTGGCCTGTTACAGGGGTTGATCTTCAAACTCTTCATGCAGACATGCCCTGGCTGGATACAGGTATCAAATCTACGATTGATTGCTCACAGATATGCCCTGGCTAGATACAGGAATCGAATCTGGAACTTCAAAAGGTTGCTTACAGACGTGCCCTGGCTGGATACAGGTATCGAATCTCTAAACTCTTTATGCAGATATGCCCTGGCTAGATACAGGTGTCGAATCTACTCACAGATATGCCCTGGCTGGATATAGGAATCGAATCCGGAACTTCAAAAGGTTGCTTACAGACGTGCCCTGGCTGGATACAGGTATTGAATCTCTAAACTCTTTATGCAGATATGCCCTGGCTGGATACAGGAATCAAATCTACTCACAGATATGCCTTGGCTAGATACAGGAATCGAATCTGGAATTAGTCATCTATAGATATGCCCTGGCTAGATACAGGTATCGAATCTTCAAACTCTTCAGATATGCCCTGGCTGGATACAGGAATCGAATCTGGAATTAGTCATCTACAGATATGCCCTGGCTGGATACAGGTATCGAATCTTCAAACTCTTCAGATATGCCCTGGCTAGATACAGGAATCGAATCTGGAATTAGTCATCTACAGATATGCCCTGGCTGGATACAGGTATCGAATCTTCAAACTCTTCAGATATGCCCTGGCTAGATACAGGAATCGAATCTGGAATTAGTCATCTACAGATATGCCCTGGCTGGATACAGGTATCGAATCTTCAAACTCTTCAGATATGCCCTAGCTGGATACAGGAATCGAATCTGGAATTAGTCATCTACAGATATGCCCTGGCTGGATACAGGTATCGAATCTTCAAACTCTTCAGAAGTGCCCTGGCTAGATACAGGAATCGAATCTGGAATTAGTCATCTACAGATATGCCCTGGCTGGATACAGGTATCGAATCTTCAAACTCTTCAGATATGCCCTGGCTAGATACAGGAATCGAATCTGGAATTAGTCATCTACAGATATGCCCTGGCTGGATACAGGTATCGAATCTTCAAACTCTTCAGATATGCCCTGGCTAGATACAGGAATTGAATCTGGAATTAGTCATCTACAGATATGCCCTGGCTAGATACAGGAATCGAATATGGAATTGCGACAGTTGATAGTAATTATCTTTGGATTGACCTTTTTCCTGAAAAGGCAAGACGTCAGTTGTATGAAATGTCATGATGTATGAAATGCATGATGTCATGATGTTCTCAAAAATAAATGAGATTGTGTGTTTATGATGCGTATATGCATGCGTCATGGTGTATGATAATGTAATGTCCATGAATGTATTTTTGTCTAGGAAAATAAATCCTTGACGAATGCCGGGAGCTTGAATCCTGGGCTGATGTTGAAGAGTAGAGTTCTTTGTTTCCGCTGGGGATGATGGTTGCAAGAACAAACCGGTAGGAGAAGATGACTCCGTTGGGGAATAAACTTGTTGGAGAGATTACTCTGCGGGGAATACTCTGTGGGAAGAGATACTTCTCCGAGGATTTGATGATAACTCCACTGGGGGACTCTGTGGATATGTTATGGTGAGTATTTGATGAACTCCGCTGGGGGATAGGAAGAACCTCGCCGAGGACGATCCTTCCGTGGTAATTAGCTGAGGATAACCCAGTTATAAGCTCTGGTGGGGAATAACCTTTGAATAAAGCCGGGGAGATGCGTTCGTATTCTGCAGGGTATAAGCTTCCAGAATCTACTGGGGATAAGCTTCCAGAATCTACTGGGGAGATGGTTCAACTCTCCTGGGGAAACTTTTTGAACTGTATTGGGGAAGTGGCTCCACTGGGGTGTCTGTATTCTGCTGGGGAACAATCTTATATTAAGACTGCCGGGGATGCTTGCTTAGGAATATCTGCATACTCCACTGGGGAATATTGAGATTTTCTGGGGATACCCAACTTCCTTAAGGCTGACAGTAAACTAACTCTGCTTGGGGAGAGCGTTGACTGACTTGCTAGAGATATTGTGCCTTTTCAGGGCTTATGGGGGACCAACTCTGCTCGGAGGAGAGTACTGTTGAATCCTGTCTTACTCTGCGGGGAGTGAAGATATCTTGGTTACATTCTTTAGCCGAACTTACCTTGGTACCTTGGTGGACAGAGCAACTAGATTGCTTGGACAACTCATTATTGCCCCTGTTTCTGATGTCACCTGTAATTAGTCCTTCGTTTCGTATGCAAATATTTATGAGTTAGCAATTAGTGTCAAATGCATATATAAAAAATGAACATTGGACGCTCTTCGCAAGACAAAACAGAAAAAGGAAAAATAATTAGCAATTTGTCTGGAAAAAATGAATTTGTATTGATTTTTGAATTTGCCTGTAAATAGGCGTTTATGTACAAGAGGCTGACGTCCTAGTAAGAGAACGCCGCTGAACAAGAGAGTTTATACAATTTTGTGCAAAAACGAAATAGCTATGTGAACAAATCCACTGGGTTCCAACTCTGCTATCGCCTTTATGTATTCAAGCGTCTCATCACTTGGCTGCTTAGTTGAAGATGAAGCTGATTGATCGATGCCGTCTGAACCTGATAGTTGATGTCGAATTCTGGATGCAGGGTGATCCAATGAGACATAGTATTACGCTTTAATCCCTAACTTTTGCATAGACCTCCGTTTCGGGTTTTCAGTCCATCGGGATACCCATTTTTGCCCAAGTCGCCCTTCCAGGTTTTCGACTTGCCGGGTGTACAGATTTTTTCATTTCATCCCTTATTTTTTCCCGAACCCTTTTGGTTCTCCGGGAAGCCCTTACTTTTGCCTAGGTGTGTCAACCTAGCGGGTCTTTAATTCCTGCGTAGTATCTTTTTACTATGTCTGCATTGGCGGGGTGAGGAAGGTCGTCACCGTCCATGGTAGTTAGAATCATAGCTCCTCCTGAGAAGATATGTTTAACCACAAATGGCCCTTCGTACGTAGGGGTCCATTTGCCCCTGGGGTCACTTTGAGGAAGAATGATGCGCTTGATTACCAGGTCTCCGACTTGATACTCTTGTCGTCTGACTTTCTTGTTAAATGCCCTGATCATCCGTTTTTGGTACGTTTGACCATGACAAATAGCGGTGAGTCTCTTTTCGTCGATTAGGTTTAATTGATCAAGTCGAGTCTGGATCCAGTCATCTTCACTCAAACCTGCATCCTTCATTATCCGGAGAGAGGGTATCTGGACTTCGATAGGCAAGACTGCCTCCATGCCATAGACCAAAGAAAAGGGGGTTGCCCCTGTTGACGTCCATGCCGAGGTACGGTACCCATGAAGAGCAAACGGTAACATCTCGGGCCAATCTTTCTACGTCACTGTCGTCTTCTGCACAATCTTCTTGATATTCTTATTAGCTGCGTCGACAGCCCCATTCATCTTCGGCCGGTAGGGAGAAGAGTTGTGGTGCTGTATCTTGAATTGCTCGCAGAGCTCAGTGATCATCTTATTGTTGAGATTGGTACCATTATCCATAATGATCCTTTCCGGGACACTGTATCGACAGATCAGGTTATTCCGAATGAACCGTGCCACGACGTTCTTGGTTACGGTAGCGTAGGAAGCTGCTTCAACCCACTTTGTGAAGTAATCAATCGCTACCAGGATGAAGCGATGCCCGTTGGATGCCGTAGGCCTGATTTCGCCGATCATATCAATGCCCCACATTGCAAAAGGCCAAGGTGTTGTCAAGACGTTCAGAGGAACGGGAGGAACGTGCACCTTATCAGCATAGATCTGGCATTTGTGACACGTCCGAGAATGTTGGTAACAATCGGCTTCCATTGTGGACCAGAAATATCCTGCCCGAAGGATTTTATTTGCCATGGTATGTCCACTGGAATGTGTTCCAAAGGTACCTTCATGTAGCTCTGCCATGATCTTTTCTGCTTCAGTCTTATCCATATAACGCAGTAAGGTCGAATCATGGTTTCGCTTGTATAGAATGCTATTGCTGAGGAAGAACTTGGCAGCGAATCTTCTCAGGAACTTCTTGTCGTTGACAGGTGCACCCTCGGGGTATTCTTGAGCTTCCAAGTACCTTTTCACTTCATGATACCAAGGTTTTTCAGTTACCTCTTCAGCCTCAAGATCACAGCAATGTGCAGGTTCATCTAATTTCCAGATAATGATCCGGGGAGCCTCGTTGTCCCATTTGACTTTGAACATAGAAGACATCGTAGCCAACGCGTCCGCCAACTGATTCTCTTCTCTTGGGAAGTGTTCAAAGGTTATCTCTTCGAAATGGGGGATCAATGTCAACACATACTCTTTGTAAGGAATGAGATTTGGGTGTTTCATATCCCACTCGCCTTTGATCTGATTGATCACGAGAGCGGAATCTCCGAAGACATTCAGGAACTTGATCCTTAAGTCAATTGCAGCTTGAAGACCCATGATACACGCCTCATACTCCGCCATGTTGTTGGTGCAGTTGAAACATAGCCGGGCAGTAAGTGGAGTATGAGTGCCTTTAGGGGAGATGATCATAGTGCCAATACCGTTACCCAAAGCGTTTGAGGCTCCGTCAAAGTGCATAGACCATCGGGATCCTTCCTCAGGTCCTTCATCTGGTCCAGGTACTTCACAATCAGTTACTACCATGATATCCTCGTCTGGAAATTCAAAGTTCATCGACTGGTAATCGTCCACTGCCTGGTGTGCCAAATGGTCTACCAATACACTTCCCTTGATTTCTTTTCGGGTCGTGTACTGGATGTCATATTCTGCCAAGATCATCTGCCATCTTGCTATTCTTCCGGACAAGGCGGGCTTTTCGAATATGTACTTGATTGGATCCATTTTTGAAATCAACAGAGTAGTGTGAGTCAACATATACTGTCTCAGCTGGCGAGCAGCCCATACCAAAGTGCAGCAAGTTTTCTCGAGCAGTGAGTATCGGGTCTCACAGTCGGTAAACTTTTTGCTAAGGTAATAAATGGCGTGCTCTTTTCGGCCAGACTCGTCATGCTTCCCCAACACACACCCCATTGAGCTGTCCAGTACTATCAAGTATAAGATTAGAGGTCTCCCTTCAACCGGTGGCATAAGAATGGGTGGTTCTTGGAGATACTCTTTGATTCTGTCGAAAGCGGCCTGACATTCATCATTCCAACATACTACTTGATCTTTCTTCAGTATCTGGAAGATTGGTTCACAGGTAGCAGTTAGGTGTGAGATGAATTGGGCAATATAGTTCAGCCGTCCTAGAAAGCCTCTGACTTCTTTCTCTGTCTTGGGAGCTGGAATTTCTTGTATGGCTTTCACCTTGGCAGGGTCCACTTGAATACCTTTGTCGCTTACGACGAAGCCTAGCAATTTTCCAGACCTCACCCCAAAGGTGCACTTGTTCGGGTTCAACCTCAGCTTGTACAACTTCAGACGGTCAAACAGTTTATGTAGATGGTCAAGGTGTTCCTCCGTAGTTTGGGACCTTGCAATCATATCGTCGACATATACTTCGATCTCATGGTGGATCATGTCATGAAACAAAGCAACCATGGCACGTTGGTAGGTTGCCCCAGCATTTTTCAACCCAAAAGGCACGACCTTGTAGCAAAAGGTGCCCCACTGAGTAACAAAAGTGGTCTTCTCCATGTCCTCGGGAGCCATCTTGATCTGATTATAACCTGAGAACCCATCCATGAAGGAGAATACTTTATGCTGAGCAGTGTTGTCAACCAGAACGTCGATGTGAGGTAGAGGGAAATCATCTTTGGGGCTCGCCCTGTTCAAATCCCTGTAATCAACACACATTCAGACCTTACCGTCTTTCTTCAGCACTGGAACCACGTTGGCAACCCACTGAGGGTAAGAAGTCACCGCTAGAAAACCGGCGTCAAATTGTTTCATAACCTTAGCTTTGATTTTCTCGGACATCTCTGGACGCATACGACGGACCTTCTGTTTAACCGGAGGACAGTCTTCCTTGGTGGGCAAGTGATGAACCATAATGTCGGTATCCAACCCAGGCATGTCTTTGTAAGACCAGGCAAAGATTTCCACATAGTCATGCAGCATCTGAATCAACCGTTGTTTCACACTGAGCTCCAGATTGGCACCAATCTTGACTTCCTTTCTGTCTGTCTCAGTACCCAAATTTACCGTTTCCACTGGCTCTTCATGTGGCTGAATGGCCCTCTCTTCCTGGAGTAGCAGTCTTGCAAGCTCACCAGGCACTTCGCAATCATCTTCACCTTCGTCTTCGGCTAAGTTGATCGGATTTTCAAAGTCATAACTGGCAGTAGCAGAGTCGTTACCAGTGAGATCCAGAGTGGATTGGAACCTATATAAGTGAGTGTGTGTAAATATAGATGTTTTGCAATATGTAAAGAAAGAAAGGGAGCACAAGATTTGAAATGTAAAAAAACGTCCAATACTTTTATTAATGATATATGGAAGTGACACACAAAAGCCCTCACAAATGAAGCCACGGTGCCCCGAGTAAGACACCGGGCCATAAAGTTTAGTAATATTGTTCGTTACAAATTCAAAACAAAGAAGTTCATTACTGAGTGACAAAAGTAATAGGTATGAAATCTTTCGCTGTCCAGTTGCTTGGTCCACCGTTGGTCGTCGGGTAGATCCAGCTGTCGAATTCAGATTCGTCCGCTTCGTCCTCAATAGCATTTACTCCCGGGTTGGGGATGAATACAGGAGGTCTTCCAATTCTTGCTTTGCGAACAGCCCTCTGAGCTTCTGCAGTGAAACCCAAGCCAAATTTGTCAGTCTTTGGAGTGAAATCAGGAAGTCGTCCCCAGTTTGCGCACTCACCCTTCTCAATCACAGCCCGGGCATCCTTCAAGGAAGTCATCTTCAAAGGAGAGTCTTCTACAGTCACTGTCTCTGCTGCTGCCAATGTTTGAGGCACCTCTTCAAAGTGTTGAAAGGGGGTCTCAATGAACTCCCCATCCATTTCTACATATTGGAACGAGTTGAGGTGGCTGACCATGTATTCCTCCTCCCCTTGCACTGTAACGATCTTCCCTCTGACTGGGTACTTAAGCTTCTGATGTAATGTTGAGGTCACAGCTCCAGCCTTGTGGATCCATGGACGACCCAGCAGACAAGAATAGGATGGTTGGATGTCCATCACATAGAAAGTGGAGTCAAAGACTTGAGAGCCAACCCTGATTGGAATGTCGACTTCACCATGCACCATCCTTTTGGACCCGTCAAAGGCCCGGACAACAATGTTACTAGGCTTGAGCTCTAAACCCTCACAATCCAGCCTGTCTAGGGCCTTCTTGGGTAGTACATTCAACAACGAACCGGTGTCCACCAACACATGGGCAAGAGTAGTGCCCCTGCATTTAATGGAGACATGCAGGGCGTCGTTATGGTTCTTTCCCTTGGCAGTCAGATCGGCGTCAGAGAAACCCAACCCATTATCAGCAGTCAAGTTGGCCACACAATCAGTAAATTGATCAGCCGGCATTTCTTGTGGCACATGGGCCGTCTTCAGGAAGGAGATCAGAGCCTTGGCGTGGGCCTTTGAACACAACAACAATGATAGCATAGAGATTTTAGAGGGGGTGTGCCCCAGCTGCTCAACGACGTTGAAATCACTTTTCTTGATAATTTTGAGGATCTCTTCCATCTCTTGCTTGGAAGCTTCAACATTGGTCTTCGGTGCCTCCGTCTGGGCAGGCACATCAGTAGCAATCCCCTTGCTCCGAGCGTCAGATGACTCGGCAGCAGGGGTAGAAACTTGATCAGGAGGGGAAACAGGCACACTTGTAGGTGTAATGACGAGAGGTCTCTGAATAGCTGGTGGCGCAATATCAGGTGAGAACAGCCTACCACTACGAGTAAATTTGGCAGGCCCGGTGATGTTGCTGACACCGGTACTAGCATCAAACTCTTGTTTTACTCCCAGAACATAAGCATCTGCCCCATAGTGCCACGGGACAACTTTGTCAGATTTATAGGGGATGGGCCCCGGAACAGTGATGGTTATAGGAGCAATCTTGTGAACAGGCATAATTTTGACAGGCTTCTTTGAGGGAGCCTTAGGGGGGTTATTGAAAATAGTGACAATTGAAACTTCTTCAACAGGGACAGCAGGAACAGCAATCTTCTTGAACAAGATCTCTTTGCTATCCATCAGGTTTTGGACGCCTGACTTCAGCAAAGGACAACCAGCAGGTGAAACAGCACATAGATGGCAACCTTTACTACATCCCGGAAATAAACCGGCTAGCAACAGGTTCCTCTTGACGGTCAGCAGCGGAGTAGCAATATCATCCACAGAAGCTACATACAGATCCTCTTCCACAGCATTCACTCCATGCTGGGGCATGGGAGCAGTCACAACGTTGGGCCTTTCGGGCGCCTCGAACTGTATCTCTTTAGCATCAATAAGGTCATGAACCTTATTCCTCAGAGCCCAACAATCATCAGTAGAATGCCCCGGGCTGTCAGAGTGATAAGCGCAGCGGGCGTTGGGATTGTACTTCGGAGATGCTGTGTTTACCACCTTCGGAGCTTCCTTGACAGTTACCAGATTGGTTGACAGCAGTTGCGGCAATATCTGAGAGAGGGTCATGCTGAGCCGAGTGTACTGCCTTTTAGGCCTTTCAACTCTTGGCTGGTTATATTGTTGAGGAGCAGCAGCCGGCTTAGAAATAACCACCGCGTTGACCGCTTGGCGGTGTTCCGGCTTGTTTTGTCTCCTTGGACCATAAACAGCACTAGCTTCCTTCTTGAAGGGCTTCTTTTCAGAACTCGAGGAGGCACCTTTCTGTATCTTCCCTGATTTAATACCAGCTTCTATCCTCTCACCGGTTAGGATCAGGTCTGTAAACCCAGCAGAAGAATTACCAATCAGGTGGTTAAAGAATGGACCAGACAGGGTCCCCAAGAACATGTCCACGAGTTCACGATCCGTCAATGGTGGCTGCACTCTGCCAGCCAGGTCTCTCCATTTCTGCGCGTACTCCTTAAAACCTTCTCCCGATCCTAGCGACATACCCTGGAGTTGGGTACGCGTAGGAGCGAGGTCAGAATTGTACTGATATTGCTTATAAAAAGCAGTGGCCAAGTCCTCCCAGTTACGAATGTTGGTTCCATCCAGCTGATAGAACCATTCGAGTTGAGTCCCTGAAAAACTCTCCTGGAAGAAACGGATCCATAAGTTCTTGTCTGCAGTGTAAGGCTGGATCTTCCTTACATAAGAGCGGAGGTTCAGTTTAGGACAGGAAGCCCCGTCGTACTTCATAAAGGCAGGTGCCTTGAACTTGTGTGGGATCACCACCCCAGAAGATAAACCTAGGTCTCCAAAGTCCAACCCAGGCACACGTTGAATCTCAATAGCATTTAACCGGTCCTCCAGCTGTTTGTACCGGTCCTCGGCAGGAGGGTACTGTTCATCATTGAAGTCTGTCTCGGTGTTAGAGACCACGGGACTAGGGACCTCTCTCCCTTGGTGACTGCCTTCCCCAACAGATGGAGTAGTCAGCTCAGCTTCATTCGGCAGTGTATTCCCGAGTCTGCGTCCAGTGTTGAACAACACAGTCCTCTTCTTCTTCTTCTTCTTCAGGAGCAAAGCCTTCAACTCCCGTTGTCCTTGGGCTAAGCTCATGACTAGCTCTTGAAACTGGGCGTTATGGGCCTGGAGGGCCTTGATAGCTTGCTCGGTAGTTGGTTCAGGATTCATGATGACTGAGTGAGTGCTGAAATAAACAGCGAAGAAGATTAAGCAACCTGTAGGAAAAGGGTACCTGTGACGCATATGATGAATGAAATGCGTATGAATTATGTTTTCAAAGACAATCGGGAATCAACTTTGTAGACAAAAGGAACACACTTTATTAGATTTAAACTTTGGAATTTAAATTGTTCAACAAATTTCCCTTAGGCGTTACAGGAATGAAAATACTGAAAAGGAAATAAAAGCTGTAAAGGAAACATCCAAAGCCCATCAGTGCTCCCATGGCCTCCTCTTCTCAGTACAGATATAGTCATTCATGATCCACTCGTTCTCCAATTGCTTGGTCAGCTTCTGGATCTTCTGTTCCTGTTCGTTGAACTTTTCCCGATAAGAATCCTGTTCTTCCTGTAGTTGCGCCCAAGACCTATTTAGTGTATCAACATCAGTGGGTATCTGAGGAGGGAGTATGGTTGGAGGAACCCTGTCTCTATCAGGAATTTCAAGAATGATAGGCCTGACAGCTTCATATGGCATACCTAACTTCTGAGCACGGATGCGGACCCATCTGTAATAGGGTTCCATTGGTAGAGAAGTCTTCGGTCCCAACTCATGTGGGTCAGCTTTGTGAATTATGTCCCAAGCTTTGATGAATCTACGGCGCAGCTCGTCACTATCTACCTGAAACTCAAAACTGATGTGAGGCACCAACATCTCATGAGGCCCTGCTCTTCTGGCTCTTCCAAATTGACGGAGAGCTAAACATGGATTATAAGAGATTCCTCCCTGGGTACCGATCAATGGAACATTAGGATACTCTCTGCAACGATCAATAACAGCCACCTCATCTAAACCTCTGAGAGTCCAAATGATGTCATTATCAGCGAGAGACATTAACCTATGAGCCCAGCCTCTTCCTTCTTGGTTCTTTAGCACGAACTTGGGGAAGTGCGAAATAAACCACCTCACTAACAAAGGAGCACAACACCACAGAGTTCCCCGTCTTCGGGCAGTACGAGCATAGAGTTGTTGCAGGATATCACCCAAGAGAGTGGGTACAGGGTTCCGAGACATGAAGATCTTTATGGCATTGATATTGACAAAGTTATCAGGATTTGGAAACAATACCAGACCGTAGATTAAGAGAGCCAGAATGTCTTCATACGCCCTGAAGTCTAAGTCATTCCAAAAACTGTTAGCTTTACCAATCAGAAACTTAGCCAAGAAGCCCTTAATTCCACTTCTAGTCACCCAGTTATCCATTATCTCCTTGTCGGTCAAGGGAAGAGCTGCTGCAATCTCCTCAAGTCTAAGAGTGTTTTCCCAGCCAGTGAAGGGAGTCTGATCCAAGATATGGATACCAAGCAAATCAGAGAATTCTTCCAGGGTAGGGACCAGCTGGAAGTCTTAAAAGGTGAAGCAATGGTACAGAGGATCATAAAACTGGGTCAGGACACTCATCAGTTATTGGTCCCACTTTGAAGTGACTAAACCGAGAAGAGAACCATGCCTCTGGATGAAGGAAGCAGTGTTTGGAATTCTGTTAACCAATTCTTTGAGCAGATCAGGTGGGTGAACAAAATTGAGCCGGATAGTATTCCTTCGCACAAGCGTCATGATATCCTACAAAACAGAGCAAAGGTGAAACCCTCTTGTCTTTGAAATAGGTCAGTCCTTATGCAGGATGCATGCAATGGTATGATGGTATGATGTTATGATAAATCACACCACAAATATTCACAAAGGCAAACATGATAAGGCACACAAGTCACACAAGACAGCCCTTAGGGTTTAGGCCAACATGAAGTTCAGGTACTACCCTCTTTCAGTTTCGTTGGTTAAGACCTGTCCTATCAAAAGTAACCGGGTTCTAGAGGATCCCAATATCACTGACTACCCTCAATCGGTCATAACTCCAGTGTCGCAATCTTTTCTTGCGACCAGAACCATCGCGAGAGTTTAGCCTCAATGGGTGTAGCATACTGCTACTGTTCTATGGCCAAGTTGGGTCAATTTAGGGTTCTAAGGTCGGTTGGTGCTTAATGACTCCTCAGAAGACCCATATTCTCCTCGTTGCAACACAAGGGATATCGGTACAGACCAAGGTGCCACACCAACTCAGCCACTGCTTCACCCGTGTCGGTCTATGCCGGACAGGTCCCTCACAGCTTATGCTACCTAAAAGGGTATTCCCCAGATCCGGGTTAGGATCTATAAAACTCCGATGCAGCCCACAACAATAAAGCAAACAAAACATTCAATTGAAAACATAAGAGTGGTCTAATCCTAAGGTACACCTCACTTTAAAAATGTCCCAAGCAGAGTCGCCAGTTCTGTGATTGGTGGAAATAGAACTGACTGTTTTTTAGATGGTTTCGCGAAATGTCGCGGTAAGCAAGAGTCGCCACCGTCTTTTATGTTCTCCAACATGGAAAGGACAAAAGCACAGCAAAATTCCTTATTCGAGAATGTTTCTCGGTTCGGGAGGTAGATTTATAGAAAGGGAAGGTGTTACCACCGTTTCTATCCGTGGTTATCCACGGGCTCTTAGGTACTTGCTCTTATGTTTTCAAAATTTTTTTGCTTTTCAAGTGTGTGTAGGTTTTGAAAAAGTTTCGTTTAAAAAAATTCTAAGTAACTCTTGTATCTGTCCTCAAGAGTGTATGAAAAATTTGTTTGAAAACTTTTAGAAAGTGTGAGTGCGAAAAGTTGTTTTGTTTGTTTGAAAAGAGCAAGTACCCAGGAGAATCTACCTACTCTAAGGAATTAGGCTGTGTAAGAGTCCTTTAGATAGTGCTATCCCACCATTGAGGGGTAGGTAGCACCATCGTTGGAGGTGTTCGGGTCAATTCGATTAAGGGACATGTATGGTTACCGAAGCAATGGTAGGACACCTTTGAAGTAACCCTAATGTCCTAGATCCTTTGTATCCGAGGCAACTATTTCGAGGCAACTGGATCTTTTGGACAGAAGGGCGACCTCTAAGACACCCTATACTTGATGACCACGTCGAGGCAACCAGTGAGGCGTACCCTAGAAGTGGCATGTGCTTTGTGTGTTGTTTTTCAATTAAGGTTATCTTGTACATGTTATTTGTGAGCTACTGATTGATTTTATTTACATACATTCTTGCAGGCATATTAGCAGTTAGGGGTGCGGAAAGTAAATTGCAGAAATGTAAATCTAGCTATTACAAGGCGCGGGTCTATACATCGCCAAAAAACAAACCCGTTTGGAAAGTAAAGTGCGAGAATTAAAGAAAACGGTAAAAGATCCTAATTAACTATTACATTTCCCGAGCAGATACAAAAATAATGAATTAAAAAAAAATGAATGCGCGCGAAAAGGTTGAATCGGGAACGTCTTGAGGGTTTTGACCCTTTTTTTTTTAATAAGAATGAAATTTTATCCCTTTTTTATAATTAAATGAAATTTAAAACTAATTATTAGTCAATTAATTAAAAAAGGAAAAAAAATGTTTTTGTGTTTTTTTATATTTTTAATGAAAATAAAATAAAAGGAATTAAAAGTTGAAAAGAAAAACCTAAATCTAAGCTTGATTTTATTTATTATGAAAGAAAGATTAAAATTATTCTAATTAAACTAAGTTAATGGTATTTAGAATTTATTTACAAAAATAATGTTTAATGGTGAAATTAACAATAATAATAATAATTACATTTTTTTTGGTCTTTTTTCTGAATTTATTATAAAAATATTAGTTTGTTAATTAATTAAATAAATAATAGAAATAAATAAGCAATTAAAAGAAAGAAAAATAAATAAAAATAAAAAAATGCAAACCCAAAGGGGGGGTTTTGGGCCAGATTTGAGAGTTTGTTTAGCATTGTTGTGGCCCATTTGCATCCAACCACGTTGACTCTGGGAATTGAGTGGGGCGCTGGTTGACCAGGAATATGGTGTGCTTTCATCCTGACCCTTGGATTGCCACCTGAAGACACATGGCGTGTGGAGGTTGGAAGTCCATGGTGGACGTATCCTGGAAGGCTGTACTTGAATAAGCATGAGAAAATGATAACAAGAAATGTGGGGGGACCTGGGATTCGAACCCAGGTCCTGTAACCTTTTCCAATAGCATGGCCACCAACTGAGCTGCGCGTGTTAGTTATTATTAAAATAAAACATAATTATTATATTGGTAAACAAACATATGCCTGAAAATAAATAAAAAAAATCGCGCGATATTTGAAGATGGCCAACGACAGGACGACACCTCATCGTCTTCTTCAACACTTTGCTGGTTATTTACCTGCGGATTTTTATCCGCAGGTAGTTTCGTAGGCCATACTTAGAATCGTCCCTAGGTCTCAAAAATCCATGCTAAGACCATGGTTGGCCTCGTCCAAGTCTCCTGATCACATCTATGCTCTTGGCCGGCCTTGATTTTCCCTGAAACACCAATGCCTAAAACGCAAGAACGTGAACCCTAGAATCAGGCATCACGATTCAGGGCCTAACAATAAAATTGGCTAATGCAGTCATGTTGGAAATCAATCAAGGAGTATGAATATGCTAACTTTTTTGAGAAAAAAAGCAAGAATAGAGAAATCCAATTTCGTGTTCAGAGGCAAGTTTGTGATGACTTACAGTGCTTGATATGGAGTCTTAGGGCGTGGTAAAGGTCTCTTTAGCTTAAGGGTATGGCGATGAGGAAGACTACATGCTTCTTTTAGTCTGAAAATGCCTGCAATGCTGCTTTAGATCTCACACTTTTTTGACAAATTTTAGTTTTTGTTCTGGCCGTTTCAATGAG
The DNA here is from genome assembly GCA_948472305.1 of Vicia faba. Taxonomy (NCBI): domain Eukaryota; kingdom Viridiplantae; phylum Streptophyta; class Magnoliopsida; order Fabales; family Fabaceae; genus Vicia; species Vicia faba. Next base: position 167,211,491 of record OX451735.1, read on the forward strand.
CTCTAGGTCGTGAATGAGGTATGGAACACTTGCATATGTATGTATGAATGCAATTAGGTCACATTAAGAGCTTGTATCCTTGTGCAATCAAGTTTGGGATTCTTGGTTTATCACCATTAAAGAACATTCCAAGTTTGTTCAAATTTTGAATTTTATGCTCAAAATGGCCCTAGCACGAATTTGGTATGCTTGCTCATGACACATAAAGGCCATTCAAATCAAAAGATGCTATTTAATTAATTTTTTTGATTTTATTTGAATTTTATGGATTTAAAATGAATTAAATCAAATAAAATTAAATAAAAATAGAAAAATTAATGTTTAATCTTGAAATTGATCATGGGACACGTGGGTGGCATGACAAGGCTGAATCAAGTGGAAAAAGTGGGCCCTTTTGTCAAAAATTGAAGTTTCAAGGATAGTTGACTTTTGCCATTTCACAAAAATTTCCCAACTTCTCCATTGCATATCTTGCTCAATTTTGATCATATGAACATGTTCTTGGACATTTTGGAGAGGTCTTGAAGTCTTCTAACCAATGCCTTTGGTCCCATGTCATTTTGATTTACCAATCTCAAGTTATGGTCTTTGACTTAAAGTGCCTTTTTGTTGACTTTTGAAAATGACCTATAATGTTGAAATTGATAAACTTTTTGTGAGAGCATTTCTTGGACTTGGGATGTGAAGATGAGTTGTAGGAAATGTCCTCCCCTTCAAGATGAGCATTGGATGGTATTTTTCTGATGAACCATGAAAAAGTTATTCCTTGGTCAAGTTACAATTGACTTTTCAACTGTCCAAAAATAGAAACTTTTGCATCTTGATGATTTTTGAGCCATTCTTGTGGAATCATGATCAAGACTTGATCAAATGATGATTGTGGCTTCAAAATAAGATGTTGACCAAAAATTTTGACTTTTGACTATCAAATGACCATTTTGCCCCTACAGTTGATTGTGAAGCAATTCGGGTTTTTGACTGTACAACTTGACCTTGTGAGCCTTGAAACTTGGCATATGGATGCTTGAAAATGTTTATAGGCATGTGGGACTTGATTGAGCCCTTGAAAACCTCAACTTCCTTGCAAGAACCAAAACCCTAATTTGACTGGCTTAGGAGGGTGTTTGAACTGTGCAACCCTTGAGTAGACTTGAGCAAATTGAGATGATGCTTGTTAAAACTTTGAAGAATATGGGAGGGAAAATTTTGGGGTACAACAATAACCAATGTATTTTGATCCCATCACAATGTATGAATGCAATGCAATATGATATTCATGATGAAACATAAGCCTAAATCAAGAGGGTAAATTTTGGGGTGCAACAAGGGTGAGTTGAGGTTTTGATGTTCTGGTTGAGGAGAGTGTGGTTGTGGATTTTCTGGTTGTTGAGATTGAGTGTTTGGATTTTCTAGGATTGGTAAGGAAAAGTCTTGATCAAACAGTTCAATACCAGAGAGAACACTTGCAAGTACTGGTTGATGTTGTTCTGGATTTGGATTGGGGGAGTGAGGTTCATTTAAGAAATTTCCAAGAGTTACAGATGGGTCAAACTCTATGTCAAAATCCTCAAATGTTTGAGGTGAAGGATTTTCTGTTGGTTGAGGGGGAATGGTTTCAGATGTTGGAATAGCTATTGATTCTACAACAGAAACAAAAGATGTGTTACCTTTCTTTTTCGCAGCTTTTGGTGTCCTCTGAGAGGATCCTTCTCCTGCTTCCTTCCTCTTTCTGGATTTCTTTAGCACAACCTCTGGAGATGGCTTGTGCAGGTCATGAATGTTGATTTCTGGAATAGTCCCATCTTCCTTGCAAGCTTTAAGGTATCTGACTATAATCTCTGGAGAGGCATCTATCTCAGAGAATAGTGGAAAATCCTTCAGAGGTATTCTCCTAGAAGTGATGACCTCATGAGAAGAAATTGTTGGTTCCTTCTTAACGCTTTCAATAATATTCATTTTCTTCAGATTCTTGGCATTCAGAGGTTTCCCAGCAGTTGCTTCCAGAGTGTTGATTTCTTGAGCCTCTGTCAGATGTTCTATCAACCTGTTTTCCGTTAGAATATCTAAAATCAATCTTCCCAGAGGAATCAAATCCCTCTTAGTTCTTTATTCTTCTCTTGTCTCTTTCACACTTGTTCTGAGATGGTTAAAGAGCAAATGTGGAAGGTTTATTTTGGTCTTCTTTGCAATGAAGTATATCAGAAACTGCTGATCAATGTTGATTTAATCATGAGAGCTTGTAGGCTTCCTGTGATTGATACATCTCAGAATTATTCTAGCCCAGATTCTGTAGTGATCTTTCAAGTCTCTGATCTTACTGGATGGCTATCCAGAAGTGAAAATGACCATAGCAATGGATTTTAGGTTAGAACACTTATCAGCCATATCAATGGATCTGACTCCGTCACCATTATATCCAATGAGTTTCCCAATCAAATCTTCTGTAATCACTATCTTCTTCCTCATAACATATGACGTGACCTGGTGGTTGGATTAAGTAGCATGAATCCATAACTCTTTAAAAAGAATGGGAAAGTTGGACCCAACAGACGATCAAAGTATATGTTCCATCCCTGTGCAATTACATCTTCATACAACTTAAACCCATTTTCTTGTAAACTTTCAAAATCAACGATCAATTCATAGAGAACTTCAAGGTTGTCGATCGGAGTGAGCAGTGTTCTGATGGGATCCTCATATTGTTCAGTTGATGAAGAACCAAGAGCACTGTTGAGATTCTTGAGACTTGATGAGGATGCCATTTTTCACACGGATTCTTTGAAGAAAACTGATAGAAAGGGTTTTTGAAAAACTAGAGCAAGGGAGAATATTGAAGGTGGTAAAACGTGAATGAATGAAATAGTAAATTGAGTTTATATAAGCACTTTTGAAAACGTAATCAGTAAGAAAGAGAAAAATAAGTAATGATTATACTAAATTAATGAAACCTGAAATTAGGGGATTTAGTGAGATATTGAACAGTTACCACTGACAAGTATCTCAATGCATATAATCAGAGCCTTGGATCCTTCAGAATTTGAACGCGTGTTCAGCCTCAGAAGGTAGCTTATGAAAGGATGACATATGTTTGATGGTCTGAACTGGACGCCTCTATCCTTGAAATGAAAAGTTTAGATCTTCATAGATAGATCCTGAGGCATTTGTACTCCTAACTTCTGAAGACAGGTTGATCAGATGTTCATAGAAAACAATAAAATTCTGAGGGTTAGACTTATGCGAATAAAACATTTTATTCTGGACACAATTTCATGCTGAGATGTTTCAGAATGAAATTTAATCTATCTTCAGAAAGGGGTTTTGTAAACACATCATCCCATTGATGGTCTGTGTCAATAAATTTCAAAGTAAGAATTCCTTTCTGAATATAGTCCCTAATAAAGTGATGTTTTATTTCTATATTCTTAGCCCTAGAATGCAAAATGGGATTTCTGGATAGACATATGCCAGAAGTGTTATCACAGAAGATAGGAATGTTACTCTCAAATATGTTAAAGTCTTCAAGTTGACTTTTCATCCAGAGCATTTGAGTGCTACATCCAGCAGGTGCTATGTATTCAGCTTCTGCTGTTGACAATGCTATTGTGGACTGTCTCTTGCTGGTCCATGAGATCAGGTTGTCTCCCATAAACTGGTAGCTTCCAAAAGTGCTTTTACGCTCTACTTTATCTCCATCAAAGTCAGCATCACAGTATCCTACTAAGTTGTATTCATTGGATTTTCTATAAAATAAGCCCAGATTAGTAGTACCTTTCAGATACTTGAAAATTCGCTTAACTGCTATTAAGTGAGATTCTCTAGGATCTGATTGGAATCTAGCACATAAAAAAACACTGAATAAAATATCAGGCCTTGAAGCCGTCAGATAAAGGAGAGATCCAATCATACCTCTATAGATTTTCTGTTCTACCTTTTTACTTACCTCTTCCTTTTCCAGAATGCACGTGGGATGCATTGGAGTCTTTGAGGGCTAACATTCTGAGAGGTCAAATTTCTTCAGAAGTTCTCTGACATATTTGCTCTGATGAATGTAAGTTCCTTCCGGAGTTTGGTTTATCTGAATGCCCAGAAAGAATTTAAGTTCCCCCATTAAGCTCATCTCAAACTCTGTCTGCATGCACTTAGAAAATTCTCTTCCCAGAGAAGGTTTAGTGGATCCAAAAATGATATCATCTACGTAAACTTGACAAACTAAAATGTCATTCTTAAATGTCTTACATAAAAAGGTTGTGTCCACTTTCCCTCTGGTGAATTCCTTTTCTAACAGGAATTTACTTAGCCTTTCAAACCAAGCTTTGGGATCTTGTTTCAGACCATAGAGTGACTTCTTTAGTTTGAAAACATATTCTGGGTGTTTGGAATTTTCAAACCCAGGGGGTTGGTGAACATATACCTCTTTATCAATGTAACCATTTAAGAATTCACTTTTGACATCCATCTGATACAGAGTGATGCCATTATTTACAGCAAAAGAGATTAAGAGTATGATAGATTCTAACTTGGCGACTGGAGCAAAGGTTTCTGTATAGTCTATCCCCTCTTGCTGACTATAACCTTATGCCACCAGTCGAGCCTTGTTTCTCATGACTTCTCCTTGCTCATTCATTTTTTTTCTGAACACCCACTTTGTTCCAATGACGTTGAATCCTTTTGGTTTAGGAACTAGATCCCATACGTCATTTCTGGTGAACTGGTTTAATTCCTCCTGCATTTCCAAAATCCAGTCATTGTCCAGAAGAGCTTCATCAATTGTTGTTGGTTTAATCAGTGAGACCAGTCCCATGAGGGATTCTTTAGAGCTTATGAATGTTGATCTTATTCTGATTGGATCATCATTCTTTCCTAGGATCTTAGCTTCTGGGTGAGCTATGCTGCTTCTGGATAACTTTTTCTGGAGTTGATCAACATAAGGTACTGAAGCACTTATAACATTTCTTTCTGAAGTTATTGGAGCGTCTCTATTAGGAACTTCTGATGAGTTGTCTTCAGCACCTGTGAATTCAACTTCTATATTTGCAAAAGATTCATTCTGCTTTGACTTTTGAGGGTCCAGCTTATCATCAAATCTAACAGTGATTGACTCTTCAACAATTTGTGTTTCTGTATTGTATACTCTATACCCTCTTGAGCGTTCAGAGTATCCTAATATAATACACTTCTGTGTGTTGTACCCCAAAATTTTCCCTCCCATATTTCTCAACAAATGTCAAGTGACGTCCTCAAATTGCTCAAGGAAGTCCAAGAGTTGATCAAACAAACTCTCTCCTAAGGCAGTATACCTCAAATTAGGGTTTCATTTTGAATCAATATGCTTGATTCCAAAGGATCCCAAATTCTCACCATTGTCCTAATATGTTCTCAAGATCATCCATTTCAAGTTTCAAGCCTTGCAGAAGAAATTTGCTCATTCAATTGCTCAAAGGCCTGAAAATCGATTGTGTTATGTCAAAAGTCAACTGTGTCCCACATACAGTCAAACTTCAAGATTTTTGGTCAACATCCTCATTTTGCAGTATTATTTATCATTTGATCAAGGTTTGATCATGATTCCTCAAGGATTGCTCACAATTCATCAAAACCCAAAAGTTGCTAAATTAGGGTTTTATAGGAAAAGTCAACTCAACTTTGACCAAGCATAACTTTCTCATACTTTATCATAAATGAACCATCCAAAGCTAATTTTGAATAGGATGAAATTCCCTACAATTCATCTTCATCTCCCAAGTTCAAAATATGCACTCACAAGAAGATATGAATTTTGATATTATAGGTCATTTTGGAAAGTCAACAAAAACACCTTTTGGGTCAAAGCTTCATACATGAACATGGAAGACTCAATTGAGATGAGACCAAAAGGGTTTCTTAGAGGACATCCTAATCTTTCTAAAAAGTCCAAGAACACCTCTCTAGGGTCAAAATTGAGAGAGTTATGCATTGGCCAAGTTGACGTTTTTTGCAAAATTGCCAAAAGTTAACATTTATCAAATTGGCATTTTTTCCAAAGGGGCCCATGTTTTCATGTTTGAAACATGTTCCTAATAGGACCCACGACCCCTAAGCTTTTCCACCTTTTATTTTATTATTTTTATCATTTATTTTTATTTTTTATTCATTTAAATCAAAATAAATCAAATTAAATGGTAAAATAATAAAATCAAATCAAATATTGGATTTTTTGTGCATCTTTTGAGTCTATGTACAGCTAGCAAGACAACCAATTCGTGCAAGATTGATTTGGGTGAAAAAAGATTGGATTGAAGCAAATTTAGAAAGATATCATATGCCATGAAAGACCAAATCAAATCTTCATAATGGGCAAGATTCAATTCATTTTTGTTGACCTAATATGTTGCACTACATATACAGAAGGAATCCAAGGCAAGAAAAGAGATTGAGCAGTCGTGAAAGAGGCAGAATAAACTTCAAAATTTCAAAGAAAAAGTGCAGATCAAATTCCAAGTTACAGGCCATCTCAAGCCATCCTAACCTTACCAATCGATTGTTGGACGTCTCAGGAACGTGTTCCAATCACTGGAAAGCCTCCCCACGTCGTGAAACACTTGTAGCAGTCACACGGTTAACCTAAAAAACTAGTTTTCGTTTTCATTGATTTATACATCATTTGCACGTTTTGATTACATATTCTTGTTCCTTATTGATTTTGCAAGCTAATCATTCCATTCAATTTCGTTTTTGATGATTGTATGTAAAACTGTAATGGCTAGGGTTTCTTGTTTAGTTTTAGGGCTTTACAATACAGGTTAGATTGGACGTTGATTCTGGTACCATGATACTCGTGAGGATGAGACGAGTTGATTGGTACCAGCAATGGCCATTTATCTTACTTGTGGACAATTTTTGAGATACACAGAGTTGTAGCTACAACGCAGCGTCCGTAGGTAAAAATATCTTAGGCTAAAACGACGGTTGGGAGGAAGAAGATGGATGCGTGGCACTCCCTGGTTGGGTGGTTTGAATCTTAGCGCGTTTTTTTAATAACCATTATTTTGCATATATTATAGTTTGTTTTCGTTATATGTACAAATAAGTCAAATAGCTCAGATGGTTGGGGCGAAGGCCTTTGATGCACACGTCCTGGGTTCGATCCCAGGCGTGTGCATTTTATTATTTTCTTGCTCATTTAAGGTAGATCTCATACAACACAATAGCATACGCCTACTATACAACTTTGTGTTCCACCATCAGATCCATCAGCCAGGTGGATCCAACGTCATGTAGCAAGGGGCCTACCATGCTCCTCAAGTCAGCGTGCATACTAGATTGAAGGAAGTCAAACGGGCCATCAACCTTGGGCCCAGAAAATTCATATTCCAACCCCCCAATTGCTAAGCACAGGCCCATTATTCCCTTCTTTTTCTTTTATTTTACTTAAATCTTTCAATACTTTTTTATTTATTTTTTAATTCACAAATTAATCTTTTTTTTATAAAAGTCATAAAATCAATAATTCACAAAAATTAGGATTAGTTTTTTTATTATTATCAAAGTTAATTTAATTTAGTTTAACTTAGGAAATTATAATTTGTTTTCATAAATAAAATCAAATAGAAAATTAGGTTATCTCTTGATTTAATTTTAATTTTCTCTTTTTTTCAAATAAATAAAAATACAAAAATAGGTTTTTTAAGATTAAAATCAATTTATCTTTATTAATTTAAAATTAATTAGAGCTAGGATTTTCTTTTTAGTTTAATTGTTTCTTTATTTTCTTACAAAACAAAAACATTTTTTTAATCAACCGTCAATAGGTTTAGTCAAGGGTCAAAACCCTAGTTGTTTCGTATTTGATCCATCGCGCGTGTGTTATTTATATTTGCCAATATTTTTGTAACTGTTCATGGTTTCTAATAGTTTAATCTAGGACTTTTTACTTATCGCTTTTCCCCGGGTTTTTGGCTATGTAATTAATCCCCCTCCCCGAAGCCTTGTAATAGCGTAGATTTACTTTCTCGCATTTTAATTCCCGCAAATATTTAACTGTTTAGATGTATGCTAATAGGATTGTATGACAAGAATGCATGACAAATTTAATACAGTTAGAAAACCCTAATGTGCAAAGATAAATAACTGAAACTAATCACTCGCACATATCACTCTTAGGGTATACTATCACTTCGATTGCCTTCGGTAAACGATCATTAAGCATAGGGTGTCTTAGTGGTTGCCCTCCTGTCTAACAAAGATCAAATGTCAAATTCGAATGTTGCCTCGGAAATGTTGCCCCGGAAATGTTGCCTCGAAAATGTTGCCTCGAATATGATCTTAAGACTCTAGGGTTATTACTAAGGTGTTATAATGTTGCTTTAATGATTGTACGTCCCTTTCGAATTGACCCTTACAACTCCAACGACGGTGCTACCTATTTCTCAATAGTAGGATAGTGTTGTCTAAAGGAAACAAGAATAGAAACGATCTTTTTTTTCGAGTAGGTAGATGCTAGTAGGTATTTTCTCAAATCAAAACTTTTCACACTTACACTTTTCAAACAAATTTTCAAAACAACTTCGTCACACCTTTGAGGACTAATACAAGGGTTATCACGAAGTCAAACTTTTCAAAAACAAAGCACATACACAAGCAATTTTAAAAAGATGAGAAAGTACCTAAGAGCCCATAAGAAACCATGGAAAACCATGGAGAAAGTACCGTACTCAGAAACATCTCGAAAAAGGATTTTTTCTGTACTTTTTTCCTTTCCGATTGGATGAAATAAAAGTCGGTGGTGACTCTTGCTTACCGCGACATTTTTCAAACAAAAAAATGCAAAACGTAAACCAGTAAAAACATTCGGTTCTGCCACCGTATCATAGAATTGGAGACTCTGTTGGGGATGTAATAAGTGGGGTATACCTTAGGATCTAGTTCATCATAATTGCTTCTCTTGATTGCTTTGTTTTCTTTACTTTTAAGGGTTTTTGTTTGGGGTTACTATAGATCCTAACCCGGATTTGGGGATACCTTTTAGGTAAGTAGCAATAGACTGTGAGGGAACTGTATGGTATAGACCGATACGGTTGAAGCAGTAGCTATGTTGATGTGGCACATTGGTTGGTACCGGTATCCCTTATGGAGAAACGAGGAGAATACAGGGCCGCTGTATGGTGTCGTTAAGCATCAACTGACCTTAGAACCTTTAATCGCCCAACTTGGCCATTAGAAAGTAGTGAGATAGTCGGCCTCGGTGTAAAGCTGAGAACTGGTTGATACTCGGTGCTACACTCATTGAGACCATACTCTCGAGATAGTTCCGGCCGCAAGAAAAGATTGCGTGAGCTGAAACCATGACCGATGGTGGATGGTCAGTGATATTGAGATCCTCTAGAACCCGATTACTTTTTTTAGGACAGGCTTAAACCAACTTAACTTCAAGAGGGTACTACCTTTGACCTCATGCAAGCCTTAAACCTAAGGATTTTGTGTGATTTGACTGTGTTTGCAATATCCGTGTTTGCTATACTTGTGGTTTACCATGACATCATGCATCATAACATGGCATTCATACTTCATTACACTAACCATTTCAAAGACCAAGGGAATTTATCTTTATTCTGTTTTGCAGATTATGGCTTTCGTGCATAGAAATACCATCCGAGTCAATTTTTTTGCAAATACCTGCCCAAATTAAAGAGATAGCCTCACGAGTTTCTGAGACTTCTATGTTCATTAAGAGACACAGTCAACTTATCAGCCTGGTTACTTCAAATCTTGATGAGCAGATGATGAGCATACTATTTCAGTTCTTTGATCTTGTGCATCATTGCTTCACCTTTCCAGACTATCAGCTGGTACCCACCTTGGAAGAGTTCTCTCATCTATTGGGCATATCCATCCTTGAACAGGTACCCTTCACAAGTATGGAAAAAGTTCATGTTAGAACATAGTTTGATTCTACAACCCTCAATTAGAGTTTTGATGATAACAAAATACAAGAATAAATAAATTGTAAGATTTATATATAAGACATATATGCTACTTAAAATTATGTTTTGTATTTACAAAAACTCTGATGGAATCAGCATCAGAAGATATGTCAGCATCAGAAAATCAAACATGTGCTACACGCTGAAGTTACCAGATCATACGCTGAAGCCTGATGACCAGAATCTGCGCATTAAATACTCTGACTCTGATCAAGATCCTCACCAAGTCATCAGCACTCAGAAGTGTCAAAATCAGTTAAAGCCAAGAACACTCTGATTACCATAAGCAGAGAAGATTCTGAAGCGTCAACGTTACTAAGCATTCAAGACAGATTTATTACCAACGACTTTATTCCAAGACAAGATCTTCTCAAAAAGGAAATAACGTTATTATCATTGAAAGTGATTTATGGACAACAACGTATCTCTTCCTTGGCTATTCAAACAAGTCAGTGTGAGAAAAGAAAAGGCTAATAATCTTCAAGCACGCTTATACACGCCTACGAACACGAACAAACTCATACAATTTGCTAAAGCTTTCAACCACGCCTACTCAAAAGCATTAGTAGTCCAGTTTCATTCTAAGCTTAATATTGTGTATTATCACAGTTGTAATATATAGTTTTGTTAGAAAACATTAACACACAGTTTGTTCAATTATCTGTAAGAGAATTTCCTTGAGATAAACCGGTATGTGGTTATACTCAAGAAGGCTTTAACAGTTGTTAAAGTAGTTGTGTAATCAGTTGATTATAGTGGATTAAGACCTTGTTGGAGAGAGGCGAAATCACCTTGACGGGTGGACTGGAGTAGTTTGAGATTAAACGAACCAGGATAAAAATACAGAGTTGTCTGCACATTTGATTTAAGTTTTACAATTTAACCCCCCCTTCTTGTGTTTTTCACATCTTCAATTGGCATCAGAGCATCTGGTTCTGAGCTTATAACACTTAACCGTGTCAGTACAAGATCCAGCATCAGAAAAACACAATGGCGGGACCACATCTAAACATCAGCAATGACAACAATGAAGAAAGAGACAGATTCAGTGGCAAACCTCCAGTCTTTGATGGAGAGAAATTTGACTACTGGAAAGACAGAATTGAAAGCTTCTTTCTGGCCCATGATGCTGATCTGTGGGACATGGTGACTGATGGATACACGCACCCAGTGGATGGAAGTGGTCAGAAGATTGACAGGAAAGCAATGTCTGATCAGCAAAAGCGTGATTTCAAAAATCATCACAAGGCCATAACAATTCTTCTCAGCTCCATCTCTTATTATGAATATGAAAAGATATCAAACAGAGACACTACAAAGAATATGTTTGACTCTCTGAGAATGACGCATGAAGGCAACATTCAAGTTAAAGAAACCAAAGCTCTTGCACTCATTTAGAAATACGAGGCATTCAAGATGGAAGAGAGTGAATCAATAGAGACTATGTTTTCAAGATTTCAAATTCTTGTTGCTGGCCTAAAAGTTCTTGACAAAGGGTATTCCACTGCTGATCATGTTAAGAAGATCATCAGAAGCTTGCAAAAACAGTGGAGGCCAATTGTCACAGCGCTTAAGCTAGCCAAGGATCTCAACAAAATCTCTCTGGAGGAACTTGTCAGCTCCCTCAGAAGTCGCGAGATAGAGCTAGAAGCAGATAAACCTCAAAAGCAAGGTAAGCCATTAGCTTTAAAATCTAACAGAAAATCTGACTCCAAGGTTTTGCAGGCTGTAGAAGAAACCTCTGATGGGTCTTCATCAGAAGAAGATGAACTATCTCTCCTCTCCAAAAGGGTGAACCAATTATGGAAGCAGAGGCAAAGGAAGTTCAGGAATCCCAGAAGATCAGAGAATTAGAATGAATCCTTCTCCAGATACAGAAGGTCATAATCCTCCTCTGGACACAGAAGATCTGAAGGCTCTTCAGGAAGCAGAAAGCCAAACAACAAAGATATCATCTTCTATGAATGTAACGAGCAAGGGTACTACAAAAGTGATTGCCCAAAGCTTCAGAAGGAAAAGCCCAAAAAGAAGTTTGGCAAGGAAAGGAAGAAAAGTCTCATGGCTATATGGGATGATTCTGACACATCTGAAGCTGACTCAGAATCAGATGATGAGAGAGAAAACATAGTTCTCATGGCAAACATAACAGAAGACAGTGAAGCTTCTGAGTCAGACTCTGAATCAGATACATAAGAGGTATTCCCTGACTTTGCTATAAACTTTACTAAGGCTGAATTAACTGAGAGCCTTAATAAAATTCTGGAAAGATATCAGCAGATCAGAGTCAAATTCAGAAACCTGAAAAGGAATCTTGCTTATGACTCTGATAAGACTGAGAGTCTCAAATTGGAGAATTCTGAGTTAAAAGATAAAATTTCAAAATTATAAAATCTATTGCAAAACTCTCAGAAGGAAACAATCCCTGAAACTCCCAGCAGTGCTAATGAGATCATCAAGGAGTATGATCACAGCTTTCAAAAGTTTCCAGCTAAAAACATATATAGAAGCAAAATGGCTTCAATGATCTATGGAGTTAGCAGAAATGGCAGAAAAGGAATAGGATACCAAGGTAAGGTACCTACACCAAAAAATGCCATGGATTTAGTTATAAAACGCACTTCACTTGATTCACACTTTATATATGGGCACACACATGACATCAAATATACAAGTAGTAATTATTCTGTCAAACCAAAATTCAACCAGAGTTGTGGTAAAACTAACAAATTAGGACCTTAGAAAATATGGGTACCTAAGGATAAAATAATACATGTGGCTGATATCTTTAGCAGCAAAGCAGAAACACCAGTCATGGTACCTGGACTCTGGCTGCTCACGACACATGACGGGAAGAAGGCATATGTTCCAAAGCCTGGAACTTAAGCTTGGAGGCCACGTAGGCTTTGGAGGCAATCAAAGAGGAAAGATCATTGGCTCTGGAACAGTAGGTAATGGAAATCTTCCCTCTATAAGTAATGTTTTATTAGTAGATGGATTAATGAATAATCTGTTATCCATAAGTCAATTAAGTGATAACGGTTATGATATAATCTTTAATCAAAATTCATGCAAAGCTGTTAGTCAGAAAGATGGGACTATTCTATTTAATGGAAAGAGGAGAAACAACATTTATAAAATAAAACTTTCTGAACTAAAAAGTCAGAATGTAAAGTGTATTCTGTCTGTTAACAACGAGCAATGGATCAGGCACAGAAGATTGGGACATGTTAGTATGAGAAGAATATCTCAGATTAACAAACTCAATCTGGTCAGAGGACTTCCTAACCTGAAGTTCAATTCAGATGCTCTGTGTGAAGCATGTCAGAAATGCAAGTTTGCAAAACCATCTTTCAAATCTAAAAACGTTGTTTCCACCTCTAAGCCATTAGAACTTCTGCACATTGACTTATTTGGACCAGTTAAAACTGCTTCAGTCAGTGGCAAGAAGTATGGGTTAGTAATCGTAGATGACTATAGCAGATGGACATGGGTAAAGTTCTTAAGACACAAGGACGAGTCACACTCTGTGTTTGTCACCTTCTGCAACCAAGTTCAGAATGAAAAGGATCTTAGAATCGTTAAAGTCAAAAGTGATCATGGTGGAGAATTTGAAAACAAAGATTTTGAGTCATTCTTTAATGACAAAGGCATTCTGCATGATTTCTCTTGTCCTAGAACTCCCCAACAAAATGGAGTTGTAGAACGAAAGAACAGAACATTGCAAGAAATGGCCAGAACCATGATCAACGAGACAAACATTGCTAAGATCTTCTGGGCAGAGGCAATAAACACAGCGTGCTACATTCAGAATAGAATCTCCATAAGACCTATTATGGAAAAGACTCCATATGAATTATGGAAGAACAGAAAGCCCAACATTTCCTATTTTCATCCATTTGGATGTACTTGCTTTATTTTGAATACTAAAAATTATTTGAACAAGTTTGACTCTAAAGCACAAAAGTGTATCATGTTAGGATACTCTGAACACTCAAGATGGTACAGAGTATACAATACAGAAACTCAGATTGTGGAAGAATCAATCAGTGTTCATTTTAATGATAAGCTTGACTCTCAAAATTCAAAGCAGAATGAATTCCTTGCAGGTATGGAAGTTGAATTCACAGGTACTGAAGACAAGTCATCGGAAGCTCTTAACAGAGACACTCCCTCAACATCAGAAAGAGCAACTGCAAGTAATCCAGCACCTTCTGTTGACCAACTCCAGAAGAGACTATCTAGAAACAACTTGGATCACCCAGAAGAAACAATCTTAGGGAGAAAGGAAGATCCAATCAGAACAAGAGCTAGCTTCAGAAACTCTGAAGAATCCCTCATGGGACTTGTTTCTCTAATTGAAACATCAACAATTGATGAAGCACTTCTGGACAATGACTGGATTCTAGCAATGCAAGAGGAGCTGAATCAATTCACAAGAAATGACGTATGGGATCTAGTTCCTAAGCCAAAAGGATTCAACGTCATTGGAACAAAATGGGTGTTCAGAAACAAACTGAATGAACAGGGTGAAGTCATCAGAAACAAAGCACGATTGGTAGCACAAGGTTATAGTTAGCAATAGGGGATAGACTATACAGAAACCTTTGCTCCAGTCTCCAGGTTAGAATCTATCAGACTCTTAATCTCATTTGCTGTTAATAAAGGCATCACTCTGTATCAGATGGATGTTAAGAGTGCATTCTTAAATGGCTATATAGAAGAAGAGGTATATGTGCACCAACCCCCTAGTTTTGAAAGTTCCAAAAATCCAGAATATGTTTTCAAACTAAAGAAGTCACTCTATGGTCTGAAACAAGCTCCCAGAGCTTGGTATGAAAGACTAAGTAACTTCCTGTTAGAAAAGGAATTCACCAGAGGGAAAGTGGACACAACTCTATTCTGTAAGACAGTTAAGAATGACATTTTAGTGTGTCAGATTTATGTTGATGACATCATATTTGGATCTACTAAACCTTCTCTAGGAAGAAAGTTTGCTAAGTGTATGCAGGTAGAATTTGAGATGAGCCTAATGGGGGAATTGAAATTCTTTCTGGGCATTCAGATTAATCAAACCCCAGAAGGAACTTACATTCATCAGAGCAAATATGTCAGAGAACTTCTGAAGAAATTTGATCTCTCAGAATGTAAGCCATCAAATATTCCAATGCATCCCACGTGCATTCTGGAAAGAGAAGAGGTAAGTAAAAAGGTAGAACAGAAGGTCTACAGAGGTATGATTGGTTCTCTTCTTTATCTGAAGGCTTCAAGGCCTGACATTTTATTCAGTGTATGCATTTGTGCTAGATTCCAATCAGATCCTAGAGAATCTCACTTAACAGTAGTTAAGCAAATTTTCAAGTATCTGAAAGGTACTACTAATCTGGGTTTGTTTTAGAGAAAATCAAGTGATTACAGCTTAGTAGGATACTGTGATGCTGACTTTGCTGGAGACATAGTAGAGCGTAAAAGCACTTCTGGAAGCTGCCAGTTTCTGGGAGAAAATCTGATCTCATGGTCCAGCAAAAGACAATCCACAATTGCTCTATCAACAGCAGAAGCTGAATACATAGCAGCAGCTGGATGCAGCACACAAATGCTCTGGATGAAAAGTCAACTTGAGGACTTTCAGATATTTGAGAGTAACATTCCTATCCTCTGTGACAATACTTCTGCTATTTTTCTCAGCAAAAATCCAATTTTACATTCTAGGGCTAAGCATATAGAAATAAAACATCATTTTATTAGGGACTATATTAAGAAAGGGATTTTAAATTTTAAATTTATTAACACAGACCATCAATGGGCTGATATTTTTACAAAACCACTTTCTGAAGATAGGTTCAACTTCATTCTGAAACATCTCAGTATGAAGCTCTGTCCAGAATAAAATTGTTTTGATTTTATATCTTAACCTTCAGAACTTTGTTTATTTTCTGTGAACTTCTGATCAATCTTCTTTCAGAACTTTAGAAATGCAGATTGTATCAGAATCTATCCACGAAGATCTGAGCGCTTCATTTCCAGGATAGAAATGTGCTGTTCACTCAAGCAAACAAGTGTCATCCAGTCATCAGCCATTTTTTGAGGCTGAACACGCGTTCACGTTTCTGAAAAGGCAAAAGCGCTGATTGGGTGCATTGAGACACATGTCATGGGTAACCATTCCAAATATCTTTCTGAATCCCCTAAAATCAACTATCATTAAATGCTAATAATCATTATTAATTTCTCTCTCTTAACGTTTATGTTTTCAAAACCTTTTAGAAATCTATTTAAACACACTTCACACCATTTGCACGCTTTACCTTCACTTTCATTTTCTCTGAATATTTCTGATTTCAGTGTTCTTCTTTCTCAAGAAACCCTTTCAATCTTTTTCACAAAAACCTTGTGTGAACATGGCTTCTTCCAGCATTCCTTCTTCAGGTTCCCAAAAAACTGTTTCATCTGAACAATATGAAGTACCCTTCAGAACACTTCTAACACCAGTCAAAAACCTTGAGGTTCTGTCAGAATTAATCGTGGATTTCAACAGTCTTAAGGAGAATGGGTTTGATTTATCTGAAGAGGTTAAAGCTCAAGGTTAGGAAAAGTATTTTGACAGGCTGGTGGGTCCAACATTTCCTATTCTGGTAAAGGAATTTTGGATTCACGCTTCTTCTTCAAATCATCAAGTTACGTCCTACATCATGGGGAAGAAGATTGTTATCACTGAAGACCGCATTGCTCGCTTAATAGGCTACAATGGTGGTGGTGTTCGTTGCATTGATATGGCAGAAAGGTGTGCAGATGCTGCCCTAATTGCAAGGGAAATCTTTACTCTGGGGCTTCCCTCCAGCAAGATAAGGGATTTAAAGGACAAGCACATAATTTGGGCCAAGATCATTCTGGGCTGCTTCAACCACGGGAAGCCTACCAGCTCTCCTGATTAAATTAATATTGATCAGCAGTTTCTGATCTATTTCATTTCTCAGAAGGTCAAGATAAATCTGGCTCATCTTCTGTTCAACCATCTCAGAACAAGTGTCAAAGAAATAAGAGAAGAGGAGCGAACAAAAAGGGATTGGATACCCTTAGGAACACTGATATCATATATTCTTACAGAGAATAAGTTGATTGGTCATCTGACAGAGGCTCAAGAAATCAACACTCTGGAAGCTTCTGTTGGCAAGCAGCTGAATGCCAAAAATCTGAAGAAAATAAAGTTGATAGAGAACATCAAGAAGGAGCCCAGCGTCACTCCTTTTGATGAAATATCCAGCAGAAGAGTCCCTCTGGATGACTTCCCTCTATTCTCAGAGATTGACTCTAAACCAGAAATCATTCTGAGATATCTGGATGCTTGTAAAGCTGATGGTACAACACCAAATCTGAATATTCAAGATCTTCAACAGAAGGCTCTAGAGGTTGTTCTGAAGAAGACAAAGAAAAGAAAAGCTGATGCAGAAGGATCATCTCAGCAGACACCTAAGAAGAGAGGTAATCCTACTTCTGTAACTGTTTTAGATTCAGCTGCTGTATCAACATCTATTCCAATTCCAACTCCATCTGAAAACCCAACACCTCAAACTTTCGATGATTTTGGCCTTGATTTTGACCCTTCTGAATCATTAACTCTCAGAAGATCTCGCTCCCAACCACAAAATCCAAATACTGAAGCCATACCAGAAGAAGAACTTGAAAAAGTTCTTTCTGATATATACCAACACACTTCTGCTCCCAAAACAAAAAATCCAAATCCAAACACAGATCCACAACCAGAAATTCCCCTCTCACCAATACCAGAAATCCCAGAACCAGAAATCCCACAACCTTCATCTCCTCAACCAGAAATTAATCCACCCTCTCCTAAACCTGAACAATCTCCACAACCTGAGACTCAAACCTCTGAGGCTCAACCCTCTGAATCCCCTGAACCACAACCTCTGGCCATTAAATTGCCCTCTGGTACCATTGTGAATATTCCTCAACTTCCCTCTTCACCAGAACTAACTCCACAAAATTCCCCATCAAGTCCAATCATAATTCCTGACTCTCCCACTCCCTCACCTAGAAAAAATTCAGATGACCACAGCAAGACTGTCATTGACTTAACATTCCTTGAACGCCTTGCTGCAATAACCAACAAAACTGCTATCCCAAAACCAAAACATCCAGATGTTGGTTCCAGCATATTGAACTTTGAAACAGAAATACAAAAGTGGATAACTTCTTTGAAACAAGAAAGTCTGGAACTGGTTGATCCTGCTGCTTCAGACTACCTCTGGACTTAGTTCAGAAGATGGGTATGCTCTGAAACCTTTAAGTTGCAAGAACAGAACTATGGACAAGCTCAACAGAACTTCAGCAATCTGCTGAAGGAAATTGAAGGTCCAGTTCTGAGCAAGCTGCTTAAGGAAGAAGTACTCCCGCTGGATAATGCTCCTTGGTCTGAATACCGTCAACCAGAGTCAGAAGAGTAGATGATTCCAGCTGAAGACTTGGGTCAAGAAGAAGATATTGAAGAAAGCTCTGAGAAGCATCCAGTTTCTGAAGATCCTTAAGCTTCCTCTCTTGACATGCAAACTCTGGAGGACTTGAAAAGATCTGATATGCTGATGAATGAAAGAATGGATAAGCAGGACACCAAAATTGATGCAATAGCGAACATGTTATCTCAGCAATAGGAAACCAGCACCCAAATCAAGAGCATGTTGGAAGCTCTGTTCACACGACTTCCTCCTCCTTCTTAGAAATTTCCTTGTTGTTTTTATAACTTGTTTATCTGTAATATTTTTACATGTTCTGAACTTATCATTGCTTCTATTTTTAATATATATATAAACGCTTTTTAGCTCTGCTCATTTTAACTCTGATTATTTGTGCTTTTTGATAACTGACAAAAAGGGGGAGAAAGAATGATATTTTTCAATAACGGATTACTGAGACATAAGTCTCAAACATTCTAACATTCTGATATATTTGAGTTTCTTTCTTCTAAAAAGCTTACAGGTACAAAATTCTAATGAATCCGATGAACTCTGATACAGTAAAGTTCTGATTCTCAAAGTCTCTTGGAATTAAAGGGAAGTAATCAACTCAGGGGGAGTTTTTCTCTTATTATTTATGATACCTTTTATTCTTTATTTTTTAGCTCTGATACCTTTTATTCCTCATCTTTAATCTCTGATACCTTTTATTCTTTAGTTTTAATTGAAAAAAATCTGGTTTTTGTCATCATCAAAAAGGGGGAGATTGTTAGAACATAGTTTGATTCTACAACCCTCAATTAGAGTTTTGATGATAACAAAATACAAGAATAAATAAATTGTAAGATTTATATATAAGACATATATGCTACTTCAAATTATGTTTTTTATTTACAGAAACTCTGATGGGATCAGCATCAGAAGATATGTCAGCATCAAAAAATCAAACATGTGCTACACGCTGAAGTTACCAGATCATACGCTGAAGCCTGATGACCAGAATCTGCGCATAAAATACTCTGACTCTGATCAAGATCCTCACCAAGTCATCAGCACTCAGAAGCGTCAGAATCAGTTAAAGCCAAGAACACTCTGATTACCATAAGCAGAGAATTCTCTGAAGCGTCAACGTTACTAAGCATTCAAGACAGATTTATTACCAACGGCTTTATTCCAAGACAAGATCTTCTAAAAAAGGAAAGAACGTTATTATCATTGAAAGTGATTTATGGACAACAACGTATCTCTTCCTTGGCTATTTAAACAAGTCAGTGTGAGAAAAGAAAAGGCTAATAATCTTCACGCACGCATATACACGCCTACGAACACGAACACACTCATACAATTTGCTAAAGCTTTCAACCACGCCTACTCAAAAGCATTAGCAGTCCAGTTTCATTCTAAGCTTAATATTGTGTATTATCACAGTTGTGATATATATTTTTGTTAGAAAACATTAACACACAGTTTGTTCAATTATCTGTAAGAGAATTTCCTTGAGATAAACCGGTCTATGGTTATACTCAAGACGGCTTTAACTGTTGTTAAAGTAGTTGTGTAATCAGTTGATTATAGTGGATTAAGACCTCGTTGGAGAGAGGCGAAATCACCTTGATAGGTGGACTGGAGTAGTTTGAGATCAAACGAACCAGGATAAAAATACAGTGTTGTCTGCACATTTGATTTAAGTTTTACAATTCAACCCCCCTTCTTGTGTTTTTCACATCTTCAGTTCCAAGACCATAAGACAACGCCTCAACTCTGCATTTGAAACGGGCTGATGTAGTATCCAATTGGGAAACACGAAGCTGGGTCGAAGGTTTTCTAGCCAAATTTATGATAGACTAGGCTCAGCTATTCTGGGATGATTTGGATTTTCAAGATTTTGAAGATGTCTCGGCTCTCCTTATCTATGGTTTGGTTCTCTTCCCGAATCCGGATTCCTTTGTAGATGTGAATGCTGTCAAGATTTTCCTTTCTCGCAACCCTGTACCTACCTTGCTGGGAGATATCTTCATGCTCTCCACACTCATACTATGAGGAGAAGAGGAACTCTTATGTGTTGCATGTCATTGCTGTCAAGGTGGTTTATTTCTCACCTCCCTAAGTCTATGCTGAAGAACGAAGAAGGTTTAGGTTGGTCTTACAGAATAATGTCACTTGCTCATACAGATATTCTTTGGTGTTCCCGGGCTATGGAAGACACCGTTGTTATTGACCGTTATGGGGGATACCCTAATGTCCCATTGCTTGGAATCAGAGGGGGTATAACTTACAATCCTTGTCTAGCTTTGTGATAATTTGGTCGTGCCCGAAGAGATGGTCCCCATGAGTTACTTCTTGAGGACATTGTATTTGACTATAAGGAGGACGTTAAGGAGCATCTCCGGAGGTTTATATGAGCTTGGGGAATGGTGAACAGATCTGACCCCCAAGAGTTAGGACCAAAGACTTCCCTTCCTATGCAGCCTTACCTCCAATGGGCCCGAGCTCGTGCCCAGAAGCTTGGGATGCCCTATGAGGCCGTATTACTAGTGGTTATGGAGCCCACTAATGAATAAGGCATTCCTTACACGGTTCTCTATCCTTACATGCCCACTGATCCTGGGGAGTTGCAGAGGTCTTAGATTCAGCTGAAGAATGAGCGTGATACTTACCCGGAACAGTACCATGAGCAAGAAAGGAAGATTTTGAAGCTCACCAGGCAGCTCGAGGAAGAAAGAGTGACCAATGAGTACATCAGTACAAAGAGGAAGCGACCATGGGACTTTTGATTTTGCTTTTTCTAGTTTTAGATTTTGTTTTATTTAATTCTTTGTAACGCCTTAAAGGCATTGTTGAACCTTTCAAAGTTAAGCTAATAAAGTTTTGTTTATTTTTGGTTTGAAAATTTAAATCTCCCAAAGTCTTTGAAATCATTACATACGCATCCCATTATCATGCACATCATTATAGGTATCCTTACAGGTTTCTCATCTTCTTCACTGTTTATTTTAGCAGAAATGTCTTCTAATTAAGCCATCAAAGATCTTCAGGCACAGAACACCCAATTCCAACAGATGTTCATAAGTCTGGCTAAAGGGCAAGAGGATCTAAAGACCCTTATTCTAAAAGAGAAGAAGAAGAAGAAGAAGGTTAGAATTATGAACATGGGTAGAAGATTCGGAGAAAGGTTGAGACAACCAGCTGATCTGACCTCCTCATCCAAGGACGGGGAGAACCAAGAAAGGGAAAAGGAACCTAGTCCTACAGTTTCTGACAATGATACTGATTATGATGATGAGCAATATCCTCCTGCTGAGGATAGGTACAAGCAGCTAGAAGACCGTCTGAGCGCTATGGAAATTCAGAAAATACCTGGTTTGGATTTCGGAGAATTGGGATTGGTATCGGGAGTGGTCATCCCTCATAAGTTCAAAGCTCCGGTTTTCGCCAAGTATGATGGGGTATCCTGCCCAAAGCTCCATCTCCGCTATTATGTTAGGAAAATCCAACCCCACACTACTGATAGAAATTTATGGGTGCATTTCTTTCAAGATAGTCTGTCAGGGACTCAGCTTGAATGGTTCTACCAGTTGGAGGGAGCCAACGTCAGAAAATGGGAAGATCTGGCTGCTGCTTTCTACAAGCAGTATCAGTATAATGCCGACCTTGCTCCCACTCGTACTCAGCTCCAGGGTATGTCCATGGGTACAGGTGAAGGTTTTAAGGACTATGCTCAAAAATGGAGAGATTTGGATGGAAGAGTCCAACCCCCCTTGTTTTATAGGGAGTTGGTTGACATGTTTATGGGGACGTTATTTGGTCAGTTTTTCAATCACTTGATCGGCAGCTCGTCATCTGGTTTTACTGAGTTGATTTTGACTAGAGAAAGAGTAGAAGCTGGCATTCGAAGTGGAAAAATATAGAAGGATGCCTCTTCGAGTTCAACAAAGAAGCCTTTCACTGGTAAGAAGGAAGCCAATGCAGTTTATAGCCCGAGGGGCCAAAGCAGATGTGAACATCGTCAAATGGTAAATGATGTAGTGATACCAAGACCCGCAGTTTCTCCACAACACAATAATCAACAAAGGGTGGAAAGACCACAACGGAAGTTTACCCGCATTAGCATGACATTGGCTGAAGTTCTACCTCACCTGCTGAAATCCAACTTGGCGACCTTGAGAGAGGCTACCAAGAATCCAAACACTACTTTTCCCAGATACAATCCCAACGCACGGTGCGCCTACCATTCAGAGAGTCTGGGCCATGATACAAACGATTGTTGGGCCCTGAGAAACAAATTACAAGATTTGCTCGAATCCAAAGAGATTGAGTTTGACACTCCAGAAAAGCCGAATGTTATAACTGCTCCCATGCCCAAACATGGTCGTGGAGTTAATGCTGTTGACACCGATTTGTTTGTGACCTATGTTGAAGAAATTTATACTCCTCTGATGACGATTAAGAAGAATGTGTTGTTAACCTGTTTATATCCGGGTTATGGTGAAGGTTGCCACATGTGTTCAATTCTGCCTTCCGGTTGCTATTTATTGAAGTCAAGTGTTCAGCGCCAACGTCCCTTTTGAATTGACCCTTATAACTCAAACGATGGTGCTACCTATTTCTCAATAGTAGGATAGCACTGTCTAAAGGAAACAAGAATAGAAACAATCTTTTTTTTTTCGAGTAGGTAAATGCTAGTAGGTATTTGCTCAAATCAAAACTTTTCACACTTACACTTTTCAAACAAATTTTCAAAACAACTTCGTCACACCTTTGAGGACTGATACAAGGGTGTTGTACCCCAAAATTTGCACTCTCATATTTCTTAATACATTTCAAGTGAGGTCCTCAAATTGCTCAAGGAAATCCAAGGGTTGACCAGACAAACCCTCTCCTAGGGCAGTCTACCTCAAATTAGGGTTTCATGTTGCATCAAGATACTTGAGTCCAAGGGATCCCCAAATGCTCACCATTTCCCTAATATGTTTTCAAGATCATTCATGACAAGTTTCAAGCCTTGCAAGGGAAGTTTTCTCAGTCAATTGCTCAAAGGCCTTAAAATCGACTATGCTAGGGCAAAAGTCAATTGTGGCCCACATACAGTCAAACTTCAAGATTTTTGTTCAACATCCTTATTTTGTAGTATTATTCATCATTTGATCAAGGGTTGATCATGATTCCCCAAGGATTTCTCATAATTCATCAAGAACCAAAAGTTGCTAAATTAGGGTTTTGTAGGAAAAGTCAACTCAACTTTGACCAAGCATAACTTTCTCATACTTTATTAAAAATGATCCATCCAAAGCTCATTTTGAAGAGAATTCAATTCCATACAATCCATATTCAGCTCCCAAGTTCAAAATATGCACTCACAAGAAGTTAGGAATTTGGACATTATAGGTCACTTTGAAAAGTCAACAAAAACACCTTTTTTGTCAAAGCTTCATATATGAACATGGAAGACTCAATTGAGATGAGACCAAAAGGGTTGCTTATAGGACATCTTGATATTTCTAAAAAGTCAAATAAAACCTTCATATAGTCAAAATTGAAGAAGTTATGTATTGGTGAAGTTAACCTTTTTTGCAAAATTGCCAAAAGTCAAAAGTGCCTCAAATTGCAATTTTTGTCAAATGGGCCCAACTTTTTGTACTTGTCTTGAGTTTGTAACATGGTCCACGACCCATGATCCTTCCCACTTGCGTTTATTTTATTTTTCCATTTATTTTGATTTTTATTTCAATTAAATCAAAATAAAATCATGAAAATATCAAAATCATTTAAACCTTGAGATTTTGTGCATATTTCGGGTCTCTTATACAGCTAGCAATGAAATCAAATCGTGCAAGGCCTGTTTGTACACAAAAAGATTGGTTTTTGGCTTATTTTGGAAAGATTTACATGAGAATCAAATCTTGATCAATGACCATAGTTGGAAAAGATTTAGAGCAAACTTGTAAACCTAATTGACTCAATGATATATATTGAATAAATACAGACCAAAAGAAAAAGGGTTAGAGGCGTGTAGAGTGAAGAACAACTTTCAAAAAATCAAGAAAAAGTGGTAATCTGATTTCATAATTCCAGGCATTTTCAAGACTTCCAAGCTATCTCATTCGCTTCCTGGGTGTGCAAAGAGTCTATACCAATCACTAACATGAGTTTCTGTGCCCTGAATCCGCCTCCACAACCCCCACGGTTTGTCATCCTTTTCAAAATCGTATTTCTTTATCCTTGCATCTTTATCATGTTTCAATGACATATTTGTAATCCTTATCATGTTTGCAAGCTAATGGTAACAATTAATTGCATTTTTGTTAGCTATACTAGGATCCACCATTGCTAAGGTTTTCTTGTTTGTTTTAGGGGTTTTGATTGCAGGTAAAATTGGCCCAAAAGAGGAGTACTATGGTGTTCACAAGGTCAAGACGAATCGATCTACACCAGTAATTCTCATTTATTGAGCTTGTGTGAAATTCTGGAAATATGCAGGGGCTGTACCTACATTTTTTTTCCGTAGGTAAAATTCATCAAACTTTTAGCAACGGAGGAAGGTAGGAGATGATGGTGTGGTGTGGCCTGACTGGCCCATTCAAAAACTCACGCGCTGGACAATTGGCATTCGTGTTTTTTTCCATATAATGCTTATTTGATATTCCATGTACAAACAATCGCGCTGGCTCAGTTGGTTATGAGGCGTTGGAAAAAGCCAAAGGGCCTGGGTTCGAATCCAAGGTCCCCCTTATTATTTCATAACATTTTTTCTTGTATAATCATGCGTGTGTACAGGTAAAGGGGTTCACCATGTGCCCTCAAGGTTCAATCACTAGATCTCTAGAAGGCCAGATCTAACGCCCATCATTTGAAGGTCCATGATGCACCTTGGTCAAACGTGCAACATTGGATCATGAAGGTCAACCTTGGACCAAGGCTTATTGGGCCAGAAATCAGATTGGCACCTCCCTTTCTACTTTGACACCAGGCCCAATTCTCTCTTTCTTTTCTTTTTATATTTTATTTTATTTAATTATTTTGATTATTTTCTAACACAAAAATTATTTCTTTTTTTTAATCAAAAACTCATAAAATCAATTTCATCAAATTAGAATTTAGGTTTTTTTTATATCTTGTCAAAATTAATTTAATTAGTTTAATTTAATTTTAGGGCAATTTTAATCTTTTTGTAAATAAATTAAAATCAATTAGAAAATTAGGATTTTGTTTAATTTAATTTTTATTTTATTTTCTCAAAATAACCAAAATATAAAAATAGGTCAAAATTAATTATTTTACTTAATTTAATTTAATTAGTAATTAGGTTTATATTTTTTAATTAAAACCTTATTTTCTTAAAATAATCAAAAATAACAAAAATGACTTTTCTTTTAATTAGGTTTAGACGGGGTCAAAACCCTAATTTTTTCTCATTCTCGTTCCATCGCGCACGTTTATTTATTTTGACGATATTAATGTAACTGCTCATGGGATGTAATAGCTTAATTAGGATTTCTTTTCGCTTATTTATCGTTTTTACGTGTTTTTGGCTATGTAATTAATCCCCTACCACGAAGGCTTGCAATATCGTAGTTTTATTTCCCGCATTTTAATTTTCGCAAATATTAACTGTTAGACGTTTGATAATAGGGTTGCATGACAAGAATGTATGTTAACTTTAAAATGGTTAGCAACCCCTAAAATATGCAAAGTTAATAACTAAAATCAAATCAGTCGCACATGCGCACTCCTAGGGTATACTCTCACTTCGGTTGCCTTCGGTAAACTATCATTAAGTATAGGGTGCTTTAGTGGTTGCTCTTTTGTCTAAACAAAGATCAAATGTCCCGTTCGGAAATGTTGCCTCGGAAATGTTGCCTCGAAATGATCTTAAGACATTAGGGTTATTACTAAGACGTCCTAACATTGCTTTAGTGATCGTACGTCCCTTTCGAATTGACCCTTACAACTCCAACGACGGTGCTACCTACTCACTAATAGTGGGATAGCGTTGTCTAAAAGAAACAAGAACAGAAACATTCTTTTTCCGAGTAGGTAGATGCTAGTAGGTACTTGCTCAAAAATCAAACTTTTTCCACACTTACACTCTTTTCAAACAAAGTTTTCAAAACGACTTCGTAACACTCTTGAAGACAGAAGCAAGGGTTAAATCGAAGTAAAACAAAAAACTTTTCAAAAACACACAAACACGAAAGCAGATTTTAAAATGATGAGCAAGTACCTAAGAGCCCATAGAAAACTACGAATAGAAAGGGTGCTAATACCTTCCCTTTCTATAATCTACCCCCCGTACTCAAAATCTCGAAAAAGGAATTTTTCTGTGCTTTTTTCCTTTCCAGTTGGATAAAATAAAAGTTAGTGGCGACTCTTGCTTACCGCGATATTTTGCAAACACAAACGCAAAACGCAAGCCAGCATTTTCCTAAAACAGTCTGGTTCTGCCACTGTATCCTTGCATCTTTATCATGTTTCAATGACATATTTGTAATCCTTATCATGTTTGCAAGCTAATGGTAACAATTAATTGCATTTTTGTTAGCTATACTGAGATCCACCATTTCTAGGGTTTTCTTGTTCGTTTTAGGGGTTTTGATTGCAGGTAAAATTGGTCCAAAAGAGGAGTACTATGGTGTTCACAAGGTCAAGACGAATCGATATACACCATTAGTTCTCATTTATTGAGCTTGTGTGAAATTCTGGAAATATGCAGGGGTTGTACCTACGCTTTTTGTCCGGAGGTAAAAGTTATCAGACTTTTAGCAACGAAGGGAGGTAGGAGATGATGGTGTGGCGTGTCCTGACTGGCCCATTCAAAAACTCGTGCGCTGGACAATTGGCATTCGTATATAATGCTTATTTGATATTCCATGTACAAACAAGCGCATTGGCTCAGTTGGTTATGAGGCGTTGGAAAAAGCCAAAGGGCCTGAGTTCGAATCCCAGGTCCCCCATATTATTTCATAACATTTTTTCTTGTATAATCATGCGTGTGTACAAGTAAAGGGGTTCACCATGTGCCCTCAAGGTTCAATCACTAGATCTCCAGAAGGCCAGATCTAACGCCCATCATTTGAAGGTCCATGATGCACCTTGGTCAAACGTGCAACATTGGATCATGAAGGTCAACCTTGGACCAAGGCTTATTGGGCCAGAAATCAGATTGGCACCTCCTTTTCTACTTTGACACCAGGCCCAATTCTCTCTTTCTTTTCTTTTTATATTTTCTTTTATTTAATTATTTTGATTATTTTCTAACACAAAAATTAATTCTTTTTTTTTATCAAAAACTCATAAAATCAATTTCATCAAATTAGAATTTAGGTTTTTTTATATCTTGTCAAAATTAATTTAATTAGTTTAATTTAATTCTAGGGCAATTTTAATCTTTTTGTAAATAAATTAAAATCAATTAGAAAATTAGGATTTTGTTTAATTTAATTTTTATTTTATTTTCTCAAAATAACCAAAATATAAAAATAGGTCAAAATTAATTATTTTCCTTAATTTAATTTAATTAGTAATTAGGTTTATATTTTTTAATTAAAACCTTATTTTCTTAAAATAATCAAAAATAACAAAAATGACTTTTCTTTTAATTAGGTTTAGACGGGGTCAAAACCCTAATTTTTTCTCATTCTCGTTCCATAGCGCGCGTTTATTTATTTTGACGATATTAATGTAACTGCTCATGGGATGTAATAGCTTAATTAGGATTTCTTTTCGCTTATTTATCGTTTTTAACGGGTTTTTGGATATGTACATAATCCCCCTCCCTGAAGCCTTGTAATAGCTAGGTTTTATATTTCTGCACTTTTAAATTACTGCAATTATTAATTGCCATATGTATGAGTAATAGGATTGTATGGCAAAAATAATCAAACATTAGAAAACTTAACACAAGACTAAAATAACTGAACATAACACACCTTGCACATATGCACTCTTAGGGTATGCCTCACTTGGTTGCCTCAGAAAACAATGGTCATGTCCCTCGAACGTAGGGATACCCTTAGAAAAGATCCTCAGTTAAAATCATCATAAAGATCATGGTCCCTCGATGTCCCTTGAAGTCGCCTACGGTATATGATCTTGTCCCTCGATGTTGCCTATGAATATATGATGACAGTCCCTTCGAAATGCTAAAGTATCCTTACATGTTGCCTTCAATGACCATTACGTCCCTTTCGATAGTCCCTCAAATCCAACGATGATGCTACCTATTTCTCAATAGTAGGATAGCATTGTCTAAATGAAACAAGAACAGAAACGATCTTTTTTTGAGTAGGTAAATGCTAGTAGGTACTTGCTCAAATCGACTTTTTCACACCAAACACTTTTCAAACTAAAGTTTTCAAAAACAACTTCGTAACACTCTTGAGGACAGAAACAAGGGTTAAAACAAAGTAAAACAAAACTTTTCAAAACAAGCACACACAAGCAATTTTAAAAGATGAGCAAGTACCTAAGAGCCCGTGGAAAATCACGGATAGAAAGGGTGCTAATACCTTCCCTTTCTATAATCTACCCCCCGTACTCAAAACATCTCGAAAAAGGAATTTTCCTGTGCTTTTTTCCTTTCCAGTTGGATAAAATAAAAGTCGGTGGTGACTCTTGCTTACCGCGACATTTTGCAAACACAAACATAAAACACAAACCAGCATTTTCCTAAAATAGTCTGATTCTGCCACCGTATCACGGAACTGGAGACTCTGCTGGGGATAGTGAAGTGGGGTATACCTTAGGATTAGTTCATCATAAATTTCTTCTCTTGTTTGTTTTGGTTGATTTACTTTTAAGGGTTTTATTTGGGAGTTACTATAGATCCTAACTCGGATCTGGAGACACCTTTTAGGTAACTAGCAATAAACTGTGAGGGAACTGTACGACGTAGACCGATACGGTTGAAGCAGTAGCTACATTGATGTGGCACATTGGTTGGTACCGGTATCCCTTGTGGAGAAACGAGGAGAATACGGGGCCGCTATGTGTGTTGTTAAGCATCAACTGACCTTAGAACCCTTAATCGACCAACTTGGCCATTAGAAAGTAGTGAGATAGCCAGCCTCGGTGTAAATCTGAGAACTGGTTGATACTCGATGCTACACTCATTGAGACCATACTCTCGAGATAGTTTCGGCTGTAAGAAAAGATTGCGTGAGCTGAAACCATGACCGATGGAGGATGGTCAGTGATATTGAGAACCTCTAGAACCCAGTTACTATTATTAGGACAGGTTGAAACCAACTGAACTTCAAGAGGGTAGTACCTAGACCCCATGCAAGCCTGAAACTTAAGGGCTCTTGTGTGACTTGTTTGCCTTTACCATGTATGTTATCTGCTATACCTATTATGTGTTTTACCATGACATCATGCATCATAACATAGCATGCATACTTCATTATACTAACCATTTCAAAGACCGAGGGGATTTATCTTTGTTCTGTTTTGCAGATTATGGCTTCCATGCGCAGAAACACCATCCGAGTTAATTTTGTGCTAATACTTGCTCAACTCAAAGATCTAGCCTCGAGAGTTTCTGATACTTCTTCATTAATTAGGAGACATGGTCAGCTTCTTAGCTTGGTTACCTCAAAGTTTGATGAGCAGATGATGAGTGTGCTTTTCCAGTTCTTCGATCCCGTGCATCATTGCTTCACTTTCCCAGATTATCAGTTGGTTCCCACTATGGAGGAGTTTTCTCACTTATTGGGCATATCCATCCTCGAGAAAATTCCCTTGACAGATTTAGAAGAGACTCCTAGACCAGAAGACATTGCTTCAGCTCTACATATGAAACGGGCTGATGTAGTATCTAATTGGGAGACACGAATCGGGGTTGAAGGTTTCCTAGCCAAGTTTCTGATGGATCAAGCTCAGTTATTCTGGGATAACTTGGACTTTCAGGCTTTTGAAGATATCTTGTCTCTCCTTATCTATGGTTTGGTTCTTTTCCTGAATCCAGATTCCTTCATAGATGTGAATGCAATTAAGATCTTCCTGTCTCGCAATCCTGTGCCTACTCTTCTGGGTGATATCTTACATGCCCTCTATACTCGTACTGTGCGTAGAAGAAGGACCCTCATGTATTGCATGTCGCTGCTAGCGAGGTGGTTTATTTCGCACCTCCCCAAGTCCGTATTGAAGAATGAGGAAGGTCTAGGGTGATACGGTGAGAAGAACTGGCTGTTTTTTTGGAATGCTGGTTTGAATTTTGCGTTTGTTTTCGTAAAATGTCGCAGTAAGCAAGATTCGCCACCAAGTTTTATTTTATCCAACAAGGAAAGGAAAAAAGCACAGAAGAATTCCTTTATCGAGATATTTCTGAGTACGGGGGGTAAATTATAGAAAGGGAAGGTATTAACACCCTTTCTATCCGTAGTTATCTACGGGCTCTTAGGTACTTGCTCATCATTTTCAAAATTGTTTTCTTTATGCTTGTGGGTTTGAAAAGTTTTAGTTTTAACTTCTATTTAACTTTTGCTTCTGTCCTCAAGAGTGTAATGAAGTGTTTTTGAAAACTTTGTTTGAAAAGGAGTGTAAGTGCAAAAAATTTGTTGGTTTTGGATGAGCAAGTATCTAAGAACTAATCTACCTACTCGAAAAAGGAATCGTTCTATACTAATTTCCTTTAGACAATGATATCCTACTATTAGTGAGTAGGTAGCATTGTCGTTGGAGTTTAAGGGTCAATTCGAATGAGGGACATACGATCACTAAAGCAATGTTAGGATGTCTTAGCGGTAACCCTAATGTCTTAGATCATTTATTCGAGGCAATGGTATCCGAGGCAACCGTTTCGAGGCAACTATGATCTTTTAGACAAGAGGGCGACCTCTAAAACAACCTATACTCAATGATCGTTTACGAAGGCAACCAATTGGGGTGTACCCTAAGAGTGCGCATGTTCGAGTGTGTGGATTTCAGTTATTTTTATCTTTGCACATGTTAAGGGTGATCTAATTTGATTTTAAGATTAAGCATTCATTCTTGTCATGCAAGCCCTATTATCAAACATCTAGCAGTTGTATAATTTGCAGAATTAAAATGCGGAAATTAAACTACAAGGTGTCGGGTATTTACATCACCAAAAGCAACCCTTTGAAAATAAAAATTAAGCGGTAAAAAGTAAACGTCCTAATTAATTATTACATACCGGAAGCAGATACATTAATTGGATAAAGAAAAATAATGCGCGCGGGAAATTAAATCGAATGCGAATTAGGGTTTTGACCCTTTTAAAAGAAAATGTTTTTTTTGTTGTTTTTTATTTTAAGAAAAGAAATTAAATCCTAAATTAATTATTAAATTAATTAATTAATGAAAAATAATAAATGACATATTTTTGGAGTTTTGATTATTTTAAGAAAGAAAATAAAAATAATTAAACTAAAGTTAAAACCTAATTAATTCTAATTGATTTTATTTATTTACAAAATAAATTAATGTTACCTAATTAATATCCTACTTAATTAGTTAGTATTTATTATAAAAAAATAGAATTCTGAAATTTAATTGGACAAAAAGTATTTTTGTGATTTTTGATTAAAAAAAGAAAATTTGTTATTGGTTAGAAATTAATTAAAGTAAAATAAAATAATTAAATAAAAAAAGAAAATGTAAGAGAAAGAGTGAGAATGGGCCTTTTTTGAGGGGTGTAGAAAGCATTTTTGTTGGCCCAAATATGCTGATCCAATGGACTTTTTGGGATCATGTGCACATGCGTTGACTAAGTCCATGGTGCTCCTTCAATATTTGACCACCAGATCTGGCCATCTGGCCATCTGGCACGTTTGATGAGGAAGGCGCATGGTGGATAGTAGACTTGAATGCACACCAAATTACCTGAAAACAAATGTGAAAATGTAAATTGCTGGAGGCAGGGATCGAACCCCTGACCTCCAGCCTTTGGGTCCTTTAAGGCTAACGTGGCTGCCACTGGAGCGCTTGTCTTTGTTTGTTATAATAACACACACATAATGTAATATAAAAAACAAAAATCAATGGCCGGAAAATTAAAAAAAAACGCGCAATTATTTGAATGGTCCAATGGGAGGATGACACGACTTCGTCCATGTCCTCTAAAACCTGCAATTTTTACCTGCGGATTTTTATCCGCAGCTAAAATCGTAACTTCATTCTAAAATCTTCCTCAGACCATATAAATGAGTTCTGGGACCATGGTTGAACTCGTCATCCTCTTCTGATCATAACCATGGCCATTGTTAAAGCTAATTTTTCCTGAAACAAAAAGTCCCAAAAACAAGAACGAAACCCTAGCCATGGTGGATCTCGATATAGGTCAAATAAATGAAATTGATTAATGTAAAAAGCTTGCAAACGGCATGGTGATCACAAATATGCAGTTATTTTGTATTAACAATGCCTAATTTATGAAATATGAAATCAAGAACAGGGCGGACTCGTGAGGAACTTACAGCGCTTGGGAGGGTCTGAAAACGCGTTGTCTTGATTGGTTTCGCTTCTGGAGATGGCCAGGAAGAGATTGAGATACTTGCCAAGCCTTGAGAATGCCTCTATGCCCTATTTCGATCTCAAGCTTTATTCTTGATTTTTGCCTATTCGGTTTTGCCTCTCCAATTGATCTCCAACCCTTATTTGTGTATGCCTCGCTTCCTTATGTATTGTACAATACATTAGGTCTGAATTCCTTGTCCAAATCTTCCTCTATCAATGCTCTTGATATGGATTTGATTTGCTTTGAACCACCTTCCAAAATTGGCTTGATTTGAATCTTTTTGTGTAAAATTGCTTTGATACGAGTTTGATATGGTGCAAGTTGTCCATTGAAACCTATAATCATCAAAAGATCTTTGGTTATTGATATTTTTGATTTTATGTGATTTTATTTGATTTAAAATGAATTAATTCAAATAAAAATTAAATAATAAAAATATAATATGAACACATGGCCAAGGCTAGAGCACGTGGGCAATAATTCAAACTCAAAACAAGTGAAAGAGAATGGGCCCATTTGGCAAAATTTGGAGTTTTGGGGATAGTTGACTTTTGACAATTTTGCAAAAAAGTCCAACTTCAACAATGCATAACTTCTTCAATTTTGACTCTTTGGAGGTGTTCTTGGACTTTCTAGAAATCGTGAGATGTCCTATAACCAACCCTTTTGGTCTCATCTCATTTTAATATTCCATGCTCAAGTTAGAAGCTTTGACAAAAAAGGTGTTTTTGTTGACTTTCAAAAATGACCTATAATGTCAAAATTTATAACTTCTTGTGAGTGCATATTTTTATCTTGGGGTATGAAGATGGATTGTAGTAAATTTCATCCTCTTCAAAATGAGCTTTGGATGGGTCATTTCTCATTAAGTATGAGAAAGTTGTGTTTGGTCAAAGTTGAGTTGACTTTTCCTATAAAACCCTAATTTAGCATCTTTTGAATCTTGATGAATCTTGAGCAATCCTTGATGAATCATGATCAACCCTTGATAAAATGATGAAATATCTTTCAAAATGAGAATGTTGACAAAAAATCTTGAAGTTTGATTGTATTTGGGTCACAGTTGACTTTTGCCTTAGCACAGTCGATTTTTGGACCTTTTGAGCAATTGAATGAGCAAAATTCCTCTACAAGGCTTGAAACTTGACATGGATGATCTTGAGAACATATTAGGACATTGGTGAGCACTTGGGGTCACTTGGACTCAAGGATAGAAACACAAAACCCTAATTTGAGTATACTGCCTTAGGAGAGAGCTTGTCTGGCCAACCCTTGGACTATCTTGAGCAACTTGGAGATTTTTCCTGACATATTTTGAGAAATATGAGAGGGAAAATTTTAGGGTACAACAGCTGCCCCTGTTCACTCTTCTTAAACCTGAGGATGTAGATTAGCTTTTGTTCCTTTCGTGATCCGAAGGTGGAAGATGATTGAACACTAGAGTGCCCAGAAATTTGCACTCGCATGAAGTGGTAATTGTCTTGTGATGTCGGGAATGGGCTTACAGATGCCATTTGGAGGAGTGTCGATGGAATAAGAGATTCCATAGCGAGAGCTTGCATACCTGTTTGTTGTGGAAGATTCCGCTAGGGAAGTCTGATCTTCGTTGAGATTTAGGAACTTGTCCGTAATTCAACTGAGGTGTCGAGATTTAGGAACTTGCCCGTAATTCAACTGAGGTGAAATATCTTCGTCGAGATTTAAGAACTCGCCCGTAATTCAACTGAGAAAACTTCTCTGTTGAGATTTAGGAACTTTTCTGTAATTCAACGGAGGAACATTTTTGTCGAGATTTAGGAACTCGCCTGTACTTCAACTGAGAAAACATCTCTGCTGAGATTTAAGAACTTGTCCGTAATTCAACTGGGGAAACATCTTCATCGAGATTTAAGAACTCGCCCGTAATTCAACTGAAAAAAATTCTCTACTGAGATTTAGGAACTCGTCTGTAATTCAACTGAGGTGAAATATCTTCGTCGAGATTTAAGAACTCGCCAGTAATTCAACTGAGAAAACTTCTCTGTTGAGATTTAGGAACTTGTCTGTAATTCAACAGAGGAACATTTTTGTCGAGATTTAGGAACTCGCCTGTACTTCAACAGAGAAAACATCTCTGCTGAGATTTATGAACTTTTCCGTAATTCAACTGGGGAAACATCTTCGTCGACATTTAAGAACTCGCCCGTAATTCAACTGAGAAAGATTCTCTGCTGAGATTTAGGAACTCGTATGTAATTCAACGGAGGAACACTTTTGCTGAGATTTAGGAACTCACATGTACTTCAACTGAGAAAACATATTTGCTAAGATTTAAGAACTTGTCTGTAATTCAACTGGAGGAAACATCTTCGTCGATATTTAAGAACTTGCCTGTAATTCAACTGAGAAAACTTCTCTGTTGAGATTTAGGAACTTGTATGTAGTTCAACGGAGGAACTTTTTTGTCGAGATTAGGGAAATCGTTTGTACTTCAATTGAGAAAACATCTCTGCTGAGTTTTAAAAACCCGTCCGTAATTCAACTGGAGGGAAACATCTGCGTCGATATTTAAGAACTTGCCCGTAATTCAACTGAAAAAACTTCTCTGCTGAGATTTAGGAACTCGTCTGTAATTCAACGGAGAAACACTTTGTCGAGATTTAGGAACTTGCATGTATGTCAACTGAGAAAACATCTCTGCTGAGATTTAAGAACTTGTCCGTAATTCAATTGGAGGAAACCAGTTCGTCGAGATTTAAGAACTTGCCCGTAATTCAACTGAGAAAACTTCTCTGCTGAGATTTAGGAACTTGTCTGTAATTCAACGGAGGAACACTTTTGTCGAGATTTAGGAAATCGTTTGTACTTCAACTGAGAAAACATCTCTGCTGAGTTTTAAGAACTCGTCCGTAATTCAATAGGAGGGAAACATCTTCGTCAAGATTTAAGAACTTGCCCGTAATTCAACTGAGAAAACTTCTCTGCTGAGATTTAGGAACTCGTCTGTAATTCAACGAAGAAACACTTTGTCGAGATTTAGGAACTTGCATGTACTTCAACTGAGAAAACATTTGTGCTGAGTTTTAAGAACTCGTCCGTAATTCAACTGGAGGGAAACATCTTCGTCGAGATTTAAGAACTCGCCCGTAATTCAACTGAGAAAACTTCTCTGCTGAGATTTAGGAACCTGTCTATAATTCAACGGAGCAACACTTTGTCGAGATTTAGGAACTCGCATGTACTTCAACTGAGAAAACATCTCTGTTGAGTTTTAAGAACTCGTCCGTAATTCAACTGGGGGAAACATCTTCGTCGAGATTTAAGAACTTGCCCGTAATTCAACTAAGAAAACTTCTCTGATGAGATTAAGGAACTCGTCTGTAATTCAACGGAGGAACACTTTGTTGAGATTTAGGAACTCGCATGTACTTCAACTGAGAAAACATCTCTGCTGAGTTTTAAGAACTCGTCCGTAATTCAACTAGAGGGAAACATCTTCGTCGAGATTTAAGAACTTGCCCGTAATTCAACTGAGAAAACTTCTCTGCTGAGATTTGGGAACTTGTCTGTAGTTCAACGGAGGAATACTTTTGTCGAGATTTAGGAACTCGTCTGTACTTCAACTGAGAAAACATCTGTGCTTAGTTTTAAGAACTCGTCCGTAATTCAACTGGAGGGAAACATCTTCGTCGAGATTTAAGAACTCGCCCGTAATTCAACTGAGAAAACTTCTCTGCTGAGATTTAGGAACCTGTCTGTAATTCAACGGAGCAACACTTTGTCGAGATTTAGGAACTCGTCTATACTTCAACTGAGAAAACATCTCTGCTGAGTTTTAAGAACTCGTCCGTAATTCAACTGGGGGAAACATCTTCGTCCAGATTTAAGAACTTGCCCGTAATTCAACTGAGAAAATATCTCTGCTGAGATTTAGGAACTCGTCTGTAATTCAATGGAGGAACACTTTGTCGAGATTTAGGAACTCGCCTGTACTTCAACTGAGAAAACATCTCTGTTGAGATTTAAAAACTTATCCATAATTCAACTGGAGGAAACATCTTCGTCGAGATTTAAGAACTTGCATGTAATTCAACTGAGAAAACTTCTCTGCTGAGATTTAGGAACTTGTCTGTAGTTCAACGGAGGAACACTTTTATCGAGATTTAGGAACTCGTATGTACTTCAACTGAGAAAACATCTCTGCTGAGTTTTAAGAACTCATCCGTAATTCAACTGGAGGGAAACATCTTCTTCGAGATTTAAGAACTTGCCCGTAATTCAACTGAGAAAATTTCTCTGCTGAGATTTAGGAGCTTGTCTGTAGTTCAACGGAGGAATACTTATGTCGAGATTTAGGAACTCGCCTGTACTTCAACTGAGAAAACATTTCTGCTGAGATTTAAGAACCTGTCCGTAATTCGACTGAGGTGAAAGTTTCAAAAATTTTGAATTTTGTGAGAATTTAACCGCATTCTTCCTGAAAGGTAAAGGTTAGTTGTTTTTAATGCATGATATGTATCAGGCAATGATGTTCTCAAAATAAATGAGATTATGTTGTATGATGCGTATATGCATGTGTCATGATGTATGTAAATGTAATGTTTTTAGCTTGGGGAAAATAAATTCCGGATAGCTGCTGGAGAAAAGAGTTGAATTCTTTGTTTCCGCTGGAGATAGTGGATGAAGATGATTGTGAGAATAGACCTGCAGGGGAGGATAACTCCGTTGGGGAATAAATTGATGAGGAAATGGCTCTATGGGGAAGAGATGGTCTGCTGAGGATTCTGTTGGTAAATTTAGCTCGGGATGATTTACCGTTGCTGGTGATACTGAATCCTGTTGGGGATTTGAGTTTCTGTTTGTGAAAGGAAAGAACTCTGTTGGGGATGATCTTTCAGTTGCGACTTCACTAGGGATAACTTATTAGGCTCTACTAGGGACAATCTTCTAAAGTCTACGGGGGATGATTCTCCACACTCCACTGGGGAAGATTTTTCAGATTGCACTAGGGAAATTTTCAAACTCCACTGGGGATATTTTATACTCTGCCGGGGATGATAAGACTTTTCAGTGCTGATGATAGATAACTCTGCTTTGGGAGAATATTACTGATTCATTCACAATTGCGAGTCTCAGCTGGGGGGAGTTAACATTACTGTCCTTTTCTTACTCTGCGGGGAGTGAAAGTACCTCGGTCATATTCTTCAGTTGAATCTACCTTTGTACCTGGTGGATAGAACAAGTGTAAAGCTTGGACAAATCTTATTTGCCCCTGTTTCTGATATTACAAGTAATTGTCTTTTGTTTCGCATGTAAATATTCATGGGCAGCAGTTAATGTCAAATGCATATATCAAAAATGAACATTGGACGTTCTTTGCAAAACAAAACAGATAAAAGGAAAAACAGTTTGAAATTTCTTTGAAGATGAATTGTATTGATTTTGAAGTTTGGCCTGTAAATAGGCGTTTTTGTACAAGAGGCTGACGTCCTAGTAAGAGAAGGCCGCCGAACAATAGAGTTTATACAATTTGTGAAAAACAAAACAAAATAGTTATGTGAATAATCCCACTGGGTTCTAACTCTGCTATTGCCCCTATGTCCTTGAGCATCTCATCACTTTGCTGCTTGGTTGAAGGTAGATCAGATTGATTAGTGTCGTCCGAGCTTGATAGTCGATACTGAAGTCTGGTCGCAAGGTGATCCAATGAGACATAGTGTTATGCTTTGATCCCTAATTTTTGCCTGGACTGCCCTTTCGGGTTTTCAGTCCACCGGGATACCCTTTTTTGCCCAAGCCTCCCTTTTAGGTTTTCGACTTGCCGGGTGTATAATTTTTTTCATTTTCATCCCTTATTTTTGCCCGAACCCTTTTGGTTCGCCGGGAAGCCCTTATTTTTGCCTAGGCCAGTCAACCTAGCGGGTATTTGATCATGCGTAGTATTTTTTCACTATGTCTGCATTTACGGGGTGAGGAAGGTCGTCACCATCCATGGTGGTTAGAATCATAGCTCCTCCTGAGAAAATGTTCTTAACCACAAATGGCCCTTCGTAAGTAGGGGTCCATTTGCCCCTAGGATCACCTTGAGGTAAGATAATGCGCTTGATCACCAGATCCCCAACTTGATACTCTTGTCGTCTAACTTTCTTGTTAAATGCCTTGATCATCCGCTTTTGATACGTCTGACCATGACAAATAGCAGTAAGTCTCTTTTCATCGATTAAGTTCAGTTGATCAAGCTGGGTCTAAATCCAGTCATCTTTGCTCAAACCTGCATCCTTCATAATCCAAAGAGAGGGTATCTAAACTTCCATGGGCAAGACTGCCTCCATGCCATAAACCAAATAATAGGGTGTTTCCCCTGTTGACGTCCGCGCTGAGGTACGGTACCCATGAAGATAAAATGGTAACATCTCGTTCCAATCTTTGTACCTCACTGTCATCTTCTGCACAATCTTCTTAATGTTCTTATTAGCCGCTTCGACAGCCTCATTCATCTTCGGCCGGTAAGGAGAAGAGTTGTGATGCTGTATCTTGAACTGTTTGCAGAGTTCGGTGATCATCTTGTTGTTGAGATTTGTACCATTGTCTGTAATGATCCTCTCTGGTACACCATATCGACAAATCAGATTGTGCCGAATGAACCGTACCACGACGTTCTTGGTTATGGTAGCAAAGGAAGCTGCTTCAACCCACTTCATGAAGTAATCAATAGCTACCAGGATAAAACAATGCCTGTTAGATGTCGTAGGTCTGATCTCGCCGATCATGTCAATGCCCCACATTGCAAAAGGCCATGGAGCCGTCAAGATGTTCAGAGGTACTGGAGGTATATGCACCTTATCAGCATAGACTTGGCACTTGTGACAGGTCTGAGAATGCTGATAACAGTCGGCTTCCATTGTGGACCAATAATATCCTGCCCGAAGGATTTTCTTTGCCATGGTGTGTCCACTGGAATGAGTTCCGAAAGTACCTTCATGTAACTCTACCATAATCCTTTCTGCTTCGTTCTTATCCACACAACGCAGTAAGGTTGAATCATGGTTGCGCTTGTAAAGAATGCCATTGCTGATGAAGAACTTCGTTGCGAACCTTCTCAGAAACTTTTTATCATTAATAGATGCGCCCTCGGGGTATTCTTGAGCCTCAAGATATCTCTTTACTTCATGAAACCAGGGCTTATCCGCTACCTCTTCAGTCTCAATGTCACAGTAATGTGCGGGTTCGTCCAACCTCTCAATGGTAATCTGGGGAGCCTCATTGTCCCATCTGACCTTGAACATAGAAGACATCGTAGCTAGCGCATCCGCCAACTGATTCTCCTCTCTAGGGAAGTGTTCAAAGGTTATCTCCTCGAAGTGTGGAAGCAACGTCAATACATACTCCTTGTAAGGAATAATATTTGGGTGTTTCATATCCCATTCGCCTTTGATCTGACTGATCACGAGAGCGGAATCTCCGAAAACACTTAAGAACTTAATCCTTAGGTGAATTGCTGCTCAAAGACCCATAATGCACGCTTCATACTCCGCCATGTTATTGGTGCAATTGAAACATAGTCGGGTGGTGAACGGAGTATGAGAGCCTTTAGGAGACATGATCACGGCGCCAATGCCATTACCCAAAGCATTTGAAGCTCCATCAAAGTACATAGACCATCGGGATCCCTCCTCAGGTCCTTCATCTGGTCCAGGTGTCTCACAGTCAGTTACCAACATGATGCTCTCATCCGGGAATTCAAAGTTCATATACTGGTAATCATCCATTGCCTGATGTGCCAAATGATCCGCCAACACACTTCCCTTGATTGCCTTTTGGGTCATATATTGGATGTCATACTCAGTCAAGATCATCTGCCATCTTTCTATTCTTCCGGACAAGGCAAGCTTCTCAAAGATATACTTGATTGGATCCATCATTGATATCAATAGAGTAGTGTGAGTCCGAATATACTGTCTCAGCCGGCGAGCAGCCCATGCCAAAGCGCAGAAAGTTTTCTCAAGCAATGAGTATCGGGTCTCACAGTCGGTAAACTTTTTGCTAAGGTAATAAATAGCATTCTCTTTTCGGCCAGACTCGTCATGCTGACCCAAAACACACACCATTCAATTATCGAGTACTGTCAAGTATAAGATCAAAGATCTCCCTTTAACTAGAGGCATCAGAATAGGACTCTCTTGGAGATATTCTTTGATCCTTTCAAAAGCGGCCTGACATTCATCGTTCCATCTTACCACTTGATCTTTCTTCAGTAGCTTGAAGATTGGCTCACAAGTAGCAGTCAGGTGTGAGATGAATCGGGAAATATAGTTCAGACGTCCCAGAAAACCTCTGACTTCTTTTTCTGTTCGGGGAGCTGGCATTTCCTGTATAGCCTTCACCTTTGTAGGATCCACTTGAATACCTTTATCACTTACGACGAAACCCAGCAGCTTACCAGATCTCACCCCGAAGGTGCATTTGTTCGGGTTTAACCTCAGCTTGTACAACTTCAACCTGTCAAATAACTTCTTAAGGTGGTCAAGATGTTCTTCTTCAATCTGAGATCTTGCAATCATGTCGTCAACGTATACCTCAATCTCATGATGGATCATGTCATAGAACAAAGCGACCATGGCGCGCTGATATGTTGCCCCAGCATTCTTCAATCCGAAAGGCATGACCTTGTAGCAAAATGTACCCTGTTGTACCCCAAAATTTTCCCTCCCATATCTCTCAAGACATGTCAAGAATCATCTCCAAGTTGTTCAAGATGGCTCAAGAGTTGGACAGTCAAATCACCTCCTAAGGCAGTCAATTCAAAATTAGGGTTTTATGTTGCATCAAGGTCCTTACATACAAATGGTCTCAAATTCTCCCCAATGTCCTAATATGTTCTCAAGTTCATCCATGTCAAATTTCAAGCCTTGCAGAGAAAGTTTGGTCAGTCAATTGCTCAAGAAGCCCAAAATCGACTGTGCTAAGGCAAAAGTCAACTGTGACCCAAATACAGTCAAACCTCAAGATTTTTTGCCAAAATTATCATTCTAAAGGATAGTTCATCATTTGATCAAGGGTTGATCGTGATTCATCAAGGATTGCTCAAGATTCATCAAGATTCAAAAAGTTGCTAAATTAGGGTTTTGTAGGAAAAGTCAACTCAACTTTAACTAAGCATAACTTTCTCATACTTTATGTGAAATGACCCATCCGAAGCTCATTTTTAAGAGAATGCAATTTCCTACAATCCATCTTCACACCTCAAGATCAATAAATGCTCTCACAAAAAGTTACAAATTTGGACATTATAGGTCATTTTTGAAAGTCAACAAAAACACCTTTTTTCCCAAAGCTTATAACTTGAGCATGGAATATCAAATGAGATTATTCCAAAAGGGTTGGTTAGAGGACATCTCAAGGTTTCTAAAAAGTCCAAGAACACTTCCAAAATTTCAAAATTGAAGAAGTTATGCATTGTTGAAGTTGGGCATTTTTCCAAAAGTGCCAAAAATCAACTATCCTCAAAACTCCAATTTTTGACAAAAGGGCCCACTTTTTTCCACTTGATATGATCTTGTCACACCACACACGTGTCATATCTTCAATTTCATGACCAATTATTAATTTTTCTATTTTATTTAATTTTTAATGATTTAATTCAGTTTAAATCAATATTAATTCAAATAAAATCCAAAAATTGATGGAATAAGATTTTTTGATCATTACAGGTCTTCATTATCATGATACACATAATCAAATTCGTGCCAAGGCAAATCATGCACAAAATCTTGGATTTGGAAAGAATTTGAAAGCCTTTAATGGAGGAATCAAATCATATCTCAATTCTTCAATGTACATGGATTCAAGCCCAAAGTTTAACCTAAATGCATTCCTTATTACTCACACAAGCCAGGCATATCAAAAACACGACCTAAAAGTGACTGAAATGGCAAAACAAAAACTGAAAAAAGCTTGAAAAAGTGTGAGATCAAAATCTTGGTTAGAGCTCGATTCAGTCCAAAATCTCAACATAGCCTTCTTGCCTGACATCCAACGAAGCTATTGGGATCAAAATCAAGTCCTGAAACCACCTGAAAAGCGCTGTAAGTGTTCCTGAACATATCTCTGAACATGAGATCGTGATTCCATATTTTGTCATCTTCTGAACAAATCATTTGTACCTTCATGTTTACCATTCAATTTCCAATCATTCTGCATTATTCAATTGGATTCTTGTAGCCTATATCTCCCTACTCGAACCTAGGGTTTTGGAGGTTTGCATTTGGGGTTTTGTTTTGCAGGAACAATTAGAACAAATCATGGGCATAAATGGACTTAGGAGGAAGAGGCGAGCAGGATGATGGCTTTGGCTGGCATTTTTGTGGCCTAAAACTCACTATAGGAGAAAGCAACGGATTTTGCTGCGGATAAAATCCGCAGGTAAAAACCCTGAATTTTTCAACGAAGAAGACGAAGGCGTGTCTTCTTCCTACTGGCTAGTTCAAACCTCGCGCCATTTTCTTTTTATTTTCAGCATATTAAATGAGTTTCCAATATAATATTCATTGTGTAATATAATAACAAATAAGCACA
This sequence comes from Vicia faba, assembly GCA_948472305.1. NCBI lineage: Eukaryota > Viridiplantae > Streptophyta > Magnoliopsida > Fabales > Fabaceae > Vicia > Vicia faba. The sequence goes on from OX451735.1 coordinate 167,254,948, forward strand.
TTGGCTTAGATGGCAAGCGTGTTAATGCATAGTCTAATGGGACCTGGGTTCGAACCCAGGTCCCCCAAAACATTTGTGTATTTTTTCTTCAGGGAATTACATGTGATCTCCAAAGCGTTGGTCCATCATACTTCTCACCCCATCAGGCGCCAGGTGGTTTCAGATCAAATCCAAAGGCCAAGATTGAGCGCCTACCATGAACTCTAGTCAACCAGCGCATAGGGAGTTGGAAAAGTCAAAGCAGGCTTGGACGTTTTGGGCTTGGGATTGCCAGATTCACCCCCAAGTTGGGCCCAACACCCTCCCCATGGGTTATTTCTTTATATTTTCTTTTTATTTATTTGCTTTATTTAATTATTATTATTATTATTTAATCAACCAAATAATTTATTTTTCATAAAAAAAAATCAGAAAACATAAAAAATATTATTTTTATTTATTAAATTTAATTTCATCACTTTATTTTTGTAAATAAACATTAATCAATTAATTTAGTTTTTAATTAGGTACAATTTTAATATTTTTTGCAATAAATTAAAATTAATTTAGAATATTAGGTTTTAACAATTTTAATCATTTTTTATTTTATTTCCTTAAAAACAAAAATCCAAAAATATTTTCATTATTTAATTTAATTTAATTGTTCGTTTAATTTAATTCCATAATTTCAAAAATAACAAAAACACGCTTTCTTTCAAAAAGGGTCAAAACCCTTAAAATACGCCGATTTAACTTTCTTGCACGCGATCCATTTATTTCCAATATTGTAATTGCTTCCGGTATGTAATAGCTTTTAATTAGGACTTTAATTATTTATTGCTTTATTTTACTTTCCGCAATTTAAATTAAAGGGTTTGTTTTTGGCGATGTAAATACTCGACGCCTTGTAATAGTTTAGATTTAATTTCCCGCAATTTAATTTCCGCACAATATTAACTGTTAGATGTTTGATAACTAGGCAATGCATGACAAGATCAATCTTTAACCTAAAATCAATATAGCGCGCCCATGACATGTACAGATAAAATTAACCGAAGTAACACACTTGCACATGCCACTCTTAGGGTACACCTCACTTGGTTTCCTCGAACGTGGTCATTGAGTATAGGAAGTTTTAGAGGTCGCCCTCTTGTCCAAGGATCATAAGTTGCCTCGAAACAGTTGCCTCGGAAAAATGATCTAAGACATTAGGGTTACCACTAAGGCGTCCTAACATTGCTTTAGTGACCACACATCCCTTAATCAAATTGACCCAGAAACTCCAACGACGATACTACCTACTCCTTAATAGTGGGATAGCATTGTCTAAAGGACATTAGCACTGTTTAATTCCTTTTTCGAGTAGGTAGATGGTTCTTAAGTACTTGCTCCTTTTAAAACAAAACAAAACTTTTCGCACTCACACTCTCTTCAAAACAAAAACTCTTTTCAAACCCACAAATACAAAGAAAAGCAAACTTTTGAAAACACAATGAGCAAGTACCTAAGAGCCCGTGGATAACCACAGATAGAAATGGTGCTAACACCTTCCCTTTCTATAATCTACCTCCCGAACCCGAGAAATATCTCAAAAAGGAATTTTTCTGTGCTTTTGTCCTTTCCTTGTTGGATAAAATAAAAGACGGTGGCGACTCTTGCTTACCGCGAAATTTTGAGAAAACAAATGCAAAACGCGAACCAACATTCCAAAACAGTCAGTTCTCATTCCCACCGATCACAGAACTGGCGACTCTGCTGGGGACATATTGTTATAGTGAGGTGTACCTTAGGATTAGATCATTGTGTTTTCAATTGTATGTTTTGTATGCTTTAATTTTGTGGGCTTGTACCGGAGTTCTATATATCCTAACCCGGATCTGGGGGCACCCTTTAGGTAAGTAGCAATAAACTGTGAGGGAACTGTCCGGCGTAGACCGACACGGTTAAAGCAGTAGCTACGTTGGTGTGGCACTTTAGTCTGTACCGATATCCCTTGTGTTGGAACGAGGAGAATATGGGTCTTCTAAGGGGTCATTAAGCACCAACTGACCTTAGAACCTTAAATTGACCAACTTGGCCATAGAATAGTAGCAGTATGCTACACTCATTGAGACTAAACTCTTGCGATGATTCTGGTCGCAAGAAAAGGTTGCTAAACTAGAATTGTGACAGATTGAGGGTAGTCAGTGATATTGAGATCCTCTAGAACCCGGTTACTATTTTTAGGATAGGTTTAAACCAACTGAACTGAAAGAGGGTAGTACCTAAGCTCCTTGCCAGCCTGAAATCTAAGGGCTCTTAGTGTGAATTGTGTGCCTTTACCATGTTTGCTATTTGTGGATACTTGTGGTGTGCTTACTATCATGACATCATAACATTACATACATCTTGCATTGGACTAACCTATTTCAAAGACAGGAGGGTTTCATCTTTGCTCTGTTTTGTAGGTCATCATGATGCCCATGCGTAAGAATACTATCCGGATCAACTTTGTCCAAGTCCCTACCTTGCTTAAAGAGTTGGTTGCTAAGATGCCTGACACTACTTCCTTCATCAGGAGGCATGGTTCTATTCTCAGTTTGGTCACCTCCAAATTGGACGAGCAGATGATGAGTGTCCTGGTCCAGTTCTATGATCCGTTGTACCACTGTTTTACTTTTTAAGACTATCAGCTGGTTCCTACCCTAGAAGAGTTCTATGAGATGCTCGGTATCTCTGTTCTAGAGCAGACCCCATTTACTGGTTGGGAGAAGACTCTTAGGCCCGAAGAGATTGCTACAGCCCTTCATATCACCAAAGAGGAGGTAATGGCTAATTGGGAGACTAGGAGTGGAGCAAAAGGCTTTCTGACTAAGTTCTTGGTTGGCAAGGCTAACTACTTCTGGGATAGTCTAGACTTCAAGGCCTTCGAGGATATTCTGGCTCTTTTGATTTATGGCTTGGTACTGTTCCCAAATCCTGAAACTTTTGTTGATGTGAATGTGATAAAAATCTTCATCTCTCAGAATCCTGTACCCACTCTCTTGGGTGACATTCTTCATCAGCTCTATGCTCATACGGCCCGAAAGCGAGGAACCTTGATGTGCTGTGCTCCCTTATTGGCAAGGTGGTTTATTTCGCACCTTCCCAAGTCAGTGTTGAAGAACAAAGAAGGAACGGGTTGGGCTTATAGGGTGATGTCTCTCTCTCATAATGACATTATCTGGACTCTCAAGGGTATGGATGAGGTGACTATTATTGACCGCTGTGGAGAGTATCCCAATGTTCCACTGCTAGGAACCCATGGAGGAATTTCTTACAACCCATGCTTAGCTCTCCGTCAGTTTGGAAGAGCCAGAAGAGAAGGACCTCATGAGATGCTGATGCCTCATATCATCTTTGATTTTCAGGGGGATAGCGACGAGCAGCATCACAGATTCATAAGGGCTTGGGATATAGTTCACCAATCTGATCCACATGAGCTGGGCCCAGAGACTTATCTGCCAATGGAGCCATATCTCAGATGGGTCCGCATCCGTTCCCAGAAGCTAGGTATGCCATATGAAGCTGACCGACCTGTCACTCTTGAAGTTGCTAATGAAGAAGGGGTTCTTCCAACCATTCTCCATCCTTATATGCCCACTGACATTGGGGCACTGAAGAGATCTTGGATGCAACTGCGGGAAGAACGGGATTCTTATCGAGAGAAGTTCAATTAGCGGGAGAAGAAGATCCAGAGGTTGACTAGACAGTTAGAGAATGAGCGGATTCTCAACGATTATGTCCGCACTGATAAGAAGAGGCCATGGGAGCATTGATTGACTTTTGATGATTTCCTTTCCAATTTTTGTTTACTTTTCAGTATTTCCATTCTTGCAACGCCTTAAGGGCAATTTGTTGAACAATTTGAATTACCAAGTTTATCTAATAAAGTGTGTTTCCTTTCTTGTTTACAAATTTGAATCCCGATTGTCTTTGAAATCATAAATCATACGCATTTCATCCCATGCACTTCATAAACAGGTACCCTTTACAGGTCTCTTATCTTCTTCGATGTTTATTTTAGTGATCATCATGTCTACTAAACCTTCAATTGAGCAAGCTATCAAGGCCCTCCAGGCTCATAATGCCCAATTTCAAGAGTTGTTCATGAGTCTAGCTAAAGGTCAGCAAGAACTGAAGACCCTGATTTTGAAGGAGAAAAAGAAGAAGAAGAAGAAGAAGAAGAAGAAGAAGAAGAAGAAGAAGAAGAGGACCATCCTGTTTAACACAGGACACAGGTTTAGGCACAGGCTACAGAATGAAGTTGATCTGACCACCTCATCTGGAGGGAAATATAGTCCACAAGAAAGGAGGACTCCAAGCCCTATGGTCTCCGACAATGAGACAGACTATGATGAAGAACAGCATCCTCCTGCCGAGGATAGATACAAGCAACTGGAAGACCGGTTGAATGCTATGGAAATTTAGAAGGTGCCCGGTCTGGACTTCGGAGATCTAGGTCTATCATCTGGGGTGGTGATTCCCCATAAATTCAAGGCACCAGCCTTTGCCAAGTATGACAGAGTTTCCTGTCCAAAGCTGCACCTCCGGTCATATGTGAGGAAGATTCAGCCGTACACAGCTGATAAGAACCTGTGGATCCACTTCTTCCAAGACAGTCTCTCAGGGACCCAGCTTGAGTGGTTCTATCAGTTGGACGGAACCAGTATCTGCAGTTGGGAAGATTTGGCTACTGCTTTCTATAGGTACTATCAGTACAACTCCGACCTCGCTCCTACGCGTACCCAACTCCAGGGTATGTCAATGGGAACGGGTGAAGGATTCAAAGATTATGCTCAAAAGTGGAGAGACCTCACCGGAAGGGTACAACCGCCCTTAGCTGATCGGGAACTTGTTGACATGTTTTTGGGGACCCTGTCTGGTCCATTTTTCAACCACTTGATTGGAAGCTCTTCATCTGGGTTTACAGATCTTATTTTGACTGGTGAGAGGATTGAGGCTGGTATTAAGGCTGGGAAGATACAGAAGGGTGCCTCATCAAGCACCGAGAAGAAGTCGTTTAAGAAAGAGTCTAGTGTTGTCTACAGTGCAAGAAGACAGAATAGACCTGAACACCGCCAACCTGTCAATGCGGTTGTTATTTCAAAACTTGTTGGTGCTCCTCAGTACAACAATCAACAAAAGGACGAGAGACCTAAGAGGCAATTCACTCGTCTCAGCATGACCTTATCTCAGATTCTGCCACAGTTGCTGAAGACTAATCTGGTGACTCTAAGGGAAGCCCCAAAGAATTCAAATACAACGTCACCAAGGTATAACCCTAACGCTCGTTGTGCTTATCACTCCGATAGCCCGGGGCATAATACAGGTGATTGTTGGAGTCTGAAAAATAAGATACAAGACTTAATTGATGCGAAGGAGATTGAGTTCGAGGCACCCGAGAGGCCTAATGTTGTGACAGCTCCCATGCCCAAGCATAGAGTGAATGCTATAGAGGAAGACTTGTTCGTAGTTTCTGTGGATGACATTGTTACCCCTCTGATGACTGTCAAGAAGAACCTTTTGCTAGCCGGTTTATTTCCGGGCTGTGACGAAGGTTGTTGTATGTGTTCTTCCCGTCCAAATGGTTGTCCGCTTTTGAAGTCAGGTGTCCAGCGCCTGATGGATAGTAAAGAGATTCTGTTTGAGAAGACTGTTGTTCCCTTAGTTCCTTCTGAAGAAGTTGCCATCATTACCATTTTCGATAATTCTTCCAAGGCTCCCTCGAGAAATCCTGTTAGAATTACATCTGTTCTAAGAATCGCACCGGTGATAATCACTGTTCCGGGGCCCATCCCCTATACCTATGATAAAGTTGTCCCTTGGCACTACGGGGCTGATGTTTATTTTCATGGAGTTAAGCAAGAGTTGGATGCTGGTACTGACATCAGCAACATTACTGGACCTGCTAAAGTCACCCGCAGCGGAAGACTTTTCTCACCTGATATTGCTCCACCAACAGCCTGAAGACCTGTTGTTATTACACCTGCAGGTGTACCTACTGCCATTCCTGATCAAGTTCCTATCCTTACCCCTGTCGCCGAGTCATATGACGCTCGGGGCAAAGGGATCACCACTGATGTGCCTGCCCAGACGGAGGTACCAAAGACAATTACTGTTGAAGCTTCCAAACAGGAGATGGAAGAGATTCTGAAGATTATTAAGAATAGCGATTACAATTATGGTCGGTGGGAATGAGAACTGACTGTTTTTTGAATGCTGGTTCGCGTTTGCGTTTGTTTTTGCAAAGTGTCGCGGTAAGCAAGAGTCACCACTGTCTTTTATTTTATCCAACAAGGGAAAGGACAAAAGCACAGAAAAATTCCTTTTCGAGATGTTTCTCGGGTTCGGGAGGTAGATTATAGAAAGGGAAGGTGTTAGCACCCTTTCTATCAGTGGTTATCCATGGGCTCTTAGGTACTTGCTCACTATGTTTTCAAAAGGTTTGCTTTTCTTTGTGATTGTGGGTTTTGAAAAGAATTTTGTTTTTGAAGAAAGTGTAAGTGCGAAAAGTTTTTGTTTTGTTTTTAAAAGAGAGCAAGTACTTAAGAACCTCTACCTACTCAAAAAGGAATTTAATTGTGCAAATGTCCTTTAGACAGTACTATCCTACTATTGAGGAGTAGGTAGCACTGTCGTTGGAGTTTTCGGGTCAATTCGATTTAAGGGGCGTGTGGTCACTAAAGCAACGTTAGGACGCTTTAGTGGTAATCCTAATGTCTTAGATCATTTTTCCGAGGCAACTGTTTCGAGGCAACTTATGATCTTGGGACAAAAGGACGACCTCTAAAACATCCTATACTTAATGACCACGTTCGAGGAAACCAAGTGAGATGTACCCTAAGAGTGGCATGTGCAAGTGTGTCAATTTTCAGTTATATTATCTTTGTACATGTTATGGTGAGCTACTGTTGATTTTAAGTTAAGAGTTAATCTTGCCATACAATCCTAGTTAGCATACATCTAAGCAGTTAATATATGTATAGGAATTTAAAATGCGGGAATTGTAAATCCTACGCTATTACAAATCTTTCGGGGAGGGGGATTATTTACATGTCCAAAATTGGGGGAATAAAGCAGTAAAGAAGGTCTTAGTTTAAGCTATTACATCCCAGTAAACTAAACGCGCGTGAATTAAAAAAAATCCTAAGAATAAGATCTCTTTTTGTTGTTTTATTTTATTTTGGGAAAAATAATCTAAATCTATTTAATTTTAGTTTTTTTGGAAAAATGTTAAGATAATTAAAGGTTAATTAACAAAGTTAATTTAATAGAAAAAGAACTAGCCTAATGTTTTCGTGGTTTTTTTATTTTAATGTTAATTAAAAGGAAGTCTATGAAAACAAAATAAAATACAAGGGGGATCCTTCGATCCAGGAGTTTCGACCCAGGGGGAATGGCAGCTTTGATCCAGACAGGGTCATAGTCCTTTCGATTGGACCAAACAGCAAGGCGTGAGTAGCCTTCGATCCAGGGAAGAGGACTGTCTTTTGATCATGGAGGTCATGGCTTTCGATCCAGGAATGAGATGCCTCCTTTGATCCAGCATGCTAATAGGTTCGATCCAGAGAAGGGCTCTCCTTCGATCTGGGATGTTATACCTGCAAAAGCATGTTAGCAAAATAAAATGCAGGGCCTGGGTATTGAATCCCAGGCCCTTCGATCCTGCACTTGTTGGGGTCTCTTCAGGCTAAATCTGCAGCAAGTGTTAGCAAACGAAAAAACATGACCTGGGTGCCAAACCCAGGCCCTTTGATCCTGTCTAGGATGGAAAATCAAAAGTAACAACAAGTATGAATGTATTATGCAAATATGAGGTTGGATGGTTTACCCTTTCTTACCAACAGATTGGACTTTTAATTTGGGCGCTTCCTGGATGTAGGAACCTTCGATCTGGGGGCTTCCTGGATGTAGGCACTTTTGATTTAAGGGCTTCTGGGCATGGACACCTTCGATCTGAGGGACTTCTTTGGCTTGGAAAATTCTGGGCAGCGTCTCTCCAATGTTTTGTTCTCCTGCAAATTTTTTGTGTGTGTATAATTTTCGTTCTATGATTTTCCTTTGATTTTCGTGTTGGTAATGTATGTTGGCCTATGTATTTATAGGGGTGTGAGGGTGCAGTAATGGCAAGGGACAGCCATTAAAACAGGCCTTTAACGCTCTGGACAAAAATCAAACACATTAAATTATTTCCTCTTTTGAAACATTTGTGTCCCTTGAATGAACCTGGACGCTTGGATTTCGAATGCTTTCAGGCCATGCTCTTCGATTAGTCCTGATTTGCCTCTTTCGAATGGACTCCCTACGTACCCTTCGAATGGGCCTGGCCCAAATATCAATCGAAGTATTCCAATCGAAAGGCTCTGCTAACAGGCCAATCAAAAGGTGTTGTTCATGCCAATCGAAGGACATGGTTGACATGCTTGTCGAAATTGCCTTGACATAATTCCAATCGAATGCTTGTCCATAATGCCAATCGAAAGACTCCTTAAGAATGCCAATCAAAGGGTCTTTCAGAATGTCAATCGAAATGCTTGTCCAGAATGTCAATCGAAGTATCTTTCAGGATGCCAATAGAAAGGTACTTAAAGTACCACTCAAAAATCTTCTTTTTCCTTAGGCAAGAGTTTGTGATCAACCAGGCAGGGGGAAGACTTTGGAAAACATGAGAGGGAAAATTTTGGAGTGCAACAGTTGCCCCTGTTCAATTTTCTTATACCTGAGGATATAGATTGGCTTTCTAGCCTTTCGCGATCCGAAGGTGGAAGATAATTGAACACTAGAGTGCCCAGAAATTTGCACTCGCATGGTGTAGTATCAGCATTGTAACGTCGGGAATGGGCTTACAGATGCCATTTGGAGATTGTTGGTAGGAGTATGGGATTATGGATGCCATCTGGAGGTTGTTGGTAGGAGGATGGGCTTATAGATGCCATCTGGAGGTTGTTGGTAGGAGGATGGGCTTATAGATGCCATCTGTAGGAGTGTCGATCGCATAAGAGATTCCTTAGCAAGAACTTGCATACCTGTTGTTGTAGAAGATTCCACTGGGGAAGTCTAACTTTGTTTGAGATTTAGAAACTGACTCGTGCTCACCGGGAGTATGCCGTTGAGGTTATAGTACTCGTCTTGTCTGGTTCCAAGTATTAATCTTCAATCTCTTTGTGTAGATAGTTTTCCTGGATTGTTACAGGTATTAATCTCTGACCTGAGAAAGAAAGGTCTTCCTGGCTTGTTACAGGTGTTAATCTTCAATCTCATCATGTAGATAGTTTTTCTGGCTGGTTTCAGGTATTAATCTACAATCAGTCGTCCACAAATAGTTTTCCTGGCTTGCTACAGGTATTAAACTGGGACTTGAAAAGGTTTTGGAACATCTTCAACTTGATCGGCATCAGAAAAATCTTTAGGAATCGATTTAATTGGACCAGAGAAGGCCTTTGACTGGATCGGCGTTAGAAAAATCTTTAGGAATCAATTTAACTGGACCAGACAAGGTCTTGGAATATCTTCAACTGGATCAGCATCAGAAAAATCTTTAAGAATCAATTTAACTGGACCAGAGAAGGCCTTTGACTGGATCGACATCAGAAAAATCTTTAGGAATCGATTTGACTGGACCAGACAAGGTCTTGGAATCTTCAACTGGATCTGCATCAAGAAAATCTTTAGGAATCGATTTAACCAGACCAGAGAAGGCCTTTGACTGGATCGGCATCAGAAAAATCTTTAGGAATCGATTTAACTGGACCAGGCAAGGTCTTGGAATCTTCAACTGGATCTGCATCAGGAAAATCTTTAGGAATCGATTCAACTGGACCAGAGAAGGCCTTTGACTGGATCGGCATCAGAAAAATCTTTAGGAATCGATTTAACTGGACCAGACAAGGTCTTGGAATCTTCAACTGGATCTGCATCAAGAAAATCTTTAGGAATCGATTTAATCGGACCAGAGAAGGCCTTTGACTGGATCGGCATCAGAAAAATCTTTAGGAATCAATTTAACTGGACCAGGCAAGGTCTTGGAATCTTCAACTGGATCTGCATCAGGAAAATCTTTAGGAATCGATTCAACTGTACCAGAGAAGGCCTTTGACTGGATCGGCATCATAAAAATCTTTAGGAATTGATTTAACTGGACCAGGCAAGGTCTTGGAATCTTCAACTGGATCTGCATCAGAAAAATCTTTAGGAATCGATTCAACTGGACCAGAGAAGGCCTTTGACTGGATCGGCATCAGAAAAATCTTTAGGAATCAATTTAACTGGACCAGGCAAGGTCTTGGAATCTTCAACTGGATCTGCATCAAGAAAATCTTTAGGAATCGATTCAACTGGACCAGAGAAGGCCTTTGACTAGATCGGCATCAGAAAAATCTTTAGGAATCAATTTAACTGGACCAGGCAAGGTCTTGGAATCTTCAACTGGATCTGCATCAGGAAAATCTTTAGGAATCAATTTAACTGGACCAGAGAAGGTCTTGGCGCCTTTGGCTGGATCGGCATCAGAAAAATCTTTAGGAATCGATTTAACTGGACCAGACAAGGTCTTGGAATAACTTCAACTGGATCGGCATCAGAAAAACCTTTAGGAATCGATTTAACTGGACCAGACAAGGTGTTCCACATAGTTGAGAATTTAACTGGATCTTTCCTGAAAGACAAAGGTCAGTCATATGTAATGCATGATATGGATCAAGCAATGATGTTCTCAACATAAATGAGATTGTATGGTATGATGCGTTTATGCATGTATCATGATGTATGGAAATGTAATGTTTTAGCTGGGGAAAATTAATCCTGGATAGCTTGCTGGAGAATAGAGTTGAATTCTTCGTTTCCGCTGGGGATGACGAACGAAGATGATTGCAAGGATAAACCTGTTAGGAGAAAAGAACTCCGGTGGGGGATAAACAGGATGAAGAGATTACTCCGAGGGGAAATACTCTGTGGGGAAGATACTTTGCGGAGATTTTAACGATGAACTCCGCTGGGGAAGATATACTCTGCTGAGGATTTTAACGATAAACTCCGCTGGAGATTCCGTTGATAAGCTCTGTTGGGGATTTTGATGATAAACTCCGCTGGGGATGGATTACCGTTGCTGGTGATATTGAATCTGTTGAGGATAGAAGTCCTGCTTGTGGAAAGAAAGAACTTCGCTAGGGATGATCTTTCAGTTGCAACTCGGAGAGGATAACCTTCTGAAATTGGCTGGGGAGACTTATTTGTGCTTCACAGGGGATAAGCTTCCAGAATCTACTGGGGGAAATGATTCAACTCCATTGGGGAAGCTTTTTTAGACTGTGCTGGGGAAATGGCTCCACTGGGGGTATCTTGTATTCCTCCGGGAAACATTCTTATACTCCGTTGAGGAATATTAAGACTGTCGGGGATGCTTTTATGTTTGTTGGGGAATGTCTTTATACTCCACTGGGGGTATCTTGTATTCCTCCGGGAAACATTCTTATACTCTGTTGAGGAATATTAAGACTGTCGGGGATACTCTTACGTTTGCTGGAGAATATCCTTATACTCCGCTGGGGAATATTAAGCTCTTCTAGGGATACCAAACCTTTTCGGGGCTGACGGTAGACTAACTCTGCTTGGGGAGAGTATTGCTGATTTGTACATAGCTGCAAGTCTCAGCTGAGAGAGCTATCATTACTGTTTTACTCTGCGGGGAGTGATAGTATCTTAGCCATATTCTTCAGCTGAATATACCTTGGTACCTGGTGGACAGAGCAATTTGTACAGTTCGGACAATTCTTATTTGCCTTGTTTTTGCGGGACAAGGTGCCTGCGGCGGCCCTGTGGATCTAGTATTATCCCCACCTATGAGGTGCTTGGTAATTGCCGATTGAAGTGACAAATCTTCTTCTGGTAGGCAAGTGACGAGATGACGGGACATAGTCGTACGCTTTGATCCCTAATTTTTTCCTGGACCGCCCTTTCGGGTTTTCAGTCCATCGGGATACCCTTTTTTGCCCAAGCCGCCTTTTCAGGTTTTCGACTTGCCGGGTGTACAAATTTTCATTTTCATCCCTTATTTTTCCCGAACCCTTTTGGTTCGCCGGGAAGCCCTTATTTTTGCATAGGCCAGTCAACCTAGCGGGTCTTTGATTATGCGTAGTACTTTTTTGACTATGTCCACGCTCTCAGAGTGTAGGGAGGTGTCACTGCCAGTAGTGTCGTGTTGCCATACTACCATAAGATGTTTGATCATGCAAGATTCGTTGCTGGAATTCATGTCCCATGCCCCAGGTGACGGAGATGGAGACTTGCCCCTGGTTACTCTACACTTCTTCAGAGATTTCCTGGAATCTTGACTGGACTTCCCCAGGTGTGCTAGATAGTGACATGTCATGCCCCCTTGTTTATAGGAGATTTGCCAATGGAAGTGTCATCCTTTTTGAAGTGATTTTGTTCACTGAGAGGGCTTTCGTTCATCGGATATTCGTTGTGTGAATTTCTCCGCTGTCAAACAAATAGCCAAATGAAAACAGTGATATTCAGATAATGCAAAGTTTATGCTTGTCTCGAAGTTTTTGAAAAATGCGTTTTTTGGCAGAAAACTCTTTATAAGACAAATTCAACACAAGATTTAGGGCAAAGCCTTACAGGAGTCAGGATACCTTTTGTAACAGTATGCTTTCGAACTAACCCATGCTTCAGTTAGGACTTTTGAAGGGTTGTAACGTGGCTTGGTTCACGTTTTAAGAAACAAAGGATAAAGGCTCAAAGTATATTTGTACCCACCCTCTCTTCGTGATGTTCTTCAATCCTAAACTCAGTCAATTGTGCATTTGAACTCCAAATGAGTCTGGAACGACGTTTTTGGTGTTGGTTCACACAAGTTGGATTTTTGAAGGCAGACATCATTTTTTGCAACATTTTTCATGTTGTCGAGGATTTGTAATGACCTCGTTCTTTTGATTTGTTATCCCTAATTTTTCCTGACTGTTCCTGTTTTTGAGATTACAGTCAGCGGGATGCCCCGACTTTCTTAAACCTCCTTTATAGGTTTTGGCTCAGTGGGCTTTTTTTTTTTGAGAGATTGACTGCCTATGAGATAAGGAACCACCATTGTCTTTTGATTCCATAGGAATGCTTTTGATGTCGTTCGTTGTATTATGAACTGAGAGTTTTGTGACTTCAATGCATATCTTTTGAATTAACTGAGAGACTAACCTGCCCCAGGTTTAAATCAAAGGTTTCAATTTGTTTAAAAACAGAAAACTCCTACTTCTTTGGCTCGAAGGGGTTGACTAGGGATTATCTTCCTTATAACTCCAGTGTTTAGGATTTGAAAGAAATGCTTGTACATCGTTAGCAAGGTCTGTCCAAAAGCATATTGTATGAGATTATGGCATTGTTTCGTCATCCTCCCTCTAAAGGCTTGTAACTTTTAGCAAGAGTTGAATGTCATAAAGTGAGTAAAAATCATAGTTTAAATGTAATTAAAGGATGAATTCAAGACAAACATATGCAATGCATTAGTGAAACAGAGTTTGACATTAATAGATAAATGTTTGAATAGCAAAGAGATTACAACTTGAAAATTCAAATGAACAAAGTCTTCTCGTCTCAGTACTGATCACTTCAAATGGTGAACCTTGGAGGGATGGTAGAAAAACTCAACCTGACCATCTTGTGTGAATTCCAATGCTCCTTCATCAATCAGGTTTTGAATTTTGTACCTCAACTTCCAATAGTCGTCAGTATCGTGCCCGGGACTGTTAGAATGGTAAGCGCACCTTGCATCAGGATTATAGTTGGGTGAAGAAGTCTTAGTATTCGGATGAGGTCCTACTAACGTCACCAGATTCAGTCTCAATAGATGTTGCAAAGCTTGGGACATCGGCATGTTGAGCTTGGTAAACGGACTCTGGTCAACCCGTTGCTTTTGGTGAGGTTGTTGTTGGACCCTTGAGGTAGTAGCAACTTGGAGAGGTCCATTCTTTACCAAGACAAACCCTTGTCTTCTTGGAGGCTGATCAATTACTTGACCACCAGCCTTGACCGTTTGCTTCATGTTGTTGTATCTGTCTTAATGAAGCTGGTTGATCATGGTTCTCAGCTCTTCTAGTTCCCGAGCTAAGCCTTGGATAAGAGCCATCTGCCCCAGCATCTGGGTTCTCAATGCATCTACCTCAGCTTGCAGATGTTTCAGTCGTTCGTCCTTATTGTCTTCAGGACTTTTCTTGACCAAGTTCCCCATGAGGAGTGTTCTCAACTCTTCATGCCCCTTGGATAGGTTTAGGAAGATTTCCCTGAACTGAGTCTCTTGAGTATGAAGATCCTGGTTGTCTTGTGGGAAAGCCATTGTTGAAATAAACAGCGAGAACATGAGAGACCTGTATTGGGAGACTTGTTATGCAATGATATGTATGATATATGTATGCAATGTTTTCAAGGATCTCGCGGGGTAAACAAGAAACTGTTAGAATCTGAATCTGGTAGCTTGATTGAAGGAACTTCATGTTGCTGAGAGTCCTTCTTCAAGAGTCAAGCTCACCATATCGAGTGGGTCATAGCCCCTGACTCAAGTTATCATGCTTGGATTTCTAGACAAACTTGGCTAGAGGAAAATAAATCCCCTTTGCCCCTTGCTGGACATTTGATTTACCATAGCCTGCATCACAGACCCTTGAGATCCTTGAAATGGTTAAGGAAAAATGCTATGGTATGATGTTATGATGTTATGTACAGGTATGCAAAAGTGTGAGGTGATGTAAGTAAGCCCTGTAATAAGTCCAAATTATTGGATAAGAACTGTAAACAAAACCTGCAAGGAACTCATGTTGTCAGATAACAAGAATGTGCAAGTAGTTCATATTTGAAGGCACACAAGTCACACAAATAGCCTTAAGTTTAGGTTGGTATGGAGTTTCATAGGTATTTCCCTCTTGAGTTTAGTTGGCTCAAAACCTGTCCTATAAATAGTTACCGGGTTCTAAGGAGCTCAATATCATTGGATTGTTTTCTATGTTCATTGTTTTGGTTTAGCCACTTAACTGGCGACTAAAATATTCCAAGAAAACAACCCTCAATGAGTGTAGTATCGAGTATCTACCAACTTCGGACTGCACCAAAGACGGTCATCTCACTACCCCTAAAAAAGGCCAAGATGGTCAAGTAAGGTTCTAAGGTCAATTGATGCTTCACGACACCACGCGGCGGCCCTGTACTCTCCTTGACTTAACTCAAGGGTTATCGGTACTCACCAAAGTGCCACATCAATGTAGCTACTATTTCAACCATGTCGGTATACCCCGCACAGTTCCCTCATAGTTTGTTGCTACTTACCTAAAAAGGGTACCCCCAGATCCGGGTTAGGATCTATAGAACTCCGATACAAGCCCACAAAATTAAAAGCATACAAAGCAATACAATTGAAAACACAAGTGATCTAATCCCAAGGTATACCTCACTTATTAATTAGTCCAGCAGAGTCTCTAGTTCTGTGGTCGGTGGGAACGAGAATTGACTGTTTTTTGAATGCTGGTTCGCGTTTGCGTTTGTTTTCGCAAAGTGTCGCGGTAAGCAAGAGTCTCCACCGTCTTTTATTTTATCCAACAAGGGAAAGGACAAAAGCACAGAAAATTTCCTTTTCGAGATGTTTCTCGGGTTCGGGAGGTAGATTATAGAAAGGGAAGGTGTTAGCACCCTTTCTATCCGTGGTTATCCACGGGCTCTTAGGTACTTGCTCACTATGTTTTCAAAAGGTTTGCTTTTCTTTGTGATTGTGGGTTTTGAAAAGAATTTTGTTTTTGAAGAAAGTGTAAGTGCGAAAAGTTTTTGTTTTGTTTTTAAAAGAGAGCAAGTACTTAAGAACCTCTACCTACTTAAAAAGGAATTTAATTGTGCAAATGTCCTTTAGACAGTACTATCCTACTATTGAGGAGTATGTAGCACCGTCGTTGGAGTTTTCGGGTCAATTCGATTTAAGGGGCGTGTGGTCACTAAAGCAACGTTAGGACGCTTTAGTGGTAATCCTAATGTCTTAGATCATTTTTCCGAGGCAACTGTTTCGAGGCAACTTATGATCTTGGGACAAAAGGACGACCTCTAAAACATCCTATACTTAATGACCACGTTCGAGGAAACCAAGTGAGATGTACCCTAAGAGTGGCATGTGCAAGTGTGTCAATTTTCAGTTATATTATCTTTGTACATGTTATGGTGAGCTACTGTTGATTTTAAGTTAAGAGTTAATCTTGCCATACAATCCTAGTTAGCATACATCTAAGCAGTTAATATATGTACAGGAATTTAAAGTGCGGGAATTGTAAATCCTACGCTATTACAAAGCTTTCGGAGAGGGGGATTATTTACATGTCCAAAATTAGGGGAATAAAGCAGTAAAGAAGGTCTTAGTTTAAGCTATTACATCCCAGTAAAATAAACGCGTGTGAATTAAAAAAAAATCCTAAGAATAAGAACTCTTTTTGTTGTTTTATTTTATTTTGGGAAAAATAATCTAAATCTATTTAATTTTAGTTTTTTTTTGGAAAAATGTTAAGATAATTAAAGGTTAATTAACAAAGTTAATTTAATAGAAAAAGAACTAGCCTAATGTTTTCGTGGTTTTTTTATTTTAATGTTAATTAAAAGGAAGTCTATGAAAACAAAATAAAATACAAGGGGGATCCTTCTATCCAGAAGTTTCGACCCAGGGGGGGAATGGCAGCTTCGATCCAGACAGGGTCATGGTCCTTTCGATTTGGCCAAATAGCAAGGCGTGAGTAGCCTTCGATCCAGGGAAGAGGACTGTCTTTTGATCTTGGAGGTCATGGCTTTCGATCCAGGAATGAGATGACTCCTTCGATCCAGCATGCTAATAGGTTCGATCCAGAGAAGGGCTCTCCTTCAATCTGGGATGTTATACCTGCAAAAGCATGTTAGCGAAATAAAATGCAGGGCCTGGGTATTGAATCCCAGGCCCTTCGATCCTGCACTTGGTGGGGTCTCTTCAGGCTAAATCTGCAGCAAGTGTTAGCAAACGAAAAAACATGACCTGGGTGCCAAACCCAGGCCCTTTGATCCTGTCTAGGATGGCAAATCGAAAGTAACAACAAGTATGCATGTATTATGCAAATATGAGGTTGGATGGTTTACCCTTTCTTACCAACAGATTGGACTTTTAATTTGGGCGCTTCCTGGATGTAGGAACCTTCGATCTGGGGGCTTCCTGGATGTAGGCACTTTTGATTTAAGGGCTTCTGGGCGTGGACACCTTCGATCTGAGGGACTTCTTTGGCTTGGAAAATTCTGGGCAGCGTCTCTCCAATGTTTTGTTCTCCTGCAAATTTTTTGTGTGTGTATAATTTTCGTTCTATGATTTTCCTTTGATTTTCGTGTTGGTAATGTATGTTGGCCTATGTATTTATAGGGGTGTGAGGGTGCAGTAATGGCAAGGGACAGCCATTAAAACAGGCCTTCAACGCTCTGGACAAAAATCAAACACATTAAATTATTTCCTCTTATGAAACATTTGTGTCCCTTGAATGAACCTGGACGCTTGGATTTCGAATGCTTTCAGGCCATGCTCTTCGATTAGTCATGATTTGCCTCTTTTGAATGGACTCCTTACGTACCCTTCGAATGGGCCTGGCCCAAATATCAATCGAAGTATTCCAATCGAAAGGCTCTGCTAACAGGCCAATCAAAAGGTGTTGTTCATGCCAATCGAAGGACATGGTTGACATGCTTGTCGAAATTGCCTTGACATAATTCCAATCGAATGCTTGTCCATAATGCCAATCGAAAGACTCCTTCAGAATGCCAATCAAAGGGTCTTTCAGAATGTCAATCGAAATGCTTGTCCAGAATGTCAATCGAAGTATCTTTCAGGATGCCAATAGAAAGGTACTTAAAGTACCACTCAAAAATCTTCTTTTTCCTTAGGCAAGAGTTTGTGATCAACCAGGCAGGGGGAAGACTTTGGAAAACATGAGAGGGAAAATTTTGGAGTGCAACAGTTGCCCCTGTTCAATTTTCTTATACCTGAGGATATAGATTGGCTTTCTAGCCTTTCGCGATCCGAAGGTGGAAGATAATTGAACACTAGAGTGCCCAGAAATTTGCACTCGCATGGTGTAGTATCAGCATTGTGACGTCGGGAATGGGCTTACAGATGCCATTTGGAGATTGTTGGTAGGAGTATGGGATTATGGATGCCATCTGGAGGTTGTTGGTAGGAGGATGGGCTTATAGATGCCATCTGGAGGTTGTTGGTAGGAGGATGGGCTTATAGATGCCATCTGCAGGAGTGTCGATCGCATAAGAGATTCCTTAGCGAGAACTTGCATACCTGTTGTTGTAGAAGATTCCACTGGGGAAGTCTAACTTTGTTTGAGATTTAGAAACTGACTCGTGCTCACCGGGAGTATGCCGTTGAGGTTATAGTACTCGTCTTGTCTGGTTCCAAGTATTAATCTTCAATCTCTTTGTGTAGATAGTTTTCCTGGCTTGTTACAGGTATTAATCTCTGACCTGAGAAAGAAAGGTCTTCCTGGATTGTTACAGGTGTTAATCTTCAATCTCATCATGTAGATAGTTTTTCTGGCTGGTTTCAGGTATTAATCTACAATCAGTCGTCCACAAATAGTTTTCCTGGCTTGCTACAGGTATTAAACTGGGACTTGAAAAGGTTTTGGAACATCTTCAACTGGATCGGCATCAGAAAAATCTTTAGGAATCGATTTAATTGGACCAGAGAAGGCCTTTGACTGGATCGGCGTCAGAAAAATCTTTAGGAATCAATTTAACTGGACCAGACAAGGTCTTGGAATATCTTCAACTGGATCAGCATCAGAAAAATCTTTAAGAATCGATTTAACTGGACCAGAGAAGGCCTTTGACTGGATCGACATCAGAAAAATCTTTAGGAATCGATTTGACTGGACCAGACAAGGTCTTGGAATCTTCAACTGGATCTGCATCAAGAAAATCTTTAGGAATCGATTTAACCAGACCAGAGAAGGCCTTTGACTGGATCGGCATCAGAAAAATCTTTAGGAATCGATTTAACTGGACCAGGCAAGGTCTTGGAATCTTCAACTGGATCTGCATCAGGAAAATCTTTAGGAATCGATTCAACTGGACCAGAGAAGGCCTTTGACTGGATCGGCATCAGAAAAATCTTTAGGAATCGATTTAACTGGACCAGACAAGGTCTTGGAATCTTCAACTGGATCTGCATCAAGAAAATCTTTAGGAATCGATTTAATCGGACCAGAGAAGGCCTTTGACTGGATCGGCATCAGAAAAATCTTTAGGAATCAATTTAACTGGACCAGGCAAGGTCTTGGAATCTTCAACTAGATCTGCATCAGGAAAATCTTTAGGAATCGATTCAACTGGACCAGAGAAGGCCTTTGACTGGATCGGCATCATAAAAATCTTTAGGAATTGATTTAACTGGACCAGGCAAGGTCTTGGAATCTTCAACTGGATCTGCATCAGAAAAATCTTTAGGAATCGATTCAACTGGACCAGAGAAGGCCTTTGACTGGATCGGCATCAGAAAAATCTTTAGGAATCAATTTAACTGGACCAGGCAAGGTCTTGGAATCTTCAACTGGATCTGCATCAAGAAAATCTTTAGGAATCGATTCAACTGGACCAGAGAAGGCCTTTGACTAGATCGGCATCAGAAAAATCTTTAGGAATCAATTTAACTGGACCAGGCAAGGTCTTGGAATCTTCAACTGGATCTGCATCAGGAAAATCTTTAGGAATCAATTTAACTGGACCAGAGAAGGTCTTGGCGCCTTTGGCTGGATCGGCATCAGAAAAATCTTTAGGAATCGATTTAACTGGACCAGACAAGGTCTTGGAATAACTTCAACTGGATCGGCATCAGAAAAACCTTTAGGAATCGATTTAACTGGACCAGACAAGGTGTTCCACATAGTTGAGAATTTAACTGGATCTTTCCTGAAAGACAAAGGTCAGTCATATGCAATGCATGATATGGATCAAGCAATGATGTTCTCAACATAAATGAGATTGTATGGTATGATGCGTTTATGCATGTATCATGATGTATGGAAATGTAATGTTTTAGCTGGGGAAAATTAATCCTGGATAGCTTGCTGGAGAATAGAGTTGAATTCTTCGTTTCCGCTGGGGATGACGAACGGAGATGATTGCAAGGATAAACCTGTTAGGAGAAAAGAACTCTGGTGGGGGATAAACAGGATGAAGAGATTACTCCGAGGGGAAATACTCTGTGGGGAAGATACTTTGCGGAGATTTTAACGATGAACTCCGCTGGGGAAGATATACTCTGCTGAGGATTTTAACGATAAAATCCGCTGGAGATTCCGTTGATAAGCTCTGTTGGGGATTTTGATGATAAACTCCGCTGGGGATGGATTACCGTTGCTGGTGATATTGAATCTGTTGAGGATAGAAGTCCTGCTTGTGGAAAGAAAGAACTTCGCTAGGGATGATCTTTCAGTTGCAACTTGGAGAGGATAACCTTCTGAAATTGGCTGGGGAGACTTATTTGTGCTTCACAGGGGATAAGCTTCCAGAATCTACTGGGGGAAATGATTCAACTCCATTGGGGAAGCTTTTTTAGACTGTGCTGGGGAAATGGCTCCACTGGGGGTATCTTGTATTCCTCCGGGAAACATTCTTATACTCCGTTGAGGAATATTAAGACTGCCGGGGATGCTTTTATGTTTGTTGGGGAATGTCTTTATACTCCGCTGGGGGTATCTTGTATTCCTCCGGGAAACATTCTTATACTCTGTTGAGGAATATTAAGACTGTCGGGGATACTCTTACGTTTGCTGGAGAATATCCTTATACTCCGCTGGGGAATATTAAGCTCTTCTAGGGATACCAAACCTTTTCGGGGCTAACGGTAGACTAACTCTGCTTGGGGAGAGTATTGCTGATTTGTACATAGCTGCAAGTCTCAGCTGAGAGAGCTATCATTACTGTTTTACTCTGCGGGGAGTGATAGTATCTTAGCCATATTCTTCAGCTGAATATACCTTGGTACCTGGTGGACAGAGCAATTTGTACAGTTCGGACAATTCTTATTTGCCTTGTTTTTGCGGGACAAGGTGCCTGCGGCGGCCCTGTGGATCTAGTATTATCCCCACCTATGAGGTGCTTGGTAATTGCCGATTGAAGTGACAAATCTTCTTCTGGTAGGCAAGTGACGAGATGACGGGACATAGTCGTACGCTTTGATCCCTAATTTTTGCCTGGACCGCCCTTTCGGGTTTTCAGTCCATCGGGATACCCTTTTTTGCCCAAGCCGCCTTTTCAGGTTTTCGACTTGTCGGGTGTACAAATTTTCATTTTCATCCCTTATTTTGCCCGAACCCTTTTGGTTCGCCGGGAAGCCCTTATTTTTGCATAGGCCAGTCAACCTAGCGGGTCTTTGATTATGCGTAGTACTTTTTTGACTATGTCCACGCTCTCAGAGTGTAGGGAGGTGTCACTGCCAGTAGTGTCGTGTTGCCATACTACCATAAGATGTTTGATCATGCAAGATTCGTTGCTGGAATTCATGTCCCATGCCCCAGGTGACGGAGATGGAGACTTGCCCCTGGTTACTCTACACTTCTTCAGAGATTTCCTGGAATCTTGACTGGACTTCCCCAGGTGTGCTAGATAGTGACATGTCATGCCCCCTTGTTTATAGGAGATTTTCCAATGGAAGCGTCATCCTTTTTGAAGTGATTTTGTTCACTGAGAGGGCTTTCGTTCATCGGATATTCGTTGTGTGAATTTCTCCGCTGTCAAACAAATAGCCAAATGCAAACAGTGATATTCAGATAATGCAAAGTTTATGCTTGTCTCGAAGTTTTTGAAAAATGCGTTTTTTGGCAGAAAACTCTTTATAAGACAAATTCAACACAAGATTTAGGGCAAAGCCTTACAGGAGTCAGGATACCTTTTGTAACAGTATGCTTTCGAACTAACCCATGCTTCAGTTAGGACTTTTGAAGGGTTGTAACGTGGCTTGGTTCACGTTTTAAGAAACAAAGGATAAAGGCTCAAAGTATATTTGTACCCACCCTCTCTTCGTGATGTTCTTCAATCCTAAACTCAGTCAATTGTGCATTTGAACTCCAAATGAGTCTGGAACGACGTTTTTGGTGTTGGTTCACACAAGTTGGATTTTTGAAGGCAGACATCATTTTTTGCAACATTTTTCATGTTGTCGAGGATTTGTAATGACCTCGTTCTTTTGATTTGTTATCCCTAATTTTTCCTGACTGTTCCTGTTTTTGAGATTACAGTCAGCGGGATGCCCCGACTTTCTTAAACCTCCTTTATAGGTTTTGGCTCAGTGGGCTTTTTTTTTGAGAGATTGACTGCCTATGAGATAAGGAACCACCATTGTCTTTTGATTCCATAGGAATGCTTTTGATGTCGTTCGTTGTATTATGAACTGAGAGTTTTGTGACTTCAATGCATATCTTTTGAATTAACTGAGAGACTAACCTGCCCCAGGTTTAAATCAAAGGTTTCAATTTGTTTAAAAACAGAAAACTCCTACTTCTTTGGCTCGAAGGGGTTGACTAGGGATTATCTTCCTTATAACTCCAGTGTTTAGGATTTGAAAGAAATGCTTGTACATCGTTAGCAAGGTCTGTCCAAAAACATATTGTATGAGATTATGGCATTGTTTCATCATCCTCCCTCTAAAGGCTTGTAACTTTTAGCAAGAGTTGAATGTCATAAAGTGAGTAAAAATCATAGTTTAAATGTAATTAAAGGATGAATTCAAGACAAACATATGCAATGCATTAGTGAAACAGAGTTTGACATTAATAGATAAATGTTTGAATAGCAAAGAGATTACAACTTGAAAATTCAAATGAACAAAGTCTTCTCGTCTCAATACTGATCACTTCAAATGGTGAACCTTGGAGGGATGGTAGAAAAACTCAACCTGACCATCTTGTGTGAATTCCAATGCTCCTTCATCAATCAGGTTTTGAATTTTGTACCTCAACTTCCAATAGTCGTCAGTATCGTGCCCCGGACTGTTAGAATGGTAAGCGCACCTTGCATCAGGATTATAGTTGGGTGAAGAAGTCTTAGTATTCGGATGAGGTCCTACTAACGTCACCAGATTCAGTCTCAATAGATGTTGCAAAGCTTGGGACATCGGCATGTTGAGCTTGGTAAACGGACTCTGGTCAACCCGTTGCTTTTGGTGAGGTTGTTGTTGGACCCTTGAGGTAGTAGCAACTTGGAGAGGTCCATTCTTTACCAAGACAAACCCTTGTCTTCTTGGAGGCTGATCAATTACTTGACCACCAGCCTTGACCGTTTGCTTCATGTTGTTGTATCTGTCTTGATGAAGCTGGTTGATCATGGTTCTCAGCTCTTCTAGTTCCCGAGCTAAGCCTTGGATAAGAGCCATTTGCCCCAGCATCTGGGTTCTCAATGCATCTACCTCAGCTTGCAGATGTTTCAGTCGTTCGTCCTTATTGTCTTCAGGACTTTTCTTGACCAAGTTCCCCATGAGGAGTGTTCTCAACTCTTCATGCCCCTTGGATAGGTTTAGGAAGATTTCCCTGAACTGAGTCTCTTGAGTATGAAGATCCTGGTTGTCTTGTGGGAAAGCCATTGTTGAAATAAACAGCGAGAACATGAGAGACCTGTATTGGGAGACTTGTTATGCAATGATATGTATGATATATGTATGCAATGTTTTCAAGGATCTCGCGGGGTAAACAAGAAACTGTTAGAATCTGAATCTGGTAGCTTGATTGAAGGAACTTCATGTTGCTGAGAGTCCTTCTTCAAGAGTCAAGCTCACCATATCGAGTGGGTCATAGCCCCTGACTCAAGTTATCATGCTTGGATTTCTAGACAAACTTGGCTAGAGGAAAATAAATCCCCTTTGCCCCTTGCTGGACATTTGATTTACCATAGCCTGCATCACAGACCCTTGAGATCCTTGAAATGGTTAAGGAAAAATGCTATGGTATGATGTTATGATGTTATGTACAGGTATGCAAAAGTGTGAGGTGATGTAAGTAAGCCCTGTAATAAGTCCAAATTATTGGATAAGAACTGTAAACAAAACCTGCAAGGAACTCATGTTGTCAGATAACAAGAATGTGCAAGTAGTTCATATTTGAAGGCACACAAGTCACACAAATAGCCTTAAGTTTAGGTTGGCATGGAGTTTCATAGATATTTCCCTCTTGAGTTTAGTTGGCTCAAAACCTGTCCTATAAATAGTTACCGGGTTCTAAGGAGCTCAATATCATTGGATTGTTTTCTATGTTCATTGTTTTGGTTTAGCCACTTAACTGGCGACTAAAATATTCCAAGAAAACAACCCTCAATGAGTGTAGTATCGAGTATCTACCAACTTCGGACTGCACCAAAGACGGTCATCTCAATACCCCTAAAAAAGGCCAAGATGGTCAAGTAAGGTTCTAAGGTCAATTGATGCTTCACGACACCACGCGGCGGCCCTGTACTCTCCTTGACTTAACTCAAGGGTTATCGGTACTCACCAAAGTGCCACATCAATGTAGCTACTATTTCAACCATGTCGGTATACCCCGCACAGTTCCCTCATAGTTTGTTGCTACTTACCTAAAAAGGGTACCCCCAGATCCGGGTTAGGATCTATATAACTCTGATACAAGCCCACAAAATTAAAAGCATACAAAGCAATACAATTGAAAACACAAGTGATCTAATCCCAAGGTATACCTCACTTATTAATTAGTCCAGCAGAGTCTCTAGTTCTGTGGTCGGTGGGAACGAGAACTGACTGTTTTTTGAATGCTGGTTCGCGTTTGCGTTTGTTTTCGCAAAGTGTCGCGGTAAGCAAGAGTCTCCATCGTCTTTTATTTTATCCAACAAGGGAAAGGACAAAAGCACAGAAAATTTCCTTTTCGAGATGTTTCTCGGGTTCGGGAGGTAGATTATAGAAAGGGAAGGTGTTAGCACCCTTTCTATCTGTGGTTATCCACGGGCTCTTAGGTACTTGCTCACTATGTTTTCAAAAGGTTTGCTTTTCTTTGTGATTGTGGGTTTTGAAAAGAATTTTGTTTTTGAAGAAAGTGTAAGTGCGAAAAGTTTTTGTTTTGTTTTTAAAAGAGAGCAAGTACTTAAGAACCTCTACCTACTTAAAAAGGAATTTAATTGTGCAAATGTCCTTTAGACAGTACTATCCTACTATTGAGGAGTAGGTAGCACCGTCGTTGGAGTTTTCGGGTCAATTCGATTTAAGGGGCGTGTGGTCACTAAAGCAACGTTAGGACGCTTTAGTGGTAATCCTAATGTCTTAGATCATTTTTCCGAGGCAACTGTTTCGAGGCAACTTATGATCTTGGGACAAAAGGACGACCTCTAAAACATCCTATACTTAATGACCACGTTCGAGGAAACCAAGTGATATGTACCCTAAGAGTGGCATGTGCAAGTGTGTCAATTTTCAGTTATATTATCTTTGTACATGTTATGGTGAGCTACTGTTGATTTTAAGTTAAGAGTTAATCTTGCCATACAATCCTAGTTAGCATACATCTAAGCAGTTAATATATGTACAGGAATTTAAAGTGCGGGAATTGTAAACCCTACGCTATTACAAAGCTTTCGGAGAGGGGGATTATTTACATGTCCAAAATTGGGGGAATAAAGCAGTAAAGAAGGTCTTAGTTTAAGCTATTACATCCCAGTAAAATAAACGCGTGTGAATTAAAAAAAAATCCTAAGAATAAGAACTCTTTTTGTTGTTTTATTTTATTTTGGGAAAAATAATCTAAATCTATTTAATTTTAGTTTTTTTTTGGAAAAATGTTAAGATAATTAAAGGTTAATTAACAAAGTTAATTTAATAGAAAAAGAACTAGCCTAATGTTTTCGTGGTTTTTTTATTTTAATGTTAATTAAAAGGAAGTCTATGAAAACAAAATAAAATACAAGGGGGATCCTTCGATCCAGAAGTTTCGACCCAGGGGGGGAATGGCAGCTTCGATCCAGACAGGGTCATGGTCCTTTCGATTTGGCCAAACAGCAAGGCGTGAGTAGCCTTCGATCCAGGGAAGAGGACTGTCTTTTGATCTTGGAGGTCATGGCTTTCGATCCAGGAATGAGATGACTCCTTCGATCCAGCATGCTAATAGGTTCGATCCAGAGAAGGGCTCTCCTTCGATCTGGGATGTTATACCTGCAAAAGCATGTTAGCGAAATAAAATGCAGGGCCTGGGTATTGAATCCCAGGCCCTTCGATCCTGCACTTGGTGGGGTCTCTTCAGGCTAAATCTGCAGCAAGTGTTAGCAAACGAAAAAACATGACCTGGGTGCCAAACCCAGGCCCTTTGATCCTGTCTAGGATGGCAAATCTAAAGTAACAACAAGTATGCATGTATTATGCAAATATGAGGTTGGATGGTTTACCCTTTCTTACCAACAGATTGGACTTTTAATTTGGGCGCTTCCTGGATGTAGGAACCTTCGATCTGGGGGCTTCCTGGATGTAGGCACTTTTGATTTAAGGGCTTCTGGGCGTGGACACCTTCGACCTGAGGGACTTCTTTGGCTTGGAAAATTCTGGGCAGCGTCTCTCCAATGTTTTGTTCTCCTGCAAATTTTTTGTGTGTGTATAATTTTCGTTCTATGATTTTCCTTTGATTTTCGTGTTGGTAATGTATGTTGGCCTATGTATTTATAGGGGTGTGAGGGTGCAGTAATGGCAAGGGACAGCCATTAAAACAGGCCTTCAACGCTCTGGACAAAAATCAAACACATTAAATTATTTCCTCTTTTGAAACATTTGTGTCCCTTGAATGAACCTGGACGCTTGGATTTCGAATGCTTTCAGGCCATGCTCTTCGATTAGTCCTGATTTGCCTCTTTCGAATGGACTCCTTACGTACCCTTCGAATGGGGCTGGCCCAAATATCAATTGAAGTATTCCAATCGAAAGGCTCTGCTAACAGGCCAATCAAAAGGTGTTGTTCATGCCAATCGAAGGACATGGTTGACATGCTTGTCGAAATTGCCTTGACATAATTCCAATCGAATGCTTGTCCATAATGCCAATCGAAAGACTCCTTCAGAATGTCAATCAAAGGGTCTTTCAGAATGTCAATCGAAATGCTTGTCCAGAATGTCAATCGAAGTATCTTTCAGGATGCCAATAGAAAGGTACTTAAAGTACCACTCAAAAATCTTCTTTTTCCTTAGGCAAGAGTTTGTGATCAACCAGGCAGGGGGAAGACTTTGGAAAACATGAGAGGGCAAATTTTGGAGTGCAACAGTTGCCCCTGTTCAATTTTCTTATACCTGAGGATATAGATTGGCTTTCTAGCCTTTCGCGATCCGAAGGTGGAAGATAATTGAACACTAGAGTGCCCAGAAATTTGCACTCGCATGGTGTAGTATCAGCATTGTGACGTCGGGAATGGGCTTACAGATGCCATTTGGAGATTGTTGGTAGGAGTATGGGATTATGGATGCCATCTGGAGGTTGTTGGTAGGAGGATGGGCTTATAGATGCCATCTGGAGGTTGTTGGTAGGAGGATGGGCTTATAGATGCCATCTGCAGGAGTGTCGATCGCATAAGAGATTCCTTAGCGAGAACTTGCATACCTGTTGTTGTAGAAGATTCCACTGGGGAAGTCTAACTTTGTTTGAGATTTAGAAACTGACTCGTGCTCACCGGGA
Organism: Vicia faba; assembly: GCA_948472305.1. NCBI lineage: Eukaryota > Viridiplantae > Streptophyta > Magnoliopsida > Fabales > Fabaceae > Vicia > Vicia faba. The sequence goes on from OX451735.1 coordinate 167,282,627, forward strand.
GTATGCCGTTGAGGTTATAGTACTCGTCTTGTCTGGTTCCAAGTATTAATCTTCAATCTCTTTGTGTAGATAGTTTTCCTGGCTTGTTACAGGTATTAATCTCTGACCTGAGAAAGAAAGGTCTTCCTGGCTTGTTACAGGTGTTAATCTTCAATCTCATCATGTAGATAGTTTTTCTGGCTGGTTTCAGGTATTAATCTACAATCAGTCGTCCACAAATAGTTTTCCTGGCTTGCTACAGGTATTAAACTGGGACTTGAAAAGGTTTTGGAACATCTTCAACTGGATCGGCATCAGAAAAATCTTTAGGAATCGATTTAATTGGACCAGAGAAGGCCTTTGACTGGATCGGCGTCAGAAAAATCTTTAGGAATCAATTTAACTGGACCAGACAAGGTCTTGGAATATCTTCAACTGGATCAGCATCAGAAAAATCTTTAAGAATCGATTTAACTGGACCAGAGAAGGCCTTTGACTGGATCGACATCAGAAAAATCTTTAGGAATCGATTTGACTGGACCAGACAAGGTCTTGGAATCTTCAACTGGATCTGCATCAAGAAAATCTTTAGGAATCGATTTAACCAGACCAGAGAAGGCTTTTGACTGGATCGGCATCAGAAAAATCTTTAGGAATCGATTTAACTGGACCAGGCAAGGTCTTGGAATCTTCAACTGGATCTGCATCAGGAAAATCTTTAGGAATCGATTCAACTGGACCAGAGAAGGCCTTTGACTGGATCGGCATCAGAAAAATCTTTAGGAATTGATTTAACTGGACCAGACAAGGTCTTGGAATCTTCAACTGGATCTGCATCAAGAAAATCTTTAGGAATCGATTTAATCGGACCAGAGAAGGCCTTTGACTGGATCGGCATCAGAAAAATCTTTAGGAATCAATTTAACTGGACCAGGCAAGGTCTTGGAATCTTCAACTGGATCTGCATCAGGAAGATCTTTAGGAATCGATTCAACTGGACCAGAGAAGGCCTTTGACTGGATCGGCATCATAAAAATCTTTAGGAATTGATTTAACTGGACCAGGCAAGGTCTTGGAATCTTCAACTGGATCTGCATCAGAAAAATCTTTAGGAATCGATTCAACTGGACCAGAGAAGGCCTTTGACTGGATCGGCATCAGAAAAATCTTTAGGAATCAATTTAACTGGACCAGGCAAGGTCTTGGAATCTTCAACTGGATCTGCATCAAGAAAATCTTTAGGAATCGATTCAACTGGACCAGAGAAGGCCTTTGACTAGATCGGCATCAGAAAAATCTTTAGGAATCAATTTAACTGGACCAGGCAAGGTCTTGGAATCTTCAACTGGATCTGCATCAGGAAAATCTTTAGGAATCAATTTAACTGGACCAGAGAAGGTCTTGGCGCCTTTGGCTGGATCGGCATCAGAAAAATCTTTAGGAATCGATTTAACTGGACCAGACAAGGTCTTGGAATAACTTCAACTGGATCGGCATCAGAAAAACCTTTAGGAATCGATTTAACTGGACCAGACAAGGTGTTCCACATAGTTGAGAATTTAACTGGATCTTTCCTGAAAGACAAAGGTCAGTCATATGCAATGCATGATATGGATCAAGCAATGATGTTCTCAACATAAATGAGATTGTATGGTATGATGCGTTTATGCATGTATCATGATGTATGGAAATGTAATGTTTTAGCTGGGGAAAATTAATCCTGGATAGCTTGCTGGAGAATAGAGTTGAGTTCTTCGTTTCCGCTGGGGATGACGAACGAAGATGATTGCAAGGATAAACCTGTTAGGAGAAAAGAACTCCGGTGGGGGATAAACAGGATGAAGAGATTACTCCGAGGGGAAATACTCTGTGGGGAAGATACTTTGCGGAGATTTTAACAATGAACTCCGCTGGGGAAGATATACTCTGCTGAGGATTTTAACGATAAACTCCGCTGGAGATTCCGTTGATAAGCTCTGTTGGGGATTTTGATGATAAACTCCGCTGGGGATGGATTACCGTTGCTGGTGATATTGAATCTGTTGAGGATAGAAGTCCTGCTTGTGGAAAGAAAGAACTTCGCTAGGGATGATCTTTCAGTTGCAACTTGGAGAGGATAACCTTCTGAAATTGGCTGGGGAGACTTATTTGTGCTTCACAGGGGATAAGCTTCCAGAATCTACTGGGGGAAATGATTCAACTCCATTGGGGAAGCTTTTTTAGACTGTGCTGGGGAAATGGCTCCATTGGGGGTATCTTGTATTCCTCCGGGAAACATTCTTATACTCCGTTGAGGAATATTAAGACTGCCGGGGATGCTTTTATGTTTGTTGGGGAATGTCTTTATACTCCGCTGGGGGTATCTTGTATTCCTCCGGGAAACATTCTTATACTCTGTTGAGGAATATTAAGACTGTCGGGGATACTCTTACGTTTGCTGGAGAATATCCTTATACTCCGCTGGGGAATATTAAGCTCTTCTAGGGATACCAAACCTTTTCGGGGCTGACGGTAGACTAACTCTGCTTGGGGAGAGTATTGCTGATTTGTACATAGCTGCAAGTCTCAGCTGAGAGAGCTATCATTACTGTTTTACTCTGCGGGGAGTGATAGTATCTTAGCCATATTCTTCAGCTGAATATACCTTGGTACCTGGTGGACAGAGCAATTTGTATAGTTCGGACAATTCTTATTTTCCTTGTTTTTGCGGGACAAGGTGCCTGCGGCGGCCCAGTGGATCTAGTATTATCCCCACCTATGAGGTGCTTGGTAATTGCCGATTGAAGTGACAAATCTTCTTCTGGTAGGCAAGTGACGAGATGACGGGACATAGTCGTACGCTTTGATCCCTAATTTTTGCCTGGACCGCCCTTTCGGGTTTTCAGTCCATCGGGATACCCTTTTTGCCCAAGCCGCCTTTTCAGGTTTTCGACTTGCCGGGTGTACAAATTTTCATTTTCATCCCTTATTTTGCCCGAACCCTTTTGGTTCGCCGGGAAGCCCTTATTTTTGCATAGGCCAGTCAACCTAGCGGGTCTTTGATTATGCGTAGTACTTTTTTGACTATGTCCACGCTCTCAGAGTGTAGGGAGGTGTCACTGCCAGTAGTGTCGTGTTGCCATACTACCATAAGATGTTTGATCATGCAAGATTCGTTGCTGGAATTCATGTCCCATGCCCCAGGTGACGGAGATGGAGACTTGCCCCTGGTTACTCTGCACTTCTTCAGAGATTTCCTGGAATCTTGACTGGACTTCCCCAGGTGTGCTAGATAGTGACATGTCATGCCCCCTTGTTTATAGGAGATTTGCCAATGGAAGCGTCATCCTTTTTGAAGTGATTTTGTTCACTGAGAGGGCTTTCGTTCATCGGATATTCGTTGTGTGAATTTCTCCGCTGTCAAACAAATAGCCAAATGCAAACAGTGATATTCAGATAATGCAAAGTTTATGCTTGTCTCGAAGTTTTTGAAAAATGCGTTTTTTGGCAGAAAACTCTTTATAAGATAAATTCAACACAAGATTTAGGGCAAAGCCTTACAGGAGTCAGGATACCTTTTGTAACAGTATGCTTTCGAACTAACCCATGCTTCAGTTAGGACTTTTGAAGGGTTGTAACGTGGCTTGGTTCACGTTTTAAGAAACAAAGGATAAAGGCTCAAAGTATATTTGTACCCACCCTCTCTTCGTGATGTTCTTCAATCCTAAACTCAGTCAATTGTGCATTTGAACTCCAAATGAGTCTGGAACGACGTTTTTGGTGTTGGTTCACACAAGTTGGATTTTTGAAGGCAGACATCATTTTTTGCAACATTTTTCATGTTGTCGAGGATTTGTAATGACCTCGTTCTTTTGATTTGTTATCCCTAATTTTTCCTGACTGTTCCTGTTTTTGAGATTACAGTCAGCGGGATGCCCCGACTTTCTTAAACCTCCTTTATAGGTTTTGGCTCAGTGGGCTTTTTTTTTTGAGAGATTGACTGCCTATGAGATAAGGAACCACCATTGTCTTTTGATTCCATAGGAATGCTTTTGATGTCGTTCGTTGTATTATGAACTGAGAGTTTTGTGACTTCAATGCATATCTTTTGAATTAACTGAGAGACTAACCTGCCCCAGGTTTAAATCAAAGGTTTCAATTTGTTTAAAAACAGAAAACTCCTACTTCTTTGGCTCGAAGGGGTTGACTAGGGATTATCTTCCTTATAACTCCAGTGTTTAGGATTTGAAAGAAATGCTTGTACATCGTTAGCAAGGTCTATCCAAAAGCATATTGTATGAGATTATGGCATTGTTTCGTCATCCTCCCTCTAAAGGCTTGTAACTTTTAGCAAGAGTTGAATGTCATAAAGTGAGTAAAAATCATAGTTTAAATGTAATTAAAGGATGAATTCAAGACAAACATATGCAATGCATTAGTGAAACAGATTTTGACATTAATAGATAAATGTTTGAATAGCAAAGAGATTACAACTTGAAAATTCAAATGAACAAAGTCTTCTCGTCTCAGTACTGATCACTTCAAATGGTGAACCTTGGAGGGATGGTAGAAAAACTCAACCTGGCCATCTTGTGTGAATTCCAATGCTCCTTCATCAATCAGGTTTTGAATTTTGTACCTCAACTTCCAATAGTCGTCAGTATCGTGCCCCGGACTGTTAGAATGGTAAGCGCACCTTGCATCAGGATTATAGTTGGGTGAAGAAGTCTTAGTATTCGGATGAGGTCCTACTAACGTCACCAGATTCAGTCTCAATAGATGTTGCAAAGCTTGGGACATCGGCATGTTGAGCTTGGTAAACGGACTCTGGTCAACCCGTTGCTTTTGGTGAGGTTGTTGTTGGACCCTTGAGGTAGTAGCAACTTGGAGAGGTCCATTCTTTACCAAGACAAACCCTTGTCTTCTTGGAGGCTGATCAATTACTTGACCACCAGCCTTGACCGTTTGCTTCATGTTGTTGTATCTGTCTTGATGAAGCTGGTTGATCATGGTTCTCAGCTCTTCTAGTTCCCGAGCTAAGCCTTGGATAAGAGCCATCTGCCCCAGCATCTGGGTTCTCAATGCATCTACCTCAGCTTGCAGATGTTTCAGTCGTTCGTCCTTATTGTCTTCAGGACTTTTCTTGACCAAGTTCCCCATGAGGAGTGTTCTCAACTCTTCATGCCCCTTGGATAGGTTTAGGAAGATTTCCCTGAACTGAGTCTCTTGAGTATGAAGATCCTGGTTGTCTTGTGGGAAAGCCATTGTTGAAATAAACAGCGAGAACATGAGAGACCTGTATTGGGAGACTTGTTATGCAATGATATGTATGATATATGTATGCAATGTTTTCAAGGATCTCGCGGGGTAAATAAGAAACTGTTAGAATCTGAATCTGGTAGCTTGATTGAAGGAACTTCATGTTGCTGAGAGTCCTTCTTCAAGAGTCAAGCTCACCATATCGAGTGGGTCATAGCCCCTGACTCAAGTTATCATGCTTGGATTTCTAGACAAACTTGGCTAGAGGAAAATAAATCCCCTTTGCCCCTTGCTGGACATTTGATTTACCATAGCCTGCATCACAGACCCTTGAGATCCTTGAAATGGTTAAGGAAAAATGCTATGGTATGATGTTATGATGTTATGTACAGGTATGCAAAAGTGTGAGGTGATGTAAGTAAGCCCTGTAATAAGTCCAAATTATTGGATAAGAACTGTAAACAAAACCTGCAAGGAACTCATGTTGTCAGATAACAAGAATGTGCAAGTAGTTCATATTTGAAGGCACACAAGTCACACAAATAGCCTTAAGTTTAGGTTGGCATGGAGTTTCATAGGTATTTCCCTCTTGAGTTTAGTTGGCTCAAAACCTTTCCTATAAATAGTTACCGGGTTCTAAGGAGCTCAATATCATTGGATTGTTTTCTATGTTCATTGTTTTGGTTTAGCCACTTAACTGGCGACTAAAATATTCCAAGAAAACAACCCTCAATGAGTGTAGTATCGAGTATCTACCAACTTCGGACTGCACCAAAGACGGTCATCTCACTACCCCTAAAAAAGGCCAAGATGGTCAAGTAAGGTTCTAAGGTCAATTGATGCTTCACGACACCACGCGGCGGCCCTGTACTCTCCTTGACTTAACTCAAGGGTTATCGGTACTCACCAAAGTGCCACATCAATGTAGCTACTATTTCAACCATGTCGGTATACCTCGCACAGTTCCCTCATAGTTTGTTGCTACTTACCTAAAAAGGGTACCCCCAGATCCGGGTTAGGATCTATAGAACTCCGATACAAGCCCACAAAATTAAAAGCATACAAAGCAATACAATTGAAAACACAAGTGATCTAATCCCAAGGTATACCTCACTTATTAATTAGTCCAGCAGAGTCTCTAGTTCTGTGGTCGGTGGGAACGAGAATTGACTGTTTTTTGAATGCTGGTTCGCGTTTGCGTTTGTTTTCGCAAAGTGTCGCGGTAAGCAAGAGTCTCCACCGTCTTTTATTTTATCCAACAAGGGAAAGGACAAAAGCACAGAAAATTTCCTTTTCGAGATGTTTCTCGGGTTCGGGAGGTAGATTATAGAAAGGGAAGGTGTTAGCACCCTTTCTATCCGTGGTTATCCACGGGCTCTTAGGTACTTGCTCACTATGTTTTCAAAAGGTTTGCTTTTCTTTGTGATTGTGGGTTTTGAAAAGAATTTTGTTTTTGAAGAAAGTGTAAGTGCGAAAAGTTTTTGTTTTGTTTTTAAAAGAGAGCAAGTACTTAAGAACCTCTACCTACTTAAAAAGGAATTTAATTGTGCAAATGTCCTTTAGACAGTACTATCCTACTATTGAGGAGTAGGTAGCACCGTCGTTGGAGTTTTCGGGTCAATTCGATTTAAGGGGCGTGTGGTCACTAAAGCAACGTTAGGACGCTTTAGTGGTAATCCTAATGTCTTAGATCATTTTTCCGAGGCAACTGTTTCGAGGCAACTTATGATCTTGGGACAAAAGGACGACCTCTAAAACATCCTATACTTAATGACCACGTTCGAGGAAACCAAGTGAGATGTACCCTAAGAGTGGCATGTGCAAGTGTGTCAATTTTCAGTTATATTATCTTTGTACATGTTATGGTGAGCTACTGTTGATTTTAAGTTAAGAGTTAATCTTGCCATACAATCCTAGTTAGCATACATCTAAGCAGTTAATATATGTACAGGAATTTAAAGTGCGGGAATTGTAAATCCTACGCTATTACAAAGCTTTCGGAGAGGGGGATTATTTACATGTCCAAAATTGGGGGAATAAAGCAGTAAAGAAGGTCTTAGTTTAAGCTATTACATCCCAGTAAAATAAACGCGTGTGAATTAAAAAAAAATCCTAAGAATAAGAACTCTTTTTGTTGTTTTATTTTATTTTGGGAAAAATAATCTAAATCTATTTAATTTTAGTTTTTTTTTGGAAAAATGTTAAGATAATTAAAGGTTAATTAACAAAGTTAATTTAATAGAAAAAGAACTAGCCTAATGTTTTCGTGGTTTTTTTATTTTAATGTTAATTAAAAGGAAGTCTATGAAAACAAAATAAAATACAAGGGGGATCCTTCGATCCAGAAGTTTCGACCCAGGGGGGGAATGGCAGCTTCGATCCAGACAGGGTCATGGTCCTTTCGATTTGGCCAAACAGCAAGGCGTGAGTAGCCTTCGATCCAGGGAAGAGGACTGTCTTTTGATCTTGGAGGTCATGGCTTTCGATCCAGGAATGAGATGACTCCTTCGATCCAGCATGCTAATAGGTTCGATCCAGAGAAGGGCTCTCCTTCGATCTGGGATGTTATACCTGCAAAAGCATGTTAGCGAAATAAAATGCAGGGCCTGGGTATTGAATCCCAGGCCCTTCGATCCTGCACTTGGTGGGGTCTCTTCAGGCTAAATCTGCAGCAAGTGTTAGCAAACGAAAAAACATGACCTGGGTGCCAAACCCAGGCCCTTTGATCCTGTCTAGGATGGCAAATCGAAAGTAACAACAAGTATGCATGTATTATGCAAATATGAGGTTGGATGGTTTACCCTTTCTTACCAACAGATTGGACTTTTAATTTGGGCGCTTCCTGGATGTAGGAACCTTCGATCTGGGGGCTTCCTGGATGTAGGCACTTTTGATTTGTGGGCTTCTGGGCGTGGACATCTTCGATCTGAGGGACTGCTTTGGCTTGGAAAATTTTTGGCAGCGTCTCTCCAATGTTTTGTTCTTCTGCAGATTTTTTGTGTGTGTATAATTTTCGTTCTATGATTTTCCTTTGATTTTCGTGTTGGTAATGTATGTTGGCCTCTGTATTTATAGGGGTGTGAGGGTGCAGTAATGGCAAGGGACAGCCATTAAAACAGGCCTTTAATGCTCTGGACAAAAATCAGACACATTAAATTATTTCCTCTTTTGAAACATTTGTGTCCCTTGAATGAACCTGGACGCTTGGATTTCGAATGCTTTCAGGCCATGCTCTTCGATTAGTCCTGATTTACCTCTTTCGAATGGACTCCCTGCGTACCCTTCGAATGGGCCTGGCCCAAATATCAATCGATGTATTCCAATTGAAAGGCTCTGCTAACAGACCAATCAAAAGGTGTTATTCATGCCAATCGAAGGACATGGTTGACATGCCTGTCGAAATTGGCTTGACATAATTCCAATCGAATGCTTGTCCATAATGCCATTCGAAAGACTCCTTCAGAATGCCAATCGAAGGGTCTTTCAGAATGTCAATCGAAATGCTTGTCCAGAATGTCAATCGAAGTGTCTTTCAGGATGCCAATCGAAAGGTACTTAAAGTACCACTCAAAAATCTTCTTTTTCCTTAGGCAAGAGTTTGTGATCAACCAGGCAGGGGGAAGACTTTGGAAAACATGAGAGGGCAAATTTTGGGGGTGCAACAACAACGTAGCTGAACAGCTGGGGAAAACCTCGTCTAAGATTTCTATGTTGTCATTGTTGTTGTGCTCAGAGGCCCATGCCAAGGCTCTGATTACCTTTTTGAAAACAGCCCACGTGCCACAAGAGACATCAGTTGATCAGTTTATAGATTGTGTGGCTAATTTTACTGCTGATAATGGGTTGGGCTTCTCGGACACCGACTTGACGGCTAAGGGGAAGAATCATAACAATTCCTTGCATGTCTCCATTGAATGAAGGGGAACTACTCTTGCACATGTGTTGGTTGATACTGGTTCCTCATTGAACGTCTTGCCCAAGAAAGCTCTAGACCGGTTGGATTGTGAAGGTTTGGAGCTGAAACTAAGCAACATTGTCGTCAGGGCCTTTGATGGATCTAAAAGAATGGTGCATGGAGAGGTTGATATCCCGATCAAGGTGGGTTCTCAGGTCTTCAATTCTACTTTCTATGTGATGGACATTCGGCCATCTTATTCTTGTTTGCTGAGTCGTCCATGGATCCACAAAGCTGGGGTCGTAACCTCAACGCTCCACCAGAAGCTGGAGTACCCGGTCAAAGGGAAGATTGTGACAGTACAAGGGGAGGAAGAGTACATGGTTAGCCACCTCAACTCTTTCTGATATGTAGAAATGGATGGGGAGTTCATTGAGACCCCATTTCAGCACTTTGAAGAAGTTCCCCAGACACTGGCATCAGCTGAGACTGTTTGAAGATTCTCCTATGAAGATGGCTTCCTTAAAAGATGCTCGGACTGTTATTAAGAAGGGTGAGTGTGCAAATTGGGGCCGACTCCCTGATTTTACACAGAAGACTAATAAGTTTGGTTTGGGTTTCACTGCAGAAGCTCAAAGGGCTGTTCGAAGTGCAAAGATCGGAAGACCTCCCGTGTTCATCAGTAACTCGGGAGTGAATGCCATTGAAGATGATGTAGAAGAGTCTGAATTCGACAACTGGATCTATCCTACTACCAACGGTGGACCAAGCAACTGGACAGCAAAGGATTTCATCCCTATTACTTTTGTTACCCAGTGTTGTACCCCAAAATTTTCCCTCCCATTTCATTAATATTTTCTCACCACAAGACCCTTGGAGCTCAAGATCAAGTTAGGGTTTGCTCTGCTCAAGACTTCTCCTTGCACTGTTGACCCAAATTAGGGTTTGAGTTTGCACAAATATGTTTTGACCTAAAATGCCCAAAGTGACTTTCATGCTTCATGTTGGACTCACAAGTTTATCCATACCAAGTTTCAAGCCTTGATTCCAATCTTTGCCCAGTCAATTGGACAGTTGACCTAGAAGTCAGCTGTATTGGGGAAAAGTCAACTGTGGTCAACTGACAGTCAAACCTCATGATTTTTGACCCACATCAACATTATTAAACTCATATGGACCATTTGATCAAGTTCGGATCACAAATCCACAAGAAATTTGATCAGATCACCAAAAGGGCAAAATGGTCATTTTTAGGATTTTGACTGCACAAAGGTAATTTTTGACTGTTTGACCTAGACAATGACAAACCAAGCTCACATATGGACTCAAGGACTCAATGGAATTGTCTTGACATGTTCAACAAGTTCAAAAGATCCCAAATGCACAAGATTGGCAGATGAATTTTCCAGTCAACTGAGCAAAATTTGACTGTGTACTGAAAAGTCAAACTTTGACTTTTTGGTCAAAATCAAGTGTCAAGATTCATTTTTCATCAAGACATGTCAAATTATGAAACTTGTTCATCAAGAAACCAAGAATTACAAATTAGGGTTTAAAATGAAGAAATTTCATAACTTGGAATTTTTCTAAGTTATGAAATTCCCTTATTTTTTCCTAACTTTGTCCCATCTTTGCATCAAGATATATTTGGATTCAAACAAAACTCAAAACATAAAAGTTATAGTACATTGCAAAATCTACAACTTTGATTCACAAAGTTTCCTCAAAAGAAGCTTGTAGCTCAAGTTATGATTTTTGGAATAGGGGTGCAAAACATTCTTAACTTAGAAATTTTTTGACCTATTTTAGGCAGGATTTTTGCCTAACTTCATGGCCACTTTTCACATGCCTCCACTTGGAATTTCAACTTGCATTACAAATATGGATTGTATTACACATTCCAAGCTTTCCAAATTGTCCAAGAACTTCTCAAACACCCTTGTGGTTAGGGAGAATCGAATTGGCAAAGTTGGGCAAAAGTCACTTTTGTTCTTGACCAAATGCATGTTCATAACTTAGGCATTTTTGAAATCAGCTTGTGCAAGCTAGATTACAGGCCTCTAATCCTTCTTACACTCAATAATTAAATGCCAATCCATTGTGTTCTAGCATTATTTTTCTCATTTGGTCATTACATGAAGAATTAAGCCATAATTAGAAAAAGCATTTTATCTATTCTTGTAAAGATCAACTTTATGTCAAGTTTACAATCTATGAAGTACAAAGCAAATCTCTGAGGCACAAGTGTATGGACATATCCCACTGATCAAGAGCAAACTTTGCAGCACATTTGAGGGGCCTAGATGAGCCTGTAACAGGACTTGGCATTTTTGACTTAAGAAAGAAGAAAACTTGCATAACTAACCACAACTCACATTCCTGTCAAGACAAGCCTAAACAAACTTCATGAGCATTTTCCAAACATCAAACCAAGTTTGAAACACGACCAAACCATCTCTCAAACCTCCATATACAGAAAAACACAGTTTTGTGGCAAAACAGGGCATAGGCTGCAGTTTGAATCCCACAGTCCATTCCTATCGTGCGTTTTGGCTGAAATCTCTTCAAACACATTCCCTATCATCCATTGAAGCTATTCCAAGCATTGAACTGGAACTGTAACAGCCATAGCCAAGTGTTCCATTTTCATTTTTCATATGTGCATGTTGACTTCTGTAGCTTGATTTAGAAGGATTCAGAGCAAGCCAAGCATAGAGGAAGCATCCCTGGATCTCAAGCAAGTTGTACAAGTCCTCACACTGCATTGGAAGTACCTCCATTGTTGCACACGATTCAAGCTGAACAGGTAAGTTTTTGAACTTCTATCTCTCTATCCAGGCATATCTAGGCTTAGGTTTGTGAAGAAGTTATGTCCTACTCATGGCCCTGAATCCACCCATATCATTACTTTTCATTTATGTTGTGTGTACTGAGAGAATTTTGGAACTGAATATCTGAAAAAAGCTAGGTCAGGATTTGGGAGAGAAGAAATTCTCTCTCATTTCTGAGAGTTAGATCAACTTCTTTATATATCTGAAATCGTGGCTTCAAGCTCTACAAGTTTCATGTTTTAAGATTTGTCAAAAGATCAAGGAATCAGAAGTTAGCAGGTTGAGCAAGGGCGCGCGTTTTTCTGTGTTCAAACAATGGCTGGAGGTTGAAGAAGCCTCCTTGGGCTGGGCCTGACTTGCTTTTCTGTTTACACCCTCATTTTCCACATACACCCCCTTGGCCCATTGTGCTTTATTTTTATCATTTCTGATTTTTTTCTTTTTGTTTCTGACTTGTTTATTTTTTGTCAAAGCATAAAAAAATATTAAAAATATTTTCCATACATTTTTGCATTTATTTTGAATTTATTTGCTTTTATTTGAACTTGTACATATAAATAAACATATATACTTTTATTTAAAATATTAAAAAATAATACAAATACATTTTATTTTCTGGTTTTTATTTTATTTCATATTTTGAAAACATGTTCTAAAAATAGACTTTTTTTGTAAATAATAAATATATTTATTTTTTGTATATATTTAATATATTTAGTAAATAATATAAATACTTATATATTTATTAGAATATTTAGAAGAAAAAAAACATAAAAAATAATACTTTTTTTTCTTTTATTAATATTTAACCTCAAAAATCATTTTTTACAATATACTTCCTTTTATTTATTTTTTGTATATAGTTAATAAATATTATATATAATAAATAGTGAATACCTATTTATTTGCAAAATTAGGGTTTTTGCCCTAAACATGAAAATATCCAAATTAACTTTTTTTATTATTTTTATTTCATTTGTAAATAAATCTCATACACTTACACAAATACATTTACCCATATACATTTGTTTATTCTTGTACATTTGATACATTTTACATTTACGATTAATTCGATTTGGTTGTAAATATTGGGATACCACTCTCCTATTAAAGTCTCATCCCCATTTGGACATTTGTACCCCCATTCCCATGATTACTTTGTAATAATTTAGGACTTTTAATTCCGCACTTTAAAGCTTTCTAAATATGCCATGATAGACTTAGGGTTTGTATGCAAAAATCAAATGACAAATAGCTCAACCTAATTCAAAGATAAAAAAGCATGAAAATGGACAACACCAATCACACTTGCACCCCTAGGGTTACTCCACTTGTTGCCTTCAATAATGGGCCATGTTGCATGTTGGGTGTCTTTGGCAAAATAAAACAATATCAAATGATCATAGTCACTCGATGACGCTTTCAAAAGTTGCCTAAAAATGATCAAGTCCCTTAAAGGAAAAATTGCCAAAGACACTTGGCACCATTGCAATCATGGTCTAAACGATGACCCGCGCCTGTCCCGTTAACATCCTAACACAAGATTGTCCACCAAATACAATGGTGGAACAAAATTGTTAAAAGGGTTAAAACATAGAAAAAACCTTTGAGTAAATTTAGGGGTAGACGACTCTTAGTTACTTGAGTCAAACTTGCAAAACAAATCCTTGCCATTTTTCAAAACACACATCACAACACACTTTCAAAACAATTTTCAAAAAAAACATTGAAAAAAAAACTTTTCAAAAGATATACACCTTTGTATACATCCAAACATGGGTCATTACAAAGGTTGCCACAACAAATGGCCTCTTTTCAAAACATTTTCAAACCCACACACAAAGCATCATTTCAAACAATTGAAAACACAAAGCAAGTGATCTAAGCAAGTAACTAAGAGCCCATGGATAACCATGGATAGAAAGGGTGCTAATACCTTTCCTTTCTATAATCTACCCCCCGAACCCAAGAAAACATCTCAAAGGTTTTTGCTGTGCTTTTTAACCTTTCCTTAGGATAAAATAAAAAGTCTGTGGCGACTCTTGCTCAACCGAAACATTTGTGAAAATAAACGCAAAACCTTAAGTCAGTTCTCCCACCGTATCACACCCAGTAATGAAACTTTTGTTTTGAATTTGTAATAGACAATGTCTTAAACTTTATGGCCTGGTGTCTTACCCGGGGCACTGTGGCTTCATTTGTGGGGGCTTTTGTGTGTCATTTTCATATATCATTAATAAAAGCATTGGACGTTTCTTGCATTTCAAATCTTGCGCTCCTTGTTTTTCTTTATTATATATTGCAAAACAGCTATTTTACACACACTCACATATACAGGTCCACATCCACTCTGGATCCCACTGGTAACGACTCTGCTACTGCCGGTTATGACTTCGAAAATCCGATCAACTTAGCCGAAGACGAAGGTGAAGATGATTGTGAAGTGCCTGGTGAACTTGCAAGACTGTTACTCCAGGAAGAGAGGGCCATTCAGCCATATGAAGAGCCAGTAGAAACAGTGAATCTGGGTACTGAGTCGGACAAAAAGGAAGTTAAGGTCGGTGCAAATCTGGAGCTTAGTATGAAGCAACGGTTGATTCAGATGTTGCGTGACTATGTTGAGATCTTTGCCTGGTCTTATGAAGATATGCCTGGTTTAGATACTGATATTATGGTTCATCGCCTGCCTACCAAAGAAGACTGTCCTCCCGTAAAACAGAAGGTCCGCCGAATGCGCCCGGAGATGTCTGAGAAAATCAAGGCTAAAGTTATGAAACAGTTTGACGCCAGTTTTCTAGCAGTTACTTCTTACCCTTAGTGGGTGGCCAATGTGGTTCCTATACCGAAGAAGGATGGCAAGGTTCGAATGTGTGTTGACTACAGGGATCTGAACAGGGCAAGCCCCAAGGATGACTTCCCTCTACCTCATATCAACGTTCTAGTTGACAACACTGCTCAGCACAAGGTCTTCTCCTTTATGGACGATTTATCTGGTTATAATCAGATCAAGATGGCTCCCGAAGATATGGAAAAGACGACCTTTGTTACTCAGTGGGGTACTTTTTGCTATAAGGTCATGCCTTTTGGGTTGAAAAATGTTAGGGCAACATACCAGCGTGCCATGGTTGCTTTGTTTCATGACATGATCCATCATGAGATTGAAGTATACGTCGACGACATGATTGCAAGGTCCCAGACTGAGGAGGAACACCTCGACCATTTGCAGAAGCTGTTTGACAGGCTGAAGTTGTACAAGCTAAGGTTGAACCCGAACAAGTGCACCTTCGGGGTGAGGTCTGGTAAGCTACTAGGATTTGTCGTGAGCGACAAAGGTATTCAAGTGGATCCTGCGAAAGTAAAAGCTATACAAGAGATGCCAGCTCCCAAAACAGAGAAAGAAGTCAGAGGCTTTCTGGGACGTCTAAACTACATTGCCCGATTCATCTCGCATCTAACTACTACTTGTGAACCAATCTTAAAGCTGCTGAAGAAAGATCAAGTAGTACGTTGGAACGATGAATTCCAGGCCGCTTTCGAAAGGATCAAAGAGTATATCCAAGAGCCACCTATTCTGATGCCACCAGTTGAAGGGAGACCTTTAATCTTATACTTGACAGTGCTCGATAACTCGAAGGGGTGTGTGCTGGGTCAACATGACGAGTCTGGCCGAAAAGAGCATGCAATTTACTACCTTAGCAAAAAGTTTATCGACTGTGAGACCTGATACTCACTGCTCGAGAAAACTTGATGTGCTTTGGCATGGGCTGCTCGCCGGCTGAGACAGTATATGCTAACTCACACTACCTTGTTGATTTCAAATATGGATCCAATCAAGTATATCTTCGAAAAGCCTGCATTGTCCGGAAGAATAGCAAGATGGCAGATGATATTGACTGAGTATGACATCCAATATACGACCCAAAAGGCAATCAAGGGAAGTGTGTTGGCATGCCATTTGGCACATCAGGCAGTGGATGATTACCAGTCTATGAACTTTGAATTTCCGAACGAGAATATTATGTTGATAACTGATTGTGAGACACCTGGACCGGATGAAGGACCTGAGGAAGGATCCCGGTGGTCTATGTACTTTGATGGAGCTTCGAACACTTTGGGTAATGTTATTTTCGTTGTGATCATATCTCCTAAAGGCTCTCATACTCCATTTACCGCACGACTATGTTTCAACTGCACCAACAACATGGCGGAGTATGAAGCATGCATTATGGGTCTTCGAGCAGCAATTAACCTAAGGATTAAGTTTCTAAGTGTCTTCGGAGATTCCGCTCTCGTGATCAGTCAGATCAAAGGCGAGTGGGATATGAAACACCCAAATCTTATTCCTTACAAGGAGTATGTATTAACGTTGCTTCATCATTTTGAAGAGATAACCTTTGAACACTTCCCTAGAGAGGAGAATCAGTTGGCGGACGCGTTAGCTACGATGTCTTCTATGTTCAAAGTCAATTGGGACAACGAGGCTCCCTGGATCATTATTGAAAGATTGGAAGAACCTGCACATTGCTGTGATCTTGAGACTGAAGAGGTAACAGAAAAGCCCTGGTTTCACGAAGTAAAAAGGTACCTTGAGGCCCAGGAATACCCCGAGGGTGCATCTGTTAATGATAAGAAGTTTCTGAGGAGGTTCGCGGCGAAGTTCTTCATCAGCAATGGCATTTTTTACAAGCGTAACCATGATTTGACCTTACTGCATTGTGTGGATAAGATTGAAGCAGAAAGGATCATGACAGAGCTGCATGAAGGTACTTTTAGAACTCATTCCAGTGGACATACCATGGTAAAGAAAATCCTCCGGGCAGGATATTACTGGTCCACAATGGAAGCCGACTATTATCAGCATTCTCGGACATGTCACAAGTGCCAGGTCTATGTTGATAAGGTGCACATACCTCCAGTTCCTCTGAATTTTTTGACAGCACCTTGGCCTTTTGCAATGTGGGGCATTGATATGATCAGCGAGATCATACCTACGGCATCCAACGGGCATCATTTCATCCTAGTAGCGATTGATTACTTTACGAAGTGGGTTGAAGCAGCTTCCTTTGCTACCATAACCAAGAACGTCGTGGCACGGTTCATTCGGCACAATCTGATTTGTCGATACGGTGTACCAGAGAGGATCATTACGGACAATGGCACCAATCTCAACAACAAGATGATCACTGAGCTCTGCGAGCAATTCAAGATACAGCATCATAACTCTTCTCCCTACCGGCCAAAGATGAATGGGGTTGTCGAAGCAGCAAATAAGAATATTAAGAAGATTGTGCAGAAGATGACAGTGACATACAAAGACTGGCACGAGATGTTACCATTTTCTCTTCATGGGTACCGTACCTCAGCACGGACGTCAACAGGGGAAACACCATATTCCTTGGTTTAAGGCATGGAGGCAGTCTTGCCTATTGAAGTTTAGATACCCTCTCTTCAGATCACAAAGGATGCAGGTTTAAGCGAAGACGACTAGATTCAGACCCGGCTTGATCAGCTGAACCTAATTGACGAAAAGAGACTTACTGTTATTTGTCATGGTCAGACGTACCAAAAACGGATGATCAAGGCATTTAACAAGAAAGTTAGACGACAAGAGTATCAAGTTGGGGATCTGGTAATCAAGCGCATTATCCTACCTCAAGGGGATACCAGGGGCAAATGGACCCCTACTTATGAAGGGCCATTTGTGGTTAAGAACACTTTCTCAGGAGGAGCTATGATTCTAACCACCATGGATGGCGACGACCTTCCTCACCCCGTCAATGCAGACATAGTGAAAAGATACTACGCATAATCAAAGACCCGCTAGGTTGACTGGCCTAGGAAAAAATAAGGGCTTCCCGGCGAACCAAAAGGGTTCGGGAAAAAATAAGGGATGAAAATAAAAAATCTGTACACCCGGCAAGTCGAAAACCTAAAAAGGCGGCTTGGGCAAAAATGGGTATCCCGATGGACTGAAAACCTGAAAGGGTAGTCCAGGAAAAAGTTAGGGATCAAAGCGTAACACTATGTCTCATTGGATCACCTCGCATCCAGACTTCGGTATCGACTATCAAGCTCGGACGACACTAATCAATCAGATTCATCTTCAACTAAGTAGCAAAGTGATGAAATGCTTGAAGATATAAAGGCAATAGCAGAGTTGGAACCCAGTGGGATTATTCACATAGCTGTTTTGTTTCCTTTTCACAAATTGTATAAATTCTATTTGTTCGGCGGCGTTCTCCTACTAGGACGTCAGCCTCTTGTACAAAAACGCCTATTTTCAGGCCGAACTTCAAAATCAATACAAATTCATTTGCAGAAATTTCAAGTTTTTTTTCCTTTATCTGTTTTGTTTTTCAAAGAACGTCCAATGTTCATTTTTGATATATGCATTTGACATTAATTGCTGATCATAAATATTTACATGCGAAACGAAAGATGAATTACTGGTAATAATAGAAACAGGGGAAAATAAGAATTGTCTGAACTATACAAATTGCTCTGTCCACCAGGTACCAAGGTACATTCAAGTGAAGAATATGGCTAAGATACCTTCACTCCCCGCAGAATAAGGCAGTGATGGTAGCTCTCCCAACTGAGACTTGCAGCTATGAACAAATCAGAAATACTCTCCCCAAGCAGAGTTAATCTACCATCAGCCTTAAAAAGGCTTAGTATCCCCTGAAGGTATTAATATTCCCCAGCGGAGTATAAGAATATTCCTCAGCAAGTATAAGAGTATCCCCGACAGTCTTAATATTCCTCAACGGAGTATAAGAATGTTCCCCGGTAGAATACAAGATACCCCAGTGGAGTCAATTTTACCAGCACAGTCTAAAAAAGCTTCCCCAATGGAGTTGAATTATCATCCCCAGTAGACTTTGGAAGTTTATCCCCAGCGGAGCACGAATAAATCTCCCCAGCCAAGTTCCGAGGGTTATCCCTGCAAGAGTCTAACAGGGTTATCCCCAGCAAGTTGCAACTGAAAGATCATCCCCAGCGAAGTTCTTTCCTTTCCCCAAGCAGGAGTTCAATCCTCAACAGATTCAATATCACCAGCAACGGTAATCCATCCCCAATGGAGTTCATCATTAAAATCCCCAACAGAGCTTATTAACGGAATCCCCAGCGGAGTTTATCGTTAAAATCTTCAGCAGAATATCTCTCCCCAGAGAGTAATTCCCTACAGAGTAATTTCTTCATTAGTTTATTCCCCAACGGAGTTCTTTTCTCCTGCAAGTTTATTCTCACAATTATCTTCGTTCATCATCCCTAGCGGAAACGAAGAACTCAACTCTATTCTCCAGTAGCTCCGGGATTTATTTTCCCCAGCTAAAACATCACATTTTCATACATCAAGATACATGCATATATGCATCATACCATACAATCTCATTTATGTTGAGAACATCATTGCTTGATCCATATCATGCATTGCATATGACTGACCTTTACCTTTCAGGAAGGATGCAGTTAAACTCTCAACCTGTCAATGGAGACAACCCGTCAATGGAGACAACCCGTCAATAGAGACAACCCGCCAATGGAGACAACCCGTCAATGGAGACAACCTGTCAATAGAGACAACCCGTCAATGGAGACAACTCGTCAATAGAGACAACCTGTCAATGGATATAACTCGTCAATGGAGACAACCTGTCAATGGAGACAACCCGTCAATGGAGACAACCCGTCAATAGAGACAACCTGTCAATGGAGACAACCAGTCAATGGAGACAACCCGTCAATAGAGACAACCTGTCAATGGAGACAACCCGTCAATGGAGACAACCCGTCAATAGAGACAACTTGTCAATGGAGACAACCTGTCAATGGAGACAACCCGTCAATGGAGACAACATGTCAATGGAGACAACCCGTCAATAAAGACAACCTGTCAATGGAGACAACCCATCAATAAAGACAACCTGTCAATGGAGACAACCCGTTAATGGAGACAACCCGTCAATAGAGACATCTGTCAATGGAGACAACCCGTCAATGGAGACAACCCGTCAATAGAGATAACCTGTCAATGGAGACAACCCGTCAATGGAGAGAACCCGTCAATAGAGACAACCTTTCAATGGAGACAACCCGTCAATGGAGACAACCCGTCAATAGAGACAACCTGTCAATGGAGACAACCCGTCAATGGAGACAACTCGTCAATAGAGACAACCCGTCAATGGAGACAACCTATCAATAGAGACAACATGTCAATGGAGACAACCCGTCAATGGAGACAACCCGTCAATAGAGACAAACTGTCAATGGAGACAACCCGTCAATGGAGACAACCCGTCAATAGAGACAACCTATCAATGGAGAAAACCCGTCAATGGAGACAACCCATCAATAGAGACAACCTGTCAATGGAGACAACCTGTCAATGGAGACAACCCGTCAATGGAGACAACCTGTCAATGGAGACAACCCATCAATAGAGACAACCTGTCAATGGAGACAACCCATCAATAGAGACAACCCGTCAATGGAGACAACCCGTCAATGGAGACAACCTGTCAATGGAGACAACCCGTCAATAGAGACAACTCGTCAAAGGAGACACCCCATCAAAAGAGACAACCCATCAGCAAAGACAAAACCACCTACCAACAATCTCCAAATGGCATCTGTAAGCCCATTCCCGACATCACAATGCTGATGCTACTTCATGCGAGTGCAAATTTCTGGGCACTCTAGTGTTCAATCATCTTCCACCTTCGGATCATGAAAGGCCCGAATGCCAATCTATATCCTCAGGTTTAAGAAGATTGAACAGGGGAAACTTTTGTACCTCAAAATTTGCCCTCCCATATCTCTCAAGACATGTAAAGAATCATCTCTAAGTTGTTCAAGATGGCTCAAGAGTTGGACAGTCAAATCACCTCCTAAGGCAGTCAATTCAAAATTAGGGTTTTGTGTTGCATCAAGGTCCTTACATCCAAATGGTCTCAAATGATCCCCAATGTCCTAATATGTTCTCAAGTTCATCCATGTCAAATTTCAAGCCTTGCAGAGAAAGTTTGGTCAGTCAATTGCTCAAGAAACCCAAAATCGACTATGCTAAAGCAAAAGTCAACTGTGACCCAAATACAGTCAAACCTCAATATGTTTTGCCAACATTCTCATTTTGAAGGATATTTCATCATTTGATCAAGGGTTGATCATGATTCATCAAGGATTGCTCAAGATTCATCAAGATTCAAAAAGTTGCTAAATTAGGGTTTTGTATGAAAAGTCAACTCAACTTTGACCAAGCATAACTTTCTCATACTTTATGATAAATGACACATTCAAAGCTCATTTTTAATAGAATGCAATTTCCTACAATCCATATTCACACCCCAAGATCAATAAATGCTCTCACAAAAAGTTACAAATTTGGACATTATAGGTCATTTTTGAAAGTCAACAAAAACAACTTTTTTCCAAACCTTATAATTTTAGCATGGTATATCAAAATGAGATGAGGTCAAAAGGGTTGGTTAGAGGACATCTAAAGGTTTCTAAAAAGTCCAAGAAAACTTCCAAAAGTTCAAAATTGAAGAAGTTATGCATTGTTGAAGTTGTGAATTTTTCCAAAAGTGCCAAAAATCAACTATCCTCAAAACTCCAATTTTTGACAAAAGGGCCCACTTTTTTCCACTTGATATGATCTTGTCACACCACACACGTGTCCTATCTTCAATTTCATGACCAATTATTAATTTTTCTATTTTATTTAATTTTTATTGATTTAATTCATTTTAAATCAATATTAATTCAAATAAAATCCAAAAATTGATGGAATAAGATTTTTTTGATCATTACAGGTCTTCATTATCATGATACACATAATCAAATTCGTGCCAAGGCAAATCATGCACAAAATCTTGGATTTGGAAAGAATTTGAAAGCCTTTAATGGAGGAATCAAATCATATCTCAATTCTTCAATGCACATGGATTCAAGCCCAAAGTTTAACCTAAATGCATTCCTTATTACTCACATAAGCCAGGCATATCAAAAACACGACCTAAAAGTGACTGAAACGGCAAAACAAAAACAGAAAAAAGCTTGAAAAAGTGTGAGATCAAAATCTTGGTTAGAGCTCGATTCAGTCCAAAATCTCAATATAGCCTTCTTGCCTGACATCCAACGAAGCTATTGGGATCAAAATCAAGTCCTGAAACCATCTGAAAAGCGCTGTAAGTATTCCTGAACATACCTCTGAACATGAGATCGTGATTCCATATTTTGGCATCTTCTGAACAAATCATTTGTACCTTCATGTTTACCATTCAATTTCCAATCATTCTGCATTATTCAATTGGATTCTTGTATCCTATATCTCCCTACCCGAACCTAGGGTTTTGGAGGTTTGCATTTGGGGTTTTATTTTGCATGAACAATTAGAACAAATCATGGGCATAAATGGACTTAGGAGGAAGAGGCGAGCAGGATGATGGCTTTGGCTGGCATTTTTGTGGCCTAAAACTCATATAGGAGAAAGCAACGAATTTTGCTGCGGATAAAATCCGCAGGTAAAAACCCTGGATTTTTCAACAAAGAAGACGAAGGTGTGTCTTCTTCCTACTGGCTAGTTCAAACCTCGCGCCACTTTCTTTTTATTTTCAGCATATTAATTGAGTTTCCAATATAATATTCATTGTGTAATATAATAACAAATAAGCACATTGGCTCAGATGGCAAGCGTGTTAATGCATAGTCTAATGGGACCTGGGTTCGAACCCCAGGTCCCCCAAAACATTTGTGTATTTTTTCTTCAGGGAATTGCATGTGATCTCCAAAGCGTTGGTCCATCGTACTACTCATTCCATCAGGCGCCAGGTGGTTTCAGATCAAATCCAAAGGCCAAGATTGAGCGCCTACCATGAACTCTAGTCAACCAGCGCATAGGGAGTTGGAAAAGTCAAAGCAGGCTTGGACGTTTTGGGCTTGGGATTTCCAGATTCACCCCCAAGTTGGGCCCAACACCCTCCCTATGGGTTATTTCTTTATATTTTCTCTTTTTATTTATTTGCTTTATTTAATTATTATTATTATTATTTAATCAACCAAATAATTTATTTTTCATTAAAAAAAATCAGAAAACATAAAAAATATTATTTTTATTTATTAAATTTAATTTCATCACTTTATTTTTATAAATAAACATTAATCAATTAATTTAGTTTTTAATTAGGTACAATTTTAATATTTTTTGCAATAAATTAAAATTAATTTAGAATATTAGGTTTTAACAATTTTAATCATTTTATATTTTATTTCCTTAAAAACAAAAATCCAAAAATATTTTCATTATTTAATTTAATTTAAGTGTTCGTTTAATTTAATTCCATAATTTCAAAAATAACAAAAACATGTTTTTTTTCAAAAAGGGTCAAAACCCTAAAAATACGCCAATTTAACTTTCTTGCACGCGATCCATTTATTTCCAATATTGTAATTGCTTCCGGTATGTAATAGCTTTTAATTAGGACTTTAATTATTTATTGCTTCATTTTACTTTCCGCAATTTAAATTAAAGGGTTTGTTTTTGGCGATGTAAATACCCGACGCCTTGTAATAGTTTAGATTTAATTTCCCGCAATTTAATTTCCGCACAATATTAACTGTTAGATGTTTGATAACTAGGCAATGCATGACAAGATCAATCTTTAACCTAAAATCAATATAGCTCACCCATGACATGTACAGATAAAATTAACCGAAGTAACACACTTGCACATGCCACTCTTAGGGTACACCTCACTTGGTTGCCTCGAACGTGGTCATTGAGTATAGGAAGTTTTAGAGGTCTCCCTCTTGTCCAAGGATCATAAGTTGCCTCGAAACGGTTGCCTCGGAAAAAATGATCTAAGACATTAGGGTTACCACTAAGGCGTCCTAACATTGCTTTAGTGACCACACGTCCCTTAATCGAATTGACCTGGAAACTCCAACGACGATGCTACCTACTCCTCAATACTGGGATAGCATTGTCTAAAGGACATTAGCACAGTTTAATTCCTTTTTCGAGTAGGTAGATGGTTCTTAAGTACTTTCTCCTTTTAAAACAAAACAAAACTTTTCGCACTCACACTCTCTTCAAAACAAAAACTCTTTTCAAACCCACAAATACAAAGAAAATCAAACTTTTGAAAACACAATGAGCAAGTACCTAAGAGCCCGTAGATAACCACGGATAGAAAGGGTTCTAACACCTTCCCTTTCTATAATCTACCTCTCGAACCCGAGAAATATCTCAAAAAGGAATTTTTCTGTGCTTTTGTCCTTTCCTTGTTGGATAAAATAAAAGACGGTGGCGACTCTTTCTTACCCCGACATTTTGCAAAAACAAACGCAAAACGCGAACCAGCATTCCAAAACATTCAGTTCTCATTCCCACCGATCACAGAACTGACTGTATAGTTCAGACGTCCCAGAAAACCTCTGACTTCTTTTTCTGTTCAGGGAGATGGCATTTCCTATATAGCCTTCACCTTTGCAGGATCCACTTGAATACCTTTATCACTTACGAAGAAACCCAACAGCTTACCAGATCTCACCCTGAAGGTGCATTTATTCGGGTTTAACCTCAGCTTGTACAACTTCAACCTGTCAAATAACTTCTGAAGGTGGTCAAGATGTTCTTCTTCAGTCTGAGATCTTGCAATCATGTCGTGAACGTATACCTCAATCTCATGATGGATCATGTCATGGAACAAAACGACCATGGCGCGCTGATATGTTGCCCCAGCATTCTTCAATCCGAAAGGCATGACCTTGTAGCAAAAGGTACCCCATTGAGTAACAAAGGTTGTCTTCTTCATATCCTCGGGAGCCATTTTAATCTGATTATAACCAGAGAAACCATCCATAAAGGAGAAGACCTTATGTTGTGCGGTTTTATCAACCAGAACGTCGATATAAGGCAGAGGGAAATCATCCTTGGGACTCGCCCTGTTCAAATTCATATAGTCAACACACATTCGAACTATACCATCCTTCTTCGGCACAGGAACCACGTTGGCAACCCACTGCGGGTAAGAAGTAACTGCAAGAAAATTGGCATCAAACTGTTTCATTACTTCAGCCTTGATTTTCTCAGACATCTCCGGGCGTATTCAGCGGACCTTCTGTTTCACTGGAGGACAGTCTTCCTTGGTAGGCAGGCGGTGAACCACGATATCGGTATCCAACCCAGGCATATCTTCATAAGACTAGGCAAAGATCTCAACATAGTCACGCAGCATCTGAATCAGCCGTTGCTTAACACTAGAATCCAGATTTGCACCGATCTTGACCTCTTTCTTGTCTGCTTCTGTACCCAGATTTATTGTTTCCACTGGCTCTTCATGCCGTTGTATGGCCCTCTCTTCCTAAAGTAACAGTCTAGCAAGTTTACCAGGCACCTCGCAACCATTTTCACCTTCATCTTTGGCTAAGTTGATCGGACTTTCGAAGTCATAACCGGCAGTAGCTGAGTCGTTATCAGTGGGATCCAGAGTGGATGTAGACCTGTATATGTGAGTGTGTGTAAAATAGTTGTTTTGCAAGATAAAAAAAAAAGAAAAATAAGGAGTGCAAAATTTGTAATGCAAGAAAACGTCCAATGCTTTTATTAATGATATATGGTAATGACACACATAAAGCCCTCACAAACAAAGCCACGGTGTCTCGGGTACGGCACCGAGCCATAAAGTTTAAAAATTGTCTGTTACAAATTCAAAACTAAAGTCTCATTACTGGGTAATAAAAGAAACTGGGACGAAGTCCTTTGCCGTCCAGTTGCTTAATCTACCATCAGTAGTTGGGTAGATCCAAATGTCGAACTCAGATTCTTCATCATCGTCTTCAATGGCATTCACTCCTGAATTGCTGATAAACAAGGGAGGTCCTCTGATCCGTGCACGCCGTACAACCCTTTGAGCTTCTGCAGTGAAACCCAAACCAAACTTGTTAGTCTTATGTGCAAAGTCATGGAGTTGGACCCAATTTGCACACCCACCTTTCTCAACAACAGCCCGGGAATCCTTGAGGGAAGCCATCTTCATTGGAGGATCTTCAGTAGCAGTTTCAGTCGACGCCAGTGTCTGGGGGACTTCTTCAAAATGTTGAAAAGGGGTTTCAATGAATTCCCCGTCCATCTCCACATATCTAAAAGAGTTGAGGTGGCTCACCATGTACTCCTCTTCTCCTCGTACCGTCACAATTTTCCCCTTCACTGGGTATTTCAGCATTTGGTGGAGCGTAGAAGTTACTGCCCCAGCTTTTTGGATCCACGGGCGACCCAACAAACAAGAATAAGATGGCCGAATGTCCATCACGTAGAATGTAGATGCGAAAATCTGAGAACCAACCTTAACTGGAATATTCACTTCTCCATGTACCATCCTCTTGGACCCGTCACAGGCCCTAACCACAATGTTACTCGGCTTCAACACCAACCCTTCACAGTCTAACCGGTCTAATGCCTTCTTAGGTAAAACATTCAGCGAGGACCCAGTATCCACCAACACATAAGCTAGAGTAGTGCCCCTGCATTCAATAGAGACATGCAGAACGTCATTGTGATTCTTCCCCTTAGCAGTCAAGTCTGCGTCGGAGAAACCCAACCCATTATCTGTTGTCAGACTAGCCACACAATCTTTGAACTGGTCAGCAGATGTTTCGTGCGGTACGTGCGCAGTCTTCAGGAAAGCAATCAGAGCCTTAGCATGGGCCTCTGAACACAACAATAAGGACAACAAAGAGATCTTCGACGGGGTTTTCCCCAGCTGTTCGACTACATTGTAATCACTTTTCTTGATGATCTTTAAAATCTCTTCTATCTCCTATCTAGAGGCTTCAACAGTAATCTTCTTCGGTGCCTCCGTCCGGGCAGACTCACCAGTGGTCCCTTTGCCCCGAGTATCGGATGACTCAGCAACAGGGGTAAGAATTGGAACATGAACAGGAATAGTAGCAGATGTACTGGCAGGTGTAATAACAACAGGCTTCCGAACAGTTGGTGGAGAGATCTCAGGGGAGAAAAGTCTTTCGATGCTGATGACTTTACTAGATCCAACAATATTGCTGACGTCAGTATCAGCCTTTTTATCCTTTAAATCTTGTTTAACCCCATGATAATACACGTCAACCCCATAGTGCCACAGGACATCCTTATCTGATGTATAGGGGATAGGCCCAGGAATGGTAATGATCAACGGAGCGATTCTCGGAACAAATGTAATTTTAACAGGCTTTCTCGAGGAAGCCTTGGAAGAATTGTCGAAAATGGTGATTATAGCAACTTCTTCAACAGGAACAAAAGTCTTCTCAAACAGAATTTCTTTATTACCCATCAGGCGTTGGACACCTGACTTCAAAAGATGGCAACCAGTAGGTAGGACATAACACAGACGGCAACCTTCGCCATAGCCCAAAAATAAACCGGCTAACAGAAGGTTCTTCTTTACAGTCATCAATGGAGTAGAAATGTCTTCCATAGAAACCACAAATGAGTCTTCATCTACAGCATTCACTCCATGCTTGGGCATATGAGCAGTCATAACATTAGGCTTTTCCGGCGCTTCGAACTCAATCTCTTTAGCATCAATCAGATCCTGTATTTTATTCTTCAAGACCAGCAGTCATTTGTATCATGCCCCGGGCTATCAGAGTGAAAAGCACAGCGGGCATTCGGGTTGTATAGCGGTGATGTCGTATTGGGATTCTTCGGGGCTTCCTTCGGAATCACCAGATTTATCTTTAACAACTATGGCAGAATTTGAGACAGGGTCATATGGAGCTGAGTGAATTGTCTTCGCGGCCTCTCGGCTCTTGGTTGATTATTGTGTTGTGTGGCAACAGTTGGTCTTGATATAACAACTGCATTGACTGCTTGGCGGCGCTCAGGTCTATTATGGCTCTTTGAACTGTAAACAGCATTGGATTCCTTCTTAAAAGGCTTCTTCTTGGTACTTGATGAAGCACCCTTTTGTATCTTACCGCTCTTGATATCGGCCTCAACTCTTTCCCCGGTTATAATCAGCTCAGTAAACCCGTACGATGAACTTCCAATCAGATGATTAAAATATGGACCAGAAAAGGTCCCCAGAAACATATCTACTAACTCCCTGTCAGCCAGCGGGGGTTGAACTCTCCCAGCAAGGTCCCTCCACTTCTGAGCGTAGTCTTTGAAACCTTCGCTCGCACCCATAGACATACCCTGAAGTTGGGTACGCGTGGGAGCAAGGTCGGCATTGTATTGGTACTGCTTGTAGAAAGCATCAGCAAGGTCTTCCCAATTACGGATACTAGCTCCTTCCAGCTGGTAAAACCATTCAAGTTGAGTCCCTGAAACTATCTTGAAATAAGTGGATCCAGAGGTTCTTGTCAGCAGTGTATGGCTGAATCTTTCTAACATACAAACGGAGGTGTAGCTTTGGGCAAGAGACCCCGTCGTATTTAGCAAAGATTGGTGCTTTAAACTTGTAGGGAATCACCACCCCAGATGACAAACCCAAATCACCAAAGTCCAATCCAGGTACCTTTTGGATCTCCATCGCACTTAACCGGTCTTCAAGCTATTTATACTTATCCTCAGCCGGAGGATACTGGTCTTCATCAAAGTCAGTCTCGTTGTCAGAAACCACAGGGCTAGGAGCCCTCCTTTCTTCCTGATTCTCTCCCCCTCCAGATGAGTGAGTCAAATCAACCTCTTCTCGCAAATTGTTTCCGAATCTGCGACCCATATTCAGGAGGATCGTCTTCTTCTTCTTCTTCTTATCCTTCAAGATAAAAGTCTTCAGATCTTGCTGACCCTTAGCCAAGTTCATGAACATTTCTTGGAACTGAGCGTTTTGAGCTTGCAGAGCTTTGATAGCTTGATCAGTTGATGTTTCAGAAGACATGATGTTGAAATAAACAGCGAATAAGATAAGAGACCTGTAAGGGTACCTGTAATGAGGTGCATGGTAATGAAATGCGTATGATATGATTTCAAAGACTTTGGAGATTCAAATTCGTAAACCAAAATGAAACACACTTTTATTAGATAAATTTGAAACAATGTTTGATAAATGCCTTTAAGGCGTTACAAAAAAAACTGAAATAGTAAATCAAAACTAGAAATAGCAAAAGACATCAGCGCTCCCATGGTCGTTTTCCTCCTGTGCTGACATAGTCATTGAGGACCTTCTCATTCTCCAGCTGTCTTGTAAGCTTTAGAATCTTCCGCTCCTGCTCGTGATAATTTTCTCTGTAAGTATCTCGCTCTTCTCTCAGTTGCATCTAAGACCTCTTTAATGCCCCAATGTCAGTAGGTATGTGTGGATGGAGGATGGTCGGTGGAATCCCTTCTTCATCAACACTCTTAACAATTACTAGTAAGACAGCTTTGTACGAAATTCCCAGCTTTTGGGCACGGATTCGAACCCATCAGAGATATGGTTCCATCGGAAGAGAGGTCTTCATCCCTAACTCATGCGGATCAGACCTGTGTACCCTATTCCAAGCTCGTATGAACCTGCGGCGATGCTCCTCACTATCCCCTTAGAAGTCAAAGACAATGCTTGGCATTAGCAACTCATGAGGTCCGTCCCTCCTAGCTCGCCCAAACTGACGTAAGGCCAAACAAAGATTATAGGTAATCCCTCCTCGAATTCCAAGTAGTGGAACATTGGGGTATTCCCCACAGCGATCAATAATAGCTACTTCTTCCATGTCTTTAGTGCTCCATACAATGTCAGTGTGAGTGAGAGACATAATTCTGTAGGCCCAACCCATGCCTTCCTTGTTCTTCAAAACTGATTTGGGGAGGTAAGAAATAAACCACCTCGCCAGCAATGGTGCACAACACATAAGGGTTCCCCGTTTCCGAGCAGTACGGGCATAAAGAGAGTGTAAAATGTCACCCAATAGAGTGGGCACCGGATTACGGGACATGAAAATCCTCACCGCATTCACGTCAACAAAGGAATTTGAATTAGGAAACAAAACCAGACCATAAATGAGAAGAGCCAAGATATCCTCGAATGCTTGAAAATCCAAATTGTCCCAAAACTGATTAGCCCGATCAACCAAGAATTTATCCAAGAAGCCTTTTGTCCCACTTCGAGTCTCCCAGTTAGACATTACCTCAGCCTTTGTCAGATGGAGGGCTGAAGCAATCTCTTCCGGCCTAAGGGCTTTCTCCAACCTGTAAATGGCGTCTGCTCTAGAATAGAAATACCAAGTAGATCAGAGAACTCCTCCAGAGTAGGGACCAACTGATAGTCTGGGAAAGTGAAGCAGTGGTATAATGGATCAAAGAACTGGCACAAAACACTCATCATCTGCTCATCTAATCTGGAAGTGACCAAACCAAGGAGGTGACCATGTCTTCTGATAAAGGAGGAAGTATCTGGAACTTTTGCAACCAAATCTCTAAGCTGAGTAGGAATTTGTACAAAGCTGATCTGAATAGTGTTTCTACGCATAGATGCCATGACCTACAAAAAAGAACAAAGATGAATCCCATATGTCTTTGAAATGGGTTAGTCTGATGCAAGATGCATGCAATGTCATGATGCATGATGTCATGATAGAAACACACCACGAGTATTCACAGATAACAAATATGGTAAGGGCAAACAAGTCACACAGTAACCCTTAGATTTCAGGCTGGCATGGATTTTAGGTACTACCCTCTTTCAGTTCAGTTGGTTCAACCTGTCCTAGTAATAATAACCGGGTTCTAGAGGATCTCAATATCACTAACCACCCTCGATCGGTCATAATTCCAGTTTGGCAACCTTTTCTTGCGGCTGGAATCATCGCGAGAGTTTGGTCTCAATGAGTGTAGCATACTGCTACTGTTCTATGGCCAAGTTGGTCGATTATAGGTTCTAAGGTCAGTTGGTGCTTAATGACCCCTTAGAAGACCCATATTCTCCCTGTTCCACTACAAGGGATATTGGTACAAACTAAAGTTCCACACCAACGTAGCTACTGCTTCAACCGTATTGGTCTACGCCGTACAGTTCCCTCACAGTCTATTTCTACTTACATAAAGGGTATCCCCCAGATCCGGGTTAGGATCTATAGTAACTCCAATTTAAACCCACAAAGATAAAGCATATAAATCAAGAAATTCAAAACATTATGATGAACTATTCCTAAGGTACACCCCACTTGTTTATTCCCCAGCAGAGTCGCCAGTTCTGTGATACGGTGGGAAGAACTGACTGTTTTTTTGGAATGTTGGTTTGCGTTTTGTGTTTGTTTTCGCAAAATGTCACGGTAAGCAAGAGTCACCGCCGACTTTTATTTTATCCAACAAGGAAAGGAAAAAAGCACATAAAAATTCCTTTTTTAAGATATTTCTGAGTACGAGGGGTAGATTATAGAAAGGGAAGGTATTAGCACCCATTCTATCTGTAGTTATCTACGGGCTCTTAGGTACTTGCTCATCATTTTAAAAATTGTTTTCTTTATGCTTGTGGGTTTGAAAAGTTTTTGTTTTAACTTCGATTTAATTCTTGCTTCTGTCCTCAAGAGTGTAATGAAGTGTTTTTGAAAACTTTGTTTGAAAAGGAGTGTAAGTGCAAAAAATTTGTTTGGTTTTGGATGAGCAAGTATCTAAGAACTAATCTACCTACTCGAAAAAGGAATCGTTCTATACTAATTTCCTTTAGACAATGTTATCCCACTATTAGTGAGTAGGTAGCGTTGTCGTTGGAGTTTAAGGGTCAATTCGAATGAGGGACATACGATCACTAAAGCAATGTTAGGATGTCTTAGCGGTAACCCTAATGTATTAGATCATTTATTCGAGGCAATGGTATCCGAGGCAGCCGTTTCGAGGAAACTATGATCTTTTAGACAAGAGGGTGACCTCTAAAACAACCTATACTCAATGATCGTTTACAAATGCAACCAATTGGGGTGTACCCTAAGAGTGCGCATGTGCGAGTGTGTTGATTTCAGTTATTTTTATCTTTGCACATGTTAAGGGTGATCTAATTTGATTTTAAGATTAAGCATTCATTCTTGTCATGCAAGCCCTATTATCAAACATCTAGCAGTTGTATAATTTGCAGAATTAAAATGCGGAAATTAAATTACAAGGCGTTGGGTATTTACATCGCCAAAAGCAACCCTTTGAAAATAAAAATAAAGCGGTAAAAAGTAAACGTCCTAATTAATTATTACATACCGGAAGCAGATACATTAATTGGATAAAGAAAAATAACACGCGCGTGGGAAATTAAATCGAATGCGAATTAGGGTTTTGACATTTTTAAAAGAAAATGCTTTTTTTGTTGTTTTTTATTTTAAGAAAAGAAATTAAATCCTAAATTAAATACTAAATTAATTATTAAATAAATTAATTAATGAAAAATAATAAATGACATATTTTTGGAGTTTTGATTATTTTAAGAAAGAAAATAAAAAATAATTAAACTAAAGTTAAAACCTAATTAATTCTAATTGATTTTATTTATTTACAAAATAAATTAATGTTACCTAATCAATATCCTACTTAATTAGTTAGTATTTATTTTAAAAAAATAGAATTCTGAAATTTAATTGGACAAAAAGTATTTTTGATAAAAAAAAAAGAAAATTTGTTATTGGTTAGAAATTAATTAGAGCAAAATAAAATAATTAAATAAAAAAAGAAAATGTAAGAGAAAGAGTGAGAATGGGCCTTTTTTTTAGGGGTGTAGAAAGCATTTTTGTTGGACCAAATATGCTGATCCAATGGACTTTTTGGGATCCTGTGTACATGCGTTGACTAAGTCCATGGTGCTCCTTCAATATTTGACCACCAGATCTGGCCATCTGGCCATCTGGCACGTTTGATGAGGAAGGCGCATGGTGGATAGTAGACTTGAATGCACACCAAATTACCTGAAAACAAATGTGAAAATGCAAATTGCTAGAGGCAGGGATCGAACCCCTGACCTCCAGCCTTTGGATCCTTTAAGGCTAACGTGGCTGCCACTGGAGCGCTTGTCTTTGTTTGTTATGATAACACACACATAATGTAATATAAAAAACAAAAATCGATGGCCAGAAAATATAAAAAAAAGCGCGCAATTATTTGAATGGTCCAATGGGAGGATGACACGACTTCATCCCTGTCCTCTAAAACCTGCAATTTTTACTTGCGGATTTTTATCTGCAGCTAAAATCGTAGCTTTATTCCAAAATCTTCCTCGGGCCATATAAATGAGTTCTGGGACCATGGTTGAACTCGTCATCCTCTTCTGATCATAACCATGGCCATTGTTAAAGCTAATTTTTCTGAAACAAAAAGCCCCAAAAACAAGAACGAAACCCTAGCCATGGTGGATCTCGATATAGGTCAGATAAATGAAATTGATTAATGTAAAAAGCTTGCAAATGGCATGGTGATCACAAATATGCAGTTACTTTATATTAACAATGCCTAATTTATGAAATATGAAATCAAGAACACGGCGGACTCGTGAGGAACTTACAGCGCTTGGGAGGGTCTGAAAACGTGTTGTCTTGATTGGTTTCGCTTTTGGAGATGGCCAGGAAGAGATTGAGATACTTGCCAAGCCTTGAGAATGCCTCTATGCCCTATTTCGATCTCAAGTTTTTTTCTTGATTTTTTCTAATTCGGTTTTGCCTCTCCAATTGATCTCCAACCCTTATTTGTGTATGCCTCGCTTCCTTATGTATTGTACAATACATTAGGTCTGAATTCCTTGCCCAAATCTTCCTCTATCAATGCTCTTGATGTGGATTTGATTTACTTTGAACCACCTTCCAAAATTGGATTGATTTGAATCTTTTTGTGTACAATTGCTTTGATACGAGTTTGATATGGTGCAAGTTGTCCATTGAAACCTATAATCATCAAAAGATCTTTGGTTATTAATATTTTTGATTTTATGTGATTTTATTTGATTTAAAATGAATTAATTCAAATAAAAATCAAATTAAATAATAAAAATATCATATGAACACATGGCCAAGGCTAGAGCACGTGGGCAATAATGCAAACTCAAAACAAGTGAAAGAGAATGGGCCCATTTGGCAAAATTTGGAGTTTTAGGGATAGTTGACTTTTGCCAATTTTGCAAAAAAGTCCAACTTCAACAATGCATAACTTCTTAAATTTTGACTCTTTGGATGTGTTCTGGGACTTTCTAGAAATCTTGAGATGTCCTATAACCAACCCTTTTTGTCTCATCTCATTTTGATATTCCATGCTCAAGTTAGAAGCTTTGACAAAAAATGTATTTTTGTTGACTTTCAAAAATGACCTATAATGTCAAAATTCATAACTTCTTGTGAGTGCATATTTTGATCTTGGGGTATGAATATGGATCGTAGGAAATTGCATCCTCTTAAAAATGAGCTTTGGATGGGTCATTTCTCATGAATTATGAGAAAGTTGTGCTTGGTCAAAGTTGAGTTGACTTTTCCTACAAAACCCAAATTTAGCAACTTTTAAATCTTGATGAATCTTGAGCAATCCTTGATGAATCATGATCAACCCTTGATCAAATGATGAAATATCCTTCAAAATGAGAATGTTGACAAAAACATCTTGAAGTTTGACTGTATTTGGGTCACAGTTGACTTTTGCCCTAGCACAGTCGACTTTTGGACCTTTTGAGCAATTGAATGAGCAAAATTCCTCTGCAAGGCTTGAAACTTGACATGGATGATCTTGAGAACATATTAGGACATTGGTGAGAACTTGGGTTCACTTGGACTCAAGGATCTTGATGCAACACAAAACCCTAATTTGAGTAGACTGCCTTAGGAGAGAGCTTGTCTGGCCAACCCTTGGACTATCTTGAGCAACTTGGAGATTTTTCCTGACATATTTTGAGAAATATGATAGGGAAAATTTTGGGGTACAACATCTAGGATGGTCTTACAGGATAATGTCCCTTGCCCAAACAGACATTCTTTGGATTTCTAAAGCTATGGAAAGCATTGATGTCATTGATCGATGTGGTGGATACCCTAATGTCCCGTTGCTTGGAATTAGAGGGGGAATAACCTACAGTCCTTGCTTGGATTTACGACAGTTTGGTCGCGCACAGAGAGATGGTCCTCATGAGCTACTTCTTACAGATATTGTCTTTGACTACAAATGTTGATGAGCATCGTCGAAGGTTTATACGAGCCTGGGGCATGGTGAATAGGTCTGGCCCTCAAGAGTTAGGACCAAAGACTTCTCTCCCTATGCAACCTTATCTCCAGTGGGTCCGGGCTCGTGCTCAGAAACATGGAATGCCTTATGAAGCTGTGTTTGCAGTAATTGTGGAGCCTACCAATGAAGAGGGTGTTCCTTATACAGTCCTTTATCCCTACATGCCCACTGATCATGGAGCATTGAAGAGATCCTCGATTCAGTTGAAGGAGGAGAGGGATACCTACCGAGAGAAGTACCATGAGCAAGAGAGGAAGATCTTGAAGCTCACCAGGAAACTTGAGAATGAAAGGACAATCAATGACTACGTCAGCACCAAGGGGAAACGTCCATGGGATTTTTGATTTTTTTGCTTTTTCTAGTTTAGATTTCTTTTTCATTTATTTCTATTGTAACGCCTCAAAGGCATTGTTAAACATTTTTACAAGTTAATCTAATAAAGTTTGTTTTATTTTTGTTTTACAAATTTAAATCTCCCAAGGTCTTTGAAATCATTACATACGCATCCCATTATCATACATATCATTACAGGTATCATCACAGGTTTCTCATATCCTTTGCTGTTTATTTCAGCATGAAATGTCTTCTGAAATACCTACCGATCAAGCCATCAAAGCTCTTCGAGAGGATTTGAAGACTCTCATCCTGAAGGAGAAGAATAAGAAGAAGAAGAAGAAGAAGAAGAAGGTGGTTCTTCCGAATATGGGTAACAGATTTGGGAATAGGTTGCGACAAGAAGCTGATATGTCTCTTTCATCCAAAGGGAATGAGAACCAAGAAGAAGAAAAGGGTCACAGTCATGTGGTCTCTGATAATGATACTGATTTTGATGATGAGAAGTATCCTCCTGTTGAGGACAGAAACAAACAACTTGAAGACCGTCTGAGCGCTATGGAGATTCAGAAGATATCTGGTTTGGACTTTGGAGATCTGGGACTAGCATCTGGGGTGGTGGTCCCTCATAAATTCAAAGCTCCGGTTTTCGCCAAGTACAATGGGGCATCCTGTCCAAAACTCCATCTCCGCTCGTATGTCCGAAAAATCCAACCTTACACTGCTGATAGGAATTTGTGGGTACATTTCTTTCAAGATAGTCTGTCAGGGACTCAGCTTGAATGGTTTTATCAATTGGAAGGAGCTAATGTCTGCAACTTGGAGGATCTTGCTGCTTCTTTTTACAAGCAGTATCAGTATAACACCGACCTTGCTCCCACTTGTACTCATCTTCAGGGTATGTCTATGGGTGCAAGTGAAGGTTTTAAGGATTATGCTCAGAAGTGTAGATATTTGGCCGGAAGAGTCCAACCCCCTTTGTCTGACAGGGAGTTGGTTGACATGTTTCTAGGGACGTTGTTTGGTCCATTTTTCAACCATCTGATCGGCAGTTCGTCGTCTGGGTTTACTGAATTAATTTTGACTGGGGAGAGAGTAGAAAATGGTATCCGAAGTGGTAAGATACAGAAAGGTACTTCATCAAGTGCAGAAAAGAAGCCTTTCACCAGTAGGAAAGAAGCTAGTGCAGTATACGGCTCGAGGAGCCAAAACAGACTTGAATGCCATCAAGCAGTAAATGCGGTAGTAATATCAAGACCCCCTATTGCCCCACAATGCAACAATCATAAAAAATGGAGAGACCAAAGAGACAGTACACTCGGCTTAATATGACCTTGTCTCAGATTCTACCACAGTTATTGAAGACCAACCTGGTAACTCTGAGGGAAGCCCCGAAGAATCCCAGCACCACATCTCCGCTATATAACCCGAACGCCCGCTGCGCCTATCACTCTGATAACCCAGGTCATGATACAAATAACTGTTGGGCCTTGAAGAATAAGTTGAAATATTTGATTGAAGCTAAAGAGATTGAGTTTGATGCTCCGGAGAAACCCAATGTCATAACTGCTCCTATGCCCAAACATGGTCATGGAGTAAATGTTGTGGACAATGATTTATTTGTGACCTCTGTGGAAGACATTTCTACTCCTTTGATGACAGTTAAGAAGAATCTATTGTTGGCCGGTTTATTTTCGGGTTGTGGAAAAGGTTGCCACCTATGTTCAATCCCGCCTATTGGTTGCCATTTATTGAAATCAGGTGTTCAACGCCTGATGGATAACAAAGAGATCCTGTTTGAGAAGACTTTGATTCTGTTAGTTCTGATTGAAGATGTTGCCATCATAACCATTTCCGCCAAGGCTTCCTCGAGAAAGCTTGTTAGGATTACATCTATTCCAAGAATCACTCTGTTAATCATTACTATCC
This sequence comes from Vicia faba, assembly GCA_948472305.1. NCBI lineage: Eukaryota > Viridiplantae > Streptophyta > Magnoliopsida > Fabales > Fabaceae > Vicia > Vicia faba. The sequence goes on from OX451735.1 coordinate 167,319,990, forward strand.
ATGGTCCTATCCCATACACTTCGGATAAGGTTGTCCCTTGGCACTATGGGGCCGATGTGTATTACCATGGGGTTAAGCAAGACTTAAAGATTGAAGAAGTTGATGCTGATGTCAGCAATATTGTCGGGGCTAGCAAGGTCACCAGAAGTGGAAGGCTCTTCTCTCTCCTGAGATTTCCCCTCCGACTGTTCACAAACATGTTGTCATTCCATCAGCTACTGTCCCAGTTCCTGTTCTAGTTATCACCTCTGTCGCCGAGCCATCTGAGACTCGGGGCAAAGAAATCATAGGTGAGCCTACCCGGATGGAGGCACCTAAGAAGATCCTCGTAGAAACCTCTAAGCAGGAGATAGAGGAAATTCTGAAGATTATCAAGAAGAGCGACTACAACGTAGTCGAGCAGCTAGGGCAGACCCCATAAAAAATCTCCATGTTATCCTTGTTGTTGTGTTTGGAAGCCCATGCAAAGGCTTTAATTGCTTTCCTCAAAACTGCACATCTGCCGCAGGAGACTTCTGTCGATCAATTCAAAGACTGTGTAGCTAGTTTGACTTCCGACAACGGGTTGGGTTTCTCAGACACAGATCTGACTGCTAAAGGAAGAAATCACAATGATGCTTTGCACGTCTCGATCGAGTGCAGGGGCACTACTATGGCCCATGTACTAGTGGATATCGGATCCTCATTAAATGTTTTGCCAAATAAAGCATTAGACCGTCTGGACTGTGAAGGTTTGGTTCTGAAGCCGAGTAATATTATGGTCAGGGCTTTCGACGGGTCAAAAAGGATGGTGCACGGGGAGGTAGACATCCTTGTTAAAGTTGGCTCTCATACTTTTGCATCTAATTTCTATGTGATGGATATCCGACCATCTTATTTTCGCTTGCTGGGTCGCCCTTGGATTCATAGGGATGGGGCAGTTACTTTTACGCTCCATCAGATGTTGAAATATCCGGTAAAGGGGAAGATTGTTATGGTGCGAGGAGAAGAGGAGTACATGGTGAGTCATCTTAACTCCTTTCGGTATGTGGATATGGATGGAGAGTTCATCGAAACCCCATGTCAGAACTTTGAAGAGGTTCCCCAGACTCTGGCGTCGACTGAAGTTGTTATTGACAAACCTCCGATGAAGATGGCTTCCCTCAAGGATGCCAGGGCTGTAGTTGAAAAAGGTGGGTGTGCAAATTGGGGTCAGCTCCCTGACCTTGCACACAAAACTGACAAGTTTGGTTTGGGCTTTACTGCAGAGGCTCAAAGGGTTGTTCAGCGTGTGCGGATTAGAAGACCTCCTCTGCACATCAGTAATCAGGGAGTGAATGCAATTGAGAATGATGAAGAAAAGTCAGATATCGACAGCTGGATTTACCCGACTACCAACGGTGGATTGAACAACTGGACGACGAAAGACTTCGTGCCTGTTTCTTTTATTACACAGTAATAGACTTTTGTTTTGAGATTTGTAACAGACAGTTTAAAACTTTACAGCCTGGTGCCTTGCCCGAGGTACCTTGGCTTTGTTTTTGAGGGATTATTATTTGTCATTTTCATATATCATCAATAAAGCATTAGACGTTTTCTTGCATTACAAATTTTATGCTCCCTGTTTTTCCTTTCTATCTCGCACTTTATCAAAACAGCTATTGTCTTACACACACTCACATATCATAATGCAGACCCACATCCATTATGGATCCCATTGATATCAACTCTTCTACTTCCAGTTATGACTTTGAAAATCCGATCAACCAAGTCGAGGATGAAGGTGAGGATGATTGTGAAGTGCCTGGGGAACTTTCTAGACTGTTACTACAGGAAGATAGGGCCATACAGCCTCATGAAGAGCCAGTGGAATCAGTAAATTTGGGTACAGAGGAAGACAAGAAAGAGGTCAAGATAGGTGCAAATCTGGAGCCTAGCGTCAAGCAACGTTTGATACAGATTGTGATGCGGTGGGAGAACTGACTTGAGGGTTTTGCGTTTTATCGCAAATGTTGCAGTTTAGCAAGAGTCGCCACCGACTTTTCTTTTATCCAAAAGGAAAGGTGAAAAAGCACAGAAAAGACCTTTGAGATTGTTTTCTTGAGTTCGGGGGGTAGATTATGAAAAGGGAAGTTATTAGCATCCTTTTCATCCATGGTTTTCCATAGGCTCTTAGTTACTTGCTAGATCACTTGCTTTTGTTGTTTGAAAATGTGTTTGGTGTGTGTGATATGGTGGGAGAACTGACTTGAGGTTTTGCGTTTGTATTCGCACTTGTTCGGTTTAGCAAGAGTCGCCACCGACTTTTTATTTATCCTAAGGAAAGGTTAAAAAGCACAGGAAAAACCTTTGAGATGTTTTCGTGGGTTCGGGGGGTATATTATGAAAAGGGAAGGTGCTAGCACCCTTTTCATCCATGGTTATCCATGGGCTCTTAGTTACTTGTTTTAGATCACTTGCCTTTGCTTTTCAATGGTGTGAAATGGTGCTTTGTGTGTGTGGTTTTGAAAGTGTTTTGAAAAAGATGCCTTGTCTAGGCAACCATTGTAACAATTCTTTACTCGAATGTTTTACAAAGGTGTTTGCCTTTTTGAAAAGATGTTTCAAAATGTTTTGAAAGTTGTTTTGGAAGTTGTGTTTGTGAAGTGTGTTTTGAAAAATGGCAAGTGTGTTTTGCAAGTTTGATCAAGTAACTAAGAGTTTGGCTACCCTAAATTTACTCAAAGATCTTTCTTATGTTTTTAACCCTTTTAACAGTGTTGTTTCACCATTGTATTTGGTGAACAACCTTGTGTTAGGATGTTAACGGGACAGGCGTGGGTCATCGTATACAATCATTGAAGGCAACTTGTGAGACGCTCTAGCGATTTTATAAGGGACGAGATCGTTTTATCGAAGGCAACATCGAGGGTCATCGAGGGACTACGATCTTTGTTTATCAAAGTGACGTTTGCTAGAGTGTCTCATACTCGAGGGACATGATTGCATTTTTCTGAGGCAACAGGCGAGGTTACCATAGAGGTGCAAGTGTGAATTGTGTATTGATTTTCATGCTTTTGTCTTGTATTAGGTTATCTAGCAGTTGATTTTGAATCTTCGCATACAAACCCTAATTACTATACAGTATATAGAAAGCGATAAATTGTGGGAATTTAAAGTCTAAGCTATTACAAATAAGTATCCGGGGATGGGGGTACAAATGTTTACAAATGGGGATGAGTCTCATCAGAAGAGTAGTGTCCAAATATTATTTACAACCAAATCGAATCGTCATATTCTCAATGTAAAAATGTAAGAATAAAAAGGAATCAAAAGCAAAGTATGATGCACATGATTATTTACAAGTGATCAAAATGTTAACCTAATGTATTTATTAAGTATTTATTTATTTTTGTATTTTTGTTAATGTTATATAAATAAAAAGGGTTTTAAAAAGAAAAGAAAAATGTTTAAGTTACAATATTCTATTATTTATGTATTTCAAGTGTAATAATAAAAATATTGTTAATAATAAAAAATTAATATAAAAAAAAGTAATATATTATTTTTATTTAACTAGAAAGAGAGGAATTAAGTTTAAAAAATAAATAAAGTGACAATAATATAAAAAAAACAGTATTAGTTTGTATGTAAAAAAGGGGTTAAATGGGCCAGATGTCATATGTTTGGCCCAAACAAAACAAACAAACAGAATCAAAAGAAAAGGGGGGGGGGGGGTGCGCAAGAATCTTGGGCTTAAGGGTTTGTTTCAAGGGACGGGCCCAATAGTTTAACAAGTTTTTGTTTAGGGTTTGAATTGGTTGGTTTCAGAATAGGGTTTGTGTTGGAACGAACGGCGTCGCTCTCCTTTCTCCTTCATCGCCTCTTCATACTTTCTCCAACCATGGCTTCTGACTTCCCCATGCCTTAGGCCGCCAGACGCTACCTCCACCCTCCTCTTTCCACAATTTCTCAGGTGGTGATAAAAAGGTATTATTTTTCCTCTTCATGTGTTTAGGGTTTTCGGATTCTTATCTTGCATGTTATTGATTTTACATATTCTAATCATGGATGTTCGTGTTTGTGTGAGATATGAAGCAGAAAAAGGAAAGGGGGACAATACCTTTGGAGAGGAGACAGAGGAGTGGACCGGCGGTATCCTCAGGCGGCCAAGGCAGGGAGCTCGTGACGTTGGCTTTGTTCTTGCTGGCTTTCTGGTACTTGTATCTTTTAGCTTTTGTTTGGTTTAGTGATGAGTGTCTGAAAACCCTAAGATAGCTGAGTTCCTCTCCTCTTTTCTTCTTCTGATTGCTTGCTTCTGTGATGAGCTTGGCTCTGAGAAAACTTGTTGTTGTGTTTAGCCTATGATGAACATGTTCTAAGGCGTTTTTTTGGCTATTTTTTCAATGATGATGATGTTGAATCTGAGAATATGGTTATTGTTTCACTTCTGACTTCTCTTTTTCTCTTGGCTTCGGTTGGTATCGTTTGGCTATTTTAGCCCTGTGATGAACATGGTTCTGAGGGCTTTTGTTTTTGTTGTTTGGATATTTGTTTTGGACTTGCTTGTGTTTTGTTTGAATAAAGGCTTGAGGTTACAGGCTTTTAGCAGGCAAGCTTATGCAGGCTTGCTTCTGCAAGTTTTGTGGTTGAATAGGTTTTATGCAGGTTTGTTGAAGCTTATGCGGGTTATTGAGTTTGAACACGGGTTTGAAGTTTTTTGTTTTGATGCAGGCTACTGGGGCTTGTGTTTTATGCAGGCTACTGGGGCTTTTGCTTGAATGGTTGCTTGCTTGAAGACAGTTTGTTGTGTAGGTTTGAGCAGCTTGAAGCAGGCTTGAAGTTTTGTGCTTTATGCAGGCCTGTATGCTTGCTTATTATGCAGTTGGCTTGGTGTTTATGTGTTTGGTAACTTCGGATTTGATTACAGGCTTGAGGCAGGTTTTTAGGCTATATGTTTTAGTTGTGTTTGACAGGCTTGAGGCAGGTTAAGGCTGTGCTTGCTTCTTCAAGGCTTGTGTTCTGTTTACAGTTTTGTGTTATGTTTTTTTCTATGTTTGTTCTGCCCCCCTTTAACAGTATTGGTATGTTATATTTATCTAACTCTAAGCCTGCAAACTGTAAGCCTCTACTTCTCTCTCTCTTTTCTCTCTCTATTAAAGCATATTTAATTGCTTAAAGTGCTTATTTTCTGAAAAGATTTTGGCCAGAAAATGATGAAAAAGCTTTTACAAGTTTGCTTGCATTTTGTCTTTCCTCTGCATATCTTCTTACCTCCATATTTTCTGTATTGCTTTTGTGTACTTGTTGACAACTTTATTGAAAGCTTCTTTGACAGCTTTTGACAGTTTTGTACTTGTGACTTAGTTTGGTATTTTCAGTTTGACAATGCCATTTGGTTTAGTTTCTTTGACAGTTTAAATTGCCTCTTGGATGGTTTGCACTTATGCAGTTTGTTTGACATTTCAGTTTGGTTTGCCTTTTTTGCCAAATTGAATTTATACAGCTTTGTATTTGATTAATTCATATGCTTGCAAATAATTTGCTTTCCTCTTTGTGAACCAAGAAGAGACATCTTCTTGCGATTTGCAGAGAGGACGAACAAACTGCTTCCGGCCAAAACCTTTAATGATGAGTTTTTTTTATTATCTGTCTGAGAATGCCTTTAATTTATCTGTACTGATTTCTTCCTTTTTTGTCTTTGCAGGTAAACATCAGTTGAGCAAAGGATGCAACAGTAGAAGATGAAGACTTCAAGAGATTTAGGATGTAGTTTTAATTTATTTTTAATCATTGTAATAACATTATTGTAAACAATTGTAAATAAATTTACAGTATTCAAATAATATTTGTAACAAATAATTAAAAATGAATAAAAATCTTTCTTTGTCAGATATCTCTTTTAATTCTTCTGAAATTGCTTATTTAATTATTTAAATTTCTTGAGTCATAATAATTGGAAATTATCCCAATAATCTTAACTTAGAAGTTATAAATAATCAACAAACGTTGCACTCTTCTAGCCTTGTATTAACCAACAATAAGCCTGGCGTTCCAGATAACCAAAATCATTGCACAGTCAAACAAACAAACGTCCATACGCCTTTCACTTCACTGAGTAAACCAACACTTCAAACTCTCAATCAGAAGCCTCAACCCATATCCCAGATGTTTAGACTTTGAGAAACAAACTGAAATCTTGAACAGGCGTCAAAGCAGTGTAACAGCCAATTAAGACACTGTGGATTCAAATTCTTCTGAAAATGCGCGTGCAAACCCTAATTCTTGATTTATTGTCAAAGAAGCGTCTGCTTGATCAAACCCTGAGCCAAACTCAACCAAATCAATAGAAACCCTAATAATCTGCTTGGACTGATTCAAAAGTTAATGGAAACCCTAATTTTGTCTGACTGGTGAGAAAAGTCTGTTTGACCGATTCTTAAGCCTATCTGAAAAATTAGGAAAAGCCCGAAGTTGTGATTTCTTGTGAAAAAGAGGAGGGCAAATTTTGGGGTACAACAGTTGCCCCTGTTCAATCTTCTTGAACCTGAAGAGTTAGATTGGCAAGTTTGCCTTTCGCGACTCGAGGGTAAAAGTAGATTGGACACTAGAGTGCCCAAAAAATTTGCACTCGTTAAAGCGTAGTTTGAGGGAATGGGCTTAAAGATGCCATTTGGAGATGGGCTTAAAGATGCCATCTGGAGATGTGACAGAATCTTGTCGGGGGATGGGCTTAGAGATGCCATCTGGAATGTATGTTGTAGGTGAAAGAAATGAATATCAGAAAGGTGTCCATGTTTTGGAACATCTCTGAGCTGGGGGTCTGAATAAGCAATAGATTGACATCCGTGTTTGGAAGCATCCGTAAACTGTTTTCAGAAGTCTTGAAGTTGAATAAGCAATAGATCAGCATCCATGTTGGGAAGCGTCCGTAAACTGTTTTCAAAAGTTGAATCTGAACAAGCGATAGATTAACATCCGTATCTGGAGAACCCGTAAACTGTTTTCAGAAGTCTTGAAGTTGAAGAAACATGAGTTGGTCAAGTAGATATTTGTCCTGTCTGGTTTCAGGTATTAATCTCCAACCTGAGAAATAAAGATAGTTTTCCTGGCTCGTTACAGGTATTGATCTTCAATCACTCGTCCACAGATGGTTTTCCTGGCTTGCTACAGGTATTGATCTGGAACTTGAAAAGGTTGATGGTAGCCATCTGTTGATTGACCTTTTTCTGGAAAAGGTAAAACGTTAGTTGTATGCAATGTCATGATGTATGAAATGCCTAATGCAATATATGTGTTTATGATATATGAATATAATGCATGTGCATGTAAGCTGAGTAGATGACTTGCTGAGGATAGATGAATCCTGGATAGCTGGAGATAATAGAATCTTGACTGCTGCCGGGGAAAGTGAATCTTTGACTGCTACAGGGGATTGTGAATCTTTGACTGCTGCAGGGGATTGCAAGAATCTTTTGATTGCTGCAGGTATTGATCTGGAATCTTGAAAAGGTTGGTCAGTGAGATAGTTGTCCTGGCTGGTTTCAGGTATTAATCTCTGACCTGAGAAAGAAAGATAGTTTTCCTGGCTTGTTACAGGTGTTAATCTTCAATCTCTTTACGTAGATAGTTTTCCTGGCTGGTTTCAGGTATTAATCTACAATCTCTTCATGTAGATAGTTTTCCTGGCTGGTTTCAGGTATTAATCTACAATCAGTCGTCCACAGATAGTTTTCCTGGCTTGCTACAAGTATTAATCTGGAACTTGAAAAGGTTGGTCAAGGAGATATTGTCCTGGCTGGTTTCAGGTATTGATCTCTGACCTGAGAAAGAAAGATAGTTTTCCTGGCTTGTTACAGGTGTTAATCTTCAATCTCTTTATGTAGATAGTTTTCCTGGCTGGTTTCAGGTATTAATCTACAATCTCTTCATGTAGATAGTTTTCCTGGATGGTTTCAGGTATTAATCTACAATCAGTCGTCCACAGATAGTTTTCCTGGCTTGCCACAGGTATTAATCTGGAACTTGAAAAGGTTGGTCAAGGAGATATTGTCCTGGCTGGTTTCAGGTATTGATCTCTGACTTGAGAAAGAAAGATAGTTTTCCTGGCTTGTTACAGGTGTTAATCTTCAATCTCTTTACGTAGATGGTTTTCCTGGCTGGTTTCAGGTATTAATCTACAATCTCTTCATGTAGATAGTTTTCCTGGCTGGTTTCAGGTATTAATCTACAATCAGTCGTCCACAGATAGTTTTCCTAGCTTGCTACAGGTATTAATCTGGAACTTGAAAAGGTTACAGAATGGCAACCGTGTCTGGAGCATATCTGGACCGTATCTTCCAACAGGTGATGAAGGAATTTTTGATGGTGACCGCAACTTCCAGCAGGTGATGAAGGAAATTTTTGAACGCTCTTGAAACTTGAAATGTAATTTTTTTTGGAAAATAAATCCTTGACAAATGTTGGGGAAATAAACCCATGACTGCTGGTCTGTTAGAGAGGTGATGAACTTCTCGAGGATGTTTGAATTTCTTTTTAGAAAGATTTCGGAGAGGTTTCATCACTGCCCCTAGTATCAGATGCTTGTGCTATTGCCAGGTCACTCGGACTGCACGTAACCCTTTGATGAGATTGACGTTTAAATTCCCCAAGTGATGGTGACGGAGACTTGCCCTAGGTTAAACTGTAATTGAGAGATTTGCTGAAATCTTAACTGGACTGCCCCAGGTTAAATGAACTTTGAAAGATTTGTTGAAATCTTGACTCGATTGCCCCAGGTGTGCTGGATAGCTACATGTCATGCCCCCTTGTTGATAGGAGATTTTTGCAACGGAAGTGTCATCCTTTTGGAGTGATTTTGCTCACTGAGAGAGCCTTCGTTCATCGGATATTCATTGTGTGAATTTCTCTGCTGTCAAACAAATAGCCAAATGCAAACAGTGATATTCAAGTAATGCAAAGTTTATGCTTGTCTCGAAGTTTTGAAAAATGCGTTTTTTAGCAGAAAACTTTTTATAGGACAAATTCAACATAAGATTTAGAGAAAAGCCTTACAGGAGTCAGGATACCTTTTGTAACAGTATGTTTTCGAACTAACCCCTGCTTCAATTAGGACTTTTGAAGGGTTGTAACGTGGCTTAGTTCAGGGTTTAAGAAACAAAGGATAAAGGCTCAAAGTATATTTGTACCCACCCGCTCTTCGTGATGTCCTTCAGTCCTAAACTCAGTTAATTGTGCGTCGAACTCTATTCGAGTTTGGAACGACTTTTTGGTGATGGCTCACACCAGTTGAATTTTGGAAGGCAGTCATTTTTGCAACATTTTTCATGTTGTTGAGGATTTGTAATGACCTCTTTCTTTTGATTTGTTATCCCTAACTTTTGCCTGACTGTTCCTGTTTTCGAGATTACAGTCAGCGGGATGCCCCAGCTTTCCTGAGCCTCCTTTATAGGTTTTGGCTCAGTGGGCTTTTCTCTTTTGAGAGATTGACTGTCTATGATAGGGAACCATCACCGTCTTTTGATTCCAGAGGAATGCTTTTCTTTTTTGATGTCGTTCGTTGTATTATGAACTGAGAGTTTGCGACTTCAATGCGCATCTTTTTTTTGATTAACTGAGAAACTAACCCGCCCCAGGTTTAAATAAAAGGTTTCAATTTGTGTTTAAAACAGAAAACTCCTACTTCTTTGGCTCGAAGGGGTTGACTAGGGATTATCTTCCTTATAACTCCAGTGTTTAGGATTTGAAAGAAATGTTTGTACATCGTCAGCAAGGTCTGTTCAAAAGCATACTGTATGAGATCATGGCATTGTTTCGTCATCCTCCCTCTAAAGGCTTGTAGCTTTTTATCAAGAGTTAAATATCATAAAGAAAGCATAAGAATAGTGAAAACGAATGGATAAATTCAAGACAAACATATGCAATGCATTAATGAAACAGAGTTTGACATTAACAGATAATTGTTCGAATAACAAAAGAAATTACAACTTTGAAAATTCAAATGAAACAAAGACATTCTCAATGATTTGGCATAGGAGCAGTGATTATGCTAGAGTCTCTGGAGGGTCAAACTCGATCTCCTTGGCATAAATCATGTCTTGGACCTTGTTCTTCAGAGCCCAACAGTTGTTTGTGTCATGCCCTGGGCTACCACAATGATAAGCATATCTTGCATCCGGGTTGTAGTTTGGAGAAGAAGTCTTAGGGTTCGGATGAGGAGCCTTCAATGTAATCAGCTCTTTCTTCAACATGTGTTGTAGTGCTTGAGCTAGTGACATGTTGATCCTAGTATATTGTCTTTTAGGCGCGACCTCCCTACGCTGATGCCCCTGTCTTTGTTGAGTAGGATTAGAGATCAAGATTGCTCCTACGTGTTGGTCATGACGACTCTTTTGACCAGTCACTGCATTGGACTCTTTCTTCCCATTGTGGGGAATTTTCTGAGCATCAGAGGGAGTAGCTCCTTGGATCTTCCCACTTTTGATTCCAGCTTCGACCCTTTCATCGGTCAGTATTAGCTCGGTGAACCCGGCTGAGGAGCTTCCAATTAAGTGATTGAAGAGATGCCCCGTCAAAGTTCCCATGAAGATGTCAATCAGCTCTCTGTCAGTTAAAGGGGGTTGCACCCTACCAGCCAGATCTCTCCACTTTTGAGCATACCCTTTGAAGTTCTCGTCAGAGCCCATGGTCATGTTCTACAATTGTACACGAGTTGGTGCAAGATCAGCATTGTACTGATACTATTTGTAAAAAGCAGCAGCTAAGTCCTCCCAGGTGTGGATGCGAGAACTCTCCAATTGATAAAACCACTCGAGTTGAGTCCCTACCAAGCTTTCTTGGAAGAAATGGATCCAAAGCTTTGGATCAGTTGTGTATGGTTGAATCTTGCGGGCATAAGACTTCAGGTGCATCTTAGGGCAAGAAACTCCATCGTACATGGCAAAGGTAGGGACCTTAAACTTTGGCGGGATGACCAATCCAGAAACTAAACCCATGTCTCCTAAATCCAAGCCAGGTATTTGTTGAATCTCCATAGCATTGAGGAGATCCTCCAACTGTTTGTACTTGTCATCAGCGGGAGGATATTGTTCTTCGGAGTAGTCAGCTTCATCAATCTCCAAATTGTGGTCTTCTTCAAGACTATCTCCTATGTTGGATGGAGTTGCAAGGTCTAGGGTCATAGGTCTTCTTATCAAGTTCAGGATGCTCGCTGCCTTCTTGGACTTCTTCTTCTTGTCTTTGAGAAGGAGAGCTTTCAGATCCTCTTGCCCTTTACCCATAGCCAGAAGCATTTGTTAGAATTGAGCGTTTTGAGCTTGGAGATCTTTCACCGTTTGTTCCATATCCATCTTACTGAAATAAACAGTAGGGAGATAAGGAGACCTGTAGGAGAAACCTGCTATGCAATGATATGTATGCAATGTATGCAATGTTTTCAAGAATCTCTCGGGGTAAACGCAAGAAAATGTTAGAGGTTGAACTTTGATCAACATCTTTGATTGGAGAACTTTGTATCGGTGGATGTCTTTCCACGAGAATCAAGCTCACCATGTCAAGTGGGTCATAGCCCCTGATTCAAGTTGTTGCACTTGATCTTTGATGGAGTTTGTTTAGAGGATAACCCTCTTACCCTTTGGTAGACGTCTAGTTCAACGTGCCCCTGCATCAAAAGACCCTCGAGATCCTTGAAATGGTTATTGTAAATGCTATGGTATGATGTTATGATGTTATGTACATGTATGCGAGAGAAAGTAAGTGTATATATAGGTAATCATATTCACACAGAGCAAACAAGTCCTTAGGTTTAGGCTTGCATGGGGTTCGTAGGTAAGTACCCTCTTGAAGTTAGTTGGCTCATCCTGTCCTAAAATAGAAACCGGGTTCTAAGGAGCTCAATATCATTGGATTATTTTCTATGTTCATTGTTTTGGTTTAGCCACTTAACTGGCGACCAAAATATTCCAAGAAAACAACCCTCAATGAGTGTAGTATCGAGTATCTACCAACTTCGGACTGCACCAAAGTCGGTCATCTCACTACCCCTAAAAAGGCCAAGATGGTCAAGTAAGGTTCTAAGAGTTCGTTAGTGCTTCATGACATCGCTCAGCGGCCCCGTATTCTCCTTGACTACTCAAGGGCTACCGGTACTCACAAATATGTCACACTAACATAGCTACTGCTTCAACCATGTCAGTATACCCCGCACAGTTCCCTCACAGTTTATTGCTATTTACCTAAGAAGGTGCCCCCAAATCCGGGTGTAGGATTAAACAAACCCAAACAAGGACCCAAAAAGTAAAGCAATCAAAGCAAGAATGTATAGGTGATCTAAAACCCTAAGGTAACCCCACTTTTAATGAAGTCCCCAGCAGAGTCGCCATTTCTGTGATACGGTGGGAGAACTGACTTGAGGTTTTGCGTTTGTTTTCGCACTTGTTCGGTTTAGCAAGAGTCGCCACCGACTTTTTATTTATCCTAAGGAAAGGTTAAAAAGCACAGGAAAAACCTTTGAGATGTTTTCGTGGGTTCGGGGGGTAGATTATGAAAAGGGAAGGTGCTAGCACCCTTTTCATCCATGGTTATCCATGGGCTCTTAGTTACTTGTTTTAGATCACTTGCCTTTGCTTTTCAATGGTGTGAAATGGTGCTTTGTGTGTGTGGTTTTGAAAATGTTTTGAAAAAGATGCCTTGTCTAGGCAACCATTGTAAGAATTCTTTACTCGAATGTTTTACAAAGGTGTTTGTCTTTTTGAAAAGATGTTTCAAAATGTTTTGAAAGTTGTTTTGGAAGTTGTGTTTGTGAAGTGTGTTTTGAAAAATGGCAAGTGTGTTTTGCAAGTTTGATCAAGTAACTAAGAGTTTGTCTACCCTAAATTTACTCAAAGATCTTTCTTATGTTTTTAACCCTTTTAACAGTGTTGTTTCACCATTGTATTTGGTGAACAACCTTGTGTTAGGATGTTAACGGGACAGGCGTGGGTCATCGTATACAATCATTGAAGGCAACTTGTGAGACGCTCTAGCGATTTTGTAAGGGACGAGATCGTTTTATCGAAGGCAACATCGAGGGTCATCGAGGGACTACGATCTTTATTTATCAAAGTGACGTTTGCTAGAGTGTCTCATACTCGAGGGACATGATTGCATTTTTCCGAGGCAACAGGCGAGGTTATCCTAGAGGTGCAAGTGTGAATTGTGTATTGATTTTCATGCTTTTGTCTTGTATTAGGTTATCTAGCGGTTGATTTTGAATCTTCGCATACAAACCCTAATTACTATACAGTATATAAAAAGCGATAAATTGCAGGAATTTAAAGTCTAAGCTATTACAAATAAGTATCCGGGGATGGGGGTACAAATGTTTACAAATGGGGATGAGTCTCATCAGAATAGTAGTGTCCAAATATTATTTACAACCAAATCGAATCGTCATATTCTCAATGTAAAAATGTAAGAATAAAAAGGAATCAAAAGCAAAGTATGATGCACATGATTATTTACAAGTGATCAAAATGTTAACCTAATGTATTTATTAAGTATTTATTTATTTTTGTATTTTTGTTAATGTTATATAAATAAAAAGGGTTTTAAAAAGAAAAGAAAAATGTTTAAGTTACAATATTCTATTATTTATGTATTTCAAGTGTAATAATAAAAATATTGTTAATAATAAAAAATTGATTTAAAAAAAAGTAATATATTATTTTTATTTAACTAGAAAGAGAGGAATTAAGTTTAAAAAAATAAAAATAAAGTGACAATAATAAAAAAAACAGTATTAGTTTGTATGTGAAAAAGGGGTTAAATGGGTCTGATGTCATATGCTTGGCCCAAAAAAACAGAATCAAAAGAAAAGGGGGGGGGGGGGTGCGCCAGAATCTTGGGCTTAAGGGTTTGTTTCAAGGGACAGGCCCAATGGTTTAACAAGTTTTTGTTTAGGGTTTGAATTGGTTGGTTTCAGAATAGGGTTTGTGTTGGAACGAACGACGCCGCTCTCCTTTCTCCTTCATCGCCTCTTCATACTTTCTCCAACCATGGCTTCTGACTTCCCCATGCCTTAGGCCGCCAGACGCTACCTCCACCCTCCTCTTTCCACAATTGCTCAGGTGGTGATAAAAAGGTATTATTTTTCCTCTTCATGTGTTTAGGGTTTTCGGATTCTTATCTTGCATGTTATTGATTTTACATATTCTAATCATGGATGTTCGTGTTTGTGTGAGATATGAAGCAGAAAAAGGAAAGGGGGACAATAACTTTGGAGAGGAGATAGAGGAGTGGACCGGCAGTATCCTCAGGCGGCCAAGGCAGGGAGCTTGTGATGTTGGCTTTGTTCTTGCTGGCTTTCTGGTACTTGTATCTTTTAGATTTTGTTTGGTTTAGTGATGAGTATCTGAAAACCCTAGGATACCTGAGTTTCTCTCCTCTTTTCTTCTTCTTATTGCTTGCTTCTATGATGAGCTTGGCTTTGAGAAAACTTGTTGTTGTGTTTAGCCTATGATGAACATGTTCTAAGGCGTTTTTTGGCTATTTTTTCAATGATGATGATGTTGAATCTGAGAATATGGTTATTGTTTCACTTCTGACTTCTTCTTTTTCTCTTGGCTTCGGTTGGTATCGTTTGGCTATTTTGGCCCTGTGATGAACATGGTTCTGAGGGCTTTTGTTTTTGTTGTTTGGATATTTGGTTTGGACTTGCTTGTGTTTTGTTTGAATAAAGGCTTGAGGTTACAGGCTTTTAGTAGGCAAGCTTATGCAGGCTTGCTTCTGCAAGTTTTGTGGTTGAATAGGTTTTATGCAGGTTTGTTGAAGCTTATGCAGGTTATTGAGTTTGAACACAGGTTTGAAGTTTTTTGTTTTGATGCAGGCTACTGGGGCTTGTGTTTTATGCAGGCTACTGGGGCTTTGGCTTGAATGGTTGCTTGCTTGAAGACAGTTTGTTGTGTAGGTTTGAGCAGCTTGAAGCAGGCTTGAAGTTTTGTGCTTTATGCAGGCCTGTATGCTTGCTTATTGTGCAGTTGGCTTGGTGTTTATGTGTTTGGTAACTTTGGATTTGATTACAGGCTTGAGGCGGGTTTTTAGGCTATATGTTTTAGTTGTGTTTGACAGGCTTGAGGCAGGTTAAGGTTGTGCTTGCTTCTTCGAGGCTTGTGTTCTGTTTACAGTTTTGTGTTATGTTTTTTTCTATGTGTGTTCTGCCCCCCTTTAACAGTATTGGTCTGTTATATTTATCTAACTCTAAGCCTGCAAACTGTAAGCCTCTACTTCTCTCTCTCTTTTCTCTCTCTATTAAAGCATATTTAATTGCTTAAAGTGCTTATTTTCTGAAAAGATTTTGGCCAGAAAATGATGAAAAAGCTTTTACAAGTTTACTTGCATTTTGTCTTTCCTCTGCATATCTTCTTACCTCCAGATTTTCTGCATTGCTTTTGTGTACTTGTTGACAGCTTTATTGAAAGCTTCTTTGACAGCTTTTGACAGTTTTGTACTTGTGACTTAGTTTGGTATTTTCAGTTTGACAATGACATTTGGTTTAGTTTCTTTGACAGTTTGAATTGCCTCTTGGATGGTTTGCACTTATGCAGTTTGTTTGGCATTTCAGTTTGGTTTTCCTTTTTTGCCAAATTGAATTTATGCAGCTTTGTATTTGATTAATTCATATGCTTGCAGATAATTTGCTTTCCTCTTTGTGAACCAAGAAGAGACATCTTCTTGCGATTTGAAGAGAGGACGAACAAACTGATTCCAGCCAAAACCTTTAATGATGAGTTTTTTTGATTATCTGTCTGAGAATGCCTTTAATTTATCTGTACTGATTTCTTCCTTTTTTGTCTTTGCAGGTAAACATCAGTTGAGCAAAGGATGCAACAGTAGAAGATGAAGACTTCAAGAGATTTATGATGTAGTTTTAATTTATTTTTAATCATTGTAATAACATTATTGTAAACAACTGTAAATAAATTTACAGTATTCAAATAATATTTGTAACAAACAATTAAAAATGAATAAAATTCTTTCTTTGTCAGATATCTCTTTTAATTATTCTGCAATTGCTTATTTAATTATTTAAATTTCTTGAGTCATAATAATTGGAAATTATCCCAATAATCTTAACTTAGAAATTATAAATAATCAACAAACGTTGCACTCTTCTAGCCTTGTATTAACCAACAATAAGCCCGGCGTTCCAGATAACCAAAAGCATTGCACAGTCAAACAAACAAATGTCCATACGCCTTTCACTTCACTGAGTAAACCAACACTTCAAACTCTCAATCAGAAGCCTCAACCCATATCCCAGATGTTTAGACTTTGAGAAACAAACTGAAATCTTGAATAGGCGTCAAAGCAGTGTAACAGCCAATTAAGACATTGTGGATTCAAATTCTTCTGAAAATGCGCGTGCAAACCCTAATTCTTGATTTATTGTCAAAGAAGCGCCTGCTTGATCAAACCCTGAGCCAAATTCAACCAAATCAATAGAAACCCTAATAATCTGCTTGGAATGATTCAAAAGTAAATGGAAACCCTAATTTTGTCTGACTGATGAGAAAAGTCTGTTTGACCGATTCTTAAGCCAATCTGAAAAATCAGGAAAAGCCCGAAGCTGTGATTTCTTGTGAAAAAGAGGAGGGCAAATTTTGGGGTACAACATTGTGGTTTTGAAAGTATTTTGTAAAAGAGGCCATTCGTTTAGGAAATCTTTGTAATGATTCTCGTTTGTAAGAATGTATACAAATATGTTTGCCTTTTGAAAATGTTTTCAATGTTTGTAAGTTTTTGTGTGTGTGTGTATTTTCGAAAATAGCAAGGATAGTTGTTTGGAAATAGAGCAAGTAACTAGAAGCAATCTACCTACTCAAATGTCTTTCTTATGCGTTTTCTATTCCTTTGACATTGTCGTCTTACCATTGATTTTGTAAGCAACCCTATCTTTGGATGTAAACGGGACGGGCGTGGGTCATCGTATAACCATGATTAGCAATGTTGCAAAGTATCTTAGTATTTTCGAGGGACTAAGATCATTTTTGTAAGGCAACTTTGAATAGCGTCATCGAGGGACTATGATCTTTTGATTTTGTTTGTTTTACCGAGATACTTTGCATGCGTAACATGGCTATTTTTGTATAAGGCAACCAAGTGGAGAAACCCTAAGGGTGTTTGTGTGCAAGTGTGTTTGATTGCATGCAGGATTTTATCTTGAATTAGGATTTTCTATTTCATTGATTTTATCTGGCCATACATATCCTAATTGCTAGCATTTACATTTGAAAGCGATAAAAATGCGGAAATGTAAAGTCCTACGCTATTACAATATTTAGGGGGTGGGGGTACACACTTATGAATGGGTAATCCAGCGAGAAAAATAAAGAAAAATAACAAGGGGAAGAAAAAAAAAGAAGGAGGGGGTCAGCGTGCTGCTGAAAGGAAGTCATAAGTTCTGATCCTGGCCTGCTGTAGGATAGCAACCTGGATAGCAACCTGTTAGTGAAAATGTATAGGTCAGAACTTCTGACCCTGGTGCGCTGCAAAAGAGAAACCTGTTAGTGGGAAGGTCATAAGTTCTGACCCCGGTGCGCTGCAAAACAGAAACCTGTTAGTGTAAATATATGGGGTCAGAAGTTCTGACCCTGATGGGCACACAGTAATTTTCAGAAGTTCTGATATTATTGATGACAAAACAGGCCCCAGAAGTGCTGGTGTCAAAGTCAGAACTTGGTCGTCCCCTGTGCTAGTCAGAACATCTGCAATTTGGTTATTTCTCCCCAAAACAGAAGACATGCCTAAGACATTTTCCGCAAGTGTCATGGCGCTTTAGAAATAAGGAGAATCAGAACCAAAAATCAGAGGCAAATATGCCTTTTCTAATTCTAACTCTGAGTTTCAGTTTCTTCAAGGCAATTATGAACTGATTCATTCTCTACTTAAGCATGCAGAGGCATAAAAATCTTAGAACATGTACAACATCAGAAGCATGATATCTACATTGTGTGTTTTTTTAGCATGCAAATCTGGTGATGCTTAAGCAGTGTGGTGAGAGTCAGCAGGTGTTTACCTTGCTGTTGGAAGAAATTCTATGAACTGGATTTAATCTTAACTCTGATAGTGTTATGGACATGTTCTTTGAGTGGGTGGATGGAGAGTATATATATGTGGTCAGAAACTGTATGGGAGTTTCTTAGTCAAGAAACAATTTGGGTACAAATGAAGTTTGGAGGCAGGAGATTCAAAGTTGTGTTTAAGGCTCTTGAAACATTAGGAATTTTTGCAGAGTTTCAAGGTGTTTTCTTGCTAAAATTGTATGTTTCTTTTCTAGAAATTTTTCTGGGATTGGACCGGGCTTTTTCAATGGACTTAGGTGTTCTATTTATAGGCAAAGCTTTGTGGGTTTTTAAAATGTTAAGTGGCGCCAAAATCAGGCATTAGATGTTGACTTACTCTTTAAGAAAAGTTCATAAAAAGTTGTGATGATTGATAGCTTTTAGCCTAGGCTGGGTTAGTAAGCGAGGATTAAGGAAAAGTGACACCCATGAGCGAAAAGTAGCGCACAAACCCATACCTAAATCTGCACAAGAGCGTTGTTATGCTGCACATGGAGAGACCCTTTGGACAAATGCTCAAAAGTAGTTGTGAGCATTAATGAGCATTAAATGGTGATGAGATTGATCAAGAATAAGAAATCTTGTAATATGAGATTTGCATCATTACTTAAATCTGAGCCAGCAGTTCCTA
The DNA here is from genome assembly GCA_948472305.1 of Vicia faba. NCBI lineage: Eukaryota > Viridiplantae > Streptophyta > Magnoliopsida > Fabales > Fabaceae > Vicia > Vicia faba. The sequence continues at coordinate 167,338,677 of OX451735.1, forward strand.
CTTCAGCAAAGTCTAGAACAACGCACCCAAGTTCTGATCTTAGTATTCTGCTGCCTCATCAAATTCTGAGGATTCTCCTAGACTTTCCAGCATGTTCTTTTGATTTGCCTTTGAAAACTCTGGACTTAGAGATTCTGCTTCAGTGTAACACCCAATCTTCTGACCCCCTTACCTTCTGATTCCAACATGTTTTGAAGGAGATTACATGTTGAACCATGTTTATAACTTTTGACTGAGTTGGCGTAGCTGCTGAAGAGCCACATTCTGACTGAATGTTATGTGTTGAGCCAAGTTTGCAACTTCTGACTGCTCCTGCCTGGAGGTTAGTTCAGAAGTTCTGAAGTGTCATTTTTCTTAAATACTTTAGAAAAATTCTAAGTATTTAGAATTTAACTGTTCCAAGGTAAAATTTGACTTTTGAGCTTCTTGATGAAACCAACTTCATATTCCAACATGTCTTGATGAAATATGATTTTTGTGTTTTGATTTTGATCCAAAAACCAAAGTTTGACTTTTTAGCTTGCAAGTGACCATTTTCCCCTTGTAAATGGCTTTCTTGGAAAGAAATGATAATTCAAGGCTTGGATTTGTAGAAGGGGAAGCTTGAGAATTCAGGGTGATTTTCTAGAGAAATGAGAGGGCAAATTTTCGGGTACAACACAGATGCTACGCGACTATGTTGGGATCTTTGCTTGGTCTTATGAAGATATGCCTGGTTTGGACACTAATATTGTGGTTCACCGCTTGCCAACTAAAGAAGACTGTCCTCCGGTAAAACAAAAGGTTCGCCGTATGCGCCCTGAGATGTCTGAGAAAATCAAAGTTGAGGTCATGAAACAGTTTGATGCCGGTTTTCTAGCTGTAACTTCTTACCCACAATGGGTAGCCAACGTTGTTCCAGTACCTAAGAAGGATGGTAAGGTGCGGATGTGTATGGGCTATAGAGATATGAACAGGACAAGCCCCAAGGGTGATTTCACACTCCCTCACATCGATGTTCTGGTCGACAACAATGCGCAGCATAAGGTCTTCTCCTTTATGGATGGTTTTTCTGGTTACAATCAGATTAAGATGGCTCCCGAAGACATGGAGAAGACAACTTTCATTACGCAATGGGGCACTTTCTGTTACAAAGTCATTCTGTTTAGATTGAAGAATGTTGGGGCAACATATCAGCGCGCCATGGTCGCTTTGTTCCACAACATGATTCACCATGAGATTGAGGTGTACGTTGATAACATGATTGCAAGGTCCCAGACTGAAGAAGAACACCTTGACCATCTTCAGAAATTGTTCGACAGGTTGAAGATGTACAAGCTGAGGTTAAACACGAACAAGTGCACCTTCGGGGTAAGGTCCGATAAGCTACTGGGTTTCGTCGTTAGTGATAAAGGTATTCAAGTGGATCCCGCAAAGGTGAAGGAAATAGAGGAGATGCCAGCTCCCCGAATGGAAAAGGAAGTCAGAGGCTTTTTGGGACGTCTGAACTACATCGCCCGATTCATTTCACATCTGACTGCTACTTGTAAGCCAATCTTCAAGCTGCTGAAGAAAGATCAAGTAGTAAAATGGAATGATGAATTTCAGGCTGCTTTCGAAAGGATCAAAGAATACCTCCAAGAGCCACCTATTCTGATGCCTCCAGTTGAAGGAAGACCTTTGATCTTATACTTGATAGTACTCGACAATTCAATGGGGTGCGTGCTGGGGCAGCATGACGAGTCTGGCCGAAAAGAGAACGCTATTTACTACCTTAGCAAAAAGTTTACTGACTGCGAGACCTGATACTCGTTTCTCGAGAAAACTTGTTGCGCTTTGGCATGGGCTGCTCGCCGGCTGAGACAGTATATGCTGACTCACACTACCCTATTGATATCAAAGATGGATCCAATCAAGTATATCTTCGAAAAGCTTGCCTTGTCCGAAAGAATAGCAAGATGGCAGATGATCTTAATTGAGTATGACATTCAATACACAACCCAAAAATCAATCAAGGAGAGTGTGTTGGTAGATCATTTGGCGCATCAGGCCGTGGATGATTACCAGTCTATGAATTTCGAGTTTCCGGATGAGAACATCATGTTGGTGACCGACTGTGAAAAACCTGGACCAGATGAAGGACCCGAGGAGGGATCCCGATGGTCTATGTATTTTGACGAAGCTTCAAACGCGTTGGGTAATGGCAATGGCACCGTGATCATATCTCCTGAGGGATGTCATACTCCATTCACCGCCCAATTATGTTTCAACTGCACCAACAATATGGCGGAGTATGAAGCATGCATCTTGGGTCTTCGAGCAGATATTGACCTGAGGATTAAGTTCTTGAGGGTATTCGGAGATTCCGCTCTAGTGATCAGTCAGATCAAAGGCGAGTGGGATACGAAGCACCCAAATCTTATTCCTTACAAAGAGTATTTATTGATGTTGCTTCCACACTTCGAGGAGATAACCTTTGAACATTTCCCCAGAGAGGAGAATCAGTTAGCGGACGCGCTAGCTACCATGTCTTCTATGTTCAAAGTCAAGTGGGACAATGAAGCTCCCCAGATTACAATCGAGAGGTTGGATGAACCTGCACATTTCTGTGACATTGAGACTGAAGAGGTAGCAGATAAACCCTGGTTTCACGAGGTAAAGATGTATCTTGAGGCTCAAGAGTACCCCGAGGGTGAATCTGTTAATGATAAGAAGTTTTTGAGGAGGTTCGCTACGAAGTTCTTCATCAGTAATGGGATTCTTTATAAGTGTAACCATGATTCGACCTTACTGTGATGTGTGGACAAGAACGAGGCAGAAGGGATTATGGAAGAGTTACATGAAGGTGCTTTCAGAACTCATTCTAGTGGAATACCATGGCAAAGAAAATCCTATGGGCAGGATATTATTAGTCTACTATGGAAGCTGATTGTTATCAGCATTCTCAGACTTGTCATAAGTGCCAAGTCTATGATGATAAGGTGCATATACCTCCAGTTCCTCTGAATGTTTTGATGGATCCTTGGCCCTTTGCAATGTGGGGCATCGATATGATTGGCGAGATCAGACCTACCGCATCCAACAAGCATCGTTTCATCCTGGTAGCAATTGATTATTTCATGAAGTGGGTTAAGGAAGCTTTCTTTGCTACAGTAACCAAGAACGTCATGGCGCGGTTTATCCGACACAACTTGATCTATCGATACGGTGTACCAGAGAGGATCATTACGGACAATGGTACAAATCTCAACAATACAATGATCATCGAGCTCTGTAAACAGTTTAAGATACATCATCACAATTCTTCTCCTTACCGGCCGAAGATGAATGGGGTTGTTGAAGCGGCTAATAAGAACATCAAGAATATTGTGCAGAAGATGACGGTGACATACAAAGAGTGGCATGAGATGTTACCGTTCGCTCTTCATGGGTATCGTACCTCAGCACGAACATCGACAGGGGCAACACCCTACTCTCTGGTGTATGGTATGGAGGTAGTCTTACCCATTGAAGTCCAGATACCCTCTCTCTGGATTATGAAGGATGCAGGTTTGAGCGAGGACGATTGGATCCGGACCCGACTTGATCAGCTGAATCTAATCGACGAGAAAAGACTTACTGCTATTTGTCATGGTCAGACGTATCAAAAGTGGATGATCAAGGCATTTAACAAAAAAGTCAGACGACAAGAGTATCAAGTCGGGGATCTAGTGATCAAACGCATCATACTGTCGCAAGGTGATCCTAGGGGCAAATGGACCCCTACGTATGAAGGGCCATTTGTGGTTGAGAACATTTTCTCAGGAGGAGCTATGATTCTAACCACCATGGATGGTGACGACCTTCCTCACCCCGTCAATGCAGACATAGTGAAAAAATACTACACATAATCAAAGGCCCGCTAGGTCGACTGGCCTAGGAAAAAATAAGGGCTTCCCGGTGAACCAAAAGGGTTCGGGCAAAAGTAAGGTATGAAAATGGAAAAAAAACTGTACACCCGGCAAGTCGAAAACCTGAAAAGGTGGCTTGGGCAAAAAAGGGTATCCCGGTGGAGCGAAAACCCGAAAGGGCGATTCAGGCAAAAATTAGGGATTAAAGCGTAACACTATGCCTCATTGGATCATCTTGCAACCAGACTTTGGTATCGACTATCAAGCTCGGACGACACTAATCAATCTGATCTACCTTCAACCAAGTAGCAAAGTGATGAGACGCTCGAAGATATAAAGGCAATAGCAGAGTTGGAACCCAGTGGAATTGTTTCACATAGCTGTTTTTCTTTCTTTTACACAAATTGTATAAATTCTGTTCGTTCGGCGGCGTTCTCTTACTAGGACGTCAACCTCTTGTAAAAAAAACGCCTATTACAGGCCAACTTCAAAATCAATACAATTCATTTTACAAAATTGTTTTTCTTTTTTTGTTTTGTTTTGCAAGAACTTCCAATGATTCATTTTTGATATATGCATTTGAAAATAATTATTGTTCATAAATATTTACATGCAAAATAAAGGACGATTACTCGTAATTCCAGGAACAAGGGAAAACAAGAAGTATCCAAACCTGATAGTTGCTCTACTCACCAGGTACAGGGATAGACCCAGCTGGAGAAAATGACTAAAAGTGCATACACTCCTCGTAGAGTAGGAAATGCAAAAAAAAAGTGGTGTTAATTCTCCCCAAGCAGAATTCATCTATCACCAACAACGGAAGACTATTCCCAGTGGAGTTTATTTCTTCCACAAGCAGAGACTCAATCCCCAACAAGGGCTCATTATTTCCAGCAACGGTAACTCATCCCCAGCCGAGGTTATTTCTCCAAATCAGCAGATCTTTTAGCAGAGTCTCTCTTCCCCACAGAGTCATTTTTTTGCCAGTTTTGTTCTCCAGCAGAGTTATTTTCCCGCCAATTTATTCTCAAATCATCTTCGATCATTATTCCCAGTGAGTACAAAAATTCAACTCCTTGCACTCTCCAGCAGCAGTCCGGAATTTATTTTCCCCAGTTAGAGAATATCATAAAAACATTGCATATCCATACATCATGACATGTGCATAAGCATCATACAACACGGTCTCTTTTATTTTGAGAACATCATTGCTCAATACATTTCATACATCATGGCATTACATACGACTAACCCTTTACCTTTCAGGAAAAAATACAATCGAATTCTCACAAAGTTCAAGCTATGAATCTCGGGTCCGACCGGATAGTATCTTGATTTCCCCATCATATTATGAAGCCCGGATTACGACCGGATAACAGTATCAAATACCACAAAGCCTGGAAATGACCAGATAGTGGTTTATCTTAAATTTAAGCTATGAAGCTCGGATTCGACCGAATAATAGTTTAATCCCCAGCAAGGTATTGTGAATCCTGGATTACGACCAGAGAGCGATACAAGACACCATGAAGCCTGGACTCGACCAGATAATGGTACAAGATGTTGTGAAGCCTGGATTACGACCAGATAGCAGCCACGAATACTAAGAAGCCTGGAATCGACCAGATAGTGGTGTATCTTTAATGCAAGTTATGAAGCCCGGGTTCGACCGGATAATATCTTGATTCCTCCAAACACCATGAAGCCTGGATTCCACCAGATAATGGAATTTTACATCGTGAAGCCTGGATTACGACCAGATAGCGGTAAAAAAAACACTGAAGCCTGGACTACGACCAGATAACAGTAAGGGACACTGTGAAGCTTGGATTTCGACCAAATAGCAGTTTACCCGACCAATTACTAAGAAGCCCGGAGTCGATTAGATATTAGTAGGCCTTAAAATCAAATGGAAGCCCGGATGCGACTGGATAACCACTTGATTTCTTCTGAAGCCTGGATTCGACCAGATAAGAAGTAAGGTATTGTGAAGCCTGTAATCGACCAGATAGCAGTACAGAACACCATGAAGCCTGGATTCGACCAAATAATGGTATGAAACATCGTGAAGCCTGGATTACGACCAGATAGCGGTAAAAGACACTGAAGCCTGGGACTACGACCAAATAACAACATAAGACACTATGAAGCTTGGATTTCGACCAAATAACAGTTTACCTGGATAGTTACTAAGAAGCCCGGAATCAACCGGATATTGGTGTGCCATGAATTTAAGCTGAAGCTCGGATGCGGCCGGATAACAACTTAATTCCTTCTGAGGCCTAGATTACGACCAGATAAGAATTGAGAAATTGCAAAGCCTGGATTACGACCAGATAACAAGTTTAATCTCATCTCCCCAGTAAGTCACTGTAAAGCCTGAAGCACGACCAGATAGCAGTCGATCTTATCATTATGAAGCCTGGATCGCGACCAGATAAAAGTTCATTTTCACCTCTTCGACCAAGAGACGATTTCCCAGTAGAATAACGGACGACTGAAGCTCCTAAAATTCTATTTCTCTCAAGACAGAGACCAGCATTCCCCAGCGGAATCCTCCTCAACAACAGGTATACAAGTTCTCGCAAAGGAATCTTTTATGCGATTGACACTTTTTCTGATGGCATCTTTAAGCCCATCTTCCGACATCAATTTCCAAATGGCATCTATAAGCCCATTTCCGACATCGCAAGACGAGCACCACTTCATGCGAGTGCAAATTTCTGGGCACTCTAGTGTTCAATCATCTTCCACCCTCGGATCACGAAAGGCAGACAAGCCAATCTACATCCTCAGGTTTAAGAAGATTGAACAGGGGAAGCTGTTGTACCCCAAAATTTCCCTCCCATATTTCTCAATATATTTCAAGTGAGGTCCTCAAATTGCTCAAGGAAATCCAAGGGTTGACCAGACAAACCCTCTCCTAAGGCAGTCTACCTCAAATTAGGGTTTCATGTTGCATCAAGATACTTGAGTCCAAGGGATTCCCAAATGCTCACCATTGCCCTAATATGTTTTCAAGATCATTCATGACAAGTTTCAAGCCTTGCAGAGGAAGTTTACTCAATCAATTGCTCAAAGGCCTGAAAATCGACTATGTTAGGGCAAAAGTCAATTGTGGCCCACATACAGTCAAACTTCAAGATTTTTGGTCAACATCCTTATTTTGAAGTATTATTCATCATTTGATCAAGGGTTGATCATGATTCCCCAAGGATTGCTCACAATTCATCAAGAACCAAAAGTTGCTAAATTAGGGTTTTGTAGGAAAAGTCAACTCAACTTTGACCAAGCATAACTTTCTCATACTTTATTAGAAATGACCCATACAAAGATCATTTTGAATATAATTCAATTCCCTACAATCCATATTCATCTCCCAAGTTCAAAATATGCACTCACAAGAAGTTATGAATTTGGACATTATAGGTCACTTTGAAAAGTCAACAAAAACACCATTTTTGTCAAAGCTTCATACATGAACATGGAAGACTCAATTGAGATGAGACAAAAAGGGTTGCTTATAGGAAATCTTGAGCTTTATAAAAAGTCCAAGAACACCTTCATAGAGTCAAAATTGAAGAAGTTATACATTGGTGAAGTTGACCTTTTTTGTAAAATTGCCAAAAGTCAAAAGTGCCTCAAATTGCAATTTTTTTCAAATGGGTCTAACTTTTTGTACTTGTCTTGAGTTTGTAACATGGTCCACGACCCATGATCCTTCCCACTTGCCTTTATTTTATTTTTTCCATTTATTTTGATTTTTATTTCAATTAAATCAAATTAAATTAAAATAAAATGTTTTGTAAATGTTCAATTAAATCAATTTATTTCCATTTATCTTGCAATGTTTTGTTCTTTCGTTCTACAACTCCATTTTGTTAGGGAGTTCTAGGACAATAGAATTCATGCGAAATTCCTTTTCATTCAAAAATGTTTCAAATTTTATATTTTCAAATTCTCCACCATGATCACTTCTGACTTTAACAATTCTAAGATCCTTTTCATTCTGAACTTGGTTACATAAGGCAACGAACATAGAATGTGACTCGTCCTTGTGTTTTAAGAACTTTACCCATGTCCATCTGCTATAGTCATCTAGGATCACTAACCCATACTTCTTGCCACTGACAGATGCAGTTTTCACTGGTCCAAATAAGTCTATGTGCAGAAGTTCTAATGGCCTAGAGGTGGAAACAACATTTTTAGCTTTAAAAGCAGGTTTTGCAAATTTTCCTTTCTGACATGCTTCACACAGAGCGTCTGAGCTGAACTTCAGATTAGGAAGTCCTCTGACCAGATTGAGTTTGTTAATCTGAGATATTCTTCTAATACTAACATGCCTCAATCTTCTGTTCCAGACCCATTGCCCGTTGTTAACAGAAAGAAGGAATTTTACATTCTTACTTTTTAGTTCAGAAAGTTTTATCTTATAAATGTTGTTTTTCCTCTTTCCACTAAATAGGATAGTTCCATCTTTCTGACTAACAGCTTTGCATGAATTTTGATTAAAGATTATATCATAACCGTTATCACTTAATTGACTTATGGATAACAGGTTATGCATCAATCCATCAACTAAAAGCACATTATTAATAGAAGGAAGATTACCATTACCTATTATTCCAGAGCCAATGATCTTCCCTATTTGGTTTCCTCCAAAGCCCATGTAGCCTCCAGGTTTAAGTTCCAGGCTTTGGAACATATGCTTTCTTCCTGTCATGTGTCGAGAGCATCCAGAGTCCAGGTACCATGACTGGTGTTTTAGCCTTGCTGCTAAAGATATCTGCTACATATATAATTTTGTCCTTAGGTACCCATATCTTTTTGGGTCCTGGTTTGTTAGTTTTACCAAAATTCTATTTGAATTTTGGTTTGGCAGAATAATCATTACTAGTGTATTTAATGTCATGTGTGTGCCCGTATGTGACGTGTGATTTTAGTGGTGTGCATTTTATAACAAGGTCCATACCTTTCTTAGGTGGAGATACCTTACCTTGGTATCCTATTCCTTTTCTGCCATTTCTTCTAACTCCATAGATCATTGAAGCCATCTTACTTCTATCTATGTTTTTAGCCAGAAACTTCTGAAAGTTGTGATCATACTCTTTGATGATCTTATCAGCATTACTGAGAGTCTCTGAAATTATTTCCTTCTGAGAGTTTTGTAAATCATTTTCTAATTTTAAAATATTTTCTTTTAACTCAGGATTTTCTAATCTAAGACTCTCAGTTCTTTCAGAGTCAGAGACAAGATCCTTTTTCAGGTTCTTGAATTTGACTCTGATCTGCTGACACCTTTCCATAATTTCATTCAGACTTTCTGCAAGTTCAGCTTTAGTAAAATTAACAATGAAATCAGGGAATACCTCTTCTGTGTCTGATTATGAGTCTGAACCAGAGGCTTCGTTGTCTGCTATCACATTTTCCATAAGAGCTATGTTGGCTCTTTCATCATCTGACTCTGAGTCAGCATCAAAAGTGTCTGAATCGTCCCATGTTGCCATGAGGCTTTTCTTCTTCTCCTTGAAGAACTTATTTTCGGGCTTCTCCTTCTGAAGCCTTGGACAAACACTTTTGTACTTCCCTTGTTCATTGCACTCATAGCAGATGATGTATTTGTTATTTGATTTTCTGTGACCGGAGGAAGCTTTAGATCTTCTGTGTCCAGAGGAAGACTCAGACTTTCTGTATCTAGAGGAGGATTCATTCTGATTCTCTGATCTTCTCGGGTTTCTGAATTTTCTTTGTCTCTGCATCCACAGCAGATTAACCCTTCTGGAGAGAAGAGACAATTCGTCTTCTTCTGATGAGGATCCATCAGAAGTTTCTTCCATAGCCTGCAAAACCTTAGAATCATATATTTTATTAGATTTTAATGTCAGAGGCTTACCTTGCTTCGGAGGCTCGTCTTCTTCTAGCTCTATCTCATGACTTCTGAGGGAGCTAACAAGTTCCTCCAGAGATATCTTGTTGAGATCTTTAGCCAGCTTAAGTGCAGTGACCATTGGCCTCCGTTGCTTTGGTATACTTCTGATGATCTTCTTTACGTGATCAACAGTAGAATATCCTTTGTCAAGAACTTTCATCCCAGCAATAAGAATTTGGAATCTTGAGAACATTGCTTCTATGGATTCACTGTCTTCCATCTTGAATGCTTTGTATTTCTGAATGAGCGTAAGGGCCTTGGTTTTCTTTAACTTGTATGTTGTCTTCATGCGTCATTCTCAGATAGTCAAACATGTTTTTTGGCTGTCTTTCTGTTTGAGATCTTCTCATATTCTGAGTATGAGATGGCACTGAGAAGTATTGTTCTGGGCTTTATGAGGGTTTCTGAAATCACACTTTTGCTGGTCAGACATCCTCTTTCTATCTATCTTATGACCACTTTCATCCACAGGATGTGTGTAATCATCAATTACCATGTCCCATAGATCAGCATGATGAGCCAGAAAGAAGCTCTCAACTCTGTCTTTCCAGTAGTCAAAATTTTCTCCATCAAAGACTGGAGGTTTCCGTTGATTCTGTCCTTGTCCTCATGATAGTCATTGTTGATGTTTTGGCTTGGCCCACCATAGTGTTTTTTCTAAAGCTTGGATCTTGTACTGACACAGTTAAGTGTATGAACTCAGAACCAGGCGCTCTGATGCCAATTGAAGAAGTGAAAAACACAAGAAGGGGGAGTTGAATTGAAACTTAAAAACAAAAGCAGTAGACACGATATTTTATCCTGGTTCGTTTGATCTCAAACTACTCCAGTCCACCCGCCAAGGTGATTTCTCCTCTCTCCAACGAGGACTTAATTTACTAATCAAAATTGATTACGATACTACTTTGACAACTGCCAAAGTCTTCTTGAGTACAACCACAACCCGGTTTATCTCAAGGAAAACTAGCTTAATCAAAATAAAGTAATTTAGTGTGTACTGTTATTTTTCGTTACAAAGACTGTATCACTATTGTGATATTACACAATTTGAGTATAAGAGAATATGAATATTTGCAGCGTTTTAGATGTATGAGCAGTCGTAGGTCAAAAAATCGTAAACGATTTGTCCTTTAAGCTTGTTTATATAGCGTGGAAATCTTGTCCAAAATAAAGCGTGATGATGGAAACTTAATGCAATTTCCATATTGAGAAGATTCTTGTCTGAATGAAGCCGTTGCATATGATACAGTCTTAATTGAAAAGTAACGCTTCAGAACAAGAATCTTGCATGCTGCTTTTACTTCAGAACTTTGATGACTCGGAGATGTGAAGATCTGATGGTATATTAGACTTCTGCTCAGAGTCAGAGTATCTTTTTCTTTAACGCAGATTTTGATCATCATTCTTCAGAATATTCTGATTAGCTCAGCTTGAAAGCCTCTGTGGTTTAACTTCTGATGTTGTTTCAGTCAGAACTTCTGTATAAGAAACAACATAAATTTAGAGTGCATATTTTTTCTTTGTGTTTGTTATCATAAAAACTCTAATTAAGGGT